>CM060904.1:200680548-203180548 GCA_030737815.1 Allium fistulosum | reverse complement strand
AAATTTAAGGTTGAGATTTTGCATTCTCACTTGAACTTGAACTTGAAATTTTCAAATTTTCAAATTGAAAATATGTAACTTTGAATTTTGATTAAAGTTATAAATAGAATTTGAAACTTTGAGTATTCTAGGATGCTTGACTACTCCATTAAGCAAGCTTACCAAATGCATCCAAACCTACTCTCGCCATGAATACTAATCCCAACCCTTTATATGACGTTATCATGAACATGTGCAGTAGTCTGCGGATAGTGGAACAAAGCAGATAATAAATGGGTATTGTCCAAATAAATGTTGGGCTTTGGCTTGTTAATATATAAGGTTATTGTTCAGATGCATGTTGGGATATGGCCTGCTTAACAATAAACTAAATAATTCGCCAATTTTTATGTGTTCAAAAGAGTTGGAAAACAGCTTTTGGTTTCCATTGACACAAATATCAGCTCTATTTTCAGTAGAAGAGTTACAAGAATTCAGTATGTAATGAATGCCGGTTTTCTCCATTTTATCCAGCTTTGTTTCTTTGTTAGGAAATGAAGTGTTCGAACTCAAATTAGCAGTACTGCTAATTCCAGGATATCTCAGTTCAATAAAGCTTCTATCATTACTCCTAACATGGGTCAATGCGTTAAAGCTACGGTTGCTATTTGGAGAGGAGCTATAAGGATGGTAACGGTTTCCATATCCCCTTATACACCATTGAGATTGATGATCAAGGTTTTTATGGCTACTTTGCATGGAAGATCCAGAATGTGAAGAGTTTGCATTAAAATAACCATTTTGCTCACTACTTTGCGATTTTTTCGAATTAGTTCGCTCCATGCGGTGAGAATTTTGATGACCTCCTAGAGCTTGAGGGGAAAGAAAGATCTTATCACAAAATTTACATGGATAAGTTTTTTCAGTACTTTTTGTTGTGATTTTTCCACATTGTTCCTGATCGAGCATTGCCTTTTCAAACAAACATGAATAAAAGAAAATGTTAATAACAAAATCATTGAAAGATGAAACAGTTCTAATTTTGAAGAGGAGTACATATTTGAAAAGCAACCATTAACGATATCCACACTACCTATGATTGCAGCGATAATATTAATAGATTACTTTTTAAAATTCCATTTATAGATTGATCTATGGGTTTAGAAATCTAGCTAGTAATCCATTGGACAAATTTCAACATCGTGAATGAGACCAAGTAGAAGAACACAAACATAAATTAAGTATAATGAAGAAAGAGTTACTTACTTCCATTACTGACTGAAGGGATCAAGGGCAAAAAAATGTAATCTAATTTTTGGCTTCTTGTAACGACCCACTATTTTGGACCATTCAAATCGACAATAATCCACACATGTCTGACTTGAATAATTCAAAATAACAGATTGTAAATAAATTTGGAGCAAATGAAATCAAATACACAGAATCATTGACACAGAACATATCAGAATAACTCGCAGCGGAATATAAAAACCATAGTAGTTCATGAAGCTACTATAACAAACTCTCAAAACACAATACATAATATCTGTTTGAAAACATATACAATAGAAATCTCAAATAAATAGAAGTTTATGAATACCAGAACTGAAATAGAACAACTGAACTGAAAGGAACAGATAACTAGACAAGCAGAATCTCCAGTGATTCCTAGCTCCGGAAAGAGATCCAAAGCTAAGCTGTAAATACTCAGGCTGACCCGAGCGTAAAGTAAGACACAAAACACTCGAGTCAGGACAATATATACTTATATAATGTAAACCAACTCAAGTGAACTGTAGTAGAAATGCACAATAACTCAAAGGATGCTTGGGATCGCCCATCCCTTAAGGATCAGTTAAACTATAAATTAAATACATGTCGTGGTTAAAATTTCAAAATGGTATTTTATACTTCGAAATCAAATATCATTTCAAAATTCAATATCATTCAAAAATCCATTTTAAAATATCAAAATATCATATTTCAAAATAGTTCATATTTCGAAACAAATTACTTCATTTTAAATCATAAAATGAAGTTATTATATTTAATAATTAAATTATTAAATTTCCAAAAAATTAACTTTTCAAAGTTCATTCGTTCACTTAAATTAATTAAAACAAATGAAAATTCAACTTTCGCAGCATTTAGAAAATGCTACGGAAAGTCACATTTAAAACAGTTCAATTTAACAAAAGACAGCATTTAAAATGCTGTAATAGGGTTACATTAGTTTCAAATAAACTTAGTTAAATTCAACCATTATAACATTTACAAAAATGCTATAATAGCCTTTAATTAAATTTAGCCATTTGGTTCATTATTATCAACTACAGCATTTATAATTGCTGTAATATTCTTTACCTTAGAAATAATAGCATTTTAGAAATGCTGTTAATTAAAATTCAAGGTTTTCAATACAGTGTCACAAGCAATTATATTTTTATATAAATCATTTTCAACTTATAAAATCATAATTTCTCACTTTTAAAACAATCATTTAAATGCCAGTATATTCATGATTTTATAAAGTTAAATTTCTATTCAAAAGTCAATATTTTATAATAATTCACATATTAAATTCACACATTTAATTTCAATTCTTTATAATTAAATTTTAACTTAACACTTAAGTTTAAATCTCCCATATAACTTATTTTCATTTTATTTACTTACCTTCAAAAATTCACTTTTAAACAAAATTCATAAATTCCAATTTAAACTATATTTCAAAAAAAATTCAACTTAATATTCATTCATTTCACATTTTTAACTTTATTCAAAAATCATTAATATATATTATAAATTCATTTTAAATTCATTTTAATTCCAAATATCATAAATTTATCATATTTCATATTAAATTTAAATTCCATTTCATCACCAAATTAGAATTTTCAAAATAACTTACATTTCAAATTTCCAACTTTACCATTTATTTATTTCACTTATAAATTTTCAGAAAATCAAAATACTTTACAAAAATCATTTTTAATTAAGTTGAAATCAAAATATTATAATATTTACATTTCTAAAATAATTTAAAAATTTTAGGAAACATATTTTAACCACGGGTCTGTAAATCATTTTCTAGCCTAGGTAAAGTAATACGGATACTATATCTTTTCAATCAGTAATTACAAAGAAAAATCCGGGTTTGATCATTTCAAACCCGCAATCCCAAGTAAGAATGAAAAGAAAACCGCTCAGGCCTATCATTTCAGCCTATAACGATTTTCCCATATTCTAAAGTCTGTTCGGGTATGTATCATTTCAACCAATAGTGATTCTAATCTACAGGGAACTTGCAATGTGATAAACTGATATAAATAACAGAATAGCATGATATAATAGTAACATATGGTGTAACAGGTGTAAATACAGGTGTGAACACAATATGAATATAATATGGCAGTTATAACAGGATGATGTAAATTACAGATTCAAATGGTGTCAGTTTACTAGTTATATAAGTACACATCGTCTGGTGAGAATTACTCACTTGTATAAGCTGGAGATGACAACCAATTGCACAAACAAGGAACTTCAAAGGCACGATAACACGACAATGATTTGAGAGTGGGAGAGCCAAAGCTAATTTCGTTGTTAAATATCAAACAAAACAAATACAAACATGAATTACAAACCGAAATATTACAAAACAATGCTAGGAATAACTACCCAATTCAAAGCTAGAGCTTTTGCACTTGCATTCAACATCATATGCTTCAGCCATAGGCTGGAAAAGCACTGTTATGGGATGGTTTTGGATCAGGTTTGGATCAGGTTAAAGCCATATATGGGTCGGCCATAGCAATATAAGGAGGAGATGAAGGATATGTGCTTGAATTTCAAAACAAGGCAACTACAAGTGGTTTCTATGCCACAAATGGTTCGACCCTATGCAACATGGGCACGGCCAGGCCTGTAGTGGACTGGAGAATGGTGTGGCAGTGGCTTTGGGTCAGGTAGGTGCTGGTGGAAGTGATGCAAGAGGCGGCCAAGGTGGTGGTTGGAGTGGGGAAGGCAATAGGTGCTAGGCTATAGCGTTTTAGGTGGATGTTTGCTCAATTTTTGGTGGATCTACATCATATATGGCCATGGCTATGGATGGTCAGTGGGCTGGAGAAGATAGTGGCCTGATGTGGTGGTGGTGGAGGCAGCCATGGTGATGGAGGAGCAAGGGCTGAACCATGGAAGGTAGAAGGCAAGTGCAAAAATCAAACAACAAGTAGAAAAAAAATGGAAAAAGAATATGAAAGTTTACCAAATTTTCTTTGTTCAGATGGAGACCGAAATTTTTGAGGTGAGAAGTGTTTCTATACGTGAAAATTGAATAAGAATGTAGCTGAAAGAACGAGATAGGGTCGGCTATCAATGAATGCAAGAGTTTAGAAATGAAAAGGTGGGAAAACCAAGAGACTTAAGCAACTAAAGGGTCACAAACCTTTCAAATTTCCATAATTCTTTTTGCAATTTTAAATAACTGAAAAATGCATATAAATTCAGATAAAAAAACGAAAATTTAGTAAATAAACAAAAATAAATAGATAAATATTAATTATATATAAATTAAATAAATAAAAACAGCAAAATTTGCAAACTAGTCTTGAAAATATGAAAATAAATGCAATGAACTTTGGAGAATTTTTATGTAATTGAAAATATTTATAAATAAAAATAAGAACACAAAATAAAGTGAATTCACAAAAATAAATAAATTTTAATTAAATATAATTTTAATGAAGAAAATAGTAGAAAATGGAAACTAGCCTTTAAAAATAGAAAATAAATGCAATAAATTTTGGAAAATTTTTTATTATCACTTTAAAAATATTAAAAGACAAAGTATACATAAAATAACATATTAACACATATTAAAATAAAATATGACAAAGAAAATATAATTTATAAAATTTAAAATAAACAAAATTTCTAAATAAAACAAATTGCATTCAATATTGAAATACACATAACTTTCACAATTTAACTCCGTTTTCAACAAAACAAAAAGCATTATTCATGTTATTAAATATATTTTCATAATAAAAGATAAAATTTAAGAATTTAAATAATTTAAATTTGAAGTTTAAAAGTCAAAGTTTGAACAATTTGACCAGAAATTCACTTTACAGTAAAATATTCAAATTATACTAGTTTGAACTATAAATCACTTAATAATCAACATTTATATTTAAAAATGAAATATTTGAAATAAACTATTTTAAAAATAATTTAAATAAAAGAAAGTCAAATTTTAAAATATATACAAAAATCTAGGGCTGTTACACTTTTGTACTACCATTTATATAGTGATAACCTGATAGGATTATATTAGGAAAACGATTCATTCAATTATTACATTTATCTCTTATACATGAATCAATTCAATAAAAATACAAAAAATTAATTTATAAGATTGTATATCTGACTATATATAATTATAGTTTTGTTCCTTCTTTATACATGATTCACTCTCTATGTTATGTTTAAATCCTGTTATAGTATTATGGATGGTTTAGTGGTTGGATCAATAATTATATGAATTAATGGTTTTTTCTTCTTTGCAAAGATAGACAGCAAACAACTCTGTTATTGTTTAATGAATCCAATTTTGATTAGAAAATAAATTAATTACGATGTGCGCTTCTTATGTAGAGATACGTTTCTGAACTTTGTAGTTTATACTATAATGAGTAAAATAACATGCTTGTTTCCTGAGTTTGATCCTTATGTTTAAAGTTTAAACTGGCTTAATCGATAATAATTCGATATGAATTTTCCAGCTTGTACCATGTTATAGAGTCAGGTATAGCTTGAATGGAAAGTTCTCCATCGAAGTACTACTTTTGATTGCCATTATGATAAATATATGGAGTTGATTTTACATGCATAGTATTGTCCTAGATAAATAGTTATACAAATGTTCAAAATAAACAAATGTGAACATTCAACTCTCAAATAATGTTACCTAAACTAAAACAGTTTGTTATTATAATTGTACTTTCATGGGTATGATGAATATTATATTTCAGTGAACTTTTAATTATTAATATATTCCGTATCACTATTAGTGATATATTCGGTGTACACTTGTATTTTAAATTGGCTGGAAATAATAAATGTGTAAGTTGGAATATAGCCTCTGTTGTGTGTGTGAAGGTGTTTTCCAGCTCCACGACCCTAAAATTGATAATAGTCGTTGTCAAAATTTTAATGGTAAATCTTGGTTCAGCACCTAATTGTCTTGACCATTTTATGTTTAATAGAAGAATCATTTATATACTTCTGATTGGAATCGAAACAATTAAGTAACTGCATAGTAATTCAAAGTTAATCATGATTTAATGAATTTTTTACTGCAATGTTTTTACCCAAAGCAAATAATTGATGCAACATGCTCTGTAGGATCAATTTGGACACAAATAGACGGGATGAATTCCTATCCTAAATTTAGTGTATCATGTGTCTTATTAAATACTTTAAAACTTTTATTCCATTTTTTCTTTTCTTTTTTTGTATACCGTTATTTAATATATATTTCATACTTTTAAACAATTTTCTAATTTAATACCGCATCATAAATAATTGCACAATTTTCTCCACTTGATAATACCATTAAACTTTATTGTGCACACTTCACTTTGATCATATTTAAATCATGGAATGATGTCCATCGAACAACTATAGTTGGATCAAAGTTGAAGCACTGAAAGTGAAACACCATTCAATAAAGAATTCGTCTCTTCAGTTACATGAGTTTAGTATCACGATCAACTATAATTAACTCAAAGTTAAAGTCTTTGACTAGAGCACGGTTAATAATAAATGTTCTACATGATCCACAGACTTTGTTTAAGGACTAAACAGTTGAATGTGAACAATATTAGAATTTTGACCAAAACCAAATTCCATATAAGTCCTAAAATGATATAGTGTTGATGAAGAGAATTGGTCTAAATAATCGTTACTAAAAGGTACCGTTAAAACTAAATATTGGATTTTACCAATTAAATTGTATAACCGATAAATTCAGACAAATGTCACTCCACTAGCTAAGGTGATGAGTGAAAATTAATATTCGAGTACTTCGATACTAATCGCCGACTGATTTACACTTACAAGTTGCACAACCGCATTGATATTTTGTTCGAAATACCACACGATTTATTGATTTATAAATTATTATGAATTAATTAAATTGATTAATATTTATTAAATATTAGTTATTTATTTAGATGTATGTGTGCTACAACTAATTTTTATATGCCATTAGTTATTAGTTGGGTACGTATATAATAGTTATATATGTACAAATTGATATATGATATCGATACGAATTTAAATTAGATTCAAATACAATTATTTACTAAATGAGTTTGCAGCATTAGAAGGCCTATGTAGCCTATTTGTTTAGACGACCACGATAGGAGGAAGAAGGGATTTTAAATTTAAATAGTTATATCTGGAATTGGTACGAAATGGATTAGAAAAACAAGTATAATAGTTCTCCTTATCTTTCTATATATGTTCCATCTTAACTCCTTCATTTTGTGTTCCTCTCCTTTTTGCTCTTCTCTTCCCTTTTATGGCCAGCCTTATTTCCTAACTCATGGCTAATAATAAATTCACCGAAACAAAATCAAAATAAATTAATAAGTGATGTTTCTTATTCTTGCAATATCTGAAGGGTGGTTCTTACGAATATAGGAGTTGTGTTTTTGAAATCAAAATTCCATCGAAATCATTATAAGACTAGCAACCTCAGAAATTAATGCATTTTTGAAATTACAATATCAGAAATTAAAGCATTTTTAAAATCAAAATTCTATGGAAATCATTATAAGGTCTAGCAACCTTAGAAATTAAGGCATTTTTTGAAAATACAAATATCAGAAAGTTCTTTGAACCAACCCTCGACGGTATAACTAAAATCCAACTATCATGCCAAAAAGATGTTTTATTACCAAAACGAACTATATTATTAATACCAAGGTTAAAAATATTTAAAAATTGAAGATGAATTTCCAAAAGTGAGACATATTGTTGGAATTATAGGAAATATGATGAAGGTTAAAAGTTCTACCATAAAATTGATTTGAAATAATTTCTTTTCAAATAAGGTTTTGTTATTATTATTAAATTTGCAAAGCTATTTTCCTAATAAAGACACATTAAGATTAGATTTATGATTCCTAGGCTCCATTTCTTTTTGGATTTGCAAACCATTTCCCAATAAACAAGTAAGCTAATACTGCTACTGTGCTTCACACTCCAAAGGAAATTTCTTCTAATTTTATCTATTTTATCAGTTACCCATTTTGGAAAAAGATAATAAGACATCCAGTAGATGAGGAAAAGCCGATAAGATAGAGTTGATTAAGATGATTCTGTCAGCTTTAGATAGAAGCCTACTATTCCATTTGATTATTTACTTTTAATTTTATCAGCAATCACTTGCCATTTCCAATCTTCCTTTTTTAGCTTAGTTGGTCTAATCATGAACCATAAGGAGTCTATAGGGAACTTCATAATTTTACATTAAGTGTATTAGCAACAAGATTTTCAACATTATCCACATCATTCAATACTAAAACCGAGCTTTAATCAAACAATTTGTAAGCCGTGAAATCAATTCTAAGCTATATAAAATAAATTTAAAAGCTGTAATGTGGCGAGGTAAATGAGAAGTAAAAAAACATGGTATCATCGACGAATTGAAGGACTGAAAGTCCATCACTAGTGGTATCATTACCAACATTATCCACAATCCCGTTTGAAATAGATAGCTTAATGGTCCTAGAGAAAACATCCACTGCTAAGTTGAACAATAAGGGTGACAAAGAATCGCCTTGCCTGAGACTGCACTTTGATTAAATTTTATTTTCTAGGATACCGTTAACCATTATAATCGAGTTTCGAGTTTTGAGCAAAGTCATATTCCAGCTTACCCATCTAGTACTGAACCCCTAGCTAATAGTAATTCTTTAAGAAAAAACCAGTCAACAGAAACAAAAATGGTAGAAAAAAAATTTTTAAAAGGGAAAAAGTGATATCATTTTTACAATAGTAATAATAAATTTCTAGACTACAGCAATCTCATTTGTGATATTTCTACCTTTAATATAAATTAATATCTATTTTTGAATAAATTATATTTTCGATTTTTATATTTTTAATTTTCTCAGTTGAAATATCGATAATTATTAATGTATATGTTTTATATTTTTAATCATTGTTTTTATTTTAAAATTAATTTATATATTAATCAAAATAATTTTGAAAAATATGCATATTTTATATTATTATCATATTTTATTTATAATAAATTAATTAAAAATATTAATTTCCAAATTATAAATCTAGATTTGATTTTGGAATTGTTATATTTAGTCAAAATTAGATTTCTTGAATAAAATTTGAATCTAAAAATTGTTGACATAATCAAATTGATTTTAACTATTAATCATTTATTTATATTAATTTTGAAGTTATAGATCTAGATTTGAATTTTTAAATTGTTTTATTAATTCAAAATTTGATTTATGAATAAATTTTGAATTTAAAATTATTGACTTGATCAAAATGATTTTAACTATTTTGCGTTTATTAAAAAAGTTTGAAATATATATATATATATATATATATATATATATATATATTATAAATTTTATTTTAGACAGTAAATACGTATATAGAGGGAGAATGTTAACCCGCCTTTTGGCAAGGCCGCGGACAGACGGGTTTAACCTAATCAACTGCATGTTCGTCGAGGCTAGAGAACGATGGATTCAGTTGATTGGATGGATGGATGATGCAACATGCTTGGAAGATGGAAATATGGTTGGATAAAGGTTGATCAATGGTTCGGCTTGATGGAGGTTCGGCATTGGGATCGTTCGGCATAGAGGAATGTTCGGCACTGGACGAGCGTTCGGCATAGAGAGATCGTCGTTCGACATAGAGGGATCGTTCGGCACTGAACGAGTGCTCGGCATTAGAAGGATCGTTCGGCATAGAGGAATGTTCGGCACTGGACGAGCGTTCGGCATAGAGAGATCGTCGTTCGGCATAGAGGGATCGTTCGGCACTGAACGAGTGCTCGGCATTAGAAGGATCGTTCGGCATAGAGGAATGTTCGGCACTGGACGAGCGTTCGGCATAGAGAGATCGTTGTTCGGCATTGGATGGAGCGCTTGGTATAAATCTCGTTCGGCATCTGGAGACGTTCGGCATTGGATGGATCGTTCGGCATCAAGGAGCGTTCGGCATTGGATGGGTCGTTCGACATACCTCACCTCGCTCGGCATTGCACCTCGCACCTCCATACCTCACACCTCCATATCTTGGTACCTCGCACCTCGATACCTTTATACCTCGCACCTCCCAACGTTCGGCATGAGGAGATCGTTCGGCATTCACACCTTGTTCGGCATTCAGCGTTCGACATCTATGGTTCGACATATGGAGACCACTCCATTTGGGCTGAGGTACTCGGCTGCCAGGCCCACCAGGGAAGCCCAACCCATCTTTGTCTATAAATAGAGAGGCAGGGGCATAGTAAAAGGGGATCTTCTTTCTGCTCTCTTACTTTCTCTTTTCTAAGGCTAAGGCAACTCTGCCATTTTGTAACTGTAATCGATTATTACAGCAATAAAAAGCAAACTTCTGGAGTGGACGTAGGCCGGAGTTAGCCGAACCACTATAAAATCTGTTGTTCTTTACTGCTTTCATTTTAGTTTTAACTGTTCTTCACATTATTACTCTCTACATATATTCTATCTCTGAGCTGTGATTGGTATTTGGTGCTTTCGTTTGGATTTGGGGGTTAGTGACCAATTTTGGCACTAACACTTTGGTGCTTTCACTGAGAACTGAAACACTCAGGAATTTTGGAGTTAGGAACATGGATCTTAGAAAGCAATGGCAAGACCACCAACGAAGAAGCATGCAGTGGAAAGGAGCAATCAGGAAGGAAGTCAAGCAGCATCTTCTGGAGCTGGAGAGGGTCATGCATCCGTCTACATAACTCGAGACGAGATGCAAGTGATGATGAATTCTATGCAAGAGCAGATGATGAAACGACAAGAGGAGATGATGCAGGCTCTTATTAGGCAATTTGGACAACCAGGAACTGCAGTTGCTCAAGATCGTAGAGCTGGACCAGAGGAACTCAACCAACGGACAGATGGAGTGAATCAGCAGGGGGCAGCTCCCAATCAACAAACAGTTAACAATCTAGATGGACCTAGACTCGGGGGCACACCACCTGGTGATGCTGGACCAGTTCATGGAGGGATACCGGATAACGCTACGCGGCCTGACATCGATAGGAATACAGGAGTACGTGATGAAGAATATGTGCCAGAATTTCCTCGGGGACTTGAGGGGCAGTCTGGATTGGTTGGAAACACTGGATTGGCTGACATTATCAGGCGGAACATTCGCGGAGGTCTGATGAACAGGGATTCAGAGGGAGTTAACAAAAGTCCGTTTACCCGGAACATCAGGACAGCTAGGAATCCGTCCGATTTCAAACTACCCACTCTGGAAGTATACAACGGGAAGACGGATCCCACCGACCACTTGATGAGGTACACTAGGCATATGGAAGTGCTGGGGGCAACGGAGGAGGTTATGGCCCGATGTTCCCCCTGTACTTGACTGAAATTGCTGCTATGTGGTTTAGACAGCTGGAGGATGGATCCATTGGAACATGGACAAAACTGGTGGACAAGTTCTTAAGTCAGTTTCGAGTTCACATAAAAAGGCCAAAGAACGTGATGACGCTAACGTCAGTCAAACAGGGGGCAGATGAATCACTCAGGACATTCTTAACTCGATTTAATGCAGCAGTTGCTTCGGTGGATCGGCCAGATCCATCAATGGTTCTGATGGCTGCGGTATCAGGAGTCAGAGATAATTCAGATTTCAATGTATCGTTAATACGGGACCCACAGTTGGATCTTGGGGAGTTCTTTCATGAAGCTGAAAGATTTCTTCGACAAGAAGATGCATGTTTGGACATGAGGCCAAAGGAAGTAAACACGACTAAAGATGGAGAACTACCCGGCGAAAGCTTGGGTGGGGGCAAGGATAAAGGGAAAAGGAAGCGCTGGGGAGAACCAAAGTTCTCCACTTACACAGGATTGAACGCAACGTTGGAGCGGATTTTCTTAGATACTCGAGATCGCCTTTCTTATCGAAGGCCAGCAAGGAGGGAACCCTCAGAACGAGAAAGGGCGTTAGGAAGGCACTGTCTTTTTCATGACCTGGACGGGCATGACACTAACAGCTGCCGGCATTTGAAGGACATAATCGAGGAGCATATAAGGAATGGTCAGTTGCGACAGTATGTCGGAACTCGGAATGCGGCGGTGGAACAGGAGCAGCCACCGCCTACCTTGAACGACGAGGGCATGAGGCCCAGGAATGGTGGCCGATTGGTCATCAACTAATCTTGGTGGTTTGGAATAAGTAACAAACTCCGGGCCAACGGTTAAATCACTTACTCATGTACGGGGTCGGAGATAACCCTCAGGCATGCTCTGAGATGATGGCTTACCGAAACGCCCGGGTTTGTGAAATCTGTTTTTTCCTTTGACTTGGACATTTTCTTTTTCTGGTTTGGTTTTGGAGTTTGGTTTGAACTCCCTGTTTTGCTCATTTTCTGGTTTGGATTCTGGTTTGGATGTTTACTTTTTGGTATGGATTTTTGATATGGGTTTCTGGTTTTCTATTTGGATTTGGATTTCGGATTGGATTTTGATTGGGTTTTCTCTAGATTTTTGGCTAAAAGGTCGTCGAGTATGGACTATGCTCGGCAAGAGTCCAGAGAGACCAGAATTCGGCCTAGGACTTAGGCCATATATTATCGGTTACTATTTTAGATCATCGAGTATGGACTATGCTCGGCAAGGGTCCGAAGTGACCAGGATTCGGCTTAGGACTTAAGCCATGGCATTCTTCGACGTTCATAGACACTGAACCATGAACACCATGGAATTACTTAACATAGGTCGTCAAGTGTGGATTGCGCTTGGCAAGAACCCGGAGAGGTTACAAATTTAGATATTGGCTATGAATAGCTAAGGATTCAGACAAGGACCCGGAGCGGTCCCGGATTTGGATATCGACCCGGAGAGGTTACGGATATGGTTATAGGTTATTGGATATGGATGGATTGGAACTCGGTAGTCGGGTTCCGATGGATGTGGAATTGGATAAGGACTTGGTCACAGGATAAGAATCAGTCATCGACTCGGAACAGTCGTGGAAATGGATCAGGATATGGACGTGGCACTCGGATGAGATAGCTTGGTAATGGATTGGATTATGAATCGGAAAATATGGATGTGGATAACATACATACTTGGGATATTGGACTTGAGGCTATACAAAACACACCTTTCACAGCAAGGCATGTTTTGGGGGGCAAGTGTTAACCCGCCTTTTGGCAAGGCCGCGGACAGACGGGTTTAACCTAATCAACTGCATGTTCGTCGAGGCTAGAGTACTATGGATTCAGTTGATTGGATGGATGGATGACGCAACATGCTTGGAAGATGGAAATATGGTTGGATAAAGGTTGATCAATGGTTCGGCTTAATGGAGGTTCGGCATTGGGATCGTTCGGCATAGAGGAATGTTCGGCACTGGACGAGCGTTCGGCATAGAGAGATCGTCGTTCGACATAGAGGGATCGTTCGGCACTGAACGAGTGCTCGGCATTAGAAGGATCGTTCGGCATAGAGGAATGTTCGGCACTGGATGAGCGTTCGGCATAGAGAGATCGTCGTTCGGCATAGAGGGATCGTTCGGCACTGAACGAGTGCTCGGCATTAGAAGGATCGTTCGGCATAGAGGAATGTTCGGCACTGGACGAGCGTTAGGCATAGAGAGATCGTTGTTCGGCATTGGATGGAGCGCTCGGTATAAATCTCGTTCGGCATCTGGAGACGTTCGGCATTGGATGGATCGTTCGGCATCAAGGAGCGTTCGGCATTGGATGGGTCGTTCGACATACCTCACCTCGCTCGGCATTGCACCTCGCACCTCCATACCTCACACCTCCATATCTTGGTACCTCGCACCTCGATACCTCTGTACCTCGCACCTCCCAACGTTCGGCATGAGGAGATCGTTCGGCATTCACAACTTGTTCGGCATTCAGCGTTCGGCATCTATGGTTCGGCATATGGAGACCACTCCATTTGGGCTGAGGTACTCGGCTGCCAGGCCCACCAGGGAAGTCCAACCCATCTTTGTCTATAAATAGAGAGGCAGGGGCACAGTAAAAGGGGATCTTCTTTCTGCTCTCTTACTTTCTCTTTTCTAAGGCTAAGGCAACTCTGCCATTTTGTAACTGTAATCGATTATTACAGCAATAAAAAGCAAACTTCTGGAGTGGACGTAGGCCGGAGTTAGCCGAACCACTATAAAAGCTGTTGTTCTTTACTGCTTTCATTTTAGTTTTAACTGTTCTTCACATTATTACTCTCTACATATATTCTATCTCTGAGCTATGATTGGTATTTGGTGCTTTCGTCTGGATTTGGGGGTTAGTGACCAATTTTGGCGCTAATAGAGAATGTGTCTATTATAGTTGTAAATCCTAGAATCTATATACGTACACATTAATTTTGTTACGATATCATGTTACATATGCACAACACACGTATGCGTATATTTGGATATACTCATATAAAATATTAAAATATAAATTTAATAAAATTAATATAATCTATAAAATTAGAAAATTAAATAAAATTGGATTTTATTTAAATTAATTAAATTGGATCTAGCACAACCTTTAGACTTCATTGGTCCACAACGATCCATAAGTGATTTTTTTTTGAAATCTACATATTTCACCCGATTCCAACAGACCTGGTTCCAAACAATGGTATCAAAGCCCTAATGGTCTATGTAATCTTAATTAGAAAATTTAAGGCCAAATAATAAAACCTACTTGTCATTTGGGTGCCCAAAATAGTAGTTTCTAGTCATGGAGTTGGGTAATAAAGTATTCTCCTATGACAACCCGCACCTCTGAACACAACAATTCAAATCCTAAAATTACTTTCAAACTCGCCTCTTACCAAGAAGTAAAAGTCATCGAATTGTTGAACATTACATGATCAGAGACTAATATAAAATTTAAAACATTCTACACTTTCAGACCTCACAATGGAATGAAATAAAATATAAATACTAAAAATAGCCAAATCTGATAATAGTCTCAACAATACGCAGTCCATACAACAATTGACATACTAAAGTTCCCAAATGTAAAATGGTGTCTGACTAGTAATATGATAAAATAAATAGTATATGGAGAGTAACTGTAACAATATAACTCCAGGAGCATAGTCTTCTCCTCCACGCATTGTGTTTGGACCAAATCACCTGCTAGTCTCTCCTTTTGTAGTGGGTATAAAAGAGAAAGAGAATGAGTGGATCAGACTTTGTCTGGTGAATTAATTGTACTACTAGTTTATGGTATTCATAGGCAATTAACTTCATTTATAACCTACATGACCTAGGATGTCCAATTATGTTTAAGTACTACACATAAGAATTGGTTACTTTGCAAACCAAGAGTATAATTCTAATTACACCCACACCCATAAACAACTTACAAAGGTTTCCAACCAACATTTAAAAAACTCTAGGTATATTCCTAATATATGGTCCCGATAAATAATATCCAAACCAATATTGAGTTAACATTCTCAATGACGAGCTACGCATTTCACACTTACACGCTGAGTGAAGATTGTAATACCTGGTCTAGTGCCGAGTATACTACCTCAACAATTTATGGCCTACCTAAGCACTTGTGTCAAATTTTCAATGGTAAACATGTCTTATGCTCTTTATCATTCAATCCGAAGCATTAACAAAATCACTATAGTGGTTCCCTGGTAGGTCCAGCTGTTGCCAAATCATGTAGTCCCACTACGTGGGTGCCTTCACCTCACTTCCCCGGTTCCTACATGTTTAACATGTGACCAGACGCGCCACAATAACAATAAGAGCTTCTAATTGTGTTGTTAATGCTAGCCCTGTCGAGTTCCATGTTATGCCCTCCATGAAGTGATTACACTCATTGCACATGTTCCATGAAGTTACGTGAACTTCTAACAATCGAGAAAGTGGGATACAAGTCCCTCTATTCACCATTGTTGGCTTGCACCAAGTCTAGGTTCAACCTATGCTTGTTAAAACAATACAGACGTCTGATTAACTACTTCAAACGTCTGACCACCTTTTTTAAAAAAAGTTTTCCAAGCATTCAAATGTCTGACACCCTTTTCTAGACGTTTGACCTTGATTCCAGACATCAGAAAAAGGATTCAGATATCTAAATCGATTCGAATTCGAACTAGTTGCTCTTGGGTTGGAATTTCTTGAAATTCAGACGTCCAAATTCAATTTTCAAACGTTTGGTTGAACTTTTAGATGTCTGGTCGTACGTCTGGTTGGATTTTCATACAGATTATAAAGTTTGTTTATTTTGGTTGTTTTCAATCGTCTTTTGCATGATTTCAGACATAGGTTTAAGGACTTATTTTCAATCATATTTTGTGTATAGTTCGTGTTAACAAGAAAACTTGTCAACATCCCCGATTCTATGTGAAAGGTATTTAAACTCAAACGAAACCAAGTTGTTGGAAAGGTCTCTTCTATCAAAACATACCTTCTAATTAGATTGACTTAGTTGAAAGGGTTTTAGACGATAGCCCTACCTTTCGACCGGAGTGGCTTAATCGGAAGGGTTCAGAAAATAAGTTCAGGAATGCAAGCTATGGCAATAGCGTTCTGCTCGAAACCATCCCTTTGAGTGAATCAGAAGTGACTGATCATTTTAGCTTTTCGTTCCTTTCGATTAAGACAAAAGGTTTGGTTCCGACACCCTTTCGATCATGTCGAAAGGTATTAATATTATAACTCAGCCGCTCTCGACTTCTGGGTTTCGCTTCTTTTATTAGGGAACCCCTTCAAAAGGGTTTCAAGAGAAATTAGGGATAAACCCTCTTTCGAATGAATTCCTCTCCGATTCATTGTTAGTCAATTACAAATTGGGATCCTATCGAAACACCCCTTTCGATTGGGTCAAGAGGAGCCTTATTCTTTCGAATCGGATCCAATTTGTAAGTGTCTAAGCTTCGCTTCATTTTCATGTATAAGATCGACCTAGATATCCCCCAATTTCATAAACTCATCCTTGTCGAAACTCCATCATCATTCTTACTTTCATTGTTGGTTCCGATGATGATGTGTTTCGACTATATGTACCCAAGTTGATCCTATGCATTGCATAGAGAAAAGAAATTAAGAGAATAGGTTAGAATCATATGCAATTGATCATAAGAGTAGCTAATGATCTAAATGATCTTCCTGGTCATCAAAATCCTTATTGAATAAGCCTTCTGTCCTTTTTTAATGATCCAAAATGAGTTACAAGTAATAGAGCTTTATCCCCAATTTGATTTAGGGTTTTTAGAAGACTTGATTGCAATTAAGAAAGAATTATTTGAAGAAATGAATTCGGGATTCCAGAATTCCCTCCCCAAAACAGGACCCCTTGGGTCTTATTTATAGATGCAGGTTGGCCCCCTTCCGCACATATGCTTTCGACTCGGTCAAAGGGACCCCTCTTTATATGTTGCTCAAAGCCTTTCGACTTAGTCGAAAGGCCATGACTCCTTTCGACGCTGTCGAAAGGCATCTTTTTTGTGCTATTTAACCTACTCTTACGCTTCCTTTATCTTTTCCCAGACCTTTCGACTGAGTCGAAAGGATCCTTTGACAACCTTTCGCCTTTGTTGAACTTTAAGCACGGCTTCCTTCATAACACCTTCCGACGCCGTCGAAAGGTTTCCAGACGTGCCTTTTCTTCCATGTTGGCTTGTTGCTACTGGAAATAAGATAAACGCCTCCAACTTCGTCGATAGGTTGCTCATATCGGTTTCGAACATATTGAAGTACCAATGGTTTCGATTATGTTGGGTAGCCTTCGAATGCATGCCTAATAATTAAGGCGGAACCATCCCCTAATATTATTGGCCTTGACCGGTTCGAAAGGCTTGTAAATGCTTTCAAAAGGGTTATGATAAGGGCAAAACCTTTAGTTCCAAAAGGTTTAGCGCATAAGTGGGAGATTATCATCCATTGCCTTCGAAAGGGGTTCTGAAGCTGTCTTTTCTTATTTATCTGTGTCGAAAGGTTGGAAATGGCAGAAGGGTATTCCTGTTTCCATCTGAATTGAAAGCTTCCACACTGTAAGAGAAGCTAGTGCCTTTAACTCCTTCGAAACCTTCTTGTTACCTTCGAAATATTTTCTTATGACCTATGTCGAAACCTATGCATATTACTTCATCGAAACCTCACTCTCATTTACATTCTTTCATACTTCTGCGCTTGAATGGTTTTTATGGCTAACACTTTGCCCCCCCCCCTTGTATGAAAGAAGCTTTTGTTCTTTAGGACAAAAATTTCAGTACTTTCTTACTCTTCACAACTTTATTTTTCCCGCAAATTCAAAGTAAGTGATATTTGTTGTCATTAGCTCATTATACTTACATGCATTTTTAGTAATAGATTAGTATATTAATGCTTTCACATTTGGAAGTTAGTTGATCATAATCTTGATTCAACAGATATGAAACTTGTAATCGGTAGCTACTAATGCATATAATAGATGTAGTTTACGAACTTCCTGTGGGCAATAGCCAATAGCTGCAAACAGGGACAATGAGTTATTAGTAGAAAATAAGCCTTTGTAGCTCATCCACCCTAACATATATTCTGGAAACTTTACCATAAATTTCAATGATCTTGAAGCCTTCATTCGGATGTTGGTGAGCATCATTTTGAGTTATAAAACATCAACTCTAAACTAGGCATTAAAAAGACCAGCCCGAAATTTTCGGTTGTCTGTAGCAGTCTCAACTCTATTACATCATACCCCTAGTTTGGGATTAAGAAATAAATAAATTTATCCTAGATTAGGATATTAACTTGCGAAGTTTGGAAGTTGAAAATGAGGTATCCATAATCCAAATAACAATATCCAAAAATAGCCCTCCGTGGGGAATTTCTAAGCTTAGATTCAGGCTTTTATGGTAAATTAAACAAAACTTAGTAAATATTGTCTTCATATCAAGGTCTGAGACCAGATCAGGGCATATGTCAGACAATTATCTTTATAAAGGAATCTTCGGCCCAGATTAGGGCATGTGTTATGTAAGCAGACATCCATAGTAATTGTTGCCAAGATAGAAATCCTCCCAGATTAGGGCATATGTTGGACAACCAGAAGTCCAGGGGAATTATCTTTATAAAAGGAGCCACAAACCCAGATTAGGGTATTAAGGCGAAATCAAATAATGGTCCCGAAATCCAAATTCGAGTATAAAACCTGTAAGTGATTAATAATGTCCCGATACCCAGATTCAGATATAATATAGATATTTAGTGATTGATAACGACCCGAAACCCAGATTCGGGTATTAGTAAGTGAAGTCCTGAAATGAATGTCCCGAAACCCATATTCGGGTATTAATTGATGAAATTCATATATGAGAAATCTGAAACCCAGATTTGGGTATTTAATAGATGATGTTTAGTAATGAAAGTCCCAAGACCCAGATTCGAGTATTAATAAGTGGAGTTCTGTTCTACTCCTTTGATGCATGAACCCTTCAGGTCTTGTATATATAGAAATAATCTAATTAGCTGCCTCTTGAGCTTGGACGTCTTAGTCCATAATCGGATATGACGTTTCTCAGGCTTGGACATTTTAGTCTCTTGTAGATATGTCGTTTTCTCAAGCTTGGACATCTCGGTCCATTGTTTGATGAGCCTCTTCTCGAGCTTGGACGTCTTAGTCCATTATTTGATGGGCCTCTTCTTGGGTTTGGACATCTTAGTCCATTGTTTGATGAACTTCTTCTCGGACTTGGACATCTTAGTCCATTGTTTGACGGGCCTCTTCTCGGGCTTGGACATCTTAGTCCATTGTTTGATGGGCCCCTTCTTGGGCCTGGACATCTTAGTCCATTATTTAATGGGCCTCTTCCTGGGCCTGAATGTCTTAGTATGTTATTGTCCAGTTCTCTTGGTTAGCTCATCTTAGGGGGTGGAACCAAGGACTTACCTGACCTCCCTCCAGAAGGCGCCCTGCCCTGGTCCTTTTGCGACGCGGACATGGGCTTGTTTGGTGCTTTACCCTATCCATCTTATGGCGTGAATAAAGGCTTACTCCGTCCTCCTTCCAGGAGGTGCCTTACCCTGGCCATAGCGTGACACGGATAAGGGCTTGTTCGGTGCTTTACCCTGGCTATCTTATGGGGCGAGGCTTACTCCATCCTCCATCCTCCATCCTCCATCCAGGATGTGCCTTAACCTGACCCGAAGTGCAGCCAAGGGCTTGTCCGGTGCTTTAACTTGACCATCTCATGGCGCGGCTAAAGGCTTACCCGCCCTCCTTCCAGGAGGAGCTCTGCCCTGGCCATCTCGGCGCGGGTAGAGGCTTTCTACCATCTTAGGTAGACTACCATCTTAAGTAGTATCCAAATATAAGGAGCATTTCATTCCCAACCATGTAGATTTTCTTTTTGAAGAAAGAGATGCTTTATTCATTCATCTTTGGAAAATATGGCCCCAAATGTTTGGCATTCCATGTTCTAGGAGCCATATTGTCATCTGGTCAGCATAATTTGTAAGCTCCCGGCGGGATTACTTTGCAAACGATTAATGGTCCTTCCCAATTCGGTCCCAAAGGTCCATTAGTGGGGTTTTTGGTATTTTCCATCACTCTTCGAAGTACCAAGTCTCCTTCATGAAATGACCAATTTCTCACTTTTGAGTTGTAGTATTTTGAGATTCTTCTTTGATATTCTACGATTATTACCGCTGCTTCATCTCTCATTTGATGTATTAAATCTAAGGATTCTTTTTTCAGCTCTTGATTCTTATCAAATGCGTAGGAGATTCTTCGGTGTGAAGGTGTCTCAATCTCAATTGGCAACATCACCTCACACCGATATGTCAAAGAGTAGGGAGTATGTCCAATTGCTGTTTTGGTGGATGTTCAATAGGCCCATAACACAAGTGGCAGTTCTTTTACCCAATTTTCTTTTGCCTTGTTTAGCCGCTTTTTCAGAATAGTCTTTATGGTTTTGTTCGCAGCCTCAACTGCCCCATTCGCTTTTGGATGTAGAACTAATGAAAAACTTTTAATGATTCCATTCTTGTGACAAAAGCGGGAGAATTCTTTGTTGTCCCATTGTCAGAAATTATCTTTTGGGGAATTCCAAATCTGGTTATGATATTCTTGATAACTAATCTGAACCCCTTCCCAAAAGTAATATTTGGAAACGACTCCGCTTTAACCCGTTTGGTGAAATAGTCTATGGCAACTACAACATACTTTGCCCTCCTTTTGAGATTGGCAATGGGCCGATTAAATCTATTTTCCATACATCAAAGGGCTATGGACTTGTTATGGGAGTCAACTGACTTGGGGGCAATTTAGGAATCTTTGAATATTTCTAACACTTTTTGCATCTTTTCACATATTCGATGGCTTGGCTTACCATATGCGGCCAATAAAATCCCTACCTCATTATTTTATTTGCCAACTTTGTTCCATTTGAATGATCCTCGCAAAATCCTTCATGTGCTTCAACCATTTATTTTATTCCTTCATTCATGCTTACACATCTTACATAGGGAAGAACATATCCTTTTTTATAGAGGATTTCATCCATTATTATGAAGGTTGGAGCTTATCTCCTGATTTTCCTTGCCTCACCTTTGTCTGATGGTAGTGTTCCTTTAACAAGGTATTCTACAATGGGTGACATTAAGATGCCATCATATATGTTATTTGGACTAGGTTGGTGGACCCTTTTATCTGATATTTCTTTATTACTTTCTCTTCTCTCTTCCTCTAGAAATTTTGCTTGAGACCTTGTTAGAGCTAACAATTCTTTCCCCTCTTCGGATGCCTCTTCTTCAATACTTGGAATTTCCTGATATCGCACTGGAACTGTAACGACCCGGTATTTTGCACCATTCGCATCCATTATAAGTGTATAGGTAGACACTCATGCCGGAATTGAATTGCTCAAAATACCGCGTTGTTATTTTAAATTTGGCAAAACTGAACATATATAGTAAATAAATAATCACAGAACACAGACACAGAGTAATAATTTGCAGCGGAAATAAAAGAGATAGTAGTTCATGAAGCTACTATATGAATATAAAATACATAAGAGTTTACAACAGAAGAGTAATACGATACATCAGATACAAATCAGAATACATCACTGGAATCATCGAATACTGAAAGCAGAATAGATGGCTGGATCTTCAAGCAAAGCTCCAACTCCAAAGGTGAGTCTCGAATACTGGTACACTCAGTCTGACCCGAGCGTAAAGCAAAATACAAAACACTCGAGTCAGGATTAACATTCTTATATCAATAAATCCAACTCAAGTGAAATAGCAATTGAAATACAAGTAACTCAAAGGATGTTGGAATAACCATCCTTTAAGGATCCGTTAAACTATCTACTATGTAGTAGTGTACGATAAGTAGATAATGTCTATCGGTAATAATTAGATATCAAAATAGTGTTAAGTCATGGCCCATTCCACCCTTAACACATTTTTATTCCCAAAAGCATATACAAGACCGTAGTTTCCCCAAAACCGGAAGTCACCAGAGGGCAATCCATATACTAAAGGTACAAAACAAATTCGTAGTGGTCGCGAATAAAGGGATACAAGTATGACAAGGCACATGAGGCAATACCCAAGGTAGTGATACTACCATTTGCCTGATCCGGACTGGTGAGAACGCAATGCCGCAGCGCCCGCAACACCATGAAACAACACTCCCAAAATCAAGGGTGCACCAATCGACAACAAGTAATGAGTAGTTCGAAGAAGTGTGTTCACTTGAGGTAGCTAATCCTCCATTGGCCCGGCACGGCTCCTGTTTTAGTCATTTCAAATTTGACACAAGTGTCAAGGCTATCCATTATCGTTCTCTTTCTTCAGTCATCACGTACATCATTCCAACCACTTCATTCTGGATTAACACTCCGCGAATGTTAGTTATTAAAGTGGTTTTCGGTATTGACAGAGAGTATGTCCATATCCGATCCCGGTCTCTTTAATAACTTCCGTAATTATTTCACCAATTGGTCGTTTATTTATTTCAAAACCAAATCAATTTCAATTCAATTAGAATTCATAAATCAACATTTCATTTGTCTTTCTAAACCAATTTCAAATATTTACGTTTCAAAACTTCCAAATTCACAATTTCAAAATCTTATAATTCAATTTCAATGCCTATTTAAACAATTCAAATATTGATTCAAGTACGTAAATAAGTTTCATTCTGAAATCATTTAAATAAATTTAATTTAACATCCAAATCAATTTAAATTCATTTATCGATTTCATTCAATATTCATTAAGTAAATTTGCCATTCAAAACAATTTCTATTAAATTTCCAATTCATTAAATCCATTATTTAAATTCAACTTCCTTATTTCAAAACTTACAAATTGAATTAAATTAAATTTAAATTCATCAACTCAATTTCTTTAAATTTCAAGTCTTACATTAATTTCAATAAATCACATTTTATTTCTTGTTAAAGAAATTCAATTTCACTTATTTACTTACTTAAATAATTTTCCAAAACTTAATTAATAAAGAAAACTCAATTTCAATTATTTACGAAGTAAATTCACTTATTCAAAAGTCTAATTTTACTTATTAAAGAATTCAATTCAATTTGATCATTAAATCATTCAATCTTATTTAATTATTAAATAATTCAAAACTTAATTATTAAATAATTTCAAAGTTTAATAATTTCAAATTTAATTATAATTTCAAACTTAATTATTAAATCATTTCAAAGTTCAATAATTTCAAACTTAATTATAATTTCAAACTTAATTCAATCATTTCTCAAATTAAACAACATTCTTTCATCAATTACATTGTTAATATTTTGTTTCATATCATTAAATAATAACAATTTCCTTTCATTAAAATTCAAATTTCAACTTCATTTCAAAACCGTATTTTTATTCAAATAAAATCTTTGTTTTATTTTTAAATCAAATTATTGACCAATCGGGTTTTATTTAATTTTCTGTCCTATGTCAAAGTTCAATTTGGGTATTTATCATTTCAACCCGATTCCAATTCAATTCAAAATCAAAGCATAGTAAAGGGAACTTGCAGTGTGATAACTGGGATGGTGTCAAAGTAAATAAACAAGCAATAACAACAATCAATAACAAAAATCCAATAATCAATTCAAATAATCCCGAAATAACCGTATTAATTCACATTGTTATTTGTGCGAATTAATATAATTATTTCTAGAATCCACACTATCATTTCATGTAGATTAAAGATTATTCCACTAATTATTTATACGGTTTTCACTTGTCATTCAATTTAAATTTTATACTACAACAATTAATCCAATATACGTCGATGGTTCAAAGTGTAATTATCACTATTTTACATGTCAATTAATTTAACAACTAAAAGAGGTCATATTCCACTAATAGAATTTAACATATAAATCAGTTTTAAAATCGTTAACTATCCTATATCCATTTCAACTTTGCATATTATTTATCATTTAACACTAACAATTTAACGTCCAATATAAACATCAACAATCAGTCATTTAACAATCAAACTGGATTATCATTGCATATATAACAGATATTGGTGTCAGATGTCATAGGTGAACTGATACAGGTAATAACAGTGTAAATATCTAACAGCAGCATATTTCAATTGTCGTTTCAATTGAAATCAAATTTTATAAACAAAAGAACGTTAATCGTGAGTGAGTGCTCACCTTTCAAGGCTAGAGAGATTCGACGAATGAAACGAGTTACAAATCCAAGCACGGTCGAACAAAGCAGGATGAACACGAGTTCGACGATCGAAGCTGATAAATAAGGGATCGATAAAATAAAATCAGAACATGATCGATGAAGAACAAATCGAATCAGTTATATGAGTGGATTGATATAGATACAACATATAAAATTATATATATATATATACACACACACATACATCAAATCAAACATATATTTGAAATAAGATATATATATATATACGTATAACAATATTTTCATGAAATCAATATTTAATTTTTTTACAATATATATGAGTAACTATATCATTGCAAACCAGGTTACAATTTATAAAACATATATACCGTTGTCAAAAATACATATACAACCCTTTGTAACTTAATATACCTTATAAAATATCGTTGTATACACTTTTATTTATAACAGCAGACCAATGAACCTTTAGATAAGCTTATTTTCTATAATATATACAAATGTAAGTATGAGAAAGTTATTTTATTTTAAGGCCAATACTTTATTGAAATTGGTATATAAATTTATATATGTTTAAAATCTAACAGAACACTTTAGCTTTCAAAACCAGACCCCAAACATTACATCCCAGAGTTCAGCGAGTTTATATATAACTATGTACTATAGTTCATAAACCTTTCTTATACAACATGTACAAATTTACATTGTTGGTTCATATAGAATAAAGACTTAGAATTCAAAATCTATATCTCTAATATCAGACTGTAAAAGAAAAATAAATATAAACAAAATAGCAAACTCGCATATACATATACATAAACCAACCGCTTACGTAACTTATATATGTGAACAGCGTATCACTTATATAAGTTTATATATGGGCAACGGTTCTAATACCTTATAAACAACTATTCATATTTATACACGTATACTCTAAAATCAATATTTAATTCGAATTACTTTGTCAAAGTAACCATGATGTATATATTCAACAGATCACCAACTTACATATACCTTTATAAACTTATGTATTATACCAACAGATCTTATATAAAACTAACATATATACACACAAAATAATACCACTTTTAAACGCAATATAGAAATCAAGGTACACATAAAAAAATATAAAAAAAACTGTTACAAAACTATTTTGTATAATAACAAGATTTAGATGCATACCTTAAAACATATTATATATATTATATATTATATAATACCAATGTCATCAAATCTAAGCAGAGCTATTGGCGCTCGCATGGGCTGCAAACGAGGTTGGAAGGCGAGAGAACCATTCGGGTGCATGCTGACCATAATGGAGCAGAACAGGTTGGAGAATGGATGCGAGCAGTGACAGGCTGGGAACTCTGGTGATGTATATGTGGGTGGAATATGGCATGAGGTTGATGAACAGATGGGCTGTGGCCGAGATGGT
The DNA here is from genome assembly GCA_030737815.1 of Allium fistulosum. NCBI lineage: Eukaryota > Viridiplantae > Streptophyta > Magnoliopsida > Asparagales > Amaryllidaceae > Allium > Allium fistulosum. Next base: position 203,154,216 of record CM060904.1, on the reverse strand, counting down.
GAAAGCCTATGGCCTTGGCTTGTTGGCTGGTGGTTCAGGGGTAGAAGGGCTCACGTGTTAGTCGGAGAGTTGAAGGTGGTTGCTGGAGGTGGGCGGGGTGTACGGCGTGAGCTGCCAGGGCGGAGGGAGTTAGGTGGCTGTTGCTTCGGTGACCTCGGCCAGGGGTTGGAGGCTGTACATCACTGGTGTTTGGGACGGCTGGGTTGCGTGCCTCATCATGGCAGAGGGGATTTGGGAAGAAGGCAGAAAGACGAAGCCGGAGGGGTGGAGGAATGATCAGAATAGTGGGCGAAGTATTGGAAGGCCGATAGGGTGATTGTGGCTGGTCAGAGGTGGAGGACCGACAAGGTGCGGTGAGCGAGGCCACGGGAAAAGAGGATGAGCGGACAGGAGGGCGGGCTGGCTGTGGATGAACAGTGAGGGGGAAAATGACAGCGTGGCATGGGTTTGCGAAGGAGCATAGGGCGCTAGCTGTGTGGTGCGAAGGAGGGAAGACGAGTTTGTGGTGTGGTGATAGGTGATGATGGCTACTCAAAGGGGAAATGATGGGTTCGACAGCATGACAGGGAGATGAAAAGAAAAATGAAGAGGAGGGGGCTCTAGTCTTGGATTGGGAACACAATAGAATGGAAAGTGAATGGCAGAGCAAAACGTTGGAACTAATAGTGAAACAATAAATATAAATTGGAATTTGAATCACAAAAGTCATGGAAAAGCAATAGTCAATATTAATACGAATATAAAAGGTAGTGGCCATTCAGTTTTACAAGTTGGTTAAATGAAAAGCCGCAGAGTTCACAAAGTTCGAAAACGGTTACCGATACGGTAATCGTTTTACTGATTTCGTGCCGTACCAGACCCCAACGTATACAAATGAATATACTGCGGAGATCAGCACGACGAGACGATCAAAACGGTATATTGATATCAGTAGTATGATTGAATTATAAAAATTCGAATTTTTCTACTGACGGAAAATGCAAGAAAAACGTTGAAAAATAAGATCGACGGAGCCAAAGATGTCCGAATTTGGAAAAACGACAAACTGACATCTTGCTCAGAAGATGGTTTAGAATTTTTATATGTAAAAATATTTAGGTTTTGAAAACGTTTTATTTTCAACGCTTTTTAACTGATTAAATTGAAGTAAATTTACGCGCGAAATAAACTTTCGTATTTTCGGACGAAAATTTACCAGTCGCTATGTTTAACTAGACGTATTACAAATATTAAATTTTTATTTCAAAATTTTATCGTTTAAAATTTCACAAAATTTTAACTAATTACGTTATTAAAACAGTTGAAATTTACGGGTCGTTACAGGAACAATACGTGTCTCCGGGGCTCCCCTTAAGCTTGCTTGTTTTGCTAGGGATTCTGCTTGATTTTCTGCTCTTGGGACTTGGTGTATTGAAAAGTCTTTAAACAAAGCAAACATTCTTAATATCTATTTTACATATAAGGATAGCTTGGGATCCTTTGTTTGATATTCCTGTTTCACTTGGTTCTCCATTAGCTAAGAATCACTAAAGATCTGTATCCGTGGAATTTTGAGTTCTAATGCCAAGGTTAATCCCGCTACCATAGATTCATATTCTGCCACATTGTTAGTTGCAGAAAATCTCAATTTCATGGCATAATGTAAACGATTTCCATTCGGTGTGATGATTACGTATCCTGCATTGGCCCCTTGTTCGTTTGATGCGCCACCAGTGAATAATTGCCACATGGGCTTCTATTCTTTCTCCTTTTCCGACCACTCCTTAATAAAGTTAGTGCACTCACTAATGAAGTCTGCTAATGCTTGCCCCTTGATTGCAGCTCGTGGTTGAAATTCTATGTCATATTGGTTGAGCTCAATTCTTCATTTTACCAGCCTTCCTGAAGTTTCTAGTTTACTAAAGACTTGCTTAAGGGGAAAATTGGTCAATACCTTGATCGGATGTGCTTGGAAATATGGTCCAAGCTTTCGAGCTGTTAAAATCAAGCAATAGGCTAACTTTTCAATCACTGGATATCGGACTTCTGCATCCTTCAACCGTCTGCTCACATAATATACTAGAAGTTATGCCCCATTCCCTTCTCTAATCAATACTGAGCTAACCGCGTGTTCTGAAACTGCCATATATAGGGATATGTTTCCCCATTCTCGGGACTTGAAAGTATTGGAGGCTTTCCCAAGTGGCTTTTTAGTTCCTAAAAGGCTTTTCTACAGTCTTCCCCCCATTCAAAGTTATTTTTCTTCTTAATTACATCAAAGAAGGGTATACACTTATCGGTAGCCTTAGAGATAAATCTGCTTAGGGCAGATACCCTTCCATTCAAACTCATCACTTCCTTACTGGTTTTAGGTTCGGCCTTGTCCTTAATGGCTTGAATTTGATCTGGAATTGCTTCGATTCCTTGGGCACTTACAAGGTAGCCTAGAAACTTTCAAGAATGGACTCCAAAAGAACACTTTTGTGGGTTTAGTTTCATTTGATATTTCCACAATACTTTGAACATCTCTTCCAAATCCTTAAGATGATTTTCGGGTTCTCCAGACTTTACCAGCATATCGTCCACATAAACTTCCATGTTCTAGCCGATTTGCTCCTTAAACATTCAGTTGACCAACCTTTGATATGTCGCACCTGCATTTGTCAATCCAAAGGGCATTGCTTTGTAACAATAAATCCCCCACTCAGTTATGAAGCTAGTATGCTCCTCATCTAGTTTGAAGATTGGTATTTGGTTATACCCTGAATAGGCGTCCATGGGAGATAACAACTTGTGTCCGCTTGTGGCGTCTACTAATTGGTCTATTCGTGGAAATGGGAAACAATCTTTTGGACATGCTTTGTTCAAATCTATGTAGTCAATACAAGTCCTCCATTTTCCATTTGATTTCTTTACCAGTACTGGATTGGCTAACCACTTTGGGTAGTATACTTCCCAAATAAATCCATTCTCAAGGAGTCTGTTAACCTCTTCTTTCAAAGCTTTTAACTGTACTTTATCCATCTGTCTATTTCTCTGCCTTATGGGAGTTGCTCCTGGATTAATGTTGAGGGTGTGACACATGACCGTTGGATCAATTCCCACCATATCGGAATGTGATCAAGCAAATACGTTTTTGTTAACTTTGAGAAATTGTATCAAATCCTTCTTTAAGTCACCTTTAAGATCCTTTCCCACCTTAACCACTTTGGTAGCATCATCTGAGTCAATGTACGCTTCCTCAAGATCCTTTATGGGTTTATCCTCTCCGTTTCCCCTCGATAATCAAATTCTATGACTTTTGGTCTTCCTTCCTCTAATTTTGCATCAATTCTCTTTCTCTTGCCTCCAGAAGGAATGTACCTTTGATACATACGTTTGTTTGCTTTATTAATTTTAATCTTTGCTTCGAATGTTGGATGTGAAAATCCATCATCCGAAAGCTGTAAAATAGTAGAAGAATCAAAGTACGCAAAATACTCCCTTTTATACTGGTTAAGAGTAGCAAAATACATTTCCTGAGAGCTAAACTGCTCTCCTCGGACAGTTCTCCAGCCTCTCTTTGTCAGGAATTTTACCATGAGATATTTCGGGGAGACAAAAGCATATATCTCATCAAGAGCTAGCCTGCCAAAGAAGGTGTTGTAGTAGGAGGGTTGATTGATTATCACAAAAATAGTATCAAAGGTTTTGCAGGTTGGTGGCACCCCCATTTGTACGAGCAGCTTTATCTGTCCCACTGGAGTTGATCCTTTGTTATTGAATCCAAATATGGGCTCCATGCTTGGCTCCAGCTTGTCTTCAGGAATGTTCATCTGATCGAAGGCGTGCTTGAAGATTACATTGACTGGTCTATCCGTGTCAACCAGTATTTTAGAGATGATAGATAATCCTATCTATGCGGTAATCATCAAAGGATCATTATGAGGATGGTGAACCCCTTTTCTTAGCTCTTGTGGAGTGACAACTAGGTTAGGCATCTGAATGTTGAGACGTGGGTTTTTCATTGGGGGTTCCTCTTAGCCAGAATAGATACCTTAATTTGCTTCTTTAATGTACCTGCTTCGGGCCCCTTTGCTATTTCCTACTGGATGCGGCCCACCATGGATCACGTTAATTCTATTGATTGGCGGGCTCAAGCTTAAGGTGTCCTCATCTTCCAACACATTCACAGCATTGCTTGGAAGTTTCTGTGGACCATTCTCTTTTACTGGGTTTTCTGCTGATCCTAAACAAACTCGTTCAAATGACCTTCTCAAATCAGCTTATGGATAATTTCAGCCAAAACCCTGCATTCATCAGTTTTGTAGCCATTGGCTTTGTGATAAGTGCAATAGTCTCCTCCCTTTTTCTATTCAGGGTTGTTCTTGGCTTTAAAGGAGACCAAAAAGTTGACTCTTTCCTTGGCTACCGCATACACATAAGATAGTGGCTTGTTTAAAGCAACTGTGTTAGCTATTGGTTCTTCCCATCTCATTCTTTTGTGACTATGGTGTGGGCCAAATCTCCCCCCTTCTTTCTTGAGGATAGTTTTCTTCTTGGCATGGTAAAGCTCATCCATCCAGATGAAATTATCAGCTTGGAAAAGGAAGTCTTGTAAGTCTTTGCAGCCTTTAACAAAGAGTTGTTTCTAGAAGGGGGTGTTTTCAATTAAGCCAGAATGAACGGTATAAGCTTATCTCAATCTTCCATGTCTTTGGCCTTTAAAGCTGCAGCATTAAACCTCCTCAAGGTAATCTCCCAAGGACTCTCCCTGCCTTTGTTTTATATTGGCCAAAACTGTGTAGTCGATCGTGGGATCTTTTCAAATGCAGAATCGGGTAGAAAATTCATAAGAAAACTACTGCCATAAGTATTAAGTTTTCTCTCGGTACTTCCTGTACCATTTTGCTGCTGCTCCCTAGAGAGTGACCAGGAACAATCGGCATTTGATAGCTCTAGATGCATTGTACAAGTCCATTTGGCTATCAAAAGCCATCAGATGATCGTCTGAGTCTGTAACCCCATGATATTTCATTGATGGGATCTTGACATATGGTGGGATAACTATAGCAATGATCGCATCAGTAAAGGGTGGCACTCTTTCATTGTCATTAACATTCTCGTCCATTGTTCTCTTCCCTTTTGAATTCATAGCATATTTTATCGCCTTTTCAGCAGCATCTTTTAGGTAAGCTTCGACATTGCCATAATTTTTCTGGTCCGGGCAATATTTCTTTAATGTTGAACTCCTAGATTACTCAAGTGATTTGTCGAGAATTCTTCCCTGATGGTTAGCTTTTGATTGGGGGAGTTCTTTCTTCTTCGAGGACATCAGATCCACTTTGCCTTTATACTCATTGGAATTAGCTTTTAGATTGCTTCTGGGGGAGATCACCTCTTCCCCGTGAGTTTTCTTGGGAGTTTTCGAAGATTTTTGAGATACGGCCATCTTAAGTAGCTCCTGCATCTCCTGCAGCTACTGTTCCAAGTATTTGATTTTAGCTGTATTCTGGTCTTGTTCTGCTGGTGACAAAGTTTGTCCAGGAACGACCCCATCAAAATTAAAAGGTGGAGCTATATTCTCCTCCAATGTGCTGGTGTGTATTGCTCTTTCCTTAATTCCACTTAATCGTTTAGATCTCATTTTTCCTATGCAAAAAAATGTGTCACAATTAGTCTGTTAACCACAAGGTCGGAGGTTCAAGCCCTCCTTCTAGCGCCAAAAATGTTAACAAGAAAACTTGTCAACATCCCCGATGCTATGTGAAAGGTAATTAAACTCAAATGAAACCAAGTTGTTGGAAAGGTCTCTTCTCTCGAAACAAACCTTCCGATTAGATTGACTTAGTCGAAAGGGTTTTAGATGATAGCCCTACCTTTCGACTGGAGTGACTTAATCGAAAAGGTTCAGAAAATAAGTTTAGGAATGCAAGCTAGGCAATAGCATTCTGCTCAAAACCATTCCTTTGAGTGAATCAGAAGTGACTGATCATTTTAGCTTTTCATTCCTTTTGATTATGATGAAAGGTTTGGTTCCGACACTCTTTCTATCATGTCAAAATGTATTGTTCCGACCTCCTTCGATCATGTCGAAAGGTATTAATAATATAACTCAGTCACTCCCGACTTCTTGGTTTAGCTTCTGTTATTAAGGAACCCCTTCGAAAGGGTTTCAAGTGAAATGAGGTATAAACCCCCTTTCGAATTAATTCCTCTCCGATTCATTGTTAGTCAATTACAAATTGGGATCCCATCGAAATGCCCATTTTTATTAGGTCGAGAGGAGCCCTATTCTTTCGAATCGGATCCAACTTGTAACTTTCTAAGCTTTGCTTCATTTTCATGTATAAGATCGACCTGGATATCCCCCAATTTCATAAACTCATCCTTGTCCAAACCCCATCATCATTCTTACTTTCATTGTTGGTTCTGATGATAATGTATTTAAACTATATGTACGCAAGTCAATCATATGCATTGCATAGACCAAAAGAAATTAAGAGAATATGTTAGAATCATGTGCAATTGATCATTAGACTAGCTAATGATCTAATTGATCTTCCTCGTCATCAACAACCTTATTGAATAAGCCTTCTCTCCTTTATTAATGATCCAAAATGAGTTACAAGTAATAGAGATTTATCCCTAATTCGATTTAGGGATTTTAGAAGACTTGATTGCAATTAAGAATGAATTAGTAGAAGAAATGAATTCGGGATTCCAAAATTCCTTCCCCAAAACCGGACCCCTTGAGTCTTAGTTATAAATGTAGGTCGGCCCCCTTCCACTCCTATGCTTTTTACTCGGTCGAAGTGACCCCTCTTTGTATGCTGCTTCAAGCCTTTAGTCGAAAGGTCATGACTCCTTTCGACGCTGTGGAAAGGCATCTTTTTTGTGCTCTTTGATATACTCTTGCACTTCCTTTATCTTTTTCCAGACCTTTCGACTGAGTCGAAAGAGTCCTTTGACAACCTTTTGCCTTTGTTGAACTTTAAGCACTGTGTCCTTCATAACACCTTCCGACACCGTCGAAAGGTTTCCAAACGTGCTTTTTCTTTCATGTTGGCTTGTTGCTATTGGAAATAAGATAGAAGCCTCCGACTCCGTCGATAGGTTGCTCATACCGGTTTCAAACATATTAGAGGCTGGAACCAAGGACTTACCTGACCTCCCTCCAGGAGGCGCCCTGCCCTGGCCCTTTTGCGACGCGGACATGGCCTTGTTTGGTGCTTTACCCTAGCCATCTTATGGCATGGATAAAGGCTTACTCTGTCCTCCTTCTAGGAGGTGCCATACCCTGGCCATAGCGTGACACAGAAAGGGCTTGTTCGGTGCTTTACCCTGGCCATCTTATGGGGCGAGGCTTACTCCATCCTCCATCCAAGAGGTGCCTTGACCTGAGCAGAAGTGCGACCAAGGGCTTGTCTGGTGCTTTAACTTGACTATCTTATGGCGCGGCTAAAGGCCTACCGCCCTCCTTCCAGGAGGAGCTCTGCCCTGGCCATCTCGGCGTGGGTAGAGGCTCTCTACCATCATAGGTAGACTACCATCTTAGGTAGTATCCAAATATAAGGAGCATTTCACTCCCAACCATGTAGATTTTCTTTTTGAAGAAAGAGATGCTTTATTCATTCATCTTTGGAAAATATGGCCTCAAATGTTTGGCATTCCATGTTATAGGAGCCATATTGTTGTCTGGTCTGCATAATTTGTAAGCTCCCGGCGGGATTACTTTGCAAACGATTAATGGTCCTTCCCAATTCGGTCCCAAAGGTCCATTTGCGGGGTTTTTGGTATTTTCCATCACTCTTCGAAGTACCAAGTCTCCTTCATGAAATGACCAATTTCTCACTTTTGAGTTGTAGTATTTTGAGATTCTTCTTTGATGTTCTACGATTATTACCGCCGCTTCATCTCTCATTTGATGTATTAAATCTAAGGATTCTTTTTTCAGCTCTTGATTCTTATCAAATGCGTAGGAGATTCTTCGGTGTGAAGGTGTCTCAATCTCAATTGGCAACATCGCTTCACACCCATATGTCAAAGAGTAGGGAGTATGTCCTATTGCCGTTTTGGTGGATGTTCAATAGGCCCATAACACAAGTGGCAGTTCTTTTACCCAATTTTCTTTTGCCTTGTTTAGCCGCTTTTTCAGAATAGTCTTTATGGTTTTGTTCGCAGCCTCAACTGCCCCATTCGCTTTTGGATGTAGAACTAATGAAAAACTTTTAATGATTCCATTCTTGTGACAAAAGCGGGAGAATTCTTTGTTGTCCCATTGTCAGAAATTATCTTTTGGGCAATTCCAAATATGGTTATGATATTCTTGATAACTAATCTGAACCCATTCCCAAAAGTAATATTTGGAAACGGCTCCGCTTCAACCCGTTTGGTGAAATAGTCTATGGCAACTACATCATACTTTGCCCTCCTTTTGAGATTGGCAATGGGCCGATTAAATCTATTTTCCATACATCAAAGGGCTATGGACTTGTTATGGGAGTCAACTGACTTGGGGGCAATCTAGGAATCTTTTAATATTTCTGACACTTTTTGCATCTTTTCACATATTCGATGGCTTGGCTTACCATATGCGGCCAATAAAATCCATACCTCATTATTTTATTTGCCAACTTTGTTCCATTTGAATGATCCTCGCAAAATCCTTCATGTGCTTCAACCCTTTATTTTATTCCTTCATTCATGCTTACACATCATAGATAGGGAAGAACATATCCTTTTTTTATAGAGGGTTCCATCCATTATTATGAAGGTTGGAGCTTGTCTCCTGATTTTCCTTGCCTCACCTTTGTCTGATGGTAGTGTTCCTTTAACAAGGTATTCTACAATGGGTGACATTCAGAAGACATCATATATGTTATTTGGACTAGGTTGGTGGACCCTTTTATCTGATATTTCTTTATTACTTTCTCTTCTCTCTTCCTCTTGAGAATTTGCTTGAGACTTTGTTAGAGCTAACAATTCTTTCCCCTGTTCGGATGCCTCTTCTTCAATACTTGGAATTTCCTGATATCGCACTGGAACAATACGTGTCTCCGGGGCTCCCCTTAAGCTTGCTTGTTTTTCTAGGGATTCTGCTTGAGAATTTTCTGCTCTTGGGACTTGGTGTATTGAAAAGTCTTTAAACAAAGCAAACATTCTTAATATCTATTTTACATATAAGTATAGCTTGGGATCCTTTGTTTGATATTCCTGTTTCACTTGGTTCTCCATAGCTAAGAATCACTAAAGATCTGTATCCGTGGAATTTTGAGTTCTAATGCCAAGGTTAATCCCGCTACCATAGATTCATATTCTACCACATTGTTAGTTGCAGAAAATCCAATTTTCAGGGCATAATGTAAACGATGTCCATCCGGTGTGATGATTACATATCCTGCATTGGCCCCTTGTTCGTTTGATGCGCCACTAGTGAATAATTGCCACATGGGCTTCTGATCTTTCTCCTTTTCCGACCACTCCTTAATAAAGTTAGTGCACTCACTAATGAAGTCTGCTAATGCTTGCCCCTTGATTGCAGCTCGTGGTTGAAATTCTATGTCGTATTGGCTGAGCTCAATTCTCTATTTTACCAGCCTTCCTGAAGTTTCTAGTTTACTAAAGACTTGCTTAAGGGGAAAATTGGTCAATACCTTGATCGGATGTGCTTGGAAATATGCTCCAAGCTTTCGAGCTATTAAAATCAAGCAATAGGCTAACTTTTCAATCACTGGATATCGGAATTCTACATCCTTCAACCGTCTGCTCACATAATATACTAGAAGTTGTGCCCCATTCCCTTCTCTAATCAATACTGAGCTAACTGCATGTTCTGAAACTGCCATATATAGGGATATGTTTCCCCATTCTCGGGACTTGAAAGTATTGGAGGCTTTCCCAAGTGGCTTTTTAGTTCCTAAAAGGCTTTTCTACAGTCTTCCCCCCATTCAAAGTTATTTTTCTTCTTAATTACATCAAAGAAGGGTATACACTTATCGGTAGCCTTAGAGATAAATCTGCTTAGGGCAGATACCCTTCCATTCAAACTCATCACTTCCTTACTGGTTTTAGGTTCGGCCATGTCCTTAATGGCTTGAATTTGATCTGGAATGGCTTCGATTCCTTGGGAACTTACAAGGTAGCCTAGAAACTTTCAAGAATGGACTCCAAAAGAACACTTTTGTGGGTTTAGTTTCATTTGATATTTCCACAATACTTCGAACATCTCTTCCAAATCCTTAAGATGATTTTCGGGTTCTCTAGACTTTACCAACATATCATCCACATAAACTTCCTTGTTCTAGCCGATTTGCTCCTTAAACATTCAGTTGACCAACCTTTGATATGTCGCACCTGCATTTGTCAATCCAAAGGGCATTGCTTTGTAACAATAAATCCCCCACTCAGTTATGAAGCTAGTATGCTCCTCATCTGGTTTGAACATTGGTATTTGGTTATACCCTGAATAGGCGTCCATGGGAGATAACAACTTGTGTCCGCTTATGGCGTCTACTAATTGGTCTATTCGTGGAAATGGGAAACAATCTTTTGGACATGCTTTGTTCAAATATGTGTAGTCAATGCAAATCATCCATTTTCCATTTGATTTCTTTACCAGTACTGGATTGGCTAACTACTTTGGGTAGTATACTTCCCAAATAAATCCATTCTCAAGGATTCTGTTAACCTCTTCTTTCAAAGCTTCCGACTGTACTTTATCCATCTTTCTATTTCTCTGCCTTATGGGAGTTGCTCCTGGATTAATGTTGAGGGCGTGACACATGACCGTTGGATCAATTCCCACCATATAGGAATGTGATCAGGCAAATACGTTTTTGTTAACTTTGAGAAATTGTATCAAATCCTTCTTTAAGTCACCTTTAAGATCCTTTCCCACCTTAGCCACTTTGGTAGCATCATCTGAGTCAATGTACGCTTCCTCAAGATCCTTTATGGGTTTATCCTCTCCGTTTCCGCTCGGTAATCAAATTCTGTGACTATTGGTCTTCCTTCCACAGATTTTGCATCAATTTTCTTTCTCTTGCCTCTAGAAGGAATGTACCTTTGATACATACGTTTGTTAGCTTTATTAATTTTAATCTTTGCTTTGAATGTTGGATGTGAAAATCCATCATCCAAAAGCTGTAAAATAGTAGAAGAATCAAAGTACACAAAATACTGCCTTTTATACTGGTTAAGAGTAGAAAAATACATTTCCTGAGAGCTAAACTGCTCTCCTCGGACAGTTCCCCAGCCTCTCTTTGTCAGGAATTTTACCATGAGATATTTCGGGGAGACAAAAGCATATATCTCATCAAGAGCTAGCTTGCCAAAGAAGGTGTAGTAGTAGGAGGGTTGATTGATTATCTCAAAAATAGTTTCAAAGGTTCTGCAGGTTGGCGGCACCCCCATTTGTACGAGCAGCTTTATTTGTCCCACTGGAGTTGATCCTTTGTTATTGAATCCAAATATGGGCTCCATGCTTTGCTCCAGCTTGTCTTCAGGAATGTTCATCTGATCGAAGGCGTGTTTGAAGATTACATTAACTGCACTATCCTTGTCAACTAGTATTTTAGAGACGATAGATAATCCTATTTGTGCGGTAATCATCAAAGGATCATTATGAGGATGGTGAATCCCTTTTCTTAGCTCTTGCGGAGTGACAACCAGGTTAGGCATCTGAATGTTGAGACGTGGGTTTTTCATTGGGGGTCCTCTTAGCCAGAATAGATATCTTCCTTTGCTTCTTTAATGTACCTGCTTCGGGCCCCCTTGCTATTTCCTACTGGATGCGGCCCACCATGGATCACGTCAATTCTATTGATTGGCGGGCTCAAGCTTAAGGTGTCCTCATCTTCCAACACATTCAAAGCATTGCTTGGATGTTTCTGTGGACCATTCTCTTTTACTGGGTTTTCTGCTGATCCTAAACAAACTCGTTCAAATGACCTTCTCGAATCAGCTTGTGGATAATTTCAGCCAAAACCCTACATTCATCAGTTTTGTAGCCGTTGGCTTTGTGATAAGTGCAATGGTATCCTCCCTTTTTCTATTCAGGGTTGTTCTTGGCTTTAAAGGAGACCGAAAAGTTGACTCTTTCCTTGGCTACTGCATACACATAAGATAGTGGCTTGTTTAAAGCAACTGTGTTAGCTATTGGTTCTTCCCACATCTCATTCTTTTGTGCCCATGGTCTTTGCCAAATCTCCCCCCTTCTTTCTTGAGGATAGTTTTCTTCTTGGCATGGTAAAGCTCATCCATCCAGATGAAATTATCAGCTTGGAAATGGAAGTCTTGTAAGTCTTTGCAACCTTTAACAAAGAGTTGTTTCCAGAAGGGGGTGTTTTCAATTAAGCCAGAATGAACGGCTATAAGCTTATCTCGATCTTCCATGTCTTTGGCCTTTAAAGCTGCAGCATTAAACCTCCTCAAGGTATTTTCCCAAGGACTCTCCCTGCCTTTGTTTTATATTGGCCAAAACTATGTAGTCGATCGTGGGATCTTTGCAAATGCAGAATCGGGTAGAAAATTCATAAGAAAATTGCTACCATGAGTATTAAGTTTTCTCCCGGTACTGCCTGTACCGTTTTGCTGTTGCTCCCTAGAGAGTGACCGGGAACAATCGGCATCTGATAGCTCTAGATGCATTGCACAAGTCCATTTGTCTATCAAAAGCCATCAGATGATCGTCCGAGTCTATAACCCCATGATATTTCATTGATGGGATCTTGACATATGGTGGGATAACTATAGCAATGATCTCATTAGTAAAGGGAGGCACTCTTTCATTGTCATTAACATTCTCGTCCATTGTTCTCTTCCCTTTTGAATTCATAGCATCTTTTATTGCCTTTTCAGGAGCATCTTTTAGGTAAGCTTCGACATTGCCATAATTTTTCTGGTCCGGGCAATATTCCTTTAATGTTGAACTCCTAGATTGCTCAAGTGATTTGTCGAGAATTCTTCCCTGATGGTTAGCTGTTGATTGGGGGAGTTCTTTCTTCTTCGAGGACATCAGATCCACTTTTCCTTTATACTCATTGGAATTAGCTTTTAGATTCCTTCTGGGGGAGACCACCTCTTCCCCGTGAGTTTTCTTCGGAGTTTTCGAAGATTTTTAAGATACAGCCATCTTAAGTTGCTCTTGCATCACCTGCAGCTGCTGTTCCAAGTATTTGATTTTAGCTGTATTCTGGTCTTGTTGTGCTGGTGACGAAGTTTGTCCAGGAACGACCCCATCAAAATTAAAAGGTGGAGCTATATTCTCCTCCAATGTGGTGGTGTGTATTGCTCTTTCCTTAATTCCACTTAATCGTTTAGATCTCATTTTTCCTATGCAAAAAAATTTGTCACAATTAGTTTGTAATTTAACCACAAGGTCGGAGGTTCAAGCCCTCCTTCTAGCGCCAAAAATGTTAACAAGAAAACTTGTCAACATCCCTGATGCTATGTGAAAGGTAATTAAACTCAAATGAAACCAAGTTGTTGGAAAGGTCTCTTCTCTCGAAACAAACCTTCTGATTAGATTGACTTAGTCGAAAGGGTTTTAGATGATAGCCCTACTTTCGACCAGAGTGACTTAATCGAAAAGGGTCAGAAAATAAGTTCAGGAATGCAAGCTAGGCAATAGCATTCTGCTCAAAACCATTCCTTTGAGTGAATTAGAAGTGACTGATCATTTTAGCTTTTCATTCCTTTTGATTACGATGAAAGGTTTGGTTCCGACACTCTTTCGATCATGTCGAAAGGTATTGTTCCGACCTCCTTCGATCATGTTGAAAGGTATGAATAATATAACTTAGTCACTCCCGACTTCTTGGTTTAGCTTCTGTTATTAAGGAACCCCTTCGAAAGGGTTTCAAGTGAAATGAGGTATAAACCCCCTTTCGAATTAATTCCTCTCTGATTCATTGTTAGTCAATTACAAATTGGGATCCCATCGAAACGCCTATTTTGATTAGGTTGAGAGGGGCCCAATTCTTTTGAATCGGATCCAACTTGTAACTTTCTAAGCTTTGCTTCATTTTCATGTATAAGATCGACCTGGATATCCCCCAATTTCATAAACTCATCCTTGTCCAAACCCCATCATCATTCTTACTTTCATTGTTGCTTCTGATGATGATGTATTTAAACTATATGTACGCAAGTCAATCATATGCATTGCATAGACCAAAAGAAATTAAGAGAATAGGTTAGAATCATGTGCAATTGATCATTAGACTAGCTAATGATCTAAATGATCTTCCTCGTCATCAACATCCTTATTGAATAAGCCTTCTGTTTGTACCAAAAATGGGCACAACACTCTTCGGAAGTTTTTGAAGAGATAAAAATGAATAAATCAAATGAAAAAAGAGGATTATCTAACAAAAACTCCAAAAAACATATAGAAAATTAATAAAAACGCACAGAAACACAAGGATTTAGAGTGGTTCGGCGTATTGCCTACGTCCACTATGAAATTGTTTGCTTTATTGATGTTTCTTTGATGATTACAATTGATTGCAATAGGTTACAATAGATAACAATGAATTACAACGGTCAAATTCGTTAACAGCAGCAACAATGGAGTATGGAATTGAATTCGGCAGAGTGTGGGCGTCAGAGAATTCAAGGATCTCTTTTCTGTAGGCTTTGGGGGTCTATTTATAGGCATACGAGGCTGATATTTCGCCCAAATCTTGGGGGACTTCTTCTGGCACGTGAGCGGGCCCACGCGATCGAGCCCGTGAAGTTTCGGCCCGATTCGTGATCGATACGAATGAATTTCGTATCGATCAGGATTGCGTCCAATGGAGTCAAAATTTGGTGTGGACATTATTTAGCATGTACGTAAGCTCCTGTGAAAATTTCATAGCATTTGGACTTGTAGATTAGGAGATATGATCCATACGAATTGGGATTTTCGGTTGGTTGTTTCGTTCGACTCGATCATTTCGACTCGATCCTGTTCGAATCGATAGTTGCGCGTGATCAAGTGGTGACGTGGCGAGCATTCTTCGGATCGACCCACCTTCTTCGCCGAGTTGATCGAGTCGTTCCGGATTTTTCGCCGCGTCCATATCGATGTGATCGTCCTGTTCGAATAGATAGTTAGCTTGTCTTTTTGTATCGATCTGTAGCACGCCTTGTTCGCATCGATGGAGGTGGCTTGGTCGTATCGATGATGGTGGCCCTGTTTGCATCGATGAAGGTAGCCCTTGTTCGTATCAATCAAAGTCGCTTCGACTTGATGGATACGAACAAGCAACATTGTGATGGGTACGAATAGTGCAATGCTCGATGGATACGAACAGAGGACAGCTGATCGATACGAACAAGAGATCAGCTGATCGATGCGAAGAGAATGGCCGATCGATACGAACGAGGCATATTCCTCTGATGGATACGAATTGTGGTTCTCCTGATGGATTCGAACAAGGCTTGCCAATGGATGCGAAGTAGACTCTAGTGATGGATGCAAAGTTGATTGATTCGAACTAGGGCCTTCTGATCGATACGAAGCTGATCGATTCGAACAGAGGTCTAGCCGATCGATACGAAATAGAGTTGATCTTCCTTAGCTTGTATCGATCGTATCTTGAGCATATTAACTCGGATTGACTTGAAATTTGGAACGTTGGCTCTCATAGCTTCGCTTGTCGTGTCATATCAATTTTAGCTCGATCCGGACTCGGACAAAATTCGTCGATATCCATAGTGAGCCTGCGTATAACCGATCTCCAAGACGAACTATCATTGGTTTCTAGTCAAGTTCTTAGTGTCACAGCCTTGCCAAAAGGTGGGATAACATTTGACCCCCAAGGTACGACTTGTGGAAACATGATGTGCTTTGAAATGCTGCAATTTTCATTCTGGACAGTTATCGTCTTTTCGCTGAAAGTTGTAATCTTTGACTGACTTCCTCGGTAATCTGAGCTGTTAACTGTCAACTGTTGTACCCTGTATTGTTGCAATTGATTGATGTATGCTAGTGATTAGCTGTTTGTTGTTGTAATCGTTATCAGATAAGTTTCCAATTCCTATAAATTTGAAAAATTGAATATTAGTCCGACATATATGCATATATGTTAATCTGACTCTCGTTGACGTTTGCACGTTCACAAGTCGTTGTCAGTTTATCTCGTATCGAATTCCGTATCGATCCTCTCCTGAACCGATGCGAAATTCGAATTGTAACAATGCTCAACGGTTGTTTTTGAATGTTCCTTCGTATCAATCCTCTCCTAAATCGATGTAAAAGGTTGGAACATTATCTTTGTATCGATATGCATCGCATAGATGGATACGAGATGAACATTTCGAATCGATGGATGTGGGGTTCGATGGATATGAAGCGATCGTTCGTATCGATGGAGTACAATGCCTTCATAACAGCTCTTGTTGTATATTTCGAATCGATGGACCTAGTGTCATTGGATACGAACAGACAATTCGTATCGATGGGTGCTGGCCTCTGAGAGCTGTGATTCGATGGATTCGAACTGACCGTTCATATCGATGCTCTGGGAACTGTGCAGTTAATGCCCCGCTATTACCCCGCTATAACCCCGCTATATCTCATAGCGGATTTCTACCGCTACGATTTTTCCATATAGCCCCAAAATATAGCCTTTCCGCTTTAAGCCCCGCTATTTCCGCTATATCCCGTTATTCTCGCTATATTCCGCTATTTCCGCTATATCTTCTTTAATAAAATGAATTGAAAAATTGCATTTATACATTATAAAAATTATGAAACTAGTTTATTTGATTTAATTTTTAATATATTTTTAGAAATGGAAATACTCTAATATTCTACTAAATTCAATTATGTTATATAACAGTTTTATGTTTATTTAAAGTATATTCGCACATGTTTTTATTTAAAATTATTTATGTATTAATTATAATTCAATTGAATGATATTTTTTCATTTAATTACCATTTATATATTTGAAAAAACATTAAGTACGAGTTTTACATGCTATTTTAGAGCCATCCGCTATATCCCGCTATATCCTCGCTGTATCCCCGCTATGACTTTTTGCACCTCTACCGCTTTGAATTCGCCGAGCGCTTTAACTGCACAGTCTGGGAAGGAGTTGAAAATGATCGATACGAACAAGGATTTCGTATCGATGGATTGTGGATGGAGTCGGAAGCAGTGGATACGAACAATAGTCTCATATCGATGGACCTTGGTGATTCAGAAAAATCCCTGTTACAAATTTCGTATCGATGAAAATCGAGTGGATGGATACGAATAGTTCGTTCGAATCGATCATGTGGTAACATTTTGTAACTGGTCGAATCCACTGGGAAGCGAATCGTTTCTTCCATTCACACTCAAGTCCATATAAATACTGTGGACTTAGTTGTTTTTCACTTTTTACTTTTTACTTCGTCTTCGCTTTCGTATCGCTCCAGAGACTAAGAGAAAAAACTGCTCTTTGCCTTCGAATTGAATCAAAACCTTTAATCCCTTCAACCAGTTATCGAAATCAGGTAATCAATTGAACAAACTCAGTCCTAAAATGATGAGACTCAAATTCTCATGCCATTCCATTCGAATTCATGTCCAAACGTTGTCTGGGGAAGTAGATATTGTGCGAGGTCGAGGAAGGAGAAAAATGGAGTTCGAATCAATCTGGGGAAGAAAGAGTGTGGAGGAAGATGGCTTGATCTTCTTTTTGTGTCGATCTGCAATGATTGTTGTATGGACTCGTCCTGTACGATCGATACGAAATTCTATCTTCAACGATCGATGTGAAAACTAGGCCAGTGATCGAGTCAAAGTCCTTGGCTTCAGATCGATTCGAAAAATACTCCTTCGATCGATACGAAATGCATCGAGTCAATGTGATCGATACAAAGCCGGACATTGACGATCGATTCGAAGCAAATTCCTGACGACCGATACGAACCCGGATCTTGATGGATACGAAACCTTGAATAACCAATAGCATGATTTCCGATGAGCTTCATTCTTGCATATTTTGGACTTAACTATTACCCTGCATATTTAACTGCCTATCGAAGCTCGTCAATGGAACTGTAACTTAACAAAACTTTAACAAACTCTGACTTGGATCGATCGCTAATAACTGGATGGCACGGTTGTGACGGTCAGCGATGACGATCATTCCGACTGAATTTTGAAGTCTAATCGTTCGCATGCTTTCTTTAAATCCGTAGAACTTGTCAAGTGATATACACCACTGCACAACATATTCACACACTTCACACTGTGGAATGCATGGGTTTATTATCTGTTTAACGATGATTTTTCATAAGTTAGTTAGTCATGGAACCTTCAAGTTCACAACAGCAGGAAGTTCAAGGTTCAATCCCTCCAATAATCGAGATACCGGCCATCGAGGCCGAAGTCATAGACCCAGCCCCGGACGAGTATCCAGGTGCTAGGTTCATCTGCAATCCACAAGATTTTGTGCCGTCCGGCATCTCCGAAGATATGCTGGGACGGATTTGTTTAAGGCATGGCTTGTCGCTTGACGACGTGTTACTGCCAGGGCCAAATGATAGGCCACATGCTCCCCCGGAGGGGTTCACTGCTTTCAATCGTCATGCTTGTACGACGGGAACACTTCCTCCATTCAATCAGTACATAAGGGAAATGCTGCCATTCCCTCGGAATCGCCCTGTCCCAGCTACACCCCAACGGATACGCCTTGTTGAATAGCAATTTCATTATGTTTATGGAAATTCTCTTTCGACCACCAAAGCCGATCAAGATTAGATATCTATTTAATATCAAGAGCCGCGGAGATAGCCCTTCTTTCACATTCTTGGAAGCGGTTAGGAACTGTCAAATAGTAACTGGGTCCTGGGAAGGCTGAGTTACTTTAAAATTGAATGGTTCTACGTTCGGTGCCCCCTTGGATTCGCCAGGCGATGGTTGGATAGACGTAAGCGTTGTAATCTTTCTTATGAATTATCGAGATAATAACCGACCTCAAAACTGACATACTTCTCTTCTTTTGCAGCCACAATCTCACGACTTGATGGTGGATATTTCAGAGAGCTAGTTCGGATACTCCAAGCGGTTCCGGGTGAAGAGAGGCACATCGACTTGGTTCTAACCGACAGAAACTTAAGGACTGTCGGGCTGATTGAACAGAGACAAAGCATAAGACTGGAAGGAACACTTAGAGCGGTCTCGAAGAAGCGGGTGAAACGCAAAGCGCCCAGTGTCGTGACAGCTGAGGAGGTTGATCCAAAGAGAACGCCCATTGATAACGAATTCCAGGCCGGGCCTTCTTCCAATGTTCAAGATTCTAGAGGAAGGAGAAAAGGCAAGGCAGTTGCTCATAAGCATTCTAAATCCATGAGATTGAAATCCGTGGTTACGTCTTTGCCCGTTCCGGGAATTAGAATTTTGAAAGCTCATCCCCCGCAAGTAGAGAATCCTTTTGAAGGGCTTGCTGATATTCCGATCCCGAATTATGTGTCGTTTCAACACGACACCGGGACGGAGGAGCTTGACAATGCTCTTGAGTTGAGCGGGTCGCTTGCTAGGAGTGCGGCTGACATTTCCGGTTGGTCGGGGGGTTGCACATACATACACTTCACTGTACTACATGATTCATAATTGTAAATCGTCCAACCCAAGATATCACTAACTTTTTCTTCGCTTCTCATTTTCAGGTACAATGTCCGGAAGAGGATCAATGCTTGGGAGCCTTCGCTCGGCCCGAAAGTCTTCTTCTTATTATTATGATTATTGCAGGAGAGATTCGGATAGAGACCGCGATCACGGGTACTCTAATCAAGAGAGGTACGAGCGGGACAGGGACAGAGAATATAGACACCGATCTAGGTCTCGCTCTCCATCTCCTAGAATCCCATCTCCACCTCCTGTTCAGACTTCACACCCACCGAAGCCTCCACGACACAGGCCGTCTTCTCAAACTTCGAGGCCGAAACTCATCACCAGCGAGTTGAAACCATGCCCCCCATAATTGCAAAGCAGGCCATCACTGAGCCCACGAGGGAAGGGGCCATTAAATTGGCTCAGATGAGGAAGGAGTTCCCGAACATATGCCTCGATGGCTATGTCTTCCCACCACACTTAAAAAGAATTCCATCAGGGGTGGAAAACACGGTGCATGATTACGTTCATGACGTCTACACCCAGTATAGAGAGTGGGTAAAGGCTGCATAGAAAGCTTCCAAAGTGGCTTTTGAGCGAGCCAAAGCTATTGAGAAGATGGAGTCCGAACTCGCTAAAAAGGACCGAATCATCCAGGTGCTCAACACCGAGGCCGAGTCTTCTCGGATATCTGAAATTGAGGCCACCAAAAAAGCTGATGAAGCGACTGTGGCAATGGAGAGGTTGAGGCAGACACATGTTGCTTTGGTGGAGGAGATGGGCCACCGAAATACTACAGTCACCGTCGAACGGGATGCGGCGGTCAAGGAACTCAATGAGCTTAAGGCCAAATTCTCTAACATGGCCAAGGAAAAGGATGACGCGAACAACGCAGCCCAGGAGGCGTGCGAACAGGCTGTTCTGCTCCGGGGTGAACGGGATGCGGCCGTGGCTAAGGTCCGCAAGGTGGAGACTGAGGTCGAGGAGAAGGTGAAATCGGCCGAGTCCAGGATGGAAGCCGGCATTGAAGATCTTCTTGTTGTTTACAACGCCAACGTGTTGAGGCACAAGGGTCTGCCTGGCTTGATGATTACCCGGCACACTTATATAATGCCTGGGGCCGATTGGTTGAGGAGGAGAAGGCAGTGCATCTGGGTGAGCCTATTGATGAGTTTGAGCTCGAGAATCGTTTGCTAAATGAAGATGAAAAGTAGATTCTCCACGAGTCAATGATTTCTTATGAGAAGGAAAGGCTCGGCCCCAGCACCTGGAAATAGGAGAAGGCTCTGAGTTGAACACCACGATGCAAGTCTTGAACTTCCAGTGTCAACCCAACCTGAATCCTTATCTGCGGTCGATCCCCAAGCTGTTCCTGTCTACAATCCGGAACAGCCGCAGATGTCTCCGACTACAGAGAAAGTTGCTGAAGCCGTTCAGCCGCCTACAAGTCAAACTGAGGAAGGTACTCTGAACATTCCACATACCTGCCTTAAGTCGGAATCTTTACTCGAATTAAGTGCTAACAGTTCTCTTATTTTTTTTGTCCAGTGATCGATGTTGCACCGGTGGTGCCTCCTGCTGCTCAAGAATCAAATCAGACGCAGGGGGCTATCGTTACTAAAGCGACCACTGTAACAACGACTGCGCCGCTTGACGAAATGCAAGGAAGCTCACTTGTTTTTTATGAGCAGCTGATGGAGGAACTGTTTCGTCGTCATGGCGATCCTCTTGCCGACCTGCCATTTGTTATGGGTGGAGGCGCTCCTGCTACAAGTTCTTCGATGCCAACTACTGATGGTGCCAGCGAGGCTCGAACGGTTACTGAAGAGGAAATATTGGCCGAGATCGATGCTGATATGGAAGCAGCGGCTCATGGTGGCAGTTTTGGAGGAGGGATGGCGGCACCCGGTCCAGCTTCGCTCAGAATGATATCTCCTGGTTGTACAGTTTTCGACACCAGTGTGCTCGTTCCATCTTCTACACTTGATCATGTTCCTCCGACTCCGCCCGCGGGAAGCATTCCTATTCATTCGAGCTCGGAGGAGGATGTTGAGATCATGCCCCCGCTTGGAGACCGACCACCGAAAAGCAAAGGCTCAAAGAGGAAGGGTAGTGGTGGCTCCAGCGGGTCTACACCGAAAAGGAAGCCAAGGAAGAATAAAGATTAGACATGCTTCCTTGGTTTATTTTGACTTTCATTTTGTTGGCCGTGTATAGATGCGGGTTCGGCCCCTGCTAGTAGGAATTTTTGGAACAAACCTGTACATGAATTTCTTTCATAAATAGTAGAAATGAAACTTTTCGTTTTTAGCTTCTTCTGTATTTTTTTTAGTGTTTCAATTTTTGAAATACACTTGTAAAGTTTCAGCTTTCGAGTCAAGTTTGTCTTTTTGCGCCAGGTCTGGAAACCGTGGACATGGTTCACGACCGTGAAGCGAGTTGAATTTTGATGTCGCGCCGCTTTGGCCAATGGTCGATGCTTAAGTCCTGCCCCCAGTCTTGGGGATGAGTTGTTGAACACCAGCCAGCGATCGCATTTTACTTATAACACGTCGAGTTTGGTGCCGCTGAACGAATGTTTGGAACAAGTGAAGATTGAGTGGTTCAACCATACTTGCTTGATTTTTGATGATCATATCCGCGCTCCGGGGATTTCCATTTGTTTAGTGGCGGTTGTTTACGCCGATTCAGATTTTAACTAGACGTCCGCGCTTGGGGACTCGGAGCCGACATTTATACTCCAACTCGCACTCTGGGAGTTCAGAGTTGGCGTTTATACTCCGACTCGCACTTTGGGAGTTCGGAGTTGACGTTTATACTCCTATTCGCGCTCTGGGAATTTGGAGTTAATGTTTATACTCCGACTCACACTCTGGGAGTTCGGAGTTAATGTTTATACTCCGACTCACACTCTGGGAGTTCAGAGTTGGTGTTTATACTCCGTTTTGCACTTTGGGAATTCAGAGTTAATGTTTATACTCCGACTCGCACTCTGGGAGTTCGGAGGTAATGAACAGACGATCAGTCACATCTGCTACATGTCTTTGGATTTCGCTCACACTCTGGGAACAACAGGTATATCAGGATCGTGGATGGTCGGATCACATCCACCCTGAGTCAACAAGTGAGGTCGTTAGATGGACGGGTCCACCCTCCTCAAACTTGGTTCGGATACGGACGAAGTCGTTAGGCGGACGGATCCACCCTCTTCGTAGACGTAGTTTTATACTCCAGCTCGCACTCCGGGAACCTGGCGTTAAGTGAAGGATTTTCATGTATCAATCCTTTTTTGACTTTGGTGTGATGGCTTGTCCCCGAGCTCAGGTTTCACTTAGCGAGTGATCGGTTGCATCACAGTCACTCCCTATTTGAATAAATTCCACCATATGGTGAAACTTAGCTCTCCACGCATGGTGATGTTCATATGAAGTATTTCAAGTAAATCACAGCTCTGGCTCGAAGAGATTGCATTTTATTGCTGAAATAGGAAAATATGGCAAAGTCAATTGCCTTATTACAAATTCTAATTTCAAAATGCACTAACAAATTGCAAAATGGAAAATAAACTAAATGAATAAACATAGCCTGTCATGTGCAGTAGCGACGAAGACTCTCGCTATTCCAGGCTCTTGGCAGAGTAAGACCGTCAACGGTCGATAATTTGAATGTGCCATCTCCGAGCCTTCGTTCAATAACATACGGTCCTTCCCATGTTGGCTTCATATGCGAAGGGACCAGATAGATTCTTTTCAAGACGAGCGCCTAGATCAAAGGTTCGCGGGCGGACCTTGGCGTTGTACAATCGGGCGACTCGACTTCGATACGCGGCTGCCCTCAAATCAGCCTCTTCGCGCTTCTCATCTAGTAAATCGAGAGATTCAGCAAGTAATATAGCATTTGTCTTCGGATCATAGTATTTCACACGATGAGAAGGTACTTCAACTCGATTGGAATAATAGCTTCCGAGCCATAAGCGAGAGAGAATGGAGTGTGACCGGTCGCGGACTTGTGGGTCATTCGGTAAGCCCATAAAGCCATAGGAAGTTCATCGACCCACTTGCCCCCAACCTTTTCCAGCCGTTTTTTCAGAATGGACTTTATAACTTTATTGACCGCTTTGACTTGTCCGTTTTCTTGAGGGTGTGCAATTGCAGAGAATTTCTTTTGAATGCAAAACCGTTTGCAGAAATCTTTAAATTCTATACTGTCGAATTGGGTTCCGTTATCAGTAATAATGGTGTGTGGGAGACCGAATCGACAGATAATGTTGCGGACTACAAAGTTGATTACTTTTTTCGTCGTTATGGTAGCAAGAGGTTCAGCTTTAGCCCACTTTGTAAAGTAATCAACTGCGACGATGGCGTATTTCGCACCACCTTTTGCCAGAGGTAGAGTACCAATAATGTCGATGCCCCATATTGCAAATGGCCATGGGCTGACCATTTGTGTTATCTCGGTAGGTGAGGCTCTAGGAATTCGAGAATGCTTTTGGCATTTATCACATTTCTTTGCATAATCCGACGCATCGCGATTCACAGTCGGCCAATAATATCTGTATCGAAGTATTTTCTTGGCAAGTGCTTGCCCCCCGGTGTGATCGCCACATTCAGCCTCGTGTACGTCGTGTAATACTCGTTTAATTTCATCGTGGGCGATACACCGGAGTAAAGGAACAGAGTACCCTCTTCTGTACATGATTCCATTCTGGATGGTGAATCGTGAGGCCTTCTGAAGGACTTGTCTCTTTTCACTCCTGCGCTCTGGCAGGGTTCCATGCTCAAGGTAATTTCTGAATGGAGTCATCCATGACTCCTTATCGGGAACAGTTTCACATACCCAATCTGCTTCTGCCCGGTCAATACTTGGGGAAGTTAGCGTCTCTACGGGAACGAGTCCCATTTGATGAGCTTCACCTGTGCTGGCTAACTTCGCTAATGAATCGGCTTTCTGATTACGTTCTCGAGGTATACAATAAATGGCATAATAATTGAACGGATCCAGTACTTCCTGCACTCGAGCTAAGTAGGCAGCCATCCTTCGATCTCTTGCTTGATATTCTCCCTAAACCTGGCACACAGCTAATTGTGAATCACAATAAATTTCCACAGCGATAATTCTCAAATCTCTGGCAAGTTTTAGCCCAGCTAAGAGGGCTTCATATTCAGCTTCATTATTGGTTGCATGAAAATCGAACTTTAAAGCATAACATATAGATCGGCCTTTGGGGGTTTCGAGTACAACACCAGCGCCCGAACACTGGTCGTTTGATGCACCATTAGTGTACAGCTTCCAGACGTATTCGAGAGATTCACTGGTTTCAGGCAAGTCCTCTGGAACAGTAAATTTAGCTATGAAATCGGCTAGGACTTGCCCTTGAATGGCTCGCCTTGGAGTATAAGTAATATCAAACTGGCTCGGTTCGATGTTCCACTTGAGTAACCTACCAGACGTCTCAGGCCGCGTAAGGACCTGTCGTAACGGCTGGTCGGTGTAAACAATAACGGGATGTGCCTGGAAATATGGACGGAGTTTCCTTGATGCAATAACAAGGCAATAAGCCAACTTCTCTAGTTTCGGATAATTCCTTTCAGCTCCAGTCAATTGTTTGCTGATGTAGTATACCGGCTTTTGTATCCTGTCTTCTTCTCGAATCAAGGCAGCGCTGATAGCGTTTTCTGATATCGCCAAGTATATGTACAACTTCTCATGATCAATAGGCTTTGACAGGATAGGTGGTGTGGATAAATGCTGAATTAGTGCTTGGAAAGCGCCCTCACACTCTGTGGTCCATTCAAAGTTTCATTTTCCTTTTCGGATCAGATCGAATAAGGGAATGCATTTGTCAGTGGACTTTGAGATGAACCTGCTCAATGCTGCTACTTTCCCATTGAGACTCTGGACTTGCTTTATGGTTTTCGGAGTTTCTAGATTTCTGATTGCCCAGATCTTTTCAGGATTGGCTTCGATTCCTCGAGTGTTGACGATAAACCTGAGGAATTTTCCGGATGCAACTCCAAAATGACATTTCAGTGGGTTGAGCTTCATTCTATATTCTCGAAGTATGTTGAACATAGTTTCCAGGTCTTTAATATGGTCAGTGGAAAATCGTGACTTTACAAGCATGTCGTCTACATACACTTCCATGGTCTTCCCGATTTGACTGGCAAACATCCGATTGACCAATCGTTGATAAGTAGCCCCGGCATTCTTGAGCCCGAATGGCATAACTTTGTAGCAATAAAGTCCCAAATTGGTTACGAAGCTGGTATGTTCTTGATCAGGTAAATACATTAGTATCTGATTATAGCCAGAATACGCATCCATGAAGGATAAGAGTTCATGTCCAGCTGTTGAGTCTACGAGCTGATCAATTTTGGGAAGCGGGAAACTGTCTTTATGACAAGCTTTATTCAGATCGGAGTAATCGACACATGTTCTCCATTTTCCGTTCGACTTTCGGACGAGCACGGGATTCGACACCCATTCGGGGTATAGCGCATCTCGAATGAACCTGTTTGCTTTAAGCTTTTCTACCTCTTCTTTAAGGGCGGCAGATCTCTCTGGATCCATACCACGCCTTTTCTGTTTGACCGGTACATGCCGCGGGTTAATATTCAGAGTGTGGCTCGCAATGTCCGGCGAGATCCCACACATATCAGAATGCGTCCAGGTGAATACGTCAAGATTCGCCCGTAGAAATTCAACCAATTCCTCTTGAGTTTGCTGGCTTAGCTAAGAGCCGATCTTTATCATTTTCGAATCATCATTGTCAATCGGGACATCGATCGTCAGTTCGGCCGGGGATGCTTGACTTTCTTTAGATTCTCCCTCGTCTTTAGTCTCTCTTGGGTCAAGATCCTTTTGGAATTGGTAAGGGTGCCCGGGCCTAGGCCCATGCGTTAATTGTCAATTATCAGCAAAACGGACGTAAAGAGATTCCTCTACGCCCTTTCCTTTCTCCTTTCGCCGCGCCTCCCGCAGCTCGGCAACGTAACAGGCTCTTGCTGCAGTCTGATCTCCTTGGATGACTCCCACTCGATGATCAGTGGGAAACTTCAGGGTTAAACACCACGGGGCAATAGCTGCCCTGAACTCAGAGAGGGCTGGTCGGCCCAAAAAAGCATTATAATGGGAGTCTATGTCCAACACAATGAACTGTAATATCCGTAATCTCCGGCGTTCTCCAACTCCAAACTCCACTGGTAGTTCCACTACTCCAGTGGGTATAGTAGCGCTTCCATTGAAACCGTGGATTCGGGACTAATAAGGTTTTAAATCTTTGGCTTCCATTTTCATTTGGTCGTAAGCTCATTTAAATAGAATATTCACAGAGCTTCCACTGTCAACTAAGATCCTCTTCATCCAAGCAAGTCCTACTTGAGCTGAAATGACCAGTGGATCGATAGTGGGAGCTTCGACTTTATCAGCATCTCTGTCTCTGAATACGATGTCATCAACCATCGTCTTTTGTTGTTTGGCCGGAGCCCCTTCATCAAAACTACTATAACACTCGAAGTCCGCATGCCTAATAGAGCTGGCATACGACTCCATTTCCTTCCAGCTTCGGTCTACTGGATGAGGACCACCACTGATTGTATTAATAATCAACCTCCCGCCAGTTCGAGCGGGTTCGTCCTGCCTTTCCTGATTTGGTGCACGATTCTGATTCGATGGGCCCGAACCTCCCGACTGCGGCGCCCGAACATACTGATCCAACTTCCGTTCACATATCAGTTTTTCAATGAGATCTTGTAAATGACGACACTCATTCGTATTATGGCCATAACTTTCATGGAATCTACAAAACTTTTCTGTTTGGACCTGTCTTTCTGTTAACGGCTTCAGGGCAGGTTTCTTGTATTGCATGGTATTACAGGTCTGTAAATACACATTTTCCAACGACGTATTCAATGGAGTATAATTGTCGAACATGGGAGCTCTATGTCGTGGACCACGATTCTGATCTCGTTTTTTAGCTTGATTTCCACTATCCCTCTGCTGGTTCTGTTTGTTTTGTATATTCAACTGAACTTTTCCGGAACTCTCCCCGGATTGTTTAACTGCAATGTTACTTTGAATTCCTTCAACGCTGGGCCCTGAGTCATCCTGCTTCCTAGACTGTTTCGCATCCTCCCTTCTCAAGAATTGCGCTGCCTTGGAATAGAAACGGTCCAATGACTCAGGTGGCTTCCTAGCTAACCAACTTCCGAACTCGGAATGAGGATCAATCCCCTTAGTTAATGCCATCAGGATAGAGTTATCATTGGGATTGCTTATTTCTGCACACGCAGCATGAAATCGCTCCAAGTAACGTCTGAGTGTTTCTCCGAGAGCTTGTGTGACACTAGACAGCGTATTAACTTCTTTAGGCCTCGCTACGTGCACACGGAATTGTTCAATAAACTTGGTGGCCATCTGATCAAAATTAGAAATGGATCGTGGTGGTAAACGAGTAAACCACATAGTTGCAATGCCCCCCAGGGAAATAGGGAAACTACGGCACTTGACTGCATCATTAGCTCTCGCAACATTCATTAGCCATTCATACTTCAGGATGTGTTGATTAGGATCAGAATTTCCTTCATAGACTGGCAAAGTTGGCATCCTGAAGCGCCGAGGTGGTTCAGCATATAATATGTCGTCGGTGAAAGAGGTATGACTCCGGGAGATTCCCCAGTCGTCATTAGTGAGACCCTGACTTTCACGGATCATCTGACGAATCATCGTCGGTATATCCGGCATCTGGATATTCGGAGGATGTTGTGCCAAGGTGTGGTCGGGTTCCACAGCGCGAGTCTGGACCGGACGCGGTCGACGGTTCGTACCTCGCCTCCTTGGTTCAACGTTTTCAGGGACGAAAGGTTCTGGAGTATGATCTCGTTGGTGACGATGCGGATCAGCTTGATTTCTAGCATCAACTCCTTGTTTGGTAGTGGTGGTGGCAGCAAGGTTTCCTGTGACATGGTAAGGAGCGGCACCTCCTCGGGGTGAAGGTCTGGCATGATGACTGGTGGTTGGTCCAGTTCTGGGTTGTCCAAGATTCAAGGCAGGCTGGTGTCCTGTGGCCTGGGTGTAGCTTACATCCAGCCGTGGGCGTGTGGATCGGTGATGATCGTCAGATGAGGCTGAACTTCCGGTGGAAGAGTAAGAAGCTTGATCTCTTCTGGACCTTCTGCGCCTTTGGCGATTCAGCTGGTTGGTCAACTCTGTGTTGGCGCATAGTTGTTCAGTAAGTTGTTGCCGACTTTGGGTCAACTCTTGAAGCAGCATCTGAAACTCTTGTCTGGTAACCGGGCCTGATGGATTTGAAGGTCCGGCAGCATCTTGGTTGGATGGAGGCAATTGCACGGGATTTTGTCTGTCCCGTCCTTCTTGGTCAACAGCTGTAGAAGCAGTTTGTGTGCTTACCATGATGAACTGATGAAGTCCTTTCCCAGATCTAATGCAAATCTGAATAGAATGGAAGGGCTTTAAGGTCTGAGATCTGGATCTTCTTCTTGGATTTATGCAATCCGATATCGATAGGAGATCCAAGGAGAAGGAGAAAAATCGGGTTTTTTCTCAGTGAAAGCACCAAAGTGTTTGTACCAAAAATGGGCACAACACTCTTCGGAAGTTTTTGAAGAGATAAAAATGAAGAAATCAAATGAAAAAAGAGGATTATCTAACAAAAACTCCAGAAAACAGATAGAAAAATAATAAAAACGCACAGAAACACAAGGATTTAGAGTGGTTCGGCGTATTGCCTACGTCCACTATGAAATTGTTTGCATTATTGATGTTTCTTTGATGATTACAATTGATTGCAGCAGGTTACAGCAGATAACGATGAATTACAGAAGTCAAATTCGTTAACAGCAGCAGTAATGGAGTATGGAATTGAATCCGGCAGAGTCTGGGCATCAAAGAATTCAAGGATCTCTTTTCTGTAGGCTCTGGGGGTATATTTATAGGAGTAGGAGGCTGATATTTCGCCCGGATCTCGGGGGACTTCTTCTGGCACGTGAGTGGGCCCACGCGATCGAGCCCGTGAAGTTTCGGCCCGATCCATGATCGATACGAATGAATTTCGTATCGATCAAGATTGCATCCAATGGAGTCGAAATTTGGTGTGGACATTCTTTAGCATGTACGTAAGCTCCTGTGAAAATTTCATAGCATTTGGACTTGTATATTAGGAGATATGATCGATACGAATTGGGATTTTCGGTTGGTTGTTTCGTTCGACTCGATCATTTCGACTTGATCATTTCGACTCGATCCTGTTCGAATCGATAGTTGCGCATGATCAAGTGGTGACGTGGCGAGCATTCTTCAGATCGACCCACCTTCTTCGCCGAGTTGATCGAGTCGTTCTGGAGTTTTCGCCGCGTCCATATCGATGCGATCGTTCTATTCGAATCGATAGTTAGCTTTCCTTTTTGTATCGATCTGTAGCACGCCTTGTTCGCATCGATGGAGGTGGCTTGGTCGTATCGATGATGGTGGCCCTGTTCGCATCGATGAAGGTGGCCCTTGTTCGTATCGATCAAAGTCGCTTCGACTTGATCGATACGAACAAGCAACATTGTGATGGGTATGAATAGTGCAATGCTCGATGGATACGAACAGAGGATAGCTGATCGATATGAACAAGAGATCAGCTGATCGATGCGAAGAGAATGGCCAATCGATACGAATGAGGCATATTCCTCTGATGGATACGAATTGTGGTTCTCCTGATGGATTCAAACAAGGCTTGCTAACGGATGCGAAGTAGACTCTGGTGATGGATGTGAAGCTGACCGATTCGAACTAGGGCCTTCTAATCTATACGAAGCTGATCGATTCGAACAGAGGTCTAGCCGATCGATACGAAATAGAGTTGATTTTCCTTAGCTTGTATCGATCGTATCTTGAGCACATTAACTCGGATTGACTTGAAATTTGGAACGTTGGCTCTCATACCTTCGCTTGTAGTGTCATATGAATTTTAGCTCGATCCGAACTCGGACAAAATTCGTCGATATTCATAGTGAGCCTGCGTATAACCGATCTCCAAGACGAATTATCATTGGTTTCTAGTCAAGTTCTTGGTGTCACGGCCTTGCCAAAAGACGGGATAACACCTTCTCTCCTTTATTAATGATCCAAAATGAGTTACAAGTAATAAAGCTTTATCCCTAATTCGATTTAGGGATTTTAGAAGACTTGATTGCAATTAAGAAAGAATTAGTAGAAGAAATGAATTCGAGATTTCAAAATTCCTTCCCTAAAACCGGACCCCTTGAGTCTTAGTTATAGATGTAGGTCGGCCCCCTTCCACTCCTATGCTTTTTACTCGGTCGAAGTGACCCCTCTTTGTATGCTGCTCCAAGCCTTTAGTCGAAAGGTCATGACTCCTTTCGACGTTGTCGAAAGGGATCTTTTTTGTGCTCTTTGATATACTATTGCGCTTCCTTTATCTTTTTCCAGACCTTTCGAATTAGTCGAAAGGGTCCTTTGACAACCTTTTGCCTTTGTTGAACTTTAAGCACTGCGTCCTTCATAACACCTTCCGACACCGTCGAAAGGTTTCCAAACGTGCCTTTTCTTTCATGTTGGCTTGTTGCTATTGGAAATAAGATAGAAGCCTCCGACTCCCTCGATAGGTTGCTCATACCGGTTTCGAACATATTGAAGTGCCAATGGTTTCGATGATGTTGGGTAACCTTCGAATGCATGCTTGAGAATTGAAGCGGAACCTTCCCCTAATATTATCGGCCTTGACCGGTTTGAAAGGCATGTAAATGCTTTCGAAATGGTTATGATAAGGGCGAAACCTTTAGTTCTGAAAAGTTTAGCGTGTAATTGGGAGATTATCATCCATTGCCTTCGAAAGGGGTTCCGAAGCTGATTTTTCTTATTTATCTATGTCGGAAGGTTGGAAATGGCGGAAGTGTACTCCTGTTTCCATCTGAATCGAAAGCTTCCACACTGTAAGAGCAGCTGGTGCCTTTGACTCCTTCGAAACTTTCTTATTGCCTTCGAAACATTTTCTTATGACCTTTGTCGAAACCTATGCCTGTTACTTCATCGAAACCTCACTCTCATTAAACTTCTTTTATACTTCTACTCTTGAGTGGTTTTTATAGCTAACAGTTCGTACCTTTGATTACATGAATTTAACTTGTTAATTTCCTGACTATATACATTTATTTACGCTATTTTATATCAAACTACCTATGTGCTTCCAATTAGAATTCTATGTATATTTCAAACTATCAAATAAATTCAAGGCGAAATAAAGGGTATTTGATTTCTTCATATATCCAAACCAAACCAAACATTATCAATAAAAAATTATCTTTATAGATTTGATATGAATTTCAGCAGTCTATCCTATTTTCCTTTATCAATAATTATTCTGTTAAACTAAAAATTAGTGATTTCCATTATCATCGCTCATTTTAATTCATAGCTAAAATAGTAGTTCAAATTAAATTTAAGTTGGAATTATTATTCAGATTCAAGAATTATATCTACAAGTCATTTAGAATCATAAAGGAACCTAATTACTTATGATCAACATAAATGTTGTAATCTATTCACTCACCTTTTCAAAGCTATCTTCCTCCTAACTTTATTTGAATCGTCGTCCTTCCTTTCCCTACTACTTCTAATCTTGAGTTTCTCCTTTTAATTTGATTTTCTCTTTTTTATTTGATTTTTCTTTATATTATTTTTATTTTGATGTAGAAACTTTTGAAGAGATAGAAGAGTTTGTTTAAATAGTGGAGTTTCTGAGAGAGAGAGAGAGGTAGAGTGAAGAAATGTACGTACATGTGACAGTGAGGATTTGAAATAATAATGGACGCTATGGTCTAATTTATAGCTAAAAACTAGGGTTTTCTAACTTATGCCCAAAATCAATATTTATGAAAAACCACTGACTATTTTTTCCGGTATATCCAATCCGTTTAACAAATTTGACAAGTTATATGTGTTTTCTAATTGTAAATGACCTTCCAGACACAATGCAATAGGTCCCGAGGCTTAATTTCAAAATTTTTGAAAATTTATATTTTAATCCTTTAATGTAAAATTACATTTTTTTCCCTTAATATTACTTTAATTTATTATCAAAATTTTCAAGGCGTTACATTCTCCTCCCCTTAAGTGGGTTTCGTTCGCGTAATCAAGGATAGGAAAATGTAATTCGCTCATGTACATATATGAATAATTCGCTCAACCATTAACCATTTGTAAACATTGTTATTAAACTCAAAATTTCTAAAGCACTATATACATATATGAATGAAGTGCATATGAATATATGGATAAGGTAAAATTAGGCGGTCTCCTGAACTAGTCGACTTCTTGAAATGCAAGTGCTTATGCCATGTATGTAAAATGTATGCTACTTCCTGTATTTTTTTTTGAGCGACACGGTTGTGTAGCGTGGCACTACACAGCCGATTAGATATCATATAAATAAGTAAATATTGCGATCAACAAGCCTGATCGCTGGCCAAAAAGTAGTGAGAAATAGTAAGCTAGTCTTTGTGAGATAGAGTTTTATATACAAAATACATATAGCGAACAACAGGAATGAAAAGACCAGAGCTAAATTGCGGTTAGTGGTGTCCACGATGCCTGTCAGGAGGAACTGCTGATGTGCTGCCCGAGGATTCAGCCTGTGGAGAGCTGGGGTGAGGTAGTCTCAGCCTGAACGGTGCGGAGAAGCTACGACCTGATACAGATGAGAAATAGTGAATAATACGTCTACAAGTTCCTTCAAAGTTGGATATGGGCTTGCAGAATACAACCATTCAATAAAGTTGGAGAAGCTACTTCCTGTATTTGCAATTATATATGAATAAGAAACCATTCAATACATATGCAAAAAGGCAACAACCATCTACATATAACTGATAAAATAAAATGAGTAAAGTAGTGTATGTTGTAGGCTAACCTAAATATATCAGCCCATAGGTGCAATGCTAACTAATAAAATTCATTCATTAGCAATCATCATCCCAAAAATGCCCTAGCAATATGTTCACAACCATGCCTAGCATCCAAACATTCCTACCTATGGAATATTCTAAGCTAAATACTATTTGCACTAGTAATTATACTAACTTAGATGGAAACGTACTAGAAAAGAGCTCTGGATGGGTAGCTTGGATTTTCTCCTCGGGATCCCATATACTCTCAACTGGATCGTCTCCACATTGGACTCTAACCATATTAATTATTTTGTTGCAAAGTTGTCTTCTTCCAAGCTCAATAATAGGATAGGTGCATGATGAACAAGTGACTCTCTGTTTGCTCCAAGTTCTTCCAACCGAATCGGCTTGACCACAGCGGAAACAAATTTAAAATAGAATTCCTAAATTTAGCTATCCGGCAGCCACCTGCTCGTCTTTGAAAGCTTATTCGCCAAACTGCTAAAATCTAAAAACCTAAACCCTCAACCTACTCAAATTAATTTTGAGCACCCGAGAGTTTAAGGGGAAACAAAAACTTCGAGTCGGACATAAAGCTTGGTATGAATAATTTCCGTTACATCTTAGTTTACTAATATATAGTGAAACCACGCCGCTTAGCGGAACGGGTTTTCCATCACTAATATCGCTTTTCAAAACGTATATTTTGCAAATCCTTTTCTCCAACCAAATTGGTTAATCAACTGATTATAATAATAATATAACAAGATCCATTATGCTAAAATAGGAAATAAATGGACTATCTGTCCTAAATCTGAGCTAATTGCTCCTTTCTGGACCAACTGTCCTAAATCTGATTATACCAAAATAGCAACATCCTTTATGCTAAATAATGGACTATCTGTCCATAAAACAGGTTAAAAGGGGTGGACTAATTGTCCTTAAGAAGTAGCAAGGTCTGTTATGCTAACAAATGAACTAACTGTTCATATATGGGCTAACTGCCCTTATCTGGACTAAATGTCCTTTGGGCTGACTGCCCTTAAAATGGACTGACTGTCAGAATTTAAATGAGCCACTGCCCGAATTTTCTTTGAATTAACTACCCTTTAAATTTTCCTTGAAAACCTTTTCAAAATGATTTAGTCCGTCAAATCATATATATACAAGGAAAATATATCTTTAGCTTTCCTCTAAGCTATTTTGCCATGTTATATATACTTAACCCAAAATAATGTTGATGATGTTCAATATGGATTATCTATCCTTTTAAAATAAGTTAAAGTCCTTTATAACTTAAAACACTTAGGCTATCTGCCTAATCATATTATTCGAATCCTTTGTTTAAAACATTTAAACAACCTTTCGAAGACAATGTAGGTAACCCCTTCTAAACCATTAATAAAACCCTTCGAAATCATTGAAGGTAACTCCTTTAAAACCATTAAAAAGCCTTTCCTTTATAAGCTTTATACCATATGACATCCGCCTTTAAATCCTTTAAACCTTAGCCTTCAGAAAACATTAAAAAACCCATACCTTTCGACCTTGTCGAAAGGTTTCCCCTTTCGACCTTGTCGGAAGGTTTCTTTTCGACCTTGTTAGAAGGTCCGGGGGACCACTTCTTTGAAATCATTGAAAACCTTTCGAAAGCATTGAAACTTAAAACCTTTCGAAGTCATTGGGTTCCACACGCTTTAGTAATAGACTACCAAATCTTGATTCCCTTCTGGAACAACCAACACAAATGCATGGGTCAATAAGTGTTTCAAATCTGGAATGCTTCCTCACACTTATCTGTCCACACAAACTTCACATCTTTCCTCGTCAGCCTAGTCATCAGCGCTGCTATTCGCAAGAAATCCTTAATGAACCTTCGATAATACCTAGCTAGCCCAAGGAAACTCTTAATCTTGGTTATTGTCTCGGGTCTCTTCCAATTGTTCACTGCCTCGATCCTAGTCGGAACCATCGACAACCCTTCTTCTGAGACCACATGACCAAGAAAATTCGCCTCCTTCTTCCAGAAGTGACACTTCGAAAACTTCACTTTCAGCTGATGCTGCCTCAGCTTATCAAGCACCACTCTAAGATGAACTTCATGCTCTCTTTAATCCTTAGAGTAAATCAAGATATCATCTATGAAAACTAGCACGAACCTATCCAAGTGCTCTCGGAAAATCCGATTCATCAAATCCACAAAGAAAGCTGGGGCATTCGTCGGTCTGAACGACATAACTAACCATTCGTATGACCCATATCTGGTCCTGAACGCCGTCAAAGGTATACTACCCTCTGCTACCCTGAGCTGATGGAAACCTATTGCCAAATCTAACTGAGAAAATAACTCTGCTCCACTTAGTTGGTGAAAAAATCATCAATTCTGGCAATGGATATCGATTCTTTATCTTCCTCTCATTCAAATTACGATAATCGATACATAGCCTTAACGATCCATCTAGCTTCTTAGCAAACACTGCTGTTGCACGCCACGGTGAACTACTCGATCTGATAAAACTCTTGCCTTCCAGATCCACCAACTGCACCTTCAACTCCTTCATTTCTGAAGGGGTCATCCTGCTTAGCAGCCTACTCACTGGTTCTGCTCCCGAAACCAAATCTA
The DNA here is from genome assembly GCA_030737815.1 of Allium fistulosum. Lineage (NCBI taxonomy): Eukaryota > Viridiplantae > Streptophyta > Magnoliopsida > Asparagales > Amaryllidaceae > Allium > Allium fistulosum. Next base: position 203,118,128 of record CM060904.1, on the reverse strand, counting down.
TCTGAAACTTAATAGCTTACTTCGACGACAATCCTACAACAGGCTCAAACACATCTGTGAATTCTCTAACCACAAGAACTCGGCTCAACTCATCATCTGAATCCAAAGCACCTAACAAAGCAAACACCTCACCACTAGTACTTTCAGTTTAACATGGACTAGGATAGATTTGATTGATATAAAGTATTAGAAACTTGGTTTGTATAATTTCTAAAAATTTGAAAGTATAACTCTTAAATCTGTAAAATAAATGATATAAATTAACTTAAGTATCAAAAGCTGGGGCTTATGATCTCTGATGATCCGAGACGAAGCGATGGTGGCTGGAAGCGAGAACGATGTCAAAAAATATAAAAACCCGAAACCTGTAAACTTGAATAAATACGTACAATGGAGGAGTAATGGCCTAGACCGGTGCACCGATGCATGTCTATTTTTTCCTATATGAATCTCGGCTAAATAGCACAATATAAATATATATATGTAATTTGATTCGTGCTTTCTCTTATATTCTAGAAGGTGATCTAAGTCATGACGATGCGAGTGACCATGCAACGGAATGAAAGGATGTATGGTGCATGATGGTTATATGAAGTGAATGGATATATGGCATGCGATGGTGTTATGAAATGAATAAATATTGAATGATTTGGTTGTTTTGTAAAGAGAATATAAATATACTTATATACGTGTTGTGATACGAGATTGAGATGCAATGGCGAACGTGTACAAAAACGAGTATGGGGTGTAGGATAGACGACCTAGAGTGTGTATGCAGATACACATGTGGACCAGTAACACATTTGGAGGATCCAAGCATGTCGATTTTCTCTCCTGTACTTCTACGACAGTCAAGGTGGAGGGATGGATTTACGCGACCATATAGGACATGAGTCTAGTCCAGGACGTGAGTTCAATTAGGTAGCACAAGGACGATAAGCGACCCTATAGGGCATGAGGCTAGTCTAGGGCATGAGTCCTATACGCGGTTGATGTGATAGTGGATAATGGGCAACCTTGCAGCATATGAGGCGAGTCCAGGGAAGCGAGTTCACATAGACGTGATGTGATATGACTAAATTTATGTGAGAATTAGGTATGAAATGGAAACATAACATATGGTAGCTGGACGATAGACTCATATCATGCTATAGTATTATTTTTGTAGTATATGTAGAGTAAATTATGGCTCGCTCACTGGACTTATGTCCGACCAACTCCTACTTTCATATACATATATCCAGGTTGATGGAGTTTAGAGATGAGACAGTATCAAAGATGAAGATTTATTTATATAGTGTATATGTGGAGTAGATCAGTATTGTATCTGGGTTTGAATCTGTATTTATGGACTAGGTTGTACCTGTATTTATTTAGAAATGTGTATTTGACATTTCATTCATGGTATGGTGATGTGACTATGATATTGATTCTATAATATATTCGTTTTCCTCTGCTATAGACTCTAAAAGCATATAGTGTTAGTTAGAATTACACTTAGTATTTGTATCCATCCTAATGATTCCATAGTTGTATATGTTATATCTAAAATCCTAACGACTTGCCCCTTCAGTTTTCGGGTGTCGGTGTCGGTGTTTGTTCGGGCGTCGAATCCGGGGTTAGAGAGGACAGGTTGTTACAAAAAAGAATACCGCTTCTAAGAGATATAAAGCATTAAAACAAGAGGTATAGACTCTCCTCGGCAATGGATTTATCCAAAAATCTAGATACCTCGTATGGGTGGCTAGTTTGGTACTATTTTTGAAACCCAACAGGACTTGGAGGGCGTATTGATTTCTTTGACCTCAACAAAGTTTATTCGAAAGATAGCTTCCCTCTAGCACACATCGACTAGCTTGTGGAGAAGACTAATGGACTTAAACTGCTTCTTTCATTGACGTCTTTTCTGGTTATAATCAAATCTCTGTGCATGGTCCCGACTTGGAACACACTTCATTCATAGCCAACATAAGACTTTATTGTTACAAGTTAATGCCCTTCGAATTTTGGAACATGGGAGCAACCTACCAGCGACTTGTGTTAATAAGATGTTCATAAAACAAATTGGGAGGCCGACGAAATGCTGGTTAAATTTGAGAAAGGGCGGACATGTCCTAGATCTTGCTAAAAACTTTGGCATCCTCTACAAATACAATATGAAGTTGAATCCCAATAAATATTCATTTGTTGTTTGCTCTAGCAAATTATTGGGGTACTTGATGGGCACCAAATGAATCGAGACAAATCCCAATAAAATTATGGCCTTATACGACATGTAAATCCCCTAAAACATCAATTAAGTACAAAGCTTTAATGGGATGATCATTGCCCTTGGTCATTTCATCTCTCGGGTTACGGATAGGTGTATCCCTTTCTTCAACATTGTAAAGAAGGAGAAATCCTTTACGGGGACTGACGAGTTCACCAAGGCATTCAAGAGTTGAAAAATCATTTTTCCGCTATGTCTAGTCAGTACTCATATTTTGCATACTCACATTTTATTATGTATATGATGATGTATATTATTCCGCTGTGATCTGTGACTCTGATTTATCTATATTACATACTGTTTTGAATATTTTTAATCGGTGTGTTTATTACTTTGTATTAATACTGTACACGTCTAAATTTCAATTCAGATCCTCAAAAAGGTATAAAAAAAAGACGTGTTGGTGTTAGTATAAAGATATATTCACAATCGATCGCCCTTAACCATCCATATTCTCCAGATTAGCAAACGACATTACTTGTAATGTTCTTTGCTAAAATGGGCATAGCAGTGGGGTCATTACAGCTCTCTCCAAGCCTATTGATAGGAAATATCTCGACCCATACATTACAGCCATCGACCAAGAGATTTGTGATGTCCTGGTACAAGATGAAGAGCGAGTCCAAGGACCAATACTTTACATCAGAAAGAGATTGTTGGGCCCGAAAACAAGGTACTTTAGGTCAAGGCATCTAATGAAAAAAGGGTAGGGCCAGCATGGTCCTCGCCACACCAGGTCGACAAGCCATTTGTTTTGCCGTTGGGTTGGCTTCAAGGAAACGAACAATGAAGATGAATCCAAAGCCATCCTACCCAGTCTTAGAATGGAAAAAGAAATCAAAATGGAAGCAATCCAGATGTACAACGACTCCTCGTTGGTCATCTGTCAAATAAGAGAGAGATTCCAATTAAAGGGAAAAAATTGGCCCTATAAGTCACCGAAGTCTAGAAACTCAACATCACCTTCTCAAATTTCAAGCTAAAGTAAATACCTAGAGAAAAGAACACCAACTTAGATCACCCAAGTCAAGGACGCAAGCATCTCGAAGATAGGGGTGTAAACGGGTCTGGCTGGACAAGATTGATATGTGTCCTAGTCCTATCCTATAAGAGATTCGGATGGATATGGACCGGATAAGATTTAAATTTGGACATTTTCATATGAACCGGACAACATTTGGACAATAAAAAACATCGAACATTTTTGGACGGACATATATTCGTACATATTTTCTTATCATAATTTGTGTCTTAAATGAGAATTGTATGGACATGGACTGGACACCTTACAACTTCGGACAGAGTCGAATGTCAGGCAATCGTACAAAATTTACACTTATGGGGGAAGAAGAGGCTAACCCTTAGAGTCCTATGGAAATCAGAAGTGCGATGCTTTGAACAAGGGTCAACCGCCATGGAAATCAATGACGAACAATAAAATTACAGTTGGACGACCCTATTGTAAAGTATTTGGCAAATGGGGAGTTATCCAATGAGCGCAAATTTTTCACTATAATCTATGCCCATAACTGTTACTCAATTTTTCACTATTATACACCTTGTATTTCTGCATACGATGTTAATCAAATCAATGCCCTATCAAGTTAGGCACTTGTAGGTTTTTATTTATTAGCTACCCATAACTACAGTGTAAAGGAACACTGTTATCCCGCCTTTTGGCAAGGCCAGGACATCAAGAAGCCGGCTAGAGAACAAGGATAGCACGCCATGGATATCACTGAATTTTGTCCGAGCCCAAAGTGAGCTACAATTGATAGGACATGACAAGAAAGGCCATAGAGATCAGCACCTCAAATTTCAAGTCGATCCGGACTCATACACTCAAGTTATGATCGAGTCAAATTGGAGGGAAAGAGCCCAGATTTCGTATCCATCACTCTGGGCGATTTCGTATCCATCACCGAAGCCCCAGTTCGAATCCATCATGCTTCGTATCGATCAGCTCCGGATCCATCGAGGTACCCAGGTTCGACTCGATTTTCTTCGTATCCATCGAACTCGTATCGATGGACTTCACACATACCAGCAATTGAAGGACTTCGTATCCTTCAGCCAGTGTCAGCTTCGTATCCATCAGACAATGCATACGTCGTATCCATCAGACAGTGCTTACTTCGTATCCATCAGCCAGTGCCTACTTCGTATCCATCAGATAGTGTTTGCCTCGTATCCCAGGATGAAGTCCTACTCGAATCCATCAGGTCAACCAGCTTGGATAACGCGTCATTTCTCGAAGTGAACGAGGCGAAATACATGGAGACGATGCAGTCAACACGGAGCGAATGTCGGATCGAGGCGAAGCACATGCACCACGTCTTCTCCTGATGCGAATGCGCCGAGATGTATGGAGTCGACGCGGTCGATTCGGAGTGAAGACCGGATCGAGGCGAAGTGTGCGTTCCACGTCTTCACAGAGGCGCACGATACCATCGAGTCGAAGCTCAGAGCGCAGGGCAATGGATACGAACCAGACAGCCTATGAGGAATTCCAGTTCGTATCGACCATATCTCATAATCCACTAATCCAAACATGATGAAATTTTAACTGAAGGTTGCACACATAACAAGGAATGTCTCCACCAATTTTGAGCTCAATTGGAAGTAATCCTGATCGATACGAAATGATTTCGTATCGATCACAGATTGGCTTGAAACTCTCTGGAAGTGGTCGAATGGGTCCCCTCACGTGTCAGGCCAAGTCTCCCGGGGTTTGAGCGAAATCCAAGCCTCCTACGCCTATAAATAGAGCCCCAGAATCAACGGAAAAAGGATCTTTTTTCTCTGAAGCGCCCAGACTCTGCCGGATTGAGATTTGCACCATACTTTTGCTGTCAATTTCGAATTCTAAACTGTAATCCGCTGTTCATCGCTGTAAACGCTTGTAATCATTGAAAGAGAATCAATAAAATCATCAAAACTTCATAGTGGACGTAGGCTATACGCCGAACCACTCTAAACTGCTTGTCTGTGCACTTTACATTCATATTTGTTGGAGTTTTTGTTAGATAATCTCTGTTTTATATTTATAATCTTCACTTTATCTCTTCAAACAACTCCCGAAGAGTGTTGTGCCCATTTTTGGTACAAACAAACACATAGTTTGCTAGTGAACAGAAATAGTTGATCAAATTATTTGTGTTGAATAATGTCTATATTTACTTTGTTACTTTTGGAATGATTTACCATGTATTATATTCTTTAGGGTATAATCTTTGGTTCAAATTTATCTTTGTACTGATCCATTAACCAATTAATTAAGCAGAAATTCAATAAACAATAAATGGAACTATAAATTTATCTTTGTAATGATATATATTTTGGATCAAGAATTATAATCCACTTTCAAAACTAAAATAACTTTACCTGCTGACATGATATGCAAACCGACATATACTAAACAATACCCATTATCTAATTTTATGATTGAATTATAATTACCTAAGTACATAAAAGCATCAATCACATATGTATAAAACTATTGCAAAATATGATTTAATTTTCATCAAATCCTTAGAGATGAAGAGTGAGATCAAGCTCATCTTCTACCTTTGGATCGTCAACTCCTGATGGATTTTCATTAGACGATGATACACCATGTGTACTCTTGCTGCATTGTGAATTTATGTCAACAGTACTCTTATTAAATTCTCCATTGTGTTCAAATGTGCTTGAAAATAGTTTTTGGTTTCCATTGATATGAAGATCAGTTCTATTTTCAGTAGAAGAGTTACAGGAATTCAGTATATCACGAATGTTGTTTTTCTTCAGCAAATTCTCTCTTTCATCCAGCTTTGTTTCTTTATTAGGATATGAATTGTTCAAAACAAAATCAATAGTACTACTAATTCAAGGATATCCCAATTAAAGAAAGCTATTATCATTACTCCTAACACAATTCAATGCATTAAAGCTATGGTTGCTATTTGGATCAGGAGAGCTATATGGATGGTAGCGGTTTCCATATCCTCTTCTACACCATTGATATATATGATTAAGGTTTTTATGGCCGTTTTGCATGAAAGAGCCCGAATGTGAAGAGTTTGAGTTAAAATAACCATTTTGCTCACTTCATTGCGATTTTATAGAATTAATTCGCTCCATGCGGTGAGAATTTTGATGACCACCTAGAGCTTGAGAGGAAAGAAAGATCTTATCACGAAATTTACATAGATAAGTTTTTTCAGTACTTTTTGTTGTGACTTTTCCACATTCTTCTTGATTGCGCATTGCCTGTTTGAGTAAACACGAATAGATGAAAAAGTTAATAACAAAATCATTAAAAGATGGAACCGTTCTAATTTTGAAGAAGAATACAAATTCGAAGTTCGACCACTAACCATTATGACAATACCTATGATTTTAGTGCTAATATAAACTGATTTCTTTTGAAAATGCCATTTATTGATTGATCGACGGGTTTAGAAATCTAGCTATCCATTGTAGAAATTTCAATATTGTGAAGGAGACCGAGTAGAAGAACACAAACATAAAGCAAGCAAAAGAAAGAGATACTTCTATTCCTGAATGATGGGATTAGAGGGGGGAAAATGTAATCTAATTTTTTTGTTTATGCACTACCATTTTATATAGTGAAAGCCTAATAGTATTATATAAGGAAAATGATTCATTCAATTGTTAGGTTTATCTCTTATACATGAATCAATTCAATTAAAACCCACAAAATTAATTGATAAGATTGTATACTGACTATAATTATAGTTTTGTTCCTTCTTTATACATGAGTCACTCTCTACGTTATATTATTAAATCCTTTTATGGTATATTGGATGGTTTAATGGTTGGATCATTTAATATATGAATTAATGGTTTTTTCTTCTTTGTAAAGATAGACAACAAACAACTCTGTTATTATTTAATGAATCCATTTTTAATTAGAAAATGAGTTAATTAAGATGTGTACTTCCTATGTAGAGATACATTGCTTTATAGTTTATATTATGATGATCAAAATAGCATGCTTGTTTACTGGTTTAGATCTCCTTCTCTTCAAACCGACTTTTGTCAATAATAATTTGATATGTACTAGTTCTGAGACTGCCATATATAAGTATAAGTTTTCTCCATTCTTGGGGCTGGATAATATTGGTGGCTTTTCCAAATGATTTTTTAACTCTTGGAAGGCTTTCTTACAGTCATCTCCCCACTCAAAGTTCTTTCTTTTCTTGATTACATTGAAGAATGTGTTGCATTTATCGGTTTCCATGGAGATGAATTTGCTCAAAGCTACAATTCTACCATTTAAACTCATTACGTATTCGCTTATTTTGGGCTCGGCCGTGTCTTTAATAGCTTGGATCTGGTCAGGACTGGCTTCAATCCGTTGTGCACTAACAATATAACCTAAGGTCCTTCCAGAATGAACCCCGAAAGGACATTTCTGAGGATTTAGTTTCATTTAATACCTTCGTAATACTTCAAACATTTCTTCAAGATCTTTAAGGTGACTCTCAGCTTAATAGGACTTACTAGCATATCATCCACGTAAACCTCCATATTTCAAACAATCTGTTCCTTGAACATTCTATTGACTAATCCTTGATAAGTAGCTCCTACATTCTTAAGTCCGAAAGGCATTGCTTTATAAAAAAAAGTTCCCCAATCGGTAATGAAGCTTGTATGTTCTTCATCTGGCTTGAAGATAGGGATTTGATTATATGCTGAATAAGCATCCATGAGAGATAATAGCTTGTGTACGCTTGTCGCATCAACTAACTGGTCTATTCTGGGTAGCGGAGAACAGTCTTTCAGGCATGCTTTGTTCATATCAGTGTAATCGACGTAGGTTCTCCACTTGCCATTCGACTTCTTTACCAACATAGGGTTTGCCAGCCATTTTGGTTAAAAAAAACTTCTCGAATGAATCCGTTTTCAAGTAGCTTATTAACCTTTTCTTTCAAGGCGTCGGATCGAACTTTTTCAAACCGCCTCTTCTTTTATCGGACAGGAGTCACATTTGGATCAATATTTAGTGCATGGTACATAACTGATGGGTCAATCCCGACCATATCTGAATGGGCCCATGCAAATACGCCTTTGCTGGCTTTAAGGAATTGAATCAAGTCTACTTTTAAGTTGTTCTCTAACTCTTTCCTTACTTTGACTATTTTGATTGAATCAGTTGGATCTATACATTCTTCTTCAAGATCCTATGTAGGCTTAATCCTCTCCATTTCTCCTCGGCAATCCAATTTTGTGATAATCTTGCCTTATTCTACAGAGTTAGCATCTATCCTCTTCCTTTTCCCTCCAGGTGAGATGTACCTTTCCAACGCACATTTGTTCATTTTATTAGATCTTATTTTTTCTTTGAATGTTGGATGTAAAAATCCATCATCCAAAGGCTAAAAAATAGTAGAAGAATAATAGTAAGAAGAGTACTCCCTTTTGTATTGATCGAGAGTTGCAAAATACATTTTGTGAGAGCTAAATTGTTCTCCTCGAATAGTACCCCAACCCCTTTTAGTCAAGAACTTTACAATCAAGTATTTTGGTGAGACAAAAACATCCACCTCATCCAGTGCAGGACGGCCAAAAAATGCATTGTAATATGAAGGCTGATCGATGATCACAAAGAGAGACTTAAAAGTTCTGTAGCATGGTGGCAGACCCATCGATACTAGTAGCTTTACTTGCCCTACCGGTGTCAACCACTTATTATTGAACCCAAAGATAGGTTCAAGACTAGGCTCCATTTTATCCTCAAGAATGCCCATCTGATCGAAAGTATGCTTGAAGATGACATTAACCATGCTTCTGGTATCTATCAGAATCTTGGATATTATGGAAAGCCCGATTTGAGCTGTGATCATAAGGGGGTCATTATGGGGATGATGGATTCCTTTATTTAGCTCTTGTGAAGTGATGACAATATTTGGCATTTCTATATTATGTCGCAGGTTTTTGAGTGGGGGCTCTTCCTATACAGAGAACGCTCCTTCCCTAGCTTCCTTGATATATTTGTTCCTAGCTCCCTTACTATTTCCCGCTGGATGCGGTCCTCCGTGAATCACATCAATCCTGTTCCAAGGTGGACTTAAATTCAATGGATCTTCATCCTTTAAAACATTCATAGCATTACTAGGGAATTTTTGGGGTCCATTGTCGGTTCATGGTGCTGTTTGTTTATCTTGGACAAACTCTTTCAAATGTCCTTCACAGATCAGCTTTTGAATACTTCCGGTTAGCACTCGGCACTCGTCTGTCTTATTATCATTCGCCTTATGATAAGCGCAATAATCATCCTCTTTTCTCTGCTTGGGGAAGTTCTTGGCTTTGAATGAAGTTGGAAAATTAACATTTTCATTAGTTGTGGCCTAGATATAAGACAAAGGTTTATTCAAAGCATTTGAATTGGTGTTGGAGTCTTCCCACCTTGACCTTTTCTGTCCTCGATCGAATCCAAATATTCCAATTTCCTTCTTGGGGTTACATTTCCTTTTAGCAAGTATAATTCATCCATTCGAATGAATTTATCAACTTGAAAGTGAAAATCTTGTAAAATTTTGCATCCATAAATGAAGAGCTCTTTCCAGAACGACATGTTTTCTATCAATCCCGAGTGTACTACAATTAGTTTAGCTCTATCATTCATGTATTTGGCCTTTAATGCCTCTACATTGAACCTTTTGAGATAGTCACCCAATGATTCTCCTGGCCTTTGCTTGATGTTTACCAAGATGGTGTAGTCAATTATTAGATCTTTGCATATGAAGAATTGATCAGAGAATTGGTAGGAGAATTGTCTCCATGAGTAGACAGTTTTCTCCAAATATTGGCGGTACCATTTTGCAGCAGCCCCTTGAAGTGTTACGGGAAATAATTTGCATCACACTGCCCCCGAAGCATTAAAAAGACCCATTTGGCTATCAAAAGCCATTTGGTGGTCATCAGGATCGGTAGTGCCATGATATTTCATAGAATGGATCTTAACATGAGATGGAATTGTTGTTGGCATGATTTCGTCAATGAACGGGGCTACTCGATCGTTATCATTCACTTGCTCATCTAATGTTCCTTTCCCTTTAGCATTCACTATGTCTTTAGCAGCTTTTTCTGCCACGTCCTTCATGTATGCTTCAGTATTATGGTAGCCTTTTCGATTTGGATTATAGTCCTTTGAGGTCGAGCTTCTGGATTGCTCTAAAGATTTGTCTGGCATTCTGCCGTGGTAATTAGCTTTATTTACACAACGTTGCTTCTTCTTTGATGATGTCAATTCAACCTTGCTCTTGCCTTCGAATATGTAAGCCTTCAGATTCCTCCATGGGGAGACCACTTCATCCCCTACTGTTGGTTTAGCGGTTTTAGATGATTTCTGAGTAAGGTCTGCTTTCAGGAGTTCTTGAATTTCCAGTAGCTGTTTCTCCAAATAATTTATCTTAGCTGCATTGTCATCAGGTTCCAATGGAGTTGATGGTTGTCCTAACACAGCACCTTCTAAGTTGAAGGTTGATGTAATATTTTCCTCTAGAACTGTTGTGTGCACAGCTTCTGCATCCAATTAGCTAAGTCTTTTTGATTTCATTTTCCTACAACAAATCAAACTTTCCATAATTAGTCTATAAGGAAAGAATAAGGACGAAGGTTCGAGCCCTTCCTTCTAATGCCAAAATGTTAACGATATAAATCATCAACACCTAATGGTGCATTTAATTTGGGTCAATCGAAAGAAGAACCCTTTTGAAAGACTTTGAAATGGCTTGTATTGACAAAACATTGATTTGATCTTACCATCTTCTGTACAAACCCTTTCAAAGGATTCAAATTGAGTTCTAGATGAGAGAGTTCGTTCAAAAGCACCCTTCTGAGGGTGTCGATACACCTGCTATGAAAGGATCTCCTTCGAAAGGCAAGTTCTTTTCAATAGCATACAAGTGCCTTCCAAAAGCATCCTTTCAAAGGTGTTGATTTGATAGATATGAGGAGAACCTCTGTGAAAGTCCAATGCCTTTCGAAAGGGTTCGAAACTCAATATGTATATATTTAAGTAAAGAGTGGATTCAATGTGCCATAGAACCTTATTTTGGATAAATGTCATAAGTCCAATGGACTCGATAATGTTGAACTATCATCATCACGTTACTTTAGTGCCGCTAGGGCTTTGGATGTAATGATAATATGCTTTAAAGTTAAGATATCCAAATAGGTTCTATAGCGTAGCATATGCTAATAAAGAGTTAAGAAGATAAGTGTGTATCATGTGCAATTGGTCATTAGACAAGCTAACGGCGAAATGATCATTCACATGTTCGAAATCAATATCAAGTCCTTGCATCCTCTCTTTTTATTTCTCACAAATGGATTACAAGCAATAGAATTGGTCCCCAATTTAATTTAGGGTTACAAGAGTTCAACTTTACAAATAAATGCAGGAACATAAAAAGCGGTGTCGAACTTGGACCCCTAGGGTCATATTTATAGATGCAGGTTAGACCCTTCCGCATCCATCCTTCTGAAGCTATCAAAAGGTTTCTTCACCAACCCTTCTATGTCATTGATGTTAGGGTGCTTCTACTTTCTTTATTTAAGCTTTCGTAACACTTGAATCTTCCTTCCACCATTGGGTATCAAATCAGTTTCCACACCACTTATATGCATCTTTGCGGGCTTTCATCACTATTGAAAGGGGATTTTGTTGGTTTCAAAAGGCTTGTAACATAGTTGAAAGCTTTCTGGACCTCTTCATTGTCGTTGAGATCTGGTGCTAACATGGTAGGTTGTTATTTTTACAAGTGTGGAAGGGTGTTTGGATGGGTCTGAAAGGATCTAGTGGTGGTGGAAAAATCATTGCACAAGGTCACTTTTAATGGAAGAAGCTTCTTGATGGACTAATGATGGTTGCAGATAGTAGCTTTCGAAAGTAATCCCCTTGATTAATGCAGAAGACCATCTTCTGAAGCTTGTGGAAGAAATATTAATATATACGAAGCCTTTCTAATTCTTGCAGATGGGTTTAATCGATTCGAAAGGTTAGTCTCTACAAAACCATGCTTTTGAATGGGAAGTGTTGGTAGAGTCTTCTTCTGCAAAAATTAGATAGTGGTGGAACCAATATTTTCGAAAGGTTTGATTTATATGGAAGGGATAACATTGGAAGAGTTCCTTATTTTCATCTTCTATGGAAGCATCCAATGCTTACAGCACCAATCCAATCTCTTCGGAAGCTACTTCAATGCCTTCGAAACCTTCTTTTTGAGCCATGGCGGAACCCTTTTTTCAGCTCTTGCGAAGCCTCTATAATGCTTTTGCAAGCCTTCTTTTTACACCTACAAAACCCTTCTTTTGATGCCTTCAGAAGCCTTCTTTCATACCTACATTTTCGAGTGAACTTTATGGTTAACAATATAGGGTATAATAGAAATAAAATACCTTTTGTTTCGAACAAGATTGATTATCGAGTTAGATATATGTAATAATTACATAAATACCACTATGGCATACCCTTAACTCTATCAATCTCCTACTAGTACTAGGGCCCAATTATGGAATCCCTATCCCATCCCTTCGATCATTAGTTAGACCCTTTTTGAATGGATCTGCTATGTTGTTTTAATTATTTACTTTGTCAATCAACTCTCCTCGATGCTGATAAACTACATTTATCATGTATAATTAGTCTGAGTATGTTTCTCGACTTCTACTGAGTTCGTTACATTGTTATAATATAACAATAATGCAATATTTTCAATACCTAGAATCATACTTAGCTTAGTTATAAATTTGTGCAGTTATATTTATATACATTGCTTTTATGTGATGCTATTCAAGGCGATGTACTTTGCCTTTTCATTGACTCGGCTATAATGGTTTGTTCGAAACATTTTCTAATTATAACTTCTTAATTAATATCTAAAGATGAATTTAATATTGATAATTTATACTTAGTAACACTTTTGAAGTTCGTGTCCGAACAATTCTTTATGAGGAGTTTGTTATTTCTGTAAGCAATTCTCTAGTATTTCATAAATACTTTAGAACACTCTAAACTACCATTTAGTGATCTTAATTTTAATTTGATATTTGCTTCATGCATCAAATACATAAGCAAATTACGATGTTGTAGATAATACAAAACATATGATATTTTCTATTGCCAATGCATAAGGAATCCATCTTACATGTTTCATATTAAACATTTTAATGAGGTGTCTTTATAAATCGTTTGGGACGTTCTTAACATCCTTTCTCTTATTATAAAAGATATAATTTACAAATCCAATATCGAGTATTAAACAAACAAACTAATACCGATTATACCATAAGTACATCGTTAACAATCGGCAGTTTGTTGTTTACTTATAGTTTTAGAAATATCTATGTACCTTTTAATGTTCTTTCTTGATGACACATGTTTCCTCTTCATTTTGATTGAAAATAAAATTTTATGATATTTCTATCAAAATACTTGTTAAACTTTAATGCCTATCGAATGATACTTTCGTATCCATTCTTGGATCGTATCCAAAAAATCAAAAACTCGATATCACTCTGACTTTTGGACACTTTGGTTGTTATGTGCAAACGGTCTATTCTAAATCATTATTTGAAATTTTTGTTTTAACACATATATACCAATACACAAAGTCATTCAAGTAATAGTTTTGTCGATAAAATTCGAATTAACTTGAGCATGTTGAATATTAAATCAGTTACGCTAATTTCAACAATTAAAATTCATGATGTTATTATTTGCTTAGTCTTTCTCTTGAAGACACATATGCGGTCGATTGGTCATATCCCTTTGGGTACAACTATCGAAATCGTATTTTGGTAACGTACTTGGAATCCTTTTTGATTTGTGCATCATACCATATGGCGGAGTCAATACTCTTTATGGTTTAATTGACAACGTATGATAACCTATTCATAACATTCATAAGAAACTCATAGCTTCCCTTTGATATGCGAGTACACTTATTAATCACTCTAATGCATTGCGTTCATTTAAGTTTGGTTAATTTCATTTCATCCATCATAATCAGTTTTATCCTTGGATCATATCCAAATCCATTTTACTACCAATAATTTCTAAAAGAAATTCCTTTGCAACAAAATTGGTATTTCTTGAAACAACTATCATTTCCCATTGCCATGGAATAGGGATATATAAACACTTTATGAATTCCCTTGTATATAAAATTGATTTGATTTTAGTTTATGTTCAAATAATAAATTGGTTATCCAATGACGATCGTTACAAAACTCCTTTTTGGGTGATCCATACAAGATCCCTCACATACAATCATTACATCTTATCTTTCAACTCGTACAACTTGCCAACTCCTTAAGTTAAGTCGAGGTTTCTTATAAACCCTAATTTTGTATGATTTTGTAAACTATTCTTTAGATGAAATTATATTTAATTTTTTATACCATTCTTAAGTACGTGACCTTATAGAAAGAAGTTAACTCAACTTCACTCATTATTAATCATACTTTGTTCAATAAAGTTCGATTACTCTTTATCGATACATCATTATGTAACGTAGGGACGAGTGACTTTTAAGATTGAATTTTTTTTCATTTTTAGGTACATTCGGAACTCCTTCCAATATACTCACATATTCAATCAAATCAAATTAATTTATTTTCTATTGCATGTGCTTTAGTTTTATATTCTATAAACTTATCATTGACATGCTACATGTGTATCAAATACACATGTTCATATTTGTGATAATTAATCGGTGAATTCAATGAAATATGTAGAACCGTTTTAGTATTATTAGACTTACGATTGCATACATCTATATGTATCAACCTGATGAGTTCATCAACTTTTATGTCGCATCCACTTAATGGGTGTTTTGCCCTTAATTGTTTGAGATATAATTCACTAATATCATATGATTCATAATCATATCATCAAAGAATTATTTCTTCAAACCACGTAGTAGTCTATAATTTCAGAATAATTACAAATATATTTAAATACTTTTGTATTTTCTAATGCATCACAAATACCACTATTATAGTTTTATTTTATAGCGAATATTCATAGTATTCATATATAAATAGAACTATCTTTTTTTTAGTTAACACTAAAAAAATAGTTATTGTTTCATAAATAATGTCAGGAATGTTTTACGAAAGCACTTTTCATAACTTGATATGACCAATAAGTGTTATATGGCATGTGCTTGGTATTTCCACCATTACTATAATACTTATGAAATACAAAGCTCCATTCAATCACTTAATAGAGGTTATTTATTCCAATAACTGTAACCAGTTTACATTCAAGAGTTTTTAGATCAAATATCTTAAACTCAAAGAAATAAACCTCATGGGAAACAATTTTCAATTTGAAAATACATTTTGGAATAGAAATGAAATTTCTCATTCCAATGCTAAGTATATATTATTATATCACAATTCTCTATTCTGATATTTCTGTATGAAGTAGATGGGACAGTTCAGTCTCTTCATCCCAACTATGCCTTAAGTTACACTACCTTTGTACATTCACTTTTCTTTCTAAATGGTTGAACCATTCGAAGAAAATCCTTACCACAATACCGTAATGAACTCTTTACAGAAGTGAATTTGGGAAACCTCGACTCTTAAGGATATTAAATAAGTTGCACTTTATGTAAACTGATCAAATTGACATTTCGATGATCGAAAGCTTATACCTACCTTATAGCTTTTGGTCTAGTGTTGCATTTAACACAACAAGATGTTTATTGTAATAAACCAGATTGAATAAACGATTTGACATATGATTTACTTGCTTGTTTCAAATGAACAAATTCCATCAAGGTTTCATACATTACGAATTATGGTCATTCACCATATAACATTTATATGCGATTGCATATGGAACATATACCTATTCATGTATTATCTGTAGAGTTAAAAAATCATAGAATACCATACACAGTCTCGGGCAAATTACGTAAGAGACTAAGTTACGAATGTATTTAGTAGTTGTATAATAAGGTAATTGCATGGGTCAACATGCAAAAATTTATTTCTAAGTAAATTTTATATTTCTATTTTTTAATCTTAATTCATTTATTAGTATATTTTAATTGATAAACATTTTATCAATTTTATTGGTTGCGCAAATTTACCAATATGGATTGGTTTAATTCAGACATTGTAGGTATTCTTACAATATTAGAAAGGTTTAATATTACCAATCCATTTTCTAATAAGGCTCCCACTAGACTTTTTGTTTCTTAAAAACACTAAGATGAAACATGGAAGTCTTTCGAATCCACTAGTGGGTGTTAGGACTCATTCGCCTTGGAATTCTGGTCTTAAGGAATATCAATGGATTTAAGCTCCTACAAATAATGGATAACATATTATCAATTGTATCGTATACAAATCCTAAACCATGGTTTCTTGTCCTAATCTCATTAATCTTAATAAATATCAACAAATTGAAAGAGATTATTCACTCGTACCCACCATTTCATAGAGACATAGGTATAAATCTAAGTACCTTGAGAAATATCAGCAAATACATACATGTATCATATATCTGTAATATATTAATAATCATAAATATAACATCCTTAGCTTGAGGAATATCAAATGTTATGGAGTATGAAAATAATCTATTAATATATAAATTGCAGAGGGCAACTTTATGTTAAAGATATATAATCTTTAATATATCTAATTGAGTGATATCGACTTATGGAATAATGTATTCTAATGAAATAGCCTCGTGATTCAAGTGTCGGACACGTCTAAAATCATGGTACACGTACTATATGTATCTATTTATTCCTTAAATCTATTTTAGGTTTCTTATAGTTCCAACTTTTATTATACATTAAGATTATATAAGTTTAATTCCTGTATAATATTTTCGGGATCTTGTTCTAAAAGGATACAGATAAATCAAATGAACACCGAAACTATGTGGATAAAAAGCGTTGAAAGGTAAAATGAGACGAGACCTATAGTGGTTCGGGACCGAGATCCCTAGGTCTAGTCTGAAGGTTCAGCCGTGGGCTTTTATTCCTCAATTTGATTTACATGTACTTCTGTTACAAAGTCTGTCATTATTGATCTTTTGATTAAAGCTTTCTAAATAGAGTAAGGAATATGTATGATTTTAGAATGGCAGAAAATCTCTTGTTCATCCTTTTTTAGTTGCACATGTTCCTCCATTTATAGCAAATTTAATATTATCCCATGTGTGAAGGGGCTTTCACATGGATTGATGAACTAGCTTACTATAGGTGGTTTGGATTCAAACACTTGTCATAATCTTGTTGAGAGTACTTTGACATGGATTGATGACTTGTTGTTTTTTATATGTAGTTCCATGGATTCCATTCTTTTATCTTGACTGTTGATCTCGGTCTAGGGCTATTTGAGCCATAGATTGTTGATACTTGTTGAAATGTCTTTAGTCTTAGTAGTTGCCGCTCTTGGCTGGGCTTGTTAACTTAATTGGACAATGGTCTTGATCTTAAACGACATCTTTTCTCTTGCTTTCGGATCTTAGGTTCTTTCATATTGATCCTGGTGTTTAAGCTCTTGGTGGAAAATAAATAATGGGTCTTGGAATTACAATCCAAGGAGCTTTCCTTTCGAATATTCGTAACTTGTACTATGTATAAATCATGGTGTAACACATGCCCCCAAAGTTCACCTCATATGGTTGGTATAAGGTGGACTTTGGAAAGAAGGGTGTCATATCATACTTAATACTTGACTTGTTAGTTCCGTTTTCATTATAAGGTTGACCCAAGCCATTGAAGTAGTTATCCTAAGAATTCTCTACAATATTACTTTACTGAGACAACTTATAAATATTTGACCTTGTTTCGAAAACATTTTGAAATCCAACCTCATCTAAAAGGTTTTGAAAATAATTTGAAATTCGGTCCCATTGAGAGGATTTCAGAAAACAACTTGAAATCTAACCTCATCTAAAGGATTTTGGAAAACAACTTGAAATCTAACCTCATATAGAGGATTTCGGAAAATAATTTGAAATATAACCTCATATAGAGAATTTTGAAAAACAACTTAAAATCTAATCTCATATAGAGGATTTTGGAAAATGGCTTGAAATCTAAGCTCATCTAGAGGATTTTGAAAAAAACTTGAAATCTAACCTCATCCAGAGGATTTCAAAAAATAATTTAAAATAAGCGTTTAAAGGTGAAAAATTCCGTACTATGCTCTAGTCATCTAGACTTGGTCTCACATGGGCATCGGGTTTTAGAAAACTACTAGTGGTGGTATAATGCCTATATTTTGCACGCGGCTAACGTGACTCATTATACAGCACCATGCATGGTACTTTTGACCGTGGCTCACTCTTTGCATGATATGATTCAGTCATGGCTCACTCTTTTGCACAACACTTAGGTTGTGGTTTACTTGGTGCGTTCGACATGGTCGACTTTCCGTGACTCATTCTTTACACATACATGATCGGCTGTGGCTCACTATTATTGGGGATCTACCCAATGCATGGTTTTTCTAGACTATGGCTCACTATATTGGGAATGTACCCAATTTTCTAATCTTTTTGGGACTCTACCTAACTTACTAATCTCTTAGGGAATCTACCTGATTTGTTACTCTTTTTGGGAATATACATGATTTTCTAATCTCTTTGGGAATCTACCTAACTTACTAATCTGTTGAGGATCTACCCAACTTATTAATATTTTTAGGAATCTACCCAATTACAAAACTAAATAATTTCAGTGAGGAAAAATCATTTTCTTGGTGAAACTAAGTAATTACCATGAGACGAAATCATTTACTTAGTGAAACTAAATAGTTGCCATGAGGCAAAATCATCTACTTGTCTACACTAAGTAATTGCCATGAGGTGAAATCATTTACTTGCCGAAACTAGCTAATTTCCATGAGGTGAAATTATTTACTTGGCTAGAGGCGAAGGCATGGCTTTGAAATTTACACAGTGCTACTTGATCAGAGTAGTACCATGACAAACGTTTTGATGTGCTTTTGAAAATTACATGATAGTACTTGATCATGAAAATAATCATGACTAAAACTTTTTGATGCGCTTTTGGAAGTTGCGTGATATTGCTTGATCATGGTAATAATCACGACTAAAACATTTTGATACACTTTTGAAAGTTGTGTGATATTGCTTAATCATGGTAATAATACCATGACTAAAACATTTTGATGCAATGTTTGAAATGCTTAATACTTAAGAAAATTGAAGTTTCGTGTGGTATACCTGAGTTATGGCTAAAAGATTGATCATTGTCTCAAACTTTCGATAAAACTTTTATTCAGGTAGCAACCTTGTACTTTGATAGTGTTTCAGATGCTCGGCAACCCAAGTTCTAAGTATTATATTGCCATTTGGCCTCTTTGATCTATAGGTTACTAGAGGGATGATGTTGTGGATTATTAGGGGTCCTAACCAATTCGGACCGAGAGGTCCGTCTACTAAGTCCTTTGTGTGTGGCATCATCTTTCAAAAAATAAGGTCGCCTTTCTCAAATTTTCTAATTCGAACTCTCTTGTTGTAGTATCGGGTCATCCTTCGAATATGCTCTGCTATTCTCAAAGTAGCTTGGTCCTTGAGCCCGGGTAACGAGTATGATGACTCCTTCTGTAGCTCTACATTTTGCTGCATATTTTAATAATACCTTCGATGAGACGCAATTTCTAACTCAATTGGGATCTTGTCTTCGAAGCCATAAACTAGGGAGAAAGGAGTATGTCCTATTGAGGCCTTGGAGCTTATCCTATAAGCTCATAAAATGAAAGGCAATTCTTCTATCCAATTGCCTTTGGCTTTGTTTAATCTTTTCTTCATGCAGGCTTTGATAGTTGGTTTGGCTGCCTCTATAGCTCCATTTTTTTGTGGATGGGCTATGGAAGAAAAACTCTTGATGATACCATGATCTCAGCAATACTCTACAAATTCTCAGCTCTCGAACTGAGTGTCGTTGTCTGTAATAATCTTATATAGAAGGCCGAATCTGGATACGATATTCCTCATCACAAACTTAATACCTAACGAGAGGTTATGGTAGCTAAAGGCTCTGCCTCAACCCATTTTGTAATGTAATCGATTACTACTATGGCATATTTTTCTCCACCTTTAGAAATTAGAAGGGGTCCAATGAGATCGATGCCCCAAATATCAAAGGGCCATGGACTCATCATTAGGGTGAGAACACTAGGAGGAGCTCTTGGCACCATTGCATAAAACTGGCACTTGTCACATTTCATTACGTAGTCCAACACAACTTGATTCAGTGTTAGCCAATACAAGCCTCGGCTGAGTATTTTCTTTGCCAACTTATATCCTCCACAATGGTCCCCACAAATTTCATTATGGACTTCTTTCAATAATTATTGACCTTCCGAGACTGTTACACATTGAGAGTATAGAGTTGAGAATCCTATCCTATAGAGTACTCCATCTATGATGTCGAATCTTGGTGCACTGTTTTTGACTCGTCTCGCTTTGATAACACCCAAAGGTAGAATATACTGGGTTAAATATCGAATATATTATGACATCCAACTTTCCTCAATTATTACTGGGGTTGTAGTTTCACCTCGGGCAGCCTGAGTCCAAGTTATGACTAACACTTTCTTTGATACCTATATGTTAGGTTTCTCTAAGATCTCAACTGGAATGAAATTGAGCTCTCTTATATCATTCGAGCTTGCATATTTTGCTAAGGCATCAGCCCTAGCATTTTGGTCCCTGGGATTGTTTTCTATGTGATAACTCCTAAAATCTTCAAATAGCTGCTTCACATGTTTAACATATGTGGTTAACTTAGGGTCTCGGGCTTGGTAGTGACCAAAAATTTGTTTGACTACTATCTGGGAATCACTATATATCCCGATCTCCAAAATCTTGATTGAAATTGTCATTCTTATTCTTGCGACTAGGGATTCATATTTGGCGGCATTATTGGTTGTCGAGAAGGGGAGCTTAACCGCGTAGTAAATCTGATGTATCTAAGGTTACCGAGATATAACTGACACCTTCCCCTTGCTTATTTGAGGCTCCATCTACATAAATTGCCAAGAGAGTTGTTTACCCTTGCTATCTTCTTTTCTAGTTTCGGCTCTGAAACCAGTGCATTCGGTATCGAAGTCAGATAGTGCTTGATCTATGCTTGCTGTTCTAGGCACATAAGATAGCTCATACTGTCTAAGTTCTATTGTCTATTTAATTAATCACTTCATGGTCTCAAGTTTACTAAAAATTTGTCGAAGCGGTTGAATTGTAAGGACCTTAATAGGATGGCCATGGAAATACGATTGAAGCTTTCTTGCTGTGAACACCAAGCTGTACGCAAGCTTTTCAATTATTGGGTGGTGCTTCTCGGTTGATCTAACCTTTTACTTACATAATACATGGGTCTTTAGATTCCATTATCATCTCTCACCAGGGCTGAACTTATGCCGGATTCGAGGCGGCTAAGTATAGGAACAAAGTTTCTTCATCTATTGGTTTAAATGACACCAAAGGAGTACTTAAGTGCTTCTGTAGGTCTTCGAATGCCTTTTGGCATTCGTTCGTCTGTCTAAAAGTAACAAGCTTCCATAAAAGTTGAAAAAGGAAACAAACTTGTCGGTTGATCGCCTTATGAACCTGTTCAAAGCAGCAATCTTCTCATTTAAACTCATTAACTCCTTTCCGTTAGTTGGAGCCTTCATGTGGTTTATAGTTTTTATCTGATCCAGGTTTATCTCTATCTCGTTAGCACTTAGTATAAAACCTAGGAACTTCCTGGATTGTATTCCGAAGGTACATTTCTGAGGTTTTAGCTTCCATTGATACTTCTGAAGGACATTGAACGTTTCAGCTAGATTCGAAACATGACTCTCTGATTGTTTAGACTTATCATGTCATCAACATATACCTCCATATTTCGGCCTATCTTCTTGGCGAACATTTGGTTAACTAGTCTTTGATATGTGGCTCCTACATTATTGAGACCGAATGGCATAATCTTATAGAAAAACAATCATATGTTGTTGACAAATTTCGTATGCTCTCTATCAGGCTTGAAAATTGGGATTCGATTATATCTGGAATAAGCATCCATGATTGAAAGCAACTGATGCCCACTGGTGGCATCAATTAACTGGTCGATTCATGGTAGAGGGAAGCAATCCTTTGGGCAAGCTTTGTTTAAATCAATAAAGTCAATGTAAGTCCTTCACTTTCCATTTGGCTTCTTAACTAATATTGGGTTTGCAATCCACTTCGAGTAGTAAACTTTCTGGATAAAGTTATTCTTTAGCAACCTCTCAACCTCTTCTTGTAAAGCCATATATCGATTCCTATCCAGGGGCTTCTCTTTTTCCTTATGGGAGTAAACTTTGGAATATTAAAGCAGTGGCAAATAACCGAGGGATCAATTCCTACCATGTCATCATGAGTCCATGCAAATACATCTCGATTATGCTTGAGGAAGGAAATTAGCTCTTCTTAAATAGATGGATGGAAATGAATCCCTATCTTAACAGCCTTTGACTTGTCATTTTCATCAAGGAACACTTCTTTTAGAGTCTCGGCTGCTTAGGCTGTCTCCGTCTCTTTTCTCGGATCGACATCAAGCTCAATCTCTTCTTCTCTTGGAATTTCCTGAACAAAGTGAACTACCTTTCTCTTCCCCCTGGTAGGCTTACTACTCTGCCCCCTTTCTATCTCATTAAACTCTCCTTGATAGCTTATTCTGTAAATTAATTTTGCAATCACGTAATCCTTTTTCCTTGGAAAAATTCTTAAGGGTCTTCTACGGCTCTCCATGGACTTAGAACTCAGGGTATTAACTGTTTCTCTGATTCCGAGGGGAGTAGGCTTGTTAATTTTGACGTCGTTATCATACGATGAAGTTTTCCATTTATTAATCATGTTTAGGCTTACATAATATAGTTGTCTTGAGATTCACTAATCTTCCCTTACAAGCCATTCCCTTATTTTGTGGAAAACTTTAAAAGTAAATTTTAGTAGACACATACTATCCATGGCATCGAGAGCTGGTCTTCCAAAGAAAGCATTGTACACTGAAGGGATGTTCATGATAACAAAGGTGGTTTTATTGATCTTACAAAGGGGGTCACTTCCAATTTTGACCATCAGTTTACACTCTCCAAGAGGCATGGTTCCTTCGTTATTGAATTCGTATGCGGGAACTTGACTAGGCTTGAGTATGCTCTTAGGTAATCCTATTTTGTTGAAAATGTATTTGAAGATTATTTTGACGGCAGCTTCTATATCCACCATTATCTTTGCCACATCTCAAAGTCCAATTTGGGCCGTGATTACAAGTGGGTCTTTATGGGGGTAGCAGACACCTTGTTTATCGAAGTCACCGAATGTAACTTCCAGCCTAATCTTCTTCTTTTTCTCAACTCTCTTCATTTCATACACCGAGATGCCTTCATTTTTAGCTTAATTAATGTACCTTTTCCAGTTGTCAAGACTTGCCTCGATAATGTGGGGGCCTCCCGAAATGATGCCCAAAAGTTTCAAGGGGCTGGAGATCTCGGGACCTATACTTAAACTAGCGCACTTTCATTTCCTACTGGAGCGATGGCCGCCTAAGTGTTATCATTCTTTAGAAACTCGTCTAACCTCTCTTCTCTGATGAGTCTATTGATGAAGGACTTCAAAAACCAACATTCTTCAGTGTTATGCCTGTTCTACCGATGGTAGCTACAATATATTCCTCCTCAATTGTTTTTGGCCTATTCCCCCTTCTCGGAGGGTAGAGATTTGGTCCTAGGTCATAGAATAGATTTGAGCATACGAATGAGTTAGGGGGTATGTTTCCATTACCTAAAGTTCCTTCTTAAATTTCTTGGCTGAAGCAAACTTCTGATTATCACTATTCCACTTTGGGTTCTTCCGAACAGTTCATTTTGATTCTTCAATTCGAATTTCTCTTCAAGCACGAAAAAAGAATTCATTTAGATATTTGCATTCTTGCCTCAAAAGATCATCTCAGAATAGTGTGCTTCTCCATAATCCTAAAGTGATTTCCATTAACTTGGTTTCATCTATTATGCCCTTGCATCTGGCCACGATGTCATTAAATCTTTTGCAATAATCTTTTAGGGATTCTCCCCTTCCTTGCTTGTAACGACCCGTAATTTTGCTACTTCAAAAATGAGTGATTTTATTTATTTTAAATTTAAAAGGGTTTAAAACTTAAATAAATAAGTTATATATAATAAATAATAATGGAGAAATTATTTTTTCTTATAGTTAATAATTAAAAAGTACAAATTTGGATTTTATCACAAATCAACAAAAGATACATTTTGTTAAAAATAAATAAATGCTTAAATAAATAGGTTTAAATATTTATTTTAAAAATTAAATCTTATTTGAAACATCTAATAAAGATTATAAAAGTATGTTAAAAGATTTAAAAGTATATTAATAATCGTTTTACAAAAATAACCAAATTTTGTCGCATTTTATTAGTTTTACATACACTGTAAAATTAGAGATTTTGATATTGTTTAAATATGGTTTTATGATATAAATAGACATATTTTAATTTATTGAAAAGAAGTAAGAAGTTCATTTTTAAGTTTGGTTTACATCAATATATAGCTTAACAAAAACGTCAAATTTTGATTGTAAAATTTGTCAACAAAAAACACCGTTTTCAACCGTAACAAGTTGTCGCAACGTTGAATATATGTGTTCACTTTATAACCTATATAATAACAACTTTACAAACTTTAAATCACATTATATTTAGCACTAAAAGAAAAAAAAATTATATTAGGAAAGTTTGAATAAATATATAAAAAAGTAAAAATGTGTGATTTGACTAATTTTATTTTATTTTAAAATCTTTATAAACAACATCGTTACTTATATCTTATCTCATTAACGAGATGTTATGCATATACATAGGAAAGGAGCTAAATTATATGCTTAAATATTTACAAACCATAAAAAGATGACACCTCTTTATCTCTTAACACGCTCTTTCATAAACCTCATTACACACATTAAATGCAACTCAAATCAAAGGCTAATCAAGTCCAAAAGTAAACAAGGGTATTAATGTCATTTGCCACTAAAATCTCCACTTATAAATACAAGCCCAAACCCCTTCATTTTTTCACTACATTTCATTCTAAAAAATTCTCAAACTCCTTCTCTACTTCTTCATTTTCTTCCTCCACCTCAACATCACCCTAACCCGAGCTCCACCCACCTCTACTTGGCCACACCCTCCACCTAAACACCTCTACCCAAGCCTACACGCCTCAAATACCCACAGCCAAGCTTCTAGCTGAAGCCACACACCTCTACACCCTTCCTTTCCACCTACCCAAGCCCACACACACTCCCATACCACACGCCCCCAACTACACACCACGGCCTAGCCAAATACTCCACATACCCGAGCCTAAAACACACACCTACCCCACCTACCCCACCTACCCACCTACCCAAAGAGCACATAGCCCACACAAAGGCCATACCCTCCCGTAATTTAGGAAGTGAAATTTAGATCTTATTAAATTGAACAGGAATACGTAATTTTATTGTTAACTCAAATGTTGAACTAAAGATTGCATTTGGAAAGATGTTTTAATATCCGAAATAAATTGAATCGTGAAATGTCAAATTTTGGAAGTCAAATTTGCACCTTGACTTTTGGACTTTGATTTGTTTAAACGTTAATTTAACCGACCATCGGGTAGTGAATACGTAGTTATTAAAGAGACCGGTATCGGGAATGGACATACTCTCTGTCGATACCGAAAACCACTTTAATAACTATTATACGCGGAGTGTTGATCCAGAACGAAGTGAATGGTTTGGTGAACGCGTTGACTGAAGAAAGAGAACGATATTGGATGACCCCTGACATGACTAAAATAGGAGCCGCGCTGGGCCATTGAGGTTCGCCACCTCTAGCGGACACACTTCTTCGATACCATATCTATTACTTTTGTGATTCGATTTGGGTGCACCCCTTGATTTGGGAGTGTTGTTCGCGGTGTTGAGGTAGTAGCTACTATGCTCAACATCAGTCCGGATCACGCAACTACTAGTATCCTAGTTGGTATCGCCTCATGTACCTTGTCATACTGATTATCCTATTCGCGACCACTACGTTTTGGTTTGTACCTTTAGCATATGGATTGCCCTCTGGTGACTTCCGGTTTTGGGGAAACTACGGTCTTGTATATGCTCTTGGGAATAAAATGTGTTAAGGGGATTATGGAACGCCTTAACACTATTTTAATATCGTACTTTACTGATTAGACATTATCTATCTATCGTATTCTATTGTATATATAGATAGTTTATCGGATCCTTAGAGATGTTATTTTATTCATCTTTAAGTTATGGATTTTTTCCCTTGCACTTGATTTTCTTGTATAAGATTTTGAGTCCTGACTCGAGTGTTTCTTTTTGTATATGCTCGGGTCAGTCTGAAGCTATCCAGTTGTTGATCAAGGTTGGTTGAAGATGCTGAAGGCTTAGCATTTATCTTTATCAGTCTATTTCTATTCATGTATTGATGTCCTAGTCTGTTGGACATTTATGTATTTTCTTTTAGTCACTTATGTTAAGATATTGTTGTATTTTATGTAGTAGCTTCATGAACTGCTATGATGACGATGTATTTTCCGCTGCATTATTCTGTGACTGTTTTGTGTCTGTGATGTTGTATTGATTCTCATTTACATTTATGTATTTATAATCCCATAATGATTCGTGTTTTGTATTATTTAAGTTGACCTGTGTGGATTATTGTCAATTTAAATAGTCCAAATATACGGGTTGTTACACAAGGTGTTTAACTAAGGTTAGGGATGGAGCAACCGTTGCCCTGAACTTACCTGACCTATGTTTTCTTTTCTTAGGTGAGGGGGGAACAGATCGAAAGGAAAGCCTGGATGCTATAAAAAGATTGTATTAAGGAGATTGATATTATCCAAAATTTAAGCAATCTCCAAAATAAATGATTTCTATGATCCTGTTTACTAAAAATTGTTTGCTAAGATTGATTTAGGGTTTATCATAAATGATGCCTTAAATAACATTGCTTTTGACCCGCCTAAAAGTTAAGGAATTTGGATCGAGAGTTAAGTAAGGGAAATTGAGATATTATCCAAAGCAAAAGAATGAATTACTTAGAATTATTCTAAGACAAAAGAAAGAGATTTTGAAATTATCCGAATTGAAATTAAAGTGAAAAGAGACTTTAATAAATCTTGTATACTCATATTCACTTTTATCGATAATTGGATTTTGAAGGAAATGGGGTCGGATTTGGGTGATTCTTATCTGAAACCACTTCGAACCAGTTTACTTGTTCGAAGAATGAAGATATTTGAAGATAGAGATATTAAGACGAATAATAACGAGGGACTACTTCTTGATTAATTGGGGATAAACTCCCGATTCACTATATTATAGCAATGGTCTCTTTGTTATGAAAAACCTCAAAACCATAAGGACTTCTCACCTAGTAATGGCTGAGGAAAGTACCTTCGGTTTCGTTCGGTCCCAGAACGAACTTATATGGATGAATGTCTGACCTTGCATTCTAAATCACAATGAGTGATCTATATAAATGTATATCAGTCGGTGGCGGTGAAGACACCTTCTCTTAGCTTAACACCCTTTCCCAAGACATATGAGCTCAGGAGGTTATACGTTTGTAGAAATCAGTCATGTGAATGTGGAATGGCAATGTGGCATTCAAAAGTGAAAGAAGATGTGTTATGTGAAAAGGTAATCGTAGCCTCAAGCCTCATCAACCGAAAATGATTGAAATAGGATTAGATGCAGCAAGGCTAACTGGGTCATTCCCAATTAGGGTATGATCATCCCCTTCTAGATATATTTCTTCCTGTTATGACGTTTGGGATGTAAATTAATGTGGTGTATGGAAAACGAGCGCTCGGTTAAAGGTCGGTAACGACTAGAGGATGACATATTCGGTACTATCTAGTTATAGAGGTAGGCCGATCTTGTGTTGGTAGAGGGTAGATGTTTTGGGCCTCGGGACATCCATCTAGAGGTGTACCCATCGAAAGGTAGTCCCTTCACCTGGTCATTTGTATGGAAATCCATTCTCCAAAAAGGACCTGCGGTTTTGTTCGTATTGGCATAATGAATAGCCTCGAAATGCTATATGGGTAACCATTTCGGATAAGATTAATAAGTTTAATTGCAAATGTTTTCAAGGAATGTCACTAGAAATAATATCAAATGTTTTGATATATAAAAGTGTTTTAAGTTATCATAAGGTAAAAACCCATCTGTGTTTATGTGTGGGTGTGGTCTTTTGAGATACCCTTTCTTTTCAAAGGATTTTATTTAAAGGCTGATATATGACACTGTCATTTATTATTGAGATTTTCTCACGCTGGTTTATCAAGCCTGATCCGAGTATTTTCAATACTCGGGTCAGATCCGAATAGTTTCAGGTTTAGTCAAAGACGGTTGAAGTTTCCAGAGGAGAGCTGGAGACATTCATCTACGTATGACATATTCTATTATCTGCTGCTGTCTATTTGTCTTTGTTTGATGTTTGTCAGCAATTGCAAGGACGGATGTTTATAACTGTGCAAGATGAATTTAGGTTAGACTCTGATATGTGTATTTTAAAAGTTTTCCGCTGTAAAGATATTGTTTAACATTATATATTATTCCATTCGTATGAGATTCTATTCTGTCTATTTTCTTTATTACCCTTAATGATCCGTCTTTTCGTGAAATGTGAGTTGGACCATGTGTGGTTTATTGTCGATTCAAAGGGTACGGGAAAACGGACCATTACATTGCCTAAAGTCAACGAGTAAGCTTAGTCTTATTTTAGTGTCTTTCAAAGCAAAGAATTATGTTAAGAATTATGTGGTTAGCTGTTCCCAAGAGCTAATAGAATTTGGGGGATAGCTTTGGAACCATTTTAATGTGGGTCCACTAAATGTTACGAGAAGGAATCTACATTTGGTCTCATCTTAGGCCCAAATCGCCTACATCTGAATTCCATATAAAGTAATGTGGTCTTTGGGGTCAGATGTTCCATTATCAGAGAGTTTCAGGATCCTAAATCTCGGAGGCATAGGAGCTTTCATGATTTCATAGGGAAAAGGCTAAACTTTCCGAAGCTTCATTTCGACGTCGAGACTAGATCGATCTCCTTATAATTTCTATACCTGCTCTAGTAATTTAATTAACAAGTTTTTCATTGCTCGATCCCCATCGAGTCTTCTAGTTTTGGCTTCAGTATTTTGAGTTTGTGGCCATTTTTGTTGCCTTCTTTCAAAATTCACAATTTCGGGACTTAGAGTAAAGGGCCTCTCAAAATGTCCCGCTCTTATCATCTTTTCAGTTTTGGTTTTTATAGCTGCATCCGTAAATCTAGCTTCTAAAGCCTCATCAGTCATTGGTAATTTCTTGGGTTTTAGCTGAAAGTTACAGGGTTCTCGTCTTCCTCAAGTATGGCTGAAGCCTTTTTATACAATTCAGCAAAAGAGCTCTTAACTTTGTTCTGGTAGTTGTCTAAGCATCGTGCTATGTCAGAAACGAACTTCGGCACCATTTGTCGAAACTCGCTTTCGGTGAGGACTGAGGCAGCAATTTCCTCATTAATAGTTTGATTTGTTTGGTCCATTTGATTTCCTTCATTCGTATGCAGTTCTTCGATTCCCTCATCCTGGGCAGGGAAGCGAGGCATCTTCCAAGAGGAGGATTTCGACTACATGTTAGGTTGAAAGGTTTGAGCTTACTGGATTAGAAAAGAATAGAGATTGGGGGCCCTCCTTCTAGCACCAAAAAGGTTGGATCGATTTTTTGTCCGATTAACACTCCAAAGCTTTAGAATCTTGTTTCAAAAGGATGTAGATAAATTGAATGAATATCGAAACTATGCAGATAATATGCACTGAAAGATAAAGAGACATGAGATTTATAGTGGTTCGGGACTAAGATCCCTACGTCCACTTCGAAGGTTCCATCGTGAGCTTTTATTCCTCAATTTGATGTACAAGTACTTCTATTCCAAAGTCTGTCATTAATGTTCTTTTGATTAAAGCCTTTTAAATAGAGTAAGGGATATGGAATGATTGTAGAATGTCAAAAAATCTCCCATCCATTTCTTTTCAGTAGCATGTGATCCTCTATTTATAGTAAATTTAAGATTCTCCCATTAATGCAGAGGCTTTCATGTAGATTGATGACCTGGCTTACTATAGGGGGGCTTGGATTCAAACACTTGTCATCATCTTATCAAGAGTACTTTGACGCAAATTGATGACGTGTCACTCTTATATATAGTTCCATTGATTCCCTTTGTTTTTCTTAACTGTTGATCTCGGTTCCGGGCTATCTAAGTCATTAACTGTTGATACATGTTGAAATGACTTTGGTCTCGGTAGTTGCCGCTCTCGACTGAGCTTGTTGCCTTAATTGGACAATGGTCTTGATCTTAATTGACGTCTATGCTCTTTCTTTTGGATCCTGGATTCTCGGATATTGATTCTGGTGTTTAAGCTCACAGTGGAAAATGAATAATGGATCTCGAAATTACAAGCCAATGAGCTTTCCTTTCGAATATTCGTAACTTGTACCAGGTATAAATCACGGTGTAACAATATTTGTAACATACAAATGTTATATATATATATATAATTGACATTATAAAATATAATAATTTTAAATAATAATATAAATAAATTTGACTTTAAATTCAAAATTTTAAATTAAAATTTAAAATTTCAGATCCCGATCTATATAATAAAATATCCAGAGATTTAAAATTCAAATCAATATATTAAATTTTAAATGAATATATATATATAATGTATATTTCGAAAATAATTTTTTGTTGCATAAGCATATATATATATATCAAAATTAATATTTCAAGTATATTTATAAGGGGGAATTAGGGAAAAGGATAAACTTCGAAAAAAATTAGCTAAAAGACGTCAAATTTTATTTTAGGCCGAAGACAAAATATTAGTTATAATTTAGGCTGAAGGACAAACTTTAAAAAAAGTTAGGCTAAAGGACAAAAGCTAATTTTATTTTTAGGCATTATATTCAGTTTTATAGTATGAAAAACTAGCATTGTCCTTCAGCGTAAGAAATAATCTTGCTGTCCTTCAATCTAATTTTTTTATTCAAAATTTGTTCTTGTGCCTATTTTCCTATTTATATAATAACTATATATATATATGTATTAGTGCGAAAATGAATAAATAAATATTTATATATATTAACAAATATTCAGCTTTA
Source organism: Allium fistulosum (assembly GCA_030737815.1). Classification (NCBI taxonomy): domain Eukaryota; kingdom Viridiplantae; phylum Streptophyta; class Magnoliopsida; order Asparagales; family Amaryllidaceae; genus Allium; species Allium fistulosum. The sequence continues at coordinate 203,086,584 of CM060904.1, read as the reverse complement.
ATAATATTAATCGAAAATATTTTTTTTTAAAAGGCTTACGATTTAGTAAAAATAATTTTCTAATTTATAGATATCCGTATGGAAATCTTAATAAAAAATTAATTTTTTAATGAAAACTATTCTAAAACATAGGTTTAATTTTATTAAGTATTTGTTCGTATAATTTATAATATAAATATATATTCAGTTTATAAAAATTTTGGTATAATTTAAAAATAAATTTACATACATGCATATATATAATGTATAGATTTATATATATATATATATATATATCCATATATTTTTTGTAAAAATAGTGTATATGAAATATCAAAATTTATATTTGCATATTTTTATATAATTATGTTTTTATTTTAAAATCAATTTTTTTTAAATTCATTTTAAATATTATTAAATTCGAGTTTTTTATGTTACAACCTTGAGCTATATGCTTTTATATATATATATATTAAATACATACAAAGATATATATATATATATGTATATATATATATCATCCAATATAGGTAGCATAAACATATGTGGATTCACGATAATTCATATACTATCTAAAAAGCTATATAACATGATGAAAATTATATACAAATGTAAATCTAAATGTAAATGAAAGATTTACCTTAACTAAAGCCTAGTTATAACAAGTTGAAATGTTGAATTGATGAACTCGTCGAATTAGCACCCAAAATTCCAAAACATGTTACAAGACCGAAAGCCTCAACAACCATATACTATTTGTATTTAAATTAATTTTTAACAGCTTAAAAATTGAGGAGCAATGGCAAGGGGGAGGTCGTCTAGATCTGGTCTAAAGGGAGGAAAAATCAAGAGCTTCTAAAGTAGAGTTTGAGGTGTTTATATAGTAAAGATCCAAAGAAGCAAAAAGAGGATCTGGATCCACATTCCCCTCGTACTATTTCCCACCATTTGAATCATTATTCAACCCCACTCTAACCACTTTTGGCCAGCCACTACATGCCCATATTTAAGCCTCAAAATTTATTCAAGCTCGATTAATAAAAATGCATTTAAATCTAATCCAAGTGCTCATTAATACCATATATCGATATGTGTGTATATAACTTTTATATACACACTATTTTAATATCGAATAATTCAAATATTAATCTTCACATGTCACCTTAACTAGTGGTGTGACATTACGGCCAAATTTATCACTTACATAACTTTGGTAAAAAATCCAATTTTACTAATTTAAGCATTGCACGGTAGTGATAATTATTTGTACCAATTCTCTTCGTCAATACTATTTCACATTAGGACTTATATATGGAATTTGATAATGGTCAAATTTTCAATATCATCTTGTTGGCGTCGAAAATGACCACCAACACCCAGTTGTATGAAAGCACCAATATCTAATCCAATTACAGAAATATGAAGATAAATTGAAGAACAAAATTAAAACAATTCGAAAGCAAGCAAATAGAGATACAGATTTATAGTGGTTTGGTTAACTCTGCCCTACGTCCACTCCAAAGATTTTCCTTTTATTAGTTTATATTGCTGATTACAATTACAAATCCTTGAAATTCAAGAATAAAAATGGCAGAGTATGGCCTAGGTGGTGATAGAGTTAGGGGTATGCCCTAGAGGCAATTATGTAATTTAGTACATATATCTAACTCGTTGACCAATCTTGTTCGAAATAAAAGGTATTTTCTTCCTATTATATACTTGATATAATGTGATTATATTAATTAATTAACTTAATTAAAATTATATTTAACAGAAAAATCCATAAATGGTATATTTTGTGACAGTAGTTACAAAGTGTTGTAACCGTGAGTAATTTATCACAATGAAACAAATATACATTTCAAATGTTCCTAGTCAAGATGCATCAAGACTGGATATCGATGTATCCGTTGAGGCTGGAGTACGTAATGCTCTCCAAATGTTGGGCAGTGTATTACTCATGACTACTGGGGCACCTAAGGGTTACGTACTAATAGTTATTGGATAATTATGGAACGACTCACTCGATAGTTTTATGTTGGTTAATATAACTAAGGTCAAAAAGAAAATATCGATGTGACTGATTTACATAGTTCTCTCGACTTGAGAATACTGTGGATCTTCAATATGAAAGCTCCGCTTTGATTATAGCCAAATCATGGCATGGCGTCCATCGAGTGACTATAGGTTGGTCGAGTGGAAGTATTGGAAGTGAAGCACTATTCAAGAGTATATGCGGTTAGTATCAGAGTCAACTCAAGTCAACTCGAAGTCAAAGTCTCTGGCCAGAGCATTTCGGTTAATAATAATTGTTATTATTGAACCAAGGAATTTGTATTTAGACTATAAAGTTGAATGTGGATAAGGTTGGAATTTTGACCATTACGAAATTCCATAAGTCCAAAGTGATATAGTTTTGACGAAGAGAATTGGTGTAAACAAATGTTACAACCGGGTAACGCTTATTAAACTAAAATTGGATTTTACCAAAAATGAGTAAGCGATAAACTTGGCTATAATGTCACACCACCTGCTAAGTGATGTGTGAACGTTAACATTAGAATAGTTCGATGTTAATCGCTGAAAATATTTACACCCAAGAGTTACACAGCCGAAATGATGAATTCGTTTAAGACCGAAAGATTTAATTAGTTTATAATTGTTATAAATTAATTAAATTAATTAATATTTATGAAATATTAATTATAAAATTTGAATATGATTTGAGAAATAAATAATGTTATATATATTTATAACAGTTATAAATATATCGATCGATATATAATATCGACAAGCGATTAAATTAGATTTAATTGCATAGTATTTTGGCTTGGGCTTAGATGGGTTAAAGGTCCATCATTAGGTCTGAAAAATTTCGGTTTTGGGAAGGTCTAGGGGTGGCTAAAACATAAGGAATTGACTTGAAGATAATGGGTTGAGATAAAGTGAGAATGGATAAAAAGGTTTTCTTCGTTTCTCTCTATTACAAATTTATATATATATATAAACAATAACTAATCATTTTGGCCTCCATTACCTTCTACATTGCTGGTTAAAACATAGCTCTCAATCCACTCCAAAATTCTCAAATATATTTCAAATTAAAATAATATTATTCGATAGTTAGAGATTGGTGATTCCGGACTTGCAATCTGACGAATCAAGAACAGTAAAAGGAAGGGAAGTCATTGCTTCGACGTGGATTCAAAGGCATCATTAAATTGGTAATTTTAATTCATATTATAGTAATTAAATTATATTCTCTGATCCTACAATGAGAAATTTCATATATGTTTAAATATATTGCTGCTATATGTTTAGTTAGGTGAAATTTTTGTAAGTGGATGTGGTTGTCACAAATCAGTTTGGTTATGTGCATAATTTGTTTATTATAATATTTGATTTATGTATAGACAAATGTTGTTTACTGTACAAATTCAATTTTTTCCATTAATAATTATTTTATATATATTTATTAATAAATTCATAAATATATATATGTATGTATATATTAGTGTATATTTCTCTCTCATTATAGCATATATGCATATATAAGATATATATGTGATTTAAAAAATTTAGTACACTTATTTATATATAATATGAATTTACAAATTTGAAAATTGATTATCATAAATATATTCATATTTTTAAATTAACATTTATTGAATTTTTGAATTGTTTATTATATATATAAAATAATTATTACATTAAAATTTCAATTTTATATTTTTAGAAAATATTATATCATTTTAGAAACATATAGAAAAAATTTAGGAATTTTTTTAATAAAGTTTATTATTTTTAGTAATTAATATTATTTCGGAAAAACAATTTATGATTTATTAAAAATAATAATTTAATTGAAAAATTCTTTATAATTTTTTGTAACCTTTCATTCATTATCATAGAATTTCTGAAATTTTAAAATTTGAATTTTTAATAGTATGTTATTTTATATTAAATAATTATTGTCGAAATCAATGTATTTGTTTTTAAAAATAATAATTCAGTTTTGAAAAATCTCCATATTTTTTGTAAGCTCTATTTATAATCCTAGATTTTTTAAAATTATAAAATTTGAATTTTCATCAATAGATTATTTTATGTTAATTATTTATGGATGAAAACATTATTTTATTCATAATATATACAAATTAAAATACTAAAATTATTATTTTTCCAAAACTAAGTTAATTTTGAATTATAAATAATTTTTAATAATTATTCTCTCCCTTTCTATATATATATACATATATTTATCTATATATAAATGTTTTATGTTCATATATTATATATAATATATTTATACATACATGTGTGTGTGTGTATTTTGTAACACATATACATGCACATATTTGGATAACATACATGACATACAAAATGAGCTAATATGTCTGTTGCGGTGTAAATCCTAACATCTACATATGGGCATATTATACCTTTCATGGATTATTACGTTACACATGCACTCACACATATATGTATATGATACATTTATGTATAAACTAAGTCAAATAAAATTAATTTCATATCCTAATATATTTGAATTTAAATAAAATAAATGATTTTATTTAAATGAAATTTATAAATGTTCTAATTCATTTAGACTTCATAGGCCCAATAAAAGATCCAATAGGGTAAATTTTTTAAAATTCACCCATAACTCTGCTGCGGGCTAGTCCAGTTCCAACATGTAGAAGATAAGGAGAAGCAAAAAAAGTCCCAATTCTGATGCCATGCCTGCTGTATTTATAGGTGAAGATGACCAACAGTCTCTTTGGAACTTCGGCAAAAGGACCTTCTAATCCACATGGGCCCACTATAGGGGTCGCTAGGCTTAACTCCCAATGAGGAGGGATCGGTACCAATCCTTCCATTGGTTGATTTTTAGGTAGCAATTCCTATGGTGGCTTCTACATACTAAAATATGTTTAACCTCCAATTTTCATGTTATCTGAATCAACAAAGCTCGAGTTATTGATTATTGAATGCAAGAATACCCTTAGACTTTGATACATGCCTGACCCTATTCAATGAAGTTTGTTGATCCATATCTACCAATAAAGCATGCCAACCCCTCCTTTATGGGTTGAAATATGTCAATCCCTCAATATTGAGCATGCCAATCCTTCCTTTATGGAGTATGCCAATCCCTCCTTCATGAAGCAAGCCGATCCCTCCTTCATGAAGCACGTTGATCCCTCCTTTTTCCAATGAAGTAGGCCGAACAATCTATAGCACCTAACCCATGTTGATCCCTTCCAAGTTGCCGAGCCATTGAAGTATGCTGATCTCTCATGGATGTAGCATGCCGACCCCTCTAAATTGAAGCCGATCCCTTATTGACTTATATGACTGATCCCTATATATGTTTTGTCACAACTGACTTCACCAATCCCTCAAGCTATACAATAATATTGATCCCTCAAGCTATACAAACTCAATGTCGATCCCTCAAGCAATGTTGAACCCTCTCAAGGAGCCTATCCATACTGGTCCCTTCCAATTTGCCATATTATGCCGAACACTTCCATCCGTTGAACCATATTCCATATTTTAAACATTCTGCCTTGCATATCTTTCAATTCCATTCAATCTTGACTTTATGTAACCGTTTGTACCTAATTTATGGGCCCTACAATCGTTTCTATGTACTTATCGGCCTTGATAATCGTGAAGTCTATTGGGTTAAATTCTCCCGTGTACTGCCTTGCAAAAAGGCGAGTTAACCCATCAATATTCAACTTTATAGTCCAAACACTAAGGTCTTGGTTCACTAATAATAATAATTATTAACTGAACCACTCCGGCTAGAGCCTTTGACCTTGAACTGACTTCAATTGACCAGGATACAAACCACGTATAACTGAGGAGACGAATTCCCTCTTGAATAGTGTTTCACTTTCAATGCTTCCACTTGGCCAAACTATAATCGTTCGATGAATGTCGTGCCCTATAATCAAAGCAGAATTTCTATATTGAAGATCGATAGTATTCTCAAGTCGTGGAAACTATGTAATATTATCACATTTGAAAATTTGAAATCTAAAAAAAATATGGATTTCTAAAATTTGAAAATTTTGACTTTGAAAATCTAAAATTGAAAATTTGATCTTGGAAATTTAAAATTTTGGAATTGTGACTTGAACGACTAGACTTCTTCGTTCAAACTGCAATAACCTTTTCATGTCGATTGGAATTAGACAGAATTTTGTCCCGTGAACCAGATCAGTATTACGAACAACATGAAACACTTAGATATTTCATATTACGTATATATGTTATAGTTCTCCATGATGACAAACAGTTGTAGTTAGCAAATAACAAGCTACATTCCACATCTAAACTCTAACTCGAGTACCCGCTTCAATTATGCATTTGTCTCTGTAACACTGAATGATCGTGGAAATTACTCATAACAAATAAAATGTTGAAAATTTGGATTTTAATAACTTGAAGTTCTTGATTTTGAAAATCAGAACTTCGCATTTTAAGTTCTAAACATAAATTCTATGTCCGAATATTCGAATTTTATGTTGAACTTTGATTTGAATTTGAATTACAATTGAAATTTAAGGTTGAGATTTTGCATTCTCACTTGAACTTGAACTTGAAAATTTAAAATTTTGAAGTTGAAAATAGGTAACTTTGAATTTGGATTAAAGTTATAAATAGAATTTGAAATTTTGAGTATTTTAAAAATTTATAGACAAAAGGTAGAATTTGAATTGGACAAAAGGGATAACATAAGGGAAGAGAGTCAATTTTTAGCTAAACCTTTACACGACGTGATCATGGACAAATTCACTAAGTGGTAACATGTGCAGCAAAGTGAACGGTTGAACTCTAGGATGCTAGACTACTCCATTAAGCCAGAATACCAAATGCATCCAAACCTGCTCCCGCCATGAAGACAAATCCCAACCCTTTATATGACGTGATCATGAATATATGCAGTAGTCTGCGGATAGTGGAATAAAGGCAGATCATAAATGGGTATTGTCCAAATAAATGTTGGGCTTTGGCTTGTTAATATGTAAAGTTATTGTTCAAATACATGTTGGGTTTCGGTTTGCTTAACACTGATGGGTGTCAATCCATAAACCATGTAATATATGTATATCTTCGGCTTAATAAATGCCCATTTACCTATCTGGCCCAACTGCATTCCGTTTACTTTTTGTACACAAAAGCTTCTTTCTGTTTGTATTTAAATTAACCAGATATTCATTGGTAATAGAAACGTCATCAATCTGCACAAAAGTAAACATTTCAAGAAGACTTAAATTGAGATTGGCTTAAGGTAAATTATATATAATCTATGTCCATAATTGCTAATAGTATTCGTTGTATTTATCCGTACTATGTTAACCAAACCAACGTTTTATCAAGTTAGGCACTTGCAGTTTTTTATTTATTGTCTGTCCATGACCGCAGTTTATGAGTGCACCTAGTTTGCTAGTGAATAGAATTAGTTGATCACATTCTATTTTGAATGATGTCTACGTTTGCTTTGTTTCTTTTAGAATAGTTTACTTTGTTTCTTTTAGAATAATTTACCATGTATTTGATTCTTTTTAGGGTACTCTAATCTTTGGTTAAAATTTACCTTTATACTGATTCATTAATCAATTAATTAATCACATATTCAGTAAACAATAAAAGAGATCATTATACTGATTCATTAATCAATTAATTAATTACATATTCAGTAAACAATAAAAGAGATCATTATACTGATTCATTAATCAATTAATTAATCACATATTCAGTAAACAATAAAAGAGATCAGGACTTTGTACTCTTTTGTGTTTCTTACTAAATCTGTTTTATTTACCTTGCAGATTTCCACTCACCACTTTCTATTGGACTTCGCAAATTTTACGCAATATATATTTTGGATCAAGAATTATGGTCCACCTTCAAAGTTGAAATACCATACTTCCTGACATGCTATGCAAATTGACATACGCTAAACAGTATCCATTATCTAATTTTGTGATTGTCTCATCAATACGTTAAGTACACAAAAGCATCAATCACATGTTTATAAAATTACTGCAAACTATGATTCAGTTTTCATCAAATCTTTAGAGATGAAGCGTGAGATCGAGCTCATCTTCTACTTTTGGATCGTCGACTCCAAATTGATTTTCATTAGACGAAGATACACCATCATGTATCCTCTTGCTGCATTGTGGATCTAGGCCACTAGCACTCTTATTGAAATCTCCACTGTGTTCAAAAGAGTTGGAAAACATCTTTTGGTTTCCATTGACACAAAGATCAGCTCTATTTTCAGTAGAAGAGTTACAAGAATTCAGTATGTAATGAATGCCGGTTTTCTCCATTTTATCCAGCTTTGTTTCTTTGTTAGGAAATGAAGTGTTCGAACCCAAATTAGCAGTACTGCTAATTCCAGGATATCCCAGTTCAAGAAAGCTTCTATCATTACTCCTAACATGAGTCAATGCATTAAAGCTACGGTTGCTATTTGGAGAAGAGCTATAAGGATGGTAACGATTTCCATATCCCCTTCTACACCATTGAGATTGATGATCAAGGTTTTTATGGCTACTTCGCATGGAAGATCCAGAATGTGAAGAGTTTGCGTTAAAATAACCATTTTGCTCACTGCTTTGCAATTTTTTAGAATTAGTTCGCTCCATGCGGTGAGAATTTTGATGACCTCCTAGAGCTTGAGGGGAAAGAAAGATCTTATCACAAAATTTACATGGATAAGTTTTTTCAGTACTTTTTGTTGTGATTTTTCCACATTGTTCCTGATCGAGCATTGCCTTTTCAAACAAACATGAATAAAAGAAAATGTTAATAACAAAATCATTGAAAGATGAAACAGTTCTAATTTTGAAGAGGAGTACATATTTGAAAAGTAACCATTAACGATTGCCACACTACCTATGATTGCAGCGATAATATTAATAGATTACTTTTGAAAATTCCATTTATAGATTGATCTATAGGTTTAGAAATCTAGCTAATAATCCATTGTACAAATTTCAACATCGTGAATGAGACCGGGTAGAAGAACACAAACATAAATTAAGTATAATGAAGAAAGAGTTACTTACTTCCATTACTGACTGAAGGGGTCAAGGGCAAAAAAATGTAATCTAATTTTTGGCTTCTGTACTACCATTTATATAGTGATAACCTGATAGGATTATATTAGGAAAACGATTCATTCAATTATTACATTTATCTCTTATACATGAATCAATTCAATAAAAATCCACAAAATTAATTTATAAGATTGTATATCTGACTATATATAATTATAGTTTTGTTCCTTCTTTATACATGATTCACTCTCTATGTTATGTTTAAATCCTGTTATAATATTATGGATGGTTTAGTGGTTGGATCAATGATTATATGAATTAATGGTTTTTTCTTCTTTGCAAAGATAGACAGCAAACAACTCTGTTATTGTTTAATGAATCCAATTTTGATAATTCATCGTCAAAATTTTGATGGTAAATCTTGGTTCAACACCTAATTATCTTGACCATTTTATGTTTAATAAAAGAATCATTTATATACTTCTGATTGGAATCGAAACAATTAAGTAACTGCGTAGTAATTCAAAGTTAATCATGATTTAATGAATTATTTACTGCAATGTTTTTTACCAAAGCAAATAATTTTATGCAACATGCTCTGTAGGATCCAGAAATTTCAAAGCAATTTGGACGCAAATAGACGGGATGAATTCCTATCCTAAATTTAGTGTATCATGTGTCTTATTAAATACTTTAAAACTTTTATTCCATTTTTTCTTTTCTTTTTTTGTATACCGTTATTTAATATATATTTCATACTTTTAAACAATTTTCTAATTTAATACCGCATCATAAATAATTGCACAATTTTCTCGACTTGATAAAACCATTAAACTTTATTGTGCATACTTCACTTTGATCATATTTAAATCATGGAATGATGTCCATCGAACAACTATAGTTGGATCAAAGTTGAAGCATTAAAAGTGAAACACCATTCAATAAAGAATTCGTCTCTTCAGTTACATGAGTTTAGTATCACGGTCAACTATAATTAACTCAAAGTTAAAGTCTTTGACTAGAGCACGGTTAATAATAAATGTTCTACTTGATCCACAGACTTTGTTTAAGGACTAAATAGTTGAATGTGAACAATATTAGAATTTTGACCAAAACCAAATTCCATATAAGTCCTAAAATGGTATAGTGTTGATGAAGAGAATTGGTCTAAATAATCGTTACTAAAAGGTACCGTTAAAACTAAAAATTTGATTTTTACAATTAAATTGTATAACCGATAAAATCAGACAAATGTCACTCCACTAGCTAAGGTGACAAGTGAAAATTAATATTCGAGTACTTCGATACTAATCGCCGACTGATTTACAGTTACAAGTTGCACAACCGCATTGATATTTTGTTCGAAATACCACACGATTTAATTGATTTATAAATTATTATGAATTAATTAATTTGATTAATATTTATTAAATATTAGTTATTCATTTATTGGATGTATATGCGCTACAACTAATTTTTATATGCCATTAGTTATTAGTTGGGTACGTATATAATAGTTATATATGTACAAATTGATATATGATATCGATACGAATTTAAATTAGATTCAAATACAATTATTTACTAAACGAGTTTGCAGCATTAGAAGGCCCATGTAGCCTATTTGTTTGGACGACCATAGTAGGAGGAAGAAGGGATTTTAAATTTAAATAGTTATATCTGGAATTGGTACAAAATGGATTAGAAAAACAAGAATAATAGTTCTCCTTATCTTTCTTTATATGTTCCATCTTAACTCCTTCATTTTGTGTTCCTCCCCTTTTTGATTTCTCTTCCCTTTTATGGCCCGCCTTATTTCATAACTCATGGCTAATAATAAATTCACCAAAACTAAATCAAAATAAATTAATTAGTGATGTTCCTTATTCTTGCAATATCCGAAGGGTGGTTCTTACGAATATAGGAGTTGTGTTTTTTAAATCAAAATTCCATGGAAATCATTATACGGTCTAGCAACCTCAGAAATTAATGCATTTTTGAAATTACAAATATCAGAAATTAAAGTATTTTTGAAATCAAAATTCCATGGAAATCATTATAAGGTCTAGCAACCTCAGAAATTAAGGCATTTTTGAAATTACAAATATCAGAAAGTTCTTTTAAACCAACCCTCGGCGGTATAGCTAAAATCCAACTATCATGCCAAAAAGATGTTTTATTACCAAAATGAACTATATTATTAATACCAAGGTTAAAAATATTTAAAAATTGAAGATGAATTTCCAAAAGTGAGACATATTGTTGGAATTATAGGATATATGATGAAGGTTAAAAGTTCTACCATAAAATTGATTTGAAATAATTTCTTTTCAAATATGGTTTTGTTATTATTATTAAATTTGCGAAGCTGTTTTCCTAGTAAAGACACATTAAGATTAGATTTATGATTCCTAGGCTCCATTTCTTTTTGGATTTGCAAACCATTTCCCAATAAACAAGTAAGCTAATACTGCTACTGAGCTTCACACTCCAAAAGAAATTTCTTCTAATTTTATCTATTTTAATTATCAGTTACCCATTTTGAAAAAAGATAATAAGACATCCAGTAGATGGGGAAGAGCTGATAAGATAGAGTTGATTAAGATGATTCTGTCAGCTTTAGATAGAAGTCTACTATTCCATTTGATTAATTTCTTTTAATTTTATCAGTTATCACTTGCCATTTCCAATCTTCCTTTTTTAGCTTAGTTGGTCTAATCATGAACCATAAGGAGTCTATAGGGAACTTCATGATTTTACAGTTAAGTATATTAGCAACAAGATTTTCAACATTATCTACATCATTAAATACTAAAATCGAGCTTTAATAAAAAAATTTGTAAGCCGCGAAAGTAATTCTAAGCTATATAAAATAAATTTAAAAGCTGTAATGTGGCGAGGTAAATGAGAAGTAAAAAAACATGGTATCATTGACGAATTGAAGGACTGAAAGTCCATCACTAGTGGTATCATTACCTACATTATCCATAATCCCGTTTGAAATAGACAGCTTAATGGTCCTAGAGAAAACATCTGCTGCTAAGTTGAACAATAAGGGCGACAAAGAATCGCCTTGCCTAAGGCTGCATTTTGATTGAATTTTATTTTCTAGGATACCGTTAACCATTATAATCAAGTTTCGAGTTTTGAGCAAAGTCATATTCCAGCTTACCCATCTAGTACTGAACCCCTAACTAATAGTAATTCTTTAAGAAAAAACCAGTCCACTGAAACAAAAATGGTAGAAAAAACATGTTTTAAAAGGGCATAAGTGATATCGTTCTTACAATAGTAATAATAAATTCCTAGACTTCAGCAATCTCATTCGTGATATTTCTACCCTTAATATAAATTAATATCTATTTTTGAATAAATTATATTTTTGATTTTTATATTTTTAATTTTCTCAACTGAAATATATTTAATTATTAATGTATATGTTTTATATTTTTAATCACTTTTTTGTTTTAAAATTAATTTATATATTAATCAAAATAATTTTGAAAAATATGCATATTTTATATTATTATAATATTTTATTTATAATAAATTAATTATAAATATTAATTTCCAAATTATAAATCTAGATTAGATTTTGGAATTTTTTTATTTACTTAAAATTAGTTTTCTTGAATAAAATTTGAATCTAAAATTTGTTGACATAATCAAATTGATTTTACCTATTAATTATTTATTTATATTAATTTTGAAGTTATAGATCTAGATTTGAATTTTTAAATTGTTTTATTAATTCCAAATTAGATTTATGAATAAATTTTGAATTTAAAATTATTGATTTAATCAAAATGATTTTAACTATTTTGCATTTATTAAAATAAGTTTGAAATATATATATATATATATATATATACATATATTATAAATTTTATTTTAGATAGTAAATACGTATATAGAGGGAGAATGTGTCTATTATAGGTGTAAATCCTAGAATCTATATACGTACACATTAACTATGTTACGATATCATGTTACACATGCACAACACACGTATGCGTATATTTGGATATACTTGTATAAAATATTAAAATATAAATTTAATAAATTTAATATAATCTATAAAATTAGAAAATAAAATTGGATTTTATTTAAATTAATTAAATTCGATCTAGCACAACCTTTAGACTTCATTGGTCCACTACGATCCATAAGTGAATTTACTTTTTGAAATCTACCTATTTCACCCGATTCTGATAGACCTGGTTCCAAACAATGGTATCAGAGTCCTAATGGTCTATGTAATCTTAATTAGAAATTTTAGGGCCAAATAATAAAGCTTACTTGTCATTTTGGGTGCCTAAAATAGTAGTTTCTAGTCATGGAGTTGGATAATAAAGTATTCTCCTGTGATAACCCGCACCTTTGAACACAACAATTCAAATCCTAAAATTACTTTCGAACTCGCCTCTTACCAAGAAGTAAAAGTCATCGAATTGTTGAACATTACATGATCAGAGACTAATATAAAATTTAAAACATTCTACACTTTTAGATCTCACAATGGAAAGAAATAAAATATAAATACTAAAAATAGCCAAATCAGATAATAGTCTCAACAATACGTAGTCCATACAACAATCGACATACTAAAGTTCCCAAATGTTACATGGTGTCTGACTAGTAATATGATAAAATAAATATTATATGGAGAGTAACTGTAACAATATAACTCCAGGAGCCTAATCTTCTCCTCCACGCACTGTGTTTGGACCAAATGACCTGCTAGCCTCTCCTTTTGTAGTGGGTATAAAAGAGAAAGAGAATGAGTGGATCAGATAAAGTCTGGTGAATTAATTGTACTACTAGTTTATGGTATTCACAAGCAATTAACTTCATTTATAACCTACATGACGTAGGATGTCCAATTATGTTTAAGTACTACACATAAGAATCGGTTACTTTGCAAACCAAGAGTATAATTCTAATTACACCCACACCCATAAACAACTTACAAAGGTTTCCAACCAACATTTAAAAAACTCTAGGTATATTCCTAATATATGGTCCCGATAAATAATATCCAAACCAATATTGAGTTAACATTCTCAATAACGAGCTACGCATTTCACACTTACACGCTGAGTGAAGATTGTAATGCCTGGTCTCGTGCCGAGTATACTACCTCAACAATTTATGGCCTACCTAAGCACTTGTGTCAAATTTTCAATGGTAAACGTGTCTTATGCTCTTTATCATTCAATCCGAAGCATTAACAAAATCACTATAGTGATTCCCTGGTAGGTCCAGCTATTGCCAAACCATGTAGCCCTACTATGTGGATGCCTCCACCTCACTTCCCCGGTTCCTACATGTTTAACATGTGACCATACGCACCACAATAACAATAAGAGCTTCTAATTGTGTTGTTAATGATAGCCCTGTCGAGTTCCATGTGTATGCCCTCCATGAAGTGGTTACACTCATGGCACCTATTCCATGAAGTTACGTGAAATTCTAACAGTCGAGAAAGTGGGATACAAGTCCCTCTATTCACCATTATTGGCTTGCACCAAGTCTAGGTTCAACCTATGCTTGTTAAAACAATACAGACGTCTGATTAACTATTTCAAATGTCTGACCACCTTTTAAAAAAATAGTTTTCTAGGCATTCAAATGTCTGACACCCTTTTCTAGACGTTTGACCTTGGTTCCAAACATAATAAAAAGGATTTAGATATCTAAATCGAGTCGAATTCGAACTAGTTGCTCTTGGGTTGGAATTTCTTGAAATCCAGACGTCCAAATTCAATTTTCTAACGTTTGGTTGAATTTTTAGATGTATGGTCATACGTCTGGTTGGATTTTCATACAAATTATAAAGTTTGTTTATTTTGGTTGTTTTCAATCGTCTTCTTCATGATTTTAGACATAGGTTTAAGGACTTATTTTCAATCATATTTTTGTGTATAGTTCGTGTTAACAAGAAAACCTGTCAACATCCCCGATGCTATGTGAAAGGTAATTAAACTCAAACGAAACCAAGTTGTTGGAAAGGTCTCTTCTATCAAAACATACCTTCTGATTAGATTGACTTAGTTGAAAGGGTTTTAGACGATAGCCCTACCTTTCGACAGGAGTGGCTTAATCGGAAGGGTTCAGAAAATAAGTTCAGGAATGCAAGCTAAGGCAATAGCATTCTACTCGAAACCATCCCTTTGAGTGAATCAGAAGTGACTGATCATTTCAGCTTTTCATTCCTTTCGATTACGACAAAAGGTTTGGTTTCGACACCCTTTCGATCATGTCGAAAGGCATTGTTTCGACCTCCTTTCGATCATGTCGAAAGGTATTAATATTATAACTCAGCCGCTCTCGACTTCTGGGTTTCGCTTCTTTTATTAGAGAACCCCTTCAAAAGGGTTTCAAGAGAAATTGGGGATAAACCCCCTTTCGAATGAATTCCTCTTTGATTCATTGTTAGTCAATTACAAATTGGGATCCTATCGAAACACCCCTTTCAAATGGGTCAAGAGGAGCCTTATTCTTTCGAATCGGATCCAATTTGTAAGTGTCTAAGCTTCGCTTCATTTTAATGTATAAGATCGACCTGGATATCCCCCAATTTCATAAACTCATCCTTGTCGAAACTCCATCATCATTCTTACTTTCATTGTTGGTTCCGATGATGATGTGTTTTGACTATATGTACCCAAGTTGATCCTATGCATTGCATAGACAAAATAAATTAAGAAAATAGGTTAGAATCATGTGCAATTGATCATAAGAGTAGCTAATGATCTAAATGATCTTCCTCGTCATCAAAATCCTTATTGAATAAGCCTTCTGTCCTTTATTAATTATCCAAAATGAGTTACAAGTAATAGAGCTTTATCCCCAATTTGATTTATGGTTTTTAGAAGACTTGATTGAAATTAAAAAAGAATTATTAGAAGAAATGAATTCGAGATTCCAGAATTCCCTCCCCAAAACCGGACCCCTTGGGTCTTATTTATAGATGCAGGTCGGCCCCCTTCCGCACCTATGCTTTCTACTCGGTCGAAGGGACCCCTCTTTATAAGTCACTCCAAGCCTTTCGACTTAGTCGAAAGGCCATGACTCCTTTCGACGCTGTCGAAAGGCATCTTTTTGTGCTATTTAATCTACTCTTATGCTTCCTTTATCTTTTCCCAGACCTTTCGACTGAGTCGAAAGGATCCTTTGACAACCTTTTGCCTTTGTTGAACTTTAAGCACTGCTTCCTTCATAACACCTTCCGACGTTGTCGAAAGGTTTCCAAACGTGCCTTTTCTTTCATGTTGGCTTGTTGCTACTGGAAATAAGATAAATGCCTCCAACTTCGTCGATAGGTTGCTCATACCGGTTTCGAACATATTGAAGTACCAATGGTTTCGATGATGTTGGGTAGCCTTTGAGTGCATGCCTGATAATTGAGGTGGAACCTTCCCCTAATATTATTGGCCTTGACCAGTTCGAAAGGCTTGTAAATGCTTTCAAAAGGGTTATGATAAGGGCAAAACCATTAGTTCCAAAAGGTTTAGCGCGTAAGTGGGAGATTATCATCCATTGCCTTCGAAAGGGGTTCCGAAGCTGTCTTTGCTTATTTATCTGTGTCGAAAGGTTGGAAATGGCAAAAGGGTAATCTTGTTTCCATCTGAATCGAAAGCTTCCACACTGTAAGAGCAGCTGGTGGCTTTGACTCCTTCGA
The DNA here is from genome assembly GCA_030737815.1 of Allium fistulosum. Lineage (NCBI taxonomy): Eukaryota > Viridiplantae > Streptophyta > Magnoliopsida > Asparagales > Amaryllidaceae > Allium > Allium fistulosum. The sequence goes on along the minus strand of CM060904.1, from coordinate 203,069,835 downwards.
AACCTTCTTATTACCTTCGCAATGTTTTCTTATGACCTATGTCGAAACCTATGCATGTTACTTCATCGAAACCTCGCTCTCATTAACATTCTTTCATACTTCTTCTCTTGAATGGTTTTTATGGCTAACACTTTGCCCCTCTGTATGAAAGAATCTTTTGTTCTTTAGGACAAAAATTTCAGTACTTTCTTACTCTTCACAACTTTATTTTTTTGGAAAATTCCAAGTAAGTGATATTTGTTGTTATTAGCTCATTATACTTACATGCATATTTAGTAATAGATTAGTATATTAATGCTTTCATATTTGGACAGTTAGTTGATCATAATCTTGATACAACAGATATGAAACTTGTAATCGGTAGCTACTAATGCATATAATAAATGTAGTTTACGAACTTCCTATGGGCAACAACCAATAGCTGCAAACAGGGACAATGAGTTATTAATAGAAAATAAGCCTTTGTAGCTCAACCACCCTAACATATATTCTGGAAACTTTCCCATAAATTTGAATGATCTTGAAGCCTTCATTCAGATATTGGTGAGCATCATTTTGAGTTATAAAACATCAACTCTAAACTAGGCATTAAAAAGAACAGCTCAAAATTTTCGGTTGTCTGTAGCAGTCTCAACTCTATTACATCATACCCCCAGTTTGGGATTAAGAAATAAATAAATTTATCCCAGATTAGGATATTAACTTGCGAAGTTTGGAAGTTGATAAGAGGTATCCAGAATCCAAATAACAATATCCAAAAATAGCCCTCCGTGGGGAATTTCTAAGCTTAGATTTAGGCTTTTATGGTAAATTAAGCAAAAATTAGTAAATATTGTCTTCATATCAAGGTCTGAGCCCAGATCAAGCATATGTCAAACAATTATCTTTATAAAGGAATCTTCAGTTCAGATTAGGGCATCTGTTATGTAAGCAAACATTTATAGTAATTGTTGCCAAGATAGAAATCCTTTGCCTAGATTAGGGCATATGTTGGACAACCAGAAGTCCGTGGGAATTATCTTTATAAAAGGAGCCACAAACCCAGATTAGGGTATTAAGGCGAAATCAAATAATGGTCCCGAAATCTAGATTCGAGTATAAAACCTGTGAGTGATTAATAATGTGTCGATACCTAGATTCGGGTATAATATAGATATTTAGTGATTGATAACGAACCGAAACCCAGATTCGGGTATTAGTAAGTGAAGTCCTGAAATGAATGTCCCGAAACCCAGATTCGGGTATTAATTGATGAAATTCAGATCTGAGAAACCCGAAACCCAGATTCGGGTATTTAATAGATGATGTTTAGTAATGAAAGTCCCAAGACCCAGATTCGGGTATTAATAAGTGGAGTTCTGTTCTACTCCTTTGATGCATGAACCCTTCAGGTCTTGTATATATAGAAATAATCTAATTAGCTGCCTCTTGAGCTTGGAAATCTTAGTCCATAATCGGATATGACGTTTCTTAAGCTTGGACATTTTAGTCTCTTGTAGATATGTCGTTTTCTCAGGCTTGGACATCTTGGTCCATTGTTTGATAAGCCTCTTCTCGGGCTTGGACGTCTTAGTCCATTGGACATCTTAGTCCATTGTTTGACGGGCATCTTCTCAGGCTTGGACATCTTAGTCCATTGTTTGACGGGCCTCTTCTCGGGCTTGGACATCTTAGTCCACTGTTTGACGGGCCCCTTCTTGGGCCTGGACATCTTAGTCCATTGTTTAATGAGCCTCTTCCTGGGCCTGAACGTCTTAGTCTGTTGTTGTCCAGTTCTCTTGGTTAGCTCATCTTAGAGGCTGGAACCAAGGACTTACCTGACCTTCCTCCAGGAGGCGCCCTGCCCTGGACCTTTTGCGACGCGGACATAGGCTTGTTTGGTGCTTTACCCTAGCCATCTTATGGCATGGATAAAGGCTTACTCCGTCTTCCTTCTAGGAGGTGCCTTACCCTGGCCATAGCGTGGCACGGATAAGGGCTTGTTCGGTGCTTTACCCTGGCCATCTTATGGGGCGAGGCTTACTCCATCCTCCCTCCATAAGGTGCCTTGACCTGACCAGAAGTGCGGCCAAGGGCTTGTCCGGTGCTTTAACTTGGCCATCTCATGGCACGGCTAAAGGCTTACCCACCCTCCTTCCAGGAGGAGCTCTACCCTAGCCATCTTGGCATGGACAAAGGCTTTCTACCGTCTTAGGTAGACTACCATCTTAGGTAGTATCCAAATATAAAGAGAATTTCACTCCCAACCATGTAGATTTTCTTTTTGAAGAAAGAGATGCTTTATTCATTCATCTTTGGAAAATATGGCCTCAAATGTTTGGCATTAAATGTTCTAGGAGCCATATTGCCATCTGGTCGGCATAATTTGTAAGCTCCCGGCAGGATTACTTTGCAAATGATTAATGGTCCTTCCCAATTTGGTCCCAAAGGTCCAATTGTGGGGTTTTTGGTATTTTTCATCCCTCTTCGAAGTACCAAGTCTCCTTCATGAAATGACCAATTTCTCACTTTTGAGTTGTAGTATTTTGAGATTCTTCTTTGATATTCTGCGATTATTACCGTTGCTTCATCTCTCAATTGATGTATTAAATCTAAGGATTCTTTTTTCAGCTCTTGATTCTTATCAAATGCGTAGGCGATCCTTCGGTGTGAAGGTGTATCAATCTCAATTGGCAACATCGCCTCACACCCATATGTCAAAGAGTAGGGAGTATGTCCTATTGCCATTTTGGTGGATGTTCAATAGGCCCATAATACAAGTGGCAGTTCTTTTACCCAATTTTCTTTTGCCTTGTTTAGCCGCTTTTTCAGAATAGTCTTTATGATTTTGTTCGCAGCCTCAACTGTCCCATTCGCTTTTGGATGTAGAACTGATGAAAAACTTTTAATGATTCCATTCTTGTGACAAAAGCGGGAGAATTCTTTGTTGTCCCATTGTCAGAAATTATCTTTTAGGGAATTCCAAATCTGGTTATGATATTCTTGATAACTAATTTGAGCCCTTTCCCAAAAGTAATATTTGGAAGCGGCTCCGCTTCAACCCGTTTGGTGAAATAGTCTATGTCCACTATAGCATACTTTGCCCTCCTTTTGAGATTGGCAATGGGCCGATTAAATCTATTTTCCATACATCAAAGGGCTATGGACTTGTTATGGGAGTCAACTGACTTGGGGGCAATCTAGGAATCTTTAAATATTTCTGACACTTTTTGCATCTTTTCACATATTTGATGGCTTGGCTTACCATATGAGGCCAATAAAATCCCTACCTCATTATTTTATCCGCCAACTTTGTTCCATTTGAATGATCCTCGTAAAATCCATCATGTGCTTCAACCATTTATTTTATTCCTTCATTCATGCTTACACATCTTAGATAGGGAAGAGCATATCCTTTTTTATAGAGGATTCCATCCATTATTATGAAGGTTGGAGCTTGTCTCTTGATTTTCCTTGCCTCACCTTTGTCTGATGGTAGTGTTCCTTTAACAAGGTATTCTACAATGGGTGCCATTCAGATGCCATTATATATGTTATTTGGACTAGGTTGGTAGACCCTTTTATCTGATGTTTCTTTATTACTTTCTCTTCTCTCTTCCTCTTGAGAGTTTGCTTGAGACCTTGTTAGAGCTAAAAATTCTTTCCCCTATTCGGATGCCTCTTCTTTAATACTTGGAATTTCCTGATATCCCACTGGAACAACACGTGTCTTCGGGGCTCCCCTTGAGCTTGCTTGTTTTGCTATGGATTCTTCTTGAGAATTTTCTGCTCTTGGGACTTGGTGTATTGAAAAGTCTTTAAACGAAGCAAACATTCTTAATATCTTTTTTACATATAAGGAAAGCTTGGGATCCTTATTTGATATTCCTGTTTCACTTGGTTCACAATTAGATAAGAATAGCTAAAAATCTGTATCCGTGGAATTTTGAGTTCTAATGCGAAGGTTAAACCCGCTACCATAGATTCATATTCTGCCACATTGTTAGTTGCAGAAAATCCCAATTTCATGGCATAATGTAAACGATGTCCATCCGGTGTGATGATTACGTATCCTGCACTAGCCCCTTGTTCGTTTGATGCACCACCAGTGAATAATTGCCTCATGGACTTCTGATCTTTCTCCTTTTCCGACCACTCCTTTATAAAGTTAGTGCACTCACTAATGAAGTCTGCTAATGCTTGCCCCTTGATTGCAGCTCGTGGTTGAAATTCTATGTCATATTGGCTGAGCTCAATTCTCCATTTTAACAGCCTTCCTGAAGTTTCTGGTTTACTAAAGACTTGCTTAAGGAGAAAATTGGTCAATACCTTGATCGGATGTGCTTGGAAATATGCTCCAAGCTTTCGAGCTGTTAAAATCAAGCAATAAGCTAACTTTTCAATCACTGGATATCGGACTTCTGCATCCTTCAACCATCTGCTCACATAATATACTGCAAGTTGTGCCCCATTCCCTTCTCCAATCAATATTGAGCTAACTGCATGTTCTGAAACTGCCATATATAGGGATATGGTTCCCCATTCTCGGGACTTGAAAGTATTGGAGGCTTTCCCAAGTGCCTTTTCTGTTCCTGAAAGGCTTTTCTACAATCTTCCCCCTATTCAAAGTTCTTTTTCTTCTTAATTACATCAAAGAAGGGTATACACTTATCGGTAGCCTTAGAGATAAATCTACTTAGGGCAGACACCCTTCCATTCAAACTCATCACTTCCTTACTGGTTTTAGGTTCGACCATGTCCTTAATGGCTAGAATTTGATCTGGAATGGCTTCAATTCCTTGGGCACTTACAAGTTAGCCTAGAAACTTTCAAGATGGACTCCAAAAGAACACTTTTGTGGGTTTAGTTTCATTTGATATTTCCGCAATACTTTGAACATCTTTTCCAAATCCTTGAGATGATATTTGGATTCTCCAGACTTTACCAGCATATCGTCCACATAAACTTCCATGTTCTAGCCGATTTGCTCCTTAAACATTCAGTTGACCAACCTTTGATATGTCGCACCTGCATTTTAAATCCAAAGGGCATTGCTTTGTAACAATAAATCCCCCACTCGGTTATGAAGCTAGTATGCTCCTCATCTGGTTTGAACATTGGTATTTGGTTATACCCTGAATAGGCGTCCATGAGAGATAACAACTTGTGTCCGCTTGTGGCGTCTACTAATTAGTCTATTCGTGGAAATGGGAAACAATCTTTTGGACATGCTTTTTTCAAATCCATGTAGTCAATGCTAGTCCTCCATTTTCCATTTGATTTCTTTACCAGTACTAGATTGGCTAACCACTTTGGGTAGTATACTTCCCAAATAAATCCATTCTCAAGGAGTCTGTTAACCTCTTCTTTTAAAGCTTCTGACTGTACTTTATCCATCTGTCTCTTTCTCTGCCTTACAGGAGTTGCTCCTGGATTAATGTTGAGGGCGTGACACATGACCGTTGGATCAATTCCCACCATATCAGAATGTGATCAGGAAAATACGTCTTTGTTAACTTTGAGAAATTGTATCAAATACTTCTTTAAGTCACATTTAGGATCCTTTCCCACCTTAACCACTTTGGTAGCATCACCTAAGTCAATGTACGCTTCCTCAAGATCCTTTATGGGTTTATCCTCTCCGTTTCCCCTCGGTAATCAAATTCTGTGACTATTGGTCTTCCTTCCACTGAGTTTGCATAAATTCTCTTTCTCTTGCCTCCGGAAGAAATGTACCTTTGATACATACATTTGTTAGCTTTATTAATTTTAATCTTTACTTTGAATGTTTGATGTGAAAATCCATCATCCGAAAGTTGTAAAATAGTAGAAGAATCAAAGTACGCAAAATACTCCCTTTTGTACTAGTTAAGAGTAGCAAAATACATTTCCTGAGAGCTAAACTGCTCTCCTTGGACAGTTCCCCAGCCTCTCTTTGTCAGGAATTTTACCATGAGATATTTCGGGGAGACAAAAGCATATGTCTCATCAAGAGCTAGCCTGCCAAAGAAGGTGTTGTAGTAGGAGGGTTGATTGATTATCACAAAAATAGTTTCAAAGGTCTGCAGGTTGGTGGCACCCCCATTTGTACGAGCAGCTTTATCTGTCCCACTGGAGTTGATCCTTTGTTATTGAATCCAAATATGGGCTCCATGCTTAGCTCCAGCCTGTCTTCAGGAATGTTCATATGATCGAAGGCGTGCTTGAAGATTACATTGACTGCACTATTCGTGTCAACCAGTATTTTAGAGACGATAGATAATCCTATCTGTGCGGTAATCATCAAAGGATCATTATGAGGATGGTGAACCCCTTTTCTTAGCTCTTGTGGAGTGACAACCAGGTTAGGCATCTGAATGTTGAGACGTGGGTTTTTCATTGGGGGTTCCTCTTGGCCAGAATAAATACCTTCCTTTGCTTCTTTAATGTACCTGCTTCGGGCCCCTTGCTATTTCCTACTGGATGCGGCCCACCATGGATCACGTCAATTCTATTGATTGGCGGGCTCAAGCTTAAGGTGTCCTCATCTTCCAACACATTCACAGCATTTCTTGGACGTTTCTGTGGACTATTCTCTTTCACTGGGTTTTCTGCTAATCCTAAACAAACTCCTTCAAATGACCTTCTCGAATCAGCTTGTGGATAATTTCAGCCAAAACCCTGCATTCATCAGTTTTGTAGCCGTTGGCTTTGTGATAAGTGCAATAGTCTCCTCCCTTTTTCTGTTCAGGGTTGTTCTTGGCTTTAAAGGAGACCGAAAAGTTGACTCTTTCCTTGGCTACTGCATACACATAAGATAGTGGCTTGTTTAAAGCAACTGTGTTAGCTATTGGTTCTTCCCATCTCGTTCTTTTGTGCCCATGGTCATGACCAAATCTACCCCTTCTTTCTTGAGGATAGTTTTCTTCTTGGCATGGTAAAGCTCATCCATCCAGATGAAATTATCAACTTGGAAATGGAAGTCTTGTAAGTCTTTGCAGCCTTTAACAAAGAGTTGTTTCCAGAAGGGGGTGTTTTCAATTAAGCCAGAATGAACGGCTATAAGCTTATCTCGATCGTCCATGTCTTTGGCCTTTAAAGCTGCAGCATTAAACCTCCTCAAGGTAATCTCCCAAGGACTCTCCCTGCCTTTGTTTAATATTGGCCAAAACTGTGTAGTCGATCGTGGGATCTTTGCAAATGCAGAACCAGGTAGAAAATTCATAAGAAAACTGCTACCATGAGTATAAAGTTTTCTCCTGGTACTGCTTGTACCATTTTGTTGTTGCTCCCTAGAGAGTGACTGGCAACAATCGGCATCTGATAGCTCCAGATGCATTGTACTAGTCCATTTGGCTATCAAAAGCCATCAGATGATCGTCTGAGTCTGTAACCCCATGATATTTCATTGATAGGATCTTGACATATGGTGGGATAACTATAGCCATGATCTCATCAGTGAAGGGAGGCACTCTTTCATTGTCATTAACATTCTCGTCCATTGTTCTCTTCCCTTTTGAATTCATAGCATCTTTTATCGCCTTTTCAATAGCATCTTTTAGGTAAGCTTCGACATTGCCATAATTTTTCTGGTCCGGGCAATATTCCTTTAATGTTGAACTCCTAGATTGCTCAAGTGATTTGTCGGGAATTCTTCCCTGATGGTTAGCTTTTGATTGGGGGAGTTCTTTCTTCTTCGAGGACATCAGATCCACTTTGCCTTTATACTCATTGGAATTAACTTTTAGATTCCTTCTGGGGGAGACCACCTCTTCCCCGTGAGTTTTCTTTGGAGTTTTCGAAGATTTTTGAGATACGGCCATCTTAAGTAGCTCTTGCATCTCTTGCAGCTGCTGTTCCAAGTATTTGATTTTAGCTGTATTCTCGTCTTGTTGTGTTAGTGACGAAGTTTGTCCAGGAACGACCCCATCAAAATTAAAAGGTGGGGCTATATTCTCCTCCAATGTGGTGGTGTGTATTGTTCTTTCCTTAATTCCACTTAATCGTTTAGATCTCAATTTTCCTATGCAAAAAAATGTGTCACAATTAGTCTATAATTTAACCACAAGGTCGGAGGTTCAAGCCCTCCTTCTAGTGCCAAAAATGTTAACAAGAAAACTTGTCAACATCCTGATGCTATGTGAAAGGTAATTAAACTCAAATGAAACCAAGTTGTTGGAAAGGTCTCTTCTCTCGAAACAAACCTTTCGATTAGATTGACTTAGTCGAAAGGGTTTTAGATGATAGCCTACCTTTAGACTGGAGTGACTTAATCGAAGGGGTCAGAAAATAAGTTTAGGAATGCAAGCTAGGTAATAGCATTTTGCTCAAAACCATTCCTTTAAGTGAATCAGAAGTGACTGATCATCTTAGCTTTTCATTCCTTTTGATTACGATGAAAGGTTTGGTTCCGACACACTTTCGATCATGTCGAAAGGTATTGTTCCGACCTCCTTCGATCATGTCGAAAGGTATTAATAATATAACTCAATCACTCCCGACTTCTTGGTTTAGCTTCTGTTATTAAGGAACCCCTTAGAAAGGGTTTCAAGTGAAATGGGGGTATAAACCCCTTTTCGAATGAATTCCTCTCTGATTCATTGTTAGTCAATTACAAATTGGGATCCCATCGAAACACCCATTTTGATTAGGTCGAGAGGGGCCCTATTCTTTCGAATCGGATCCAACTTGTAACTTTCTAAGCTTTGCTTCATTTTCATGTATAAGATCGACCTGGATATCCCCCAATTTCATAAACTCATCCTTGTCCAAACCCCATCATCATTCTTACTTTCATTGTTGGTTCTGATGATGATGTATTTAAACTATATGTACGCAAGTCAATCATATGCATTGCATAGACCAAAAGAAATTAAGAGAACAGGTTAGAATCATGTGCAATTGATCATTAGACTAGCTAATGATCTAAATGATCTTCCTCGTCATCAACATCCTTATTGAATAAGCCTTCTCTCTTTTATTAATGATCCAAAATAAGTTACAAGTAATAGAGCTTTATCCCTAATTCGATTTAGAGTTTTTAGAAGACTTGATTGCAATTAAGAAAGAATTAGTAGAAGAAATGAATTCGGGATTCCAAATTTTCTTCCCCAAAACCGGACCCCTTGAGTCTTAGTTATAGATGTAGGTCGGCCCCCTTCCACTCTTATGCTTTTTTCTGAATCAAAGTGACCCCTCTTTGTATGCTGCTCCAAGCCTTTAGTCGAAAGGTCATGACTCCTTTCAACGCTGTTGGAAGGCATCTATTTTGTGCTCTTTGATATACTCTTACGCTTCCTTTATCTTTTTCCAGACCTTTCGACTGAGTCGAAAGGGTCCTTTGACAACCTTTTGCCTTTGTTGAACTTTAAGCACTGCGTCCTTCATAACACCTTCTGACACCGTCGAAAGGTTTCCAAACGTGCCTTTTCTTTCATATTGGCTTGTTCCTATTGGAAATAAGATAGAAGCCTCCGACTCCGTCGATAGGTTGCTCATACCGGTTTCGAACATATTGAAGTACCAATGGTTTCGATGATGTTGGGTAGCCTTCAAATGCATGCTTGAGAATTGAGGCGGAACCTTCCCCTAATATTATCGGCCTTGACCGGTTCGAAAGGCTTGAAAATGCTTTCGAAAGGGTTATGATAAGGGCGAAACCTTTAGTTCTGAAAGGTTTAGCGTGTAATTGGGAGATTATCATCCATTGCCTTCGAAAGGGGTTTCGAAGCTGACTTTGCTTATTTATCTATGTTGGAAGGTTGCAAATGGCGGAAGTGTATTCCTGTTTCCATCTGAATCGAAAGCTTCCACACTGTAAGAGCAGCTGGTGCCTTTGACTCCTTCGAAACTTTCTTATTGCCTTCGAAACATTTTCTTGTGACCTTTGTCAAAACCTATGCCTATTACTTCATCGAAACCTCACTCTCATTAACCTTCTTTCATACTTCTGCTCTTGAGTGGTTTTTATAGCTAATAGTTCGTACCTTTGATTACACGAATTTAACTTGTTAATTACCTGACTATATATGTTTATTTACGCTATTTTATATCAAACTACCTATGTGCTTCTAATTAGAATTCTATGTATATTTCAAACTATCAAATAAATTCAAGGCAAAATAAAGGGTATTTGATTTCTTCATATATCCAAACCAAACCAAACAGTATCAATAAAAATTTATCTTTATAGATTTGATATGAATTTTAGCAGTCTATCCTATTTTCCTTTATCAATAATTATTCTGTTAAACTAACAATTAGTGATTTCCATTATCATCGATCATTTTAATTCATAGCTAAAATGGTAATTCAAATTAAATTTAAGTTGGATTTATTATTCAGATTCAAGAATTATATCTACAAGCCATACAGAATCATAAAGGAACCTAATTACTTATGTCAACATAAATGTTGTAATATATTCACTCACCTTTTCAAAGCTATCTTCCTCCTAACTTGATTTGAATCGCCGTCCTTCCTTTCTCTACTTCTTCTAATCTTGATTTTCTCCTTTTAATTTTATTTTCTCTTTTTTATTTGATTTTTCTTTATATTATTTTTATTTTGATGTAGAAACTTTTGAAGAGATAGAAGAGTTTGTTTAGATTGAGGAGTTTCTGAGAGAGAGAGAGAGAGAGGTAGAGTGAAGAAATGTACGTACAGATGACGGTGAGGGTTTGAAATAATAATGGACGCTATGGTCTAATTTATAGCTGAAAACTAGGGTTTTCTAACTTATGCCCAAAATCAATATTTATCACAAACTACTGACTATTTTTTCTGGTATATCCAATCCGTTTTATCAAATTTGACAAGTTATATGTATTTTATAATTGTAAATGACATTCCAGACACAATGCAATAGGTCCCGAGGCTTAATTTCAAAAAATTTCAAAATTTATATTTTAATCCTTTAATGTAAAATTACATTTTTGCCCTAAATATTACTTTTATTTATTATCAAAATTTTCAAGGCGTTACATTCTCCTCCCCTTAAGTGGGTTTCGTTCGCGAAATCAAGGATATGAAAATGTAATTCGCTCATACAACCAATATCTACAACCATTAACCATTTGTAAACATTGTTATTAAATTCAAAATTTCTAAAGCACTATATACATATATGAATGAAGTGCATATGAATATATGGATAAGATAAAATTAGGCGGTCTCCTGAACTAGTCGACTTCTTGAAATGCAAGTGCTTATGCCATGTATGTAAAATGTATGCTACTTCCTGTATTTGCAATTATATATGAATAAGCAACTATTCAATACATATGCAAAAATGCAACAACCATCTGCATATAACTGATAAAATAAAATGAGTAAAGTAGTGTATGTTGTAGGCTAACCTAAATATATCAGCCCATAGGTGCAATGCTAACTAATAAAACTCATTCATTAGCAATCATCATCCCAAAAATGCCCTAGCAATATGTTCACAACCATGCCTAGTATCCAAACATTCCTACCTGTGGAATATTCTAAGCTAAATACTATTTGCACTAGTAATTATACTAACTTAGATGGAAACGTACTAGAAAAGAGCTCTGGATGGGTAGCTTGGATTTTCTCCTCGGGATCCCATATACTATCAACTGGATCGTCTCCCCATCGGACACTAACCAATTTAATTATTTTGTTGTGAAGTTGTCTTCTTCCAAGCTCAATAATATGGATAGGTGCATGATGAACAAGTGACTCTCTATTTGCTCCAAGTTCTTCCAACCGAATCGGCTTGACCACGGCAGCTGAATCGTGTAGACACTTTCACAAGTGTGACACATGGAAGACATTGTGAACACCTGCCAACTTTTCAGGAAGCTTCATTCTATATGCTAACTTCCCTAATCTCTCTGTAACATCCCGTATCTAGAGGCCAAAAGCTAAGTGCTATGGATGCTGCAGTCATCCACAGTATTAACTTTTGGTGACGAAATACTGTAATGTTAACGGTATCCATAATATCAAAAGCACTTGAATATGAACAAAATCACAAATTTTCAAAATAAATAATTTTAGTGATTACATTTCAAACAAATCATATCCAAGTTACAAAAATCCCAACGTATTCCCAGGCAATGATCGAATATAATTACAACAATACGCCAAGAGCGACATATGAAGATGCCCCCTTAAATGATCAAAGCAATATAAACATAAATGTCTTAATACACAGTGGAAACAAATTTAAAATAGAATTCCTAAATTTAGCTATCCGTCAGCCACCTGCTTGTCTTCGGAAGCTTATTCACCATAATATGCTAAAATCTGAAAACATAAACCCTCAACCTACTCAAATTAATTTTGAGCACCCGAGAGTTTAAAGGGAAACAAAAACATAGAGTCAGACATAGAGCCTGGTATGAATAATTTCTGTTACATCTTTGTTTACTGATATATAGTGAAACCATGCCGCTTAGCGGAACGGGTTTCCCCTCACTAATATCGTTTTTCAAAACGTATATTTTGCAAATCCTTTCCTCCAACCAAACTGGTTAATCAACTGATTATAATAATAATATAATAAGATCCATTATGCTAAAATAGGATATAAATGGACTATCTGTCCTAAATCTGAGCTAACTACTCCTTTCTGGACTAACTGTCCTAAATCTGATTATACCAAAATAGCAATATCCTTTATGCTAAATAATGGACTATCTGTCCATAAAACAGGTTAAAAAGGGTGGACTAATTGTCCTTAAGAAGTAGCAAGGTCCGTTATGCTAACAAATGAACCAACTGTTCATATATGGGCTAATTGCCCTTATCTGGACTAAATGTCCTTTGGGCTGATTGTCCTCAAAATGGACTGACTGTCCGAATTTAAATGAGCCACTGCCCGAATTTTCTTTGAATTAACTACCTTTTAAATTTTCCTTGAAAACCTTTTCAAAATGATTTAGTCCGTCAAATCATATATATACAAGGAAAATATATCTTTAGCTTTACTCTAAGCTATTTTGCCATGTTATATATACTTTACCCAAAATAATGTTGATGATGTTCAATATGGATTATTTATCCTTTTAAAATAAGTTAAAGTCCTTTATAACTTAAAACACTTAGGCTATATGCCTAATCATATTATTCGAATCCTTTGTTTAAAACATTTAAATAACCTTTCGAAGACAATGAACGTAACCCCTTCAAAACCATTAATAAAACCCTTCGAAATCATTGAAGGTAACTCCTTCAAAACCATTAAAAAGTCTTTCCTTTATAAGCTTTATACCATATGACATCCGCCTTAAATCCTTTAAACCTTAGCCTTCAGAAAACATTAAAAAAACCCATACCTTTTGACCTTGTCGAAAGGTTTCCCCTTTCGACCATGTCGAAGGTTTCTTTTCGACCTTGTCAGAAGGTATGGGGGACCACTTCTTTGAAATCATTGAAAACCTTTCGAAAGCATTGAAACTTAAAACCTTTCGAAGTCATTGGGTTTCACACGCTTCAATATAGACTATCAAATCCTGATTCCCTTCTGGAACAACCAACACAGGTGCATGGGTCAATAAGTGTTTCAAATCTGGAATGCTTCCTCACACTTAACGGTCCACACAAACTTCACATCCTTCCTCGTCAGCCTGGTCACCAACGCTGCTATCCGCGAGAAATCCTTAATGAACCTTCGATAATACCTAGCCAGCCCAAGGAAACTCTTAATCTTGGTTACTATCTCGGGTCTCTTCCAATTATTTACTGCCTCGATCTTAGTCGGAACCACCGACAACCCTTCTTCTGAGACCACATGACCAAGAAAATTCGCCTCCTTCTTCCAGAAGTGACACTTCGAAAACTTCGCTTTCAGCTGATGCTGCCTCAGCATCTCAAGCACCACTCTAAGATGAACATCATGCTCTCTTTAATCCTTAGATTAAATCAAGATATCATCTATGAAAACTAGCACAAACCTATCCAAGTGCTCTCGGAAAATCCGATTCATCATTTCCACAATGAAAGCTGGAGCATTCGTCAGTTTGAACGGCATAACTAACTATTCGTATGACCCATATCTGGTCCTGAACGCCATCAAAGGTATACTATCCTCTGCTACCCTGAGCTGATGGAAACCTATTGCCAAATCTAACTGAGAAAATACCTTTGCTCCACTTAGTTGGTGAAAAAAACATCAATTATGGGCAATGGATATCGATTCTTTATCTTCCTCTCATTCAAATTACGATAGTCGATACATAGCCTCAACGATCCATCTAGCTTCTTAGCAAACACTACTGCTACACGCCACGGTGAACTGCTCGACCTAATAAAACTCTTGCCTTCCAGATCCACCAGCTACACCTTCAACTCCCTCATTTCTGAAGGGGTCATCCTGCTTGGCGGCCTACTCACTGGTTCTGCTCCCGAAACCAAATCTATCTGAAACTCAATAGCTTACTTCAGCGGCAATCCTACTACAAGCTCAAACACATCTGTGAATTCTCTAACCACGAGAACTCAGCTCAACTCATCATTTGAATCCAAAGCACCTAACAAAGCAAACACCTCACCGCTAGTACTTTCAGTTTAACATGGACTAGGATAGATTTGATTGATATAAAGGATTAGAAACTTGGTTTGTATAATTTCTAAAAATTTGAAAGTATAACTCTTAAATCTGGAAGATAAATGATATAAATTGACTTAGGTATCAAAAGCTGGGGTTTATGATCTCTGATGATCCGAGACGAAGCGGTAGTGGCCGGAAGCGAGAATGATGTCAAAAAATATAAAAACCCGAAACCTGTAAACTTGAATAAATACGTACAATAGAGGAGTAATGGCCTAGACTGGTGCACCGATGCACGTCTATTTTTGCCTATATGAATCTCGGCTAAATAGCACAATATAAATATATAGATGTAATTTTATTTATGCTTTCTCTTATATTCTAAAAGGTGATCTAAGTCATGCCGAGGCGAGTGACCATGCAATGGAATGAAAGGATGTATGGTGCATTATGGTGATAGGAAGTGAATGGATATATGGCATGCGATGGTGTTATGAAATGAATAAATATTGAATGGTTTGGTTGTTTTGTAAAGAGAATATAAATATAATTATATACGTGTTGTGATACGAGATTGAGATGCAATGGTGAATGTGTACAAAAATGAGTGTGGGGTGCAGGATAGACGACCAAGATTGTGTATGCAGATACACATGTGGACCAGTTACACATTTGGAGGATCCAGGCATGACGATTTGCTCTCCGGTACTGCTACGGCAGTCTAGGTGGAGGGATGGATTTAAGCGACCCTATAGGGCATGAGTCTAGTCCAGGACGTGAGTTCAATTAGGTAGCACAAGGACGATAAGCGACCCTGTAGGGCATGAGGCTAGTCTAGGGCATGAGTCCTATACGCGGTTGATGTGATAGTGGATAATGGGTGACCTTGCAGCATATGAGGCGAGTCTAGGGAAGTGAGTTCACATAGATGTGATGCGATATGACTAAATTTATGTGAGAATTAGGTATGAAATGGAAACGTAACATATGGTAGCTGGACGATAGACTCATATCATGCTATAGTATTATTTTTGTAGTATATGTAGAGTAGATTATGGCTTACTCACTGGACTTATGTCCGACCAACTCCTACTTTCATATACATATATCTAGGTTGATGGAGTTTAGGGATGAGACGGTATCAAAGATGAAGATTTATTTATATAGTGTATATGTGGAGTAGATCGATATTGTATCTGGGTTTGAATCTGTATTTATGGACTGGGTTGTACCTGTATTTATTTAGAAATGTGTATTTGACATTTCATTCATGGTATGGTGATGTGACTATGATATTGATTCTATATTATATTTGTTTCCCTCTGCTATAGACTCTAAAAGCATATAGTGTTAGTTAGAATTACACTTAGTATTTGTATCCATCCTAATGATTCCATAGTTGTATATGTTATATCTAAAATCCTAACGACTTGCCCCTTCAGTTTTCGGGAGTCGGTGTCGGTGTTTGTTCGGGCGTCGAATCCGGGGTTAGAGAGGACAGGTTGTTACAAAAAAGAATACCGCTTCTAAGAGATATAAAGCATTAAAACAAGAGGTATAGACTCTCCTCGGCAATGGATTTATCCGAAAATCTAGATACCTCGTATGGGTGGCTAGTCTGGTACTATTTTTGAAACCCAACAGGACTTGGGGGCGTATTGATTTCTTTGACCTCAACAAAGTCTATTCGAAATATAGCTTCCCTCTAGCATACATCGAATAGCTTGTGGAGAAGACTAATGGACTTAAACTGCTTCTTTCATTGACGTCTATTCTGGTTATAATCAAATCTCTGTGCACGGTCCCGACTTGGAACACACTTTAGTCATAGCCAACATAAGACTTTATTGTTACAAGGTAATGCCCTTCGAATTTTGGAACATGGGAGCAACCTACCAGCGACTTGTATTAATAAGATGTTCATAAAAAAAATTGGGAGGCCGACGAAATGCTGGTTAAATTTGAGAAAGGGCGGACATGTCCTAGATCTTGCTAAAAACTTTGGCATCCTCTACAAATACAATATGAAGTTGAATCCCAATAAATATTCATTTGTTGTTTGCTCTAGAAAATTATTGGGGTACTTGATGAGCACCAAATGAATCGAGACAAATCCCAATAATATTATGGCCTTATATGACATGTAAATCCCCTGCAACATCAATTAAGTACAAAGCTTTAATGGGATAATCACTGCCCATGGCCATTTCATCTCTCGGGTTATGGATAGGTGTATCCCTTTCTTCAACATTGTAAAGAAGGGGAATCCTTTACAGGGACTAATGAGTTCACCAAGGCATTCAAGAGTCGAAAATTCATTTTTCCGCTATGTCCAGTCTAGTACTCATATTTTACAGACTCGTATTTTATTATATATATGATGATGTATATTATTCCGCTGTGATCTGTGACTATGATTCTGATTTATCTATATTATATACTGTTTTGAATATTTTTAAATGGTGTTAGGAGTAATGATAAATCTAAGGCTAATCCGAAGTGCAGTGCTTTGAACAAGGGTCAACCGCCATGGAAATCAACGACGAACAACAAGATTATAGTTGGACGACCCTATTGTTAAAGTATTTGGCGAACGGGGAGTTATCCAATGAGCGCAAATTTTTCACTATTATACACCTTGTATTTCTGCATACGATGTTAATCAAATCAATGCCCTATCAAGTTAGGCAGTTGTAGTTTTTTATTTATTAGCTACCCATAACTACAGTGTACAGGAACACACAGTTTGCTGGTGAACAGAAATAGTTGATTAAATTATCTATGTTGAATAATGTCTATATTTACTTTGTTACTTTTGGAATGATTTACCATATGTTATATTCTTTAAGGTATAATCTTTGCTTCAAATTTATCTTTGTACTGATCCATTAACCAATTAATTAAGCAGAAATTCAGTAAACAATAAATGGGACTATAAATTTATCTTTGTAATGATATATATTTCGGATCAAGAATTATAATCCACTTTCAAAACTAAAATAACTTTACCTACTGACATGATATGCAAACTAACATATACTAAACAATACCCATTATCTAATTTTATGATTGAATTATAATTACCTAAGTACATAAAAGCATCAATCACATGTGTATAAAATTACTGCAAAATATGATTCAATTTTCATCAAATCTTTAGAGATGAAGCGTGAGATCAAGCTCATCTTCTACCTTTGGATCGTCAACTCTTGATTGATTTTCATTAGGCAATGATACACCATCATGTGTACTCTTGCTGCATTGCGAATTTATGTCACCAGTACTCTTATTAAATTCTCCATTGTGTTCAAAAGTGCTTGAAAATAGTTTTTGGTTTCCACTGATACGAAGACCAGTTCTATTTTCAGTAGAAGAGTTACAGGAATTCAGTATATCACGAATGTTGTTTTTCTTCAGCAAATTCTCTCTTTCATCCAGCTTTGTTTCTTTATTAGGATATGAATTGTTCAAAACAAAATCAATAGTATTACTAATTCCAGGATATCCCAATTAAAGAAAGCTATTATCATTACTCCTAACACAATTCAATGCATTAAAGCTATGGTTGCTATTTGGATCAGGAGAGCTATATGGATGGTAGCGGTTTCCATATCCTCTTCTACACCATTGAGATAGATGATTAAGGTTTTTATGGCCGTTTTGCATGAAAGAGCTAGAATGTGAAGAGTTTGAGTTAAAATAACCATTTTGCTCACTTCATTGCGATTTTATAGAATTAATTTGCTCCATGCGGTGAGAATTTTGATGACCACCTAGAGCTTGAGAGGAAAGAAAGATCTTATCATGAAATTTACATGGATAAGTTTTTTCAGTACTTTTTGTTATGACTTTTCCACATTGTTCTTGATTGCGCATTGCCTGTTTGAGTAAACACGTATACATGAAAATGTCAATAACAAAATCATTAAAAGATGGAACCGTTCTAATTTTGAAGAAGAATACAAATTCGAAGTTCGACCACAAACCATTATGACAGTACCTATGATTTTAGTGCTAATATAAACCGATTTCTTTTGAAAATGCCATTTATTGATTGATCGACGAGTTTAGAAATCTAGTTATCAATTGTAGAAATTTCAATATTGTGTAGGAGAATGAGTAGAAGAACACAAACATAAAGCAAGCAAAAGAAAGAGATACTTACTTCTATTCCTGAATGATGGGATTAGAGGGGAAAAATGTAATCTAATTTTTTTGTTTATGCACTACCATTTTATATAGTGAAAGCCTAATAGTATTATATAAGGAAAACGATTCATTCAATTGTTAGGTTTATCTCTTATACATGAATCAATTCAATTAAAATCCACAAAATTAATTGATAAGATTGTATACCGACTATAATTATAGTTTTGTTCCTTCTTTATACATGAGTCACTCTCTACGTTATATTGTTAAATCCTTTTATGGTATATTGGATGGTTTAATGGTTGGATCATTTAATATATGAATTAATGGGTTTTTCTTCTTTGTAAAGATAGACAACAAACAACTCTGTTATAGTTTAATGAATCCATTTTTAATTAGAAAATGAATTAATTAAGATGTGTACTTCCTATGTAGAGATACATTGCTTTATAGTTGATATAATGGTGATCAAAATAGCATGCTTGTTTACTGGTTTAGATCTCCTTCTCTTTAAACCGACTTTTGTCAATAATAATTTGATATGTACTGGTTTTGAGACTGCCATATATAAGTATAAGTTTTCTCCATTCTTGGGGCTGTATAATATTGGTGGCTTTTCCAAATGATTTTTCAATTCTTGGAAGGCTTTCTTATAGTCTTCTCCCCACTCAAAGTTCTTTCTTTTCTTGATTACATTAAAGAATGTGTTGCATTTATCGGTTGCCATGGAGATGAATTTGCTTAAAGCTGCAATTCTACCATTTAAACTCATTACGTCTTTGCTGGTTTTGGGCTCGGCCATGTCTTTGATAGCTTTGATCTGGTCAGGACTGGCTTCAATCCCCTATGCACTAACAATATAACCTAAGGTCTTTCCGGAATGAACCCCGAAAGAACATTTCTGAGGATTTAGTTTCATTTGATACCTTCGTAATACTTCAAACATTTCTTCAAGATCTTTAAGGTGACTCTCAGCTTCATAGGACTTACTAGCATATCATCCACGTAAACCTCCATATTTCGACCAATCTGTTCCTTAAACATTCTATTGACTAATCCTTGATAAGTAGCTCCTACATTCTTTTGTCTGAAAGGCATTTCTTTATAATAAAAAGTTCCCCAATCGGTAATGAAGCTTGTATTTTCTTCGTCTGGCTTGAAGATGGGGATTTGATTATATCTTGAATAAGCATCCATGAGAGATAATAGCTTGTGTACGCTAGTCGCATCAACTAACTGGTCTATTCTGGGTAGCGGAGAACAGCCTTTCAGGCAAGCTTTGTTCATATCAGTGTAATCGACACAGGTTCTCCACTTGCCATCCGACTTCTTTACCAACATAGGGTTTGCTAGCCATTTTGGATAAAAAAACTTCTCGAATGAATCCATTTTCAAGTAGCTTATTATCCTTTTCTTTCTAGGCGTCAGATCAAACTTTTTCAAACTGCCTCTTCTTTTATCGGACAGGAGTCGCATTTAGATAAATATTTAGTGCATGTTACATAACTGATGGGTCAATCCCGACCATATCTGAATGGGCCCATGCAAATACGTCTTTGTTGGCTTTAAGGAATTGAATCAAGTCTGCTTTTAAGTTGTTCTCTAACTCTTATCCTACTTTGACAATTTTGATTGAATCAGTTGGATCTATACATTCTTCTTCAAGATCCTATGTAGGCTTAATCCTCTCCATTTCTCCTCGGCAATCCAGTTTTGTGATAATCTCACCTTTTTCTACAGAGTTAGCATCTGTCCTCTTCCTTTTCCCTCCAGGTGAGATGTACCTTTCAAACACACTTTTTTTTCGTTTTATTAGATCTTATTTTTTCTTTGAATGTTGGATGTAAAATTCCATCATCCAAAGGCTAAAAAATAGTAGAAGAATAATAGTAAGAAGAGTACTCCCTTTTGTATTGACCAAGAGTTGCAAAATACATTTTGCGAGAGCTAAAATTTTCTCCTCGAATAGTACCCCAACCCCTTTTAGTCAAGAACTTTACCATTAAGTATTTTGGTGAGACAAAAGCATCCACCTCATCCAGTGCAAGATGGCCAAAAAATGCATTGTAATATGAAGGCTGATCGATGATCACAAATAGAGTCTTAAAAGTTCTGCAGCATGGTGGCAGACCCATTGATACCAGTAGCTTTACTTGCCCTACCGGTGTCGACCACGTATTATTGAACCCAAAGATAGGTTCAAGACTAGGCTCCATTTTATCCTCAAGAATGCCCATTTGATCGAAAGTATGCTTGAAGATGACATTAACCATGCTTCTGGTATCTATCAGAATCTTAGATATTATGGAAAGCCCGATTTGAGCTGTGATCATAAGGGGGTCATTATGGAGATGATGGATTCCTTTCTTTAGCTCTTGTGAAGTGATGACAATATTTAGAATTTCTATATTAAGTCGTGGGTTTTTGAGTGGGGGCTCTTCCTATACAGAGAACACTCCTTCCCTGGCTTCCTTGATATATTTGTTCCTAGCTCCCTTACTATTTCCCGCTGGATGCGGTCCTCCATGAATCGCATCAATCCTGTTCCAAGGTGGACTTAAATTCAATGGATCTTCATCCTTTAAAAAATTCATAGCATTACTAGGGAATTTGTAGGGTCCATTATCGGTTCATGGTGCTGTTTGTTTATTTTGGACAAACTCTTTCAGATGTCCTTCACAGATCAGCTTTTGAATACCTTCGGCTAGCACTCGGCACTCGTCTGTCTTATGATCATTCGCCTTATGATAAGCGTAGTAATCATCCTCTTTTATCTGCTTGGGGAACTTCTTGGCCTTGAATGAAGTTGGAAAATTAACATTTTCATTAGTTGTGGCCTAGATATAAGACAAAGGTTTATTCAAAGCAACTGAATTGGTGTTGGAGTCTTTCCACCTTGACCTTTTGTTTCCTCGATCGAATCCAAATCTTCCAATTTCCTTCTTGGGTTACTTTTCCTTTTAGCAAGTATAATTCATCCATTTGAATGAATTTATCAACTTGAAAGTGAAAATCTTGTAAAATTTTGCATCCATAAACGAAGAGCTCTTTCCAAAACGACGTGTTTTCTATCAATCCCGAGTGTACTTCCATTAGTTTAGCTCTATCATTCATGTATTTGGCCTTTAATGCCTCTACATTGAACCTTTGGAGATAGTCACCCAACGATTCTCCTTGCCTTTGCTTGATGTTTGCCAAGATGGTGTAGTCAATTATTGGATCTTTGCATATGAAGAATTGAGTAGAGAATTGGTAGGAGAATTGTCTCCATGAGTAGACAGTTTTCTCCAAATATTGGCGGTACCATTTTGCAGCAGCCCCTTGAAGTGTTACGGGAAATAATTTGCATCGCACTTCCCCCGAAGCATTAAAAAGACCCATTTGGCTATCAAAAGCCATTAGGTGGTCATCAGGATCGGTAGTGCCATGATATATCATAGAATGGATCTTAACATGAGATGGAATTGTTATTGGCATGATTTCGTCAATGAACGGGGCTACTCGATCGTTATCATTCACTTGCTTATCTAATGTTCCTTTCCTTTTAGCATTCAGCATGTCTTTAGCAGCTTTTTCTGCCACGTCCTTCATGTATGCTTCAGTATTATGGTAGCCTTTTCGATTTGGATTATACTCCTTTGAGGTCGAGCTTCCGGATTGCTCTAAAGATTTGTTTGGCATTCTGCCGTGGTAATTAGCTTTATTTACACAACGTTGCCTCTTCTTTGATGATGTCAATACAACCTTGCTCTTGCCTTCGAATATGTAAGCCTTCAGATTCCTCCTTGGGGCGACCACTTCATACCCTGCTGTTGGCTTAGCGGTTTTAGATGATTTCTGAGTAAGGTCTGCTTTCAGGAGTTCTTGAATTTCCAGTAGCCGTTTCTCCAAATATTTTATCTTAGTTGCATTGTCATCACGTTCCGATGGAGTTGATGGTTGTCCTAACACAACGCCTTCTAAGTTGAAGGTTGATGTAATATTTTCCTCTAGAACTGTTGTGTGCACAGCTTCTGCATCCAATTAGCTAAGTCGTTTTTATTTCATTTTCCTACAACAAATCAAACTTTCATAATTAGTCTATAAGGAAAGAATAAGGATGGAGGTTCAGGCCCTTCCTTCTAATGCCAAAATGTTAACAATATAAATCATCAACACCTAATGGTGCATTTAATTTGGGTCAATCGAAAGAAGAACCCTTTTGAAAGACTTTGAAATGGCTTGTATTGACAAAACAATAATTTGATATTACCATCTTTTGTACATACCCTTTCAAAGGGTTCAAATTGAGTTCTAGATGAGAGAGTTCGTTCAAAAGCACCTTTCCGAGGGTGTCGATATACCTGTTATGAAAGGATCTCCTTCGAAAGGCAAGTTCTTTTCAATAGCATACAAGTGCCTTCCAAAAGCATCCTTTCAAAATTGTTGATTTGATATATACGAGGAGAACCCCTGTGAAAGTCCAATGCCTTTCGAAAGGGTTCGAAACTCAATATGTATATATTTGAGTGAAGAGTGGATTCAATGTGCCATAGAACCTTATTTTGGATAAATGTCATAAGTCCAATGGACTCGATAATGTTGAATTATCATCATCACGTTACTTTAGTGCCGCTAGGGCTTTGGATGTAATGATAATATGCTTTAAAGTTAAGATATCCAAATAGGTTCTATAGCGT
This sequence comes from Allium fistulosum, assembly GCA_030737815.1. NCBI lineage: Eukaryota > Viridiplantae > Streptophyta > Magnoliopsida > Asparagales > Amaryllidaceae > Allium > Allium fistulosum. The sequence continues at coordinate 203,046,528 of CM060904.1, read as the reverse complement.
AGCATATGCTAATAAAGAGTTAAGAAGATAAGTGTGTATCATGTGCAATTGGTCATTAGACAAGCTAACGGCGAAATGATCATTCACATATTCGAAATCAATATCAAGTCCATGCATCCTCTCTTTTTATTTCTCACAAATGGATTACAAGCAATAGAATTGGTCCCTAATTTAATTTAGGGTTACAAGAGTTCAACTTTACAAATAAATGCAGGAATACAAAAATCGGTGTCGAACTTGGACCCCTAGGGTCGTATTTATAGATGCGAGTTAGACCCTTCCGCGTCCATCCTTCTGAAGCTATCAAAAGGTTTCTTCACCAACCCTTCTCTGTCATTGATGTTAGGGTGCTTATACTTTCTTTATTTAAGCTTTCGTAACACTTTAATCTTCCTTCCACCATTGGGTATCAAATCCGTTTCCACACCACTTATATGCATCTTTGGAGGCTTTCATCACTATTGAAAGGGGATTTTGTTGGTTTCGGAAGGCTTGTAACATAGTTGAAGGCTTTCTGGACCTTTTCATTGCCGTTGAGATCTGGTGCTAACATGGTAGGTTGTTATTTTTACGAGTGTGGAAGGGAGTTTGGATGGGCCTGAAAGGATCTAGTGGTGGTGGAAAGATCGTTGCACAAGGTCACTTTTAATGGAAGAAGCTTCTTGATGGATGAATGATGGTTGCAGATAGTAGCTTTCGAAAGTAATCCCCTTGATTAATGCAGAAGACCATCTTTTGATGCTTGTGGAAGAAATATTAATATATATATATATATATGAAGCCTTTCTAATTCTTGTAGATGGGTTTAACCGATTCGAAAGGTTAGTCTTTACAAAACCATGCTTTTGAATGGGAAGTGTTGGTAGAGTCTTTTTCTGCAAAAATTAGATAGTGGCGGAACCAGTATTTTTGAAAGATTTGATTTATATGGAAGGGATAACATTGGAAGAGTTCCATATTTTCATCTTCTATGGAAGCATCCAATGCTTACAACACCAATCCAATATCTTCGGAAGCTACTTCAATGCCTTCGAAACCTTCTTTTTGAGCCATGGCGGAACCCTTTTTTTAGCTCTTGCGAAGCCTCTATAATGCTTTTGCAAGCCTTCTTTTTACACCTACAAAACCCTTCTTTTGATGCCTTCCGAAGCCTTCTTTCATACCTACATTTTTGAGTGAACTTTATGGTTAACAATATAGGGTATATAATAGAAATAAAATACCTTTTGTTTCGAACAAGATTGATTATCGAGTTAGATATATGTAATAATTACATAAATACCACTATGCATACCCTTAACTCTATCAATCTCCTACTAGTACTAGGGGCCAATTATGGAATCTCTATCCCATCCCTTCGATCAATAGTTAGACCCTTTTTGAATGGATCTGCTATGTTGTTTTAATTATTTACTCAGTCAATCAACTCTCCTCGATGCTGATAAACTACATTTATCATGTATAATTAGTCTGAGTATGTTTCTCGACTTCTAGTGAGTTATTATCGATACATTGTTATAATATAACAATAATGCAATATTTTCAATACCCAGAATCATCCTTAGCTTAGTTATAAATTTGTGCATTTATATTTATATACATTGCTTTTATGTGATGCTATTCAAGGCGATGCACTTTGCCTTTTCATTGATTCGGCTATAATGGTTTGTTCGAAATATTTTCTAATTATAACTTCTTAATTAATATCTAAAGATGAATTTAATATTGATAATTTATACTTAGTAACACTTATGAAGTTTGAGTCCAAACAATTCTTTATGAGGAGTTTGTTATTTCTGTAAGCAATTCTCTAGTATTTCATAAATACTTTAGAACACTCTAAACTACCATTTAGTGATTAATTTTAATTTGATATTTGCTTCATGCATCAAATACATAAGCAAATTATGATCTTGTAGATAATACAAAACGTATGATATTTTCTATTGCCAATGCATAAGGAATCCATCTTACATGTTTTATATTAAACATTTTAATGAGGTGTCTTTATAAATCGTTTGGGACATTCTTAACATCCTTTCTCTTATTATAAAAGATATAATTTACAAATCCAATATCGAGTATTAAACAAACAAACTAATGCTGATTATACCATAAGTACATCGTTAACAATCGGCAGTTTGTTGTTTACTTATAGTTTTAGAAATATTTATGTACCTTTTAATGTTCTTTCTTGATGACACATGTTTCCTCTTCATTTTAATTGAAAATAAAATTTTATGATATTTCTTTCAAAATACTTGTTAGACTTTAATGCTTATCGAATGATACTTTCGTATCCATTCTTGGATTGTATCCAAAAAATAAAAAACTTGATATCACTCTGACTTCGAGACACTTTGGTTGTTATGTGCAAACGGTCTATTCTAAATCATTATTTGAATTTTCTATTTTAACACATATATACCAATACACAAAGTCATTCAAGTAATAATTTGGTCGTTAAAATCCGAATTAACTTGAGCATGTTGAATATTGAATCAGTTACGCTAATTTCAACAATTAAAATTCATGATGTTATTATTATCAATGTTGCTTAGTCTTTCTCTTGAAGACACATATGCGGTCGATTGGTCATATCCCTTTAGGTACAACTATCAAAATCGTATTTTGGTAACGTACTTGGAATCCTTTTTGATTTGTGCATCATACCATATGGCGGAGTCAATACTCTTTATGGTTTAATTGACAACGTATGATTACTTATTCATGACATTCATAAGAAACTCATAGCTTCCTTTTGATATGCGAGTACACTTATTAATCACTCTAACGCATTGTGTTCATTTAAGTTTGGCTAATTTCATTTCATCCATCATAATCAGTTTTATCCTTGGATCATATCCAAATCCATTTTACTACCAATAATTTCTAAAAGAAATTCCTTTGCAATAAAATTGGTATTTCTTGAAACAAATATCATTTCCCATTGCCATGGAATAGGGATATATAAACACTTTATGAATTCCCTTGTATATAAAATTGATTTGATTTTAGTTTATGAAACTTATGTTCAAATAATAAATTGGTTATCCAATGACGATCATTACAAAACTCCTTTTTGGGTGATCCATACAAGATCCCTCACATACAATCATTACATCTTGTCTTTTAACTCGTACAACTTGCCAACTCCTTAAGTTAAGTCGAGGTTTCTTATAAACCCTTATTTTGTATGATTTTGTAAACTGTTCTTTAGATGAAATTAATTTTAATTTTTTATACCATTCTTAAGTATATGACCTTATAGAAAGAAGTTAACTCAACTTCACTCATCATTAATCATACTTTGTTCAATAAAGTTCGATTACTCTTTATCGATACATCATTATGTAACGTAGGGAGGAGTGACTTTTAAGATTGATTTTTTTTCATTTTTAGGCACATTCGGAACTCCTTCCAATATACTCACCTATTCGATCAAATCAAATTAATTTATTTTCTATTGCATGTGCTTCAGTTTTATATTCTATAAACTTATCATTGACATGCTACATGTGTATCAAATACACATGTTCATATTTGTGATAATTAATTGGTGAATTCAATGAAACGTGTAGAACCGTTTTAGTATTATTAGGCTTAGGATTGCATACATCTATATGTATCAACCTGATGAGTTCATTAACTTTTATGTCACTTCCACTTAATGGGTGTTTTGCCCTTAATTGTTTGAGATATAATTCACTAATATCATATGATTCATAATCATATAATCAAAGAATTATTTCTTCAAACCACGTTGTAGTCTATAATTTCAGAATAATTGCAAATATATTTAGATACTTTTGTATTTTCTAATGCATCACAAATACCACTATTATAGTTTTATTTTATAGCGAATATTCATAGTATTCATATATAAATAGAACTATCTTTTTTTAGTTAACTCTGAAAAAATAGTAATTGTTTCATAAATAATGTCAGGAATGTTTTACGAAAGCACTTTTCGTAACTTGATATGACCAATAAGTGTTATATGGCATGCGCTTGGTATTTCCACCATTACTATAATACTTATGAAATATGAAGCTCCATTCAATCACTTAATAGAGGTTATTTATTCCAATAACTGTAACCAGTTTACATTCAAGAGTTTTTAGATCAAATATCTTAAACTCAAAGAAATAAACCTCATGGAAAACAATTTTCTATTTGAAAATACATTTTGGAATAGAAATGAAATTTCTCATTCCAATGCTAAGTATATATTATTATGTCACAATTCTCTTTTTTGATATTTCTGTATGAAGTAGATGGGACAGTTCAGTCTCTTCATCCCAACTATGCCTTAAGTTACACTACTCTTGTACATTCACTTTTCTTTCTAAATGGTTGAACCATTCGAAGAATATCCTTACCACAATACTATAATGAACTCTTTACAAAAGTGAATTTGGGAAACCTTGACTCTTAAGGATATCAAATAAGTTTCACTTTATGTAAATTGATCAAATTGACATTTCGGTGATCGAAAGCTTACACCTACCTTATAGCTTTTGGTCTAGTGTTACATTTAACACAACAAGATGTTTAATGTAATAAACCAGATTGAATAAACGATTTGATATATGATTTACTTGCTTGTTTCAAATGAACAAATTCCATCAAGGTTTCATACATTATGAATTGTGGTCATTCAGCATATAACATTTATATGCGATTGCATATGGAACATATATTCATATTCATGTATTATCTGTAGAGTTAAAAACTCATAAAATACCATACACAGTCTCGGGCAAATAACGTAAGAGACCAAGTTACGAATGTATTTAGTAGTTGTATAATAACGTAATTGCATGGGTCAACATGCAAAAATTTATTTCTAAGTAAATTTTATATTTCTTTTTTTTAATCTTAATTCATTTATTAGTACATTTTAATTGATAAACATTTTATCAATTTTACTGGTTGCGCAAATTTACCAATATGGATTGGTTTAATTCAGACATTATAGATTTTCTTACAATATTCGAAATGTTTAATATTACCAATCCATTTTCTAATAAGGCTCCCACTAGACTTTTTGTTTCTTAAAAACACTAAGATGAAACATGGAAGTCTTTCGAATCCACTAATGGGTGTTAGGACTCATTTGCCTTGGGATTCTGATCTTAAGGAATATCAATGGATTTATGCTCCTACAAATAATGGATAACATATTATCAATTGTATCATATAAAAATCCTAAACCATGGTTTCTTATCCTAACCTCATTAATCTTAAGAAATATCAACAAATTGAAAGAGATTATTCACTCGTACCCACCATTTCATAGAGACATAGGTATAAATCTAAGTACCTTGAGAAATATCAGTAAATACATACATATATCATATATCTGTAATATATTAATAATCCTACATATAACATCCTTAGCTCGAGGAATATCAACAGTTATGGAGTATGAAAATAATCTATTAATATATAAATTGTAGAGGGCAACTTTATGTTAAAGATTTATAATCTTTAATATATCTAATTGAGTGATATCGACTTATGGAATAATGTATTCTAATGAAATAACCTTGTGATTCAAGTGTCAGACACATCTAAAATCACGGTACACGTACTATATGTATCTATTTATTCCTTAAATCTATTTTAGGTTTCTTATAGTTCCAACTTTTATTATACATTAAGATTATATAAGTTTAATTCTTGTATAATATTTTATAATTTAACTAATTTATATAATAATCTTATGTATAATCTTGTATTTATTTTATTAATTAATTTAATTAATTATCATTTTAATTAATTTTATTTTATTTCATTTAAACATTCCAAATAGAATATGTGCACTATAACATTTATAGTTATACACATATATATTATATATATGCAATATATTATTATTAGTTATTAATTTATTTAATTAAAATAATTTTCATTAATTCGAATTAATTTTGATAATTATATATATATAGATATATTACCTTAACATCTTAATACAATGTTACATATATCAATATATATATATATGTTTTAAATTATTTAGTTTTTAATTAATTTAATTAATCATTAATATTTTTCAAAAATAATTTTTTATTTTCAAAATTATTTTCAAAGTTATTTTATAACATTTATAAAATCAATACTTATTTTAAAGTGAATATTAGGCTCAGGTCCCTAGTAAGTTTCAAAATACACAAAAACCTCAGTAAAAAAAAGTGTGTAAATTAGGTCCCTAGAATTAAGTTACTAAGTAATTGCATATAGTTTTGAAATTTTTTTGGTGAATAATTGCGGAATTTTCTGCAACTTTTTGAAAAAATTGCGTAAATTTCCGCAATTTTTTGGGTGAATAATTGCGGTATTTTCCGCAATTTTTTGAAAAAATTGCGTAAATTTCCGCAATTTTTTGGATGAATAATTGCGGAATTTTCTGCAATTTTTTGATATAATTGCATAAATTTTTGCAATTATTCACTGAATAATTGCATAAGTGTATGTCATTATTTAGTAACTTAATTCTAGGGACCTAATTTACAAACTTTATTTTACTGGGGTTTTTGTGTATTTTGAAACTTATTAGGGACCTGTGCCAAACTGTCCCTATTTTAAATTTAAAATATTATTTTTATTTATTTTAAATTGAAATTTAAAATTTAAAATTTTATTTTATATCCAAAAAGATTTTGAAAACTAGCCCAATCAAATTGGGCCTTTATATTGGAGATAACCTTTGGGCTTACCTCATCCTTTCTGACCAAGCCAGTAGTCAAGTATGGAAAAGTACCAGATTACACAAACTTAACCTTAGATACTACTTTTCTAGATGACCTACTATATGGGTAGACTATAATAAGTTAGCTCTAAGACTGCTAATTTAGACTATATATGTTGTTGGGCTCTGATTCGATTACTGGATCAGGGTTAGCATGCAGTTGAGTAAATGGGTAAATTTGAAAACTTTTATTCTATTTTGGATCTTATTGGGCCAATGAAGTTTAAATTTATTTAGATCTGATCTAAATTTACTTTTAAATAAAACCAATATTTTATTTAAGTTGTAAATAAATTTTTATTTTAATGTTATTAGTATTATATAATATAACATGCCTATCATATACACATGTGTTGTACGTGCACATGCAACATAAACAGTGCACTTAGTTTAACATGCCTATGTATAATTGCTAAGATTTACACAGCAACGGACATATTAGTCCCTCCATAAACGTAGTAATATCTAATATATATGTATGTATATGTGTGTATAGAGTTTTTAAATAATATAAAATAATATTTGTTAGATATATTTTTCGTTTGAATAACACTCTAAAGCTTTCGGGATCTTGTTCTGAAAGGATGCAGATAAATTAAATGAACACTGAAATAATGCGGATAAAAAGCGTTGAAAGGTAAAATGAGACGAGACCTATAGTGGTTCGGGACCGAGATCCCTAGGTCCAGTCTGAAGGTTCAGCCGTGGGCTTTTATTCCTCAATTTGATTTACATGTACTTCTGTTACGAAGTCTATCATTATTGATCTTTTGATTAAAGCTTTCTAAATAGAGTAAGGAATATGAATGATTTTAGAATGGCAGAAAATCTCTTGTTCATCCCTTTTTAATTGCACATGGTCCTCCATTTATAGCAAATTTAATATTATCCCATTGGTGAAGGGGCTTTCACGTGGATTGATGAACTGGCTTACTATAGGTGGTTTGGATTCAAACACTTGTCATCATCTTGTTGCGAGTACTTTGACATGGATTGATGACTTGTTGCTTTTTATATGTAGTTCCATGGATTCCTTTTTTTTTATCTTGATGGTTGATCTCGGTCTAGGGCTATTTGAACCGTATAATTTGAAATATAACCTCATATAGAGAATTTTGAAAAACCACTTAAAATCTAATCTCATATAGAGGATTTTGGAAAATGGCTTGAAATCTAAGCTCATCTAGAGGATTTCGAAAAAAAACTTGAAATCTAACCTCATCCAGAGGATTTCAAAAAATAATTTGAAATAAGTGTTTAAAGGTGAAAAATTCTGTACTATGCTCCAGTCATGTAGACTTGGTCTCACATGGGCATCGAGTCTTAGAAAACTACTAGTGGTGGTATAATGCCTATATTTTGCACGCGGCTAACGTGACTCACTATACAGCACCATGCATGGTACTTTTGACCGTGGCTCACTCTTTGCATGATATGATTCAGTCATGGCTCACTCTTTTGCACAACACTTAGGTTGTGGTTTACTTGTTGCGTTCGACATGGTCAACTTTCCGTGACTCACTCTTTGCACATACACGATCGGCCGTGGCTCACTATTATTAGGGATCTACCCAATGCATGGTTTTTCTAGACTATGGCTCACTATATTAGGAATGTACCCAATTTTCTAATCTTTTTCGGACTCTACCTAACTTACTAATCTCTTATGGAATCTACCTGATTTGTTATTCTTTTTGGGAATCTACCTGATTTTCTAATCTCTTTGGGAATCTACCTAACTTACTAATCTTTTGAGGATCTGCCCAACTTATTAATCATTTTAGGAATCTACCCAATTACAAAACTAAATAATTTCAGTGAGGAAAAATCATTTTCTTGGTGAAACTAAGTAATTACCATGAGACGAAATCATTTACTTAGTGAAACTAAATAGTTGCCATGAGGCAAAATCATCTACTTGTCTACACTAAGTAATTGCCATGAGGTGAAATAATTTACTTGCCGAAACTAGGTAATTTTCATAAGGTGAAATTATTTACTTGGATAGAGGCGAGGGCATGGCTTTGAAATTTACACGGTGCTACTTGATCAGAGTAGTACCATGACTAAAACATTTTGATGTGCTTTTGAAAATTACATGATAGTACTTGATCACGAAAATAATCATGACTAAAACTTTTTGATGCGCTTTTGGAAGTTGTGTGATATTTCTTGATCATGGTAATAATCATGATTAAAACATTTTGATACACTTTTGAAAGTTGTGTGATATTGCTTAATCATGGTAATAACCATGACTAAAACATTTTGATGCAATGTTTGAAATGCTTAATACTTAAGAAGATTGAAGTTTCGTGTGGTATACCTGGGTTATGGCTAAAAGATTGATCATTGTCTCAAACTTTAAATAAAACTTTTATTTAGGTAGCAACCTTGTACTTTGATAGTGTTTCAGATGCTTGGCAACCCAAGTTCTAGGTATAATATTGCCATTTGGCCTCTTTGATTTATAGGTTACTAGAGGGATGATGTCGTGGATTATTAGGGGTCCTAACCAATTCGGACCGAGAGGTGCATCTGCTGAGTCCTTTGTGTTTGGCATCATCTTTCAAAAAATGAGGTCGCCTTTCTCAAATTTTCTAATTCTAACTCTCTTGTTGTAGTATCGGGTCATCCTTCGAATATGCTCTGCTATTCTCAAAGTAGCTTGGTCCTTAAGTCCGGGTAACGAGTATGATGACTCCTTCTGTAGCTCTACATTTTGCTACGTATTTTAATAATACCTTCGATGAGACGCAATTTCTAACTCAATTAGGAGCATGTCTTCGAAGCCATAAACTAGGGAGAAAGGAGTATGTCCTATTGAGGCCTTAGAGCTTATCCTATAAGCTCATAAAATGAAAGACAATTTTTCTATCCAATTGCCTTTGGCTTTGTTTAATCTTTTCTTCAAGCAGGCTTTGATAGTTTTTTTGGCTGCCTCTATAGCTCCATTTTCTTGTGGATGGGCTATGGAAGAAAAACTCTTGATGATACCATGATCTCAGCAATACTCTGGAAATTCTCAGCTCTCGAACTGAGTGTCGTTGTCCGTAATAATCTTATATAGAAGGCCAAATCTGGATACGATATTCCTCATCACAAACTTAATACCTAATGAGAGGTTATGGTAGCTAAAGGCTCTGCCTCAACCCATTTTGTAATGTAATCGATTACTACTATGGCATATTTTTCTCCATCTTTAGCAATTGGAAGGGGTCCAATGAGATCGATGCCCCAGATATCAAAGGGCCATGGACTCATCATTAGGGTGAGAACACTAGGAGGAGCTCTTGGCACCTTTGCATAAAACTGGCACTTGTCACATTTCATTATGTAGTCCAAGACAGCTTGATTTAGTGTCAGCAAATACAAGCCTTGGCTGAGTATTTTCTTTGCCAACTTCTATCCTCCACAATGGTCCCCACAAATTTCATTATGGACTTCTTTCAATAATTATTGACCTTCCGAGACTGTTACACATCGAGAGTATAGAGTTGAGAATCCTATCCTATAGAATACTCCATCTATGATGTCGAATCTTGGTGCACTGTTTTTGATTCATCTCGCTTCGATAGCATCCAAAGGTAGAATATCCTGGGTTAAATATCGAATATATAGTGACATCCAACTTTCCTCAATTATTACTGGGGTTGTAGTTTCACCTTGGGCATCCTGAGCCCAAGTTATGACTAACACTTTCTTTGATACCTATATGCTAGGTTTCTCTAAGATCTCAACTGGAATGAAATTGAGCTCTCTTATATCATTCGAGCTTGCATATTTTGCTAAGGCATCAGCCCTAGCGTTTTGGTCCCTGGGATTGTTTTCTATGTGATAACTCCCAAAATCTTCAAGTAGCTGCTTTACATGTTTAACATATATGGTTAACTTAGAGTCTCGGGCTTGGTAGTGAACAAAAATTTGTTTGACTACTATCTGGGAATCACTATTTATCCCGATCTCCAAAATCTTGATGGAAATTGTCGTTCTTATTCTTGCGACTAGGGATTCATATTTGGCGGCATTATTGGTTGTCGAGAAGAGGAGCTTAACCGTGTAGTAATTCTGATGTATCTAGGGTTACCAAGATATACCGACACCTTCCCCTTGCTTATTTGAGGCTCCATCTACATAAATTGCCAAGAGAGTTGTTTACCCTTGCTATCTTCTTTTCTAGTTTCGGCTCCGAAACCAGTGCATTCGGTATCGAAGTCGGATAGCGCTTGATCTATGCTTGTTGTTCTAGGCACATAAGATAGCTCATACTGGCTAAGTTCTATTGTCTATTTAATTAATCACTTCATGGTCTCAAGTTTACTAAAAATTTGTCGAAGCGGTTGAATTGTAAGGACCTTAATAGGATGGCCATGGAAATACGACCGAAGCTTTCTTGCTGTGAACACCAAGCTGTACGCAAGCTTTTCAATTATTGGGTGGTGCTTCTCGGTTGATCTAACCTTTTAATTACATAATACATGGGTCTTTAGATTCCATTATCATCTCTCACCAGGGCTGAACTTATGCCTGATCTGAGGCGGCTAAGTATAGGAACAAAGTTTCTCCATCTATTGGTTTAAATAACACCAGAGGAGTACTTAAGTGCTTCTATAGGTCTTCGAATGCCTTTTGGCATTCGTTCGTCTATCTAAAAGTAACATGCTTCCGTAAAAGTTAAAGAAGGAAACATACTTGTCGGTTGATCGGCTTATGAACCTGTTCAAAGCAGCAATCTTCTCATTTAAACTCATTAACTCCTTTCCGTTAGTTGGAGCCTTCATGTGGGTTATAGTTTTTATCTGATCCGGGTTTATCTCTATCCCTTTAGCACTTATTATAAAACCCAGGAACTTCCTGGATTGTATTCCGAAGGTACATTTCTGAGGGTTTAGCTTCCTTTGATACTTTTGAAGGACATTGAACGTTTCGGCTAGATTCGAAACATGACTCTCTGATTGTTTAGACTTGATCATGTCATCAACATATACGTCCATATTTCAGCCTATCTTCTTGGTGAACATTTGGTTAACTAGTCTTTGATATGTGGCTCCTGCATTATTGAGACCGAATGGAATTATCTTGTAGCAAAACAATCATATGTTGTTGATGAATTTCGTATGCTCTCTATCAGGCTTGAAAATTGGGATTCGATTATATCTGGAATAAGCATCCATGATTAAAAGCAACTGATGCCCACTAGTGGCATCAATTAACTGGTCGATTCTTGGTAGAGGGAAGCAATCCTTTGGGCAAGCTTTGTTTAAATCAATAAAGTCAATGTAAGTCCTTCACTTTCCATTTGGCTTCTTAACTAATATTGGGTTTGCAATCCACTTCGGGTTGTAAACATTCTAGTTAAAGTTATTCTTTAGCAACCTCTCAACCTCTTCTTGTAAAGCCATATATCGATTCCTATCCAGGGGCTTCTCTTTCGCCTTATGGGAGTAAACTTCGGAATATTAAAGTAGTGGCAAATAACCGAGGGATCAATTCCTACCATGTCATCATGGGTCCATGCAAATACGTCTTGATTATGCTTAAGGAAGGAAATTAGCTCTTCTTAAATAGATGGATGGAAATGAATCCCGATCTTAACTGCCTTTGACTTGTCATTTTCATCGAGGAACACTTCTTCTAGAGTCTTGGCTGCTGAGGCTGTCTCCGTCTCTTGTCTCAAATCAGCATCAAGCTCAATCTCTTCTTCTCTTGGAATTTCCTGAATAAAGTGAACTACCTTTTTCTTCCTCCTGGTAGGCTTACTACTCTGCCCCCTTTCTATCTCATTAAACTCTCCTTGATAGCTTATTCTGTAAATTAATTTCGCAATCACGTATTCTTTTTTCCTTGAAAAAATTCTTAAGGGTCTTCTACGGCTCTCCATGGACTTAGAACTCAGGGTATTAACTGTTTCTCTAATTCTGAGGGGAGTAGGCTTGTTAATTTTAGCGTCGTTCTCATACGATGAAGTTTTCCATTTATTAATCATGTTTAGGCTTACATAATATAGTTGTCTTGAGATTCACTGATCTTCCCTTACAATCCCTTCCCTTATTTTGTGGAAAACTTTAAAAGTAAATTTTAGTAGACACATACTATCCATGGCATCAAGAGTTGGTCTTCCAAAGAAAGCATTGTACATTGAAGGGATGTTCATGATAACAAAGGTGGTTTTATAGATCTTACAAAGAGGGTCACTTCCAATTTTGACCATCAGTTTACACTCTCCAAGAGGCATGGTTCCTTCATTATTGAATCTGTATGTGGGAACTTGACTAGGCTTGATTATGCTCTTAGGTAATCCTATATTGTTGAAAACGTATTTGAAGATTATTTTGACGGCAGCTCCTATATCCACCATTATCTTTGCCACATCTAAAAGCCCAATTTGGGCCGTGATTACAAGTGGGTCTTTATGGGGGTAGCAGACACCTTGTTTATCGGAGTCACTGAATGTAACTTCCAGCCCAATCTTCTTCTTTTTCTCAACTCTCTTCATTTCATACATCGAGATGCCTTCTTTTTTATCTTAATTAATGTACCTTTTCCAGTTGTCATGACTTGCCTCGATAATGTGGGGGCCTCCCAAAATGATGTCCATAAAGTTTCGAGGGATTGGAGATCTCGGGACCTATACTTAAACTAGTGCACTTTCATTTCCTACTGGAGCGATGGCCGCCTAAGTGTTATCATTCTTTAGAAACTCGTCTAACTGCTCTTCTCTGATGAGTCTATTGATGAAGGACTTCAAAAACCAACATTCTTCAGTGCTATGCCTATTCTGTCGATGGTAGCTACAATATCTTCCTCCTCAATTTTTTTTGGCATATTCCCTCTTCTCAGAGGGTAGAGATTTGGTCCTAGGTCATAGCATATATTTGAGCATATGAATGAGTTAGGGGATATGTTTTCATTACCTAAAGATCCTTCTTAAATTTCTTGGCTGAAGCGAACTTCTTATTATCACTATTCCACTTTGGGTTCTTCCGAACAGTTCATTTTGATTCTGCAATTCTAATATCTCTTCAAGCATGGAAAAAGAATTCATTTAGATATTTGCATTCTTGCCTCAAAAGATCATCTCAGAATAGTGTACTTCTCCATAATCCTGAAGTGATTTCCACTAGCTTGGTTTCATCTATTATGCCCTTGCATCAGGCCACGATGTCATTAAATCTTTTGCAATAATCTTTTAGGGATTCTCCCCTTCCTTGCTTGTAACGACCCGTAATTTCGCTACTTCGAAAATGAGTGATTTTGTTTATTTTAAATTTAAAAGGGATTAGAACTTAAATAAATAAGTTATATATAATAAATAATAATGGAGAAATTATTTATTCTTATAGTTAATAATTAAAAAGTACAAATTTGGATTTTATCACAAATCAACAAAAGATACATTTTGTTAAAAATAAATAAATGCTTAAATAAATAGGTTTAAATATTTATTTGAAAAGTTAAATCTTATTTGAAACATCTAATAAAGATTATAAAAGTATGTTAAAAGATTTAAAAGTATATTAATAATCGTTTTACAAAAATAACCAAATTTTGTCGCATTTTATCAGTTTTACATATACTGTAAAATTAGAGATTTTGATATTGTTTAAATATGGTTTTATAATATAAATAGACATGTTTTAATTTATTTAAAAGAAGCAAGAAGTTCATTTTTAAGTTTGGTTTACATCAATATATAGCTTAACAAAAACGTCAAATTTTAATTGTAAAATTTGTCAACAAAAAACACCATTTTCAACCGTAACAAGTTGTCGCAACGTTGAATAACTGTGTTCACTTTATAACCTATATAATAACAACTTTACAAACTTTAAATCACATTACATTTAGCACTAAAATTATATTAGGAAAGTTTGAATAAATATAAAAAAGTAAAAATGTGTGATTTGACTAATTTTATTTTATTTTAATGTCTTCATAAACAACATCATTATTTATATCTTATCTCGTTAATGAGATGTTATGCATATACATAGGAAAGGAGCTAAATTATATGTTTAAATATTTACAAACCATAAAAAGATGACACCTATTTATCTCTTAACACGCTCTTTCATAAACGTCATTCCACACATTAAATGCAACTCAAATCAAAGGCTAATCAAGTCCAAAATTAAACAAGGGTATTAATGTCATTTGCCACTAAAATCTCCACTTATATATACAAGCCCAAACCCCTTCATTTTTTCACAACATTTCATTCTAAAAAATTCTCAAACTCCTTGTCTACTTCTTCATTTTCTTCCTCCACCTCAACATCACCCTAACCCGAGCTCCACCCACCTTTACTTGGCCATACCCTCCACCTAAACCCCTGTACCCAAGCCTAGACGCCTCAAATACCCACAACCCAACTTATAGCTGAGGCCACACACCCCTACACCCCCTCCTTTCCACCTACCCAAGCCCACACACACTCCTATACCACACGCCCTCAAATACACACCACAGCCGAGCCAAATACCCCACCTACCCAAGCCTAAAACACATGCCTACCCCACCTACCCACCTACCCAAAGCACACACACCCCATACAAAGGCCATACCCTCCCCTTAGCCCATGGCCACACTAAAAAAAGAAAATGAAAAAAAGAAAAAAAGAAAGAAGAAAAAAAGAAAAAAAGAAAAGAGAGAAAAAAGCAAATTCGAGACATTTGGAAAAAAAAGCGCGTTAGTTCGAGAAGCACGTTAGCCTACAAAAAGATTGACGGAGTGAAAATAAAGGTGAGAAAAATTCTCACCGCTTTTAAAAGATCGTATTTTGATTTTGTTATAATAATCATCTTATTATATGTAAGTATATACCCCTTTGAATTGTTGTTATGGATGTTTGGATATATTTGTGTTATGTTTGAATAGTAGCAAGTATTTATGGTTGTGATTATTTACCATATTAGTTGTGTATGGACCATAATTATGTTAGTGATGAATGTTAAACTTGGTTATGCTCATTTTGATTAAATATTCCCGTTGATAAATAAGACCCAATTTTTGGTGAAATGATATACTTTGGAAAAATAAGTAGAAATAAAAGAGAATTTGAAAATTGAAGTGAAATTGGATTTAAAAAGTATAGTTAAACTGAAATCGAAATTGAGATGAATAGTGAAATTGAAATTGAAATCGATTTCGAAAATTGAAATTGAGATTAAGGTTGAATTGAAGTTTAAATTGAAATTAGATTTGAAATTTAAGTTTTAATTGAGTTTAATTTGAAGTTAGAATTGAAATTGAATTGAAATTGGAATTTAAAATTTCATATTAAAATAATAGGAATATAATAATATTATAATATGGAAATAGTGAAAATACATTTTAAATACTTTAAAATGTGGAAATATTGATTTAAAATGATTTGTAATAATTTTATAAGTAATAAAATTCAATTTGAATTGATTATTTCAAATATTGAAAAATGAGTTAAAAATAGGTGCGTCGCGCAACGATGGTTCGCGATTTCGCGCCGAAAAGTTCAAATGAGTGTATAGAATGGAATATAGCTCGGAATTCTTCGAGATAAGTAAATTCTAGACTATTATATCCATATCTTCTAAATGAAGAAAGAAAATCAAAATTTTGTTGAGTAGATTTTGAAATATATCCAAATCAATTTTCTAGAAAAATCGCGCCAGTGTAGTTAAGTGACCATAACGGGAAATCCGTTTAAATGAACGTTTTTAATTATTAAAAAATATGGAATAAATTTGATAAATCTATTTAAATAATTTAGAAGATATCTAAATTGAAAATATGAATTATCGAATGTTTAAAAGTTGTTTAAATCAAATAAGCTTATATAGCACTTTCCGCAGCACTTTTATGCTACGAATTCTATAACTTTTTGAATATGAGTTTTAAACAAGACGATTTTTCCTGTAATCAATTGTGAATGTTTTTAAGAGGAAAACTAAGTGTTTAAAAGATAATTTGGGATTTTTATAATCAATTCCAAAATAAAGTTGATAACTGAGTATGCGGAAACGACTAGTACATTTGTCCCGCCTGTGAGAGCTAGGAAGATAAAACAAGGTGTTTAACTAAGGTTGGGGATGGAGCAACCAGTGCCCTGAAATTACATAGCCTATGTTTTCTTTTCTTAGGCGAGGGGTAGAATAGATCGAAAGGAAAGCTCGGATGCTCTAAAAATATTGTATCAAGGAGATTGATATTATCCAAAATTTAAGCAATCTCCAAAATAAATGATTTTTATGATCCTATTTACTCAAAAATATTTGCTAAGATTGATTTAGGGTTTATCGTAAATGATGTCTTAAATAACATTATTTTTGACCCGCCTAAAAGTTAAGGAATTTGGATCAAGAGTTAAGTAAGGGAAATTGAGATATTATCCAAAGCAAAAGAATGAATTACTTAGAATTATTCTAAGACAAAAGAAAGAGATTTTGAAATTATCCGAATTGAAATTAAAGTGAAAAGAGACTTTAATAAATCCTGTATACTCATATTCACTTTTATCGATAATTGGATTTCGAAGGAACCGGGGTCGGATTTGGGTGATTCCTATACGAAAACCACTTCGAACCAGTTTACGTTTTCGAAGAATGAAGATATTTGAAGATGGAGATATTGAGATGAATAATAACGAGGGACCACTTGTTGATTAATTGGGGATAAACTCCCGATTCACTATATTATAGCAGTGGTCTCTTTGTTATGAAAAACTCAAAACCACAAGGACTTCTTGCCTAGTAATGGCCAAGGAAATTACCTTCGGTTTCGTTCGGTCCCAGAACGAACATGTATGGAAGAATGTCTGGCCTTGCATTCTAAATCACAATGAGTGATCATTATAAATGTATATTAGTCGGTGGTGGAGAAGACACCTTCTTTTAGCTTAACGCCATTTCCCGAGACATACGAGCTCAGGAGGTTATACGTTTGTAGAAATCAGTCATGTGAATGTGGAATGACAATGTGGCATTCAAAAGTGAAAGAAGATGTGTTATGTGAAAAGGTAATCGTAGCCTCGAGCCTCATCAACCGGAAATGACTGAAACAGGGTTAGATGCAGCAAGGCTAAGTGGGTCATTCCCAATTAGGGTATGATCATCCCCTTCTAGATATATATCTTCCTGCTATTACGTTCGAGATGTAAATTACTGTGGTGTATAGAAAACGAGCGCTCGGTTAAAGGTCGGTAACGACCGGGGGATGACATATTCGGTACTATCTAGTTATAGAGGTAGGTCGGTCTTGTGTTGGTAGAGGGCAGATGTTCTATGCCTTGGGACATCCATCTAGAGGTGTACCCATCAGAAGGTAGTCCCTTCACCTAGTCATTTGTATGGAAATTCATTCTCCAATAAGGACCTGTGGTTTTGTTTGTATTGGCGTAATGAATAGCCTCAAAATGTTATGTGGGTAACCATTTCGGATAAGATTAATAAGTTTAATTGCATATGTTTTCAAGGAATGTCACTAGAAATAATATCAAATGTTTTGATATATAAAAGTGTTTTAAGTTATCATAAGGTAAAAACCCGTCCATGTTATATGTGGGCGTAGTCTTATGAGATACTCTTTCTTTTCAAAAGATTTTATTTAAAGACTGATATATGACACTGTCATTTATTATTGAGTTTTTCTCACGCTGGTTTATCAAGCCTGATCCAGGTATTTTCAATACTCGGGTCAGATCCGAGTAGTTTCAGGTTTAGTCGAAGACGGTTTAAGTTTCCAAAGGGGAGCTGGAGATATTCATCTACGTATGACATATTCTATTATCCGCTACTGTCTGTTTGTCTTTGTTTGATGTTTGTCAGCAATTGTAAGGACAGATGTTTATAACTGTCCAAGCTGAATTTAGGTTAGACTCTGATATATGTATTTTAAAAGTTTTCTGTTGTAAAGATATTGTTCAATATTATATTTTATTCCATTCGTATGAGATTCTGTTCTGTCTATTTTCTTCATTACCCTTAATGATCCGTCTTTTCGTGCAATTTGAGTTGGACCATGTGTGGTTTATTGTTGATTCAAAGGGTACGGGAAAACGGGCCATTACATCTGGTATTAGAGCTTTTGGTTGAGCGAACACCGAAGCCTGATATGGGTTAGACTCATCAGAGATATGATTAGTAATATCCTAGGATGAGTAACTCGTTAGAGATAGGGTTAGTAACACCTTAGAATGAGTTATGAGAGTATTATATATATATATGAGCGCGTATTTGTTAATTTTATAAAAATGGTTTTGTTTTAAAGAAATTGGTAAATGAAATAATTTTACCTCGGTTTATATTTTATGTAAAAAGAAATATTTTTATATAGTTAGAAATTATGGATTGTTTGTAATTTTGCTTAGTAAATTAAAATGTGAATATCTTGTGATTAGAATTGCACGATTTGACTATGAGATATTCCATATAGAATCAATTAGTTGAAAGCTAGAATTTAGAACTTTAATCATATGCCCCTAGATATTTGGTTATTAAGAAATAATGATTTAATGATAATCAAAATTGATGGATTTAAAAGCTAAGTACAAATATCTTGTGAAGTAAAATTTGCGATTTGATTATAAGATATTTGACGATAATATTTAAGCTAGAAGTTGTAATTAGAGAAAGTAAAAAGGGAAAATTCACACTTAGAAAATTATTATCAATAAGATAGAAAAAAGATAAACCTCAATTGAGACTTTGGGTAAATATAATATAAATGGGTAAGTTCTATAACTTATAAAGAAATAAGATAATTTGAAATTTAGACTCTTTGATTAAACTCTTTGATTAAGTTAAAATCAAAGTGAAATTTAGGAATAAGAGTTATAAGAAATATCATCCTAATATAAAATTTTGAATTAGTGATACATTTAGGGTAACATTTGTAATTCAAAAATGGAATAAGATTAGAGGTGGATAGTTTTGAATAATATGGTTAATAGGGTAATTGTTGGATGAAAAAGGCTAATAACAAATACCATGTGAATTAAGTTTCACAATTTGACTATAAGGTATTTGATAAATTTGAGGTTAAGATATTTGATTTAGAAAAAGGATAAGATAAATAATATTGGCTAAATTAAGACCTTAGATAAATAAAACTAAGGATTAAGTTTTATAACTTATTAGTTTGAGATAGTAATAGAGTTTCATAATGGTTAAACACTCTAATTGAAGTAATAACGGTCTGAAGTTTGGGGATATGTATATATATACTCTTAGGAAGTAAAGGTATATTATACAAGTTTAAGTCATATTTGTATGCTTAAGTAATAATGGATTTAGTAGAAAGTAAATGGTTGTGAAAAAACTTGGATTAATAGAAATTTTGAAGAAATACATTTGGAAAAAATGAATGTGAATAAATACATAAGTTATACGTAGATCATTTCGGCACATAAATTCTTGATCTAAGATTTGAGTATAGAACTTTGAGGTGTTTACACCAATTCGAAAAAGGATTTATCACTCGATTCTTGATGGCGAACATTGATGAGGGTTTGTGATTACGTACTTAAGTTTTCTATCATAGTTGAGAGCTGTGCAAGGAAAGTAAGGGTTTGTGATCAAGAAGTCTGATCAAAGTCCGCACTAGAAAATCGGGAGATCGATACTAGTTCGGAAGCAAAGTTATGGATTCAAATAATAGATCGAATCAAATATCACGTATAGTATAATGTTTTGGGTCTGTCTACAGAGTAGTTGGACGTATTCATTTATGTTGATATAGTATCAGTTTGGTTGTTTTTGGATGTATGGTCTTATTTGGTTGTTGTATATATTATCTTAAGTGTCCGGTACGCACCAGGATGGGTAGGATAGTAGTCTAACATGATGTATGTATATATAACCTTAAGTACATGATAAGTACTCAGGTTAGTATGGGGAATCTCTGTATGTATGTTTGGTATCATTTGTTTTAATGTTGTTATGGTATCAACCTTCTTTTTATATATGCATCTTTTCTATCGTCGGTATAAATAAGTCAAAATGTTTGAGGATACGAGTGTGAGATAGATTCCTTTATCTAACTTTCATTTCGAGGACGAAATGCTTTTAAGTAGGGGAGAATGTAACGACCTGTAATTTCGCTACTTCGAAAATGAGTGATTTTGTTTATTTTATATTTAAAAGGGTTTAAAACTTAAATAAATAAGTTATATATAATAAATAATAAATAATAATCGTTATACAAAAATAACCAAATTTTTTCGCATTTTGTCAGTTTTACATACACTGTAAAATTAGAGATTTTGATATTATTTAAATATGGTTTTATAATATAAATAGACATGTTTTAATTTATTTAAAAGAAGTAAGAAGTTCATTTTTAAGTTTGGTTTACATCAATATATAGCTTAACAAAAACGTCAAATTTTGACTATAAAATTTAATAAAAAACACTGTTTTCAACCGTAACAAGTTGTCGCAACGTTTAATAAATGTGTTCACTTTATGACCTATATAATAACAACTTTACAAACTTTAAATCACATTACATTTAGCACTAAAAGACAAAAGGTTTATATTAGGAAAGTTTGAATAAATATATAAAAAAGTAAAATGGTGTGATTTGACAAATTTTATTTTATTTTGAAATCTTTATAAACAACATCATTACTTATATCTTATATCATTAATGAGACGTTATGCATATACATAGGAAAGGAGCTAAATTATATGTTTAAATATTTACAAACCATAAAAAGATGACACCTCTTTATCTCTTAACACGCTCTTTCATAAACATCATTCCACACATTAAATGCAACTCAAATCAAAGGCTAATCATGTCCAATAGTAAAAAAGGGTATTAATGTCATTTTCCACTAAAATCTCCAGTTATAAATATAAGCCCAAACCCCTTCATTTTTTCACTACATTTCATTCTAAAAAATTCTCAAACTCCTTCTCTACTTCTTCATTTTCTTCCACCACCTCAACATCACCCTAACCCGAGCTCCACCCACCTCTACTTGGCCATACCCTCCACCTAAACCCCTCTACCCAAGCCTACACGCCTCAAATACCCACGGCCAAGCTTCTAGCTGAAGCCACACACCCTTACACCCCCTCCTTTCCACCTA
Source organism: Allium fistulosum (assembly GCA_030737815.1). NCBI lineage: Eukaryota > Viridiplantae > Streptophyta > Magnoliopsida > Asparagales > Amaryllidaceae > Allium > Allium fistulosum. The sequence continues at coordinate 203,024,704 of CM060904.1, read as the reverse complement.
CCCAAGTCCTCACATACCACACGCCCCCACCTACACACCACGGCCGAGCCAAATACCCCATACCCGAGCCTAAAACACACGCCCACCCCACCTACCCGCCTACCCAAAGCACACACACCCCACACAAAGGCCATAACCTCCCCTAGGCCCACGGTCACACTAAAAAAAAGGAAAAAAAAGAAAAAAAGAAAGTAGAACAAAAGAAAAAAAGAGAGGAAAAGGCAAATTCGATACGTTTGGAAAAAAAGCGCGTTAGTTCGAGAAGCACGTTAGCCTACAAAAAGATTGACGGAGTGGAAATAAAGGTGAGAAAAATTCTCACCGCTTTTAAAAGATCGTATTTTGATATTGTTATAATAATCATCTTATTATATGCAAGTATATACCCCTTTGAATTGTTGTTATGGATGTTTGGATATGTTTGTGTTATGTTTGAATAGTTGCAAGTATTTATGGTTGTGATTATTTATCATATTAGTTGTGTATGGACCATAATTATGTTAGTGATGAATGTTAAACCTGATTATGCTCATTTTGATTAAGTATTCCCTTTGATAAATAAGGCCCAATTTTTGGTGAAATGATATACTTTGGAAAAATAAGTCTCTTTTTAAGTAGAATTTAAATTAAAGTAGAAATAAAAAAGAATTTGAAAATTGAAGTGAAATTAGATTTAAAAAGGATAGTTAAAGTGAAGTTGAGATGAATAGTGAAATTGAAATCGATTTTGAAAATTGAAATTGAGATTAAGGTTGAATTGAAGTTTAAATTGAAATTAAATTTGAAATTTAATTTTTAATTGAGTTTAATTTGAAGTTAGAATTGAAATTGAATTGAAATTGGAATTTAAAATTTAATATTAAAATAATAGGAATATAATAATATTATAATATGGAAAAGGTGAAAATACATTTTAAATATTTTAAAATGTGGAAATATTGATTTAAAATGATTTGTAATAATTTTATAAGTAATAAAATTCAATTTGAATAGATTATTTCAAATATTGAAAAATGAGTTAAAAATAGGTGCGTCGCGCAACGGTAGTTCGCGATTTCACGCCGAAAAGTTCAAATGAGTGCATGGAGTGAAATATAGCTCGGAATTCTTCGAGATAAGAAAATTCTGGACTATTATATCCATATCTTCTAAATGAAAAAATAAAATCAAAATTTCGTTGAGTAGATTTTGAAATATATCCAAATCAATTTTCTAGAAAAATCGCGCCACTGCAGTTAAGTGACCATTACGGAAAATCCGTTTAAATGAACGCTTTTAATTATGGAAAAATATGGAGTAAATTTGATTAATCTATATAATAATTTAGAAGAGATTTGAATTAAAAAATATGAATTATCGAATGTTTAAAATTTATTTAAATCAAATAAGCTTATATAGCACTTTCCGTAGCACTTTTATGCTGCGAATTCTATAACTTTTTTGAATATGAGTTTTAAATGTGACGATTTTTCCTGGAATAAATTGTGAATGTTTTTAAAAGGAAAACTAAGCGTTTAAAAGATAATTTGGGATTTTTATAATCAATTCCAAAATAAAGTTGATAATTGAGTATGCGGAAACGACTAGTACATTTGTCCCACCTGTGAGATCTGGGAAGATAAAACAAGGTGTTTAACTAAGGTTAGGGATGGAGCAACCAGTGCCCTGAACTTACCTGACCTATGTTTTCTTTTCTTAGGCGAGGGGTGGAACAAATCGAAAGGAAAGCCCGGATGCTCTAAAAAGATTGTATTAAGGAGATTGATATTATCCAAAATTTAAGCAATCTCCAAAATAAATGATTCCTATGATCCTATTTACTAAAAAATGTTTGCTATGAGTTAAGAAATTTGGATCGAGATTTAAGTAAAGGAAATTGAGATATTATCCAAAGCAAAAGAATGAATTACTTAAAATTATTCTAAGACAAAAGAAAGAGATTTCGAAATTATCTGAATTGAAATTAAAGTGAAAAGAAACTTTAATAAATCCTGTATAATCATATTCGCTTTTATCGATAATTGAATTTCGAAGGAGCCAGGGTCGGATTTGGGTGATTCATATCCGAATACCACTTCGAACCCGTTTATGTGTTCGAAGAATGAAGATATTTGAAGATAGAGATATTGAGACGAATAATAACGAGGGACTACTTGTTGATTAATTGGGGATAAATCCCGATTCACTATATTATGCAATGGGCTCTTTGTTATGAAAAACTTCAAAACCACAAGGACTTCTCGCCTAGTAATGGCCGACGAAAGTACCTTCGATTTCATTCGGTCCCAGAACAAACTTGTATGGAAGAATGTCTGACCTTGCATTCTAAATCACAATGAGTGATCTCTATAAATGTATATCAGTCGGTGGCGGAGAAGACACCTTCTCTTACCTTAACACCCTTCTACGAGACATACGAGCTCAGGAGGTTATACATTTGTAGAAATCAGTCATGTGAATGTGGAATGGCAATGTGGCATTCAAAAGTGAAAGAAGATGTGTTATGTGAAAAGGTAATCGTAGCCTCGAGCCTCATCAACCGGAAATGACCGAAACAGGGTTAGATGCAGCAAGGCTAAGTGGGTCATTCCCAATTAGGGTATGATCATCCCCTTTTAGATATATTTCTTTAGGCTATGACGTTTGGGATGTAAATTAATGTGGTGTATGGAAAACGAGCGTTCGGTTAAAGGTTGGTAAGGACCGGGGGATGACATATTCGGTACTATCTAGTTATAGAGGTAGGCCGGTCTTGTGTTGGTAGAGGGTAGATGTTCTGTGCCTCGGGACATCCATCTAGAGGTGTACCCATCGAAAGGTAGTCCCTTTACCTGGTCATTTGTATGGAAATCCATTCTCCAATAAGGACATGCGGTTTTGTTTGTATTGGCGTAATGAATAGCCTCGAAATGCTATATGGATAACCATTTCGGATAAGATTAATAAGTTTAATTGCAAATGTTTTTAAGGAATGTCACTAGAAATAATATCAAATGTTTTGATATATAAAAGTGTTTTAAGTTATCATAAGGTAAAAACCCATCCATGTTTATGTGTGGGCGTGGTCTTATGAGATACTCTTTCTTTTCAAAGGATTTTATTTAAAGGCTGATATATGACACTGTCATTTATTATTGAGTTTTTCTCACGCTGGTTTATCAAGCCTGATCCGGGTATTTTCAATACTCGAGTCAGATCCGAGTAGTTTCAGGTTTAGTCGAAGATGGTTGAAGTTTCCAGAGGAGAGCTGGAGATATTCGTCTACGTATGACATATTCTATTATCCGCTACTGTCTGTTTGTCTTTGTTTGATGTTTGTCCGCAATTGTAAGGACAGATGTTTATAACTGTCCAAGCTGAATTTAGGTTAGGCTTTGATATATGTTTTTTAAAAGTTTTCCGCTGTAAAGATATTGTTCAACGTTAAATATTATTCCATTCGTGTGAGATTCTGTTCTGTCTATTTTCTTTATTACCCTCAATGATCCGTCTTTTCGTGCAATTTGAGTTGGACATGTGTGGATTATTGTCGATTCAAAGGGTACGGGAAAACGGGCCATTACATTGCCTAAAGTCAGCGAGTAAGCTTAGTCCTATTTAATTGTCTTTCGAAGCAAAGAATTATGTCAAGAATTATGTGGTTAGCTGTTCCCAAGAGCTAATAGAATTTGGGGGATAGCTCTGGAACCATTTTAATGTGGGTCCACTAAATGTTACGAGTAGGAATCTACATTTGGTCTCATCTTAGGCCCAAATCGCCTGCATCTAAATTACATATAAAGCAATGTGGTCTTTGGGGTCAGATGTTCCATTATCAGAGAGTTTCGAGATCCTGAATCTCGGAGGCATAGGAGCTTCCATGATTTCATAGGGAAAAGGCTGAACTTTCCGAAGCTTCATTTCGACGTCGAGACTAGATGGATCTTTTTGTAATTTCTATACCTGCTATAGTAATTTAATTAACAAGTTTTTCATTGCTTGATCCCCATCGAGTCTTCGAGTTTTGGCTTTGGTTATTTCAGTTTGTGGCCATTTTTGTTGCCTTCTTTCAAAATTCACAATTTCGAGACTTAGAGTAAAGGGCCTCTCAAAATGTCCCGCTCTTATCATCTTTTCAGTTTCGGCTTTCATACCCGCATCCGTAAATCTAGCTTCTAAAGCCTCATCAGTCATTGGTAATTTCCTGGGTTTCAGCTGAAAGTTATAGGGTTCTCGTCTTCCTCAAGTATGGCTGAAACCTGTTTATACAATTCAACAAAAGAGCTCTTAACTTTGTTCTGGTAGTTGTCTAAGCATCGTGCTATGTCAGAAATGAACTTCAACACCATTTGTCAAAACTCGCTTTCGGTGAGGACTGATGCAGCAATTTCCTCATTAATAGTTTGATTTGTTTGGTCCATTTGATTTCCTTCATTCGTATGCAGTTCTTCGATTCCCTCATCCTAGGCAGGGAAGCGAGGCATCTTCCGAGAGGAGGATTTCGACTTCATGTTGGGTTGAAAGGTTTGAGCTTACTGGATTAGAAAAGAATAGAGATTGGTGGCCTTCCTTCTAGCACCAAAAAGGTTGGATAGATTTTTTGTCCGAATAACACTCCAAAGCTTTAGAATCTTGTTTCAAAAGGATGTAGATAATGTTGAATCATGAGTTTTGATTCATGACAAGGAGCATTAACAAAGACTATATGGCAATAGCAACAAAAAGAGAGTAACATATACATGGTATAAACTACAAAGAGAAGAGACTTCAAAACTAGTTTTCGTATGATTATTTATTATGTTTTTGAGTCTTAGACATGTTTAGATACTGTTAAAATCATTCTCAAGTAGTGACACTTGCACACAAAACAAATTATTTTCGTTTGTATATGCATTGAAATTCACAGTGCAAAATTGCACAGGTCAGTCGGCTGATTACAGTCGACTGACCTGGTGCAAAATGCACAGTGAAAAGAGAATTATTATACAAATTTGAATTTCAGTCAACTGAGCTTCTGAACTCAGTCGACTGACCTGCGTATAACGGCTATATTTTCTGAACGGATGCTTCCTCTCGCGAAGAGTTTCAATCCAATTCGAAGAGTAATGGCTGCATCTATTGATTGAATCTCTTAGCAAAAGGTTGTATCTATCTATGCACTATATAAACACATCAAAATCATTTTCCAAATCACCGATTCTTGAATAATTTACTGATCTTATTTACTCTCTATATTCTCTGCATTCAAAAGCAAACAAACCATCTTCATTGCTTCAATCCTTGAATTCATATTCTTTGATTCATAGCGATAATCTTCCTTTCATATCTTCACACACACTCATATACTTGAGGATTTGATTATAGGAAGGATGTACACACATTGACATATCTGTGTAATCAAGAACACATCAGTCAGAAAATTTTATATACTAGTAGAAGTCATGTTCTGCTGCTCAGGCATTGTGAAGTCCTCTTCGGCTGCTGAGGTGAAATCCTATTCCGCTGCTCAGGTCCCTGTTCGGCTGCTCAGGGGTTGTATAAACCTGTTCCTCCGGGTTAAGTGAGGGTTGCTGTTTTAGTGAAATTCCAAAAGGAGTCTGGGACTGGACGTAGGACGGAGCTTTGTATAAAAATCTCTGGTGTCATTTTTAAAATACTGCTATTATCATTTTCCACACTAGTTATTTTTATACTCATATTCCGCATCAGTAGATAACTTAGTTTATATCGCATTGCCACTACATTTACATTGTTTTCAACTATTGGCCATTTCGAACCTATAGCATAGCAGTTACTTTCATTTAGTATTAGAGCCTGGAATTCTATTGATCATCACAACATCATAGAATAATGGCCAGAAAACGATCCAGTCGAAATACAATAGGCAAAATCCATGTCAAAGCCACTAGTGAGGACTATAAAAAGGTACTTTCTGATTTGCAAATTTCAGTAAAAGATAATAATGAATTAGTTAGTGTAAGCAATAAGATTTCAAAGCTTAATTTTATTATTTTAGAAAAGATGAAATCCGTTGAACTTGAAAATGAGAAATTGAAAAACGAGAAGTTAAATTTAGAAAATCAACTTGGTGATTTAAAGAATAATTTTATAACTTTTAAAGATTTTCTAGATGAAAAAACACCATATTTGAAAAAGAGAGAAAAATTTTCAAAAGAAATTTTTGATTTGAAAAGACAAAATGATTTATTACAATCCTCTTTAGATAATTCAAAATCTCAAAATTTCCTTCTCAAAAATGAAAACTGTACGTTAAAAAACGAGAATTCTGAATTAAATAAGAAAATTGATCTTTGAATACTAGTAATATTTCTTTTGAAAATAATAATTGTGACTTTAAAGCTAAATTTGATAAACTTAACACTGAAGTCACAAAATTTAATAAAGGTCAAAACGATTTAAACGTGATTTTATCTAGTTCTAGACCTTTACATGATAAAAGTGGTTTAGGATATAATAAAACTAATCGTAGAAATAGCACTAGATATGCTTTCATGTATAGTAAAAATGTTAGTGCTAGTACTAAATTTTGAATAAAGCCTAAATCCAATTTTTATAGAAATTCAAATACTGTTATGACCGATAATTTTTATAATTTCTCTAGAAATACAAAATCATTGACGGGAAATATGAATAAAAATTATCTAAGTATTTGGTCTCCTGTTAATTGGAAAAATAGAGAAAAATACATTGATGGTTATTTTGATATGGTAGTTAAAAATGAAAATTATATTTATACAGGTTCAACACAACCCAAATGGGTATGGTTTCCTAAAAATTAGGAAATTATAAGAACCTTGGGTATCACATACTTTAAATGTTAATTTATTTTCTGATACCTTACATTATGTAGCTACATCTTGGTTTGTTAAGTCAGTTATGCTTATTCTATGCTTTATTGGTTATGTCTACTCCTTTTTGTCGATGACAAAGGGGGAGAAAAATGTCTACTAACAAGTTTTATGCAGATTACATTATCGCCACACATTCAAGGGAGAAATATATATAACTTTTATTATATAATTTCTACTGTATATCAATTCGTCAGTTACAGGTTGTCATCGATCAAAAAGGGGGGAATGTTGAATCATGAGTTTTGATTCATGACAAGGAGCATTAACAAAGATTATATGGTGATAGCAACAAAAAGAGAGTAACATATACATGGTATAAACTACAAATAGAAGAGACTTCAAAGCTAGTTTTCGTATGATTATTTATTATGTTTTTGAGTCTTAGATATGTTTAGATACCATTAAAATCATTCGTCAAGTAGTTACACTTGTACACAAAACAAATTATTTTCATTTTTATATGCATTGAAATTCACTGTGCAAAATTGCACAGGTCAGTCGACTGATTACATCGACCAGTCGACTGACCTGGTGCAAAATGCATAGTGAACGGAGAATTATTATACAAATTTGAATTTCAGTCAACTGAGCTTCTAAACTCAGTCGACTGACCTGCGTATAACGGCTATATTTTCTGAATAGATGCTTCCTCTCGCGAAGAGTTTCAATACAATTCGAAGAGTAATGGCTGCAACTATTGATTGAATCTCTTAGCAAAAGATTGTATCTATCTATGCACTATATAAACACATCAAAATCATTTTCCAAATCACCGATTCTTGAATAATTTACTGATCTTACTTACTCTCTATATTATCTTCATTCAAAAGCAATCAAACCATCTTCATTGCTTAAATCCATGAATTCATATTCATATTCTTTGATTCATAGTGATAATCTTCCTTTCATATCTTCACACACACTCATATTCCTGAGGATTTGATTATAGGAAGTGTGTACACACATTGACATATCTGTGTTATCAAGAACACATTAGTCAAACAATTTTATATACTAGTAGAAGTCCTATTCTGCTGCTCAGGCATTGTGAAGTCCTCTTCGGCTACTGCGGCGAAATCTTGTTCCGCTGCTCAGGTCCCTGTTCGACTGCTCAGGGGTTGTATAAACCTGTTCCTCCGGGTTAAGCGAGGGTTGCTGTTTTAGTGAAATTCCAGAAGGAGTCTAGGACTGGACGTAGGACGGAGCTCCGAACCAATATAAAAATCTCTGGTGTCATTTTTATTATACTGCTATTATTATTTTCCGCACTAGTTATTTGTATACTCATATTCCGCATCAGTAGATAACTTAGTTTATATCGCATTGCCACTACATTTACATTGTTTTCAACTATTGGCCATTTCGATCCTATAGCATAGCAGTTACTTTCAGATAAATTGAATGAATATCGAAACTATGCAGATAATAAGCACTGAAAGGTAAAGAGACATGAGATTTATAGTGGTTCGGGACTAAGATCCCTACGTCCACTTCGAAGGTTCCGTCATGAGCTTTTATTCCTCAATTTGATGTACAAGTACTTCTATTCCAAAGTCCGTCGTTAATGTTCTTTTGATTAAAGCCTTTTAAATAGAGTAAGGGATATGGAATGATTGTAGAATGTCAAAAAATATCCCGTCCATTTCTTTTCAATAGCATGTGGTCCTCTATTTATAGTGAATTTAAGATTCTCCCATTAATGCAGGGGCTTTCATGTAGATTGATGACCTGGCTTACTATAGGGGGCTTGGATTCAAACACTTGTCATCATCTTATCGAGAGTACTTTGACACAAATTAATGACGTGTCACTCTTATATATAGTTCCATTGATTCCTTTCGTTTTTTTTAACTGTTGATCTCGGTTTAGGGCTATCTAAGTCATTGATTATTGCTACATGTTGAAATGACTTTGGTCTCGGTAGTTGCCGCTCTCGGCTGAGCTTGGTTCCTTAATTGGACAATGGTCTTGATCTTAATCGACATCTATGCTCTTTCTTTTGGATCCTGGGTTCTCGGATATTGATTCTGGTGTTTAAGCTCTCAGTGGAAAATGAATAATGGATCTCAAAATTACAAACCAATGAGCTTTCCTTTCGAATATTCGTAACTTGTACCAAGTATAAATCATGGTGTAACAATATTTGTAACATACAAATGTTATATACATATAATTGACATTATAAAATATAATAATTTTAAATAATAATATAAATAAATTTGACTTTAAATTCTAAATTTAAAATTAAAATTTAAAATTTCAGATCCCAATTTATATAATAAAATATCCGGAGATTTAAAATTCAAATCAATATATTAAATTTTAAATGAATATATATATATATATATATACACAATGTATATTTCAAAAATAATTTTTTATTATATAAGCATATATATATATATCAAAATTAATATTTCAAGTATATTTATATAAGAGGGAATTAGGGAAAAGGATAAACTTCGAAAAAAATTACCTAAAAGACATCAAATTTTATTTTAGGCCGAAGGACAAAATGTTAGTTATAATTTAGGCTGAAGGACAAACTTTAAAAAAAGTTAGGCTAAAGGACAAAAGCTAATTTTATTTTTAGGCATTATATTCAGTTTTATAGTATGAAAAACTAGCATCGTCCTTCATCATAAGAAATAAACTTGTTGTCCTTCAGTCTAATTTTTTTCTTCAAAATGTGTTCTTGTGCCTATTTTCCTGTTTATATAATATATATATATATGTGTGTGTGTATTAGTGTGAAAATGATTAAATAAATATTTATATATATTAACAAATATTCAGCTTTAAAAATATTAATCGAAAATAATTTTTTTAAAGGCTTACGATTTAGAAAAAATAATTTCCTAATTTATATATATCCGTATGGAAATCTTAATAAAAAATTAATTTTTTAATGAAAACTATTCTAAAACATAGGTGTAATTTTATTAAGTATTGGTTCGTATAGTTTAAAATATAAATATATATCCAGTTTATAAAAATTTAGGTATAATTTAAAAATAAATTTACATACATGCATATATATATAACGTATAGATTTATATATATATATATATATATCCATATTTTTTTTTGTAAAAGTAGTGTATATGAAATAACAAAATTTATATTTGCATATTTATATTTAATTATGTTTTTATTTTAAAATTAAATTTCTGTTTTAAATTCAATATAAATATTATTAAATTCGAGTTTTTTATTTTACAACCTTGAGCTATATGTTTATATATATATTAAATACATACAAAATATCTATATATATGTAGATATATATATATGTGTGTGTGTGTGTGTGTATCATCCAATATAGGTAGCATAAACATATGTGGATTCACGATAATTCATATACTATCTAAAAACATATATAACATGATGAAAATTATATACAAATGTAAATCTAAATGTAAATGAAAGATTTACCTTAACTAAAGCCTAGTTGTTACAAGTTGAAATGTTGAATTGATGAACTCATCGAATTAGCACCCAAAATTCCAAAACATGCTACCAGATTGAAAGCCTCAACAACCATCTACTATTTGTATTTAAATTAATTTTTAAAAGCTTAAAAATTGAGGAGCAATGGCAAGGGGGAGGTCAGCTAGATCTGGTCTAAAGGGAGGAAAATCAAGAGTTTCTAAAGTAGAGTTTGAGGTGTTTAAATAGTAAAGATCCAAAGAAGCAAAAAGAGGATCTGGATCCACATTACCCTCGTACTATTTCCCACCTTTTGAATCATTATTCAACCCCACTCCAACCACTTTTGGCCAGCCACTACATGCCCATATTTGAGCCTCAAAATTTATTCAAGCTCGATTAATAAAAATGCATTTAAATCTAATGCAAGTGCTCATTAATACCATATATCGATACGTGTGTATATAACTTTTATATACACACTATTTTAATATCGAATAATTCAAATATTAATCTTCACTTGTCACCTTAACTAGTGGTGTGACATTACGGCCAAATTTATCACTTACATAACTTTGGTAAAAAATCCAATTTTACTAATTTAAGCATTGCTCGGTAGTGATAATTATTTGTACCAATTCTCTTCGTCAATACTATTTCACATTAGGACTTATATATGGAATTTGATAATGGTCAAATTTTCAATATCATCTTGTTGGCGTCGAAAATGACCACCAACACCCAGTTGTATGAAAGCACCAATATCTAATCCAATTACAGAAATATGAAGATAAATTGAAGAACAAAATTAAAACAATTCGAAAGCAAGCAAATAGAGATAAAGATTTATAGTGGTTTGGCTAACTCTGGCCTACGTCCACTCCAAAGATTTTCCTTTTATTAGTTTATACTGCTGATTACAGTTACAAATCCTTGAAATTCAAGAATAAAAATGGCAGAGTATAGCCTAGGTAGTGATAAGTTAGGGGTATGCCCTAGAGGCAATTATGTAATTTATTACGTATATCTAACTCGTTGACCAATCTTGTTCAAAATAAAAGGTATTTTCTTTCTATTATATACTTGATATAATATGATTATATTAATTAATTAACTTATTTAAAAGTATATTTAACAGAAAAATCCATAAATGGTATATTTTGTGATAGTAGTTACAAAGTGTTGTAATCGTAATTTATCACAACGAAACAAATATACCATTTTAAATGTTCCTAGTCAAGATGCATCAAGACTGGATATTGATGCATCCGTTGAGGCTAGAGTACATAATGCTCTCCAAATGTTGGGCAGTGTATTACTCATGACTGCTGGGGAACCTAGGGGTTACGTACTAATAGTTATTGGATAATTATGGAACGACTCACTCGATAGTTTTCTGTTGGTTAATATAACTAAGGTCAAAAAGAAAATATCGATGTGACTGATTTACATAGTTCACTCAACTTGAGAATACTGTGGATCTTCAATATGAAAGCTCCGCTTTGATTATAGCTAAATGATGGCATGGCGTCCATCGAGTGACTATAGGTTGGTCGAGTGGAAGTATTGGAAGTGAAGCACTATTCAAGAGTATATGCGGTTAGTATCACAGTCAACTTAAGTCAACTCAAAGTCAAAGTCTCTGGCCAGAGTATTTCGGTTAATAATAATTGTTATTATTGAACCAAGGAATTTGTATTTAGACTATTAAGTTGAATATGGATAAGGTTGGAATTTTGACCATTACGAAATTTCATAAGTCCAAAGTGATATATTTTGACGAAGAGAATTGGTGTAAACAAATGTTACAACCGGGTAACACTTATTAAACAAAAATTGGATTTTACCGAAAATGAGTAAGCGATAAATTTGGCTATAATGTCACACCACCTGCTAAGTGATGTATGAACGTTAACATTAGAAAAGTTCAATGTTAATCGCTGAAAATATTTACACCCAAGAGTTACACAGCCGAAATGATGAATTCCTTTAAGACCGAACGATTTAATTAGTTTATAAGTTTTATAAATTAATTAAATTAATTAATGTTTATGAAATATTAGTTATAAAATTTGAATATGATTTTAGAAATAAATAATGTTATATATATTTATAATAGTTATAAATATATCGATCGATATATAATATCGACAAGCGATTAAATTAGATTTAATTGCATTGTATTTTGGCTTGGGCTTAGATGGGTTAAAGGCCCATCATTAGGTCTGAAAATTTTCGGTTTTGGGAAGGTCTAGGGGTGGCTAAAACATAAGGAATTGACTTAGAGATAATGGGTTGAGATAAAGTGAGAATGGATAAAAAGGTTTTCTTCGTTTCTCTCTAATACAAATATATATATATATATATATATATATATATATATATATATATATAAACAATAACTATCCTTTTTGGCCGCCATTACCTTCTACATTGCTGGTTAAAACATAGCTCTAAATCCACTCCAAAATTCTCAAATATATTTCAAATTAAAATAATATTATTCAATAGTTCGAGATTGGTGATTCCGGACTTGCAATCTGACGAATCAAGAACAGTAAAAGGAAGGAAAGTTATTGCTTCGACGTGAATTCAAAGGCATCATTAAATTGGTAATTTTAATTCATATTACAGTAATTAAATTATATTATATGATCCTATAATGAGCAATTTCATATATGTTTAAATATATTGATACTATATGTATAGTTAGGTGAGATTTTTGTAAGTGGATGTGGTTGTCACAAATCAGTTTGGTTATGTGCATAATTTGTTTATTATAATATTTGATTTATGTATAGACAAAGTTTGTTTACTGTACAAAATCAAATTTTATCATTAATAATTTTTTTATATATATTTATTAATAAATTCATATATATATATATATATATATGTATATTTCTCTCTCATTATAGCATATGTGCATATATAATATATATATATGATTTAAAAATTTTAGTACACTTATTTATATATAATATGAATTTACAAATTTGAAAATTAATTATCATACATATATTCATATTTTTAAATTAACATTTAATGAATTTTTGAATTGTTTATTATATATATAAAATAATTATTAGATTAAAATTTCAATTTTATATTTTTTGAAAATATTATATCATTTTAGAAACATATAGAAAAATTTTAGGAATTTTTCAATAAAGTTTATAATTTTTAGTAATTAATATTCGGAAAAACTGTTTATGATTTATTAAAAATAATAATTTAATTCAAAAATTCTTTATAATTTTTTTTAACTTTTCATTCATTATCCTAGAATTTCTGAAATTTTAAAATTTGAATTTTATATAGTATATTATTTTATATTAAATAATTATTGCCGAAATCAATGTATTTGTTTTTAAAAATAATAATTCACCTTTGAAAATCTCTAGATTTTTTGTAAGCTCTATTTATAATCCTAGATTTTTGAAAATTATAAAATTTGAATTTTCATCAATATATTATTTTATGTTAATTATTTATGGATGAAAACATTATTTTATTCATATTATATACAAATTAAAATACTAAAATTATTATTATTCCAAAACTAAATTAATTTTGAATTATAAATAAATTTTAATAATTTTTATCTCCCTTTCTATATATATATATTTATCTATATATAAATGTTTTATGTTCATATATTATATATAATATATTTATACATACATGTGTGTGCGTGTGTGTATGTGTGTGTGTATGTATATGTGTATATATATATTTTGTAACACATATACATGCACATATTTGGATAACATACATGACATAAAAAATGAGCTAATATTTCTGTTGTAGTGTAATGAAAGTGTACGTGCAGTAGTAAGGATCGTGTAATATGGTATATTAATGCGAAAACTGGTAATAACAGTAAAGTAAAAATTAAAGTAAGCACACCAGGAATTTTTATACTGGTTCGAACTTCCGTTCTACGTCCAGTCCCAGAATACCCTCTGGATTTAAACTAAACCCCTCACTTAACCCGGAGGAATAGGTATACGACACCTGAGCAGCCGAACAGGAATTTTTCCGCCTCAATAACCGAAGAGGACTTCAACTTAATACAAAGTGTTTGTTGACGAATGTGTTTTAAATAACACTGATTGTCTTTTGATAGTACAACTTTCCTATAATCAAATCCTCAAGAGTATGTATGTGTGTGAAGATTTAGAAGGAAGATAATCACGTAGAATCGAAGTATATGAATAAATTCAAGGATTCTAGTGATATTAAATAAGAGTGAATGCTTTTATTTGCAGAAATGAAAAGAGATTAGATTTCAGAAATATAAACAAGAATCGGTGATTGTAGAAGTGAATTGAATATGTTTATATAGTTGTAGAAGAGTTGTAATCTTTCATGAATAGTTTTAGTCAACAGTAGTGTCCATACCTCTTGAAATATAGGACATTACTCTTCATGAAAAGATCGCGTCTCTTCAGAAAACTAGCCGTTTTTCTCTGGTCGGTCGACCGGAAAACCTGGCCGATCAGCTGAGTTGAGAAATGTATACAAAACAGAAAGTCACTGTGCATATGATACAGGGTCGGTCGACCGAGGATCCTGGTCGGTCGGCCGACCTGGTGTTATATGCACAGTGAACATAGTTTTTGCTATAAAATGTTTTGTGTGCGTGTGTGATTATTTGAGGAATGATTTTAACATTGTTCTAAGACTCAAATAAAATAAAATATCCATACTAATCCCTGAATTGTAAGATTATCTTCTTTGTAGTGCACGGTATGCACTTATTCTCTTTTTGTCGCTTTCATATAGCATTCTCGTCGTATGATCTCTGAAGCTTGTGTCATGAATCAAAACTCATGAATCAACATTCTCCCCCTTTTTGATTGATGACAATACTTATGTGACGAAGTAATATTGACATATATATTATAGTTCTCCCCCTGAATATATGGCGACTTTTCTGCAAAAATTCGTTAATTTGCATACGTTTCTCCCCCTTTGTCATCGACAAAAAGGAATACTTATAACCGATTAAAGTAATGCAAAAACATTTAAATTTACATGGTACATTCTTTGAGCTTAATTAGAAATAATTTAAAGATTTTTGCTTAAATTATAACATAACAATTAATTAAGAAACAAATAAAGTACAAGAGATTCTTGAAAGTGAAATAAATTTAAAAATACTACAATTACTCCTCATCATCGTCGGTATCCCACTGTTCTGGATGAAGATTTTCATCGAGAGGAGCCGGTTCCTTACCCCGTCTTTGAGTGGTAGGTGCGGGAGTTGCCGATGTGCTGGAACTTGTGTTCTCGGATGTAGACCAAGAGAAATTTGGTGCTGGTCTTTTTCCAGGGGCAACAAATGAAGCACCGGCTTCAGAAGAGCATGATAAGGCATCCCATAAATTTACGAAGAAGCCTTTGATCTTCTTGAAACGCCCATCAATTTTTCGAAGGCGAGAATCCAAAGCTAGTTGATTTTGGGCTAAAATATCAATGGCAGCCGCTGTGCTAGTACCGGGAGGTGGTCTTTGGATAGAGGTTTGACGAGTTATACGTTCTGTAGAATGAGTGGAGGGTTGAGGAGTAGAATAGCTACGACGTAGTTGTTCTCGTGGAATGGTACGCCATTGCTGAAAGGTTGTAATTTGGGATGGTGCATCGGGTAACTTCATCAATTTTATTGTTCGTGAGTCAAAGGTACGAACTTTGGATGTTTCGGATTCCGGTGCATGAGTGACAAAGTTGTTAATCAATCGCATTATGTATTCTCCATAGTAAATATGGAGCATTTTTCCTTGGTTGAATGTAAGGAATTCATCCATAAGAAGTTGTGTCCAATTTACCCGAATGTTTCCACACATAGCATATAACGCCTTGAAGTTTTCGGGATATACTAAGTGGTACGACCCTCCTCTTGGAACAATAGACTTCATCATGAATCTATGAAAAAGTCGTGCTTTAGGTCGAAGAGATGAAGTTTTCCTTAAGTCGGTAGCATCATCTTCAAAGAATAAGTGACTTAGGCGGTCACGAGTTGATGGATTACAATCTACATCATGTAATGAGATTCCACCCGGTCGAGCATTTAAAATATGATTCATTCGATCAATGGAGAGAAACATCGATGTGCCACATACCGATGTCCAAACACAATTTTCAGTGTTTCTTGGTGGATTGACAAGATTGAGATTTGCTAAGAATAACTTGACCATTATATGATTAATCTTCAAGTTGTTTTTCCTATGATCAAGAAAAGCATCAAGACCACTTTCAAGAGCGGCATTTTCAACACCGTAGGCGGTAAAATCAGGATAACTTACAAAAGACTCCTCAAAGATTTTTGCATCTTGAAGCTTTATCCATCTTTCTAAAGCTTTTTCACTTACTAACCAAGAAGCAATTTGAGAATCTACAGGAGTTGAGGAAGATTGGCCAGCGGTAGTCTTAGATTTCTTTTTGGGAGCCATTTTTCTTGAAGAATTTGAAGAAATTTAGAAAGGTTGTAATGGGGGCTAGGGTTCAAATCTGTTGTGGTAGAGTAAAGTGAAGAGGTGAGATAAAAAGGTGAAGGGTTGGGTTAAAATATGAAGGTAATTTCAGCAGAATAACACGTTCGGTCGACTGAAGGACCTGGGTCGGTCGACCGAGTTGAGGTTCAGAACAGTGCTGAAACTTTCGGGAAAAGCTTCGGTCGACTGGTGCAGGGAATTCGGTTGACCGAGTTAAAAAATATTCTAATGTCATTCGGGAAATACGTTCGGCTGACCGAGTCAGGTATTTCGGTCGACCGACTTGGAAGAAATCTGTTTTTTAAAACTTCTCGGGACAGCTTCAGTTGACCGGTTCAGGCATTTCGGTCGACCGAAAGCATGTCAATAGACATTTTCATGTTGTTTTTTCAAATAAGAATTATAGAAATATAATCATATTATTACATCATATTTATCTATACAGCTTATTAAAAAATAACATATATATACTAAAATATAGCCATGATGAATTAGCATCGACGTTCCCATGAATTTGGAGATGGAACGTTTTCTACCGGTGACCATATTGGAGCTATTGGAGATTGAACATGGTTAGAGGGAGATGGAGTTCTGTAAGACGGTTCAGCAACATCATCCTTCTTAGATGAACAAAATTTCATGGCAATCTTTTCAAGGAAGCTTAAACGTCTTGCCGTGACTTTCTGTTCGTAATAAAGTTCCCTTTGCATATTCATCTGTTGTTGTTGGTAGTGATGAATTTCATCAATCTTTTGTTTGGTTGATGGAGTTACTACCATTTCCTTTTTCCCTTTCTTTTTATCAGGTGTATAACCTGTATGGGAGTCTTCCCATGGTTTCCACCTGTGTCGGGGGTCATTATCTGGAGAGGGAAATTCTAAAACACGGTTTGGCATTGGAAATGTAGGATAAGGACCACCTTCGGGGATACGATCAGAATAGTCGTCGTCCGGGGATGTATAAGAGAGATGAGAATTTTCAGAATTGTAGACATCATTGTTAGAAGACATTTTTGTTTCAAGTTTTGTGTTGTAAGAAATTTTTGTATTTTATGTTCTATTCAATAAACATATGTATGTATATATATATAACCATATTTTCTAAAAAAATAGTGGTCTAAAATCAAATTTTAGTTTTAATCACAGAATTCTTTAAACAAAAACTGTTTACAAATGAATGACATACAATGCTTTAGAGTCAAAAAATAGTATATTCTGAAATTAAGTTTTAATGATGCAAATTAGAAGCAGAGCTGGAACAAGAAACACCCATAGCCCAAGTGGCTATACTACAACATCTAACATATAAGTCAGAAGTCATGAGTTCGAGTACCGCTTTGGTCAGAAAAAAAATATTTTATATTTTTCATCATTTTATATATATATTTTTTTATTCATAAGTCTTTAAACGACATTATACCTAAATCTCGTCTTAGTTTTATAAAAGAAATTTCATTTAGTGGTTTAGTAAAAATGTCAGCTATTTGATTTTCAGTGTTGATAAATTCTAGATTTATTAATCCTTTTTCCAAACAATCACGAAGAAAATGATGACGAATATCAATGTGTTTTGTTCGGGAATGATTGACCGGATTTTTTGAAAGTTTTATTGCACTGGTATTATCACAATAAATTATTGATTTTTCAAGATGACAATTAAAATCTTGTAATGTCTGTTGCATATATACGACTTGTGCACATGCCAAAGCAGCAGATATATATTCTGCTTCACATGTTGATAAAGAAACACAATTTTGTTTCTTACTAAACCAAGAGACTAAGGAACGTCCAATGAAGTGACACGTTCCGCTCGTACTTTTTCGATCCGTCCGACTTCCTCCAAAATCAGCATCACTGTAGGAAACTAATTCAAAAGGACATTCTTTCGGATAAAATAGTCCGAAATCTTTGGTTTTAGTTAGATAACGAATAATGCGTTTAACTGCTCTCATATGTGATTCTTTGGGATTTGCTTGAAATCGAGCACATAAACAGACACTCATCATAATATCGGGGCGACTCGCTGTTAAATAAAGTAAAGAACCTATCATACTACGATATAACTTTTGATCAACACTTTTGCCATCTTCATCTCTATCGAGATGAACCGTTGTACTCATAGGAGTTGGTTTGGCAGTAGTATTTTCAAGACCAAAACGTTTGATTAAATTATAACAATATTTTTCTTGATTAATAAAAATTCCATTTTCAATTTGTTTAATTTGTAATCCAAGAAAATATGACAATTCTCCCATATGAGACATTTCAAATTCATTTGTCATTCTAGTTGAAAATTCTTGACATAATTTTTCATTTGTCGAGCCGAAAATAATATCGTCAACATATATTTGAATTATTAAAATATCTTTATTAGTTTTCTTAATAAAAAGTGTTTGATCTACTTTACCGATTTCAAAACCAGATTCTAATAAATAACCTTTAAGACGATCATACCAAGCACGTGGTGCTTGTTTTAAACCGTATAACGCCTTTTTAAGTTTATATACATGATCCGGAAATTTTTCATGATTAAACAAAGGTGGTTGTTCAACAAAAACATTTTCTTTTATGAATCCATTTAAAAATGCACTTTTAACATCCATTTGATATAGTTTAAAATTATGAAAACACGCATAAGCTAATAATATTCGTATTGCTTCAAGTCGGGCGACTGGAGCAAACGTCTCTTCGTAATCAATACCTTCTTCTTGATTATATCCTTGTGCAACTAATCTAGCTTTATTCCTTGTTATATTTCCTAGTTCATCTGCTTTATTTTTGAAAACCCATTTAGTACCGATGACTGATTGATCACTAGGTCTAGGAACGAGTTCCCAAACTTCGTTTCATTCGAATTGATTTAATTCTTCTTGCATGGCAAGTATCCAGTAGTCATCAGTTGAAGCTTCTTTTATATTCTTAGGTTCTATGTTAGAAAGAAAAGCAACATGACCAGCTTGATTTAATTGATGTCTGGTTTTAACATTCGTATTAACTTCTCCAATTATATTTTGCACAGGATGATCTTTTAAAATTCTAGGTGGAGATTTTATTAAATTAGAAGTTACATTTGTATTGGTTTCATGAATATCAAGATTTTCATTTATACTAATATTCTCATTCTGAGTAGATTCATCGTCAGAATCTATAGTAACACTTGGATTTATATTTTTAAAATTTTCGTTGAAGGAAACATGTAAACTTTCTTCAATAATTTGAGTTCGTTTATTATAAATTCGATAAGCCTTGCTTCGTTCCGAATATCCAACGAATATTCCTTCATCGGATTTTGGATCGAATTTACCTAATTGATCTTTAGTATTTAAAATAAAACATTTCGAACCAAAAACTTTTAGATATGAAATATTTGGTTTTCTTCCATTTAGAAGTTCATATGGTGTATTTTTAGTTAATGGACGAATAGAAACGCGATTTAGTACGTAACAAGCAGTGGCTACAGCTTCTGCCCAAAAATGTTTCGATAAAGTTGTTCCATTTAGTAAAGTTCTTGCACATTCTTGTAACGTTCTATTTTTCCTTTCTACAACTCCATTTTGTTGTGGTGTTCTAGGAAAAGAGAAATTATGGTTAATACCTTTCTTGTTACAAAATTGTTCAAAAACTTCATTTTCAAATTCGCCTCCATGATCACTTCTTATATTTTTAATCTTTAAAGTTTTAATATTTTGAATTCTTTTAACAAAAACTTTAAAATTATCAAAAGTATCACTTTTATTTTTCAAAAAGAAAATCCAAGTATATCTAGAGAAATCATCTACAATAACAAAAACATATCTATTATGATTAATAGATTGTACTTTGAGTTGGACCAAAAAGATCCATGTGTAAAAGTTTAAGTGGTTGTTCTGTAGATATTACTTTCTTTGATTTAAAAGAAGATTTTGTTAATTTTCCTAATTTACATGCATCACAAAATATGTTAGTTTTGAATTTTATATCGGGTAACCCTTTAACTAATTTATTTTTAGCAAGTTTGTTGATGGTATTAAAATTTATGTGACAAAATCTTTTGTGCCAAAGGCAAGAATCATTCTCTTTAGCTACTAGACACAAATTTGAATCATTATTAACATTCATATTTAGGATATAAATATTTTTATCTCTATTTCCTTCAAAAATGATGTTGTAATTTTTATCAAAAATGTTACATTTATTTTCTGAAAAAGTTATATTAAAACCTTTGTCGCATAGTTGACTAATACTTAATAAATTATGTTTTAAATTTTTAACTAATAAAACATCAGTAATGAGAGGTAAATTAGATGTACCGTTGCTATTGACATTGCCTTTGCCGATGATATACCCTTTTGAGTTATCTCCAAAGGTGACTGCTCCTCCATTTGAGTATATAATGTTTGATAACATTTCTTTGTTTCCAGTCATGTGTTTTGAGCAACCGCTATCTAAAATCCATTTTCCTCTCTTCTTATGTGGTACCTGCAAAAAATTATAAAAATTGGTACCCAATCTTTTTAGGGTCCTAAGAGTTAGATCTTAGGAAGCCAAACCCATACGGGTTCAGAATTCCCTTTATAAACATAATTATTGTTATTATGAACATTTTCCATAAAACTTTGGATATGTTTATTCCTTACCAATGTATTATTGGTTTTTGGAATTCATATCTTAATAGTTTTAGTATTTGAATAAACTGTTTTCCTAATATCTTTCTTAATTTTATTATTAATTTTACTTTTAGCAAAAGTATTTTATTTCTTAAATCCTAGTCCAGATTTATTGTTAGGAGTTTGAGAGTTTTCTAATATACTAGAAAGATTTTCTCTTCCTTTATTGAAATTAGAAACATTTTTAGAAATATCATCAAATTTTATTTTAAGACTAGATTTTTCTAACGCTAAATCCTTAATTTTAGATATTAAATCATTATTTTCAAAAAGTAAAACATCATTTTTATTTTCTGAATTTCTAGTTCCTCAGATATTGACGTAATTTGAGAAGATAAGTTAGAATTCGATTGTTGAGAGATTTCAAGTTCTTCTTCCAATATTACCTTCTCATCTTTTAACATATCTACTTCTAAAACTGTTCTATCTAACTTTCTTTGCAACTCCTTATTTTTCTTTTTAAGTTGTTTTGTTAAATTTACTAATTCAGAATTTATTTCAATTAAATCTTCAAAAGTAAAATCACTTACATCGTCTGACGAAGCCATGAAGCATACATTTGCTTGTTCATTATCACTTTCACTCTCTGATGAGGATGATGAGTCAGTGTCGTCCCAAGTGACTGAAAAAGCTTTTCGTTTGGTTTTGTCCTTCTTGAAATTATTCTTTTTACGATCTGGACAATCTTTCTTCATGTGTCCTTTCTTGTGACATTCATAACATTCCATTGTTGAAGATGATGGTTTGCTGCTATTAGAATTGTTGTTGGAATTATTTTTGTTTCCCTTGAATTTGTTTCTGTTGAATTTCAAAAACTTTTTGAAATTTTTAGCGATCATTGCCATATCTTCATTATCTGAGTCGGAATCATCTTTTTCTGCTTGGAATGCTACATTTTTCTTTTCTTGTGCTCCATTTCGTTTTGCCTGCAAATTTACTTCATAGGACATTAAATTACCTATCAATTCTTCTGGTTTTAATGTTGACAAATCAGTTGCTTCTTCAATAGCTAGGACTTTTCGTTCCCATTCGTCCGTTAAAGAATTCAAGATTTTTGTAACAACATCAAAATCAGTAAACTTTTGTTCTAGAGATAATAGAGCATGATAAATATCTTGAAATCTAGAGTACATGTCATTTATAGATTCATTTGGCCTCATTTTAAAGTTTTCAAATTGATGTTTCAGCATAGAAATTTTGCTCAATTTAACTTTGTTCGTTCCTTCATGTGAAACTTTAAGAGTTCTTCAAATTTCATAGCCGGAAGTACACATACTAACTCTATTTAATTCATTTCTATCTAATGCACAAAATAAAATATTCATAGCCTTTGCATTTGATGTAGCATCTAGTTTTTGTGTGTTACTCCAAGTCGAGTATTCTCCAGTAGGAATTGTGTATTCTCTTTGTATAATATTCCAGATATCAAACCCACTTGATTGCATATAGATTCTCATTCTAGTTGACCAATAATTATAATTTATACCATTGAAAAGTGGAGGTCGTGAAGTCGATTGACCTTCTGTGAAACTAGAATTAGTGTGAGTGTTAACATCGTTAATTTGTGTGGTTGCCATATTACTAAAAATAAGTAAATATCAAATAACTTTGTGATGGTTATAAGATGACCTTGCTCTGATACCAAATGAAAGTGTACGTGCAGTACTAAGGATCGTGTAATATGGTATATTAATGCGGAAACTAGTAATAACAGTAAAGTAAAAATTAAAGTAAGCACACCAGGAATTTTTATACTGGTTCGAACTTCCCGTTCTACGTCCAGTCCCAGAATACCCTCTGGATTTAAACTAAACCCCTCACTTAACCCGGAGGAATAGGTATACGACACCTGAGCAGCCGAACAGGAATTTTTCTGCCTCAATAACCGAAGAGGACTTCAACTTAATACAAAGTGTTTGTTGACGAATGTGTTCTAAATAACACTGATTGTCTTTTGATAGTACAACTTTCCTATAATCAAATCCTCAAGAGTATGTATGTGTGTGAAGATTTAGAAGGAAGATAATCACGTAGAATCGAAGTATATGAATAAATTCAAGGATTCTAGTGATATTAAATAAGAGTGAATGCTTTTATTTGCAGAAATGAAAAGAGATTAGATTTCAGAAATATAAACAAGAATCAGTGATTGTAGAAGTGAATTGAATATGTTTATATAGTTGTAGAAGAGTTGTAATCTTTCATGAATAGTTTTAGTCAACAGTAGTGTCCATACCTCTTGAAATAGAGGACATTACTCTTCATGAAAAGATCGCGTCTCTTTAGAAAACTAGCCGTTTTTCTCTGGTCGGTCGACCGGAAAACCTGGCCGGTCAGCTGAGTTGAGAAACGTATACAAAACAGAAAGTCACTGTGCATATGATACAGGGTCGGTCGACCGAGGATCCTGGTCGGTCGGCCGACCTGGTGTAGTATGCACAGTGAACATAGTTTTTGCTATAAAATGTTTTGTGTGCGTGTGTGATTATTTGAGGAATGATTTTAACATTGTTCTAAGACTCAAATAAAATAAAATATCCATACTAATCCCTGAATTGTAAGATTATCTTCTTTGTAGTGCACGGTATGCACTTATTCTCTTTTTGTCGCTTTCATATAGCATTCTCGTCGTATGATCTCTGAAGCTTGTGTCATGAATCAAAACTCATGAATCAACATGTAAATCCCAACATCTACATATGGGCATATTATATCTTTCATGGATTATTACGTTACACATGCACTCACACATATATGTATATGATACATTTATGTATAAACTAAGTCAAATAAAATTAATTTCATATCTTAATATATTTAAATTTAAATAAAATAAATGATTTTATTTAAATGAAATTTAGAAATGTTCTAATTCATTTAGACTTCATAGGCCCAATAAAAGATCCAATAGGGTAAATTTTTTAAAATTCACCCATAACTCCGCTGCGGGCTAGTCCAGTTCCAACATGTAGAAGATAAGGAGAAGGCAAAAAAAGCCCCCATTCTGATGCCATGCCTACTGTATTTATAGGTGAAGATGACCAACAGTCTCTTTGGAACTTTGGCAAAAGGACCTTCTAATCCACATGGGCCCACTATAGGGGTCGCTAGGCTTAACTCCCAATGAGGAAGGATCGGTACCGATCCTTTCATTGGTTGATTTTTAGGCAGCGATTCCTATGGTGGCTTCTACATACTAAAATATGTTTAACCTCCAATTTTAATGTTATTCGAATCAACAAAGCTCGAGTTATTGATTGTTGAATGCAAGAATACCCTTAGACTTCGATACATGCCTGACCCTATTCAATGAAGTTTGCTGATCCATATCTACCAATAAAGCATGCCAACCCCTCTTTTAAGGGTCGAAATATGTCGATCCCTCAATATTGAGCATGCCAATCCTTCCTTTATGGAGTATGCCAATCCCTCCTCCATGAAGCAAGCCGATCCCTCCTCCATGAAGCATGTTGATCCCTCCTTTTTCCAATGAAGTAGGCCAAACACTCTATAGCACCTAACCCATGTCGATCCCTTCCAAGTTACTGAGCCATTGAAGTATACTGATCTCTCATGGATGTAGCATGCCGACCCCTCTAAATTGAAGCCGATCCCTTATTGACTTATATGACCGATCCCTATATATGTTTTGTCACAACTGACTTCACTAATCCCTCAAGCTATACAATAATACTGATCCCTCAAGCTATACAAACTCAATGTTGATCCCTCAAGCAATGTTGAACCATCTCAAGGAGCCTATCCATACTGGTCCCTTCCAATTTGCCATATTATGCCGAACCCTTCCATCCGTTGAACCATATTCCATATTTTGAACATTCTTCCTTGCATATCTTTCAATTCCATTCAATCTTGACTTTATGTAACCGTTTGTACCTAATTTCTGGGCCCTACAATCGTTGCTCTGTACTTATCGGCCTTGATAATCGTGAAGTCTATTGGGTTAAATCCACCAGTGTACTGCCTTGCAAAAAGGTGAGTTAACCCATCAATATTCAACTTTATAGTCCAAACACTAAGGTCTTGGTTCACTAATAAAAATTATTATTAACTGAACCGCTCTGGCTAGAGCCTTTGACCTTGAACTGACTTCAATTGACCAGGATACAAACCACATATAATTGAGGAGATGAATTCCCTCTTGAATAGTGTTTCACTTTCAATGCTTCCACTTGACCAAACTATAATCGTTCGATGAACGTCGTGCCCTTTAATCAAAGCAGAGTTTCTATATTGAAGATCGATAGTATTCTCAAGTCGTGGAAACTATGTAATATTATCACATTGATATTTTTTGTTTGACCCTAGTTATTTAACTAACAGAAAACAAACGAGTGATTCATTCCATGATTATCCATTAGTACGTAACCTCTTGGTGCCACCATCAACCATGAGTAATACACTACCTAACATTTGAAGAGCGTTATACTCTAATCTCAGCTGATTCATCGGTATCCAGTTGCAATACATCACGACTAGGAATATTTAAAATGATATGTTTATTTTATCGTGATAAATCACTCATGATTACAACACATTGTAACCACTATCATAAAACATACTATTTATGAATTTTCTATCAAATATATTTTAATATAATTAATTAATTAACATAACATATTATATCAAAGGATATAATAGAACGAAAACACATTTTAATTCGAACAAGATTGATTATCGAGTTGGATATATTTAACAATTATCTAGTTGCCCCTAGGGCATACTCCTAACTCTATCAAGGACAAATTTTCATTTTATACGAATTAATAACTACGGTTACAAACACAAGTATAACGATCGATTAAATATTTCTTCTTAGGATTTTCTACTTAATATATTTAAAATATTAATTATAACCCAATTTAATAATATATACAACATAAACCAAAAGCTTGCTTTATTTTGAACAAGATTCGTTACAAGAGTTAAATTGTATAATCAAATTTCATTATTGCCTCTAGAGCACACCGTTAACTCTGTCAGTGTTAGCATTATCCTCGTTTAAACAAATCATAAATTGTAGAACAAAATTTAATTGGGGTTTTTGAATGAAATAAATTTTTAAGGTGATTTGCTTGTGTTCTCTAAATTTGTACCTCGAATTGGAAGTAATATAATGTTATTTGTTGAGTCCTTGGATAAATGCATTTGCCAAACCATTTAAGGCTTTATCGTCTCTATTTTATTTCCATTTGGTTTTTATTTTTCATATCACTGTATGTGATAGATATTTATTGTCGGTTGAATTCGTTATTGATTTCTAATCGAAATACTAGATCTTTTAGGATAACATCAACTATAGCTGTGAAATTAGTAAAGTTTCAACGACAGTACTCATCCTTGAAAAAGCTACCTGAGTATGTAGCAGACTTATCACAATATAACTCAACCCATCTACTTGAGCCGTTAACCCTTTTTATAAATAAGTTGGGTCAACTCATTTATGATTCATTTTAAAAAGGTCGTAATTGTGTAATCAATTTATTTAAAATTTGAAATTTGAAAATGTGAAAACTAAAAGAAATATGGATTTCTAAAATTTGAAAATTTTAATTTTGAAAATCTAAGATTGAAAGTTTGATCTTGGAAATTTAAAATTTTGGAATTGTGACACGAACGACTAGACTTCTTCGTTCAAACTGCAATAACCTTTTCATGTCGATTGGAATTAGACAAAATTTTGTCCAGTGAACCAGATCAGTATTACGAACAACATGAAACACTTAGATATTTCATATTCCGTATATATGTTATATTTCTTAATGGTGACAAACAGTTGTAGTTAGCAAATAACAAGCTACATTCCACATCTAAACTCTAACTCGAGTACCACTTCAATTATGCATTTTCTCTGTAACACTGAATGATCATGTGGAAATTACTCATAACAAATAAAATTTTAAAAATTTGGATTTTAATAACTTGAAGTTCTTGATTTTGAAAATCAAAACTGCGTAAATTTTAAGTTCTAAACATAAATTCTATGCCCGAATATTCGAATTTTATGTTGAACTTTGATTTGAATTTGAATTACAATTGAAATTTAAGGTTGAGATTTTGCATTCTCACTTGAACTTGAACTTGAAATTTTCAAATTTTCAAATTGAAAATATGTTACTTTGAATTTTGATTAAAGTTATAAATAGAATTTGAAACTTTGAGTATTCTAGGATGCTTGAATACTCCATTAAGCGAGCTTACCAAATGCATCCAAACCTACTCTCGCCATGAATACTAATCCCAACCCTTTATATGACGTTATCATGAACATGTGCAGTAGTCTGCGGATAGTGGAACAAAGCAGATAATAAATGGGTATTGTCCAAATAAATGTTGGGCTTTGGCTTGTTAATATATAAGGTTATTGTTCAGATGCATGTTGGGATATGGCCTGCTTAACAATAAACTAAATAATTCGCCAATTTTTATGTGTTCAAAAGAGTTGGAAAACAGCTTTAGGTTTCCATTGACACAAAGATCAGCTCTATTTTCAGTAGAAGAGTTACAAGAATTCAGTATGTAATGAATGCCGGTTTTCTCCATTTTATCCAGCTTTGTTTCTTTGTTAGGAAATGAAGTGTTCGAACCCAAATTAGCAGTACTGCTAATTCCAGGATATCTCAGTTCAAGAAAGCTTCTATCATTACTCCTAACATGAGTCAATGCGTTAAAGCTACGGTTGCTATTTGGAGAAGAGCTATAAGGATGGTAACGGTTTCCATATCCCCTTATACACCATTGAGATTGATGATCAAGGTTTTTATGGCTACTTTGCATGGAAGATCCAGAATGTGAAGAGTTTGCATTAAAATAACCATTTTGCTCACTACTTTGCGATTTTTTAGAATTAGTTCGCTCCATGCGGTGAGAATTTTGATGACCTCCTAGAGCTTGAGGGGAAAGAAAGATCTTATCACAAAATTTACATGGATAAGTTTTTTCAGTACTTTTTGTTGTGATTTTTCCACATTGTTCCTGATCGAGCATTGCCTTTTCAAACAAACATGAATAAAAGAAAATGTTAATAACAAAATCATTGAAAGATGAAACCGTTCTAATTTTGCAGAGGAGTACATATTTGAAAAGCAACCATTAACGATTGCCACACTACCTATGATTGCAGCGATAATATTAATAGATTACTTTTTAAAATTCCATTTATAGATTGATCTATGGGTTTAGAAATCTAGCTAGTAATCCATTGGACAAATTTCAACATCGTGAATGAGACCAAGTAGAAGAACACAAACATAAATTAAGTATAATGAAGAAAGAGTTACTTACTTCCATTACTGACTGAAGGGATCAAGGGCAAAAAAATGTAATCTAATTTTTGGCTTCTTGTAACGACCCACTATTTAGGACCATTCAAATCGACAATAATCCACACATGTCTGACTTGAATAATTCAAAATAACATATTGTAAATAAATTTAGAGCAAATGAAATCAAATACACAGAATCACGGACACAGAACATATCAGAATAACTCGCAGCGGAATATAAAAACCATAGTAGTTCATGAAGCTACTATAACAAACTCTCAAAACACAATACATAATATCTGTTTGAAAACATATACAATAGAAATCTCAAATAAATAGAAGTTTATGAATACCAGAACTGAAATAGAACAACTGAACTGAAAGGAACAGATAACTAGACAAGCAGAATCTCCAGTGATTCCTATCTCCAAAAAGAGATCCAAAGCTAAGCTGTAAATACTCAGGCTGACCCGAGCGTAAAGTAAGACACAAATCACTCGAGTCAGGACAATATATACTTATATAATGTAAACCAACTCAAGTGAACTGTAGTAGAAATGCACAATAACTCAAAGGATGCTTGGGATCGCCCATCCCTTAAGGATCAGTTAAACTATAAATTAAATACATGTCGTGGTTAAAATTTCAAAATGGTATTTTATACTTCGAAATAAAATATCATTTCAAAATTCAATATCATTCAAAAATCCATTTCAAAATATCAAAATATAATATTTCAAAATAGTTCATATTTCGAAACAAATTACTTCATTTTAAATCATAAAATGAAGTTATTATATTTAATAATTAAATTATTAAATTTCCAAAAATTTAACTTTTCAAAGTTCATTCGTTCACTTAAATTAATTAAAACAAATGAAAATTCAACTTTCGCAGCATTTAAAAATGCTACGGAAAGTCACATTTAAAACAGTTCAATTTAACAAAAGACAGCATTTAAAATGCTGTAATAGGGTTACATTAGTTTCAAATAAACTTAGTTAAATTCAACCATTATAACATTTACAAAAATGCTATAATAGCCTTTAATTAAATTTAGCCATTTGGTTTATTATTATCAACTACAGCATTTATAATTGCTGTAATATTCTTTACCTTAGAAATAATAGCATTTTAGAAATGCTGTTAATTAAAATTCAGGGTTTTCAATACAGTGTCACAAGCAATTATATTTTTATATAAATCATTTTCAACTTATAAAATCATAATTTCTCACTTTTAAAAAAATCATTTAAATGCCAGTATATTCATGAATTTATAAAGTTAAATTTCTATTCAAAAGTCAATATTTTATAATAATTCACATATTAAATTCATACATTAAATTTCAATTCTTTATAATTAAATTTTAAATTAACACTTAAGTTTAAATCTCCCATATAACTTATTTTCATTTTTTTTACTTACCTTCAAAAATTCACTTTTAAACAAAATTCATAAATTCCAATTTAAGCTATATTTCAAAAAAAAATTCAACTTAATATTCATTCATTTCACATTTTTAACTTTATTCAAAAATCATTAATATATATTATAAATTCATTTTAAATTCATTTTAATTCCAAATATCATAAATTTATCATATTTCATATTAAATTTAAATTCCATTTCATCACCAAATTAGAATTTTCAAAATAACTTACATTTCAAATTTCCAACTTTACCATTTATTTATTTCACTTATAAATTCTCAGAAAATCAAAATACTTTACAAAAATCATTTTTAATTAAGTTGAAATCAAAATATTATAATATTTACATTTCTAAAATAATTTAAAAATTTTAGGAAACATATTTTAACCACGGGTCTGTAAATCATTTTCTAGCCTAGGTAAAGTAATACGGATACTATATCTTTTCAATCAGTAATTACAAAGAAAAATCCGGGTTTGATCATTTCAAACTCGCAATCCCAAGTAAGAATGAAATGAAAACCGCTCAGGCCTATCATTTCAGCCTATAACGATTTTCCCATATTCTAAAGTCCGTTCGGGTATGTATCATTTCAACCAATAGTGATTCTAATCTACAGGGAACTTGTAGTGTGATAAACTGATATAAATAACAAAATAGCATGATATAATAGTAACATATGGTATAACAGGTGTAAATACAGGTGTGAACACAATATGAATATAATATGGCAGTTATAACAGGATGATGTAAATTACAGATTCAAATGGTGTCAGTTTACTAGTTATATAAGTACACATCGTCTGGTGAGAATTACTCACTTGTATAAGCTGGAGATGACAACCAATTGCACAAACAAGGAACTTTAAAGGCACGATAACACGACAATGATTTGAGAGTGGGAGAGCCAAAGCTAATTTCCTTGTTAAATATCAAACAAAACAAATACAAACATGAATTACAAACCGAAATATTACAAAACAATGCTAGGAATAACTACCCAATTCAAAGCTAGAGCTTTTGCACTTGCATTCAACATCATATGCTTCAGCCATAGGCTGGAAAAGCACTGTTATGGGATGGTTTTGGATCAGGTTTGGATCAGGTTAAAGCCATATATGGGTCGGCCATAGCAATATAAGGAGGAGATGAAGGATATGTGCTTGAATTTCAAAACAAGGCAACTACAAGTGGTTTCTATGCCACAAATGGTTCGACCCTATGCAACATGGGCACGGCCAGGCCTGTAGTGGACTGGAGAATGGTGTGGCAGTGGCTTTGGGTCAGGTAGGTGCTGGTGGAAGTGATGCAAGAGGCGGCCAAGGTGGTGGTTGGAGTGGGGAAGGCAATAGGTGTTAGGCTATAGGGTTTTAGGTGGATGTTTGCTCAATTTTTGGTGGATCTACATCATATATGGCCATGGCTATGGATGGTCAGTGGGATGGAGAAGATGGTGGCCTGATGCGGTGGTGGTGGAGGCAGCCATGGTGCTGGTGGAGCAAGGGCTGAACCATGGAAGGTAGAAGGCAAGTGCAAAAATCAAACAACAAGTAGAAAAAAATGGAAAAAGAATATGAAAGTTTACCAAATTTTCTTTGTTCAGATGGAGACCGAAATTTTTGAGGTGAGAAGTGTTTCTATACGTGAAAAATGAATAAGAATGCAGCTGAAAGAATGAGATAGGGTCGGCTATCAATGAATGCAAGAGTTTAGAAATGAAAAGGTGGGAAAACCAAGAGACTTAAGCAACTAAAGGGTCACAAACCTTTCAAATTTCCATAATTCTTTTTGCAATTTTAAATAACTGAAAAATGCATATAAATTCAGATAAAAACACTAAAATTTAGTAAATAAACAAAAATAAATAGATAAATATTAATTATATATAAATTAAATAAATAAAAACAGCAAAATTTGCAAACTAGTCTTGAAAATATGAAAATAAATGCAATGAACTTTGGAGAATTTTTATGTAATTGAAAATATTTATAAATAAAAATAAGAACACAAAATAAAGTGAATTCACAAAAATAAATAAATAAATTTTAATTAAATATAATTTTAATGAAGAAAATAGCAGAAAAATGGAAACTAGCCTTTAAAAATAGAAAATAAATGCAATAAATTTTGGAAAATTTTTATTATCACTTTAAAAATATTAAAAGACAAAGTATACATAAAATAACATATTAACACATATTAAAATAAAATATGACAAAGAAAATATAATTTATAAAATTTAAAATAAACAAAATTTCTAAATAAAACAAATTGCATTCAATATTGAAATACACATAACTTTCACAATTTAACTCCATTTTCAACGAAACGAAAAGCAGTATTCATGTTATTAAATATATTTTCATAATAAAAGATAAAATTTAAGAATTTAAATAATTTAAATTTGAAGTTTAAATGTCAAAGTTTGAACAATTTGACCAGAAATTCACTTTACAGTAAAATATTCAAATTATACTAGTTTGAACTATAAATCACTTAATAATCAACATTTATATTTAAAAATGAAATATTTGAAATAAACTATTTTAAAAATAATTTAAATAAAAGAAAGTCAAATTTTAAAATATATACAAAAATCTAGGGCTGTTACACTTCTGTACTACCATTTATATAGTGATAACCTGATAGGATTATATTAGGAAAACGATTCATTCAATTATTACATTTATCTCTTATACATGAATCAATTCAATAAAAATCCACAAAATTAATTTATAAGATTGTATATCTGACTATATATAATTATAGTTTTGTTCCTTCTTTATACATGATTCACTCTCTATGTTATGTTTAAATCCTGTTATAGTATTATGGATGGTTTAGTGGTTGGATCAATAATTATATGAATTAATGGTTTTTTCTTCTTTGCAAAGATAGACAGCAAACAACTCTGTTATTGTTTAATGAATCCAATTTTGAGTAGAAAATAAATTAATTACGATGTGCGCTTCTTATGTAGAGATACGTTTCTGAACTTTGTAGTTTATACTATAATGAGTAAAATAACATGCTTGTTTCCTGAGTCTGATCCTTATGTTTAAAGTTTAAACTGGCTTAATCGATAATAATTCGATATGAATTTTCCAGCTTGTACCATGTTATAGAGTCAGGTATAGCTTGAATGGAAAGTTCTCCATCGAAGTACTACTTTTGATTGCCATTATAAGAAATATATGGAGTTGATTTTACATGCATAGTATTGTCCTAGATAAATAGTTATACAAATGTTCAAAATAAACAAATGTGAACATTCAACTCTCAAATAATGTTACCTAAACTGTAACAGTTTGTTATTATAACTGTACTTTCATGGGTATGATAAATATTATATTTTAGTGAACTTTTAATTATTAATATATTCCGTATCACTACTAGTGATATATTCAGTGTACACTTGTATTTTAAATTGGCTGGAAATAATAAATGTGTAAGTTGGAATATAGCCTCTGTTGTGTGTGTGAAGGTGTTTTCCAGCTCCATGACCCTAAAATTGATAATAGTCGTTGTCAAAATTTTAATGGTAAATCTTGGTTCAGCACCTAATTGTCTTGACCATTTTATGTTTAATAGAAGAATCATTTATATACTTCTGATTGGAATCGAAACAATTAAGTAACTGCATAGTAATTCAAAGTTAATCATGATTTAATGAATTTTTTACTGCAATGTTTTTACCCAAAGCAAATAATCTGATGCAACATGCTCTGTAGGATCAATTTGGACACAAATAGACGGGATGAATTCCTATCCTAAATTTAGTGTATCATGTGTCTTATTAAATACTTTAAAACTTTTATTCCATTTTTTCTTTTCTTTTTTCGTATACCGTTATTTAATATATATTTCATACTTTTAAACAATTTTCTAATTTAATACCACATCATAAATAATTGCACAATTTTCTCCACTTGATAATACTATTAAACTTTATTGTGCATACTTCACTTTGATCATATTTAAATCATGGAATGATGTCCATCGAACAACTATAGTTGGATCAAAGTTGAAGCATTGAAAGTGAAACACCATTCAATAAAGAATTCGTCTCTTCAGTTACATGAGTTTAGTATCACGATCAACTATAATTAACTCAAAGTTAAAGTCTTTGACTAGAGCACGGTTAATAATAAATGTTCTACATGATCCACAGACTTTGTTTAAGGACTAAACAGTTGAATGTGAACAATATTAGAATTTTTACCAAAACCAAATTCCATATAAGTCCTAAAATGATATAGTGTTGATGAAGAGAATTGGTCTAAATAATCGTTACTAAAAGGTACCGTTAAAAGTAAAAATTGGATTTTACCAATTAAATTGTATAACCGATAAATTCAGACAAATGTCACTCCACTAGCTAAGGTGATGAGTGAACATTAATATTCGAGTACTTCGATACTAATCGCCGACTGATTTACAGTTACAAGTTGCACAACCGCATTGATATTTTGTTCGAAATACCACACGATTTAATTGATTTATAAATTATTATGAATTAATTAAATTAATTAATATTTATTAAATATTAGTTATTTATTTATTTGATGTATGTGTGCTACAACTAATTTTTATATGCCATTAGTTATTAGTTAGGTACGTATATAATAGTTATATATGTACAAATTGATATATGATATCGATACGAATTTAAATTAGATTCAAATACAATTATTTACTAAACGAGTTTGCAGCATTAGAAGGCCTATGTAGCCTATTTGTTTAGACGACCATGATAGGAGGAAGAAGGGATTTTAAATTTAAATAGTTATATCTGGAATTGGTACGAAATGGATTAGAAAAACAAGCATAATAGTTCTCCTTATCTTTCTATATATGTTCCATCTTAACTCCTTCATTTTGTGTTCCTATCCTTTTTGCTCTTCTCTTCCCTTTTATGGACAGCCTTATTTCCTAACTCATGGCTAATAATAAATTCACCGAAACAAAATCAAAATAAATTAATAAGTGATGTTTCTTATTCTTGTAATATCTGAAGGGTGGTTCTTACGAATAGGAGTTGTGTTTTTGAAATCAAAATTCCATCAAAATCATTATAAGGCTAGCAACCTCAGAAATTAATGCATTTTTGAAATTACAATATCAGAAATTAAAGCATTTTTAAAATCAAAATTCTATGGAAATCATTATAAGGTCTAGCAACCTCAGAAATTAAGGCATTTTTTGAAAATACAAATATCAGAAAGTTCTTTGAACCAACCCTCGGTGGTATAACTAAAATCCAACTATCATGCCAAAAAGATGTTTTATTACCAAAACGAACTATATTATTAATACCAAGGTTAAAAATATTTAAAAATTGAAGATGAATTTCCAAAAGTGAGACATATTGTTGGAATTATAGGAAATATGATGAAGGTTAAAAGTTCTACCATAAAATTGATTTGAAATAATTTCTTTTCAAATAAGGTTTTGTTATTATTATTAAATTTGCGAAGCTATTTTCCTAATAAAGACACATTAAGATTAGATTTATGATTCCTAGGCTCCATTTCTTTTTGGATTTGCAAACCATTTCCCAATAAACAAGTAAGCTAATACTGCTACTGTGCTTCACACTCCAAAGGAAATTTCTTCTAATTTTATCTATTTTATCAGTTACCCATTTTGGAAAAAGATAATAAGACATCCAGTAGATGGGGAAAAGCCGATAAGATAGAGTTGATTAAGATGATTCTGTCAGCTTTAGATAGAAGCCTACTATTCCATTTGATTATTTTCTTTTAATTTTATCAGCAATCACTTGCCATTTCCAATCTTCCTTTTTTAGCTTAGTTGGTCTAATCATGAACCATAAGGAGTCTATAGGGAACTTCATAATTTTACATTAAGTGTATTAGCAACAAGATTTTCAACATTATCCACATCATTCAATACTAAAACCCAGCTTTAATCAAACAATTTGTAAGCCGTGAAATCAATTCTAAGCTATATAAAATAAATTTAAAAGCTGTAATGTGGCGAGGTAAATGAGAAGTAAAAAAACATGGTATCATCGACGAATTGAAGGACTGAAAGTCCATCACTAGTGGTATCATTACCAACATTATCCACAATCCCGTTTGAAATAGATAGCTTAAAGGTCCTAGAGAAAACATCCACTGCTAAGTTGAACAATAAGGGTGACAAAGAATCGCCTTGCCTGAGACTGCATTTTGATTAAATTTTATTTTCTAGGATACCGTTAACCATTATAATCGAGTTTCGAGTTTTAAGCAAAGTCATATTCCAGCTTACCCATCTAGTACTGAACCACTAGCTAATAGTAATTCTTTAAAAAAAACCAGTCAACAGAAACAAAATGGTAGAAAAAACAAGTTTTAAAAGGGAAAAAGTGATATCATTTTTACAATAGTAATAATAAATTTCTAGACTGCAGCAATCTCATTTGTGATATTTCTACCTTTAATATAAATTAATATCTATTTTTGAATAAATTATATTTTCGATTTTTATATTTTTAATTTTCTCAGTTGAAATATCTTTAATTATTAATGTATATGTTTTATATTTTTAATCATTGTTTTTATTTTAAAATTAATTTATATATTAATCAAAATAATTTTGAAAAATATGCATATTTTATATTATTATCATATTTTATTTATAATAAATTAATTAAAAATATTAATTTCCAAATTATAAATCTAGATTTGATTTTGGAATTGTTATATTTAGTCAAAATTAGATTTCTTGAATAAAATTTGAATCTAAAAATTGTTGACATAATCAAATTGATTTTAACTATTAATCATTTATTTATATTAATTTGAAGTTATAGATCTAGATTTGAATTTTTAAATTGTTTTATTAATTCAAAATTTGATTTATGAATAAATTTTGAATTTAAAATTATTGACTTGATCAAAATGATTTTAACTATTTTGCGTTTATTAAAAAAAGTTTGAATATATATATATATATATTATAAATTTTATTTTAGACAGTAAATACGTATATAGAGGGAGAATGTGTCTATTATAGTTGTAAATCCTAGAATCTATATACGTACACATTAATTTTGTTACGATATCATGTTACACATGCACAACACACGTATGCGTATATATGGATATACTCATATAAAATATTAAAATATAAATTTAATAAAATTAATATAATCTATAAAATTAGAAAATTAAATAAAATTGGATTTTATTTAAATTAATTAAATTGGATCTAGCACAACCTTTAGACTTCATTGGTCCACTACGATCCATAAGCGAATTTTTTTTGAAATCTACATATTTCACCCGATTCCGACAGACCTGGTTCCAAACAATGGTATCAAAGCCCTAATGGTCTATGTAATCTTAATTAGAAAATTTAGGGCCAAATAATAAAACCTACTTGTCATTTGGGTGCCTAAAATAGTAGTTTCTAGTCATGGAGTTGGGTAATAAAGTATTCTCCTATGACAACCCGCACCTCTGAACACAACAATTCAAATCCTAAAATTACTTTCAAACTCGCCTCTTACCATGAAGTAAAAGTCATCGAATTGTTGAACATTACATGATCAGAGACTAATATAAAATTTAAAACATTCTACACTTTCAGACCTCACAATGGAATGAAATAAAATATAAATACTAAAAATAGCCAAATCTGATAATAGTCTCAACAATACGCAGTCCATACAACAATTGACATACTAAAGTTCCCAAATGTAAAATGGTGTCTGACTAGTAATATGATAAAATAAATAGTATATGGAGAGTAACTGTAACAATATAACTCCAGGAGCATAGTCTTCTCCTCCACGCATTGTGTTTGGACCAAATCACCTGCTAGCCTCTCCTTTTGTAGTGGGTATAAAAGAGAAAGAGAATGAGTGGATCAGACTTTGTCTGGTGAATTAATTGTACAACTAGTTTATGGTATTCACAAGCAATTAACTTCATTTATAACCTACATGACCTAAGATGTCCAATTATGTTTAAGTACTACACATAAGAATTGGTTACTTTGCAAACCAAGAGTATAATTCTAATTACACCCACACCCATAAACAACTTACAAAGGTTTCCAACCAACATTTAAAAAAATCTAGGTATATTCCTAATATATGGTCCCGATAAATAATATCCAAACGAATATTGAGTTAACATTCTCAATGACGAGCTACGCATTCCACACTTACACGCTGAGTGAAGATTGTAATACCTGGTCTCGTGCCGAGTATACTACCTCAACAATTTATGGCCTACCTAAGCACTTGTGTCAAATTTTCAATGGTAAACATGTCTTATGCTCTTTATCATTCAATCCGAAGAATTAACAAAATCACTATAGTGGTTCCCTGGTAGGTCCAGCTGTTGCCAAATCATGTAGCCCTACTATGTGGGTGCCTTCACCTCACTTCCCCATTTCCTACATGTTTAACATGTGACCAGATGCGCCACAATAACAATAAGAGCTTCTAATTGTGTTGTTAATGCTAGCCCTGTCGAGTTCCATGTTATGCCCTCCATGAAGTGATTACACTCATTGCACATGTTCCATGAAGTTACGTGAACTTCTAACAGTCGAGAAAGTGGGATACAAGTCCCTCTATTCACCATTGTTGGCTTGCACCAAGTCTAGGTTCAACCTATGCTTGTTAAAACAATACAGACGTCTGATTAACTACTTCAAACGTCTGACCACCTTTTTTAAAAAAAGTTTTCCAAGCATTCAAATGTCTGACACCCTTTTCTAGACGTTTGACCTTGATTCCAGACATCAGAAAAAGGATTCAGATATCTAAATCGATTCGAATTCGAACTTGTTGCTCTTGGGTTGGAATTTCTTGAAATTCAGATGTTCAAATTCAATTTTCAAACGTTTGGTTGAACTTTTAGATGTCTGGTCGTACGTCTGGTTGGATTTTCATACAGATTATAAAGTTTGTTTATTTTGGTTGTTTTCAATCGTCTTTTGCATGATTTCAGACATAGGTTTAAGGACTTATTTTCAATCATATTTTTGTGTATAGTTCGTGTTAACAAGAAAACTTGTCAACATCGCCGATTCTATGTGAAAGGTAATTAAACTCAAACGAAACCAAGTTGTTGGAAAGGTCTCTTCTATCAAAACATACCTTCTAATTAGATTGACTTAGTTGAAAGGGTTTTAGACGATAGCCCTACCTTTCGACCGGAGTGGCTTAATCGGAAGGGTTCAGAAAATAAGTTCAGGAATGCAAGCTAAGGCAATAACATTCTGCTCGAAACCATCCCTTTGAGTGAATCAGAAGTGACTGATCATTTTAGCTTTTCGTTCCTTTCGATTAAGACAAAAGGTTTGGTTCCGACACCCTTTCGATCATGTCGAAAGGTATTAATATTATAACTCAGCCGCTCTCGACTTCTGGGTTTCGCTTCTTTTATTAGGGAACCCCTTCAAAAGGGTTTCAAGAGAAATTAGGGATAAACCCTCTTTCTAATGAATTCCTTTCTGATTCATTGTTAGTCAATTACAAATTGGGATCCTATCGAAACACCCCTTTCGATTGGGTC
Source organism: Allium fistulosum (assembly GCA_030737815.1). Lineage (NCBI taxonomy): Eukaryota > Viridiplantae > Streptophyta > Magnoliopsida > Asparagales > Amaryllidaceae > Allium > Allium fistulosum. Next base: position 202,985,023 of record CM060904.1, on the reverse strand, counting down.
AAGAGGAGCCCTATTCTTTCGAACCGGATCCAATTTGTAAGTGTCTAAGATTCGCTTCATTTTCATGTATAAGATCGACCTAGATATCCCCCAATTTCATAAACTCATCCTTGTTGAAACTCCATCATCATTCTTACTTTCATTGTTGGTTCCGATGATGATGTGTTTCGACTATATGTACCCAAGTTGATCCTATGCATTGCATAGACAAAAGAAATTAAGAGAATAGGTTAGAATCATATGCAATTGATCATAAGAGTAGCTAATGATCTAAATGATCTTCCTGGTCATCAAAATCCTTATTGAATAAGCCTTCTGTCCTTTTTTAATGATCCAAAATGAGTTACAAGTAATAGAGCTTTATCCCCAATTTGATTTAGGGTTTTTAGAAGACTTGATTGCAATTAAGAAAGAATTATTAGAAGAAATGAATTCGGGATTCCAGAATTCCCTCCCCAAAACAGGACTCCTTGGGTCTTATTTATAGATGCAGGTCGGGCCCCTTCCGCACGTATGCTTTCGACTCGGTCAAAGGGACCCCTCTTTATATGTCGCTCAAAGCCTTTCGACTTAGTCGAAAAGCCATGACTCCTTTCGACGCTGTCGAAAGGCATCTTTTTTGTGCTATTTAATCTACTCTTACGCTTCCTTTATCTTTTCCCAGACCTTTCGACTGAGTCGAAAGGATCCTTTGACAACCTTTCGCCTTTGTTGAACTTTAAGCACGGCTTCCTTCATAACACCTTCCGACGCCGTCGAAAGTTTTCCAGACGTGCCTTTTCTTCCATGTTGGCTTGTTGCTACTGGAAATAAGATAAACGCCTCCAACTTCGTCGATAGGTTGCTCACACCGGTTTCGAACATATTGAAGTACCAATGGTTTCGATTATGTTGGGTAGCCTTTGAATGCATGCCTAATAATTGAGGCGGAACCTTCCCCTAATATTATTGGCATTGACCGTTTCGAAAGGCTTGCAAATGCTTTCAAAAGGGTTATGATAAGGGCAAAACCTTTAGTTCCAAAAGGTTTAGCGCATAAGTGGGAGATTATCATCCATTGCCTTCGAAAGGGGTTCTGAAGCTGTCTTTTCTTATTTATCTGTGTCGAAAGGTTGGAAATGGCAGAAGGGTATTCCTGTTTCCATCTGAATTGAAAGCTTCCACACTGTAAGAGCAGCTAGTGCCTTTGACTCCTTCGAAACCTTCTTGTTACCTTCGAAATGTTTTCTTATGACCTATGTCAAAACCTATGCATGTTACTTCATCGAAACCTCACTCTCATTAACATTCTTTCATACTTCTGCGCTTGAATGGTTTTTATGGCTAACACTTTCCCCCCCCCCCTTGTATGAAAGAAGCTTTTGTTCTTTAGGACAAAAATTTCAGTACTTTCTTACTCTTCACAACTTTATTTTTCCTGCAAATTCAAAGTAAGTGATATTTGTTGTCATTAGCTCATTATACTTACATGCATTTTTAGTAATAGATTAGTATATTAATGCTTTCACATTTGGAAGTTAGTTGATCATAATCTTGATTCAACAGATATGAAACTTGAAATCGGTAGCTACTGATGCATATAATAGATGTAGTTTACGAACTTCCTGTGGGCAATAGCCAATAGCTGCAAACAGGGACAATGAGTTATTAGTAGAAAATAAGCCTTTGTAGCTCATCCACCCTAACATATATTCTAGAAACTTTACCATAAATTTCAATGATCTTGAAGCCTTCATTCGGATGTTGGTGAGCATCATTTTGAGTTATAAAACATCAACTCTAAACTAGGCATTAAAAAGACCAGCCCGAAATTTTCGGTTGTATGTAGCAGTCTCAACTCTATTACATCATACCCCTAGTTTGGGATTAAGAAATAAATAAATTTATCCCAGATTAGGATATTAACTTGCGAAGTTTGGAAGTTGATAATGAGGTATCCATAATCCAAATAACAATATCCAAAAATAGCCCTCCGTGGGGAATTTCTAAGCTTAGATTCAGGCTTTTATGGTAAATTAAACAAAAATTAGTAAATATTGTCTTCATATCAAGGTCCTAGACCAGATCAGGGCATATGTCAGACAATTATCTTTATAAAGGAATCTTCGGCCCAGATTAGGGCATGTGTTATGTAAGCAGACATCCATAGTAATTGTTGCCAAGATAGAAATCCTCCCAGATTAGGGCATATGTTGGACAACCAGAAGTCCAGGGGAATTATCTTTATAAAAGGAGCCACAAACCCAGATTAGGGTATTAAGGCGAAATCAAATAATGGTCCCGAAATCCAGATTCGAGTATAAAACCTGTAAGTGATTAATAATGTCCCGATACCCAGATTTGGATATAATATAGATATTTAGTGATTGATAACGACCCGAAACCCAGATTCGGGTATTAGTAAGTGAAGTCCTGAAATGAATGTCCCGAAACCCAGATTGGGGTATTAATTGATGAAATTCATATATGAGAAATCCGAAACCCAGATTCGGGTATTTAATAGATGATGTTTAGTAATGAAAGTCCCAAGACCCAGATTCGGGTATTAATAAGTGGAGTTCTGTTCTACTCCTTTGATGCATGAACCCTTCAGGTCTTGTATATATAGAAATAATCTAATTAGCTGCCTCTTGAGCTTGGACGTCTTAGTCCATAATCGGATATGACATTTCTCAGGCTTGGACATTTTAGTCTCTTGTAGATATGTCGTTTTCTCAAGCTTGGACATCTCGGTCCATTGTTTGATGAGCCTCTTCTCGAGCTTGGACGTCTTATCCATTATTTGATGGGCCTCTTCTCGGGTTTGGACATCTTAGTCCATTGTTTGATGAGCTTCTTCTCGGGCTTGGACATCTTAGTCCATTGTTTGACGGGCCTCTTCTCGGGCTTGGACATCTTAGTCCATTGTTTGATGGGCCCCTTCTTGGGCCTGGACATCTTAGTCCATTATTTAATGGGCCTCTTCCTGGGCCTGAATGTCTTAGTATGTTATTGTCCAGTTCTCTTGGTTAGCTTATCTTAGGGGGTGGAACGAAGGACTTACCTGACCTCCCTCCAGGAGGCGCCCTGCCCTGGCCCTTTTGCGATGCGGACATGGGCTTGTTTGGTGCTTTACCCTATCCATCTTATGGCGTGGATAAAGGCTTACTCCGTCCTCCTTCCAGGAGGTGCCTTACCCTGGCCATAGCGTGACACGGATAAGGTCTTGTTCGGTGCTTTACCATGGCTATCTTATGGGGCGAGTCTTACTCCATCCTCCATCCAGGAGGTGCCTTGACCTGACCAGAAGTGCGGCCAAGGGCTTGTCCGGTGCTTTAACTTGACCATCTCATGGCGCGGCTAAAGGATTACCCGCCCTCCTTCCAGGAGGAGCTCTGCCCTGGCCATCTCGGCGCGGGCATAGGCTTTCTACCATCTTAGGTAGACTACCATCTTAAGTAGTATCCAAATATAAGGAGCATTTCATTCCCAACCATGTAGATTTTCTTTTTGAAGAAAGAGATGCTTTATTCATTCATCTTTGGAAAATATGGCCCCAAATGTTTGGCATTCCATGTTCTAGGAGCCATATTGTCGTCTGGTCAGCATAATTTGTAAGCTCCCGGCGGGATTACTTTGCAAACGATTAATGGTCCTTCCCAATCCGGTCCCAAAGGTCCATTAGCGGGGTTTTTGGTATTTTCCATCACTCTTCGAAGTACCAAGTCTCCTTCATGAAATGACCAATTTCTCACTTTTGAGTTGTAGTATTTTGAGATTCTTCTTTGATATTCTACGATTATTACCGCTGCTTCATCTCTCATTTGATGTATTAAATCTAAGGATTCTTTTTTCAGCTCTTGATTCTTATCAAATGCGTAGGAGATTCTTCGGTGTGAAGGTGTCTCAATCTCAATTGGCAACATCACCTCACACCCATATGTCAAAGAGTAGGGAGTATGTCCTATTGCTGTTTTGGTGGATGTTCAATAGGCCCATAACAAAAGTGGCAGTTCGTTTACCCAATTTTCTTTTGCCTTGTTTAGCCGCTTTTTCAGAATAGTCTTTATGGTTTTGTTCGCAGCCTCAACTGCCCCATTCGCTTTTGGATGTAGAACTAATGAAAAACTTTTAATGATTCCATTCTTGTGACAAAAGCGGGAGAATTCTTTGTTGTCCCATTGTTAGAAATTATCTTTTGGGGAATTCCAAATCTGGTTATGATATTCTTGATAACTAATCTGAACCCCTTCCCAAAAGTAATATTTGGAAACGACTCCGCTTTAACCCGTTTGGTGAAATAGTCTATGGCAACTACAACATACTTTGCCCTCCTTTTGAGATTGGCAATGGGCCGATTAAATCTATTTTCCATACATCAAAGGGCTATGGACTTGTTATGGGAGTCAACTGACTTGGGGGCAATTTAGGAATCTTTAAATATTTCTAACACTTTTTGCATCTTTTCACATATTCGATGGCTTGGCTTACCATATGCGGCCAATAAAATCCCTACCTCATTATTTTATTTGCCAACTTTGTTCCATTTGAATGATCCTCGCAAAATCCTTCATGTGCTTCAACCATTTATTTTATTCCTTCATTCATGCTTACACATCTTACATAGGGAAGAACATATCCTTTTTTATAGAGGATTTCATCCATTATTATGAAGGTTGGAGCTTATCTCCTGATTTTCCTTGCCTCACCTTTGTCTGATGGTAGTGTTCCTTTAACAAGGTATTCTACAATGGGTGACATTCAGATGCCATCATATATGTTATTTGGACTAGGTTGGTGGACCCTTTTATCTGATATTTCTTTATTACTTTCTCTTCTCTCTTCCTCCAGAAATTTTGCTTGAGACCTTGTTAGAGCTAACAATTCTTTCCCCTATTCGGATGCCTCTTCTTCAATACTTGGAATATCCTGATATCGCACTGGAACAATACGTGTCTCCGGGGCTCCCCTTAAGCTTGCTTGTTTTGCTAGGGATTCTGCTTGATTTTCTGCTCTTGGGACTTGGTGTATTGAAAAGTCTTTAAACAAAGCAAACATTCTTAATATCTATTTTACATATAAGGATAGCTTGGGATCCTTTGTTTGATATTCCTATTTCACTTGGTTCTCCATTAGCTAAGAATCACTAAAGATCTGTATCCGTGGAATTTTGAGTTCTAATACCAAGGTTAATCCCGCTACCATAGATTCATATTCTGCCACATTGTTAGTTGCAGAAAATCCCAATTTCATGGCATAATGTAAACGATTTCCATCCGGTATGATGATTACGTATCCTGCATTGGCCCCTTGTTCGTTTGATGCGCCACCAGTGAATAATTGCCACATGGGCTTCTGTTCTTTCTCCTTTTCCGACCACTCCTTAATAAAGTTAGTGCACTCACTAATGAAGTCTGCTAATGCTTGCCCCTTGATTGCAGCTCGTGGTTGAAATTCTATGTCATATTGGCTGAGCTTAATTCTCCATTTTACCAGCCTTCCTGAAGTTTCTAGTTTACTAAAGACTTGCTTAAGGGGAAAATTGGTCAATACCTTGATCGGATGTGCTTGGAAATATGCTCCAAGCTTTCGAGCTGTTAAAATCAAGCAATAGGCTAACTTTTCAATCACTGGATATCGGACTTCTGCATCCTTCAACCGTCTGCTCACATAATACACTAGAAGTTGTGCCTCATTCCCTTCTCTAAACAATACTGAGCTAACTGCGTGTTCTGAAACTGCTATATATAAGGATATGTTTCCCCATTCTCAGGACTTGAAAGTATTGGAGGCTTTCCCAAGTGGCTTTTTAGTTCCTAAAAGGCTTTTCTACAGTCTTCCCCCCATTCAAAGTTATTTTTCTTCTTAATTACATCAAAGAAGGGTATACAATTATCGGTAGCCTTAGAGATAAATCTGCTTAGGGCAGATACCCTTCCATTCAAACTCATCACTTCCTTACTGGTTTTAGGTTCGGCCTTGTCCTTAATGGCTTGAATTTGATCTGGAATGGCTTCGATTCCTTGGGCACTTACAAGGTAGCCTAGAAACTTTCAAGAATGGACTCCAAAAGAACACTTTTGTGGGTTTAGTTTCATTTGATATTTCCACAATACTTTGAACATCTCTTCCAAATCCTTAAGATGATTTTCGGGTTCTCCAAACTTTACTAGCATATCGTCCACATAAACTTCCATGTTCTAGCCGATTTGCTCCTTAAACATTCAGTTGACCAACCTTTGATATGTCGCACCTGCATTTGTCAATCCAAAGGGCATTGCTTTGTAACAATAAATCCCCCACTCAGTTATGAAGCTAGTATGCTCCTCATCTGGTTTGAACATTGGTATTTGGTTATACCCTGAATAGGCGTCCATGGGAGATAACAACTTTTGTCCGCTTGTGGCGTCTACTAATTAGTCTATTCGTGGAAATGGGAAACAATCTTTTGGACATGCTTTGTTCAAATCTATGTAGTCAATGCAAGTCCTCCGTTTTCCATTTGATTTCCTTACCAGTACTGGATTGGTTAACCACTTTGGGTAGTATACTTCCCAAATAAATCCATTCTCAAGGAGTCTGTTAACCTCTTCTTTCAAAGCTTTTGACTGTACTTTATCCATCTGTCTATTTCTCTGCCTTATGGGAGTTGCTCCTAGATTAATGTTGAGGGGGTGACACATGACCGTTGGATCAATTCCCACCATATCGGAATGTGATCAAGCAAATACGTTTTTGTTAACTTTGAGAAATTGTATCAAATCCTTCTTTAAGTCACCTTTAAGATCCTTTCCCACCTTAACCACATTGGTAGCATCATCTGAGTCAATGTACGCTTCCTCAAGATCCTTTATGGGTTTATCCTCTCCGTTTCCCCTCGATAATCAAATTATATGACTTTTGGTCTTCCTTCCACTAATTTTGCATCAATTCTCTTTCTCTTGCCTCTAGAAGGAATGTACCTTTGATACATACGTTTGTTTTCTTTATTAATTTTAATCTTTGCTTCGAATGTTGGATGTGAAAATCCATCATCCGAAAGCTGTAAAATAGTAGAAGAATCAAAGTACGCAAAATACTCCCTTTTATACTTGTTAAGAGTAGCAAAATACATTTCTTGAGAGCTAAACTGCTCTCCTCGGACAGTTCTCCAGCCTCTCTTTGTCAGGAATTTTACCATGAGATATTTCGGGGAGACAAAAGCATATATCTCATCAAGAGCTAGCCTGCCAAAGAAGGTGTTGTAGTAGGAAGGTTGATTGATTATGACAAAAATAGTATCAAAGGTTTTGCAGGTTGGTGGCACCCCCATTTGTACGAGCAACTTTATCTGTCCCACTGGAGTTGATCCTTTGTTATTGAATCCAAATATGGGCTCCATGCTTGGCTCCAGCTTGTCTTCAGGAATGTTCATCTGATCGAAGGCGTGCTTGAAGATTACATTGACTGGTCTATCCGTGTCAACCAGTATTTTAGAGATGATAGATAATCCTATCTATGTGGTAATCATCAAAGGATCATTATGAGGATGGTGAACCGCTTTTCTTAGCACTTGTGGAGTGACAACCAGATTAGGCATCTGAATGTTGAGACGTGGGTTTTTCATTGGGGGTTCCTCTTAGCCAGAATAGATACCTTCCTTTGCTTCTTTAATGTACCTGCTTCAGGCCCCCTTGCTATTTCCTACTGGATGCGGCCCACCATGGATCACGTCAATTCTATTGATTGGCGGGCTCAAGCTTAAGGTGTCCTCATCTTCCAACACATTCACAGCATTGCTTGGAAGTTTCTGTGGACCATTCTCTTTTACTGGGTTTTCTGCTGATCCTAAACAAACTCGTTCAAATGACCTTCTCAAATCAGCTTATGGATAATTTCAGCCAAAACCCTGCATTCATCAGTTTTGTAGCCATTGGCTTTGTGATAAGTGCAATAGTCTCCTCCCTTTTTCTATTCAGGGTTGTTCTTGGCTTTAAAGGAGACCAAAAAGTTGACTCTTTCCTTGGCTACTGCATACACATAAGATAGTGGCTTGTTTAAAGCAACTGTGTTAGCTATTGGTTCTTCCCATCTCGTTCTTTTGTGACTATGGTGTGGGCCAAATCTCCCTACTTCTTTCTTGAGGATAGTTTTCTTCTTGGCATGGTAAAGCTCATCCATCCAGATGAAATTATCAGCTTGTAAATGGAAGTCTTGTAAGTCTTTGCAGCTTTTAACAAAGAGTTGTTTCCAGAAGGGGGTGTTTTCAATTAAGCCAGAATGAACGGTATAAGCTTATCTCAATCTTCCATGTCTTTGGCCTTTAAAGCTGCAGCATTAAACCTCCTCAAGGTAATCTCCCAAGGACTCTCCCTGCCTTTGTTTTATATTGGCCAAAACTGTGTAGTCAATCGTGGGATCTTTGCAAATGAAAAATCGGGTAGAAAATTCATAAGAAAACTGCTGCCATAAGTATTAAGTTTTCTCTCGGTACTTCCTGTACCATTTTGCTGCTGCTCCCTAGAGAGTGACCAGGAACAATCGACATTTGATAGCTCTAGATGCATTGTACAAGTCCATTTGGCTATCAAAAGCCATCAGATGATCGTCCGAGTCTGTAACCCCATGATATTTCATTGATGGGATCTTGACATATGGTGGGATAACTATAGCAATGATCTCATTAGTAAAGGGTGGCACTCTTTCATTGTCATTAACATTCTCATCCATTGTTCTCTTCCCTTTTGAATTCATAGCATCTTTTATCGCCTTTTGAGCAGCATCTTTTAGGTAAGCTTCGACATTGCCATAATTTTTCTAGTCCGGGCAATATTCCTTTAATGTTGAACTCCTAGATTGCTCAAGTGATTTGTCGAGAATTCTTCCCTGATGGTTAGCTTTTGATTGGGGGAGTTCTTTCTTCTTCGAGGACATCAGATCCACTTTGCCTTTATACTCATTGGAATTAGCTTTTAGATTGCTTCTGGGGGAGATCACCTCTTCCCCGTGAGTTTTCTTCGGAGTTTTCGAAGATTTTTGAGATACGGCCATCTTAAGTAGCTCCTGCATCTCCTGCAGCTACTGTTCCAAGTATTTGATTTCAGCTGTATTCTGGTCTTGTTGTGCTGGTGACAAAGTTTGTCCAGGAACGACCCCATCAAAATTAAAAGGTGGAGCTATATTCTCCTCCAATGTGGTGGTGTGTATTGCTCTTTCCTTAATTCCACTTAATCGTTTAGATCTCATTTTTCCTATGAAAAAAAATGTGTCACAATTAGTCTGTAATTTAACCACAAGGTCGGAGGTTCAAGCCCTCCTTCTAGCGCCAAAAATGTTAACAAGAAAACTTGTCAACATCCCCGATGCTATGTGAAAGGTAATTAAACTCAAATGAAACCAAGTTGTTGGAAAGGTCTCTTCTCTCGAAACAAACCTTCCGATTAGATTGACTTAGTCGAAAGGGTTTTAGATGATAGCCCTACCTTTCGACTGGAGTGACTTAATCGAAAAGGTTCAGAAAATAAGTTCAGGAATGCAAGCTAGGCAATAGCATTCTGCTCAAAACCATTCCTTTGAGTGAATCAGAAGTGACTGATCATTTTAGCTTTTCATTCCTTTTGATTATGATGAAAGGTTTGGTTCCGACACTCTTTCTATCATGTCGAAAGGTATTGTTCCGACCTCCTTCGATCATGTCAAAAGGTATTAATAATATAACTCAGTCACTCCCGACTTCTTGGTTTAGCTTCTGTTATTAAGGAACCCCTTCGAAAGGGTTTCAAGTGAAATGAGGTATAAACCCCCTTTCGAATTAATTCCTCTCCGATTCATTGTTAGTCAATTACAAATTGGGATCCCATCGAAATGCCCATTTTTATTAGGTCGAGAGGAGCCCTATTCTTTCGAATCGGATCCAACTTGTAACTTTCTAAGCTGTGCTTCATTTTCATGTATAAGATCGACCTGGATATCCCCCAATTTCATAAACTCATCCTTGTCCAAACCCCATCATCATTCTTACTTTCATTGTTGGTTCTGATGATAATGTATTTAAACTATATGTACGCAAGTCAATCATATGCATTGCATAGACCAAAAGAAATTAAGAGAATAGGTTAGAATCATGTGCAATTGATCATTAGACTAGCTAATGATCTAAATGATCTTCCTCATCATCAACAACCTTATTGAATAAGCCTTCTCTCCTTTATTAATGATCCAAAATGAGTTACAAGTAATAGAGCTTTATCCCTAATTCGATTTAGGGATTTTAGAAGACTTGATTGCAATTAAGAATGAATTAGTAGAAGAAATGAATTCGGGATTCCAAAATTCCTTCCCCAAAACCGGACCCCTTGAGTCTTAGTTATAAATGTAGGTCGGCCCCCTTCCACTCCTATGCTTTTTACTCGGTCGAAGTGACCCCTCTTTGTATGCTGCTTCAAGCCTTTAGTCGAAAGGTCATGACTCCTTTCGACGCTGTGGAAAGGCATCTTTTTTGTGCTCTTTGATATACTCTTGCACTTCCTTTATCTTTTTCCAGACCTTTCGACTGAGTCGAAAGAGTCCTTTGACAACCTTTTGCCTTTGTTGAACTTTAAGCACTGTGTCCTTCATAACACCTTCCGACACCGTCGAAAGGTTTCCAAACGTGCTTTTTCTTTCATGTTGGCTTGTTGCTATTGGAAATAAGATAGAAGCCTCCGACTCCGTCGATAGGTTGCTCATACCGGTTTCAAACATATTAGAGGCTGGAACCAAGGACTTACCTGACCTCCCTCCAGGAGGCGCCCTGCACTGGCCCTTTTGCGACGCGGACATGGGCTTGTTTGGTGCTTTACCCTAGCCATCTTATGGCATGGATAAAGGCTTACTCTGTCCTCCTTCTAGGAGGTGCCTTACCCTGGCCATAGCGTGACACGGAAAGGGCTTGTTCGGTGCTTTACCCTGGCCATCTTATGGGGTGAGGCTTACTCCATCCTCCATCCAAGAGGTGCCTTGACCTGAGCAGAAGTGCAGCCAAGGGCTTGTCCGGTGCTTTAACTTGACCATCTCATGGCGCGGCTAAAGGCCTACCCGCCCTCCTTCCAGGAGGAGCTCTGCCCTGGCCATCTCGGCGTGGGTAGAGGCTTTCTACCATCTTAGGTAGACTACCATCTTAGGTAGTATCCAAATATAAGGAGCATTTCACTCACAACCATGTAGATTTTCTTTTTGAAGAAAGAGATGCTTTATTCATTCATCTTTGGAAAATATGGCCTCAAATGTTTGGCATTCCATGTTATAGGAGCCATATTGTTGTCTGGTTTGCATAATTTGTAAGCTCCCGGCGGGATTACTTTGCAAACGATTAATGGTCCTTCCCAATTCGGTCCCAAAGGTCCATTTGCGGGGTTTTTGGTATTTTCCATCACTCTTCGAAGTACCAAGTCTCCTTCATGAAATGACCAATTTCTCACTTTTGAGTTGTAGTATTTTGAGATTCTTCTTTGATGTTCTACGATTATTACCGCTGCTTCATCTCTCATTTGATGTATTAAATCTAAGGATTCTTTTTTCAGCTCTTGATTCTTATCAAATGCGTAGGAGATTCTTCGGTGTGAAGGTGTCTCAATCTCAATTGGCAACATCGCTTCACACCCATATGTCAAAGAGTAGGGAGTATGTCCTATTGTCGTTTTGGTGGATGTTCAATAGGCCCATAACACAAGTGGAAGTTCTTTTACCCAATTTTCTTTTGCCTTGTTTAGCCGCTTTTTCAGATTAGTCTTTATGGTTTTGTTCGCAGCCTCAACTGCCCCATTCGCTTTTGGATGTAGAACTAATGAAAAACTTTTAATGATTCCATTCTTGTGACAAAAGCGGGAGAATTCTTTGTTGTCCGATTGTCAGAAATTATCTTTTGGGCAATTCCAAATATGGTTATGATATTCTTGATAACTAATCTGAACCCATTCCCAAAAGTAATATTTGGAAACGGCTCCGCTTCAACCCGTTTGGTGAAATAGTCTATGGCAACTACATCATACTTTTCCCTCCTTTTGAGATTGGCAATGGGCCGATTAAATCTATTTTCCATACATCAAAGGGCTATGGACTTGTTATGGGAGTCAACTGACTTGGGGGCAATCTAGGAATCTTTTAATATTTCTGACACTTTTTGCATCTTTTCACATATTTGATGGCTTGGCTTACCATATGCGGCCAATAAAATCCATACCTCATTATTTTATTTGCCAACTTTGTTCCATTTGAATGATCCTCGCAAAATCCTTCATGTGCTTCAACCCTTTATTTTATTCCTTCATTCATGCTTACACATCATAGATAGGGAAGAACATATCCTTTTTTTATAGAGGATTTCATCCATTATTATGAAGGTTGGAGCTTGTCTCCTGATTTTCCTTGCCTCACCTTTGTCTGATGGTAGTGTTCCTTTAACAAGGTATTCTACAATGGGTGACATTCAGATGACATCATATATGTTATTTGGACTAGGTTGGTGGACCCTTTTATCTGATATTTCTTTATTACTTTCTCTTCTCTCTTCCTCTTGAGAATTTGCTTGAGACTTTGTTAGAGCTAACAATTCTTTCCCCTGTTCGGATGCCTCTTCTTCAATACTTGGAATTTCTTGATATCGCACTGGAACAATACGTGTCTCCGGGGCTCCCCTTGAGCTTGCTTGTTTTTCTAGGGATTCTGCTTGAGAATTTTCTGCTCTTGGGACTTGGTGTATTGAAAAGTCTTTAAACAAAGCAAACATTCTTAATATCTATTTTACATATAAGTATAGCTTGAGATCCTTTGTTTGATATTCCTGTTTCACTTGGTTCTCCATAGCTAAGAATCACTAAAGATCTGTATCCATGGAATTTTGAGTTCTAATGCCAAGAATAATCCCGCTACCATAGATTCATATTCTGCCACATTGTTAGTTGCAGAAAATCCAATTTTCAGGGCATAATGTAAACGATGTCCATCCGGTGTGATGATTACATATCCTGCATTGGCTCCTTGTTCGTTTGATGCGCCACTAGTGAATAATTTCCACATGGGCTTCTGATCTTTCTCCTTTTCCGACCACTCCTTAATAAAGTTAGTGCACTCACTAATGAAGTCTGCTAATGCTTGCCCCTTGATTGCAGCTCGTGGTTGAAATTCTATGTCGTATTGGCTGAGCTCAATTCTCTATTTTACCAGCCTTCCTGAAGTTTCTAGTTTACTAAAGACTTGCTTAAGGGGAAAATTGGTCAATACCTTGATCGGATGTGCTTGAAAATATGCTCCAAGCTTTCGAGCTATTAAAATCAAGCAATAGGCTAACTTTTCAATCATTGGATATCGGACTTCTGCATCCTTCAACCGTCTGCTCACATAATATACTAGAAGTTGTGCCCCATTCCCTTCTCTAATCAATACTGAGCTAACTGCATGTTCTGAAACTGCCATATATAGGGTTATGTTTCCCCATTCTCGGGACTTGAAAGTATTGGAGGCTTTCCCAAGTGGCTTTTTAGTTCCTAAAAGGCTTTTCTACAATCTTCCCCCTATTCAAAGTTCTTTTTCTTCTTAATTACATCAAAGAAGGGTATACACTTATCGGTAGCCTTAGAGATAAATCTGCTTAGGGTAGATACCCTTCCATTCAAACTCATCACTTCCTTACTGGTTTTGGGTTTGGCCATGTCCTTAATGGCTTGAATTTGATCTGGAATGGCTTCGATTCCTTGGGAACTTACAAGGTAGCCTAGAAACTTTCAAGAATGGACTCCAAAAGAACACTTTTGTGGGTTTAGTTTCATTTGATATTTCCACAATACTTCGAACATCTCTTCCAAATCCTTAAGATGATTTTCGAGTTCTCCAGACTTTACCAGCATATCATCCACATAAACTTCCTTGTTCTAGCCGATTTGCTCCTTAAACATTCAGTTGACCAACCTTTGATATGTCGCACCTGCATTTGTCAATCCAAAGGGCATTGCTTTGTAACAATAAATCCCCCACTCAGTTATGAAGCTAGTATGCTCCTCATCTGGTTTGAACATTGGTATTTGGTTATACCCTGAATAGGCGTCCATGGGAGATAACAACTTTTGTCCGCTTATGGCGTCTACTAATTGGTCTATTCGTGGAAATGGGAAACAATCTTTTGGACATGCTTTGTTCAAATATGTGTAGTCAATGCAAGTCATCTATTTTCCATTTGATTTCTTTACCAGTACTGGATTTGCTAACTACTTTGGGTAGTATACTTCCCAAATAAATCCATTCTCAAGGATTCTGTTAACCTCTTCTTTCAAAGCTTCTGACTGTACTTTATCCATCTTTCTATTTCTCTGTCTTATGGGAGTTGCTCCTGGATTAATGTTGAGGGCGTGACACATGACCGTTGGATCAATTCCCACCATATAGGAATGTGATCAGGCAAATACGTTTTTGTTAACTTTGAGAAATTGTATCAAATCCTTCTTTAAGTCACCTTTAAGATCCTTTCCCACCTTAGCCACTTTGGTAGCATCTGAGTCAATGTACGCTTCCTCAAGATCCTTTATGGGTTTATCCTCTCTGTTTCCCCTCGGTAATCAAATTCTATGACTATTGGTCTTCCTTCCACAGATTTTGCATCAATTTTCTTTCTCTTGCCTCTAGAAGGAATGTACCTTTGATACATACATTTGTTAGCTTTATTAATTTTAATCTTTGCTTTGAATGTTGGATGTGAAAATCCATCATCCAAAAGCTGTAAAATAGTAGAAGAATCAAAGTACGCAAAATACTGCCTTTTATACTGGTTAAGAGTAGAAAAATACATTTCCTGAGAGCTAAACTGCTCTCCTCGGACAGTTCCCTAGCCTCTCTTTGTCAGGAATTTTACCATGAGATATTTCGGGGAGACAAAAACATATATCTCATCAAGAGCTAGCTTGCCAAAGAAGTTGTTGTAGTAGGAGGGTTGATTGATTATCACAAAAATAGTTTTAAAGGTTCTGCAGGTTGGCGGCACCCCTATTTGTACGAGCAGCTTTATCTGTCCCATTGGAGTTGATCCTTTGTTATTGAATCCAAATATGGGCTCCATGCTTTGCTCCAGCTTGTCTTCAGGAATGTTCATCTGATCGAAGGCGTGTTTGAAGATTACATTAACTGCACTATCCTTGTCAACCAGTATTTTAGAGACGATAGATAATCCTATTTGTGCGGTAATCATCAAAGGATCATTATGAGGATGGTGAACCCCTTTTCTTAGCTCTTGCGGAGTGACAACCAGGTTAGGCATCTGAATGTTGAGATGTGGGTTTTTCATTGGGGGTCCTCTTAGCCAGAATAGATATCTTCCTTTGCTTCTTTAATGTACCTGCTTCGGGCCCCCTTGCTATTTCCTACTGGATGTGGCCCACCATGGATCACATCAATTCTATTGATTGGCGGGCTCAAGCTTAAGGTGTCCTCATCTTCCAACACATTCACAGCATTGCTTGGATGTTTCTGTGGACCATTCTCTTTTACTGGGTTTTCTGCTGATCCTAAACAAACTCGTTCAAATGACCTTCTCGAATCAGCTTGTGGATAATTTCAGCCAAAACCCTACATTCATCAGTTTTGTAGCTGTTGGCTTTGTGATAAGTGCAATGGTATCCTCCCTTTTTCTATTCAGGGTTGTTCTTGGCTTTAAAGGAGACCGAAAAGTTGACTCTTTCCTTGGCTACTACATACACATAAGATAGTGGCTTGTTTAAAGCAACTGTGTTAGCTATTGGTTCTTCCCATCTCATTCTTTTGTGCCCATGGTCTTTGCCAAATCTCCCCCCTTCTTTCTTGAGGATAGTTTTCTTCTTGGCATGGTAAAGCTCATCCATCCAGATGAAATTATCAGCTTGGAAATGGAAGTCTTGTAAGTCTTTGCAACCTTTAACAAAGAGTTGTTTCCAGAAGGGGGTGTTTTCAATTAAGCCAGAATGAACGGCTATAAGCTTATCTCGATCTTCCATGTCTTTGGCCTTTAAAGCTGCAGCATTAAACCTCCTCAAGGTATTCTCCCAAGGACTCTCCCTGCCTTTGTTTTATATTGGCCAAAACTGTGTAGTCGATCGTGGGATCTTTGCAAATGCAGAATCGGGTAGACAATTCATAAGAAAACTGCTACCATGAGTATTAAGTTTTCTCCCGGTACTGCCTGTACCGTTTTGCTTCTGCTCCCTAGAGAGTGACCGGGAACAATCGGCATCTGATAGCTCTAGATGCAATGCACAAGTCCATTTGTCTATCAAAAGCCATCAGATGATCGTCCGAGTCTATAACCCCATGATATTTCATTGATGGGATCTTGACATATGGTGGGATAACTATAGCAATGATCTCATTAGTAAAGGGAGGCACTCTTTCATTGTCATTAACATTCTCGTCCATTGTTCTCTTCCCTTTTGAATTCATAGCATAATTTATTGCCTTTTCAGGAGCATCTTTTAGGTAAGCTTCGACATTGCCATAATTTTTCTGGTCCGGGCAATATTCCTTTAATGTTGAACTCCTAGATTGCTCAAGTGATTTGTCGAGAATTCTTCCCTGATGGTTAGCTTTTGATTGGGGGAGTTCTTTCTTCTTCGAGGACATCAGATCCACTTTTCCTTTATACTCATTGGAATTAGCTTTTAGATTCCTTCTGGGGGAGACCACCTCTTCCCCATGAGTTTTCTTCAGAGTTTTCGAAGATTTTTAAGATACGGCCATCTTAAGTAGCTCTTGCATCTCCTGCAGCTGCTGTTCCAAGTATTTGATTTTAGCTGTATTTTAGTCTTGTTGTGCTGGTGATGAAGTTTGTCCAGGAACGACCCCATCAAAATTAAAAGGTGGAGCTATATTCTCCTCCAATGTGGTGGTGTGTATTGCTCTTTCCTTAATTCCACTTAATCGTTTAGATCTCATTTTTCCTATGCAAAAAAATGTGTCACAATTAGTTTGTAATTTAACCACAAGGTCGGAGGTTCAAGCCCTCCTTCTAGTGCCAAAAATGTTAACAAGAAAACTTGTCAACATCCCTGATGCTATGTGAAAGGTAATTAAACTCAAATGAAACCAAGTTATTGGAAAGGTCTCTTCTCTCGAAACAAACCTTCTGATTAGATTGACTTAGTCGAAAGGGTTTTAGATGATAGCCCTACCTTTCGACCGGAGTGACTTAATCGAAAAGGGTCAGAAAATAAGTTCAGGAATGCAAGCTAGGCAATAGCATTCTGCTCAAAACCATTCCTTTGAGTGAATTAGAAGTGATTGATCATTTTAGCTTTTCATTCCTTTTGATTACGATGAAAGGTATGGTTCCGACACTCTTTCGATCATGTCGAAAGGTATTGTTCCGACCTCCTTCGATCATGTCGAAAAGTATTAATAATATAACTTAGTCACTCCCAACTTCTTGGTTTAGCTTCTGTTATTAAGGAACCCCTTCGAAAGGGTTTCAAGTGAAATGAGGTATAAACCCCCTTTCGAATTAATTCCTCTCTGATTCATTGTTAGTCAATTACAAATTGGGATCCCATCGAAACGCCTATTTTGATTAGGTTGAGTGGGGCCCAATTCTTTCGAATCGGATCCAACTTGTAACTTTCTAAGCTTTGCTTCATTTTCATGTATAAGATCGACCTGGATATCCCCCAATTTCATAAACTCATCCTTGTTCAAACCCCATCATCATTCTTACTTTCATTGTTGCTTCTGATGATGATGTATTTAAACTATATGTACGCAAGTCAATCATATGCATTGCATAGACCAAAAGAAATTAAGAGAATAGGTTAGAATCATGTGTAATTGATCATTAGACTAGCTAATGATCTAAATGATCTTCCTTGTCATCAACATCCTTATTGAATAAGCCTTCTGTTTGTACCAAAAATGGGCACAACACTCTTCGGAAGTTTTTGAAGAGATAAAAATGAAGAAATCAAATGAAAAAAGAGGATTATCTAACAAAAACTCCAAAAAACATATAGAAAATTAATAAAAACGTGCAGAAACACAAGAATTTAGAGTGGTTCGGCGTATTGCCTACGTCCACTATGAAATTGTTTGCTTTATTGATGTTTCTTTGATGATTACAATTGATTGCAGCAGGTTACAATAGGTAACAATGAATTACAACAGTCAAATTCATTAACAGCAGCAACAATGGAGTATGGAATTGAATTCGGCAGAGTCTGGGCGTCAGAGAATTCAAGGATCTCTTTTCTGTAGGCTTTGGGGGTCTATTTATAGGCGTACGAGGCTGATATTTCGCCCAGATCTTGGGGGACTTCTTCTGGCACGTGAGCGGGCCCACGCGATCGAGCCCGTGAAGTTTCGGCCCGATTCGTGATCGATACGAATGAATTTCGTATCGATCAGGATTGCGTCCAATGGAGTCAAAATTTGTTGTGGACATTATTTAGCATGTACGTAAGCTCCTGTGAAAATTTCATAGCATTTGGACTTGTAGATTAGGAGATATGATCCATACGAATTGGGATTTTCGGTTGGTTGTTTCGTTCGACTCGATCATTTCGACTCAATCCTGTTCGAATCGATAGTTGCACGTGATCAAGTGGTGATGTGGCGAGCATTCTTCGGATCGACCCACCTTCTTCGCCGAGTTGATCGAGTCATTCTGGATTTTTCGCCGCGTCCATATCGATGTGATCGTCCTGTTCGAATAGATAGTTAGCTTGTCTTTTTGTATCGATCTGTAGCATGCCTTGTTCGCATCGATGGAGGTGGCTTGGTCGTATCGATGATGGTGGCCCTGTTTGCATCGATGAAGGTAGCCCTTGTTCGTATCGATCAAAGTCGCTTCGACTCGATGGATACGAACAAGCAACATTGTGATGGGTACGAATAGTGCAATGCTCGATGGATACGAACAGAGGACAGCTGATCTATACGAACAAGAGATCAGCTGATCGATGCGAAGAGAATGGCCGATCGATACGAACGAGGCATATTCCTCTGATGGATACGAATTGTGGTTCTCCTGATGGATTCGAACAAGGCTTGCCAATGGATGCGAAGTAGACTCTGGTGATGGATGCAAAGTTGACCGATTCGAACTAGGGCCTTCTGATCGATATGAAGCTGATCGATTCGAACAGAGGTCTAGCCGATCGATATGAAATAGAGTTGATCTTCCTTAGCTTGTATCGATCGTATCTTGAGCATATTAACTCGGATTGACTTGAAATTTGGAACGTTGGCTCTCATAGCTTCGCTTGTCGTGTCATATCAATTTTAGCTCGATCTGGACTCGGACAAAATTCGTCGATATCCATAGTGAGCCTGCGTACAACCGATCTCCAAGACGAACTATCATTGGTTTCTAGTCAAGTTCTTGGTGTCACGGCCTTGCCAAAAGGTGGGATAACATTTGCCCCCCAAAGTACGACTTGTGGAAACATGATGTGCTTTGAAATGCTGCAATTTTTATTCTGGACAGTTATCGTCTTTTCGCTGAAAGTTGTAATCTTTGACTGACTTCCTCGGTAATCTGAGCTGTTAACTGTCAACTGTTGTACCCTGTATTGTTGCAATTGATTGATGTATGCTAGTGATTAGCTGTTTGTTGTTGTAATCGTTATCAGATAAGTTTCCAATTCCTATAAATTTGAAAAATTGAATATTAGTCCGACATATATGCATATATGTTAATCTGACTCTCGTTGACGTTTGCACGTTCACGAGTCGTTGTCAGTTTATCTCGTATCGAATTACGTATCGATCCTCTCCTGAACCGATGCGAAATTCGAATTGTAACAATGCTCAATGGTTGTTTTTGAATGTTCCTTCGTATCAATCCTCTCCTAAATCGATGGAAAAGGTTGGAACATTATCTTTGTATCGATATGCATCGCATAGATGGATACGAGATGAACATTTCGAATCGATGGATGTGGGGTTCGATGGATATGAAGCGATCGTTCGTATCGATGGAGTACAATGCCTTCATAACAGCTCTTGTTGTATATTTCGAATCGATGGACCTAGTGTCATTGGATACGAACAGACAATTCGTATCGATGGGTGCTGGCCTCTGAGAGCTGTGATTCGATGGATTCGAACTGACCGTTCATATCGATGCTCTGGGAACTGTGCAGTTAATGCCCCGCTATTACCCCGCTATAACCCCGCTATATCTCATAGCGGATTTCTACCGCTACGATTTTTCCATATAGCCCCAAAATATAGCCTTTCCGCTTTAAGCCCCGCTATTTCCGCTATATCCCGTTATTCTCGCTATATTCCGCTATTTCCGCTATATCTTCTTTAATAAAATGAATTGAAAAATTGCATTTATACATTATAAAAATTATGAAACTAGTTTATTTGATTTAATTTTTAATATATTTTTAGAAATGGAAATACTCTAATATTCTACTAAATTCAATTATGTTATATAACAGTTTTATGTTTATTTAAAGTATATTCGCACATGTTTTTATTTAAAATTATTTATGTATTAATTATAATTCAATTGAATGATATTTTTTCATTTAATTACCATTTATATATTTGAAAAAACATTAAGTACGAGTTTTATATGCTATTTTAGAGCCATCCGCTATATCCCGCTATATCCTCGCTGTATCCCCGCTATGACTTTTTGCACCTCTACCGCTTTGAATTCGCCGAGCGCTTTAACTGCACAGTCTGGGAAGGAGTTGAAAATGATCGATACGAACAAGGATTTCGTATCGATGGATTGTGGATGGAGTCGGAAGCAGTGGATACGAACAATAGTCTCGTATCGATGGACCTTGGTGATTCAGAAAAATCCCTGTTACAATTTCATATCGATGAAAATCGAGTGGATGGATACGAATAGTTCGTTCGAATCGATCATGTGGTAACATTTTGTAACTGGTCGAATCCACTGGGAAGCGAATCGTTTCTTCCATTCACACTCAAGTCCATATAAATACTGTGGACTTAGTTGTTTTTCACTTTTTACTTTTTACTTCGTCTTCGCTTTCGTATCGCTCCAGAGACTAAGAGAAAAAACTGCTCTTTGCCTTCGAATTGAATCAAAACCTTTAATCCCTTCAACCAGTTATCGAAATCAGGTAATCAATTGAACAAACTCAGTCCTAAAATGATGAGACTCAAATTCTCATGCCATTCCATTCGAATTCATGTCCAAACGTTGTCTGGGGAAGTAGATATTGTGCGAGGTCAAGGAAGGAGAAAAATGGAGTTCGAATCAATCTGGGGAAGAAAGAGTGTGGAGGAGGATGGCTTGATCTTCTTTTTGTGTCGATCTGCAATGATTGTTGTATGGACTCGTCCTGTATGATCGATACGAAATTCTATCTTCAACGATCGATGCGAAAACTAGGCCAGTGATCGAGTCGAAGTCCTTGGCTTTAGATCGATTCGAAAAATACTCCTTCGATCGATACGAAATGCATCGAGTGAATGTGATCGATACGAAGCCGGACATTGACGATCGATTCGAAGCAAATTCCTGACGACCGATACGAACCCGGATCTTGATGGATACGAAACCTTGAATAACCGATAGCATGATTTCCGATGAGCTTCATTCTTGCATATTTGGACTTAACTATTACCCTGCATATTTAACTGCCTATCGAAGCTCGTCAATGGAACTGTAACTTAACAAAACTTTAACAAACTCTGACTTGGATCGATCGCTAATAACTGGATGGCACGGTTGTGACGGTCAGCGATGACGGTCATTCCGACTGAATTTTGAAGTCTAATCGTTCGCATGCTTTCTTTAAATCTGTAGAACTTGTCAAGTGATACACACCACTGCACAACATATTCGCACACTTCACACTGCGGGATGCACGGGTTTATTATCTGTTTAACGATGATTTTTCATAAGTTAGTTAGTCATGGAACCTTCAAGTTCACAACAGCAGGAAGTTCAAGGTTCAATCCCTCCAATAATCGAGATACCGGCCATCGAGGCCGAAGTCATAGACCCAGCCCCGGACGAGTATCCAGGTGCCAGGTTCATCTGCAATCCACAAGATTCTGTGCCGTGCGGCATCTCCGAAGATATGCTGGGACGGATTTGTTTAAGGCATGGCTTGTCGCTTGACGACGTGTTACTGCCAGGGCCAAATGATAGGCCACATGCTCCCCCAGAGGGGTTCACTGCTTTCAATCGTCATGCTTGTACGACAGGAACACTTCCTCCATTCAATCAGTACATAAGGGAAATGCTGCCATTCCCTCGGAATCACCCTGTCCCAGCTACACCCCAATGGATACGCCTAGTTGAATAGCAATTTCATTATGTTTATGGAAATTCTCTTTCGACCACCAAAGCCGATCAAGATTAGATATCTATTTAATATCAAGAGTTGCGGAGATAGCCCTTCTTTCACATTCTTGGAAGCGGTTAGGAACTGTCAAATAGTAACTGGGTCCTGGGGAAGGCTGAGTTACTTTAAAACTGAATGGTTCTACGTTCGGTGCCCCCCTGGATTCGCCAGGCGATGGTTGGATAGACGTAAGCGTTGCAATCTTTCTCATGAATTATCGAGATAATAACTGACCTCAAAACTGACATCCTTCTCTTCTTTTGCAGCCGCAATCTCACGACTTGATGGTGGATATTTCAGAGAGCTAGTTCGGATACTCCTAGCGGTTCCGGGTGAAGAGAGGCACATCGACTTGGTTCTAACCGACAGAAACTTAAGGACTGTCGAGCTGATTGAACAGAGACAAAGCATAAGACTGGAAGGAACACTTAGAGCGGTCTCGAAGAAGCGGGTGAAACGCAAAGCGCCCAGTGTCGTGACAGCTGAGGAGGTTGATCCAGAGAGAACGCCCATTGATAACGAATTCCAGGCCGGGCCTTCTTCCAATGTTCAGGATTCTGGAGGAAGGAGAAAAGGCAAGGCAGTTGCTCATAAGCATTCTAAATCCATGAGATTGAAATCCGTGGTTACGTCTTTGCCCGTTCCGGGAAATAGAATTTCGAAAGCTCATCCCCCGCAAGTAGAGAATCATTTTGAAGGGCTTGCTGATATTCCGATCCCGGATTATGTGTCGTTTCAACACGACACCGGGACGGAGGAGCTTGACAATGCTCTTGAGTTGAGCGGGTCGCTTGCTACGAGTGCGGCCGACATTTCCGGTTGGTCGGGGGGTTGCACATACATACACTTCACTGTACTACATGATTCATAATTGTAAATCGTCCAACCCAAGATATCACTAACTTTTTCTTCGCTTCTCATTTTCAGGTACAATGTCTGGAAGAGGATCAATGCTTAGGAGCCTTCGCTCGGCCCGAAAGTCTTCTTCTTATTATTATGATTCTTGCAGGAGAGATTCGGATAGAGACCGCGATCACGGGTACTCTAATCAAGAGAGGTACGAGCGGGACAGGGACAGAGAATATAGACACCGATCTAGGTCTCGCTCTCCACCTCCTAGAATCCCATCTCCACCTCCTGTTCAGACTTCACACCCACCGGAGCCTCCACGACACAGGCCATCTTCTCAAACTTCGAGGTCCGAAACTCATCACCAGTGAGTTGAAACCGTGCCCCCCATAATTGCAAAGCAGGCCATCATTGAGCCCACGGGGGAAGGGGCCATTAAATTGGATCAGATGAGGAAGGAGTTCCCGAACTTATGCCTCGATGGCTATGTCTTCCCACCACACTTAAAAAGAATTCCATCAGGGGTGGAAAACACGGTGCATGATTACGTTCATGACGTCTACACCCAGTATAGAGAGTGGGTAAAGGCTGCATAGAAAGCTTCCAAAGTGGCTTTTGAGCGAGCCAAAGCTATTGAGAAGATGGAGTCCGAACTCACTAAAAAGGACCGAATCATCCAGGTGCTCAACACCGAGGCCGAGTCTTCTCGGATATCTGAAATTGAGGCTACCAAAAAAGCTGATGAAGCGACTGTGGCAATGGAGAGGTTGAGGCAGACACATGTTGCTTTGGTGGAGGAGATGGGCCACCGAAATACTACAGTCACCGTCGAACGGGATGCGGCGGTCAAGGAACTCAATGAGCTTAAGGCCAAATTCTCTAACATGGCCAAGGAAAAGGATGACGCGAACAACGCAGCCCAGGAGGCGTGCGAACAGGCTCTTCTGCTCCGAGGTGAACAGGATGCGGCCGTGGCTAAGGTCCGCAAGGTGGAGACTGAGGTCGAGGAGAAGGTGAAATCGGCCGAGTCCAGGATGGAAGCTAGCATTTAAGATCTTCTTGTTGTTTACAACGCCAACGTGTTGAGGCACAAGGGTTTGCCTGGCTTGATGATTACCCGGCACACTTATATAACGCATGGGGCCGATTGGTTGAGGAGGAGAAGGCGGTGCATCTGGGTGAGCCTATTGATGAGTTTGAGCTCAAGAATCGTTTGCTAAATGAAGATGAAAAGTAGATTCTCCACGAGTCAATGATTTCTTATGAGAAGGAAAGGCTCGGCCCCAGCACCTATAAATAGGAGAAGGCTCTGGGTTGAACACCACGATGCAAGTCTTGAACTTCCAATGTCAACCCAGCCTGAATCCTTGTCTGCGGTCGATCCCCAAGCTGTTCCTGCCTACAATCCGGAACAGCCGCAGATGTCTCCGACTACAGAGCAAGTTGCTGAAGCCGTTCAGCCGCCTACAAGTCAAACTGAGGAAGGTACTCTGAACATTCCACATACCTGCCTTAAGTCGAAATCTTCACTCGAATTAAGTGCTAACAGTTCTCTTATTTTTTTTTGTCCAGTGATCGATGCTGCACCGGTGGTGCCTCCTGCTGCTCAAGAATCAATTCAGACGCAGGGGGCTATCGTTACTGAAGCGACCACTGTAACAACGACTGCGCCGCTTGATGAAATGCAGGGAAGCTCACTTGTTTTTGATGAGCAGCTGATGGAGGAACTCTTTCGCCGTCATGGCGATCCTCTTGCCGACCTGCCATTTGTTATGGGTGGAGGCGCTCCTGCTACAAGTTCTTCGATGCCAACTACTGATGCTCCCAGCGAGGCTCAAACGGTTACTGAAGAGGAAATATTGGCCGAGATCGATCCTGATATGGATGCAGCGGCTCATGGTGGCAGTTTTGGAGGAGGGATGGCAGCACCCGGTCCAGCTCCGCTCAGAATGATATCTCCTGGTTGTACAGTTTTCGACACCAGTGTGCCCGTTCCATCTTCTACACTTGATCATGTTCCTCCGACTCCGCCCGCGGGAAGCATTCCTATTCATTCGAGCTCGGAGGAGGATGTTGAGATCATGCCCCCGCCTGGAGACCGACCACCGAAAAGCAAAGGCTCAAAGAGGAAGGGTAGTGGTGGCTCCAGCGGGTCTACACCGAAAAGGAAGCCGAGGAAGAATAAAGATTAGACATGATTCCTTGGTTTATTTTGACTTTCATTTTGTTGGCCGTGTATAGATGCGGGTTCGGCCCCTGCTAGTAGGAATTTTTGGAACAAACCTGTACATGAATTTCTTTCATAAATAGTAGAAATGAAACTTTTCATTTTTAGCTTCTTCTGTATTTTTTTTAGTGTTTCAATTTTTGAAATACACTTGTAAAGTTTCAGCTTTCAAGTTAAGTTTGTCTTTTTGCACCAGGTCTGGAAACCGTGGACATGGTTCACGACCGTGAAGCGAGTTGAATTTTGATGTCGCACAGCTTTGGCCAATGGTCGATGCTTAAGTCCTGCCCCTAGTCTTGGGGATGAGTTGTTGAACACCAGCCAGCGATCGCATTTTACTTATAACACGTCGAGTTTGGTGCCGCTGAACGAATGTTTGGAACAAGTGAAGATTGAGTGGTTCAACCATACTTGCTTGATTTTCGATGATCATATCCGCGCTCCGGGGATTTCCATTTGTTTAGTGGCGGTTGTTTACGCCGATTCAGATTTTAACTACACGTCCGCGCTTGGGGACTCGGAGCCGACATTTATACTCCGACTCGCACTCAGGGAGTTCAGAGTTGGCGTTTATACTCCGACTCGCACTCTAGGAGTTCGGAGTTGACGTTTATACTCCTATTCGCGCTCTGGGAATTTGGAGTTAATGTTTATACTCCGACTCACACTCTGGGAGTTCAGAGTTAATGTTTATACTCCGACTCACACTCTGGGAGTTCAGATTTGGTGTTTATACTCCGTTTTGCACTCTGGGAATTCAGAGTTAATGTTTATACTCCGACTCGCACTCTGTGAGTTCGGAGTTAATGAACAGACGGTCAGTCACATCTGCTGCATGTCTTTGGATTTCGCTCACACTCTGGGAACAAAAGGTATATCAGGATCGTGGATGGTCGGATCACATCCACCCTGAGTCAACAAGTGAGGTCGCTAGATGGACGGGTCCACCCTCCTCAAACTTGGTTCGGATACGGACGAAGTCGTTAGGCGGACGGATCCGCCCTCTTCGTAGACGTAGTTTTATACTCCAGCTCGCACTCCGGGAACCTGGCGTTAAGTGAAGGATTTTCGTGTATCAATCCTTTTTTGACTTTGGTGTGATGGCTTGTCCCCGAGCTCGGGTTTCACTTAGCGAGTGATCGGTTGCATCACAGTCACTCCCTATTTGAATAAATTCCACCGTATGGTGAAACTTAGCTCTCCATGCATGGTGATGTTCATATGAAGTATTTCAAGAAAATCACAGCTCTGGCTCGAAGAGATTGCATTTTATTGCTGAAATAGGAAAATATGGCAAAGTCAGTTGCCTTATTACAAATTCTAATTTCGAAATGCACTAACAAATTGCAAAATGGAAAATAAACTAAATGAATAAACATAGCCTGTCATGTGTAGTAGCGACGAAGACTCTCGCTATTCCAGGCTCTTGGCAAAGTAAGACCGTCAACGGTCGATAATTTGAATGTGCCATCTCCGAGCCTTCGTTCAATAACATACGGTCCTTCCCATGTCGGCTTCATATGCGAAGGGACCAGATAGATTCTTTTCAAGACGAGCGCCTAGATCAAAGGTTCGCGGGCAGACCTTGGCGTTGTACAATCGGGCGACTCGACTTCGATACGCGGCTGCCCTCAAATCAGCCTCTTCGCGCTTCTCATCTAGTAAATCGAGAGATTTAGCAAGTAATATAGCATTTGTCTTCGGATCATAGTATTTCACGCGATGAGAAGGTACTTCAACTCGATTGGAATAATAGCTTCCGAGCCATAAGCGAGAGAGAATGGAGTGTGACCGGTCGCGGACTTGTGGGTCATTCGGTAAGCCCATAAAGCCATAGGAAGTTCATCGACCCACTTGCCCCCAACCTTTTCCAGCCGCTTTTTCAGAATGGACTTTATAACTTTATTGACCGCTTTGACTTGTCCGTTTTCTTGAGGGTGTGCAATTGCAGAGAATTTCTTTTGAATGCAAAACCGTTTGCAGAAATCTTTAAATTCAATATTGTCGAATTGGGTTCCGTTATCAGTAATAATGGTGTGTGGGAGACCGAATCGACAGATAATGTTGCGGACTACAAAGTTGATTACTTTTTTCGTCGTTATGGTAGCAAGAGGTTCAGCTTCAGCCCACTTTGTAAAGTAATCAACTGCGACGATGGCGTATTTCGCACCACCTTTTGCCAGAGGTAGAGTACCAATAATGTCGATGCCCCATATTGCAAATGGCCATGGGCTGACCATTTGTGTTATCTCGGTAGGTGGGGCTCTAGGAATTCGAGCATGCTTTTGGCATTTATCACATTTCTTTGCATAATCCGACGCATCGCGATTCACAGTCGGCCAATAATATCTGTATCGAAGTATTTTCTTGGCAAGTGCTTGCCCCCCGGTGTGATCGCCACATTCTCCCTCGTGTACGTCGTGTAATACTCGTTTAATTTCATCGTGGGCGATACACCGGAGTAAAGGAACAGAGTACCCTCTTCTATACATGATTCCATTCTGGATGGTGAATCGTGAGGCCTTCTAAAGGACTTGTCTCTTTTCACTCATGCGCTCTGGTAGGGTTCCATGCTCAAGGTAATTTCTGAATGGAGTCATCCATGACTCCTTATCGGGAACAGTTTCACATACCCAATCTGCTTATGCCCGGTCAATACTTGGGGAAGTTAGCGTCTCTACGGGAACGAGTCCCATTTGATGAGCTTCACCTGTGCTGGCTAACTTCGCTAATGAATCGGCTTTCTGATTACGTTCTCGAGGTATACAATAAATGGCATAATAATTGAACGGATCCAGTACTTCCTGCACTCGAGCTAAGTAGGCAGCCAACCTTCGATCTCTTGCTTGATATTCTCCCCGAACCTGGCACACAGCTAATTATGAATCATAATAAATTTCCACAGCGATAATTCTCAAATCTCTGGCAAGTTTTAGCCCAGCTAAGAGGGCTTCATATTCAGCTTCATTATTGGTTGCATGAAAATCGAACTTTAAAGCATAACATATAGATCGGCCTTCGGGGGTTTCGAGTACAACACCAGCGCCCGAACACTGGTCGTTTGATGCACCATCAGTGTACAGCTTCCAGACGTATTCGAGAGATTCACTGGTTTCGGGCAAGTCCTCTGGAACAGTAAATTCAGCTATGAAATCGGCTAGGACTTGGCCTTGAATGGCTCGCCTTGGAGTATAAGTAATATCAAACTGGCTCGGTTCGATGTTCCACTTGAGTAACCTACCAGACGTCTCAGGCCGCGTAAGGACCTGTCATAATGGCTGGTCGGTGTAAACAATAACGGGATGTGCCTGGAAATATGGACGGAGTTTCCTTGATGCAATAACAAGGCAATAAGCCAACTTCTCTAGTTTCGGATAATTCCTTTCAGCTCCAGTCAATTGTTTGCTGATGTAGTATACCGACTTTTGTATCCTGTCTTCTTCTCGAATCAAGGCAGCGCTGATAGCGTTTTCTGATATCGCCAAGTATATGTACAACTTCTCATGATCAATAGGCTTTGACAGGATAGGTGGTGTGGATAAATGCTGAATTAGTGCTTGGAAAGCGCCCTCACACTCTATGGTCCATTCAAAGTTTCATTTTCCTTTTCGGATCAGATCGAAGAAGGGAATGCATTTGTCAGTGGACTTTGAGATGAACTTGCTCAATGCTGCTACTTTCCCATTGAGACTCTGGACTTGCTTTATGGTTTTCGGAGTTTCAAGATTTCTGATTGCCCATATCTTTTTAGGATTGGCTTTGATTCCTCGAGTGTTGACGATAAACCCGAGGAGTTTTCTGGATGCAACTCCAAAATGACATTTCAGTGGGTTGAGCTTCATTCTATATTCTCGAAGTATGTTGAACATAGTTTCCAGGTCTTTAATATGGTCAGTGGAAAATTGTGACTTTACAAGCATGTCGTCTACATACACTTCCATGGTTTTCCCGATTTGACTGGCAAACATCCGATTGACCAATCGTTGATAAGTAGCCCCGGCATTCTTGAGCCCGAATGGCATAACTTTGTAGCAATAAAGTCCCAAATTGGTTACGAAGCTGGTATGTTCTTGATCAGGTAATTACATTGGTATCTGATTATAGCCAGAATACGCATCCATGAAGGATAAGAGTTCATGTCCAGCTGTTGAGTCTACAAGCTGATCAATTCTGGGAAGCGGGAAACTGTCTTTAGGACAAGCTTTATTCAGATCGGAGTAATCGACACATGTTCTCCATTTTCCGTTCGACTTTCGAACGAGCACGGGATTCGACACCCATTCGGGGTATAGCGCATCTCGAATGAACGCGTTTGCTTTAAGCTTTTTTACCTCTTCTTTAAGGGCGACAGATCTCTCTAGATCCATACCACGCCTTTTCTGTTTGACCGGTACATGCCGCGGGTTAATATTCAGAGTGTGGCTCGCAATGTTCGGCGAGATCCCACACATATCAGAATGCGTCCAGGTGAATATGTCAAGATTCGCCCGTAGAAATTCAACCAATTCCTCTTGAGTTTGCTGGCTTAGCTGAGAACCGATCTTTATCATTTTCGAATCATCATTGTCAATCGGGACATCGATCGTCAGTTCGACCGGGGATGCTTGACTTTCTTTAGATTCTCCCTCGTCTTTAGTCTCTCTTGGGTCAAGATCCTTTTGGAATTGGTAAGGGTGCCCGGGCCTAGGCCCATGCGTTAATTGTCAATTATCAGCAAAACGGACGTAGAGAGATTCCTCTACGCCCTTTCCTTTCTCCTTTCGCCGCGCCTCCCACAGCTCGGCAACGTAACAGGCTCTTGCTGCAGCCTGATCTCCTTGGATGACTCCCACTCAATGATCAGTGGGAAACTTTAGGGTTAAACACCACGGGGCAATAGCTGCCCTGAACTCAGAGAGGGCCGGTCGGCCCAAAAAAGCATTATAATGGGAGTCTATGTCCAACACAACGAACTGTAATATCCGTAATCTCCGGCGTTCTCCAACTCCCAACTCCACTGGTAGTTCCACTACTCCAGTGGGTATAGTAGCGCTTTCATTGAAACCGTGGATTCGGGACTAATAAGGTTTTAAATCTTTGGCTTCCATTTTCATTTGGTCGTAAGCTCATTTAAAAAGAATATTCACAGAGCTTCCACTGTCAACTAAGATCCTCTTCATCCAAGCAAGTCCTACTTGAGCTGAAATGACCAGTGGATCGATAGTGGGAGCTTCGACTTTATCCGCATCTTTGTCTCTAAATACGATGTCATCAACCATCATCTTTTGTTGTTTGGCCGGAGCCCCTTCATCAAAACTACTATAACACTCGAAGTCCGCATGCCTAATAGAGCTGGCATACGACTCCATTTCCTTCCAACTTCGGTCTGCTGGATGAGGACCACCACTGATTGTATTAATAATCAACCTCCCGCCAGTTCGAGCGGGTTCGTCCTGCCTTTCCTGATTTGGTGCACGATTCTGATTCGATGGGCCCGCACCTCCCGACTGCGGCGCCCGAACATACTGATCCAACTTCCGTTCACATATCAGTTTTTCAATGAGATCCTGTAAATGACGACACTCATTCGTATTATGGCCATAACTTTCATGGAATCTACAAAACTTTTCTGTTTGGACCTGTCTTTCTGTTGACGGCTTCAAGGCAGGTTTCTTGTATTGCATGGTATTACAGGTCTGTAAATACACATTTTCCAACGACGTATTCAATGGAGTATAATTGTCGAACATGGGAGCTCTACGTCGTGGACCACGATTCTGATCTCGTTTTTTAGCTTGATTTCCACTATCCCTCTGCTGGTTCTGTTTGTTTTGTATATTCAATTGAACTTTTCCGGAACTCTCCCCGGATTGTTTAACTGCAATGTTACTTTGAATTCCTTCAACGCTGGGCCCTGCGTCATCCTGCTTCCTAGACTGTTTCGCATCCCCCCTTCTTAAGAATTACGCTGCCTTGGAATAGAAACGGTCCAATGACGCAGGTGGATTCCTAGCTAACCAACTTCCGAACTCGGAATGAGGATCAATCCCCTTAGTTAATGCCATCAGGATAGAGTTATCATTGGGATTGCTTATTTCTGCACACGTAGCATGAAATCGCTCCAAGTAACGTCTGAGTGTTTCTCCGAGAGCTTGTGTGACACTTGACAGCGTATTAACTTCTTTAGGCCTCGCTACGTGCATACGGAATTGTTCAATAAACTTGGTGGACATCTGATCAAAATTAGAAATGGATCATGGTGGTAAACGAGTAAACCACATAGTTGCAATGCCCCCCAGGGAAATAGGGAAACTACGGCACTTGACTGCATCATCAGCTCTCGCAACATTCATTAGCCATTCATACTTCAGGATGTGTTGATTGGGATCAGAATTTCCTTCATAGACTGGCAAAGTTGGCATCCTGAAGCGCCGAGGTGGTTCAGCATATAATATGTCGTCGGTGAAAGAGGTATGACTCCGGGAGATTCCCCGGTCGTCATTAGTGAGACCCTGACTTTCACGGATCATCTGACGAATCACCGTCGGTATATCCGGCATCTGGATATTCGGAGGATGTTGTGCCAAGGTGTGGTCGGGTTCCACAGCGCGAGTCTGGACCGGACGCGGTCGACGGTTCGTACCTCGCCTCCTTGGTTCAACGTTTTCAGGGACGAAAGGTTCTGGAGTATGATCTCGTTGGTGACGATGCGGATCAGCTTGATTTCTTGCATCAACTCCTTGTTCGGTAGTGGTGGTGGCAGCAAGGTTTCCTGTGACATGGTAAGGAGCGGCACCTCCTCAGGGTGAAGGTCTGGCCTGATGACTGGTGGTTGGTCCAGTTCTGGGTTGTCCAAGATTCAAGGCAGGCTGGTGTCCTGTGGCCTGGGTGTAGCTTACATCCAGCCGTGGGCGTGTGGATCGGTGATGATCGTTAGATGAGGCTGAACTTCCGGTGGAAGAGTAAGAAGCTTGATCTCTTCTGGACCTTCTGCGCCTTTGGCGATTCAGCTGGTTGGTCAACTCTGTGTTGGCGCGTAGTTGTTCAGTAAGTTATTGCCGACTTTGGGTCAACTCTTGAAGCAACATCTGAAACTCTTGTTTGGTAACCGGGCCTGATGGATTTGAAGGTCCGGCAGCATCTTGGTTGGATGGAGGCAATTGCACGGGATTCTGTCTGTCCCGTCCTTCTTGGTCAACAACTGTAGAAGCAGTTCGTGTGCTTACCATGATGAACTGATGAAGTCCTTTCCCAGATCTGATGCAAATCTGAATAGAATGGAAGGGCTTTAAGGTCTGAGATCTGGATCTTCTTCTTGGATTTATGCAATCCGGTATCGATAGGAGATCCAAGGAGAAGGAGAAAAATCGGGTTTTTTCTCAGTGAAAGCACCAAAGTGTTTGTACCAAAAATGGGCACAACACTCTTCGGAAGTTTTTGAAGAGATAAAAATGAAGAAATCAAATGAAAAAAGAGGATTATCTAACAAAAACTCCAGAAAACAGATAGAAAAATAATAAAAACGCATAGAAACACAAGGATTTAGAGTGGTTCGGCGTATTGCCTACGTCCACTATGAAATTGTTTGCTTTATTGATGTTTCTTTGATGATTACAATTGATTGCAGCAGGTTACAGCAGATAACGATGAATTACAGCAGTCAAATTTGTTAACAGCAGTAGTAATGGAGTATGGAATTGAATCCGGCAGAGTCTGGGCATCAAAGAATTCAAGGATCTCTTTTCTGTAGGCTCTGGGGGTATATTTATAGGCGTAGGAGGCTGATATTTCGCCCGGATCTCGGGGGACTTCTTCTGGCACGTGAGCGGGCCCACGCGATCGAGCCCGTGAAGTTTCGGCCCGATCCGTGATCGATACGAATGAATTTCGTATCGATCAAGATTGCATCCAATGGAGTCGAAATTTGGTGTGGACATTCTTTAGCATGTACGTAAGCTCCTGTGAAAATTTCATGGCATTTGGACTTGTAGATTAGGAGATATGATCGATACGAATTGGGATTTTCGGTTGGTTGTTTCGTTCGACTCGATCATTTCGACTCGATCATTTCGACTCGATCCTGTTCGAATCGATAGTTGCGCATGATCAAGTGGTGACGTGGCGAGCATTCTTCAGATCGACCCACCTTCTTTGCCGAGTTGATCGAGTCGTTCTGGAGTTTTCGCCACGTCCATATCGATGCGATCGTCCTATTCGAATCGATAGTTAGCTTGCCTTTTTGTATCTATCTGTAGCACGCCTTGTTCGCATCGATGGAGGTGGCTTGGTCGTATCGATGATGGTGGCCCTGTTCGCATCGATGAAGGTGGCCCTTGTTCGTATCGATCAAAGTCTCTTCGACTTGATCGATACGAACAAGCAACATTGTGATGGGTATGAATAGTGCAATGCTCGATGGATACGAACAAAGGATAGCTGATCGATATGAACAAGAGATCAGCTGATCGATGCAAAGAGAATGGCCAATCGATACGAACGAGGCATATTCCTCTGATGGATACGAATTGTGGTTCTCCTGATGGATTCAAACAAGGCTTGCTAACGGATGCGAAGTAGACTCTGGTGATGGATGTGAAGCTGACCAATTCGAACTAGGGCCTTCTAATCTATACGAAGCTGATCAATTCGAACAGAGGTCTAGCCGATCGATACGAAATAGAGTTGATTTTCCTTAGCTTGTATCGATCGTATCTTGAGCACATTAACTCGGATTGACTTGAAATTTGGAACGTTGGCTCTCATACCTTCACTTGTCGTTTCATATGAATTTTAGCTCGATCCGAACTCGGACAAAATTCGTCGATATTCATAGTGAGCCTGCGTATAACCGATCTCCAAGACGAATTATCATTGGTTTCTAGTCAAGTTCTTGGTGTCACGGCCTTGCCAAAAGGCGGGATAACACCTTCTCTCCTTTATTAATGATCCAAAATGAGTTACAAGTAATAGAGCTTTATCCCTAATTCGATTTACGGATTTTAGAAGACTTGATTGCAATTAAGAAAGAATTAGTAGAAGAAATGAATTCGAGATTTCAAAATTCCTTCCCTAAAACCGAACCCCTTGAGTCTTAGTTATAGATGTAGGTCAGCCCCCTTCCACTCCTATGCTTTTTACTCGGTCGAAGTGACCCCTCTTTGTATGCTGCTCCAAGCCTTTAGTCGAAAGGTCATGACTCCTTTCGACGTTGTCGAAAGGCATCTTTTTGTGCTCTTTGATATACTCTTGCGCTTCCTTTATCTTTTTCCAGACCTTTCGAATTAGTCGAAAGGGTCCTTTGACAACCTTTTTCCTTTGTTGAACTTTAAGCACTGCGTCCTTCATAACACCTTCCGACATCGTCGAAAGGTTTCCAAACGTGCCTTTTCTTTCATGTTGGCTTGTTGCTATTGGAAATAAGATAGAAGCCTCCAACTCCCTCGATAGGTTGCTCATACCGGTTTTGAACATATTGAAGTACCAATGATTTCGATGATGTTGGGTAGCCTTCGAATGCATGCTTGAGAATTGAGGCGGAACCTTCCCCTAATATTATCGGCCTTGACCGGTTTGAAAGGCATGTAAATGCTTTCGAAAGGGTTATGATAAGGGCGAATCCTTTAGTTCTGAAAAGTTTAGCGTATAATTGGGAGATTATCATCCATTGCCTTCGAAAGGGGTTCCGAAGCTGATTTTGCTTATTTATCTATGTTGGAAGGTTGGAAATGGCGGAAGTGTACTCCTGTTTCCATCTGAATCGAAAGCTTCCACACTGTAAGAGCAGCTGGTGCCTTTGACTCCTTCGAAACTTTCTTATTGCCTTCGAAACATTTTCTTATGACCTTTGTCGAAACCTATGCCTGTTACTTCATCGAAACCTCACTCTCATTAACCTACTTTTATACATCTACTCTAGAGTGGTTTTTATAGCTAATAGTTCGTACCTTTGATTACACGAATTTAACTTGTTAATTTCCTGACTATATACGTTTATTTACGCTATTTTATATCAAACTACCTATGTGCTTCCAATTAGAATTCTATGTATATTTCAAACTATCAAATAAATTCAAGGCGAAATAAAGGGTATTTGATTTCTTCATATATCCAAACCAAACCAAACATTATCAATAAAAATTTATCTTTATAGATTTGATATGAATTTCAGCAGTCTATCCTATTTTCCTTTATCAATAATTATTCTGTTAAACTAAAAATTAGTGATTTCCATTATCATCACTCATTTTAATTCATAGCTAAAATGGTAGTTCAAATTAAATTTAAGTTGGAATAATTATTCAGATTCAAGAATTATATCTACAAGTCATTTAGAATCATAAAGGAACCTAATTACTTATGATCAACATAAATGTTGTAATCTATTCACTCACCTTTTCAAAGCTATCTTCCTCCTAACTTGATTTGAATCGTCGTCCTTCCTTTCCCTACTACTTCTAATCTTGAGTTTCTCCTTTTAATTTGATTTTCTCTTTTTTATTTGATTTTTCTTTATATTATTTTTATTTTGATGTAGAAACTTTTGAAGAGATAGAAGAGTTTGTTTAAATAGAGGAGTTTCTAAGAGAGAGAGAGAGAGAGAGAGGTAGAGTGAAGAAATGTACGTACATGTGACAGTGAGGGTTTGAAATAATAATGGACGCTATGGTCTAATTTATAGCTAAAAACTAGGGTTTTTTAACTTATGCCCAAAATCAATATTTATGAAAAAACACTGACTATTTTTTCTGGTATATCCAATCCGTTTAACAAATTTGACAAGTTATATGTGTTTTCTAATTGTAAATGACATTCCAGACACAATGCAATAGGTCCCGAGGCTTAATTTCAAAATTTTTGAAAAATTATATTTTAATCCTTTAATGTAAAATTACATTTTTTTCCCTTAATATTACTTTAATTTATTATCAAAATTTTCAAGGCGTTACATTCTCCTCCCCTTAAGTGGGTTTCGTTCGCGTAATCAAGGATAGGAAAATGTAATTCGCTCATATACATATATGAATAATTCGCTCAACCATTAACCATTTGTAAACATTGTTATTAAATTCAAAATTTCTAAAGCACTATATACATATATGAATGAAGTGCATATGAATATATGGATAAGGTAAAATTAGGCGGTCTCCTAAACTAGTCGACTTCTTGAAATGCAAGTGCTTATGCCATGTATGTAAAATGTATGCTACTTCCTGTATTTGCAATTATATATGAATAAGCAACCATTCAATACATATGCAAAAAGGCAACAACCATCTACATATAACTGATAAAATAAAATGAGTAAAGTAGTGTATGTTGTAGGCTAACCTAAATATATCAGCCCATAGGTGCAATGCTAACTAATAAAATTCATTCATTAGCAATCATCATCCCAAAAATGCCCTAGCAATATGTTCACAACCATGCCTAGCATCCAAACATTCCTACCTATGGAATATTCTAAGCTAAATACTATTTGCACTAGTAATTATACTAACTTAGATGGAAACGTACTAGAAAAGAGCTCTGGATGGGTAGCTTGGATTTTCTCCTCGGGATCCCATATACTCTCAGTTGGATTGTCTCCACATTGGACTCTAACCAATTTAATTATTTTGTTGCAAAGTTGTCTTCTTCCAAGCTCAATAATAGGATAGGTGCATGATGAACAAGTGACTCTCTGTTTGCTCCAAGTTCTTCCAACCGAATCGGCTTGACCACAGCGGAAACAAATTTAAAATAGAATTCCTAAATTTAGCTATCCGTCAGCCACCTGCTCGTCTTCGAAAGCTTATTCGCCAAACTCTGCTAAAATCTAAAAACCTAAACCCTCAACCTACTCAAATTAATTTTGAGCACCCGAGAGTTTAAGGGAAACAAAAACTTCGAGTCAGACATAAAGCCTGGTATGAATAATTTCCATTACATCTTAGTTTACTAATATATAGTGAAACCACGCCGCTTAGCGGAACGGGTTTCCCATCACTAATATCACTTTTCAAAACGTATATTTTGCAAATCCTTTTCTCCAACCAAACTGGTTAATCAACTGATTATAATAATAATATAACAAGATCCATTATGCTAAAATAGGAAATAAATGGACTATCTGTCCTAAATCTGAGCTAATTGCTCCTTTCTGGACTAACTGTCCTAAATATGATTATACCAAAATAGCAACATCCTTTATGATAAATAATGGACTATCTGTCCATAAAACAGGTTAAAAGGGGTGGACTAATTGTCCTTAAGAAGTAGCAAGGTCCGTTATGCTAACAAATGAACTAACTGTTCATATATGGGCTAACTGCCCTTATCTGGACTAAATGTCCTTTGGGCTGACTGCCCTTAAAATGGACTGACTGTCAGAATTTAAATGAGCCACTGCCCGAATTTTCTTTGAATTAACTACCCTTTAAATTTTCCTTGAAAACCTTTTCAAAATGATTTAGTCCGTCAAATCATATATATACATGGAAAATATATCTTTAGCTTTCCTCTAAGCTATTTTGCCATGTTATATATACTTAACCCAAAATAATGTTGATGATGTTCAATATGGATTATCTATCCTTTTAAAATAAGTTAAAGTCCTTTATAACTTAAAACACTTAGGCTATCTGCCTAATCATATTATTCGAATCCTTTGTTTAAAACATTTAAACAACCTTTCGAAGACAATGTAGGTAACCCCTTCTAAACCATTAATAAAACCCTTCGAAATCATTGAAGGTAACTCCTTTAAAACCATTAAAAAGCCTTTCCTTTATAAGCTTTATACCATATGACATCCGCCTTTAAATCCTTTAAACCTTAGCCTTCAGAAAACATTAAAAAACCCATACCTTTCGACCTTGTCGAAAGGTTTCCCCTTTCGACCTTGTCGGAAGGTTTCTTTTCGACCTTGTTAGAAGGTCTGGGGGACCACTTCTTTGAAATCGTTGAAAACCTTTCGAAAGCATTGAAACTTAAAACCTTTCGAAGTCATTGGGTTCCACACGCTTTAGTAATAGACTACCAAATCTTGATTCCCTTCTGGAACAACCAACACAAATGCATGGGTCAGTAAGTGTTTCAAATCTTGATTCCCTTCTGGAACAACCAACACAAATGAATGCTTCCTCACACTTATTTGTCCACACAAACTTCACATCTTTCCTCGTCAGCCTAGTCATCAGCGCTGCTATCCACGAGAAATCCTTTATGAACCTTCGATAATACCTAGCTAGCCCAAGGAAACTCTTAATCTTAGTTATTGTCTCGGGTCTCTTCCAATTATTCACTGCCTTGATCCTAGTCGGAACCATCGACAACCCTTCTTCTGAGACCACATGACCAAGAAAATTCGCCTCCTTCTTCCAGAAGTGACACTTCGAAAACTTCGCTTTCAGCTTATGCTGCCTCAGCGTCTCAAGCACCACTCTAAGATGAACTTCATGCTCTCTTTAATCCTTAGAGTAAATCAAGATATCATCTATGAAAACTAGCACGAACCTATCCAAGTGCTCTCAGAAAATCTGATTCATCAAATCCACAAAGAAAGCTGGGGCATTCGTCGGTCTGAACGACATAACTAACCATTCGTATGACCCATATCTGGTCCTGAACGCCGTCAAAGGTATACTACCCTCTGCTACCCTGAGCTGATGGAAACCTATTGCCAAATCTAACTGAGAAAATAACTCTGCTCCACTTAGTTGGTGAAAAAATCATCAATTCTGGGCAATGGATATCGATTCTTTATCTTCCTCTCATTCAAATTACGATAATCGATACATAGCCTTAACGATCCATCTAGCTTCTTAGCAAACACTATTGTTGCACGCCACGGTGAACTGCTCGATCTGATAAAACTCTTACCTTCCAGATCCACCAACTGCACCTTCAACTCCTTCATTTCTGAAGGGGTCATCCTGCTTAGCGGCCTACTCACTGGTTCTGCTCCCGAAACCAAATCTATCTGAAACTTAATAGCTTACTTCGACGACAATCCTACTACAGGCTCAAACACATCTGTGAATTCTCTAACCACAAGAACTCTGCTCAACTCATCATCTGAATCCAAAGCACCTAACAAAGCAAACACCTCACCACTAGTACTTTCAGTTTAACATGGACTAGGATAGATTTGATTGATATAAAGTATTAGAAACTTGGTTTGTATAATTTCTAAAAATTTGAAAGTATAACTCTTAAATCTGTAAAATAAATGATATAAATTGACTTAAGTATCAAAAGCTGGGGCTTATGATCTCTGATGATCCGAGACGAAGCGATGGTGGCCGGAAGCGAGAACGATGTCAAAAAATATAAAAACCCGAAACCTGTAAACTTGAATAAATACGTACAATGGAGGAGTAATGGCCTAGACCGGTGCACCGATGCATGTCTATTTTTTCCTATATGAATCTCGGCTAAATAGCACAATATAAATATATATATGTAATTTGATTCGTGCTTTCTCTTATATTCTAGAAGGTGATCTAAGTCATGACGATGCGAGTGACTATGCACCGGAATGAAAGGATGTATGGTGCATGATGGTGATATGAAGTGAATGGATATATGGCATGCGATGGTGTTATGAAATGAATAAATATTGAATGATTTGGTTGTTTTGTAAAGAGAATATAAATATACTTATATACGTGTTGTGATACGAGATTGAGATGCAATGGCGAACATGTACAAAAACGAGTGTGGGGTGCAGTATAGACGACCTAGAGTGTGTATGCAGATACACATGTGGACCAGTAACACATTTGGAGGATCCAAGCATGTCGATTTTCTCTCCTGTACTGCTACGACAGTCTAGGTGGAGGGATGGATTTACGCGACCATATAGGACATGAGTCTAGTCCAGGACGTGAGTTCAATTAGGTAGCACAAGGACGATAAGCGACCCTATAGGGCATGAGGCTAGTCTAGGGCATGAGTCCTATACGCGGTTGATGTGATAGTGGATAATGGGCGACCTTGCAGCATATGAGGCGAGTCCAGGGAAGCGAGTTCACATAGACGTGATGCGATATGACTAAATATATGTGAGAATTAGGTATGAAATGGAAATGTAACATATGGTAGCTGGACGATAGACTCATATCATGCTATAGTATTATTTTTGTAGTATATGTAGAGTAAATTATGGCTCACTCACTGGACTTATGTCCGACCAACTCCTACTTTCATATACATATATCCAGGTTGATGGAGTTTAGAGATGAGACAGTATCAAAGATGAAGATTTATTTATATAGTGTATATGTGGAGTAGATCAGTATTGTATCTGGGTTTGAATCTGTATTTATGGACTAGGTTGTACCTGTATTTATTTAGAAATGTGTATTTGACATTTCATTCATGGTATGGTGATGTGACTATGATATTGATTCTATATTATATTTGTTTTCCTCTGCTATAGACTCTGAAAGCATATAGTGTTAGTTAGAATTACACTTAGTATCTGTATCCATCCTAATGATTCCATAGTTGTATATGTTATATCTAAAATCCTAACGACTTGCCCCTTCAGTTTTCGGGCGTCGGTGTCGGTGTTTGTTCGGGCGTCGAATCCGGGGTTAGAGAGGACATGTTGTTACAAAAAAGAAGACCGCTTCTAAGAGATATAAATCATTAAAACAAGAGTTATAGACTCTCCTCAGCAATGGGTTTATCCGAGAATCTAAATACTCCGTATGGGTGGCTAGTCTGGTACTATTTTGGAAACCCAACAGGACTTGGAGGAGGTATTGATTTCTTTGACCTCAACAAAGTCTATTTTAAAGATAGCTTCCCTCTAGCACACATCGACTAGCTTGTGGAGAAGACTAATGGACTTAAACTGCTTCTTTCATTGACGTCTATTCTGGTTATAATCAAATCTCTGTGCACGGTCCCGACTTGGAACACACTTCATTCATAGCCAACATAAGACTTTATTGTTACAAGTTAATGCCCTTCGAATTTTGGAACATGGGAGCAACCTACCATCGACTTGTGTTAATAACATGTTCATAAAACAAATTGGGAGGCCGACGAAATGCTGGTTAAATTTGAGAAAGGGCGGACATGTCCTAGATCTTGCTAAAAACTTTGGCATCCTCTACAAATACAATATGAAGTTGAATCCCAATAAATATTCATTTGTTGTTTGCTCTAGCAAATTATTGGGGTACTTGATGGGCACCAAATGAATCGAGACAAATCCCAATAAAATTATGGCCTTATACGACATGTAAATCCCCTAAAACATCAATTAAGTACAAAGCTTTAATGGGATGATCATTGCCCTTGGTCATTTCATCTCTCGGGTTACGGATAGGTGTATCCCTTTCTTCAACATTGTAAAGAAGGAGAAATCCTTTACGGGGACTGACGAGTTCACCAAGTCATTCAAGAGTTGAAAAATCATTTTTCCGCTATATCCAGTCTAGTACTCATATTTTGCATACTCACATTTTATTATGTATATGATGATGTATATTATTCCGCTGTGATCTGTGACTCTGATTCTGATTTATCTATATTACATACTGTTTTGAATATTTTTAATCGGTGTGTTTATTACTTTGTATTAATACTGTACACGTCTAAATTTCAGTTCAGATCCTCAAAAAGGTAAAAAAAAACGTGTTGGTGTTAGTATAAAGATATATTCACAATCGATCGCCCTTAACCATCCATATTCTCCAGATTAGCAAACGACATTACTTGTATTGTTCTTTGCTAAAATGGGCATAGCAGTGGGGTCATTACAGCTCTCTCCAAGCCTATTGATAGGAAATATCTCGACCCATACATTACAGCCATCGACCAAGAGATTTGTGATGTCCTGGTACAAGATGAAGAGCGAGTCCAAGGACCAATACTTTACATCAGAAAGAGATTGTTGGGCCCGAAAACAAGGTACTCTAGGTCAAGGCATCTAATGAAAAAAGGGTAGGGCCAGCATGGTCCTCGCCACACCAGGTTGACAAGCCATTTGTTTTGCCGTTGGGTTGGCTTCAAGGAAACGAACAATGAAGATGAATCCAAAGCCATCCTACCCAGTCTTAGAATGGAAAATGAAATCAAAATGGAAGCAATCCAGATGTACAACGACTCCTCGTTGGTCATCTGTCAAATAAGAGAGAGGTTCCAATTAAAGGGAAAAAATTGGCCCTATAAGTCATCGAAGTCTAGAAACTCAACATCACCTTCTCAAATTTCAAGCTAAAGTAAATACCTAGAGAAAAGAACACCAACATAGATCGCCCAAGTCAAGGACGCAAGCATCTCGAAGATAGGGGTGTAAACGGGTCTGGCTGGACAAGATTGATGTGTGTCCTAGTCCTATCCTATAAGAGATTCGGATGGATATGGACCGGATAAGATTTAAATTTGGACATTTTCATATGAACCGGACAACATTTGGACAATAAAAAACATCGAACATTTTTGGACGGACATATATTCGTACATATTTTCTTATCATAATTTGTGTCTTAAATGAGAATTGTATGGACATGGACTGGACACCTTACAACTTCGGACAGAGCCGAATGTCGGGCAATCGTACAAAATTTACACTCATGGGGGAAGAAGAGTCTAACCCTTAGAGTCCCGTGGAAATCAGAAGTGCGGTGCTTTGAACAAGGGTCAACCGCCATGGAAATCAATGACGAACAATAAGATTACAGTTGGACGACCCTATTGTAAAGTATTTGGCGAACGGGGAGTTATCCAATGAGCGCAAATTTTTCACTATAATCTATGCCCATAACTGTTACTCAAATTTTCACTATTATACACCTTGTATTTCTGCATACGATGTTAATCAAATCAATGCCCTATCAAGTTAGGAACTTGTAGGTTTTTATTTATTAGCTACCCATAACTACAATGTACAGGAACACATAGTTTGCTAGTGAACAGAAATAGTTGATCAAATTATTTGTGTTGAATAATGTCTATATTTACTTTGTTACTTTTGGAATGATTTACCATGTATTATATTCTTTAGGGTATAATCTTTGGTTCAAATTTATCTTTGTACTGATCCATTAACCAATTAATTAAGCAGAAATTCAATAAACAATAAATGGAACTATAAATTTATCTTTGTAATGATATATATTTCGGATCAAGAATTATAATCCACTTTCAAAACTAAAATAACTTTACCTGCTGACATGATATGCAAACCGACATATACTAAACAATACCCATTATCTAATTTTATGATTGAATTATAATTACCTAAGTACATAAAAGCATCAATCACATATGTATAAAACTATTGAAAAATATGATTTAATTT
Source organism: Allium fistulosum (assembly GCA_030737815.1). Classification (NCBI taxonomy): domain Eukaryota; kingdom Viridiplantae; phylum Streptophyta; class Magnoliopsida; order Asparagales; family Amaryllidaceae; genus Allium; species Allium fistulosum. Next base: position 202,941,387 of record CM060904.1, on the reverse strand, counting down.
TCATCAAATCCTTAGAGATGAAGAGTGAGATCAAGCTCATCTTCTACCTTTGGATCGTCAACTCCTGATGGATTTTCATTAGACGATGATACACCATGTGTACTCTTGCTGCATTGTGAATTTATGTCAACAGTACTCTTATTAAATTCTCCATTGTGTTCAAAAGTGCTTGAAAATAGTTTTTGGTTTCCATTGATATGAAGATCAGTTCTATTTTCAGTAGAAGAGTTACAGGAATTCAGTATATCACGAATGTTGTTTTTCTTTAGCAAATTCTCTCTTTCATCCAGCTTTGTTTCTTTATTAGGATATGAATTGTTCAAAACAAAATCAATAGTACTACTAATTCAAGGATATCCCAATTAAAGAAAGCTATTATCATTACTCCTAACACAATTCAATGCATTAAAGCTATGGTTGCTATTTGGATCAGGAGAGCTATATGGATGGTAGCGGTTTCCATATCCTCTTCTACACCATTGAGATATATGATTAAGGTTTTTATGGCCGTTTTGCATGAAAGAGCCAGAATGTGAAGAGTTTGAGTTAAAATAACCATTTTGCTCACTTCATTGCGATTTTATAGAATTAATTCGCTCCATGCGGTGAGAATTTTGATGACCACCTAGAGCTTGAGAGGAAAGAAAGAACTTATCACGAAATTTACATGGATAAGTTTTTTCAATACTTTTTGTTGTGACTTTTCCACATTGTTCTTGATTGCGCATTGCCTGTTTGAGTAAACACGAATAGATGAAAATGTTAATAACAAAATCATTAAAAGATGGAACCATTCTAATTTTGAAGAAGAATACAAATTCGAAGTTCGACCACTAACCATTATGACAATACCTATGATTTTAGTGCTAATATAAATTGATTTCTTTTGAAAATGCCATTTATTGATTGATCGACGGGTTTAGAAATCTGGCTATCCATTGTAGAAATTTCAATATTGTGAAGGAGACCGAGTAGAAGAACACAAACATAAAGCAAGCAAAAGAAAGAGATACTTACTTCTATTCCTGAATGATGGGATTAGAGGGGAAAAATGTAATCTAATTTTTTTGTTTATGCACTACCATTTTATATAGTGAAAGCCTAATAGTATTATATAAGGAAAATGATTCATTCAATTGTTAGGTTTATCTCTTATACATGAATCAATTCAATTAAAACCCACAAAATTAATTGATAAGATTGTATACTGACTATAATTATAGTTTTGTTCCTTCTTTATACATGAGTCACTCTCTACGTTATATTATTAAATCCTTTTATGGTATATTGTATGGTTTAATGGTTGGATCATTTAATATATGAATTAATGGTTTTTTCTTCTTTGTAAAGATAGACAACAAACAACTCTGTTATTATTTAATGAATCCATTTTTAATTAGAAAATGAGTTAATTAAGATGTGTACTTCCTATGTAGAGATACATTGCTTTATAGTTTATATTATGATGATCAAAATAGCATGCTTGTTTACTGGCTTAGATCTCCTTCTCTTCAAACCGACTTTTGTCAATAATAATTTGATATGTACTAGTTCTGAGACTGCCATATATAAGTATAAGTTTTCTCCATTCTTGGGGCTGGATAATATTGGTGGCTTTTCCAAATGATTTTTTAATTCTTGGAAGGCTTTCTTACAGTCTTCTCCCCACTCAAAGTTCTTTCTTTTCTTGATTACATTGAAGAATGTGTTGCATTTATCGGTTTCCATGGAGATGAATTTGCTCAAAGCTACAGTTCTACCATTTAAACTCATTACGTATTCGCTTGTTTTGGGCTCGGCCGTGTCTTTGATAGCTTGGATCTGGTCAGGACTGGCTTCAATCCGTTGTGCACTAACAATATAACCTAAGGTCCTTCCGGAATGAACCCCGAAAGGACATTTCTGAGGATTTAGTTTCATTTGATACCTTCGTAATACTTCAAACATTTCTTCAAGATCTTTAAGGTGACTCTCAACTTAATAGGACTTACTAGCATATCATCCATGTAAACCTCCATATTTCGAACAATCTGTTCCTTGAACATTCTATTGACTAATCTTTGATAAGTAGCTCCTACATTCTTAAGTCCGAAAGGCATTTATTTATAAAAAAAAGTTCTCCAATTGGTAATGAAGCTTGTATGTTCTTCATCTGGCTTGAAGATGGGGATTTGATTATATGCTGAATAAGCATCCATGAGAGATAATAGCTTGTGTACGCTTGTCGCATCAACTAACTGGTCTATTCTGGGTAGCAGAGAACAGTCTTTCAGGCATGCTTTGTTCATATCAGTGTAATCGACGTAGGTTCTCCACTTGCCATTCGACTTCCTTACCAACATAGGGTTTGCCAGCCATTTTGGATAAAAAAACTTCTCGAATGAATCCGTTTTCAAGTAGCTTATTAACCTTTTCTTTCAAGGCGTCAGATCGAACTTTTTCAGACCGCCTCTTCTTTTATCGGACAGGAGTCACATTTGGATCAATATTTAGTGCATGGTACATAACTGATGGGTCAATCCCGACCATATCTGAATGGGCCCATGCAAATACGCCTTTGCTGGCTTTAAGGAATTGAATCAATTCTACTTTTAAGTTGTTCTCTAACTCTTTCCTTACTTTGACTATTTTGATTGAATCAGTTGGATCTATACATTCTTCTTCAAGATCCTATGTAGGCTTAATCCTCTCCATTTCTCCTCGGCAATCCAATTTTGTGATAATCTTGCCTTATTCTACAGAGTTAGCATCTATCCTCTTCCTTTTCCCTCCAGGTGAGATGTACCTTTCCAACACACATTTGTTCATTTTATTATATCTTATTTTTTCTTTGAATGTTGGATGTAAAAATCCATCATCCAAAGGCTAAAAAATAGTAGAAGAATAATAGTAAGAAGAGTACTCCCTTTTGTATTGATCGAGAGTTGCAAAATACATTTTGTGAGAGCTAAATTGTTCTCCTCGAATAGTACCCCAACCCCTTTTAGTCAAGAACTTTACCATCAAGTATTTTGGTGAGACAAAAGCATCCACCTCATCCAGTGCAGGACGGCCAAAAAATGCATTGTAATATGGTCTAATCGATGATCACAAAGAGAGACTTAAAAGTTCTGTAGCATGGTGGCAGACCCATCGATACTAGTAGCTTTACTTGCCCTACCGGTGTCAACCACTTATTATTGAACCCAAAGATAGGTTCAAGACTAGGCTCCATTTTATCCTCAAGAATGCCCATCTGATCGAAAGTATGCTTGAAGATGACATTAACCATGCTTCTGGTATCTATCAGAATCTTGGATATTATGGAAAGCCCGATTTGAGCTGTGATCATAAGGGGGTCATTATGGGGATGATGGATTCCTTTATTTATCTCTTGTGAAGTGATGACAATATTTGGCATTTCTATATTAAGTCGCAGGTTTTTGATTGGGGGCTCTTCCTATACAGAGAACGCTCCTTCCCTAGCTTCCTTGATATATTTGTTCCTAGCTCCCTTACTATTTCCTGCTGGATGCGGTCCTCCGTGAATCACATCAATCCTGTTCCAAGGTGGACTTAAATTCAATGGATCTTCATCCTTTAAAACATTCATAGCATTACTAGGGAATTTTTGGGGTCCATTGTCGGTTCATGGTGCTGTTTGTTTATCTTGGACAAACTCTTTCAAATGTCCTTCACAGATCAGCTTTTGAATACTTCCGGTTAGCACTCGGCACTCGTCTGTCTTATTATCATTCGCCTTATGATAAGCGCAATAATCATCCTCTTTTCTCTGCTTGGGGAAGTTCTTGGCTTTGAATGAAGTTGGAAAATTAACATTTTCATTAGTTGTGGCCTAGATATAAGACAAAGGTTTATTCAAAGCAACTGAATTGGTGTTGGAGTCTTCCCACCTTGACCTTTTCTGTCCTCGATCGAATCCAAATATTCCAATTTCCTTCTTGGGGTTACATTTCCTTTTAGCAAGTATAATTCATCCATTCGAATGAATTTATCAACTTGAAAGTGAAAATCTTGTAAAATTTTGCATCCATAAATGAAGAGCTCTTTCCAGAACGACATGTTTTCTATCAATCCCGAGTGTACTACAATTAGTTTAGCTCTATCATTCATGTATTTGGCCTTTAATGCCTCTACATTGAACCTTTTGAGATAGTCACCCAATGATTCTCCTGGCCTTTGCTTGATGTTTACCAAGATGGTGTAGTCAATTATTGGATCTTTGCATATGAAGAATTGATTAGAGAATTGGTAGGAGAATTGTCTCCATGAGTAGACAGTTTTCTCCAAATATTGGCGGTACCATTTTGCAGCAGCCCCTTGAAGTGTTACGGGAAATAATTTGCATCACACTGCCCCCGAAGCATTAAAAAGACCCATTTGGCTATCAAAAGCCATTTGGTGGTCATCAGGATCGGTAGTGCCATGATATTTCATAGAATGGATCTTAACATGAGATGGAATTGTTGTTGGCATGATTTCGTCAATGAACGGGGCTACTCGATCGTTATCATTCACTTGCTCATCTAATGTTCCTTTCCCTTTAGCATTCACTACGTCTTTAGCAGCTTTTTCTGCCACGTCCTTCATGTATGCTTCAGTATTATGGTAGCCTTTTCGATTTGGATTATAGTCCTTTGAGGTCGAGCTTCTGGATTGCTCTAAAGATTTGTTTGGCATTCTGCCGTGGTAATTAGCTTTATTTACACAACGTTGCTTCTTCTTTGATGATGTCAATTCAACCTTGCTCTTGCCTTCGAATATGTAAGCCTTCAGATTCCTCCATGGGGAGACCACTTCATCCCCTGCTGTTGGCTTAGCGGTTTTAGATGATTTCTGAGTAAGGTCTGCTTTCAGGAGTTCTTGAATTTCCATTAGCCGTTTCTCCAAATAATTTATCTTAGCTGCATTGTCATCAGGTTCCAATGGAGTTGATGGTTGTCCTAACACAGCACCTTCTAAGTTGAAGGTTGATGTAATATTTTCCTCTAGAACTGTTGTGTGCACATCTTCTGCATCCAATTAGCTAAGTCTTTTTGATTTCATTTTCCTACCACAAATCAAACTTTCCATAATTAGTCTATAAGGAAAGAATAAGGATGGAGGTTCGAGCCCTTCCTTCTAATGCCAAAATGTTAACGATATAAATCATCAACACCTAATGGTGTGGGTCAATCGAAAGAAGAACCCTTTTGAAAGACTTTGAAACGGCTTGTATTGACAAAACATCGATTTGATCTTACCATCTTCTGTACAAACCCTTTCAAAGGGTTCAAATTGAGTTCTAGATGAGAGAGTTCGTTCAAAAGCACCCTTCTGAGGGTGTCGATACACCTGCTATGAAAGGATCTCCTTCGAAAGGCAAGTTCTTTTCAATAGCATACAAGTGCCTTCCAAAAGCATCCTTTCAAAGGTATTGATTTGATAGATATGAGGAGAACCTCTGTGAAAGTCCAATGCCTTTCGAAAGGGTTCGAAACTCAATATGTATATATTTAAGTAAAGAGTGGATTCAATGTGCCATAGAACCTTATTTTGCATAAATGTCATAAGTCCAATCGACTCGATAATGTTGAACTATCATCATCATGTTACTTTAGTGTCGCTAGGGCTTTGGATGTAATGATAATATGCTTTAAAGTTAAGATATCCAAATAGGTTCTATAGCGTAGCATATGCTAATAAAGAGTTAAGAAGATAAGTGTGTAACATGTGCAATTGGTCATTAGACAAGCTAACGGCGAAATGATCATTCACATGTTCAAAATCAATATCAAGTCCTTGCATCCTCTCTTTTTATTTCTCACAAATGGATTACAAGCAATAGAATTGGTCCCCAATTTAATTTAGGGTTACAAGAGTTCAACTTTACAAATAAATGCAGGAACATAAAAAGTGGTGTCGAACTTGGACCCCTAGGGTCATATTTATAGATGCAGGTTAGACCCTTCCGCATCCATCCTTCTGAAGCTATCAAAAGGTTTCTTCACCAACCCTTCTATGTCATTGATGTTAGGGTGCTTCTACTTTCTTTATTTAAGCTTTCGTAACACTTGAATTTTCCTTCCACCATTGGGTATCAAATCAGTTTCCACACCACTTATATGCATCTTTGGGGGCTTTCATCACTATTGAAAGGGGATTTTGTTGGTTTCAAAAGGCTTGTAACATAGTTGAAAGCTTTCTGGACCTCTTCATTGCCGTTGAGATCTGGTGCTAACATGGTAGGTTGTTATTTTTACAAGTGTGGAAGGGTGTTTGGATGGGTCTGAAAGGATCTAGTGGTGGTGGAAAAATCGTTGCACAAGGTCACTTTTAATGGAAGAAGCTTCTTGATGGACTAATGATGGTTGCAGATAGTAGCTTTCGAAAGTAATCCCCTTGATTAATGCAGAAGACCATCTTCTGAAGCTTGTGGAAGAAATATTAATATATATGAAGCCTTTCTAATTCTTGCAGATGGGTTTAATCGATTCGAAATGTTAGTCTCTACAAAACCATGCTTTTGAATGGGAAGTGTTGGTAGAGTCTTCTTTTGCAAAAATTAGATAGTGGTGGAACCAATATTTTCGAAAGGTTTGATTTATATGGAAGGGATAACATTGGAAGAGTTCCTTATTTTCATCTTCTATGGAAGCATCCAATGCTTACAGCACCAATCCAATCTCTTCGGAAGCTACTTCAATGCCTTCGAAACCTTCTTTTTGAGCCATGGCGGAACCCTTTTTTCAGCTCTTGCGAAGCCTCTATAATGCTTTTGCAAGCCTTCTTTTTACACCTACAAAACCCTTCTTTTGATGCCTTCAGAAGCCTTCTTTCATACCTACATTTTCGAGTGAACTTTATGGTTAACAATATAGGGTATATAATAGAAATAAAATACCTTTTGTTTCGAACAAGATTGATTATCGAGTTAGATATATGTAATAATTACATAAATACCACTATGGCATACCCTTAACTCTATCAATCTCCTACTAGTACTAGGGCCCAATTATGGAATCCCTATCCCATCCCTTCGATCATTAGTTAGACCCTTTTTGAATGGATCTGCTATGTTGTTTTAATTATTTACTTTGTCAATCAACTCTCCTCGATGCTGATAAACTACATTTATCATGTATAATTAGTCTGAGTATGTTTCTCGACTTCTAGTGAGTTAGTTACATTGTTATAATATAACAATAATGCAATATTTTCAATACCTAGAATCATACTTAGCTTAGTTATAAATTTGTGCAGTTATATTTATATACATTGCTTTTATGTGATGCTATTCAAGGCGATGTACTTTGCCTTTTCATTGACTCGGCTATAATGGTTTGTTCGAAACATTTTCTAATTATAACTTCTTAATTAATATCTAAAGATGAATTTAATATTGATAATTTATACTTAGTAACACTTATGAAGTTCGTGTCCGAACAATTCTTTATGAGGAGTTTGTTATTTCTGTAAGCAATTCTCTAGTATTTCATAAATACTTTAGAACACTCTAAACTACCATTTAGTGATCTTAATTTTAATTTGATATTTGCTTCATGCATCAAATACATAAGCAAATTACGATGTTGTAGATAATACAAAACATATGATATTTTCTATTACCAATGCATAAGGAATCCATCTTACATGTTTTATATTAAACATTTTAATGAGGTGTCTTTATAAATCGTTTGGGACGTTCTTAACATCCTTTCTCTTATTATAAAAGATATAATTTACAAATCCAATATCGAGTATTAAACAAACAAACTAATACCGATTATACCATAAGTACATCGTTAACAATCGGCAGTTTGTTGTTTACTTATAGTTTTAGAAATATCTATGTACCTTTTAATGTTCTTTCTTGATGACACATGTTTCCTCTTCATTTTGATTGAAAATAAAATTTTATGATATTTCTATCAAAATACTTGTTAAACTTTAATGCCTATCGAATGATACTTTCGTATCCATTCTTGGATCGTATCCAAAAAATCAAAAACTCGATATCACTCTGACTTTGGGACACTTTGGTTGTTATGTGCAAACGGTCTATTCTAAATCATTATTTGAATTTTTTGTTTTAACACATATATACCAATACACAAAGTCATTCAAGTAATAGTTTTGTCGATAAAATTCGAATTAACTTGAGCATGTTGAATATTAAATCAGTTACGCTAATTTCAACAATTAAAATTCATGATGTTATTATTTGCTTAGTCTTTCTCTTGAAGACACATATGCGGTCGATTGGTCATATCCCTTTGGGTACAACTATCGAAATCGTATTTTGGTAACGTACTTGGAATCCTTTTTGATTTGTGCATCATACCATATGGCGGAGTCAATACTCTTTATGGTTTAATTGACAATGTATGATAACCTATTCATGACATTCATAAGAAACTCATAGCTTCCCTTTGATATGCGAGTACACTTATTAATCACTCTAATGCATTGTGTTCATTTAAGTTTGGTTAATTTCATTTCATCCATCATAATCAGTTTTATCCTTGGATCATATCCAAATCCATTTTACTACCAATAATTTCTAAAAGAAATTCCTTTGCAACAAAATTGGTATTTCTTGAAACAACTATCATTTCCCATTGCCATGGAATAGGGATATATAAACACTTTATGAATTCCCTTGTATATAAAATTGATTTGATTTTAGTTTATGTTCAAATAATAAATTGGTTATCCAATGACGATCGTTACAAAACTCCTTTTTGGGTGATCCATACAAGATCCCTCACATACAATCATTACATCTTATCTTTCAACTCGTACAACTTGCCAACTCCTTAAGTTAAGTCGAGGTTTCTTATAAACCCTAATTTTGTATGATTTTGTAAACTATTCTTTAGGTGAAATTATATTTAATTTTTTATACCATTCTTAAGTACGTGACCTTATAGAAAGAAGTTAACTCAACTTCACTCATTATTAATCATACTTTGTTCAATAAAGTTCGATTACTCTTTATCGATACATCATTATGTAACGTAGGGACGAGTGACTTTTAAGATTGAATTTTTTTTCATTTTTAGGTACATTCGGAACTCCTTCCAATATACTCACCTATTCGATCAAATCAAATTAATTTATTTTCTATTGCATGTGCTTTAGTTTTATATTCTATAAACTTATCATTGACATGCTACATGTGTATCAAATACACATGTTCATATTTGTGATAATTAATCGGTGAATTTAATGAAATATGTAGAACCGTTTTAGTATTATTAGACTTACGATTGCATACATCTATATGTATCAACCTGATGAGTTCATCAACTTTTATGTCGCATCCACTTAATGGGTGTTTTGCCCTTAATTGTTTGAGATATAATTCACTAATATCATATGATTCATAATCATATCATCAAAGAATTATTTCTTCAAACCACGTAGTAGTCTATAATTTCAGAATAATTACAAATATATTTAAATACTTTTGTATTTTCTAATGTATCACAAATACCACTATTATAGTTTTATTTTATAGCGAATATTCATAGTATTCATATATAAATAGAACTATCTTTTTTTTAGTTAACACTAAAAAAATAGTTATTGTTTCATAAATAATGTCAGGAATGTTTTACGAAAGCACTTTTCATAACTTGATATGACCAATAAGTGTTATATGGCATGTGCTTGGTATTTCCACCATTACTATAATACTTATGAAATACAAAGCTCCATTCAATCACTTAATAGAGGTTATTTATTCCAATAACTGTAACCAGTTTACATTCAAGAGTTTTTAGATCAAATATCTTAAACTCAAAGAAATAAACCTCATGGGAAACAATTTTCAATTTGAAAATACATTTTGGAATAGAAATGAAATTTCTCATTCCAATGCTAAGTATATATTATTATATCACAATTCTCTATTCTGATATTTCTGTATGAAGTAGATGGGACAGTTCAGTCTCTTCATCCCAACAATGCCTTAAGTTACACTACCTTTGTACATTCACTTTTCTTTCTAAATGGTTGAACCATTCGAAGAAAATCCTTACCACAATACCGTAATGAACTCTTTACAGAAGTGAATTTGGGAAACCTCGACTCTTAAGGATATTAAATAAGTTGCACTTTATGTAAACTGATCAAATTGACATTTCGGTGATCGAAAGCTTATACCTACCTTATAGCTTTTGGTCTAGTGTTGCATTTAACACAACAAGATGTTTATTGTAATAAACCAGATTGAATAAACGATTTGACATATGATTTACTTGCTTGTTTCAAATGAACAAATTCCATCAAGGTTTCATACATTACGAATTATGGTCATTCACCATATAACATTTATATGCGATTGCATATGGAACATATACATATTCATGTATTATCTGTAGAGTTAAAAAATCATAGAATACCATACACAGTCTCGGGCAAATAACGTAAGAGACTAAGTTACGAATGTATTTAGTAGTTGTATAATAAGGTAAATGCATGGGTCAACATGCAAATATTTATTTCTAAGTAAATTTTATATTTCTATTTTTTAATCTTAATTCATTTATTAGTACATTTTAATTGATAAACATTTTATCAATTTTACTGGTTGCGCAAATTTACCAATATGGATTGGTTTAATTCAGACATTGTAGGTATTCTTACAATATTAGAAAGGTTTAATATTACCAATCCATTTTCTAATAAGGCTCCCACTAGACTTTTTGTTTCTTAAAAACACTAAGATGAAACATGGAAGTCTTTCGAATCCACTAGTGGGTGTTAGGACTCATTCGCCTTGGAATTCTGGTCTTGAGGAATATCAATGGATTTAAGCTCCTACAAATAATGGATAACATATTATCAATTGTATCGTATACAAATCCTAAACCATGGTTTCTTGTCCTAATCTCATTAATCTTAAGAAATATCAACAAATTGAAAGAGATTATTCACTCGTACCCACCATTTCATAGAGACATAGGTATAAATCTAAGTACCTTGAGAAATATCAGCAAATACATACATGTATCATATATCTGTAATATATTAATAATCATAAATATAACATCCTTAGCTTGAGGAATATCAATAGTTATGGAGTATGAAAATAATCTATTAATATATAAATTGCAGAGGGCAACTTTATGTTAAAGATATATAATCTTTAATATATCTAATTGAGTGATATCGACTTATGGAATAATGTATTCTAATGAAATAGCCTCGTGATTCAAGTGTCGGACACGTCTAAAATCATGGTACACGTACTATATGTATCTATTTATTCCTTAAATCTATTTTAGGTTTCTTATAGTTCCAACTTTTATTATACATTAAGATTATATAAGTTTAATTCCTGTATAATATTTTCGGGATCTTGTTCTAAAAGGATACAGATAAATTAAATGAACACCGAAACTATATGGATAAAAAGCGTTGAAAGGTAAAATGAGACGAGACCTATAGTGGTTCAGGACCGAGATCCCTAGGTCTAGTCTGAAGGTTCAGCCGTGGGCTTTTATTCCTCAATTTGATTTACATGTACTTCTGTTACAAAGTCCGTCATTATTGATCTTTTGATTAAAGCTTTCTATATAGAGTAAGGAATATGAATGATTTTAGAATGGCAGAAAATCTCTTGTTCATCCTTTTTTAGTTGCACATGTTCCTCCATTTATAGCAAATTTAATATTATCCCATGTGTGAAGGGGCTTTCACATGGATTGATGAACTGGCTTACTATAGGTGGTTTGGATTCAAACACTTGTCATAATCTTGTTGAGAGTACTTTGACATGGATTGATGACTTGTTGTTTTTTATATGTAGTTCCATGGATTCCATTCTTTTATCTTGACTGTTGATCTCGGTCCAGGGCTATTTGAGCCATAGATTGTTGATACTTGTTGAAATTTCTTTAGTCTTAGTAGTTGCCGCTCTTGGCTGGGCTTGTTAACTTAATTGGACAATGGTCTTGATCTTAAACAACATCTTTTCTCTTGCTTTCGGATCTTAGGTTCTTTCATATTGATCCTGGTGTTTAAGCTCTTGGTGGAAAATAAATAATGGGTCTTGGAATTACAACCCAAGGAGCTTTCCTTTCGAATATTCGTAACTTGTACTATGTATAAATCATGGTGTAACACATGCCCCCATAGTTCACATCATATGGTTGGTATAAGGTGGACTTTGGAAAGAAGGGTGTCATATCATACTTAATACTTGACTTGTTAGTTCCGTTTTCATTATAAGGTTGACCCAAGCCATTGAAGTAGTTATCCTAAGAATTCTCTACAATATTACTTTACTGAGACAACTTATAAATATTTGACCTTGTTTCGAAAACATTTTGAAATCCAACCTCATCTAAAAGGTTTTGAAAATAATTTGAAATTCGGTCTCATTGAGAGGATTTCAGAAAACAACTTGAAATCTAACCTCATCTAAAGGATTTTGGAAAACAACTTGAAATCTAACTTCATATAGAGGATTTCGGAAAATAATTTGAAATATAACCTCATATAGAGAATTTTGAAAAACAACTTAAAATCTAATCTCATATAGAGGATTTTGGAAAATGGCTTGAAATCTAAGCTCATCTAGAGGATTTTGAAAAAAACTTGAAATCTAACCTCATCCAGAGGATTTCAAAAAATAATTTAAAATAAGCGTTTAAAGGTGAAAAATTCCGTACTATGCTCTAGTCATCTAGACTTGGTCTCACATGGGCATCGGGTTTTAGAAAACTACTAGTGGTGGTATAATGCCTATATTTTGCACGCGGCTAACGTGACTCACTATACAGCACCATGCATGGTACTTTTGACCGTGGCTCACTCTTTGCATGATATGATTCAGTCATGGCTCACTCTTTTGCACAACACTTAGGTTGTGGTTTACTTGGTGCGTTCGACATGGTCGACTTTCCGTGACTCATTCTTTGCACATACATGATCGGCTGTGGCTCACTATTATTGGGGATCTACCCAATGCATGGTTTTTCTAGACTATGGCTCACTATATTGGGAATGTACCCAATTTTCTAATCTTTTTGGGACTCTACCTAACTTACTAATCTCTTAGGGAATCTACCTGATTTGTTACTCTTTTTGGGAATATACATGATTTTCTAATCTCTTTGGGAATCTACCTAACTTACTAATCTGTTGAGGATCTACCCAACTTATTAATATTTTTAGGAATCTACCCAATTACAAAAATAAATAATTTCAGTGAGGCAAAATCATTTTCTTGGTGAAACTAAGTAATTACCATGAGACGAAATCATTTACTTAGTGAAACTAAATAGTTGCCATGAGGCAAAATCATCTACTTGTCTACACTAAGTAATTGCCATGAGGTGAAATCATTTACTTGCCGAAACTAGCTAATTTCCATGAGGTGAAATTATTTACTTGGCTAGAGGCGAAGGCATGGCTTTGAAATTTACACAGTGCTACTTGATCAGAGTAGTACCATGACAAACGTTTTGATGTGCTTTTGAAAATTACATGATAGTACTTGATCATGAAAATAATCGTGACTAAAACTTTTTGATGCGCTTTTGGAAGTTGCGTGATATTGCTTGATCATGGTAATAATCACGACTAAAACATTTTGATACACTTTTGAAAGTTGTGTGATATTGCTTAATCATGATAATAATACCATGACTAAAACATTTTGATGCAATGTTTGAAATGCTTAATACTTAAGAAAATTGAAGTTTCGTGTGGTATACCTGAGTTATGGCTAAAAGATTGATCATTGTCTCAAACTTTCGATAAAACTTTTATTCAGGTTGCAACCTTGTACTTTGATAGTGTTTCAGATGCTCGGCAACCCAAGTTCTAAGTATTATATTGCCATTTGGCCTCTTTGATCTATAGGTTACCAGAGGGATGATGTTGGGGGTCCTAACCAATTCGGACCGAGAGGTCCGTCTACTGAGTCCTTTGTGTGTGGCATCATCTTTCAAAAAATAAGGTCGCCATTCTCAAATTTTCTAATTCGAACTCTCTTGTTGTAGTATCGGGTCATCCTTCGAATATGCTCTGCTATTCTCAAAGTAGCTTGGTCCTTGAGCCCGGGTAACGAGTATGATGACTCCTTCTGTAGCTCTACATTTTGCTGCGTATTTTAATAATACCTTCGATGAGACGCAATTTCTAACTCAATTGGGAGCTTGTCTTCGAAGCCATAAACTAGGGAGAAAGGAGTATGTCTTATTGAGGCCTTGGAGCTTATCCTATAAGCGCATAAAATGAAAGGCAATTCTTCTATCCAATTGCCTTTGGCTTTGTTTAATCTTTTCTTCATGCAGACTTTGATAGTTTTTTTGGCTGCCTCTATAGCTCGATTTTTTTGTGGATGGGCTATGGAAGAAAAACTCTTGATGATACCATGATCTCAGCAATACTCTACAAATTCTCAGCTCTCGAACTGAGTGTCGTTGTCCGTAATAATCTTATATAGAAGGCCGAATCTGGATACGATATTCCTCATCACAAACTTAATACCTAACGAGAGGTTATGGTAGCTAAAGGCTCTGCCTCAACCCATTTTGTAATGTAATCGATTACTACTATGGCATATTTTTCTCCACCTTTAGAAATTAGAAGGGGTCCAATGAGATCGATGCCCCAAATATCAAAGGGCCATGGACTCATCATTAGGGTGAGAACACTAGGAGGAGCTCTTGGCACCATTGCATAAAACTGGCACTTGTCACATTTCATTACGTAGTCCAACACAACTTGATTCAGTGTTAGCCAATACAAGCCTCGGCTGAGTATTTTCTTTGCCAACTTCTATCCTCCACAATGGTCCCCACAAATTTCATTATGGACTTCTTTCAATAATTATTGACCTTCCGAGACTGTTACACATTGAGAGTATAGAGTTGAGAATCCTATCCTATAGAGTACTCCATCTATGATGTCGAATCTTGGTGCACTGTTTTTGACTCGTCTCGCTTCGATAACATCCAAAGGTAGAATATACTGGGTTAAATATCGAATATATTGTGACATCCAACTTTCCTCAATTATTACTGGGGTTGTAGTTTCACCTCGGGCAGCCTGAGCCCAAGTTATGACTAACACTATCTTTGATACCTATATGCTAGGTTTCTCTAAGATCTCAACTGGAATGAAATTGAGCTCGCTTATATCATTTGAGCTTGCATATTTTGCTAAGGCATCAGCCCTAGCATTTTGGTCCCTGGGATTGTTTTCTATGTGATAACTCCTAAAATCTTCAAATAGCTGCTTCACATGTTTAACATATGTGGTTAACTTAGGGTCTCGGGCTTGGTAGTGACCAAAAATTTGTTTGACTACTATCTGGGAATCACTATATATCCCGATCTCCAAAATCTTGATGGAAATTGTCATTCTTATTCCTGCGACTAGGGATTCATATTTGGCGGCATTATTGGTTGTCGAGAAGGGGAGCTTAACCGCGTAGTAAATCTGATGTATCTAAGGTTACCGAGATATAACTGACACCTTCCCCTTGCTTATTTGAGGCTCCATCTACATAAATTGCCAAGAGAGTTGTTTACCCTTGTTATCTTCTTTTCTAGTTTCGGCTCTGAAACCAGTGCATTCGGTATCGAAGTCAGATAGTGCTTGATCTATGCTTGCTGTTCTAGGCACATAAGATAGCTCATACTGGCTAAGTTCTATTGTCTATTTAATTAATCACTTCATGGTCTCAAGTTTACTAAAAATTTGTCGAAGCGGTTGAATTGTAAGGACCTTAATAGGATGGCCATGGAAATACGATTGAAGCTTTCTTGCTGTGAACACCAAGCTGTACGCAAGCTTTTCAATTATTGGGTGGTGCTTCTCGGTTGATCTAACCTTTTACTTACATAATACATGGATCTTTAGATTCCATTATCATCTCTCATCAGGGCTGAACTTATGCCGGATCCGAGGCGGCTAAGTATAGGAACAAAGTTTCTTCATCTATTGGTTTAAATGACACCAAAGGAGTACTTAAGTGCTTCTATAGGTCTTCGAATGCCTTTTGGCATTCGTTCGTCTGTCTAAAAGTAACAAGCTTCTGTAAAAGTTGAAAAAGGAAACAAACTTGTCGGTTAATCGCCTTATGAACCTGTTCAAAGCAGCAATCTTCTCATTTAAACTCATTAACTCCTTTCCGTTAGTTGGAGCCTTCATGTGGTTTATAGTTTTTATCTGATCCAGGTTTATCTCTATCCCTTTAGCACTTAGTATAAAACCTAGGAACTTCCTGGATTGTATTCCGAAGGTACATTTCTGAGGTTTTAGCTTCCATTGATACTTCTGAAGGACATTGAACGTTTCAGCTAGATTCGAAACATGACTCTCTGATTGTTTAGACTTGATCATGTCATCAACATATACCTCCATATTTCGGCCTATCTTCTTGGCGAACATTTGGTTAACTAGTCTTTGATATGTGGCTCCTACATTATTGAGACCGAATGGCATAATCTTGTAGAAAAACAATCATATGTTGTTGACAAATTTCGTATGCTCTCTATCAGGCTTGAAAATTGGGATTCGATTATATCTGGAATAAGCATCCATGATTGAAAGCAACTGATGCCCACTAGTGGCATCAATTAACTGGTCGATTATTGGTAGAGGGAAGCAATCCTTTGGGCAAGCTTTGTTTAAATCAATAAAGTCAATGTAAGTCCTTCACTTTCCATTTGGCTTCTTAACTAATATTGGGTTTGCAATCCACTTCGAGTAGTAAACTTTCCGGATAAAGTTATTCTTTAGCAACCTCTCAACCTCTTCTTGTAAAGCCATATATCGATTCCTATCCAGGGGCTTCTCTTTTGCCTTATGGGAGTAAACTTTGGAATATTAAAGCAGTGGCAAATAACCGAGGGATCAATTCCTACCATGTCATCATGAGTCCATGCAAATACATCTCGATTATGCTTGAGGAAGGAAATTAGCTCTTCTTAAATAGATGGATGGAAATGAATCCCTATCTTAACAGCCTTTGACTTGTCATTTTCATCGAGGAACACTTCTTCTAGAGTCTCGGCTGCTTAGGCTGTCTCCATCTCTTTTCTTGGATCGACATCAAGCTCAATCTCTTCTTCTCTTGGAATTTCCTGAACAAAGTGAACTACCTTTCTCTTCCCCCTGGTAGGCTTACTACTCTGCCCCCTTTCTATCTCATTAAACTCTCCTTGATAGCTTATTCTGTAAATTAATTTTGCAATCACGTAATCCTTTTTCCTTGGAAAAATTCTTAAGGGTCTTCTACGGCTCTCCATGGACTTAGAACTCAGGGTATTAACTGTTTCTCTGATTCCGAGGGGAGTAGGCTTGTTAATTTTGACGTCGTTATCATACGATGAAGTTTTCCATTTATTAATCATGTTTAGGCTTACATAATATAGTTGTCTTGAGATTCACTAATCTTCCCTTACAAGCCATTCCCTTATTTTGTGGAAAACTTTAAAAGTAAATTTTAGTAGACACATACTATCCATGGCATCGAGAGCTGGTCTTCCAAAGAAAGCATTGTACACTGAAGGGATGTTCATGATAACAAAGGTGGTTTTATTGATCTTACAAAGGGGGTCACTTCCAATTTTGACCATCAGTTTACACTCTCCAAGAGGCATGGTTCCTTCATTATTGAATTCGTATGCGCGAACTTGACTAGGCTTGAGTATGCTCTTAGGTAATCCTATTTTGTTAAAAACGTATTAGAAGATTATTTTGACGGCGGCTTCTATATCCACCATTATCTTTGCCACATCTCAAAGTCCAATTTGGGTCGTTATTATAAGTGGGTCTTTATGGGGGTAGCAGACACCTTGTTTATCGAAGTCACCGAATGTAACTTCCAGCCTAATCTTCTTCTTTTTCTCAACTCTCTTCATTTCATACACCGAGATGCCTTCATTTTTAGCTTAATTAATGTACCTTTTCCAGTTGTCATGACTTGCCTCGATAATGTGGGGGCCTCCCAAAATGATGCCCAAAAGTTTCGAGGGGTTGGAGATCTCGGGACCTATACTTAAACTAGCGCACTTTCATTTCCTACTGGAGCGATGGCCGCCTAAGTGTTATCATTCTTTAGAAACTCGTCTAACCTCTCTTCTCTGATGAGTCTATTGATGAAGGACTTCAAAAACCAACATTCTTCAGTGTTATGCCTGTTCTACCGATGGTAGCTACAATATATTCCTCCTCAATTGTTTTTTGGCCTATTCCCTCTTCTCGGAGGGTAGAGATTTGGTCCTAGGTCATAGAATAGATTTGAGCATACGAATGAGTTAGGGGGTATGTTTCCATTACCTGAAGTTCCTTCTTAAATTTCTTGGCTGAAGCAAACTTCTGATTATCACTATTCCACTCTGGGTTCTTCCGAACAGTTCATTTTGATTCTTCAATTCGAATTTCTCTTCAAGCACGGAAAAAGAATTCATTTAGATATTTGCATTCTTGCCTCAAAAGATCATCTCAGAATAGTGTGCTTCTCCATAATCCTAAAGTGATTTCCATTAACTCGGTTTCATCTATTATGCCCTTGCATCAGGCCACGATGTCATTAAATCTTTTGCAATAATCTTTTAGGGATTCTCCCCTTCCTTGCTTGTAACGACCCGTAATTTTGCTACTTCAAAAATGAGTGATTTTATTTATTTTAAATTTAAAAGGGTTTAAAACTTAAATAAATAAGTTATATATAATAAATAATAATGGAGAAATTATTTTTTCTTATAGTTAATAATTAAAAAGTACAAATTTGGATTTTATCACAAATCACAAAAGATACATTTTGTTAAAAATAAATAAATGCTTAAATAAATAGGTTTAAATATTTATTTTAAAAATTAAATCTTATTTGAAACATCTAATAAAGATTATAAAAGTATGTTAAAAGATTTAAAAGTATATTAATAATCGTTTTACAAAAATAACCAAATTTTGTCGCATTTTATTAGTTTTACATACACTGTAAAATTTGAGATTTTGATATTGTTTAAATATAGTTTTATGATATAAATAGACATATTTTAATTTATTGAAAAGAAGTAAGAAGTTCATTTTTAAGTTTGGTTTATATCAATATATAGCTTAACAAAAACGTCAAATTTTGATTGTAAAATTTGTCAACAAAAAACACCGTTTTCAACCGTAACAAGTTGTCGCAACGTTGAATATATGTGTTCACTTTATAACCTATATAATAACAACTTTACAAACTTTAAATCACATTATATTTAGCACTAAAAGAAAAAAGTTTTATATTAGGAAAGTTTGAATAAATATATAAAAAAGTAAAAATGTGTGATTTGACTAATTTTATTTTATTTTAAAATCTTTATAAACAACATCGTTACTTATATCTTATCTCATTAACGAGATGTTATGCATATACATAGGAAAGGAGCTAAATTATATGTTTAAATATTTACAAACCATAAAAAGATGACACCTCTTTATCTCTTAACACGCTCTTTCATAAACCTCATTCCACACATTAAATGCAACTCAAATCAAAGGCTAATCAAGTCCAAAAGTAAACAAGGGTATTAATGTCATTTGCCACTAAAATCTCCACTTATAAATACAAGCCCAAACCCCTTCATTTTTTCACTACATTTCATTCTAAAAAATTCTCAAACTCCTTCTCTACTTCTTCATTTTCTTCCTCCACCTCAACATCACCCTAACCCGAGCTCCACCCACCTCTACTTGGCCACACCCTCCACCTAAACACTTCTACCCAAGCCTACACGCCTCAAATACCCACAGCCAAGCTTCTAGCTGAAGCCACACACCTCTACACCCTTCCTTTCCACCTACCCAAGCCCACACACACTCCCATACCACACGCCCCCAACTACACACCACGGCCTAGCCAAATACTCCACATACCCGAGCCTAAAACACACACCTACCCCACCTACCCACCTACCCAAAGAGCACATAGACCACACAAAGGCCATACGCTCCCCTTAGCCCATGGCCACACTAAAAAAAAGAAAAGGAAAAAAAGAAAAAAAGAAAGAAGGAAAAGAAGAAAAAAAAGAAAAGAGAAGAAAAGGAAAATTCGAGATGTTTGGAAAAAAAAGCGCGTTAGTTCGAGAAGCACGTTAGCCTACAAAAAGATTGACGGAGTGGAAATAAAGGTGAGAAAAATTCTCACCGCTTTTAAAAGATCGTATTATGATTTTGTTATAATAATCATCTTATTATATGTAAGTATATACCCCTTTAAATTGTTGTTATGGATGTTTGGATATGTTTGTGTTATGTTTGAATAGTTGCAAGTATTTATGGTTGTGATTATTTATCATATTAGTTTTGTATGGACCATAATTATGTTAGTGATGAATGTTAAACTTGGTTATGCTCATTTTAATTAAATATTCCCTTTGATAAATAAGACCAATTTTTGGTGAAATGATATACTTTGAAAAAATAAGTCTCTTTTTAAGTAGAATTGAAATTAAAGTAGAAATAAAAGAGAATTTGAAAATTGAAGTGAAAACGGATTTAAAAAGTATAATTAAACTGAAATTGAAATTCAGATGAATAGTGAAATTGAAATTGAAATTGATTTCGAAAATTAAAATTGAGATTAAGGTTGAATTGCAGTTTAAATTGAAATTAGATTTGGAATTTAAGTTTTAATTGAGTTTAATTTGAAGTTAGAATTGAAATTGAATTGAAATTGAAATTTAAAATTTAATATTAAAATTATAGGAATATAATAATATTATAATATGGAAATAGTGAAAATACATTTTAAATACATTAAAATGTGGAAATATTGATTTAAAATATTTGTAATAATTTTATAAGTAATAAAATTCAATTTGAATAGATTATTTCAAATATTGAAAAATGAGTTAAAAATAGACGCGTCGCGCAACGGTAGTTCGCGATTTCACGCCGAAAAGTTCAAATGAGTGTATAGAGTGGAATATAGCTCGGAATTCTTCGAGATAAGTAAATTTAGGACTATTATATCCATATCTTCTAAATGAAGAAAGAAAATAAAAATTTTGTTGAGTAGATTTTGAAATAAATCCAAATCAATTTTCTAGAAAAATCGCGCCATGGTAGTTAAGTGACCAAAACGGGAAATCCGTTTAAATGAATGTTTTTAATTATGAAAAAATATGGAATAAATTTGATAAATCTATTTAAATAA
The DNA here is from genome assembly GCA_030737815.1 of Allium fistulosum. Classification (NCBI taxonomy): domain Eukaryota; kingdom Viridiplantae; phylum Streptophyta; class Magnoliopsida; order Asparagales; family Amaryllidaceae; genus Allium; species Allium fistulosum. The sequence continues at coordinate 202,920,230 of CM060904.1, read as the reverse complement.
TTTAGAAGAGATTTGAATTGGAAATATAAATTATCGAATGTTTAAAAGTTGTTTAAATCAAATAAGCTTATTAGCACTTTTATGCTGCGAATTCTATAATTTTTGAATATGAATTTTAAACGTGACGATTTTTCCTGTAATCAATTGTGAATGTTTTTAAAAGGAAAACTACGTGTTTAAAAGATAATTTGGGATTTTTATAATCAATTCCAATATAAAGTTGATAACTGAGTATGCGGAAACGACTAGTACATTTGTCCCGCTTGTGAGAGCTGGGAAGATAAAACAAGGTGTTTAACTAAGGTTAATGATGGAGCAACTAGTGCCCTGAACTTACCTGGCCTATGTTTTCTTTTCTTAGGCGAGGGGTGGAACAGATCGAAAGGAAAGCTCGGATGCTCTAAAAATATTGTATTAAGGAGATTGATATTATCCAAAATTTAAGCAGTCTCCAAAATAAATGATTTCTATGATCCTATTTACTCAAAAACGTTTGCTAAGATTGATTTAGGGTTTATCGTAAACGATGTCTTAAATAACATTGTTTTTTACCCGCCTAAAAGTTAAGGAATTTGGATCAAGGGTTAAGTAAGGGAAATTGAGATATTATCCAAAGCAAAAGAATGAATTACTTAGAATTATTCTAAGACAAAAGAAAGAGATTTCGAAATTATCCGAATTGAAATTAAAGTGAAAAGAGACTTTAATAAATCATGTATACTCATATTCACTTTTATCGATAATTGGATTTCGAAGGAACCGGGGTCGGATTTGGGTGATTCCTATCCGAAAACCACTTCGAACCAGTTTACGTGTTCGAAGAATGAAGATATCTGAAGATGGAGATATTGAGACGAATAATAACGAGGGACTACTTGTTGATTAATTGGGGATAAACTCCCGATTGACTATATAATAGCAGTGGTCTTTTTGTTATGAAAAACCTCAAAACCACAAGGACTTCTCGCGTAGTAATGGCCGAGGAAAGTACCTTCGGTTTCGTTCGGTCCCAGAATGAACTTGTACGGAAGAATGTCTGACCTTGCATTCTAAATCACAATGAGTGATCTTTATAAAATTATATCAGTCGGTGGCGGAGAAGACACCTTCTTTTAGCTTAACACCCTTTCCCGAGACATACGAGCTCAGGAGGTTATACGTTTGTAGAAATCAGTCATGTGAATGTGGAATGGCAATGTGGCATTCAAAAGTGAAAGAAGATGTGTTATGTGAAAAGGTAATCGTAGCCTCGAGCCTCATCAACCGAAAATGACCGAAACAGGGTTAGATGCAGCAAGGCTAAGTGGGTCATTCCCAATAAGGGTATGATCATCCCCTTCTAGATATATTTATTCCTGCTATGACGTTCGGGATGTAAATTTATGTGGTGTATGGAAATCGAGCGCTCGGTTAAAGGTCGGTAACGACCGGGGGGTGACATATTCGGTACTATCTAGTTATAGAGGTAGGCCGGTCTTGTGTTGGTAGAGGGTAGATGTTCTGTGCCTCGGGACATCCATCTAGAGGTGTACCCATCATAAGGTAGTCCCTTCACCTGGTCATTTGTATGGAAATTCATTCTCCAATAAGGACCTGCGGTTTTGTTTGTATTAGCGTAAGGAATAGCCTCGAAATGCTATATGGGTAACCATTTCGGATAAGATTGATAAGTTTAATTGCAAATGTTTTCAAGGAATGTCACTAGAAATAATATCAAATGTTTTGATATATAAAAGTGTTTTAAGTTATCATAAGGTAAAAACCCATCCATGTTTATGTGTGGGCGTGGTCTTATGAGATACTCTTTCTTTCCAAAAGGTTCTATTTAAAGGCTGATATATGACACTGTCATTTATTATTGAGTTTTTCTCATGCTGGTTTATCAAGCTTGATCCTTGTATTTTCAATACTCGGGTCAGATCCGAATAGCTTCAGGTTTAGTCGAAGACGGTTGAAGTTTCCAGAGGAGAGCTGGAGACATTCATCTACGTATGACATATTCTATTATCTGTTGCTGTCTGTTTGTCTTTGTTTGATGTTTGTCAGCAATTGCAAGGACAGATGTTTATAACTATCCAAGATGAATTTAGGTTAGACTCTGATATATGTATTTTAAAAGTTTTCCGCTGTAAAGATATTGTTCAATATTATATATTATTCCATTCGTATGAGATTATGTTCTGTCTATTTTCTTTATTACCCTTAATGATATGTCTTTTCGTGCAATTTGAGTTGGACCATGTGTGGTTTATTGTCGATTCAAAGGGTACGAGAAAACGGGCCATTACATCTGGTATTAGAGCTTTTGGTTGAGCGAACAACGAAGCCTGATAGGGGTACGTAAGACTCATCAGAGATAGGATTAGTAATATCCTAGGATGAGTGACTCATTAGAGATAGGGTTAGTAACACCTTAGAATGAGTTATGAGAGTATTATATATATATATGAGCGCGTATTTGTTAATTTTATAAAAATGGTTTTGTTTTAAAGAAATTGGTAAATGAAATAATTTTACCTAGGTTTATATTTTATGTAAAAGAAATATTTTTATATAGTTAGAAATTATGGATTGTTTGTAATTTTGCTTAGTAAATTAAAATATGAATATCTTATGATTAGAATTGCACGATTTGACTATGAGATATTCTATATAGAATCAATTAGTTGAAAGCTAGAATTTTGAACTATAATCATATGCCCCTAGATATTTAGTTATTAAGAAATAATGATTTAATGATCATCAAAATTGATGGATTTAAAAGCTAAGTACAAATATCTAGTGAAGTAAAATTCGCGATTTGATTATAAGATATTTGACGATAATATTTAAGCTAGAAGTTGTAATTAGAGAAAGTAAAAAGGGAAAATGCACACTTATAAAAATTATTATCAATAAGATAGAAAAAAGATAAACCTAAATTGAGACTTTGGGTAAATATAATATAAATGGGTAAGTTCTATAACTTATAAAGAAGATAAGATAATTTGAAATTTAGACTCTTTGATTAGACTCTTTGATTAAGTTAAAATCAAAGTGAAATTTAGGAATAAGACTTATAAGAAATATCATCCTAATATAAAATTTTGAATTAGTGATACATTTAGGGTAACATTTGTAATTCAAAAATGGAGTAAAATTAGAAGTGGATAGTTTTGAATAATACGGTTAATAGGGTAATTGTTGGATGAAAAAGGTTAATAACAAATACCATGTGAATTAAGTTTCACAATTTGACTATAAGGTATTTGATGGATTTGAGGTTAAGAAATTTGATTTAGAAAAAGGATAAGATAAATAATATTGGCTAAATTAAGACCTTAGATAAATAAAACTAAGGATTAAGTTTTATAACTTATTAATTTGAGATAATAATAGAGTTCCACAATGGTTAAACACTCTAATTGAAGTAATAACGGTCTGAAGTTTGGGGATATGTATATATACTCTTAGGAAGTAAAGGTATATTATACAAGTTTAAGTCATATTTGTATGCTTAAGTAATAATGGATTTAGTAGAAAGTAAATGGTTGTGAAATAAACTTGGATTAATAGAAATTTTGAAGAAATGCATTTGGTAAAAATGAATGTGAATAAATACATAAGTTATACGTAGATCATTTCGGCACATAAATTCTTGATCTAAGATTTGAGTACAGAACTTTGAGCTGTTTACACCAATTCGAAAAAGGATTTATCACTCGATTCTTGATGGCAAACATTGGTGAGGGTTTGTGATTACGTACTCAAGTTTTCTATCATAGTTGGGAGCTATGCAAGGAAAGTAAGAGTTTGTGATCAAGAAGTCTGATCAAAATCCGCACTAGAAAATCGGGAGATCGATACTAGTTCGAAAGCAAAGTTGTGGATTCAAATAATAGAACGAATCAAATATCACATATAGTATAATATTTGGGGTCTGTCTACAGAGTAGTTGGACGTATTCATTTATGTTGATATAGTATCAGTTTGGTTGTTTTTGGATGTATGTCTTATTTGGTTGTTGTATATATTATCTTAAGTGTGCGGTATGCACTAGGATGGGTAGGATAGTAGTCTAACATGATGTACGTATATATAACCTTAAGTACATGATAAGTACTCAGGTTAGTATGGGGAATCTCTGTATGTATGTTTGGTATAATTTGTTTTAATGTTGTTATGGTATCAACCTTCTTTTTATATATGCATCTTTTCTATCGTCGGTATAAATAAGTCAAAATGTTTGAGGATACGAGTATGAGAAAGATTCATTTACCTAACTTTCATTTCGAGGACAAAATGCTTTTAAGTAGGGGAGAATGTAACGACCTGTAATTTCGCTACTTCGAAAATGAGTGATTTTGTTTATTTTATATTTAAAAGGGTTTAAAACTTAAATAAATAAGTTATATATAATAAATAATAATGGAGAAATTATTTATTCTTATAGTTAATAATTAAAAAGTACAAATTTGGATTTTATCACAAATCAACAAAAGATAAGTTTTGTTAAAAATAAATAAATGCTTAAATAAATAGGTTTAAATATTTATTTGAAAATTTAAATCTTATTTAAAACATCTAATAAAGATTTTAAAAGTATATTAAAAGATTTAAAAGTATATTAATAATCGTTTTACAAAAATAACCAAATTTTGTCGCATTTTGTCAGTTTTACATACACTGTAAAATTAGAGATTTTGATATTGTTTAAATATGGTTTTATAATATAAATAGACATGTTTTAATTTATTTAAAAGAAGTAAGAAGTTCATTTTTAAGTTTGGTTTACATCAATATATAGCTTAACAAAAACGTCAAATTTTGACTGTAAAATTTGTCAATAAAAAACACCGTTTTCAACCGTAACAAGTTGTCGCAACGTTGAATATATGTGTTCACTTTATAACCTATATAATAACAACTTTACAAACTTTAAATCACATTACATTTAGCACTAAAAGACAAAAGGTTTATGTTAGGAAAGTTTGAATAAATATATAAAAAAGTAAAATGATGTGATTTGACTAATTTTATTTTATTTTAAAATCTTTATAAACAACATCATTACTTATATCTTATATCATTAATGAGATGTTATGCATATACATAGGAAAGGAGCTAAATTATATGTTTAAATATTTACAAACCATAAACAGATGACACCTCTTTATCTCTTAACATGCTCTTTCATAAACATCATTCCACACATTAAATGCAACTCAAATCAAAGGCTAATCAAGTCCGAAAGTAAACAAGGGTATTAATGTCATTTGCCACTAAAATCTCCACTTATAAATACAAGCCCAAACCCCTTCATTTTTTCACTACATTTCATTCCAAAATATTCCCAAACTCCTTCTCTACTTCTTCATTTTCTTCCTCCACCTCAACATCACCCTAACCCGAGCTCCACCCACCTCTACTTGGACATACCCTACACCTAAACACCTCTACCCAAGCCCACACGCCTCAAATACCCACGGCCAAGCTTCTAGCTGAAGCCACACACCCTTACACCCCCTCCTTTCCACCTACCCAAGCCACACACACTCCCATACCACACGCCCCCACCTACACACCACGGCCGAGCCAAATACCCCACCTACCCGAGCCCAATACACACGCCAACCCCGCCTACCTGCCTACCCAAAGCACACACACCCCCACACAAAGGCCATACCCTCCCCTTAGCCCACGGCCACACTAAAAAAGAAAAGCAAAAAAAAATAAAAAAATAAAGAAGAACAAAAGAAAAAAAAGAAAAGTGAGGAAAAGGCAAATTCGAGACGTTTGGAAAAAAAGCGCGTTAGTTCGAGAAGCACGTTAGCCTACAAAAAGATTGACGGAGTGGAAATAAAGGTGAGAAAAATTCTCACCGCTTTTAAAAGATCGTATTTTGATATTGTTATAATAATCATCTTATTATATGCAAGTATATACCCCTTTGAATTGTTGTTATGGATGTTTGGATATGTTTGTGTTATGTTTGAATTGTTGCAAGTATTTATGGTTGTGATTATTTATCATATTAGTTGTGTATGGACCATAATTATGTTAGTGGGGAATGTTAAACTTGGTTATGCTCATTTTGATTAAGTATTCCATTTGATAAATACGACCCAAGTTTTGGTGAAATGATATACTTTGGAAAAATAAGTCTCTTTTTAAGTAGAATTGAAATTAAAGTAGAAATAAAAGAGAATTTGAAAATTGAAGTGAAATTGGATTTAAAAAGGATAGTTAAAGTGAAATTGAAATTGAGATGAATAGTGAAATTGAAATTGAAATCGATTTCGAAAATTGAAATTGAGATTAAGGTTGATTTGAAGTTTAAATTGAAATTAAATTTGAAATTTAAGTTTTAATTGAGTTTAATTTGAAGTTAGAACTGAAATTGAATTGAAATTGGAATTTAAAATTTAATATTAAAATAATAGGAATATAATAATATTATAATATGGAAAAAGTGAAAATACATTTTAAATACTTTAAAATGTGCAAATATTGATTTAAAATGATTTGTAATAATTTTACAAGTAATAAAATTCAATTTGAATAGATTATTTCAAATATTGAAAAATGAGTTAAAAATAGGTGCGTCGCGCAACGGTAGTTCGCGATTTCGCGTGAAAAGTTCAAATGAGTGCATAGAGTGGAATATAGCTCGGAATTCTTCGAGATAAGAAGATTCCGGGCTATTATATCCATATCTTCTAATTGAAGAAAGAAAATCAAAATTTTGTTGAGTAGATTTTGAAATATATCCAAATCAATTTTCTAGAAAAATCGCGCCAGTGCAGTTAAGTGACCATGACGGGAAATCGTTTAAATGAACGTTTTTAATTATGGAAAAATATGGAGTAAATTTGATAAATCTATTTAAATAATTTAGAAGATATTTGAATTGGAAAATATGAATTATAGAATGTTTAAAAGTTGTTTAAATCAAATAAGCTTATATAGCACTTTAAGTAGCACTTTTATGTTGCGAATTCTATAACTTTTTAAATATGAGTTTTAAACGATTTTTCCTGGAATAAATTGTGAATGTTTTTAAAAGGAAAACTAAGTGTTTAAAAGATAATTTGGGATTTTTATAATTAATTCCAAAATAAAGTTGATAACTGAGTATGCGGAAACGACTAGTACATTTGTCCCACCTGTGAGATCTGGGAAAATAAAACAAGGTGTAACGACCCTGAAATTCCGACCCAATTTTAAAAATTTTAGAACCGTTATTTTAATATAAAATGTGAAACTTACATACGATTTCAATTAACGTCCAAACTTTGTTTCTAAATTGCGCCTAGATGGTTATAGATATAGGTAAAGTTTCGTCGGAAAATACCGCAGTAAATTTCGTTCGCATTTTATTGCACATCAGTTCATTTTAAAACGTGAAAATTTTATCTTCCGAACCTAAATATTTTTACATAGAAAAATTCTAAATCATCTTCTGATAAAGACGTCATTTTTCGTTTTTCAAAATTCGGACATCTTTAGCTCCGTCGATCTTATTCTTCGGTGTTTTGCTGCATTCTCCGTAATAGAAAATTGTGAATTTTCACAAACAACTTCCGTTGCTATTCAAATTTCATATTTGGAATGCGTCTAGATAGACATAGGCGTACGCCAAATTTCGTCGAATAATATGGAAGTAAATTTCGCTCGTTACATTTGCATATTAGTTTAAATTTTATGTGTAAATTTTCTATCGTCCGAACTCAAATATTTTTCACAATGTTGCATAAGAAAAATATTCTGATCATGACGGCGCATTTCGTTTCGTCAAATTCCGCTTTTAATTGCTAGTTAAATTGTCGCTCGAGCAAATGGTTCAATAAGATTTACCACTTCGCAAACAAGGTCAAACCATCAATATCTTCATACCGTTGTGTCCGCCTCGTCGCGCTGATCAAAACGGTATATTTGTTTGGGTCAATCGGAGTTCGGCGTTGCAAGTTATAAATTGGTTAACGGAGTACAAACTGGTCCGTTACGCCACACAAACCGGTACCCTACTCTCCAACGCTTAGAATTCTAGGGGCCTTGTCCCTTCAGAAACCCAATAGCAATTACTGTACAGGAGAATCATTGCTTTGGCATGGGAACTCTAAATCTCTCTGCAAACTTCTCTGTATATATATTCCCCCTCTGCCTTGCATTAACTGCTCTGCCTTCATTATTGCTCACTGCTATTGGTACGTGCTCCTTCCTTTTCTCTTCTCCCTCCTCTTCATAATTCTTTTATATTTTTCCCTCCAGAATATAAAACCCACCCACCTCCATGCACGTCCACCTACCCCCCCACTCCACTGCCATTCTCCAGCCCTCCAGCCCTCCATCCCGCTCCAGCCCTCCGCCTCCACACCCCACAGCCCCGCTCCAGCCTCCACTCCCCTGCTAGCCCCGCTCCAGCCTCCACGCCCCTGCCAGCCCGCCCCCGCCTGCTGCCAGCCCCGCCCCCAGCCCGCTCCAGCCCTGCTTCCCAGCCTCCCCAGCCCGTGTGCCCAGCCCCGCCCCAGTCCGCCGCTCCCCCTAGCCTCCCCAGCCCGCCCCAGCCTGCTCCCCAGCCCCGCCCCAGCCCGCTCCCCAGCCTGCTCCCCAACCGCCCCCAGCCTGCTCCCCAGCCCGCCCCAGCCTACTCCCAGCCCTGCTCCCCAGCCCGCCCCAGCCCGCTCCCCAGCCCTAACCTTAGTTAAACACCTTCTATAACACCTTAGTTAATTGATTAATTATTTGTTTGATTGCAGTTTGTGTTCGTTTTGCGTCGTGCTTATTAGGGTCTATTTTATCTATTCGTCTTCGTGCTTCGTCAGCTTCTTTAACCACTCAAGGTGAATATTTCATTCACGACTCAACCTATTATGCTATGAAAATCAAGTGAAAATTGTTGTTTATATTAATTTGGATATTAAATTGTTGATTGATAAAATTGTTGAAATAAAATTGCTATACAAGTTAAAATGGAGTATTGATAGAACTTAAATTTTCTAAATTGACACCATGTATTGTTAAAAAGATTTAAATGTGATAAATTGTGATTTGATGTTGGTTTATGGTAAATAGTTATGACACTAAATTGCTATGTATGTTTGTTATTGCTTGTTTATTTACTTTGACACCATCCCAGTTATCACACTGCAAGTTCCCTTTGCTATGCTTTGTTTTATATTAAATGATATCGGGTTGAAATGATAAATACCCGATTAAACAACTTGGCCTAGGATAGATAATTAAAAATAAGAAACCCGATTGGTCAACAAAAATTATTTTTGAAATTGAAATCTATTTGAAATTAAGGAATGAACTTAACAATTTGTTTGGAAATTAGGTAACGAACTTAATGGATTTAATTAATGGATTAAATCGAAATAAATTAATAGGAATAAATTAATGGAGTTTAATTGAAACGGATTAATAAACCTATTTAATTGAATAAAATGAATTGGCAAATTTATTTGAAATGAGATTTAAAAAACAAGGAAGTTTTAGAATTTAATAATTTGAAATTCTATTAGATTTGTTAGATTTAGACTTGAAATCGGTTTTAATTAAATAGATTTGAAACTTGTCGTAAATTAAGTTTGAGATTTAGAAAATTTGACTTAAGTGTAATACGAAACTAACTAAAGTTTTATGGATTTAATTTAGTGATAATTTAAATTTAAAATGATTTTAAATTTAATAAAATTGATTTAATCAAATTTATGATTATGGTTAATGTAACGATGAATGTAAATACGAATTGAAATGAATAGAATTTGGTTTAATGATGTGAACTAAAATTTACCATTAAATCGAATTAATTGGAGTATTAACTAAATTTAGGAAGTGAAATTTAGATCTTATTAAATTGAACAGGAATACGTAATTTTATTGTTAACTCAAATGTTGAACTAAAGATTGCATTTGGAAAGATGTTTTAATATCCGAAATAAATTGAATCGTGAAATGTCAAATTTTGGAAGTCATTTTTGCACCTTGACTTTTGGACTTTGATTTGTTTAAACGTTAGTTTAACCGACCATCGGGTAGTGAATACGTAGTTATTAAAGAGATCGGGATCGGGAATGGACATACTCTCTGTCGATACCAAAAACCACTTTAATAACTATTATACGCGGAGTGTTGATCCAAAACGAAGTGGATGGTTTGGTGAACGCGTTGACTGAAGAAAGAGAACGATATTGGATGACCCCTGACATGACTAAAACAGGAGCCGCGCCGGGCCATTGAGGTTCCCCACCTCTAGCGGACACACTTCTTCGATACCATATCTATTACTTTTGTGATTCGATTTGGGTGCACCCCTTGATTTGGGAGTGTTGTTCGCGGTGTTGAGGTAGTAGCTACTATGCTCAACATCAGACCGGATCACGCAACTACTAGTATCCTAGTTGGTATCGCCTCATGTACCTTGTCATACTGATTATCCTATTCGTGACCACTACGTTTTGGTTTGTACCTTTAGCATATGGATTGCCCTCTGGTGACTTCCGGTTTTGGGGAAACTACGGTCTTGTATATGCTCTTGGGAATAAAATGTGTCAAGGGGATTATGGAATGCCTTAACACTATTTTAATATCGTACTTTACTGATTAGACATTATCTATCTATCGTATTCTATTGTATATATAGATAGTTTATCGGATCCTTAGAGATGTTATTTTATTCGTCTTTAAGTTATGGATTTTTTACCTTGCACTTGATTTTCTTGTATAAGATTTTGAGTCCTGACTCGAGTGTTTCTTTTTGTATATGCTCGGGTCAGTCTGAAGCTATCCAGTTGCTGATCAAGGTTGGTTGAAGATGCTGAAGGCTTAGCATTTATCTTTATCAGTCTATTTCTATTCTTGTATTGATGTCCTAGTCTGTTGGACATTTATGTATTTTCTTTTAGTCACTTATGTTAAGACATTGTTGTATTTTATGTAGTAGCTTCATGAACTGCTATTATGACGATGTATTTTCCGCTGCATTATTCTGTGACTGTTCTGTGTCTGTGATGTTGTTTTGATTCTCATTTACATTTATGTATTTATAATCCCATAATGATTCGTGTTTTGTATTATTTAAGTTGACATGTGTGGATTATTATCAATTTAAATGGTCCAAATATACGGGTTGTTACAGTTGGTATCAGAGCTTCGGTTTCCCAAAAAACCTTAGTTTGGGATTATATATAAACTCATTAGAGATAGGGTAGCAATACCCTAGAATGAGGAGAATCGATTCAATATCAAAATCCTTTCATTTCAAACTTCTTTGATTCGTTGATTAGACTTTCCTTAAAATTCTATGATTTTCTATCCTTGGTTTTAACAATCTCTTTGGTATTTCAGGATGGGTACCAGAGGAAACAATAGGGGAGGAAGGGGCCATGGTCCTGCTCAGGCTGCACCTGCCGCTCCAGCTCCTCTCAAATTCACCACTCTTAGTAAGGAGTATACACAGTTGGGAGGTATTAAGTTTTCTGGATCCGAGAACATTATCGAGGCTCAGCAATGGCTTAAAGGCTTAGAGAAGATATTTTTTGGTCTAGAGATCACTGATGCTCAAAAGCGTCAGCTTGCTGCCTGGCAACTTCAGGATGCCGCGCAAGATTGGTGGGAATCATTTACTTCTCGTATCGAGGAGAACACCATCACTTGGGCCCAGTTTAGGTATAAAATTATTTGGATTTCGTAGTCTAAATTCTTCTTTTAATCTTTGGAATATTATTCATCTAGTCTATCTTTAGATTAGGGATACTTTCTCGACACAATGGATGCCAGCTGCTGGGAAAACCCAACTTTATAGAGCTTTTATGGATCTTAAGCAAGGCAGTATGACCTTTTCGGAGTATGAGAGGAAATTCAACGAACTCTCCAAGTTCGGCCCGGGATTGATTGATACGCCCCTTCTAAAGAATGAGAAGTTCATTTTGGGAGCAAGACCAGAGTATTATGACTTGCTTACTGGCCACACCCACTGCACCTTCACAGAGCTTGTTGATTATGCTCTTAGATATGAGGCAAAGCCTAGGGGACCTACTGCCAAGGCCACTCCTACTCAGCCCTCCTCTAGCCAGCTCGGGAAGAGGAAGATGAACTTTGATCAACAAAAGAAAGCTTGGCAGAAGACTACAGGATTGGGAGACTCCCAAAACTCCTACTGATATCCGTAGCTTCTTGGGCTTGGCCGGTTATTATCGCAGATTTATTGAGCACTTTGCTCGGATTTCTGCCCCACTCACTGCTTTAACCCGAAAGGATGTCAAGTTTATTTGGAGTGAGAAGTGCGAATCAGCTTTTAATAAGTTGAAATGTAAGTTAACTTCAGCTCCAGTTCTTGCAGTAATCGATGGAAGTGAAGGATTAACTGTCTATACAGATGCTTACCGAGAAGGTTTAGGCGCTGTTCTTATGCAAAATGGAAAGGTTATTGCTTATGCTGGCCGCCAGTTGAAGATCCATGAAGTAAACTATGCAACTCATGATCTAGAGCTTCTTGCAGTTGTATTTGCTTTGAAACTGTGGAGGCATCATCTTTTGGGAACTAAATTTGAATTATTCACTGATCATAAGTCCTTGAGATATATCTTTTCTCAGAAGGATTTGAACCAGAGACAAGTCCGATGGCTCGAATTCTTAGCTGCATATGATCTCGACATCAATTATACTCCTGGGAAAGCAAATGTTGTAGCTGATGCTTTGAGCCGTAGCAGAGCATTGTCATGTTGTAATCTTGTAGAAGGCATGCTCTTTCAGCTTGTTATCTCCCCTTCTCTTGTGGATCGCATCAAAGCTAAGCAATATGAGGACACCTTGCTCTATCGCATGAAGGAGTTAGTTCTTGGTAGAGTTGGAAATGCTGACAGTAAAGTGGGAGCACAGATAGATAGTAATGGAGTTCTGAGGATTGACAATCGTATTTGTGTTCCTAATGTCGATGGATTGAGACAAGAAGTGCTTAGAGAAAATCATCAGTCATCACTTTCATTTCATTCAGGTGTCACTAAGATGTACCGAAATATGAAGCGTTTATATTGGTGGAGTGGGATGAAGAGAGATATTTCTGTATATGTCAGTAGATGCACCACTTGCCAGCAAGTCAAGGCCGATCACCGGAAGACGGCAGGATTACTTCAACCCCTAGAGATTCCGTGTTGGAAATGGGATCAGATTTCTATGGACTTCATTGATGGATTACCGAGGACCAGAAAAGGTAACGAGAGTATTTGGGTGATTGTTGATAGGTTGACCAAATCTGCTCACTTTATTCCGGTTAAGACCACTCGTACTGCTTTGAGTTTGGCCGAGATATATATGAGAGAGATTGTTAGACTTCATGGAGTTCCGTCTAGTATTATGTGCGATAGAGACCCTTTATTCACTAGTAAATTCTGGAAGGCATTTCAGGACGTCTTGGGCACTAAACTGAATCTGAGCATAGCTTACCATCCTCAAACAGATGGCCAAACTGAAAGGGTGAATCAGATTTTGGAGGATCTGCTCCGAGCTTGCATAATTGATTTCGGTGGATCTTGGGAAGACCATCTCCATTTGGTTGAATTCACTTATAATAACAGTTATCAGGTATGTCAAAATTTCAATTTGAACAAGTAAAATTGATTTGAAATTTAACTATCTTTATAATCAGGCAAGTATCGATATGGCACCGTTCGAAGCTTTATATGGACGGCCATGCAAATCCCCAGCTTGTTGGATTGAGCCTGGTGATCGATTAATTCTTAGCCCAGGTATGATTATAGAAGCATCCGAGAAGGTTAATAAGATCAGAAGAAAGATGAAGACCGCACAGAATAGGCAGAAGAGCTATGCTGATAGGCGTAGAAGGGATTTAGAATTCCAGGTTGGGAATGAGGTATTCCTTAAGGTATCACCTTTGAAGAATGTTATTCGGTTTGGTCGTAGAGGGAAGCTCGCTCCTAGATTTGTTGGACCATTCACTATCACTGAGAGAATTGGTACACTAGCCTACAGAGTTGCACTGCTGGAGAAATTTGAGGGCGTGCACAACGTATTCCACGTTTCACATCTTCGGAAGGTTGTACATGACCCATCCATGACCATTCCTATTGCTCAGTTAGATGAGGTTGATATTGAGCCGGATTTAACTATAGAGAGGAGACCACTTCGTATTATTGATAGGGATACGAAGCAGCTTAGAAGGAAATCTATTAGCCTACTCAAAGTCCAATGGAGTCCCGATGATCGTGATTATACTTGGGAAATCGAGGAGAGTATCCGAGATTCTAATCCAGAATTATTTGTTGAAGGTAAATTCCATTCTATATTCTGTACTTTGTTCAATAACCTATGCTATATCCATCGTATCTCTTTTATCTGTTCTTCCACTCTTTACCTTGTTCCTTTTCGAGGATGAAAAGTTTTGAGTGGGGGAGAATGTAACGACCCTGAAATTCCGACCGAATTTTAAAAATTTTAGAACCGTTATTTTAATATAAAATGTGAAACTTACATACGATTTCAATTAACGTCCAAACTTTGTTTCTAAATTGCGCCTAGATGGTTATAGATATGGGTAAAGTTTCGTCGGAAAATACCGCAGTAAATTTCATTCGCATTTTATTGCACATCAGTTCATTTTAAAATGTGAAAATTTTATCTTCCGAACCTAAATATTTTTACATAGAAAAATTCTAAATCATCTTCTGACAAAAACGTAATTTTTCATTTTTCAAAATTCGGACATCTTTAGCTCCGTCGATCTTATTCTTCGGTGTTTTGCTGCATTCCCCGTAATAGAAAATTGCGAATTTTCACAAACAACTTCCGTTGCTATTCAAACTATAAATTTGGAATGCGTCTACATAGACATATGTGTATGCCAAATTTCGTCGAATAATATGGAAGTAAATTTCGCTCGTCGCATTTACATATTAGTTTAAATTTTATGTGTAAATTTTCTATCGTCCGAACTCAAATATTTTTCACAATGTTGCATAAAAAAATTATTCTGATCATGACGGCGCATTTCGTTTCGTCAAATTCCGCTTTTAATTGCTAGTTAAATTGTCGCTCGAGCAAATGGTTCAATAAGATTTACCACTTCGCAAACAAGGTCAAACCATCAATATCTTCATACCGTTGTGTCCGCCTCGTCGCGCTGATCAAAATGGTATATTTGTTTGGGTCAATCGGAGTTCGGCGTTGCAAGTTATAAATTGGTTAACGGAGTACAAACTGGTCCGTTACGCCACACAAACTGGTACCCTACTCTCCAACGCTCAGAATTCTAGGGGCCTTGTCCCTTCAGAAACCCAATAGCCATCACTGTACATGAGAATCATTGCTTTGGCCTGGGAACTCTAAATCTCTCTGCAAACTTCTCTGTATATATATTCCCCCTCTGCCTTGCATTAACTGCTCTGCCTTCGTTATTGCTCACTGCTATTGGTACGTGCTCCTTCCTTTTCTCTTCTCCCTCCTCTTCATAATTCTTTTATATTTTTCCTTCCAGAATATAAAACCCACCCACCTCCATGCACGTCCACCTACCCCCCCACTCCACTGCCATTCTCCAGCCCTCCATCCCGCTCCAGCCCTCCGCCTCCACGCCCCACAGCCCTGCTCCAGCCTCCACTCCCCTGCCAGCCCCGCTCCAGCCTCCACGCCCCTGCCAGCCCGCCCCCGGCCTGCTGCCAGCCCCGCCCCCAGCCCGCTCCAGCCCTGCTTCCCATCCGTCCCAGCCTCCCCAGCCCGCGTCCCCAGCCCCGCCCCAGTCCACCGCTCCCCCCAGCCTCCCCAGCCCGCCCTAGCCTGCTCCCCCGCCCCAGCCCGCCCTAGCCTGCTCCCCAGCCCCGCCCCAGCCCGCTCCCCAGCCTGCTCCCCAACCGCCCCCAGCCTACTCCCCAGCCCGCCCCAGCCTGCTCCCAGCCCTGCTCCCCAGCCCGCCCCAGCCCGCTCCCCCAGCCATGCTCCCAGCTCCGCTCCCCAGCCCCGCTCCGCCTAGCCACTTCCCGCGACCCCGGACCACCCAAACCCGCCAGCGACCTCAGCTGCAACCACCTTCTCCGACTGCCGCAACATCCCTGCCCGCCGTCACCGTTGTGCCTCGCATTGGCCGCAAATCGTGCTCAGTGCACCTCTGTTTTATATATAAGTATATATATATATATAACTGTTATATTATATGGCATTATATACTTTGGAATTATAATTTGCTCATATATAGTGTTTTACTGTGTTTGTTCCAGCTACTGCTCCGGAGACATAGGCTTCCATTCAGCTTGTCGAATCTAACTTCCTTCGTTGTTTGGTATGGTTAATATATATATTCAATCGATATATATATTGCAATAAACAAATTATTGATTAATTATTTGTTTGATTGCAGTTTGTGTTCGTTTTGCATCGTGCTTATTAGGGTCTATTTTATCTATTCGTCTTCATGCTTCGTCAGCTTCTTTAACCACGCAAGGTGAATATTTCATTCACGACTCAACCTATTATGCTATGAAAATCAAGTGAAAATTGTTGTTTATATTAATTTGGATATTAAATTGTTGATTGATAAAATTGTTTAAATAAAATTGCTATACAAGTTAAAATGGAGTATTGATAGAACTTAAATTTTCTAAATTGACACCATGTATTGTTAAAAATATTTAAATGTGATAAATTGTGATTTGATGTTGGTTTATGGTAAATAGTTATGACATTAAATTGCTATGTATGTTTGCTATTGCTTGTTTATTTACTTTGACACCATCCCAGTTATCACACTGCAAGTTCCCTTTGTTATACTTTGTTTTATATTGAATGATATCGGGCTGAAATGATAAATACCCGATTAAACAACTTGGCCTAGGATAGATAATTAAAAATAAGAAACCCGATTGGTCAACAAAAATTATTTTTGAAATTGAAATCTATTTGAAATTAAGGAATGAACTTAACAATTTGTTTGGAAATTAGGTAACGAACTTAATGGATTTAATTAATGGATTAAATCGAAATAAATTAATAGAAATAAATTAATGGAGTTTAATTGAAACGGATTAATAAACCTATTTAATTGAATAAAATGAATTGGCAAGTTTATTTGAAATGAGATTTAAAAAACAAGGAAGTTTTAGAATTTAATAATTTGAAACTTTATTAGATTTGTTAGATTTAGACTTGAAATCAGTTTTAATTAAATAGATTTGAAACTTGTCGTAAATTAAGTTTGAGATTTAGAAAATTTGACTTAAGTGGAATACGAAACTAACTAAAGTTTTATGGATTTAATTTAGTGATAATTTAAATTTAAAATGATTTTAAATTTAATAAAATTGATTTAATCAAATTTATGATTATGGTTAATGTAACGATGAATGTAAATACGAATTGAAATAAATAGAATTTGGTTTAATGATGTGAACTAAAATTTACCATTAAATCGAATTAATTGGAGTATTAACTAAATTTAGGAAGTGAAATTTAGATCTTATTAAATTGAACAGGAATACGTAATTTTATTGTTAACTCAAATGTTGAACTAAAGATTGCATTTGGAAAGATGTTTTAATATCCGAAATAAATTGAATCGTGAAATGTCAAATTTTGGAAGTCAAATTTGCACCTTGACTTTTGGACATTGATTTGTTTAAACGTTAATTTAACCGACCTTCGGGTAGTGAATACGTAGTTATTAAAGAGACCGGGATCGGGAATGGACATACTCTCTGTCGATACCGAAAACCACTTTAATAACTATTATACGCGGAGTGTTGATCTAGAACGAAGTGAATGGTTTGGTAAACGCGTTGACTGAAGAAAGAGAACGATATTGGATGACCCCTGACATGACTAAAATAGGAGCCGCGCCGGGCCATTGAGGTTCGCCACCTCTAGCGGACACACTTCTTCGATACCATATCTATTACTTTTGTGATTCGATTTGGGTGCACCCCTTGATTTGAGAGTGTTGTTCGCGGTGTTGAGGTAGTAGCTACTATGCTCAACATCAGTCTGGATCACGCAACTACTAGTATCCTAGTTGGTATCGCCTCATGTACCTTGTCATACTGATTATCCTATTCGCGACCACTACGTTTTGGTTTGTACCTTTAGCATATGGATTGCCCTCTGGTGACTTCCGGTTTTGGGGAAACTACGGTCTTGTATATGCTCTTGGGAATAAAATGTGTTAAGGGGATTATGGAACGCCTTAACACTATTTTAATATCGTACTTTACTGATTAGACATTATCTATCTATCGTATTCTATTGTATATATAGATAGTTTATCGGATCCTTAGAGATGTTATTTTATTCATCTTTAAGTTATGGATTTTTTCCCTTGCACTTGATTTTCTTGTATAAGATTTTGAGTCCTGACTCGAGTGTTTCTTTTTGTATATGCTCGGATCAGTCTGAAGCTATCCAGTTGCTGATCAAGGTTGGTTGAAGATGCTGAAGGCTTAGCATTTATCTTTATCAGTCTATTTCTATTCATGTATTGATGTCCTAGTCTGTTGGACATTTATGTATTTTCTTTTAGTCACTTATGTTAAGATATTGTTGTATTTTATGTAGTAGCTTCATGAACTGCTATGATGACGATGTATTTTCCGCTGCATTATTCTATGACTGTTCTGTGTCTGTGATGTTGTATTGATTCTCATTTACATTTATGTATTTATAATCCCATAATGATTCGTGTTTTGTATTATTTAAGTTGACATGTGTGGATTATTGTCAATTTAAATAGTCCAAATATACGGGTTGTTACACAAGGTGTTTAACTAAGGTTAGGGATGGAGCAACCATTGCCCTGAACTTACCTGACCTATGTTTTCTTTTCTTAGGTGAGGGGGGAACAGATCGAAAGGAAAGCCCGGATGCTATAAAAAAGATTGTATTAAGGAGATTGATATTATCCAAAATTTAAGCAATCTCCAAAATAAATGATTTCTATGATCCTGTTTACTAACAATTGTTTGCTAAGATTGATTTAGGGTTTATCATAAATGATGCCTTAAATAACATTGTTTTTGACCCGCCTAAAAGTTAAGGAATTTGGATCGAGAGTTAAGTAAGGGAAATTGAGATATTATCCAAAGCAAAAGAATGAATTACTTAGAATTATTCTAAGACAAAAGAAAGAGATTTTGAAATTATCCGAATTGAAATTAAAGTGAAAAGAGACTTTAATAAATCTTGTATACTCATATTCACTTTTATCGATAATTGGATTTTGAAGGAAATGGGGTCGGATTTGGGTGATTCTTATCTGAAACCACTTCGAACCAGTTTACTTGTTCGAAGAATGAAGATATTTGAAGATAGAGATATTAAGACGAATAATAACGAGGGACTACTTCTTGATTAATTGGGGATAAACTCCCGATTCACTATATTATAGCAATGGTCTCTTTGTTATGAAAAACCTCAAAACCATAAGGACTTCTCACCTAGTAATGGCCGAGGAAAGTACCTTCGGTTTCGTTCGGTCCCAGAACGAACTTATATAGATGAATGTCTGACCTTGCATTCTAAATCACAATGAGTGATCTATATAAATGTATATCAGTCGGTGGCGGAGAAGACACCTTCTCTTAGCTTAACACTCTTTCCCGAGACATATGAGCTCAGGAGGTTATACGTTTGTAGAAATCAGTCATGTGAATGTGGAATGGAAATGTGGCATTCAAAAGTGAAAGAAGATGTGTTATGTGAAAAGGTAATCGTAGCCTCGAGCCTCATCAACCGAAAATGACCGAAATAGGATTAGATGCAGCAAGGCTAACTGGGTCATTCCCAATTAGGGTATGATCATCCCCTTCTAGATATATTTCTTCCTGTTATGACGTTTGGGATGTAAATTAATGTGGTGTATGGAAAACGAGCGCTCGGTTAAAGGTCGGTAACGACTAGAGGATGACATATTCGGTACTATCTAGTTATAGAGGTAGGTCGGTCTTGTGTTGGTAGAGGGTAGATGTTCTGGGCCTCGGGACATCCATCTAGAGGTGTACCCATCGAAAGGTAGTCCCTTCACCTGGTCATTTGTATGGAAATCCATTCTCCAAAAAGGACCTGCGGTTTTGTTCGTATTGGCATAATGAATAGCCTCGAAATGCTATATGGGTAACCATTTCGGATAAGATTAATAAGTTTAATTGCAAATGTTTTCAAGGAATGTCACTAGAAATAATATCAAATGTTTTGATATATAAAAGTGTTTTAAGTTATCATAAGGTAAAAACCCATCCGTGTTTATGTGTGGGTGTGGTCTTTTGAGATACCCTTTCTTTTCAAAGGATTTTATTTAAAGGCTGATATATGACACTGTCATTTATTATTGAGTTTTTCTCACGCTGGTTTATCAAGCCTGATCCGAGTATTTTCAATACTCGGGTCAGATCCGAATAGTTTCAGGTTTAGTCAAAGACGGTTGAAGTTTCCAGAGGAGAGCTGGAGACATTCATCTACGTATGACATATTCTATTATCTGCTGCTGTCTGTTTGTCTTTGTTTGATGTTTGTCAGCAATTGCAAGGACGGATGTTTATAACTGTGCAAGATGAATTTAGGTTAGACTCTGATATATGTATTTTAAAAGTTTTCCGCTGTAAAGATATTGTTTAACATTATATATTATTCCATTCGTATGAGATTCTGTTCTGTCTATTTTCTTTATTACCCTTAATGATCCGTCTTTTCGTGCAATTTGAGTTGGACCATGTGTGGTTTATTGTCGATTCAAAGGGTACGGGAAAACTGACCATTACATTGCCTAAAGTCAGCGAGTAAGCTTAGTCTTATTTTAGTGTCTTTCAAAGCAAAGAATTATGTTAAGAATTATGTGGTTAGCTGTTCCCAAGAGCTAATATAATTTGGGGGATAGCTCTGGAACCATTTTAATGTGGGTCCACTAAATGTTACGAGAAGGAATCTACATTTGGTCTCATCTTAGGCCCAAATCGCCTACATCTGAATTTCATATAAAGTAATGTGGTCTTTGGGGTCAGATGTTCCATTATCAGAGAGTTTCAGGATCCTAAATCTCGGAGGCATAGGAGCTTTCATGATTTCATAGGGAAAAGGCTAAACTTTCCGAAGCTTCATTTCGACGTCGAGACTAGATCGATCTCCTTATAATTTCTATACCTGCTCTAGTAATTTAATTAACAAGTTTTTCATTGCTCGATCCCCATCGAGTCTTCTAGTTTTGGCTTCGGTATTTTGAGTTTGTGGCCATTTTTGTTGCCTTCTTTCAAAATTCACAATTTCGGGACTTAGAGTAAAGGGCCTCTCAAAATGTCCCGCTCTTATCATCTTTTCAGTTTTGGTTTTTATAGCTGCATCCGTAAATCCAGCTTCTAAAGCCTCATCAGTCATTGGTAATTTCCTAGGTTTCAGCTGAAAGTTACAGGGTTCTCGTCTTCCTCAAGTATGGCTGAAGCCTTTTTATACAATTCAGCAAAAGAGCTCTTAACTTTGTTCTGGTAGTTGTCTAAGCATCGTGCTATGTCAGAAACGAACTTCGGCACCATTTGTCGAAACTCGCTTTCGGTGAGGACTGAGGCAGCAATTTCCTCATTAATAGTTTGATTTGTTTGGTCCATTTGATTTCCTTCATTCGTATGCAGTTCTTCGATTCCCTCATCCTGGGCAGGGAAGCGAGGCATCTTCCGAGAGGAGGATTTCGACTTCATGTTAGGTTGAAAGGTTTGAGCTTACTGGATTAGAAAAGAATAGAGATTGGGGGCCCTCCTTCTAGCACCAAAAAGGTTTGATCGATTTTTTGTCCGATTAACACCCCAAAGCTTTAGAATCTTGTTTCAAAAGGATGTAGATAAATTGAATGAATATCGAAACTATGCAGATAATATGCACTGAAAGATAAAGAGACATGAGATTTATAGTGGTTCGGGACTAAGATCCCTACGTCCACTTCGAAGGTTCCATCGTGAGCTTTTATTCCTCAATTTGATGTACAAGTACTTCTATTCCAAAGTCTGTCGTTAATGTTCTTTTGATTAAAGCCTTTTAAATAGAGTAAGGGATATGGAATGATTGTAGAATGTCAAAAAATCTCCCGTCCATTTCTTTTCAGTAGCATGTGATCCTCTATTTATAGTAAATTTAAGATTCTCCCATTAATGCAGGGGCTTTCATGTAGATTGATGACCTGGCTTACTATAGGGGGCTTGGATTCAAACACTTGTCATCATCTTATCAAGAGTACTTTGACGCAAATTGATGACGTGTCACTCTTATATATAGTTCCATTGATTCCCTTTGTTTTTCTTAACTGTTGATCTCGGTTCCGGGCTATCTAAGTCATTAACTGTTGATACATGTTGAAATGACTTTGGTCTCGGTAGTTGCCGCTCTCGACTGAGCTTGTTGCCTTAATTGGACAATGGCCTTGATCTTAATTGACGTCTATGCTCTTTCTTTTGGATCCTGGATTCTCGGATATTGATTCTGGTGTTTAAGCTCACAGTGGAAAATGAATAATGGATCTCGAAATTACAAGCCAATGAGCTTTCCTTTCGAATATTCGTAACTGTACCAGGTATAAATCACGGTGTAACAATATTTGTAACATACAAATGTTATATATATATATATATAATTGACATTATAAAATATAATAATTTTAAATAATAATATAAATAAATTTGACTTTAAATTCAAAATTTTAAATTAAAATTTAAAATTTCAGATCCCGATCTATATAATAAAATATCCAGAGATTTAAAATTCAAATCAATATATTAAATTTTAAATGAATATATATATATATAATGTATATTTCAAAAATAATTTTTTATTGCATAAGCATATATATATATATCAAAATTAATATTTCAAGTATATTTATAAGGGGGAATTAGGGAAAAGGATAAACTTCGAAAAAAATTAGCTAAAAGACATCAAATTTGATTTTAGGCCGAAGACAAAATATTAGTTATAATTTAGGCTGAACGACAAACTTTAAAAAAAGTTAGGCTAAAGGACAAAAGCTAATTTTATTTTTAGGCATTATATTCAGTTTTATAGTATGAAAAACTAGCATTGTCCTTCAGCGTAAGAAATAAACTTACTGTCCTTCAGTCTAATTTTTTTATTCAAAATTTGTTCTTGTGCCTATTTTCCTGTTTATATAATAACTATATATATATGTATTAGTGCGAAAATGAATAAATAAATATTTATATATATTAACAAATATTCAGCTTTAATAATATTAATCGAATTTTTTTTAAAGGCTTACGATTTAGTAAAAATAATTTTCTAATTTATAGATATCCGTATGGAAATCTTAATAAAAAATTAATTTTTTAATGAAAACTATTCTAAAACATAGGTTTAATTTTATTAAGTATTTGTTCGTATAATTTATAATATAAATATATATTCAGTTTATAAAAATTTGGGTATAATTTAAAAATAAATTTACATACATGCATATATATAATGTATAGATTTATATATATATATATATATATATATATATATCCATATTTTTTTTGTAAAAATAGTGTATATGAAATATCAAAATTTATATTTGCATATTTTTATATAATTATGTTTTTATTTTAAAATCAATTTTTTTTAAATTCATTTTAAATATTATTAAATTCGAGTTTTTTATGTTACAACCTTGAGCTATATGCTTTTATATATATATATATATATATTAAATACATACAAAGATATCTATATATATGTATATATATATCATCCAATATAGGTAGCATAAACATATGTGGATTCACGATAATTCATATACTATCTAAAAACCTATATAACATGATGAAAATTATATACAAATGTAAATGAAAGATTTATCTTAACTAAAGCCTAGTTATAACAAGTTGAAATGTTGAATTGATGAACTCGTCGAATTAGCACCCAAAATTCGAAAACATGCTACGAGACCGAAAGCCTCAACAACCATATACTATTTGTATTTAAATTAATTTTTAACAGCTTAAAAATTGAGGAGCAATGGCAAGGGGGAGGTCGTCTAGATCTGGTCTAAAGGGAGGAAAAATCAAGAGCTTCTAAAGTAGAGTTTGAGGTGTTTATATAGTAAAGATCCAAAGAAGCAAAAAGAGGATCTGGATCCACATTCCCCTCGTACTATTTCCCACCATTTGAATCATTATTCAACCCCACTCTAACCACTTTTGGCCAGCCACTACATGCCCATATTTAAGCCTCAAAATTTATTCAAGCTCGATTAATAAAAATGCATTTAAATCTAATCCAAGTGCTCATTAATACCATATATCGATACGTGTGTATATAACTTTTATATACACACTATTTTAATATCGAATAATTCAAATATTAATCTTCACATGTCACCTTAACTAGTGGTGTGACATTACGGCCAAATTTATCAGTTAAATAACTTTAGTAAAAAAAATCCAATTTTACTAATTTAAGCATTGCTCGGTAGTGATAATTATTTGTACTAATTCTCTTCGTCAATACTATTTCACATTAGGACTTATATATGGAATTTAATAATGATGAAAATTCCAATATCATCTTTTTGGCGTCAAAAATGACCACCAACACCCAGTTGTATGAAAGCACCAATATCTAATCCAATTACAGAAATATGAAGATAAATTGAAGAACAAAATTAAAACAATTCGAAAGCAAGCAAATAGAGATACAGATTTATAGTGGTTTGGTTAACTCTGTCCTACGTCCACTCCAAAGATTTTCCTTTTATTAGTTTATACTGCTGATTACAATTACAAATCCTTGAAATTCAAGAATAAAAATGGCAGAGTATGGCCTAGGTAGTGATAGAGTTAGGGGTATGCCCTAGAGGCAATTATGTAATTTAGTACATATATCTAACTCGTTGACCAATCTTGTTCGAAATAAAAGGTATTTTCTTCCTATTATATACTTGATATAATGTGATTATGTTAATTAATTAACTTAATTAAAATTATATTTAATAGAAAAATCCATAAATGGTATATTTTGTGACAGTAGTTACAAAGTGTTGTAACCGTGAGTAATTTATCACAATGAAACAAATATACATTTCAAATGTTCCTAGTCAAGATGCATCAAGACTGGATATCGATGTATCCATTGAGGCTGGAGTACGTAATGCTCTCCAAATGTTGGGCAGTGTATTACTCATGACTGCTGGGGCAGCTAAGGGTTACGTACTAATAGTTATTGGATAATTATGGAAGGACTCACTCGATAGTTTTATGTTGGTTAATATAACTAAGGTCAAAAAGAAAATATCGATGTGACTGATTTACATAGTTCTCTCGACTTGAGAATACTGTGGATCTTCAATATGAAAGCTCCACTTTGATTATAGCCAAATCATGGCATGGCGTCCATCGAGTGACTATAGGTTGGTCGAGTGGAAGTATTGGAAGTGAAGCACTATTCAAGAGTATATGCGGTTAGTATCAGAGTCAACTCAAGTCAACTCGAAGTCAAAGTCTCTGGCCAGAGCATTTCGGTTAATAATAATTGTTATTATTGAACCAAGGAATTTGTATTTAGACTATAAAGTTGAATGTGGATAAGGTTGGAATTTTGACCATTACGAAATCCATAAGTCCAAAGTGATATAGTTTTGACGAAGAGAATTGGTGTAAACAAATGTTACAACCGGGTAACGTTTATTAAACTAAAATTGGATTTTACCAAAAATGAGTAAGCGATAAACTTGGCTATAATGTCACACCACCTGCTAAGTGATGTGTGAACGTTAACATTAGAATAGTTCGATGTTAATCGCTGAAAATATTTACACCCAAGAGTTACACAGCCGAAATGATGAATTTGTTTAAGACCGAAAGATTTAATTAGTTTATAATTGTTATAAATTAATTAAATTAATTAATATTTATGAAATATTAATTATAAAATTTGAATATGATTTGAGAAATAAATAATGTTATATATATTTATAACAGTTATAAATATATCGATCGATATATAATATCGACAAGCGATTAAATTAGATTTAATTGCATAGTATTTTGGCTTGGGCTTAGATGGGTTAAAGGTCCATCATTAGGTCTAAAAAATTTTGGTTTTGGGAAGGTCTAGGGGTGGCTAAAACATAAGGAATTGACTTGAAGATAATGGGTTGAGATAAAGTGAGAATGGATAAAAAGGTTTTCTTCGTTTCTCTCTATTACAAATATATATATATATATATATATAATAACTAATCATTTTGGCCTCCATTACCTTCTACATTGCGGGTTAAAACATAGCTCTCAATCCACTCCAAAATTCTCAAATATATTTCAAATTAAAATAATACTATTCGATAGTTAGAGATTGGTGATTTCGGACTTGCAATCTAACGAATCAAGAACAGTAAAAGGAAGTGAAGTCATTGCTTCGACGTGGATTCAAAGGCATCATTAAATTGGTAATTTTAATTCATATTATAGTAATTAAATTATATTCTATGATCCTACAATGAGAAATTTCATATATGTTTAAATATATTGCTGCTATATGTTTAGTTAGGTGAAATTTTTGTAAGTGGATGTGGTTGTCACAAATCAGTTTGGTTATGTGCATAATTTGTTTATTATAATATTTGATTTATGTATAGACAAATGTTGTTTACTGTACAAATTCAATTTTTTCCATTAATAATTATTTTATATATATTTATTAATAAATTCATAAATATCTATATGTATGTATATATTAGTGTATATTTCTCTCTCATAATAGCATATATGCATATATAAGATATATATGTGATTTAAAAAATTTAGTACACTTATTTATATATAATATGAATTTACAAATTTGAAAATTGATTATCATACATATATTCATATTTTTAAATTAACATTTATTGAATTTTTGAATTGTTTATTATATATATAAAATAATTATTACATTAAAATTTCAATTTTATATTTTTAGAAAATATTATATCATTTTAGAAACATATAGAAAAATTTAGGAATTTTTCAATAAAGTTTATTATTTTTAGTAATTAATATTATTTCGGAAAAACTATTTATGATTTATTAAAAATAATAATTTAATTGAAAAATTCTTTATAATTTTTTGTAACCTTCATTCATTATCATAGAATTTCTGAAATTTTAAAATTTGAATTTTTAATAGTATGTTATTTTATATTAAATAATTATTCTCGAAATCAATGTATTTGTTTTTAAAAATAATAATTCAGTTTTGAAAAATCTCCAGATTTTTTGTAAGCTCTATTTATAATCCTAGATTTTTGAAAATTATAAAATTTGAATTTTCATCAATAGATTATTTTATGTTAATTATTTATGGATGAAAACATTATTTTATTCATAATATATACAAATTAAAATACTAAAATTATTATTTTTCCAAAACTAAGTTAATTTTGAATTATAAATAATTTTTAATAATTGTTCTCTCCCTTTCTATATATATATATTTATCTATATATAAATGTTTTATGTTCATATATTATATATAATATATTTATACATACATCTGTGTGTGTGTATTTTGTAACACATATACATGCACATATTTGGATAACATACATGACATACAAAATGAGCTAATATGTCTGTTGCGGTGTAAATCCTAACATCTACATATGGGCATATTATACCTTTCATGGATTATTACGTTACACATGCACTCACACATATATGTATATGATACATTTATGTATAAACTAAGTCAAATAAAATTAATTTCATATCCTAATATATTTGAATTTAAATAAAATAAATGATTTTATTTAAATGAAATTTATAAATGTTCTAATTCATTTAGACTTCATAGGCCCAATAAAAGATCCAATAGGGTAAATTTTTTAAAATTCACCCATAACTCCGCTGCGGGCTAGTCCAGTTCCAACATGTAGAAGATAAGGAGAAGCAAAAAAAGTCCCAATTCTGATGCCATGCCTGCTGTATTTATAGGTGAAGATGACCAACAGTCTCTTTGGAACTTCGGCAAAAGGACCTTCTAATCCACAAGGGCCCACTATAGGGGTCGCTAGGCTTAACTCCCAATGAGGAGGGATCAGTACCAATCCTTTCATTGGTTGATTTTTAGGCAGCAATTCCTATGGTGGCTTCTACATACTAAAATATGTTTAACCTCCAATTTTCATGTTATCTGAATCAACAAAGCTCGAGTTATTGATTATTGAATGCAAGAATACCCTTAGACTTTGATACATGCCTGACCCTATTCAATGAAGTTTGCTGATCCATATCTACCAATAAAGCATGCCAACCCCTCCTTTATGGGTTGAAATATGTCAATCCCTCAATATTGAGCATGCCAATCCTTCCTTTATGGAGTATGCCAATCCCTCCTTCATGAAGCAAGCCGATCCCTCCTTCATGAAGCACGTTGATCCCTCCTTTTTCCAATGAAGTAGGCCGAACAATCTATATCACCTAACCCATGTCGATCCCTTCCAAGTTGCCGAGCCATTGAAGTATGCTGATCTCTCATGGATGTAGCATGCCGACCCCTCTAAATTGAAGCCGATCCCTTATTGACTTATATGATTGATCCCTATATATGTTTTGTCACAACTGACTTCACCAATCCCTCAAGCTATACAATAATATTGATCCCTCAAGCTATACACACTCAATGTCGATCCCGCAAGCAATGTTGAACCCTCTCAAGGAGCCTATCCATACTGGTCCCTTCCAATTTGCCATATTATGCCGAACACTTCCATCCGTTGAACCATATTCCATATTTTAAACATTCTGCCTTGCATATCTTTCAATTCCATTCAATCTTGACTTTATGTAACCGTTTGTACCTAATTTATGGGCCCTACAATCGTTTCTATGTACTTATCGGCCTTGATAATCGTGAAGTCTATTGGGTTAAATTCTCCCGTGTACTGCCTTGCAAAAAGGCGAGTTAACCCATCAATATTCAACTTTATAGTCCAAACACTAAGGTCTTGGTTCACTAATAATAATAATTATTAACTGAACCACTCCGGCTAGAGCCTTTGACCTTGAACTGACTTCAATTGACCAGGATACAAACCACGTATAACTGAGGAGACGAATTCCCTCTTGAATAGTGTTTCACTTTCAATGCTTCCACTTGGCCAAACTATAATCGTTCGATGAATGTCGTGCCCTATAATCAAAGCAGAGTTTCTATATTGAAGATCGATAGTATTCTCAAGTCGTGGAAACTATGTAATATTATCACATTTGAAAATTTGAAATCTAAAAAAAATATGGATTTCTAAAATTTGAAAATTTTGACTTTGAAAATCTAAAATTGAAAATTTGATCTTGGAAATTTAAAATTTTGGAATTGTGACTTGAACGACTAGACTTCTTCGTTCAAACTGCAATAACCTTTTCATGTCGATTGGAATTAGACAGAATTTTGTCCCGTGAACCAGATCAGTATTACGAACAACATGAAACACTTAGATATATCATATTACGTATATATGTTATAGTTCTCCATGATGACAAACAGTTGTAGTTAGCAAATAACAAGCTACATTCCACATCTAAACTCTAACTCGAGTACCCGCTTCAATTATGCATTTGTCTCTGTAACACTGAATGATCGTGGAAATTACTCATAACAAATAAAATGTTGAAAATTTGGATTTTAATAACTTGAAGTTCTTGATTTTGAAAATCAGAACTTCGCATTTTAAGTTCTAAACATAAATTCTATGTCCGAATATTCGAATTTTATGTTGAACTTTGATTTGAATTTGAATTACAATTGAAATTTAAGGTTGAGATTTTGCATTCTCACTTGAACTTGAACTTGAAAATTTAAAATTTTGAAGTTGAAAATAGGTAACTTTGAATTTGGATTAAAGTTATAAATAGAATTTGAAATTTTGAGTATTTTAAAAATTTATAGACAAAAGGTAGAATTTGAATTGGACAAAAGGGATAACATAAGGGAAGAGAGTCAATTTTTAGCTAAACCTTTACACGACGTGATCATGGACAAATTCACTAAGTGGTAACATGTGCAGCAAAGTGAACGGTTGAACTCTAGGATGCTAGACTACTCCATTAAGCCAGAATACCAAATGCATCCAAACCTGCTCCCACCATGAAGACAAATCCCAACCCTTTATATGACGTGATCATGAATATATGCAGTAGTCTGCGGATAGTGGAATAAAGGCAGATCATAAATGGGTATTGTCCAAATAAATGTTGGGCTTTGGCTTGTTAATATGTAAAGTTATTGTTCAAATACATGTTGGGTTTCGGTTTGCTTAACACTGATGGGTGTCAATCCATAAACCATGTAATATATGTATATCTTCGGCTTAATAAATGCCCATTTACCTATCTGGCCCAACTACATTCCGTTTACTTTTTGTACACAAAAGCTTCTTTCTGTTTGTATTTAAATTAACCAGATATTCATTGGTAATAGAAACGTCATCAATCTGCACAAAAGTAAACATTTCAAGAAGACTTAAATTGAGATTGGCTTAAGGTAAATTATATATAATCTATGTCCATAATTGCTAATAGTATTCGTTGTATTTATCCGTACTATGTTAACCAAACCAACGTTTTATCAAGTTAGGCACTTGCAGTTTTTTATTTATTGTCTATCCATGACCGCAGTTTATGAGTGCACCTAGTTTGCTAGTGAATAGAATTAGTTGATCACATTCTATTTTGAATGATGTCTACGTTTGCTTTGTTTCTTTTAGAATAGTTTACTTTGTTTCTTTTAGAATAATTTACCATGTATTTGATTCTTTTTAGGGTACTCTAATCTTTGGTTAAAATTTACCTTTATACTGATTCATTAATCAATTAATTAATCACATATTCAGTAAACAATAAAAGAGATCATTATACTGATTCATTAATCAATTAATTAATTACATATTCAGTAAACAATAAAAGAGATCATTATACTGATTCATTAATCAATTAATTAATCACATATTCAGTAAACAATAAAAGAGATCAGGACTTTGTACTCTTTTGTGTTTCTTACTAAATCTGTTTTATTTACCTTGCAGATTTCCACTCACCACTTTCTATTGGACTTCGCAAATTTTACGCAATATATATTTTGGATCAAGAATTATGGTCCACCTTCAAAGTTGAAATACCATACTTCCTGACATGCTATGCAAATTGACATACGCTAAACAGTATCCATTATCTAATTTTGTGATTGTCTCATCAATACGTTAAGTACACAAAAGCATCAATCACATGTTTATAAAATTACTGCAAACTATGATTCAGTTTTCATCAAATCTTTAGAGATGAAGCGTGAGATCGAGCTCATCTTCTACTTTTGGATCGTCGACTCCAAATTGATTTTCATTAGACGAAGATACACCATCATGTATCCTCTTGCTGCATTGTGGATCTAGGCCACTAGCACTCTTATTGAAATCTCCACTGTGTTCAAAAGAGTTGGAAAACATCTTTTGGTTTCCATTGACACAAAGATCAGCTCTATTTTCAGTAGAAGAGTTACAAGAATTCAGTATGTAATGAATGCCGGTTTTCTCCATTTTATCCAGCTTTGTTTCTTTGTTAGGAAATGAAGTGTTCGAACCCAAATTAGCAGTACTGCTAATTCCAGGATATCCCAGTTCAAGAAAGCTTCTATCATTACTCCTAACATGAGTCAATGCATTAAAGCTACGGTTGCTATTTGGAGAAGAGCTATAAGGATGGTAACGATTTCCATATCCCCTTCTACACCATTGAGATTGATGATCAAGGTTTTTATGGCTACTTCGCATGGAAGATCCAGAATGTGAAGAGTTTGCGTTAAAATAACCATTTTGCTCACTGCTTTGCGATTTTTTAGAATTAGTTCGCTCCATGCGGTGAGAATTTTGAT
Source organism: Allium fistulosum (assembly GCA_030737815.1). Taxonomy (NCBI): domain Eukaryota; kingdom Viridiplantae; phylum Streptophyta; class Magnoliopsida; order Asparagales; family Amaryllidaceae; genus Allium; species Allium fistulosum. The sequence continues at coordinate 202,888,379 of CM060904.1, read as the reverse complement.
GACCTCCTAGAGCTTGAGGGGAAAGAAAGATCTTATCACAAAATTTACATGGATAAGTTTTTTCAGTACTTTTTGTTGTGATTTTTCCACATTGTTCCTGATCGAGCATTGCCTTTTCAAACAAACATGAATAAAAGAAAATGTTAATAACAAAATCATTGAAAGATGAAACAGTTCTAATTTTGAAGAGGAGTACATATTTGAAAAGCAACCATTAACGATTGCCACACTACCTATGATTACAGCGATAATATTAATAGATTACTTTTGAAAATTCCATTTATAGATTGATCCATAGGTTTAGAAATCTAGCTAATAATCCATTGTACAAATTTCAACATCGTGAATGAGACCGAGTAGAAGAACACAAACATAAATTAAGTATAATGAAGAAAGAGTTACTTACTTCCATTACTGACTGAAGGGGTCAAGGGCAAAAAAATGTAATCTAATTTTTGGCTTCTGTACTACCATTTATATAGTGATAACCTGATAGGATTATATTAGGAAAACGATTCATTCAATTATTACATTTATCTCTTATACATGAATCAATTCAATAAAAATCCACAAAATTGATTTATAAGATTGTATATCTGACTATATATAATTATAGTTTTGTTCCTTCTTTATAAATGATTCACTCTCTATGTTATGTTTAAATCCTGTTATAGTATTATGGATGGTTTAGTGGTTGGATCAATGATTATATGAATTAATGGTTTTTTCTTCTTTGCAAAGATAGACAGCAAACAACTCTGTTATTGTTTAATGAATCCAATTTTGATAATTCATCGTCAAAATTTTGATGGTAAATCTTGGTTCAACACCTAATTATCTTGACCATTTTATGTTTAATAAAAGAATCATTTATATACTTCTGATTGGAATCGAAACAATTAAGTAACTGCGTAGTAATTCAAAGTTAATCATGATTTAATGAATTATTTACTGCAATGTTTTTTACCAAAGCAAATAATCTGATGCAACATGCTCTGTAGGATCCAGAAATTTCAAAGCAATTTGGACGCAAATAGACGGGATGAATTCCTATCCTAAATTTAGTGTATCATGTGTCTTATTAAATACTTTAAAACTTTTATTCCATTTTTTCTTTTCTTTTTTTGTATACCGTTATTTAATATATATTTCATACTTTTAAACAATTTTCTAATTTAATACCGCATCATAAATAATTGCACAATTTTCTCGACTTGATAATACCATTAAACTTTATTGTGCATACTTCACTTTGATCATATTTAAATCATGGAATGATGTCCATCGAACAACTATAGTTGGATCAAAGTTGAAGCATTGAAAGTGAAACACCATTCAATAAAGAATTCGTCTCTTCAGTTACATGAGTTTAGTATCACGGTCAACTATAATTAACTCAAAGTTAAAGTCTTTGACTAGAGCACGGTTAATAATAAATGTTCTACTTGATCCACAGACTTTGTTTAAGGACTAAACAGTTGAATGTGAACAATATTAGAATTTTGACCAAAACCAAATTCCATATAAGTCCTAAAATGGTATAGTGTTGATGAAGAGAATTGGTCTAAATAATCGTTACTAAAAGGTACCGTTAAAACTAAAAATTGGATTTTTACAATTAAATTGTATAACCGATAAAATCAGACAAATGTCACTCCACTAGCTAAGGTGACGAGTGAAAATTAATATTCGAGTACTTCGATACTAATCGCCGACTGATTTACAGTTACAAGTTGCACAACCGCATTGATATTTTGTTTGAAATACCACACGATTTAATTGATTTATAAATTATTATGAATTAATTAATTTGATTAATATTTATTAAATATTAGTTATTTATTTATTGGATGTATATGTGCTACAACTAATTTTTATATGCCATTAGTTATTAGTTGGGTGCGTATATAATAGTTATATATGTACAAATTGATATATGATATCGATACGAATTTAAATTAGATTCAAATACAATTATTTACTAAACGAGTTTGCAGCATTAGAAGGCCCATGTAGCCTATTTGTTTGGACGACCATAGTAGGAGGAAGAAGGGATTTTAAATTTAAATAGTTATATCTGGAATTGGTACAAAATGGATTAGAAAAACAAGAATAATAGTTCTCCTTATCTTTCTTTATATGTTCCATCTTAACTCCTTCATTTTGTGTTCCTCCCCTTTTTGATTTCTCTTCCCTTTTATGGCCCGCCTTATTTCATAACTCATGGCTAATAATAAATTCACCAAAACTAAATCAAAATAAATTAATTAGTGATGTTTCTTATTCTTGCAATATCCGAAGGGTGGTTCTTACGAATATAGGAGTTGTGTTTTTTAAATCAAAATTCCATGGAAATCATTATACGGTCTAGCAACCTCAGAAATTAATGCATTTTTGAAATTACAAATATCAGAAATTAAAGTATTTTTGAAATCAAAATTCCATGGAAATCATTATAAGGTCTAGCAACCTCAGAAATTAAAGCATTTTTGAAATTACAAATATCAGAAAGTTCTTTTAAACCAACCCTCGGCGGTATAGCTAAAATCCAACTATCATGCCAAAAAGATGTTTTATTACCAAAATGAACTATATTATTAATACCAAGGTTAAAAATATTTAAAAATTGAAGATGAATTTCCAAAAGTGAGACATATTGTTGGAATTATAGGATATATGATGAAGGTTAAAAGTTCTACCATAGAATTGATTTGAAATAATTTCTTTTCAAATATGGTTTTGTTATTATTATTAAATTTGCGAAGCTGTTTTCCTAGTAAAGACACATTAAGATTAGATTTATGATTCCTAGGCTCCATTTCCTTTTGGATTTGCAAACCATTTCCCAATAAACAAGTAAGCTAATACTGCTACTGAGCTTCACACTCCAAAAGAAATTTCTTCTAATTTTATCTATTTTATCAGTTACCCATTTTGAAAAAAGATAATAAGACATCCAGTAGATGGGGAAGAGCTGATAAGATAGAGTTGATTAAGATGATTCTGTCAGCTTTAGATAGAAGTCTACTATTCCATTTGATTAATTTCTTTTAATTTTACCAGTTATCACTTGCCATTTCCAATCTTCCTTTTTTAGCTTAGTTGGTCTAATCATGAACCATAAGGAGTCTATATGGAACTTCATGATTTTACAGTTAAGTATATTAGCAACAAGATTTTCAACATTATCTACATCATTAAATACTAAAATCGAGCTTTAATCAAAAAATTTGTAAGCCGCGAAAGCAATTCTAAGCTATATAAAATAAATTTAAAAGCTATAATGTGGCGAGGTAAATGAGAAGTAAAAAAACATGGTATCATTGACGAATTAAAGGACTGAAAGTCCATCACTAGTGGTATCATTACCTACATTATCCATAATCCCGTTTGAAATAGACAGCTTAATGGTCCTAGAGAAAACATCTGCTGCTAAGTTGAACAATAAGGGCGACAAAGAATCGCCTTGCCTAAGGCTGCATTTTGATTGAATTTTATTTTCTAAGATACCGTTAACCATTATAATCAAGTTTCGAGTTTTGAGCAAAGTCATATTCCAGCTTACCCATCTAGTACTGAACCCCTAGCTAATAGTAATTCTTTAAGAAAAAACCAGTCCACTGAAACAAAAATGGTAGAAAAAACATGTTTTAAAAGGGCATAAGTGATATCGTTCTTACAATAGTAATAATAAATTCCTAGACTTCAGCAATCTCATTCGTGATATTTCTACCCTTAATATAAATTAATATCTATTTTTGAATAAATTATATTTTTGATTTTTATATTTTTAATTTTCTCAGCTGAAATATATTTAATTATTAATGTATATGTTTTATATTTTTAATCACTGTTTTTGTTTTAAAATTAATTTATATATTAATCATAATAATTTTGAAAAATATGCATATTTTATATTATTATAATATTTTATTTATAATAAATTAATTATAAATATTAATTTCCAAATTATAAATCTAGATTTGATTTTGGAATTTTTTTATTTACTTAAAATTAGTTTTCTTGAATAAAATTTGAATCTAAAATTTGTTGACATAATCAAATTGATTTTACCTATTAATTATTTATTTATATTAATTGTGAAGTTATAGATCTAGTTTTGAATTTTTAAATTGTTTTATTAATTCAAAATTAGATTTATGAATAAATTTTGAATTTAAAATTATTGATTTAATCAAAATGATTTTAACTATTTAGCATTTATTAAAATAAGTTTGAAATATATATATATATATACATATATTATAAATTTTATTTTAGATAGTAAATACGTATATAGAGGGAGAATGTGTCTATTATAGGTGTAAATCCTAGAATCTATATACGTACACATTAACTTTGTTACGATATCATGTTACACATGCACAACCCACGTATGCGTATATTTGGATATACTTGTATAAAATATTAAAATATAAATTTAATAAATTTAATATAATCTATAAAATTAGAAAATAAAATTGGATTTTATTTAAATTAATTAAATTCGATCTAGCACAACCTTTAGACTTCATTGGTCCACTACGATCCATAAGTGAATTTATTTTTTGAAATCTACCTATTTCACCCGATTCTGATAGACCTGGTTCCAAACAATGGTATCAGAGTCCTAATGGTCTATGTAATCTTAATTAGAAAATTTAGGGCCAAATAATAAAGCTTACTTGTCATTTTGGGTGCCTAAAATAGTAGTTTCTAGTCATGGAGTTGGATAATAAAGTATTCTCCTGTGATAACCCGCACCTTTGAACACAACAATTCAAATCCTAAAATTACTTTCGAACTCGCCTCTTACCAAGAAGTAAAAGTCATCGAATTGTTGAACATTACATGATCAGAGACTAATATAAAATTTAAAACATTCTACACTTTTAGATCTCAAAATGGAAAGAAATAAAATATAAATACTAAAAATAGCCAAATCAGATAATAGTCTCAACAATACGTAGTCCATACAACAATCGACATACTAAAGTTCCCAAATGTTACATGGTGTCTGACTAGTAATATGATAAAATAAATATTATATGGAGAGTAACTGTAACAATATAACTCCAGGAGCCTAATCTTCTCCTCCACGCACTGTGTTTGGACCAAATGACCTGCTAGCCTCTCCTTTTGTAGTGGGTATAAAAGAGAAAGAGAATGAGTGGATCAGACAAAGTCTGGTGAATTAATTGTACTACTAGTTTATGGTATTCACAAGCAATTAACTTCATTTATAACCTACACGACGTAGGATGTCCAATTATGTTTAAGTACTGCACATAAGAATTGGTTGCTTTGCAAACCAAGAGTATAATTCTAATTACACCCACACCCATAAACAACTTACAAAGGTTTCCAACCAACATTTAAAAAACTCTAGGTATATTCCTAATATATGGTCCCGATAAATAATATCCAAACCAATATTGAGTTAAAATTCTCAATAACGAGCTACACATTTCACACTTACACGCTGAGTGAAGATTGTAATGCCTGGTCTCGTGCCGAGTATACTACCTCAACAATTTATGGCCTACCTAAGCACTTGTGTCAAATTTTCAATGGTAAACGTGTCTTATGCTCTTTATCATTCAATCCGAAGCATTAACAAAATCACTATAGTGATTCCCTGGTAGGTCCAGCTATTGCCAAACCATGTAGCCCTACTATGTGGATGCCTCCACCTCACTTCCCCGGTTCCTACATGTTTAACATGTGACCATACACACCACAATAACAATAAGAGCTTCTAATTGTGTTGTTAATGCTAGCCCTGTCGAGTTCCATGTTATGCCCTCCATGAAGTGGTTACACTCATGGCACATATTCCATGAAGTTACGTGAACTTCTAACAGTCGAGAAAGTGGGATACAAGTCCCTCTATTCACCATTATTGGCTTGCACCAAGTCTAGGTTCAACCTATGCTTGTTAAAACAATACAGACGTCTGATTAACTATTTCAAATGTCTGACCACCTTTTAAAAAAATAGTTTTCTAGGCATTCAAATGTCTGACACCCTTTTCTAGACGTTTGACCTTGGTTCCAAACATAATAAAAAGGATTCAGATATCTAAATCGAGTCGAATTCGAACTAGTTGCTCTTGGGTTGGAATTTCTTGAAATCCAGACGTCCAAATTCAATTTTCAAACGTTTGGTTGAATTTTTAGATGTATGGTCGTATGTCTGGTTGGATTTTCATACAAATTATAAAGTTTGTTTATTTTGGTTGTTTTCAATCGTCTTCTTCATGATTTCAGACATAGGTTTAAGGACTTATTTTCAATCATATTTTTGTGTATAGTTCGTGTTAACAAGAAAATCTGTCAACATCCCCGATGCTATGTGAAAGGTAATTAAACTCAAATGAAACCAAGTTGTTGGAAAGGTCTCTTCTATCAAAACATACCTTCCGATTAGATTGACTTAGTTGAAAGGGTTTTAGACGATAGCCCTACCTTTCGACATGAGTGGCTTAATCGGAAGGGTTCAGAAAATAAGTTCAGGAATGCAAGCTAAGGCAATAGCATTCTACTCGAAACCATCCCTTTGAGTGAATCAGAAGTGACTGATCATTTCAGCTTTTCATTCCTTTCGATTACGACAAAAGGTTTGGTTTCGACACCCTTTCGATCATGTCGAAAGGCATTGTTTCGACCTCCTTTCGATCATGTCGAAAGGTATTAATATTATAACTCAGCCGCTCTCGACTTCTGGGTTTCGCTTCTTTTATTAGAGAACCCCTTCAAAAGGGTTTCAAGAGAAATTGGGGATAAACCCCCTTTCCAATGAATTCCTCTTTGATTCATTGTTAGTCAATTACAAATTGGGATCCTATCGAAACACCCCTTTCAAATGGGTCAAGAGGAGCCTTATTCTTTCGAATCGGATCCAATTTGTAAGTGTCTAAGCTTCGCTTCATTTTAATGTATAAGATCGACCTGGATATCCCCCAATTTCATAAACTCATCCTTGTTGAAACTCCATCATCATTCTTACTTTCATTGTTGGTTCCGATGATGATGTGTTTCGACTATATGTACCCAAGTTGATCCTATGCATTGCATAGACAAAATAAATTAAGAAAATAGGTTAGAATCATGTGCAATTGATCATAAGAGTAGCTAATGATCTAAATGATCTTCCTCGTCATCAAAATCCTTATTGAATAAGCCTTCTGTCCTTTATTAATTATCCAAAATGAGTTACAAGTAATAGAGCTTTATCCCCAATTTGATTTAGGGTTTTTAGAAGACTTGATTGCAATTAAAAAAGAATTATTAGAAGAAATGAATTCGAGATTCCAGAATTCCCTCCCCAAAACCGGACCCCTTGGGTCTTATTTATAGATGCAGGTCGGCCCCCTTCCGCACCTATGCTTTCTACTCGGTCGAAGGGACCCCTCTTTATAAGTCATTCCAAGCCTTTCGACGCTGTCGAAAGGCCATGACTCCTTTCGACGCTGTCGAAAGGCATCTTTTTGTGCTATTTAATCTACTCTTATGCTTCCTTTATCTTTTCCCAGACCTTTCGACTGAGTCGAAAGGATCCTTTGACAACCTTTTGCCTTTGTTGAACTTTAAGCACTGCTTCCTTCATAACACCTTCCGACGTTGTCGAAAGGTTTCCAAACGTGCCTTTTCTTTAATGTTGGCTTGTTGCTACTGGAAATAAGATAAACGCCTCCAACTTCATCGATAGGTTGCTCATACCGGTTTCGAACATATTGAAGTACCAATGGTTTCGATGATGTTGGGTAGCCTTTGAATGCATGCCTGATAATTGAGGTGGAACCTTCCCCTAATATTATTGGCCTTGACCAGTTCGAAAGGCTTGTAAATGCTTTCAAAAGGGTTATGATAAGGGCAAAACCATTAGTTCCAAAAGGTTTAGCGCGTAAGTGGGAGATTATCATCCATTGCCTTCGAAAGGGGTTCCGAAGCTGTCTTTGCTTATTTATCTATGTTGAAAGGTTGGAAATGGCAAAAGGGTAATCTTGTTTCCATCTGAATCGAAAGCTTCCACACTGTAAGAGCAGCTGGTGCCTTTGACTCCTTCGAAACCTTCTTATTACCTTCGAAATGTTTTCTTATGACCTATGTCGAAACCTATGCATGTTACTTCATCGAAACCTCACTCTCATTAACATTCTTTCATACTTCTTCTCTTGAATGGTTTTTATGGCTAACACTTTGCCCCTCTGTATGAAAGAATCTTTTGTTCTTTAGGACAAAAATTTCAGTACTTTCTTACTCTTCACAACTTTATTTTTGTGGAAAATTCCAAGTAAGTGATATTTGTTGTTATTAGCTCATTATACTTACATGCATATTTAGTAATAGATTAGTATATTAATGCTTTCATATTTGGACAGTTAGTTGATCATAATCTTGATACAACAAATATGAAACTTGTAATCGGTAGCTACTAATGCATATAATAGATGTAGTTTATGAACTTCCTATGGGCAACAACCAATAGCTGCAAACAGGGACAATGAGTTATTAGTAGAAAATAAGCCTTTGTAGCTCAACCACCCTAACATATATTCTGGAAACTTTCCCATAAATTTGAATGATCTTGAAGCCTTCATTCAGATATTGGTGAGCATCATTTTGAGTTATAAAACATCAACTCTAAACTAGGCATTAAAAAGACCAGCTCAAAATTTTCGGTTGTCTGTAGCAGTCTCAACTCTATTACATCATACCCCCAGTTTGGGATTAAGAAATAAATAAATTTATCCCAGATTAGGATATTAACTTGCGAAGTTTGGAAGTTGATAAGAGGTATCCAGAATCCAAATAACAATATCCAAAAATAGCCCTCCGTGGGGAATTTCTAAGCTTAGATTCAGGCTTTTATGGTAAATTAAGCAAAAATTAGTAAATATTGTCTTCATATCAAGGTCTGAGCCCAGATCAAGCATATGTCAAACAATTATCTTTATAAAGGAATCTTCAGCCCAGATTAGGGCATCTGTTATGTAAGCAAACATCTATAGTAATTGTTGCCAAGATAGAAATCCTTTGCCTAGATTAGGGCATATGTTGGACAACCAGAAGTCTGTGGGAATTATCTTTATAAAAGGAGCCACAAACCCAGATTAGGGTATTAAGGCGAAATCAAATAATGGTCCCGAAATCTAGATTCGAGTATAAAACCTGTGAGTGATTAATAATGTGTCGATACCTAGATTTGGGTATAATATAGATATTTAGTGATTGATAACGAACCGAAACCCAGATTCGGGTATTAGTAAGTGAAGTCCTGAAATGAATGTCCCGAAACCCAGATTCGGGTATTAATTGATGAAATTCAGATCTGAGAAACCCGAAACCCAGATTCGGGTATTTAATAGATGATGTTTAGTAATGAAAGTCCCAAGACCCAGATTCGGGTATTAATAAGTGGAGTTCTGTTCTACTCCTTTGATGCATGAACCCTTCAGGTCTTGTATATATAGAAATAATCTAATTAGCTGCCTCTTGAGCTTGGAAATCTTAGTCCATAATCGGATATGACGTTTCTTAAGCTTGGACATTTTAGTCTCTTGTAGATATGTCGTTTTCTCAGGCTTGGACATCTTGGTCCATTGTTTGATGAGCCTCTTCTCGGGCTTGGACGTCTTAGTCCATTGGACATCTTAGTCCATTGTTTGACGGGCCTCTTCTCAGGCTTGAACATCTTAGTCCATTGTTTGACGGGCCTCTTCTCGGGCTTGGACATCTTAGTCCATTGTTTGACGGGCCCCTTCTTGGGCCTGGACATCTTAGTCCATTGTTTAATGAGCCTCTTCCTGGGCCTGAACGTCTTAGTCTGTTGTTGTCCAGTTCTCTTGGTTAGCTCATCTTAGAGGCTGGAACCAAGGACTTACCTGACCTCCCTCCAGGAGGCGCCCTGCCCTGGACCTTTTGCGACGCGGACATAGGCTTGTTTGGTGCTTTACCCTAGCCATCTTATGGCATGGATAAAGGCTTACTCCGTCTTCCTTCTAGGAGGTGCCTTACCCTGGCCATAGCGTGGCACAGATAAGGGCTTGTTTGGTGCTTTACCCTGGCCATCTTATGGGGCGAGGCTTACTCCATCCTCCCTCCATAAGGTGCCTTGACCTGACCAGAAGTGCGGCCAAGGGCTTGTCCGGTGCTTTAACTTGGCCATCTCATGGCGCGGCTAAAGGCTTACCCACCCTCCTTCCAGGAGGAGCTCTACCCTGGCCATCTTGGCATGGACAAAGGCTTTCTACCGTCTTAGGTAGACTACCATCTTAGGTAGTATCCAAATATAAAGAGCATTTCACTCCCAACCATGTAGATTTTCTTTTTGAAGAAAGAGATGCTTTATTCATTCATCTTTGGAAAATATGGCCTCAAATGTTTGGCATTCCATGTTCTAGGAGCCATATTGCCATCTGGTCGGCATAATTTGTAAGCTCCCGGCAGGATTACTTTGCAAATGATTAATGGTCCTTCCCAATTTGGTCCCAAAGGTCCAATTGTGGGGTTTTTGGTATTTTCCATCCCTCTTCGAAGTACCAAGTCTCCTTCATGAAATGACCAATTTCTCACTTTTGAGTTGTAGTATTTTGAGATTCTTCTTTGATATTCTACGATTATTACCATTGCTTCATCTCTCAATTGATGTATTAAATCTAAGGATTCTTTTTTCAGCTCTTGATTCTTATCAAATGCGTAGGCGATCCTTCGGTGTGAAGGTGTATCAATCTCAATTGGCAACATCGCCTCACACCCATATGTCAAAGAGTAGGGAGTATGTCCTACTACCATTTTGGTGGATGTTCAATAGGACCATAATACAAGTGGCAGTTCTTTTACCCAATTTTCTTTTGCCTTGTTTAGCCGCTTTTTCAAAATAGTCTTTATGATTTTGTTCGCAGCCTCAACTGTCCCATTCGCTTTTGGATGTAGAACTAATGAAAAACTTTTAATGATTCCATTCTTGTGACAAAAGCGGGAGAATTCTTTGTTGTCCCATTGTCAGAAATTATCTTTTAGGGAATTCCAAATCTGGTTGTGATATTCTTGATAACTAATTTGAGCCCTTTCCCAAAAGTAATATTTGGAAGCGGCTCCGCTTCAACCCGTTTGGTGAAATAGTCTATGTCAACTATAGCATACTTTGCCCTCCTTTTGAGATTGGCAATGGGCCGATTAAATCTATTTTCCATACATCAAAGGGCTATGGACTTGTTATGGGAGTCAACTGACTTGGGGGCAATCTAGGAATCTTTAAATATTTCTGACACTTTTTGCATCTTTTCACATATTTGATGGCTTGGCTTACCATATGAGGCCAATAAAATCCCTACCTCATTATTTTATCCGCCAACTTTGTTCCATTTGAATGATCCTCGTAAAATCCATCATGTGCTTCAACCATTTATTTTATTCCTTCATTCATGCTTACACATCTTAGATAGGGAAGAGCATATCCTTTTTTATAGAGGATTCCATCCATTATTATGAAGGTTGGAGCTTGTCTCTTGATTTTCCTTGCCTCACCTTTGTCTGATGGTAGTGTTCCTTTAACAAGGTATTCTACAATGGGTGCCATTCAGATGCCATTATGTATGTTATTTGGACTAGGTTGGTAGACCCTTTTATCTGATATTTCTTTATTACTTTCTCTTCTCTCTTCCTCTTGAGATTTTGCTTGAGACCTTGTTAGAGCTAAAAATTCTTTCCCCTATTCGGATGCCTCTTCTTCAATACTGGGAATTTCCTGATATCCCACTGGAACAACACGTGTCTTCGGGGCTCCCCTTGAGCTTGCTTGTTTTGCTAGGGATTCTGCTTGAGAATTTTCTGCTCTTGGGACTTGGTGTATTGAAAAGTCTTTAAACGAAGCAAACATTCTTAATATCTTTTTTACATATAAGGAAAGCTTGGGATCCTTGTTTGATATTCCTGTTTCACTTGGTTCACAATTAGCTAAGAATAGCTAAAAATCTGTATCCATGGAATTTTGAGTTCTAATGCGAAGGTTAATCTCGCTACCATAGATTCATATTCTGCCACATTGTTAGTTGCAGAAAATCCCAATTTCATGGCATAATGTAAACGATGTCCATCCGGTGTGATGATTACGTATCCTGCACTAGCCCCTTGTTCGTTTGATGCACCACCAGTGAATAATTGCCACATGGACTTCTGATCTTTCTCCTTTTCCGACCACTCCTTAATAAAGTTAGTGCACTCACTAATGAAGTCTGCTAATGCTTGCCCCTTGATTGTAGCTCGTGGTTGAAATTCTATGTCATATTGGCTGAGCTCAATTCTCCATTTTAATAGCCTTCCTGAAGTTTCAGGTTTACTAAAGACTTGCTTAAGGAGAAAATTGGTCAATACCTTGATCGGATGTGCTTGGAAATATGCTCCAAGCTTTCGAGCTGTTAAAATCAAGCAATAAGCTAACTTTTCAATCACTGGATATCGGACTTCTGCATCCTTCAACCGTCTGCTCACATAATATACTGCAAGTTGTGCCCCATTCCCTTCTCCAATCAATATTGAGCTAACTGCATGTTCTGAAACTGCCATATATAGGGATATGGTTCCCCATTCTCGGGACTTGAAAGTATTGGAGGCTTTCCCAAGTGCCTTTTCTGTTCCTGAAAGGCTTTTCTACAATCTTCCCCCTATTCAAAGCTCTTTTTCTTCTTAATTACATCAAAGAAGGGTATACACTTATCGGTAGCCTTAGAGATAAATCTGCTTAGGGCAGACACCCTTCCATTCAAACTCATCACTTCCTTACTGGTTTTAGGTTCGACCATGTCCTTAATGGCTTGAATTTGATCTGGAATGGCTTCGATTCCTTGGGCACTTACAAGTTAGCCTAGAAACTTTCAAGATGGACTCCAAAAGAACACTTTTGTGGGTTTAGTTTCATTTAATATTTCCGCAATACTTTGAACATCTTTTCCAAATCCTTGAGATGATTTTTGGATTCTCCAGACTTTACCAGCATATCGTCCACATAAACTTCCATGTTCTAGCCGATTTGCTCCTTAAACATTCAGTTGACCAACCTTTGATATGCCGCACCTGCATTTTTCAATCCAAAGGGCATTGCTTTGTAACAATAAATCCCCCACTCGGTTATGAAGCTAGTATGCTCCTCATCTGGTTTGAACATTGGTATTTGGTTATACCCTGAATAGGCGTCCATGAGAGATAACAACTTGTGTTCGCTTGTGGCGTCTACTAATTAGTCTATTCGTGGAAATGGGAAACAATCTTTTGGACATGCTTTGTTCAAATCCATGTAGTCAATGCTAGTCCTCCATTTTCCATTTGATTTCTTTACCAGTACTAGATTGGCTAACCACTTTGGGTAGTATACTTCCCAAATAAATCCATTCTCAAGGATTCTGTTAACCTCTTCTTTTAAAGCTTCTGACTGTACTTTATCCATTTGTCTCTTTCTCTTCCTTATAGGAGTTGCTCCTGGATTATTGTTGAGGGCGTGACACATGATCGTTGGATCAATTCCCACCATATCGGAATGTGATCAGGAAAATACGTCTTTGTTAACTTTGAGAAATTGTATCAAATACTTCTTTAAGTCACCTTTAGGATCCTTTCCCACCTTAACCACTTTGGTAGCATCACCTAAGTCAATGTACGCTTCCTCAAGATCCTTTATGGGTTTATCCTCTCCGTTTCCCCTCGGTAATCAAATTCTGTGACTATTGGTCTTCCTTCCACTGAGTTTGCATAAATTCTCTTTCTCTTTCCTCCGGAAGAAATGTACCTTTGATACATACATTTGTTAGCTTTATTAATTTTAATCTTTACTTTGAATGTTTGATGTGAAAATCCATCATCCGAAAGTTGTAAAATAGTAGAAGAATCAAAGTACGCAAAATACTCCCTTTTGTACTGGTTAAGAGTAGCAAAATACATTTCCTAAGAGCTAAACTGCTCTCCTTGGATAGTTCCCCAGCCTCTCTTTGTCAGGAATTTTACCATGAGATATTTCGGGGAGACAAAAGCATATATCTCATCAAGAGCTAGCCTGCCAAAGAAGGTGTTGTAGTAGGAGGGTTGATTGATTATCACAAAAATAGTTTCAAAGGTCTGCAGGTTGGTGGCACCCCCATTTGTACGAGCAGCTTTATCTGTCCCACTGGAGTTGATCCTTTGTTATTGAATCCAAATATGGGCTCCATGCTTAGCTCCAGCCTGTCTTCAGGAATGTTCATCTGATCGAAGGCGTGCTTGAAGATTACATTGACTACACTATCCGTGTCAACCAGTATTTTAGAGACGATAGATAATCCTATCTGTGCGGTAATCATCAAAGGATCATTATGAGGATGGTGAACCCCTTTTCTTAGCTCTTGTGGAGTGACAACCAGGTTAGGCATCTGAATGTTGAGACGTGGGTTTTTCATTGGGGGTTCCTCTTGGCCAGAATAGATACCTTCCTTTGCTTCTTTAATGTACCTGCTTCGGGCCCCCTTGCTATTTCCTACTGGATGCGGCCCACCATGGATCACGTCAATTCTATTGATTGGCGGGCTCAAGCTTAAGGTGTCCTCATCTTCCAACACATTCACAGCATTTCTTGGACGTTTCTGTGGACTATTCTCTTTCACTGGGTTTTCTGCTAATCCTAAACAAACTCCTTCAAATGACCTTCTCGAATCAGCTTGTGGATAATTTCAGCCAAAACCTTGCATTCATCAGTTTTGTAGCCGTTGGCTTTGTGATAAGTGCAATAGTCTCCTCCCTTTTTCTGTTCAGGGTTGTTCTTGGCTTTAAAGGAGACCGAAAAGTTGACTCTTTCCTTGGCTACTGCATACACATAAGATAGTGGCTTGTTTAAAGCAACTGTGTTAGCTATTGGTTCTTCCCATCTCGTTCTTTTGTGCCCATGGTCTTGACTAAATCTACCCCTTCTTTCTTGAGGATAGTTTTCTTCTTGGCATGGTAAAGCTCATCCATCCAGATGAAATTATCAGCTTGGAAATGGAAGTCTTGTAAGTCTTTGCACCCTTTAACAAAGAGTTGTTTCTAGAAGGGGGTGTTTTCAATTAAGCCAGAATGAACGGCTATAAGCTTATCTCGATCGTCCATGTCTTTGGCCTTTAAAGCTGCAGCATTAAACCTCCTCAAGGTAATCTCCCAAGGACTCTCCCTGCCTTTGTTTAATATTGGCCAAAACTGTGTAGTCGATCGTGGGATCTTTGCAAATGCAGAACCGGGTAGAAAATTCATAAGAAAACTGCTACCATGAGTATAAAGTTTTCTCCTGGTACTGCTTGTACCATTTTGTTGTTGCTCCCTAGAGAGTGACTGGCAACAATCGGCATCTGATAGCTCCAGATGCATTGTACAAGTCCATTTGGCTATCAAAAGCCATCAGATGATCGTCCGAGTCTGTAACCCCATGATATTTCATTGATAGAATCTTGACATATGGTGGGATAACTATAGCCATGATCTCATCAGTGAAGGGAGGCACTCTTTCATTGTCATTAACATTCTCGTCCATTGTTCTCTTCCCTTTTGAATTCATAGCATCTTTTATCGCCTTTTCAACAGCATCTTTTAGGTAAGCTTCGACATTGCCATAATTTTTCTAGTCCGGGCAATATTCCTTTAATGTTGAACTCCTAGATTGCTCAAGTGATTTGTCGGGAATTCTTCCCTGATGGTTAGCTTTTGATTGGGGGAGTTCTTTCTTCTTCGAGGACATCAGATCCACTTTGCCTTTATACTCATTGGAATTAACTTTTAGATTCCTTCTGGGGGAGACCACCTCTTCCCCGTGAGTTTTCTTTGGAGTTTTCGAAGATTTTTGAGATACGGCCATCTTAAGTAGCTCTTGCATCTCCTGCAGCTGCTGTTCCAAGTATTTGATTTTAGCTGTATTCTCGTCTTGTTGTGTTAGTGACGAAGTTTGTCCAGGAACGACCCCATCAAAATTAAAAGGTGGGGCTATATTCTCCTCCAATGTGGTGGTGTGTATTGTTCTTTCCTTAATTCCACTTAATCGTTTAGATCTCAATTTTCCTATACAAAAAAATGTGTCACAATTAGTCTGTAATTTAACCACAAGGTCGGAGGTTCAAGCCCTCCTTCTAGTGCCAAAAATGTTAACAAGAAAACTTGTCAACATCCTGATGCTATGTGAAAGGTAATTAAACTCAAATGAAACCAAGTTGTTGGAAAGGTCTCTTCTCTCGAAACAAACCTTTCGATTAGATTGACTTAGTCGAAAGGGTTTTAGATGATAGCCTACCTTTCGACTGGAGTGACTTAATCGAAGGGGTCAGAAAATAAGTTTAGGAATGCAAGCTAGGTAATAGCATTCTGCTCAAAACCATTCCTTTGAGTGAATCAGAAGTGACTGATCATCTTAGCTTTTCATTCCTTTTGATTACGATGAAAGGTTTGGTTCCGACACACTTTCGATCATGTCGAAAGGTATTGTTCCGACCTCCTTCGATCATGTCGAAAGGTATTAATAATATAACTCAATCACTCCCGACTTCTTGGTTTAGCTTCTGTTATTAAGGAACCCCTTCGAAAGGGTTTCAAGTGAAATGGGGTATAAACCCCTTTTCGAATGAATTCCTCTCTGATTCATTGTTAGTCAATTACAAATTGGGATCCCATCGAAACACCCATTTTGATTAGGTCGAGAGGGGCCCTATTCTTTCAAATCGGATCCAACTTGTAACTTTCTAAGCTTTGCTTCATTTTCATGTATAAGATCGACCTGGATATCCCCCAATTTCATAAACTCATCCTTGTCCAAACCCCATCATCATTCTTACTTTCATTGTTGGTTCTGATGATGATGTATTTAAACTATATGTACGCAAGTCAATCATATGCATTGCATAGACCAAAAGAAATTAAGAGAATAGGTTAGAATCATGTGCAATTGATCATTAGACTAGCTAATGATCTAAATGATCTTTCTCGTCATCAACATCC
Source organism: Allium fistulosum (assembly GCA_030737815.1). Classification (NCBI taxonomy): domain Eukaryota; kingdom Viridiplantae; phylum Streptophyta; class Magnoliopsida; order Asparagales; family Amaryllidaceae; genus Allium; species Allium fistulosum. Next base: position 202,871,397 of record CM060904.1, on the reverse strand, counting down.
TTATTGAATAAGCCTTCTCTCTTTTATTAATGATCCAAAATAAGTTACAAGTAATAGAGCTTTATCCCCAATTTGATTTAGGGTTTTTAGAAGACTTGATTGCAATTAAAAAAGAATTATTAGAAGAAATGAATTCGAGATTCCAGAATTCCCTCCCCAAAACCGGACCCCTTGAGTCTTAGTTATAGATGTAGGTCGGCCCCCTTCCACTCCTATGCTTTTTTCTCAATCGAAGTGACCCCTCTTTGTATGCTGCTCCAAGCCTTTAGTCGAAAGGTCATGACTCCTTTCGACGCTGTTGAAAGGCATCTATTTTGTGCTCTTTGATATACTCTTACGCTTCCTTTATCTTTTTCCAGACCTTTCGACTGAGTCGAAAGGGTCCTTTGACAACCTTTTGCCTTTGTTGAACTTTAAGCACTGCGTCCTTCATAACACCTTCTGACACCGTCGAAAGGTTTCCAAACGTGCCTTTTCTTTCATGTTGGCTTGTTGCTATTGGAAATAAGATAGAAGCCTCCGACTCCGTCGATAGGTTGCTCATACCGGTTTCGAACATATTGAAGTACCAATGGTTTCGATGATGTTGGGTAGCCTTCAAATGCATGCTTGAGAATTGGGGCGGAACCTCCCCTAATATTATCGGCCTTGACCGGTTCGAAAGGCTTGAAAATGCTTTCGAAAGGGTTATGATAAGGGAGAAACCTTTAGTTCTGAAAGGTTTAGCGTGTAATTGGGAGATTATCATCCATTGCCTTCGAAAGGGGTTTCGAAGCTGACTTTGCTTATTTATCTATGTTGGAAGGTTGCAAATGGCGGAAGTGTATTCCTGTTTCCATCTGAATCGAAAGCTTCCACACTGTAAGAGCAGCTGGTGCCTTTGACTCCTTCGAAACTTTCTTATTGCCTTCGAAACATTTTCTTGTGACCTTTGTCAAAACCTATGCCTATTACTTCATCGAAACCTCACTCTCATTAACCTTCTTTCATACTTCTGCTCTTGAGTGGTTTTTATAGCTAATAGTTCGTACCTTTGATTACACGAATTTAACTTGTTAATTACCTGACTATATACGTTTATTTACGCTATTTTATATCAAACTACCTATGTGCTTCTAATTAGAATTCTATGTATATTTCAAACTATCAAATAAATTCAAGGCAAAATAAAGGGTATTTGATTTCTTCATATATCCAAACCAAACCAAACATTATCAATAAAAATTTATCTTTATAGATTTGATATGAATTTTAGCAGTCTATCCTATTTTCCTTTATCAATAATTATTCTGTTAAACTAACAATTAGTGATTTCCATTATCATCGATCATTTTAATTCATAGCTAAAATAGTAATTCAAATTAAATTTAAGTTGGATTTATTATTCAGATTCAAGAATTATATCTACAAGCCATACAGAATCATAAAGGAACCTAATTACTTATGTCAACATAAATGTTGTAATATATTCACTCACCTTTTCAAAGCTATCTTCCTCCTAACTTGATTTGAATCGCCATCCTTCCTTTCTCTACTTCTTCTAATCTTGATTTTCTCCTTTTAATTTTATTTTCTCCTTTTTATTTGATTTTTCTTTATATTATTTTTATTTTGATGTAGAAACTTTTGAAGAGATAGAAGAGTTTGTTTAGATTGAGGAGTTTCTGAGAGAGAGAGAGAGGTAGAGTGAAGAAATGTACGTACAGATGACGGTGAGGGTTTGAAATAATAATGGACGCTATGGTCTAATTTATAGCTGAAAACTAGGGTTTTCTAACTTATGCCCAAAATCAATATTTATCACAAACTACTGACTATTTTTTCTGGTATATCCAATCCGTTTTATCAAATTTGACAAGTTATATGTATTTTCTAATTGTAAATGACATTCCAGACACAATGCAATAGGTCCCGAGGCTTAATTTCAAAAATTTTGAAAATTTATATTTTAATCCTTTAATGTAAAATTACATTTTTGCCCTTAATATTACTTTTATTTATTATCAAAATTTTCAAGGCGTTACATTCTCCTCCCCTTAAGTGGGTTTCGTTCGCGAAATCAAGGATATGAAAATGTAATTCGCTCATACAACCAATATCTACAACCATCTACTCAACCATTAACCATTTGTAAACATTGTTATTAAATTCAAAATTTCTAAAGCACTATATACATATATGAATGAAGTGCATATGAATATATGGATAAGATAAAATTAGGCGGTCTCCTGAACTAGTCGACTTCTTGAAATGCAAGTGCTTATGCCATGTATGTAAAATGTATGCTACTTCCTGTATTTGCAATTATATATGAATAAGCAACTATTCAATACATATGCAAAAATGCAACAACCATCTGCATATAACTGATAAAATAAAATGAGTAAAGTAGTGTATGTTGTAGGCTAACCTAAATATATCAGCCCATAGGTGCAATGCTAACTAATAAAACTCATTCATTAGCAATCATCATCCCAAAAATGCCCTAGCAATATGTTCACAACCATGCCTAGTATCCAAACATTCCTACCTGTGGAATATTCTAAGCTAAATACTATTTGCACTAGTAATTATACTAACTTAGAGGGAAACGTACTAGAAAAGAGCTCTGGATGGGTAGCTTGGATTTTCTCCTCGGGATCCCATATACTATCAACTGGATCGTCTCCCCATCGGACACTAACCAATTTAATTATTTTGTTGTGAAGTTGTCTTCTTCCAAGCTCAATAATATGGATAGGTGCATGATGAACAAGTGACTCTCTATTTGCTCCAGGTTCTTCCAACCGAATCGGCTTGACCACGACAACTGAATCGTGTAGACACTTTCGCAAGTGTGACACATGGAAGACATTGTGAACACCTGCCAACTTTTCAGGAAGCTTCATTCTATATGCTAACTTCCCTAATCTCTCTGTAACATCCCGTATCTAGAGGCCAAAAGCTAAGTGCTATGGATGCTGCAGTCATCCACAGTATTAACTTTTGGTGACGAAATACGGTAATGTTAACGGTATCCATAATATCAAAAGCACTTGAATATGAACAAAATCATAAATTTTCAAAATAAATAATTTTAGTGATTACATTTCAAACAAATCATATCCAAGTTACAAAAATCCCAACGTATTCCCAGGCAATGATCGAATATAATTACAACAATACGCCAAGAGAGACATATGAAGATGCCCCCTTAGATGATCAAAGCAATATAAACATAAATGTCTTAATACACAGTGGAAACAAATTTAAATAGAATTCCTAAATTTAGCTATCCGTCAGCCACCTGCTTGTCTTCGGAAGCTTATTCACCATAATATGCTAAAATCTGAAAACATAAACCCTCAACCTACTCAAATTAATTTTGAGCACCCGAGAGTTTAAAGGGAAACAAAAACTTAGAGTCAGACATAGAGCCTGGTATGAATAACTTCTATTACATCTTTGTTTACTAATATATAGTGAAACCATGCCGCTTAGAGAAACGGGTTTCCCCTCACTAATATCGCTTTTCAAAACGTATATTTTGCAAATCCTTTCCTCCAACCAAACTGGTTAATCAACTGATTATAATAATAATATAATAAGATCCATTATGCTAAAATAGGATATAAATGGACTATCTGTCCTAAATCTGAGCTAACTACTCCTTTCTGGACTAACTGTCCTAAATCTGATTATACCAAAATAGCAATATCCTTTATGCTAAATAATGGACTATCTGTCCATAAAACAGGTTAAAAAGGGTGGACTAATTGTCCTTAAGAAGTAGCAAGGTCCGTTATGCTAACAAATGAACCAACTGTTCATATATGGGCTAACTGCCCTTATCTGGACTAAATGTCCTTTGGGCTGATTGTCCTCAAAATGGACTGACTGTCCGAATTTAAATGAGCCACTGCCCGAATTTTCTTTGAATTAAATACCCTTTAAATTTTCCTTGAAAACCTTTTCAAAATGATTTAGTCCGTCAAATCATATATATACAAGGAAAATATATCTTTAGCTTTACTCTAAGCTATTTTGCCATGTTATATATACTTTACCCAAAATAATGTTGATGATGTTCAATATGGATTATTTATCCTTTTAAAATAAGTTAAAGTCCTTTATAACTTAAAACACTTAGGCTATATGCCTAATCATATTATTCGAATCCTTTGTTTAAAACATTTAAATAACCTTTCGAAGACAATGAACGTAACCCCTTCAAAACCATTAATAAAACCCTTCGAAATCATTGAAGGTAACTCCTTCAAAACCATTAAAAAGTATTTCCTTTATAAGCTTTATACCATATGACATCCGCCTTAAATCCTTTAAACCTTAGCCTTCAGAAAACACTAAAAAAACCCATACCTTTTGACCTTGTCGAAAGGTTTCCCCTTTCGACCATGTCGAAGGTTTCTTTACGACCTTGTCAGAAGGTATGGGGGACCACTTCTTTGAAACCATTGAAAACCTTTCGAAAGCATTGAAACTTAAAACCTTTCGAAGTCATTGGGTTTCACACGCTTCAGTATAGACTATCAAATCCTGATTCCCTTCTGGAACAACCAACACAGGTGCATGGGTCAATAAGTGTTTCAAATCTGGAATGCTTCCTCACACTTAACGGTCCACACAAACTTCACATCCTTCCTCGTCAGCCTGGTCACCAACGCTGCTATCCGCGAGAAATCCTTAATGAACCTTCGATAATACCTAGCCAGCCCAAGGAAACTCTTAATCTTGGTTACTATCTCGGGTCTCTTCCAATTATTTACTGCCTCGATCTTAGTCGGAACCACCAACAACCCTTCTTCTGAGACCACATGACTAAGAAAATTCGCCTCCTTCTTCCAGAAGTGACACTTCGAAAACTTCGCTTTCAGCTGATGCTGCCTCAGCATCTCAAGCACCACTCTAAGATGACCATCATGCTCTCTTTAATCCTTAGATTAAATCAAGATATCATCTATGAAAACTAGCACGAACCTATCCAAGTGCTCTCGGAAAATTCGATTCATCATTTCCACAATGAAAGCTGGAGCATTCGTCAGTTTGAACGGCATAACTAACTATTCGTATGACCCATATCTGGTCCTGAACGCCATCAAAGGTATACTATCCTCTGCTACCCTGAGCTGATGGAAACCTATTGCCAAATCTAACTGAGAAAATACCTTTTCTCCACTTAGTTGGTGAAAAAATCATCAATTATGGGCAATGGATATCGATTCTTTATCTTCCTCTCTTTCAAATTACGATAATCGATACATAGCCTCAGCGATCCATCTAGCTTCTTAGCAAACACTACTGCTGCACGCCACGGTGAACTGCTCGACCTAATAAAACTCTTGCCTTCCAGATCCACCATCTACACCTTCAACTCCCTCATTTATGAAGGGGTCATCCTGCTTGGCGGCCTACTCACTGGTTCTGCTCCCGAAACCAAATCTATCTAAAACTCAATAGCTTACTTCAGCGGCAATCCTACTACAAGCTCAAACACATCTGCGAATTCTCTAACCACGAGAACTCAGCTCAACTCATCATTTGAATCCAAAGCACCTAACAAAGCAAACACCTCACCGCTAGTACTTTCAGTTTAACATGGACTAGGATAGATTTGATTGATATAAAGGATTAGAAACTTGGTTTGTATAATTTCTAAAAATTTGAAAGTATAACTCTTAAATCTGTAAGATAAATGATATAAATTGACTTAGGTATCAAAAGCTGGGGTTTATGATCTCTGATGATCCGAGACGAAGCGGTGGTGGCCGGAAGCGAGAATGATGTCAAAAAATATAAAAACCCGAAACCTGTAAACTTGAATAAATACGTACAATAGAGGAGTAATGGCCTAGACTGGTGCACCGATGCACGTCTATTTTTGCCTATATGAATCTCGGCTAAATAGCACAATATAAATATATAGATGTAATTTTATTCGTGCTTTCTCTTATATTCTAAAAGGTGATCTAAGTCATGCCGAGGCGAGTGACCATGCAATGGAATGAAAGGATGTATGGTGCATTATGGTGATATGAAGTGAATGGATATATGGCATGCGATGGTGTTATGAAATGAATAAATATTGAATGGTTTGGTTGTTTTGTAAAGAGAATATAAATATAATTATATACATGTTGTGATACGAGATTGAGATGCAATGGTGAATGTGTACAAAAATGAGTGTGGGGTGCAGGATAAACGACCAAGATTGTGTATGCAGATACACATGTGGACCAGTTACACATTTGGAGGATCCAGGCATGACGATTTGCTCTCCGGTACTGCTACAGCAGTCTAGGTGGAGGGATGGATTTAAGCGACCCTATAGGGCATGAGTCTAGTCCAGGACGTGAGTTCAATTAGGTAGCACAAGGACGATAAGCGACCCTGTAGGGCATGAGGCTAGTCTAGGGCATGAGTCTTATACGCGGTTGATGTGATAGTGGATAATGAGCGACCTTGCAGCATATGAGGCGAGTCCAGGGAAGCGAGTTCACATAGATGTGATGCGATATGACTAAATTTATGTGACAATTAGGTATGAAATGGAAACGTAACATATGGTAGCTGGACGATAGACTCATATCATGCTATAGTATTATTTTTGTAGTATATGTAGAGTAGATTATGGCTCACTCACTGGACTTATGTCCGACCAACTCCTACTTTCATATACATATATCCAGGTTGATGGAGTTTAGGGATGAGATGGTATCAAAGATGAAGATTTATTTATATAGTGTATATGTGGAGTAGATCGATATTGTATCTGGGTTTGAATCTGTATTTATGGACTAGGTTGTACCTATATTTATTTAGAAATGTGTATTTGACATTTCATTCATGGTATGGTGATGTGACTATGATATTGATTCTATATTATATTTGTTTCCCTCTGCTATAGACTCTAAAAGCATATAGTGTTAGTTAGAATTACACTTAGTATTTGTATCCATCCTAATGATTCCATAGTTGTATATGTTATATCTAAAATCCTAACGACTTGCCCCTTCAGTTTTCGGGTGTCGGTGTTTGTTCGGGCGTCGAATCCGGGGTTAGAGAGGACAGGTTGTTACAAAAAAGAATACCGCTTCTAAGAGATATAAAGCATTAAAACAAGAGGTATAGACTCTCCTCGGCAATGGATTTATCCGAAAATCTAGATACCTCGTATGGGTGGCTAGTCTGGTACTATTTTTGAAACCCAACAGGACTTGGAGGGCGTATTGATTTCTTTGACCTCAACAAAGTCTATTCGAAATATAGCTTCCCTCTAGCGCACATCGACTAGATTGTGGAGAAGACTAATGGACTTAAACTGCTTCTTTCATTGACGTCTATTCTGGTTATAATCAAATCTCTGTGCACGGTCCCGACTTGGAACACACTTTAGTCATAGCCAACATAAGACTTTATTGTTACAAGGTAATGCCCTTCGAATTTTGGAACATGGGAGCAACCTACCAGCGACTTGTATTAATAAGATGTTCATAAAAAAAATTGGGAGGCCGACGAAATGCTGGTTAAATTTGAGAAAGGGCGGACATGTCCTAGATCTTGCTAAAAACTTTGGCATCCTCTACAAATACAATATGAAGTTGAATCCCAATAAATATTCATTTGTTGTTTGCTCTAGCAAATTATTGGGGTACTTGATGAGCACCAAATGAATCGAGACAAATCCCAATAATATTATGGCCTTATATGACATGTAAATCCCCTGCAACATCAATTAAGTACAAAGCTTTAATGGGATGATCACTGCCCTTGGCCATTTCATCTCTCGGGTTACGGATAGGTGTATCCCTTTCTTCAACATTGTAAAGAAGGGGAATCCTTTACAGGGACTGATGAGTTCACCAAGGCATTCAAGAGTTGAAAATTCATTTTTTCGCTATGTCCAGTCTAGTACTCATATTTTACAGACTCGTATTTTATTATGTATATGATGATGTATATTATTCCGCTGTGATCTGTGACTCTGATTCTGATTTATCTATATTATATACTGTTTTGAATATTTTTAAATGGTGTTAGGAGTAATGATAAATCTAAGGCTATTCCGAAGTGCAGTGCTTTGAACAAGGGTCAACCGCCATGGAAATCAACGACGAACAACAAGATTATAGTTGGACGACCCTATTGTTAAAGTATTTGGCGAACGGAGAGTTATCCAATGAGCGCAAATTTTTCACTATTATACACCTTGTATTTCTGCATATGATGTTAATCAAATCAATGCCCTATCAAGTTAGGCAGTTGTAGTTTTTTATTTATTAGCTACCCATAACTACAGTGTACAGGAACACACAGTTTGCTGGTGAACAGAAATAGTTGATTAAATTATCTATGTTGAATAATGTCTATATTTACTTTGTTACTTTTGGAATGATTTACCATGTGTTATATTCTTTAAGGTATAATCTTTGCTTCAAATTTATCTTTGTACCGATCCATTAACCAATTAATTAAGCAGAAATTCAGTAAACAATAAATGGGACTATAAATTTATCTTTGTAATGATATATATTTCGGATCAAGAATTATAATCCACTTTCAAAACTAAAATAACTTTACCTACTGACATGATATGCAAACTAACATATACTAAACAATACCCATTATCTAATTTTATGATTGAATTATAATTACCTAAGTACATAAAAGCATAATCACATGTGTATAAAACTACTGCAAAATATGATTCAATTTTCATCAAATCTTTAGAGATGAAGAGTGAGATCAAGCTCATCTTCTACCTTTGGATCGTCAACTCTTGATTGATTTTCATTAGGCAATGATACACCATCATGTGTACTCTTGCTGCATTGCGAATTTATGTCACCAGTACTCTTATTAAATTCTCCATTGTGTTCAAAAGTGCTTGAAAATAGTTTTTGGTTTCCACTGATACGAAGATCAGTTCTATTTTCAGTAGAAGAGTTACAGGAATTCAGTATATCACGAATGTTGTTTTTCTTCAGCAAATTCTCTCTTTCATCCAGCTTTGTTTCTTTATTAGGATATGAATTGTTCAAAACAAAATCAATAGTATTACTAATTCCAGGATATCCCAATTAAAGAAAGCTATTATCATTACTCCTAACACAATTCAATGCATTAAAGCTATGGTTGCTATTTGGATCAGGAGAGCTATATGGATGGTAGCGGTTTCCATATCCTCTTCTACACCATTGAGATAGATGATTAAGGTTTTTATGGCCATTTTGCATGAAAGAGCCAGAATGTGAAGAGTTTGAGTTAAAATAACCATTTTGCTCACTTCATTGCGATTTTATAGAATTAATTTGCTCCATGCGGTGAGAATTTTGATGACCACCTAGAGCTTGAGAGGAAAGAAAGATCTTATCACGAAATTTACATGGATAAGTTTTTTCAGTACTTTTTGTTATGAATTTTCCACATTGTTCTTGATTGCGCATTGCATGTTTGAGTAAACACGTATAGATGAAAATGTTAATAACAAAATCATTAAAAGATGGAACCGTTCTAATTTTGAAGAAGAATACAAATTCGAAGTTCGACCACAAACCATTATGACAGTACCTATGATTTTAGTGCTAATATAAACTGATTTCTTTTGAAAATGCCATTTATTGATTGATCGACGAGTTGAGAAATCTAGTTATCAATTGTAGAAATTTCAATATTGTGAAGGAGAATGAGTAGAAGAACACAAACATAAAGCAAGCAAAAGAAAGAGATACTTACTTCTATTCCTGAATGATGGGATTAGAGGGGAAAAATGTAATCTAATTTTTTTGTTTATGCACTACCATTTTATATAGTGAAAGCCTAATAGTATTATATAAGGAAAACGATTCATTCAATTGTTAGGTTTATCTCTTATACATGAATCAATTCAATTAAAATCCACAAAATTAATTGATAAGATTGTATACCGCTATAATTATAGTTTTGTTCCTTCTTTATACATGAGTCACTCTCTACGTTATATTGTTAAATCCTTTTATGGTATATTGGATGGTTTAATGGTTGGATCATTTAATATATGAATTAATGGTTTTTTCTTCTTTGTAAAGATAGACAACAAACAACTCTGTTATAGTTTAATGAATCCATTTTTAATTAGAAAATGAATTAATTAAGATGTGTACTTCCTATGTAGAGATACATTGCTTTATAGTTGATATAATGGTGATCAAAGTAGCATGCTTGTTTACTGGTTTAGATCTCCTTCTCTTTAAACCGACTTTTGTCAATAATAATTTGATATGTACTGGTTCTGAGACTGCCATATATAAGTATAAGTTTTCTCCATTCTTGGGGCTGGATAATATTGGTGGCTTTTCCAAATGATTTTTCCATTTTTGGAAGGCTTTCTTATAGTCTTCTCCCCACTCAAAGTTCTTTCTTTTCTTGATTACATTGAAGAATGTGTTGCATTTATCGGTTGCCATGGAGATGAATTTTCTTAAAGCTGCAATTCTACCATTTAAACTCATTACGTCTTTGCTGGTTTTGGGCTCGGCCATGTCTTTGATAGCTTTGATCTGGTCAGGACTGGCTTCGATCCCCTATGCACTAACAATATAACCTAAGGTCTTTCTGGAATGAACCCCGAAAGAACATTTCTGAGGATTTAGTTTCATTTGATACCTTCGTAATACTTCAAACATTTCTTCAAGATCTTTAAGGTGACTCTCAGCTTCATAGGACTTACTAGCATATCATCTACGTAAACCTCCATATTTCGACCAATCTGTTCCTTAAACATTCTATTGACTAATCCTTGATAAGTAGCTCCTACATTCTTTAGTCTGAAAGGCATTTCTTTATAAAAAAAAGTTCCCCAATCGGTAATGAAGCTTGTATGTTCTTCGTCGGGCTTGAAGATGGGGATTTGATTATATCCTGAATAAGCATCCATGAGAGATAATAGCTTGTGTACGCTAGTCGCATCAACTAACTGGTCTATTCTGGGTAGCGGAGAACAGCCTTTCAGGCAAGCTTTGTTCATATCAGTGTAATCGACACAGGTTCTCCACTTGCCATCCGACTTCTTTACCAACATAGGGTTTGCTAGCCATTTTGGATAAAAAAAACTTCTCGAATGAATCCATTTTCAAGTAGCTTATTATCCTTTTCTTTCTAGGCGTTAGATCGAACTTTTTCAAACTGCCTCTTCTTTTATCGGACAGGAGTCGCATTTAGATAAATATTTAGTGCATGTTACATAACTGCTGGGTCAATCCCGACCATATCTGAATGGGCCCATGCAAATACTTCTTTGTTGGCTTTAAGGAATTGAATCAAGTCTGCTTTTAAGTTGTTCTCTAACTCTTATCCTACTTTGACTATTTTGATTGAATCAGTTGGATCTATACATTCTTCTTCAAGATCCTATGTAGGCTTAATCCTCTCCATTTCTCCTCGGCAATCCAGTTTTGTGATAATCTCACCTTTTTCTACAGAGTTAGCATCTGTCCTCTTCCTTTTCCCTCCAAGTGAGATGTACCTTTCAAACACACTTTTTTTCGTTTTATTAGATCTTATTTTTTCTTTGAATGTTGGATGTAAAATTCCATCATCCAAAGGCTAAAAAATAGTAGAAGAATAATAGTAAGAAGAGTACTCCCTTTTGTATTGATCGAGAGTTGCAAAATACATTTTGCGAGAGCTAAAATTTTCTCCTCGAATAGTACCCCAACCCCTTTTAGTCAAGAACTTTACCATTAAGTATTTTGGTGAGACAAAAGCATCCACCTCATCCAGTGCAAGATAGCCAAAAAATGCATTGTAATATGAAGGCTGATCGATGATCACAAAGAGAGTCTTAAAAGTTCTGCAGCATGGTGGCAGACCCATTGATACCAGTAGCTTTACTTGCCCTACCGGTGTCGACCACGTATTATTGAACCCAAAGATAGGTTCAAGACTAGGCTCCATTTTATCCTCAAGAATGCCCATTTGATCGAAAGTATGCTTGAAGATGACATTAACCATGCTTCTGGTATCTATCAGAATCTTAGATATTATGGAAAGCCCGATTTGAGCTGTGATCATAAGGGGGTCATTATGGAGATGATGGATTCCTTTCTTTAGCTCTTGTGAAGTGATGACAATATTTAGAATTTCTATATTAAGTCGTGGGTTTTTGAGTGGGGGCTCTTCCTATACAGAGAACACTCCTTCCCTGGCTTCCTTGATATATTTGTTCCTAGCTCCCTTACTATTTCCCGCTGGATGCGGTCCTCCATGAATCGCATCAATCCTATTCCAAGGTGGACTTAAATTCAATGGATCTTCATCCTTTAAAAAATTCATAGCATTACTAGGGAATTTGTAGGGTCCATTATCGGTTCATGGTGCTGTTTGTTTATTTTGGACAAACTCTTTCAGATGTCCTTCACAGATTAGCTTTTGAATACCTTAGGCTAGCACTCGTCTGTCTTATGATCATTTGCCTTATGATAAGCGCAGTAATCATCCTCTTTTATCTGCTTGGGGAACTTCTTGGCCTTGAATGAAGTTGGAAAATTAACATTTTCATTAGTTGTGGCCTAGATATAAGACAAAGGTTTATTCAAAGCAACTGAATTGGTGTTGGAGTATTTCCACCTTGACCTTTTGTTTCCTCGATCGAATCCAAATCTTCCAATTTCCTTCTTGGGTTACTTTTCCTTTTAGCAAGTATAATTCATCCATTTGAATGAATTTATCAACTTGAAAGTGAAAATCTTGTAAAATTTTGCATCCATAAACGAAGAGCTCTTTCCAAAACGACGTGTTTTCTATCAATCCCGAGTGTACTTCCATTAGTTTAGCTCTATCATTCATGTATTTGGCCTTTAATGCCTCTACATTGAACCTTTTGAGATAGTCACCCAACGATTCTCCTTGCCTTTGCTTGATGTTTGCCAAGATGGTGTAGTCAATTATTGGATCTTTGCATATGAAGAATTGAGTAGAGAATTGGTAGGAGAATTGTCTCCATGAGTAGACAGTTTTCTCCAAATATTGGCGGTACCATTTTGCAGCAGCCCCTTGAAGTGTTATGGGAAATAATTTGCATCGCACTGCCCCCGAAGCATTAAAAAGACCCATTTGGCTATCAAAAGCCATTAGGTGGTCATCAGGATCGGTAGTGCCATGATATTTCATAGAATGGATCTTAACATGAGATGGAATTGTTATTGGCATGATTTCATCAATGAACGGGGCTACTCGATCATTATCATTCACTTGCTCATCTAATGTTCCTTTCCTTTTAGCATTCAGCATGTCTTTAGCAGCTTTTTCTGCCACGTCCTTCATGTATGCTTCAGTATTATGGTAGCCTTTTCGATTTGGATTATACTCCTTTGAGGTCGAGCTTCCAGATTGCTCTAAAGATTTATTTGGCATTCTGCCCTGGTAATTAGCTTTATTTACACAACGTTGCCTCTTCTTTGATGATGTCAATACAACCTTGCTCTTGCCTTCGAATATGTAAGCCTTCAGATTCCTCCTTGGGGCGACCACTTCATACCCTGCTGTTGGCTTAGCAGTTTTAGATGATTTTTGAGTAAGGTCTGCTTTCAGGAGTTCTTGAATTTCCAGTAGCCGTTTCTCCAAATATTTTATCTTAGTTGCATTGTCACCACGTTCCGATGGAGTTGATGGTTGTCCTAACACAACGCCTTCTAAGTTGAAGGTTGATGTAATATTTTCCTCTAGAACTGTTGTGTGCACAGCTTCTGCATCCAATTAGCTAAGTCTTTTTTATTTCATTTTCCTACAACAAATCAAACTTTCATAATTAGTCTATAAGGAAAGAATAAGGATGGAGGTTCAGGCACTTCCTTTTAATGCCAAAATGTTAATAATATAAATCATCAACACCTAATGGTGCATTTAATTTGGGTCAATCGAAAGAAGAACCCTTTTGAAAGACTTTGAAACGGCTTGTATTGACAAAACAATATTTTGATATTACCATCTTTTGTACATACCCTTTCAAAGGGTTCAAATTGAGTTCTAGATGAGAGAGTTCGTTCAAAAGCACCTTTCCGAGGGTGTCGATATACCTACTATGAAAGGATCTCCTTCGAAAGGCAAGTTCTTTTCAATAGCATACAAGTGCCTTCCAAAAGCATCCTTTCAAAAGTGTTGATTTGATATATACAAGGAGAACCCCTGTGAAAGTCCAATGCCTTTCGAAAGGGTTCGAAACTCAATATGTATATATTTGAGTAAAGAGTGGATTCAATGTGCCATAGAACCTTATTTTGGATAAATGTCATAAGTCCAATGGACTCAATAATGTTGAATTATCATCATCACGTTACTTTAGTGCCGCTAGGGCTTTGGATGTAATGATAATATGCTTTAAAGTTAAGATATCCAAATAGGTTCTATAGCGTAGCATATGCTAATAAAGAGTTAAGAAGATAAGTGTGTATCATGTGCAATTGGTCATTAGACAAGCTAACGGCGAAATGATCATTCACATGTTCGAAATCAATATCAAGTCCATGCATCCTCTCTTTTTATTTCTCACAAATGGATTACAAGCAATAGAATTGGTCCCCAATTTAATTTAGGGTTACAAGAGTTCAACTTTACAAATAAATGCAGGAACACAAAAATCGGTGTCGAACTTGGACCCCTAGGGTCGTATTTATAGATGCGAGTTAGACCCTTCCGCGTCCATCCTTCTGAAGCTATCAAAAGGTTTCTTCACCAACCCTTCTCTGTCATTGATGTTAGGGTGCTTATACTTTCTTTATTTAAGCTTTCGTAACACTTTAATCTTCCTTCCACCATTGGGTATCAAATCCGTTTCCACACCACTTATATGCATCTTTGGAGGCTTTCATCACTATTGAAAGGGGATTTTGTTGGTTTCAGAAGGCTTGTAACATAGTTGAAGGCTTTCTGGACCTCTTCATTGCCGTTGAGATCTGGTGCTAACATGGTAGGTTGTTATTTTTACGAGTGTGGAAGGGAGTTTGGATGGGCCTGAAAGGATCTAGTGGTGGTGGAAAGATCGTTGCACAAGGTCACTTTTAATGGAAGAAGCTTCTTGATGGATGAATGATGGTTGCAGATAGTAGCTTTCGAAAGTAATCCCCTTGATTAATGTAGAAGACCATCTTTTGATGCTTGTGGAAGAAATATTAATATATATATGAAGCCTTTCTAATTCTTGTAGATGGGTTTAACCGATTCGAAAGGTTAGTCTCTACAAAACCATGCTTTTGAATGGGAAGTGTTGGTAGAGTCTTTTTCTGCAAAAATTAGATAGTGGCGGAACCAGTATTTTTGAAAGATTTGATTTATATGGAAGGGATAACATTGGAAGAGTTCCTTATTTTCATCTTCTATGGAAGCATCTAATGCTTACAACACCAATCCAATATCTTCGGAAGCTACTTCAATGCCTTCGAAACCTTCTTTTTGAGCCATGGCGGAACCCTTTTTTTAGCTCTTGCGAAGCCTCTATAATACTTTTGCAAGCCTTCTTTTTACACCTACAAAACCCTTCTTTTGATGTCTTCCGAAGCCTTCTTTCATACCTACATTTTTGAGTGAACTTTATGGTTAACAATATAGGGTATATAATAGAAATAAAATACCTTTTGTTTCGAACAAGATTGATTATCGAGTTAGATATATGTAATAATTACATAAATACCACTATGCATACCCTTAACTCTATCAATCTCCTACTAGTACTAGGGGCCAATTATGGAATCTCTATCCCATCCCTTCGATCAATAGTTAGACCCTTTTTGAATGGATCTGCTATGTTGTTTTAATTATTTACTCAGTCAATCAACTCTCCTCGATGCTGATAAACTACATTTATCATGTATAATTAGTGTGAGTATGTTTCTCGACTTCTAGTGAGTTATTATCGTTACATTGTTATAATATAACAATAATGCAATATTTTCAATACCTAGAATCATCCTTAGCTTAGTTATAAATTTGTGCATTTATATTTATATACATTGCTTTTATGTGATGCTATTCAAGGCGATGTACTTTGCCTTTTCATTGACTCAGCTATAATGGTTTGTTCGAAATATTTTCTAATTATAACTTCTTAATTAATATCTAAAGATGAATTTAATATTGATAATTTATACTTAGTAACACTTATGAAGTTTGAGTCCAAACAATTCTTTATGAGGAGTTTGTTATTTCTTTAAGCAATTCTCTAGTATTTCATAAATACTTTAGAACACTCTAAACTACCATTTAGTGATTAATTTTAATTTGATATTTGCTTCATGCATCAAATACATAAGCAAATTACGATCTTGTAGATAATACAAAACATATGATATTTTCTATTGCCAATGCATAAGGAATCCATCTTACATGTTTTATATTAAACATTTTAATGAGGTGTCTTTATAAATCGTTTGGGACATTCTTAACATCCTTTCTCTTATTATAAAAGATATAATTTACAAATACAATATCGAGTATTAAACAAACAAACTAATGCCGATTATACCATAAGTACATCGTTAACAATCGGCAGTTTGTTATTTACTTATAGTTTTAGAAATATCTATGTACCTTTTAATGTTCTTTCTTGATGACACATGTTTCCTCTTCATTTTGATTGAAAATAAAATTTTCTGATATTTCTATCAAAATACTTGTTAAACTTTAATGCCTATCGAATGATACTTTCGTATCCATTCTTGGATCGTATCCAAAAAATCAAAAACTCGATATCACTCTGACTTTGGGACACTTTGGTTGTTATGTGCAAACGGTCTATTCTAAATCATTATTTGAATTTTTTGTTTTAACACATATATACCAATACACAAAGTCATTCAAGTAATAGTTTTGTCGATAAAATTCGAATTAACTTGAGCATGTTGAATATTAAATCAGTTACGCTAATTTCACCAATTAAAATTCATGATGTTATTATTATCAATGTTGCTTAGTCTTTCTCTTGAAGACACATATGCGGTCGATTGGTCATATCCCTTTGGGTACAACTATCAAAATCGTATTTTGGTAACGTACTTGGAATCCTTTTTGATTTGTGCATCATACCATATGGCGGAGTCAATACTCTTTATGGTTTAATTGACAACGTATGATTACTTATTCATGACATTCATAAGAAACTCATAGCTTCCTTCTGATATGCGAGTACACTTATTAATCGCTCTAACGCATTGTGTTCATTTAAGTTTGGCTAATTTCATTTCATCCATCATAATCAGTTTTATCCTTGGATCATATCCAAATCCATTTTACTACCAATAATTTCTAAAAGAAATTCCTTTGCAATAAAATTGGTATTTCTTGAAACAAATATCATTTCCCATTGCCATGGAATAGGGATATATAAACACTTTATGAATTCCCTTGTATATAAAATTGATTTGATTTTAGTTTATGAAACTTATGTTCAAATCATAAATTGGTTATCCAATGACGATCATTACAAAACTCCTTTTTGGGTGATCCATACAAGATCCCTCACATACAATCATTACATCTTGTCTTTTAACTCGTACAACTTGCCAACTGCTTAAGTTAAGTCGAGGTTTCTTATAAACCCTTATTTTGTATGATTTTGTAAACTATTCTTTAGATGAAATTAATTTTAATTTTTTATACCATTCTTAAGTATATGACCTTATAGAAAGAAGTTAACTCAACTTCACTCATCATTAATCATACTTTGTTCAATAAAGTTCGGTTACTCTTTATCGATACATCATTATGTAACGTAGGGAGGAGTGACTTTTAAGATTGATTATTTTTCATTTTTAGGTACATTCGGAACTCCTTTCGATATACTCGCCTATTCGATCAAATCAAATTAATTTATTTTCTATTGCATGTGCTTCAGTTTTATATTCTATAAACTTATCATTGACATGCTACATGTGTATCAAATACACATGTTCATATTTGTGATAATTAATCGGTGAATTCAATGAAACGTGTAGAACCGTTTTAGTATTATTAGGCTTAGGATTGCATACATCTATATGTATCAACCTGATGAGTTAATTAACTTTTATGTCACTTCCACTTAATGGGTGTTTTGCCCTTAATTGTTTGAGATATAATTCACTAATATCATATGATTCATAATCATATAATCAAAGAATTATTTCTTCAAACCACGTTGTAGTCTATAATTTCAGAATAATTGCAAATATATTTAGATACTTTTGTATTTTCTAATGCATCACAAATACCACTATTATAGTTTTATTTTATAGCGAATATTCATAGTATTCATATATAAATAGAACTATCTTTTTTTAGTTAACTCTAAAAAAATAGTTATTGTTTCATAAATAATGTCAGGAATGTTTTACGAAAGCACTTTTCGTAACTTGATATGACCAATAAGTGTTATATGGCATGCGCTTGGTATTTCCACCATTACTATAATACTTATGAAATACGAAGCTCCATTCAATCACTTAATAGAGGTTATTTATTCCAATAACTGTAACCAGTTTACATTCAAGAGTTTTTAGATCAAATATCTTAAACTCAAAGAAATAAACCTCATGGAAAACAATTTTCTATTTGAAAATACATTTTGGAATAGAAATGAAATTTCTCATTCCAATGCTAAGTATATATTATTATGTCACAATTCTCTTTTTTGATATTTCTGTATGAAGTAGATGGGACAGTTCAGTCTCTTCATCCCAACTATGCCTTAAGTTACACTACTCTTGTACATTCACTTTTCTTTCTAAATGGTTGAACCATTCGAAGAATATCCTTACCACAATACTGTAATAAACTCTTTACAAAAGTGAATTTGGGAAACCTTGACTCTTAAGGATATCAAATAAGTTTCACTTTATGTAAACTGATCAAATTGACATTTCGGTGATCGAAAGCTTATACCTACCTTATAGCTTTCGGTCTAGTCTTGCATTTAACACAACAAGATGTTTAATGTAATAAACCAGATTGAATAAACGATTAGATATATGATTTACTTGCTTGTTTCAAATGAACAAATTCCATCAAGGTTTCATACATTACGAATTGTGGTCATTCACCATATAACATTTATATGCGATTGCATATGGAACATATATTCATATTCATGTATTATCTGTAGAGTTAAAAACTCATAAAATACCACACACAGTCTCGGGCAAATAACGTAAGAGACCAAGTTACGAATGTATTTAGTAGTTGTATAATAAGGTAATTGCATGGGTCAACATGCAAAAATTTATTTCTAAGTAAATTTTATATTTCTTTTTTTTAATCTTAATTCATTTATTAGTACATTTTAATTGATAAACATTTTATCAATTTTACTGGTTGCGCAAATTTACCAATATGGATTGGTTTAATTCAGACATTATAGATTTTCTTACAATATTCGAAAGGTTTAATATTACCAATCCATTTTCTAATAAGGCTCCCACTAGACTTTTTGTTTCTTAAAAACACTAAGATGAAACATGGAAGTCTTTCGAATCCACTAATGGGTGTTAGGACTCATTTGCCTTGGGATTCTGATCTTAAGGAATATCAATGGATTTATGCTCCTGCAAATAATGGATAACATATTATCAATTGTATCATATAAAAATCCTAAACCATGGTTTCTTATCCTAACCTTATTAATCTTAAGAAATATCAACAAATTGAAAGAGATTATTCACTCGTACCCACCATTTCATAGAGACATAGGTATAAATCTAAGTACCTTGAGAAATATCAGCAAATACATACATATATCATATATCTGTAATATATTAATAATCCTACATATAACATCCTTAGCTTGAGGAATATCAACAGTTATGGAGTATGAAAATAATCTATTAATATATAAATTGTAGAGGGCAACTTTATGTTAAAGATTTATAATCTTTAATATATCTAATTGAGTGATATCGACTTATGGAATAATGTATTCTAATGAAATAGCCTTGTGATTCAAGTGTCAGACACATCTAAAATCACGGTACACGTACTATATTTATCTATTTATTCCTTAAATCTATTTTAGGTTTCTTATAGTTCCAACTTTTATTATACATTAAGATTATATAAGTTTAATTCTTGTATAATATTTTATAATTTAACTAATTTATATAATAATCTTATGTATAATCTTGTATTTATTTTATTAATTAATTTAATTAATTATCATTTTAATTAATTTTATTTTATTTCATTTAAACATTCCAAATTGAATATGTGTACTATAACATTTATAGTTATACACATATATATTATATATATGCAATATATTATTATTAGTTATTAATTTATTTAATTAAAATAATTTTCATTAATTCGAATTAATTTTGATAATTATATATATATAGATATATTACCTTAACATCTTAATACAATGTTACATATATCAATATATATATATATATATATGTTTTAATTATTTAGTTTTTAATTAATTTAATTAATCATTAATATTTTCCAAAAATAATTTTTTTATTTTCAAAATTATTTTCAAAGTTATTTTATAACATTTATAAAATCAATACTTATTTTAAAGTGAATATTAGGCTCAGGTCCCTAGTAAGTTTCAAAATACACAAAAACCCCAGTAAAAAAAAGTGTGTAAATTAGGTCCCTAGAATTAAGTTACTAAGTAATTGCATATAGTTATGCAATTTTTTTGGTGAATAATTGCGGAATTTTCCGCAACTTTTTGAAAAAATTGCGTAAATTTCCGCAAATTTTTGGGTGAATAATTGCGGAATTTTCCGCAATTTTTTGAAAAAATTGCATAAATTTCCGCAATTTTTTTAGATGAATAATTGCGGAATTTTCCGCAATTTTTTGATATAATTGCATAAATGTTTGCAATTATTCACTGAATAATTGCATAAGTGTATGTCATTATTTAGTAACTTAATTCTAGGGACCTAATTTACAAACTTTATTTTACTGGGGTTTTTGTGTATTTTGAAACTTATTAGGGACTTGTGCCAAACTGTCCCTATTTTAAATTTAAAATATTATTTTTATTTATTTTAAATTGAAATTTAAAATTTAAAATTTTATTTTATATCCAAAAAGATTTTGAAAACTAGCCCAATCAAATTGGGCCTTTATATTGGAGATAACCTTTGGGCTTACCTCATCCTTTCTGACCAAGCCAGTAGTCAAGTATGGAAAAGTACCAGATTACACAAACTTAACCTTAGATACTACTTTTCTAGACGACCTACTATATGGGTAGACTATAATAAGTTAGCTCTAAGACTGCTAATTTAGACTACATATGTTGTTGGGCTCTAATTCGATTATTGGATCAGGGTTAGCATGCAGTTGAGTAAATGGGTAAATTTGAAAACTTTTATTCTATTTTGGATCTTATTGGGCCAATGAAGTTTAAATTTATTTAGATCTGATCTAAATTTACTTTTAAATAAAACCAATATTTTATTTAAGTTGTAAATAAATTTTTATTTTAATGTTATTAGTATTATATAATATAACATGCCTATCATATACACATGTGTTGTACGTGCACATGCAACATAAACAGTGCACTTAGTTTAACATGCCTATGTATAATTGCTAAGATTTACACAGCAACGGACATATTAGTCCCTCCATAAACGTAGTGATATCTAATATATATGTATGTATATGTGTGTATAGAGTTTTTAAATAATATAAAATAATATTTGTTAGATAGATTTTTCGTTTGAATAACACTCCAAAGCTTTCGGGATCTTGTTCTGAAAGGATGCAGATAAATTAAATGAACACTGAAATAATGCGGATAAAAAGCGTTGAAAGGTAAAATGAGACGAGACCTATAGTGGTTCGGGACCGAGATCCCTAGGTCCAGTCTGAAGGTTCAGCCGTGGGCTTTTATTCCTCAATTTGATTTACATGTACTTTTGTTACGAAGTCTATCATTATTGATCTTTTGATTAAAGCTTTCTAAATAGAGTAAGGAATATGAATGATTTTAGAATGGCAGAAAATCTTTTGTTCATCCCTTTTTAATTGCACATGGTCCTCCATTTATAGCAAATTTAATATTATCCCATTGGTGAAGGGGCTTTCACGTGGATTGATGAACTGGCTTACTATAGGTGGTTTGGATTCAAACACTTGTCATCATCTTGTTGCGAGTACTTTGACATGGATTGATGACTTGTTGCTTTTTATATGTAGTTCCATGGATTCCTTTTTTTATCTTGACGGTTGATCTCGGTCTAGGGCTATTTGAACCGTATAATTTGAAATATAACCTCATATAGAGAATTTCGAAAAACAACTTAAAATCTAATCTCATATAGAGGATTTTGGAAAATGGCTTGAAATCTAAGCTCATCTAGAGGATTTCGAAAAAAAACTTGAAATCTAACCTCATCCAGAGGATTTCAAAAAATAATTTGAAATAAGTGTTTAAAGGTGAAAAATTCTATACTATGCTCCAGTCATGTAGACTTGGTCTCACATGGGCATCGAGTCTTAGAAAACTACTAGTGGTGGTATAATGCCTATATTTTGCACGCGGCTAACGTGACTCACTATACAGCACCATGCATGGTACTTTTGACCGTGGCTCACTCTTTGCATGATATGATTCAGTCATGGCTCACTCTTTTGCACAACACTTAGGTTGTGGTTTACTTGTTGCGTTCGACATGGTCGACTTTCCGTGACTCACTCTTTGCACATACACGATCGGCCTGGCTCACTATTATTAGGGATCTACCCAATGCATGGTTTTTCTAGACTATGGCTCACTATATTAGGAATGTACCCAATTTTCTAATCTTTTCGGACTCTACCTAACTTACTAATCTCTTATGGAATCTACCTGATTTGTTATTCTTTTTGGGAATCTACCTGATTTTCTAATCTCTTTGGGAATCTACCTAACTTACTAATCTTTTGAGGATCTGCCCAACTTATTAATCTTTTTAGGAATCTACCCAATTACAAAACTAAATAATTTCAGTGAGGAAAAATCATTTTCTTGGTGAAACTAAGTAATTACCATGAGACGAAATCATTTACTTAGTGAAACTAAATAGTTGCCATGAGGCAAAATCATCTACTTGTCTACACTAAGTAATTGCCATGAGGTGAAATCATTTACTTGCCGAAACTAGGTAATTTTCATAAGGTGAAATTATTTACTTGGCTAGAGGCGAGGGCATGGCTTTGAAATTTACACGGTGCTACTTGATCAGAGTAGTACCATGACTAAAACATTTTGATGTGCTTTTGAAAATTACATGATAGTACTTGATCACGAAAATAATCATGACTAAAACTTTTTGATGCGCTTTTGGAAGTTGTGTGATATTTCTTGATCATGGTAATAATCATGATTAAAACATTTTGATACACTTTTGAAAGTTGTGTGATATTGCTTAATCATGGTAATAACCATGACTAAAACATTTTGATGCAATGTTTGAAATGCTTAATACTTAAGAAGATTGAAGTTTCGTGTGGTATACCTGGGTTATGGCTAAAAGATTGATCATTGTCTCAAACTTTAAATAAAACTTTTATTTAGGTAGCAACCTTGTACTTTGATAGTGTTTCAAATGCTTGGCAACCCAAGTTCTAGGTATAATATTGCCATTTGGCCTCTTTGATCTATAGGTTACTAGAGGGATGATGTCGTGGATTATTAGGGGTCCTAACCAATTCGGACCGAGAGGTCCATCTGCTGAGTCCTTTGTGTGTGGCATCATCTTTCAAAAAATGAGGTCGCCTTTCTCAAATTTTCTAATTCTAACTCTCTTGTTGTAGTATCGGGTCATCCTTCGAATATGCTCTGCTATTCTCAAAGTAGCTTGGTCCTTAAGTCCGGGTAACGAGTATGATGACTCCTTCTGTAGCTCTACATTTTGCTACGTATTTTAATAATACCTTCGATGAGACGCAATTTCTAACTTAATTAGGAGCATGTCTTCGAAGCCATAAACTAGGGAGAAAGGAGTATGTCCTATTGAGGCCTTAGAGCTTATCCTATAAGCTCATAAATGAAAGGCAATTTTTCTATCCAATTGCCTTTGGCTTTGTTTAATCTTTTCTTCAAGCAGGCTTTGATAGTTTTTTTGGCTGCCTCTATAGCTCCATTTTCTTGTGGATGGGCTATGGAAGAAAAACTCTTGATGATACCATGATCTCAGCAATACTCTGGAAATTCTCAGCTCTCGAACTGAGTGTCGTTGTCCGTAATAATCTTATATAGAAGGCCAAATCTGGATACGATATTCCTCATCACAAACTTAATACCTAATGAGAGGTTATGGTAGCTAAAGGCTCTGCCTCAACCCATTTTGTAATGTAATCGATTACTACTATGGCATATTTTTCTCCATCTTTAGCAATTGGAAGGGGTCCAATGAGATCGATGCCCCAGATATCAAAGGGCCATGGACTCATCATTAGGGTGAGAACACTAGGAGGAGCTCTTGGCACCTTTCATAAAACTGGCACTTGTCACATTTCATTATGTAGTCCAAGACAGCTTGATTCAGTGTCAGCAAATAAAAGCCTTGGCTGAGTATTTTCTTTGCCAACTTCTATCCTCCACAATGGTCCCCACAAATTTCATTATGGACTTCTTTCAATAATTATTGACCTTCCGAGACTGTTACACATCGAGAGTATAGAGTTGAGAATCCTATCCTATAGAATACTCCATCTATGATGTCGAATCTTGGTGCACTGTTTTTGATTCGTCTCGCTTCGATAGCATCCAAAGGTAGAATATCCTGGGTTAAATATCGAATATATAGTGACATCCAACTTTCCTCTATTATTACTGGGGTTGTAGTTTCACCTTGGGCATCCTGAGCCCAAGTTATGACTAACACTTTCTTTGATACCTATATGCTAGGTTTCTCTAAGATCTCAACTGGAATGAAATTGAGCTCTCTTATATCATTCGAGCTTGCAAATTTTTATAAGGCATCATCCCTAGAGTTTTGGTCCCTGGGATTGTTTTCTATGTGATAACTCCCAAAATCTTCAAGTAGCTGCTTTACATGTTTAACATATATGGTTAACTTAGAGTCTCGGGCTTGGTAGTGAACAAAAATTTGTTTGACTACTATCTGGGAATCACTATTTATCCCGATCTCCGAAATCTTGATGGAAATTGTCGTTCTTATTCTTGCGACTAGGGATTCATATTTGGCGGCATTATTGGTTGTCGAGAAGAGGAGCTTAACCGCGTAGTAAATCTGATGTATCTAGGGTTACCAAGATATACCGACACCTTCCCCTTGCTTATTTGAGGCTCCATCTACATAAATTGCCAAGAGAGTTGTTTACCCTTGCTATCTTCTTTTCTAGTTTCGGCTCCGAAACCAGTGCATTCGGTATCGAAGTCGGATAGCGCTTGATCTATGCTTGTTGTTCTAGGCACATAAGATAGCTCATACTGGCTAAGTTCTATTGTCTATTTAATTAATCACTTCATGGCCTCAAGTTTACTAAAAATTTGTCGAAGCGGTTGAATTGTAAGGACCTTAATAGGATGGCCATGGAAATACGACCGAAGCTTTCTTGCTGTGAACACCAAGCTGTACGCAAGCTTTTCAATTATTGGGTGGTGCTTCTCGGTTGATCTAACCTTTTACTTACATAATACATGGGTCTTTAGATTCCATTATCATCTCTCACCAGGGCTGAACTTATGCCTGATCCGAGGCGGCTAAGTATAGGAACAAAGTTTCTCCATCTATTGGTTTAAATAACACCAGAGGAGTACTTAAGTGCTTCTATAGGTCTTCGAATGCCTTTTGGCATTCGTTCGTCTATCTAAAAGTAACATGCTTCCGTAAAAGTTGAAGAAGGAAACATACTTGTCGGTTGATCGGCTTATGAACCTGTTCAAAGCAGCAATCTTCTCATTTAAACTCATTAACTCCTTTCCGTTAGTTGGAGCCTTCATGTGGGTTATAGTTTTTATCTGATCCGGGTTTATCTCTATCCCTTTAGCACTTATTATAAAACCCAGGAACTTCCTGGATTGTATTCTGAAGGTACATTTCTAAGGGTTTAGCTTCCTTTGATACTTTTGAAGGACATTGAACGTTTCGGCTAGATTCGAAACATGACTCTCTGATTGTTTAGACTTGATCATGTCATCAACATATACGTCCATATTTCAGCCTATCTTCTTGGTGAACATTTGGTAAACTAGTCTTTGATATGTGGCTTCTGCATTATTGAGACCGAATGGAATTATCTTGTAGCAAAACAATCATATGTTGTTGACAAATTTCGTATGCTCTCTATCAGGCTTGAAAATTGGGATTCGATTATATCTGGAATAAGCATCCATGATTGAAAGCAACTGATGCCCACTAGTGGCATCGATTAACTGGTCGATTCTTGGTAGAGGGAAGCAATCCTTTGGGCAAGCTTTGTTTAAATCAATAAAGTCAATGTAAGTCCTTCACTTTCCATTTGGCTTCTTAACTAATATTGGGTTTGCAATCCACTTCGGGTAGTAAACGTTCTAGTTAAAGTTATTCTTTAGCAACCTCTCAACCTCTTCTTGTAAAGCCATATATCGATTCCTATCCAGGGGCTTCTCTTTCGCCTTATGGGAGTAAACTTTGGAATATTAAAGCAGTAGCAAATAACCGAGGGATCAATTCCTACCATGTCATCATGGGTCCATGCAAATACGTCTTGATTATGCTTGAGGAAGGAAATTAGCTCTTCTTAAATAGATGGATGGAAATGAATCCCGATCTTTACTGCCTTTGACTTGTCATTTTCATCGAGGAACACTTCTTCTAGAGTCTCGGCTGCTGAGGCTGTCTCCGTCTCTTGTCTCGGATCAGCATCAAGCTCAATCTCTTCTTCTCTTGGAATTTCCTGAACAAAGTGAACTACCTTTTTCTTCCTCCTGGTAGGCTTACTACTCTGCGCCCTTTCTATCTCATTAAACTCTCCTTGATAGCTTATTCTGTAAATTAATTTCACAATCACGTATTCTTTTTTCCTTGAAAAAATTCTTAAGGGTCTTCTACGGCTCTCCATGGACTTAGAACTCAGGGTATTAACTGTTTCTCTAATTTTGAGGGGAGTAGGCTTGTTAATTTTAGCGTCGTTCTCATACGATGAAGTTTTCCATTTATTAATCATGTTTAGGCTTACATAATATAGTTGTCTTGAGATTCACTGATCTTCCCTTACAAGCCCTTCCCTTATTTTGTGGAAAACTTTAAAAGTAAATTTTAGTAGACACATACTATCCATGGCATCGAGAGTTGGTCTTCCAAAGAAAGCATTGTACATTGAAGGGATGTTCATGATAACAAAGGTGGTTTTATAGATCTTACAAAGAGGGTCACTTCCAATTTTGACCATCAGTTTACATTCTCCAAGAGGCATGGTTCCTTCATTATTGAATCTGTATGTGGGAACTTGACTAGGCTTGAGTATGCTCTTAGGTAATCCTATATTGTTGAAAACGTATTTGAAGATTATTTTGACGGCAGCTCCTATATCCACCATTATCTTTGCCACATCTGAAAGTCCAATTTGGGCCGTGATTACAAATGGGTCTTTATGGGGGTAGCAGACACCTTGTTTATCGGAGTCACTGAATGTAACTTCCAGCCCAATCTTCTTCTTTTTCTGAACTCTCTTCATTTCATACATCGAGATGCCTTCTTTTTTATCTTAATTAATGTACCTTTTCCAGTTGTCATGACTTGCTTCGATAATGTGGGGGTCTCCCAAAATGATGTCCATAAAGTTTCGAGGGATTGGAGATCTCGGGACCTATACTTAAACTAGCGCACTTTCATTTCCTACTGGAGCGATGGCCGCCTAAGTGTTATCATTCTTTAGAAACTCGTCTAACTGCTCTTCTCTGATGAGTCTATTGATGAAGGACTTCAAAAACCAACATTCTTCAGTGCTATGCCTATTCTGCCGATGGTAGCTACAATATCTTCCTCCTCAATTTTTTTGGCATATTCCCTCTTCTCAGAGGGTAGAGATTTGGTCCTAGGTCATAGCATATATTTGAGCATATGAATGAGTTAGGGGATATGTTTTCATTACCTAAAGATCCTTCTTAAATTTCTTGGCTGAAGCGAACTTCTTATTATCACTATTCCACTTTGGGTTCTTCCGAACAGTTCCTTTTGATTCTGCAATTCTAATATCTCTTCAAGCATGGAAAAAGAATTCATTTAGATATTTGCATTCTTGCCTCAAAAGATCATCTCATAATAGTAGCAAGTATTTATGGTTGAATTGTTGTTATGGATGTTTGGATATATTTGTGTTATGTTTGAATAGTAGCAAGTATTTATGGTTGTGATTATTTACCATATTAGTTGTGTATGGACCATAATTATGTTAGTGATGAATGTTAAACTTGGTTATGCTCATTTTGATTAAATATTCCCGTTGATAAATAAGACCCAATTTTTGGTGAAATGATATACTTTGGAAAAATAAGTCTCTTTTTAAGTAGAATTGAAATTAAAGTAGAAATAAAAGAGAATTTGAAAATTGAAGTGAAATTGGATTTAAAAAGTATAGTTAAACTGAAATTGAAATTGAGATGAATAGTGAAATTGAAATTGAAATCGATTTCGAAAATTGAAATTGAGATTAAGGTTGAATTGAAGTTTAAATTGAAATTAGATTTGAAATTTAAGTTTTAATTGAGTTTAATTTGAAGTTAGAATTGAAATTGAATTGAAATTGGAATTTAAAATTTCATATTAAAATAATAGGAATATAATAATATTATAATATGCAAATAGTGAAAATACATTTTAAATACTTTAAAATGTGGAAATATTGATTTAAAATGATTTGTAATAATTTTATAAGTAATAAAATTCAATTTGAATTGATTATTTCAAATATTGAAAAATGAGTTAAAAATAGGTGCGTCGCGCAACGATGGTTCGCGATTTCGCGCCGAAAAGTTCAAATGAGTGTATAGAATGGAATATAGCTCGGAATTCTTCGAGATAAGTAAATTTTGGACTATTATATCCATATCTTCTAAATGAAGAAAGAAAATCAAAAAAATTTTGAGTAGATTTTGAAATATATCCAAATCAATTTTCTAGAAAAATCGCGCCAGTGCAGTAAGTGACCATAACGGGAAATCCATTTAAATGAACGTTTTTAATTATTAAAAAATATGGAATAAATTTGATAAATCTATTTAAATAATTTAGAAGAGATCTAAATTGAAAATATGAATTATCGAATGTTTAAAAGTTGTTTAAATCAAATAAGCTTATATAGCACTTTCCGTAGCACTTTTATGCTGCGAATTCTATAACTTTTTGAATATGAGTTTTAAACATGACGATTTTTCCTGTAATCAATTGTGAATGTTTTTAAGAGGAAAACTAAGTGTTTAAAAGATAATTTGGGATTTTTATAATCAATTCCAAAATAAAGTTGATAACTGAGTATGCGGAAACGACTAGTACATTTGTCCCGCCTGTGAGAGCTAGGAAGATAAAACAAGGTGTTTAACTAAGGTTGGGGATGGAGCAACCAGTGCCCTAAAATTACATAGCATATGTTTTCTTTTCTTAGGCGAGGGGTAGAATAGATCGAAAGGAAATCTCGGATGCTCTAAAAATATTGTATCAAGGAGATTGATATTATCCAAAATTTAAGCAATCTCCAAAATAAATGATTTCTATGATCCTATTTACTCAAAAATATTTGCTAAGATTGTTTTAGGGTTTATCGTAAATGATGTCTTAAATAACATTATTTTTGACCCGCCTAAAAGTTAAGGAATTTGGATCAAGAATTAAGTAAGGGAAATTGAGATATATCCAAAGCAAAAGAATGAATTACTTAGAATTATTCTAAGACAAAAGAAAGAGATTTCGAAATTATCCGAATTGAAATTAAAGTGAAAAGAGACTTTAATAAATCCTGTATACTCATATTCACTTTTATCGATAATTGGATTTCGAAGGAACCGGGGTCGGATTTGGGTGATTCCTATACGAAAACCACTTCGAACCAGTTTACGTTTTCGAAGAATGAAGATATTTGAAGATGGAGATATTGAGATGAATAATAACGAGGGACCACTTGTTGATTAATTGGGGATAAACTCCCGATTCACTATATTATAGCAGTGGTCTCTTTGTTATGAAAAACTCAAAACCACAAGGACTTCTTGCCTAGTAATGGCCAAGGAAATTACCTTCGGTTTCGTTCGGTCCCAGAACGAACATGTATGGAAGAATGTCTGGCCTTGCATTCTAAATCACAATGAGTGATCATTATAAATGTATATTAGTCGGTGGTGGAGAAGACACCTTCTTTTAGCTTAACGCCATTTCCCGAGACATACGAGCTCAGGAGGTTATACGTTTGTAGAAATCAGTCATGTGAATGTGGAATGACAATGTGGCATTCAAAAGTGAAAGAAGATGTGTTATGTGAAAAGGTAATCGTAGCCTCGAGCCTCATCAACCGGAAATGACTGAAACAGGGTTAGATGCAGCAAGGCTAAGTGGGTCATTCCCAATTAGGGTATGATCATCCCCTTCTAGATAAATATCTTCCTGCTATGACATTCGAGATGTAAATTAATGTGGTGTATAGAAAACGAGTGCTCGGTTAAAGGTCGGTAACGACCGGGGGATGACATATTCGGTACTATCTAGTTATAGAGGTAGGTTGGTCTTGTGTTGGTAGAGGGCAGATGTTCTATGCCTTGGGACATCCATCTAGAGGTGTACCCATCAGAAGGTAGTCCCTTCACCTAGTCATTTGTATGGAAATCCATTCTCCAATAAGGACCTGTGGTTTTGTTTGTATTGGCGTAATGAATAGCCTCAAAATGTTATGTGGGTAACCATTTCGGATAAGATTAATAAGTTTAATTGCATATGTTTTCAAGGAATGTCACTAGAAATAATATCAAATGTTTTGATATATAAAAGTGTTTTAAGTTATCATAAGGTAAAAACTCGTCCATGTTATGTGTGGGCGTGGTCTTATGAGATACTCTTTCTTTTCAAAAGATTTTATTTAAAGGCTGATATATGACACTGTCATTTATTATTGAGTTTTTCTCACGCTGGTTTATCAAGCCTGATCCAGGTATTTTCAATACTCGGGTCAGATCCGAGTAGTTTCAGGTTTAGTCGAAGACGGTTTAAGTTTCCAGAGGGGAGCTGGAGATATTCATCTACGTATGACATATTCTATTATCCGCTGCTGTCTGTTTGTCTTTGTTTGATGTTTGTCAGCAATTGTAAGGACAGATGTTTATAACTGTCCAAGCTGAATTTAGGTTAGACTCTGATATATGTATTTTAAAAGTTTTCTGTTATAAAGATATTGTTCAATATTATATATTATTCCATTCGTATGAGATTCTGTTCTGTCTATTTTCTTCATTACCCTTAATGATCCGTCTTTTCGTGCAATTTGAGTTGGACCATGTGCGGTTTATTGTTGATTCAAAGGGTACGGGAAAACGGGCCATTACATCTGGTATCAGAGCTTTTGGTTGAGCGAACACCGAAGCCTGATAGGGGTAAGACTCATCAGAGATAGGATTAGTAATATCCTAGGATGAGTAACTCGTTAGAGATAGGGTTAGTAACACCTTAGAATGAGTTATGAGAGTATTATATATATATATGAGCGCGTATTTGTTAATTTTATAAAAATGGTTTTGTTTTAAAGAAATTGGTAAATGAAATAATTTTACCTCGGTTTATATTTTATGTAAAAAGAAATATTTTTATATAGTTAGAAATTATGGATTGTTTGTAATTTTGCTTAGTAAATTAAAAGTGAATATCTTGTGATTAGAATTGCACGATTTGACTATGAGATATTCCATATAGAATCAATTAATTGAAAGCTAGAATTTAGAACTTTAACCATATGCCCCTAGATATTTGGTTATTAAGAAATAATGATTTAATGATCATCAAAATTGATGGATTTAAAAGCTAAGTACAAATATCTTGTGAAGTAAAATTTGCGATTTGATTATAAGATATTTGACGATAATATTTAAGCTAGAAGTTGTAATTAGAGAAAGTAAAAAGGGAAAATTCACACTTAGAAAATTATTATCAATAAGATAGAAAAAAGATAAACCTCAACTGAGACTTTGGGTAAATATAATATAAATGGGTAAGTTCTATAACTTATAAAGAAATAAGATAATTTGAAATTTAGACTCTTTGATTAAACTCTTTGATTAAGTTAAAATCAAAGTGAAATTTAGGAATAAGAGTTATAAGAAATATCATCCTAATATAAAATTTTGAATTAGTGATACATTTAGGGTAACATTTGTAATTCAAAAATGGAATAAGATTAGAGGTGGATAGTTTTGAATAATATGGTTAATAGGGTAATTGTTGGATGAAAAAGGCTAATAACAAATACCATGTGAATTAAGTTTCACAATTTGACTATAAGGTATTTGATAAATTTGAGGTTAAGATATTTGATTTAGAAAAAGGATAAGATAAATAATATTGGCTAAATTAAGACCTTAGATAAATAAAACTAAGGATTAAGTTTTATAACTTATTAATTTGAGATAATAATAGAGTTTCATAATGGTTAAACACTCTAATTGAAGTAATAACGGTCTGAAGTTTGGGGATATGTATATATATACTCTTAGGAAGTAAAGGTATATTATACAAGTTTAAGTCATATTTGTATGCTTAAGTAATAATGGATTTAGTAGAAAGTAAATGGTTGTGAAAAAACTTGGATTAATAGAAATTTTAAAGAAATACATTTGGAAAAAATGAATGTAAATAAATACATAAGTTATACGTAGATCATTTCGGCACATAAATTCTTGATCTAAGATTTGAGTACAGAACTTTGAGGTGTTTACACCAATTCGAAAAAGGATTTATCACTCGATTCTTGATGGCGAACATTGATGAGGGTTTGTGATTACGTACTCAAGTTTTCTATCATAGTTGAGAGCTGTGCAAGGAAAGTAAGGGTTTGTGATCAAGAAGTCTGATCAAAGTCCGCACTAGAAAATCGGGAGATCGATATTAGTTCGAAAGCAAAGTTGTGGATTCAAATAATAGATCGAATCAAATATCACATATAGTATAATGTTTTGGGTCTGTCTACAGAGTAGTTGGACGTATTCATTTATGTTGATATAGTATCAGTTTGGTTGTTTTTGGATGTATGGTCTTATTTGGTTGTTGTATATATTATCTTAAGTGTGCGGTACGCACCAGGATGGGTAGGATAGTAGTCTGACATGATGTATGTATATATAACCTTAAGTACATGATAAGTACTCAGGTTAGTATGGGGAATCTCTGTATGTATGTTTGGTATCATTTGTTTTAATGTTGTTATGGTATCAACCATCTTTTTATATATGCATCTTTTCTATCGTCGTTATAAATAAGTCAAAATGTTTGAGGATACGAGTGTGAGATAGATTCCTTTATCTAACTTTCATTTCGAGGACGAAATGCTTTTAAGTAGGGGAGAATGTAACGACCTGTAATTTCGCTACTTCGAAAATGAGTGATTTTGTTTATTTTATATTTAAAAGGGTTTAAAACATAAATAAATAAGTTATGTATAATAAATAATAAATAATAATCGTTATACAAAAATAACCAAATTTTTTCGCATTTGTCAGTTTTACATACACTGTAAAATTAGAGATTTTGATATTATTTAAATATGGTTTTATAATATAAATAGACATGTTTTAATTTATTTAAAAGAAGTAAGAAGTTCATTTTTAAGTTTGGTTTACATCAATATATAGCTTAACAAAAACGTCAAATTTTGACTGTAAAATTTAATAAAAAACACTGTTTTCAACCGTAACAAGTTGTCGCAACGTTTAATAAATGTGTTCACTTTATGACCTATATAATAACAACTTTACAAACTTTAAATCACATTACATTTAGCACTAAAAGACAAAAGGTTTATATTAGGAAAATTTGAATAAATATATGAAAAAGTAAAATGGTGTGATTTGACTAATTTTATTTTATTTTGAAATCTTTATAAACAACATCATTACTTATATCTTATATCATTAATGAGATGTTATGCATATACATAGGAAAGGAGCTAAATTATATGTTTAAATATTTACAAACCATAAAAAGATGACACCTCATTATCTCTTAACACGCTCTTTCATAAACATCATTCCACACATTAAATGCAACTCAAATCAAAGGCTAATCATGTCCAATAGTAAAAAAGGGTATTAATGTCATTTGCCACTAAAATCTCCACTTATAAATATAAGCCCAAACCCCTTCATTTTTTCACTATATTTCATTCTAAAAAATTCTCAAACTCCTTCTCTACTTCTTCATTTTCTTCCACCACCTCAACATCACCCTAACCCGAGTTCCACCCACCTCTACTTGGCCATACCCTCCACATAAACCCCTCTACCCAAGCCTACACGCCTCAAATACCCACGGCCAAGCTTCTAGTTGAAGCCACACACCCTTACACCCCCTCCTTTCCACCTACCCAAGTCCTCACATACCACACGCCCCCACCTACACACCACGGCCGAGCCAAATACCCCATACCCGAGCCTAAAACACACGCCCACCCCACCTACCCAAAGCACACGCACCCCACACAAAGGCCATAACCTCCCCTAAGCCCACGGTCACACTAAAAAAAAGGAAAAAAAAGAAAAAAAGAAAGAAGAACAAAAGAAAAAAAAGAGAGGAAAAGGCAAATTCGATACGTTTGGAAAAAAAGCGCGTTAGTTCGAGAAGCACGTTAGCCTACAGAAAGATTGACGGCGTGGAAATAAAGGTGAGAAAAATTCTCACCGCTTTTAAAAGATCGTATTTTGATATTGTTATAATAATCATCTTATTATATGCAAGTATATACCCCTTTGAATTGTTGTTATGGATGTTTGGATATGTTTGTGTTATGTTTGAATAGTTGCAAGTATTTATGGTTGTGATTATTTATCATATTAGTTGTGTATGGACCATAATTATGTTAGTGATGAATGTTAAACCTGATTATGCTCATTTTGATTAAGTGTTCCCTTTGATAAATAACGCCCAATTTTTGGTGAAATGATATACTTTGGAAAAATAAGTCTCTTTTTAAGTAGAATTTAAATTAAAGTAGAAATAAAAGAGAATTTGAAAATTGAAGTGAAATTGGAATTAAAAAGGATAGTTTAAGTGAAGTTGAGATGAATAGTGAAATTGAAATCGATTTCGAAAATTGAAATTGAGATTAAGGTTGAATTGAAGTTTAAATTGAAATTAAATTTGAAATTTAATTTTTAATTGAGTTTAATTTGAAGTTAGAATTGAAATTGTATTGAAATTGGAATTTAAAATTTAATATTAAAATAATAGGAATATAATAATATTATAATATGGAAAAGGTGAAAATACATTTTAAATATTTTAAAATGTGGAAATATTGATTTAAAATGATTTGTAATAATTTTATAAGTAATAAAATTCAATTTGAATAGATTATTTCAAATATTGAAAAATGAGTTAAAAATAGGTGCGTCGTGCAACGGTAGTTCGCGATTTCACGCCGAAAAGTTCAAATGAGTGCATGGAGTGGAATATAGCTCGGAATTCTTCGAGATAAGAAAATTCCGGACTATTATATCCATATCTTCTAAATGAAAAAATAAAATCAAAATTTCGTTGAGTAGATTTTGAAATATATCCAAATCAATTTTCTAGAAAAATCGCGCCAGTGCAGTTAAGTGACTATTACGGAAAATCCGTTTAAATGAACGCTTTTAATTATGGAAAAATATGGAGTAAATTTGATTAATCTATATAAATAATTTAGAAGATATTTGAATTAGAAAATATGAATTATCGAATGTTTAAAATTTGTTTAAATCAAATAAGCTTATATAGCACTTTCCGTAGCACTTTTATGCTACGAATTCTATAACTTTTTTGAATATGAGCTTTAAATGTGACGATTTTTCCTGGAATAAATTGTGAATGTTTTTAAAAGGAAAACTAAGCGTTTAAAAGATAATTTGGGATTTTTATAATCAATTCCAAAATAAAGTTGATAACTGAGTATGCAGAAACGACTAGTATATTTGTCCCACCTGTGAGATCTGGGAAGATAAAACAAGGTGTTTAACTAAGGTTAGGGATGGAGCAACCAGTGCCCTGAACTTACCTGACCTATGTTTTCTTTTCTTAGGCGAGGGGTGGAACAAATCGAAAGGAAAGCCCGGATGCTCTAAAAAGATTGTATTAAGGAGATTGATATTATCCAAAATTTAAGCAATCTCCAAAATAAATGATTCCTATGATCCTATTTACTAAAAAATGTTTGCTAAGAGTTAAGAAATTTGGATCGAGATTTAAGTAAAGGAAATTGAGATATTATCCAAAGCAAAAGAATGAATTACTTAGAATTATTCTAAGACAAAAGAAAGAGATTTCGAAATTATCTGAATTGAAATTAAAGTGAAAAGAAACTTTAATAAATCCTGTATAATCATATTCGCTTTTACCGATAATTGAATTTCGAAGGAACCAGGGTCGAATTTGGGTGATTCATATCCGAATACCACTTCGAACCCGTTTATGTGTTCGAAGAATGAAGATATTTGAAGATAGAGATATTGAGACGAATAATAACGAGGGACTACTTGTTGATTAATTGAGGATAAATCCCGATTCACTATATTATGCAATGGGCTCTTTGTTATGAAAAACTTCAAAACCACAAGGACTTCTCGCCTAGTAATGGCCGACGAAAGTACCTTCGGTTTCATTCGGTCCTAGAACAAACTTGTATGGAAGAATGTCTGACCTTGCATTCTAAATCACAATGAGTGATCTCTATAAATGTATATCAGTCGGTGGCGGAGAAAACACCTTCTCTTACCTTAACACCCTTCTACGAGACATACGAGCTCAGGAGGTTATACATTTGTAGAAATCAGTCATGTGAATGTGGAATGGCAATGTGGCATTCAAAAGTGAAAGAAGATGTGTTATGTGAAAAGGTAATCGTAGCCTCGAGCCTCATCAACCGGAAATGACCGAAACAGGGTTAGATGCAGCAAGGCTAAGTGGGTCATTCCCAATTAGGGTATGATCATCCCCTTTTAGATATATTTCTTCAGGCTATGATGTTTGGGGTGTAAATTAATGTGGTGTATGGAAAACGAGCGTTCGGTTAAAGGTTGGTAAGGACTGGGGGATGACATATTCGGTACTATCTAGTTATAGAGGTAGGCCGGTCTTGTGTTGGTAGAGGGCAGATGTTCTGTGCCTCGGGACATCCATCTAGAGGTGTACCCATCGAAAGGTAGTCCCTTTACCTGGTCATTTGTATGGAAATCCATTCTCCAATAAGGACATGCGGTTTTGTTTGTATTGGCGTAATGAATAGCCTCGAAATGCTATATGGGTAACCATTTCGGATAAGATTAATAAGTTTAATTGCAAATGTTTTTAAGGAATGTCACTAGAAATAATATCAAATGTTTTGATATATAAAAGTGTTTTAAGTTATCATAAGGTAAAAACCCATCCATGTTTATGTGTGGGCGTGGTCTTATGAGATACTCTTTCTTTTCAAAGGATTTTATTTAAAGGCTGATATATGACACTGTCATTTATTATTGAGTTTTTCTCACGCTGGTTTATCAAGCCTGATCCGGGTATTTTCAATACTCGAGTCAGATCCGAGTAGTTTCAGGTTTAGTCGAAGATGGTTGAAGTTTCCAGAGGAGAGCTGGAGATATTCGTCTACGTATGACATATTCTATTATCCGCTACTGTCTGTTTGTCTTTGTTTGATGTTTGTCCGCAATTGTAAGGATAGATGTTTATAACTGTCCAAGCTGAATTTAGGTTAGGCTTTGATATATGTTTTTTAAAAGTTTTCCACTGTAAAGATATTGTTCAACGTTAAATATTATTCCATTCGTATGAGATTATGTTCTGTCTATTTTCTTTATTACCCTCAATGATCCGTCTTTTCATGCAATTTGAGTTGGACATGTGTGGTTTATTGTCGATTCAAAGGGTACGGGAAAACGGGCCATTACATTGCCTAAAGTCAGCGAGTAAGCTTAGTCCTATTTAATTGTCTTTCGAAGCAAAGAATTATGTCAAGAATTATGTGGTTAGCTGTTCCCAATTGCTAATAGAATTTGGGGGATAGCTCTGGAACCATTTTAATGTGGGTCCACTAAATGTTACGAGTAGGAATCTACATTTGGTCTCATCTTAGGCCCAAATCTCCTGCATCTGAATTTCATATAAAGCAATGTGGTCTTTGGGGTCAGATGTTCCATTATCAGAGAGTTTCGAGATCCTGAATCTCGGAGGCATAGGAGCTTTCATGATTTCATAGGGAAAAGGCTGAACTTTCCGAAGCTTCATTTCGACGTCGAGACTAGATCAATCTTTTTGTAATTTCTATACCTGCTATAGTAATTTAATTAACAAGTTTTTCATTGCTTGATCCCCATCGAGTCTTCGAGTTTTGGCTTTGGTTATTTCAGTTTGTGGCCATTTTTGTTGCCTTCTTTCAAAATTCACAATTTCGAGACTTAGAGTAAAGGGCCTCTCAAAATGTCCCGCTCTTATCATCTTTTCAGTTTCGGCTTTCATACCCGCATCCGTAAATCTAGCTTCTAAAGCCTCATAAGTCATTGGTAATTTCCTGGGTTTCAACTGAAAGTTACAGGGTTCTCGTCTTCCTCAAGTATGGCTGAAACCTGTTTATACAATTCAACAAAAGAGCTCTTAACTTTGTTCTGGTAGTTGTCTAAGCATCATGCTATGTCAGAAATGAACTTCAACACCATTTGTCAAAATTCGCTTTCGGTGAGGACTGATGCAGCAATTTCCTCATTAATAGTTTGATTTGTTTGGTCCATTTGATTTCCTTCATTCGTATGCAGTTCTTCGATTCCCTCATCCTGGGTAGGGAAGCGAGGCATCTTCCGAGAGGAGGATTTCGACTTCATGTTGGGTTGAAAGGTTTGAGCTTACTGGATTAGAAAAGAATAGAGATTGGTGGCCCTCCTTCTAGCACCAAAAAGGTTGGATAGATTTTTTGTCCGAATAACACTCCAAAGCTTTAGAATCTTGTTTCAAAAGGATGTAGATAATGTTGAATCATGAGTTTTGATTCATGACAAGGAGCATTAACAAAGACTATATGGTAATAGAAACAAAAAGAGAGTAACATATACATGGTATAAACTACAAAGAGAAGAGACTTCAAAACTAGTTTTCGTATGATTATTTATTATGTTTTTGAGTCTTAGACATGTTTAGATACTGTTAAAATCATTCCTCAAGTAGTGACACTTACACACAAAACAAATTATTTTCGTTTGTATATGCATTGAAATTCACAGTGCAAAATTGCACAGGTCAGTCGGCTGATTACAGTCGACCAGTCGACTGACCTGGTGCAAAATGCACAGTGAAAAGAGAATTATTATACAAATTTGAATTTCAGTCAACTGAGCTTCTAAACTCAGTCGACTGACCTGCGTATAACGGCTATATTTTCTGAACGGATGCTTCCTCTCGCGAAGAGTTTCAATCCAATTCGAAGAGTAATGGCTGCATCTATTGATTGAATCTCTTAGCAAAAGGTTGTATCTATCTATGCACTATATAAACACATCAAAATCATTTTCCAAATCACCGATTCTTAAATAATTTACTGATCTTATTTACTCTCTATATTCTCTGCATTCAAAAGCAAACAAACCATCTTCATTGCTTGAATCCTTGAATTCATATTCATATTCTTTGATTCATAGCGATAATCTTCCTTTCATATCTTCACACACACTCATATACTTGAGGATTTGATTATAGGAAGGATGTACACACATTGACATATCTGTGTAATCAAGAACACATCAGTCAGAAAATTTTATATACTAGTAGAAGTCATGTTCTGCTGCTCAGGCATTGTGAAGTCCTCTTCGGCTGCTGAGGTGAAATCCTATTCCGCTGCTCAGGTCCCTGTTCGGCTGCTCAGGGGTTGTATAAACCTGTTCCTCCGGGTTAAGTGAGGGTTGCTGTTTTAGTGAAATTCCAAAAGGAGTCTGGGACTGGACGTAGGACGGAGCTTCGTATAAAAATCTCTGGTGTCATTTTTATTATACTGCTATTATCATTTTCCACACTAGTTATTTTTATACTCATATTCCGCATCAGTAGATAACTTAGTTTATATCGCATTGCCACTACATTTACATTGTTTTCAACTGTTGGCCATTTCGAACCTATAGCATAGCAGTTACTTTCATTTAGTATTAGAGCCTGGAATTCTATCGATCATCACAACATCATAGAATAATGGCCAGAAAACGATCCAGTCGAAATACAATAGGCAAAATCCATGTCAAAGCCACTAGTGAGGACTACAAAAAGGTACTTTCTGATTTGCAAATTTCAGTAAAAGATAATAATGAATTAGTTAGTATAAGCAATAAGATCTCAAAGCTTAATTTTATTATTTTAGAAAAGATGAAATCCGTTGAACTTGAAAATGAGAAATTGAAAAACGAGAAGTTAAATTTAGAAAATCAACTTGGTGATTTAAAGAATAATTTTATAACTTTTAAAGATATTCTAGATGAAAAAACACCATATTTGAAAAAGAGAGAGAAAAATTTTCAAAAGAAATTTTAGATTTGAAAAGACAAAATGATTTATTACAATCCTCTTTAGATAATTCAAAATCTCAAAATTTCCTTCTCAAAAATGAAAACTGTACGTTAAAAAACGAGAATTCTGAATTAAATAAGAAAATTGATATTTGAATACTAGTAATATTTCTTTTGAAAATAATAATTGTGACTTTAAAGCTAAATTTGATAAACTTAACACTGAAGTCACAAAATTTAATAAAGGTCAAAACGATTTAAACGTGATTTTATCTAGTTCTAGACCTTTACATGATAAAAGTGGTTTAGGATATAATAAAACTAATCGTAGAAATAGCACTAGATATGCTTTCATGTATAGTAAAAATGTTAGTGCTAGTACTAAATTTCGAATAAAGCCTAAATCCAATTTTTATAGAAATTCAAATACTGTTATGACCGATAATTTTTATAATTTCTCTAGAAATACAAAATCATTGACGGGAAATATGAATAAAAATTATCTAAGTATTTGGTCTCCTGTTAATTGGAAAAATAGAGAAAAATACATTGATGGTTATTTTGATATGGTAGTTAAAAATGAAAATTATATTTATACAGGTTCAACACAACCCAAATGGGTATGGTTTCCTAAAAATTAGGAAATTATAAGAACCTTGGGTATCACATGCTTTAAATGTTAATTTATTTTCTGATACCTTACATTATGTAGCTACATCTTGGTTTGTTAAGTCAGTTATGCTTATTCTATGCTTTATTGGTTATGTCTACTCCTTTTTGTCGATGACAAAGGGGGAGAAAAATGTCTACTAACAAGTTTTATGCAGATTACATTATCGCCACACATTCAGGGGGAGAAATATATATAACTTTTGTTATATAATTTCTACTGTATATCAATTCGTCAGTTACAGGTTGTCATCGATCAAAAAGGGGGGAATGTTGAATCATGAGTTTTGATTCATGACAAGGAGCATTAACAAAGATTATATGGTGATAGCAACAAAAAGAGAGTAACATATACATGGTATAAACTACAAAGAGAAGAGACTTCAAAGCTAGTTTTCGTATGATGATTTATTATGTTTTTGAGTCTTAGATATGTTTAGATACTGTTAAAATCATTCGTCAAGTAGTTACACTTGTACACAAAACAAATTATTTTCATTTGTATATGCATTGAAATTCACTGTGCAAAATTGCACAGGTCAGTCGACTGATTACATCGACCAGTCGACTGACCTGGTGCAAAATGCACAGTGAACGGAGAATTATTATACAAATTTGAATTTCAGTCGACTGAGCTTCTAAACTCAGTCGACTGACCTGCGTATAATGGCTATATTTTCTGAACAGATGCTTCCTCTCACGAAGAGTTTCAATCCAATTCGAAGAGTAATGGCTGCAACTATTGATTGAATCTCTTAGCAAAAGATTGTATCTATCTATGCACTATATAAACACATCAAAATCATTTTCCAAATCACCGATTCTTGAATAATTTACTGATCTTACTTACTCTCTATATTCTCTGCATTCAAAAGCAATCAAACCATCTTCATTGCTTAAATCCTTGAATTCATATTCATATTCTTTGATTCATAGTGATAATCTTCCTTTCATATCTTCACACACACTCATATACCTGAGGATTTGATTATAGGAAGTGTGTACACACATTGACATATCTGTGTTATCAAGAACACATTAGTCAAACAATTTTATATACTAGTAGAAGTCTTATTCTGCTGCTCAGGCATT
This sequence comes from Allium fistulosum, assembly GCA_030737815.1. Taxonomy (NCBI): domain Eukaryota; kingdom Viridiplantae; phylum Streptophyta; class Magnoliopsida; order Asparagales; family Amaryllidaceae; genus Allium; species Allium fistulosum. The sequence goes on along the minus strand of CM060904.1, from coordinate 202,828,982 downwards.
GTGAAGTCCTCTTCGGCTACTGCGGCGAAATCTTGTTCCGCTGCTCAGGTCCCTGTTCGGCTGCTCAGGGGTTGTATAAACCTGTTCCTCCGGGTTAAGCGAGGGTTGCTGTTTTAGTGAAATTCCAGAAGGAGTCTAGGACTGGATGTAGGACGGAGCTCTGAACCAATATAAAAATCTCTGGTGTCATTTTTATTATACTGCTATTATTATTTTCCGCACTAGTTATTTGTATACTCATATTCCGCATCAGTAGATAACTTAGTTTATATCGCATTGCCACTACATTTACATTGTTTTCAACTGTTGGCCATTTCGATCCTATAGCATAGCAGTTACTTTCAGATAAATTGAATGAATATCGAAACTATGCAGATAATAAGCACTGAAAGGTAAAGAGACATGAGATTTATAGTGGTTCGGGACTAAGATCCCTACGTCCACTTCGAAGGTTCCGTCATGAGCTTTTATTCCTCAATTTGATGTACAAGTACTTCTATTCCAAAGTCCATCGTTAATGTTCTCTTGATTAAAGCCTTTTAAATAGAGTAAGGGATATGGAATGATTGTAGAATGTCAAAAAATATCCAGTCCATTTCTTTTCAGTAGCATGTGGTCCTCTATTTATAGTGAATTTAAGATTCTCCCATTAATGCAGGGGCTTTCATGTAGATTGATGACCTGGCTTACTATAGGGGGCTTGGATTCAAACACTTGTCATCATCTTATCGAGAGTACTTTAACACAAATTAATGACGTGTCACTCTTATATATAGTTCCATTGATTCCTTTCGTTTTTATTAACTGTTGATCTCGGTTTAGGGCTATCTAAGTCATTGATTATTGCTACATGTTGAAATGACTTTGGTCTCGGTAGTTGCCGCTCTCGGCTGAGCTTGGTTCCTTAATTGGACAATGGTCTTGATCTTAATCGACATCTATGCTCTTTCTTTTGGATCCTGGGTTCTTGGATATTGATTCTGGTGTTTAAGCTCTCAGTGGAAAATGAATAATGGATCTCAAAATTACAAACCAATGAGCTTTCCTTTCGAATATTCGTAACTTGTACCAAGTATAAATCATGGTGTAACAATATTTGTAACATACAAATGTTATATACATATAATTGACATTATAAAATATAATAATTTTAAATAATAATATAAATAAATTTGACTTTAAATTCTAAATTTAAAATTAAAATTTAAAATTTCAGATCCCAATTTATATAATAAAATATCCGGAGATTTAAAATTCAAATCAATATATTAAATTTTAAATGAATATATATATATATACACAATGTATATTTCAAAAATAATTTTTTATTATATAAGCATATATATATATATATATCAAAATTAATATTTCAAGTATATTTATATAAGAGGGAATTAGGGAAAAGGATAAACTTCGAAAAAAATTACCTAAAAGACATCAAATTTTATTTTAGGCCAAAGGACAAAATGTTAGTTATAATTTAGGCTGAAGGACAAACTTTAAAAAAAGTTAGGCTAAAGGACAAAAGCTAATTTTATTTTTAGGCATTATATTCAGTTTTATAGTATGAAAAACTAGCATCGTCCTTCATCGTAAGAAATAAACTTGTTGTCCTTCAGTCTAATTTTTTTCTTCAAAATTTGTTCTTGTGCCTATTTTCCTGTTTGTATAATATATATATATATATGTGTGTGTGTGTGTGTGTATTAGTGTGAAAATGATTAAATAAATATTTATATATATTAACAAATATTCAGCTTTAAAAATATTAATCGAAAATAATTTTTTTAAAGGCTTACGATTTAGAAAAAATAATTTCCTAATTTATATATATCCGTATGGAAATCTTAATAAAAAATTAATTTTTTAATGAAAACTATTCTAAAACATAGGTGTAATTTTATTAAGTATTGGTTCGTATAATTTATAATATAAATATATATCCAGTTTATAAAAATTTAGGTATAATTTAAAAATAAATTTACATACATGCATATATATATAACGTATAGATTTTTATATATATATATATCCATATTTTTTTTGTAAAAGTAGTCTATATGAAATAACAAAATTTATATTTGCATATTTATATTTAATTATGTTTTTATTTTAAAATCAATTTCTGTTTTAAATTCAATATAAATATTATTAAATTCGAGTTTTTTATCTTACAACCTTGAGCTATATGTTTATATATATATATTAAATACATACAAAATATCTATATATATGTAGATATATATATATATATATATGTGTGTGTGTGTGTGTGTGTATCATCCAATATAGGTAGCATAAACATATGTGGATTCACGATAATTCATATACTATCTAAAAACATATATAACATGATGAAAATTATATACAAATGTAAATCTAAATGTAAATGAAAGATTTACCTTAACTAAAGCCTAGTTGTAACAAGTTGAAATGTTGAATTGATGAACTCATCGAATTAGCACCCAAAATTCCAAAACATGCTACCAGATTGAAAGCCTCAACAACCATCTACTATTTGTATTTAAATTAATTTTTAAAAGCTTAAAAATTGAGGAGCAATGGCAAGGGGGAGGTCTGCTAGATCTGGTCTATAGGGAGGAAAATCAAGAGTTTCTAAAGTAGAGTTTGAGGTGTTTAAATAGTAAAGATCCAAAGAAGCAAAAAGAGGATCTGGATCCACATTACCCGCGTACTATTTCCCACCTTTTGAATCATTATTCAACCCCACTCCAACCACTTTTGGCCAGCCACTACATGCCCATATTTGAGCCTCAAAATTTATTCAAGCTCGATTAATAAAAATGCATTTAAATCTAATGCAAGTGCTCATTAATACCATATATCGATACGTGTGTATATAACTTTTATATACACACTATTTTAATATCGAATAATTCAAATATTAATCTTCACATGTCACCTTAACTAGTGGTGTGACATTACGGCCAAATTTATCACTTACATAACTTTGGTAAAAAATCCAATTTTACTAATTTAAGCATTGCTCGGTAGTGATAATTATTTGTACCAATTCTCTTCGTCAATACTATTTCACATTAGGACTTATATATGGAATTTGATAATGGTCAAATTTCCAATATCATCTTGTTGGCGTCGAAAATGACCACCAACACCCAGTTGTATGAAAGCACCAATATCTAATCCAATTACAGAAATATGAAGATAAATTGAAGAACAAAATTAAAACAATTCGAAAGCAAGAAAATAGAGATAAAGATTTATAGTGGTTTGGCTAACTCTGGCCTACGTCCACTCCAAAGATTTTCCTTTTATTAGTTTATACTGCTGATTACAGTTACAAATCCTTGAAATTCAAGAATAAAAATGGCAGAGTATAGCCTAGGTAGTGATAAGTTAGGGGTATGCCCTAGAGGCAATTATGTAATTTATTACGTATATCTAACTCGTTGACCAATCTTGTTCGAAATAAAAGTTATTTTCTTTCTATTATATACTTGATATAATATGATTATATTAATTAATTAACTTATTTAAAAGTATATTTAACAGAAAAATCCATAAATGGTATATTTTGTGATAGTAGTTACAAAGTGTTGTAATCGTGAGTAATTTATCACAACGAAACAAATATACCATTTTAAATGTTCCTAGTCAAGATGCATCAAGACTGGATATTGATGCATCCGTTGAGGCTAGAGTACATAATGCTCTCCAAATGTTGGGCAGTGTATTACTCATGACTGCTGGAGAACCTAGGGGTTATGTACTAATAGTTATTGGATAATTATGGAACGACTCACTCGATAGTTTTCTGTTGGTTAATATAACTAAGGTCAAAAAGAAAATATCGATGTGACTGATTTACATAGTTCACTCAACTTGAGAATACTGTGGATCTTCAATATGAAAGCTCCGCTTTGATTATAGCTAAATCATGGCATGGCGTCCATCGAGTGACTATAGGTTGGTCGAGTGGAAGTATTGGAAGTGAAGCACTATTCAAGAGTATATGCGGTTAGTATTACAGTCAACTTAAGTCAACTCAAAGTCAAAGTCTCTGGCCAGAGTATTTCGGTTAATAATAATTGTTATTATTGAACCAAGGAATTTGTATTTAGACTATAAAGTTGAATATGGATAAGGTTGGAATTTTGACCATTACGAAATTCCATAAGTCCAAAGTGATATATTTTGACGAAGAGAATTGGTGTAAACAAATGTTACAACCGGGTAACACTTATTAAACAAAAATTGGATTTTACCGAAAATGAGTAAGCGATAAATTTGGCTATAATGTCACACCACCTGCTAAGTGATGTATGAACGTTAACATTAGAAAAGTTCAATGTTAATCGCTGAAAATATTTACGCGCAAGAGTTACACAGATGAAATGATGAATTCCTTTAAGACCGAACGATTTAATTAGTTTATAAGTTTTATAAATTAATTAAATTAATTAATGTTTATGAAATATTAATTATAAAATTTGAATATGATTTTAGAAATAAATATTGTTATATATATTTATAATAGTTATAAATATATCGATCGATATATAATATCGACAAGCGATTAAATTAGATTTAATTGCATTGTATTTTGGCTTGGGCTTAGATGGGTTAAAGGCCCATCATTAGGTCTGAAAAATTTCGGTTTTGGGAAGGTCTAGGGGTGGCTAAAACATAAGGAATTGACTTAGAGATAATGGGTTGAGATAAAGTGAGAATGGATAAAAAGGTTTTCTTCGTTTCTCTCTAATACAAATATATATATATATATATATATATATATATATATATATATATAAATAAACAATAACTATCCTTTTTGGCCGCCATTACCTTCTAAATTGCTGGTAAAAACATAGCTCTCAATCCACTCCAAAATTCTCAAATATATTTCAAATTAAAATAATATTATTCAATAGTTCGAGATTGGTGATTCCGGACTTGCAATCTGACGAATCAAGAACAGTAAAAGGAAGGAAAGTCATTGCTTCGACGTGAATTCAAAGGCATCATTAAATTGGTAATTTTAATTCATATTACAGTAATTAAATTATGTTCTATGATCCTATAATGAACAATTTCATATATGTTTAAATATATTGATACTATATGTTTAGTTAGGTGAGATTTTTGTAGGTGGATGTGGTTGTCACAAATCAGTTTGGTTATGTGCATAATTTGTTTATTATAATATTTGATTTATGTATAGACAAATTTTGTTTACTGTACAAAATCAAATTTTATCATTAATAATTTTTTTATATATATTTATTAATAAATTCATATATATATATATATATATATATGTATATTTCTCTCTCATAATAGCATATATGCATATATAATATATATATATATATATATGATTTAAAAATTTTAGTACACTTATTTATATATAATATGAATTTACAAATTTGAAAATTAATTATCATACATATATTCATATTTTTAAATTAACATTTAATGAATTTTTGAATTGTTTATTATATATATAAAATAATTATTACATTAAAATTTCAATTTTATATTTTTTGAAAATATTATATCATTTTATAAACATATAGAAAAAATTTAGGAATTTTTCAATAAAGTTTATAATTTTTAGTAATTAATATTCGGAAAAACTGTTTATGATTTATTAAAAATAATAATTTAATTCAAAAATTCTTTATAATTTTTTTTAACTTTTCATTCATTATCCTAGAATTTCTGAAATTTTAAAATTTGAATTTTATATAGTATATTATTTTATATTAAATAATTGTTGCTGAAATCAATGTATTTGTTTTTAAAAATAATAATTCACCTTTGAAAATCTCTAGATTTTTTGTAAGCTCTATTTATAATCCTAGATTTTTGAAAATTATAAAATTTGAATTTTCATCAATATATTATTTTATGTTAATTATTTATGGATGAAAACATTATTTTATTCATAATATATACAAATTAAAATACTAAAATTATTATTTTTCCAAAACTAAGTTAATTTTGAATTATAAATAAATTTTAATAATTTTTCTCTCCCTTTCTATATATATATATATTTTTCTATATATAAATGTTTTATGTTCATATATTATATATAATATGTTTATACATACATGTGTGTGTGTGTGTATATGTGTGTGTGTATGTATATGTGTATATATATTTTGTAACACCTATACATGACATATTTGGATAACATACATGACATACAAAATGAGCTAATATTTCTGTTGCAGTGTAAATCCCAACATCTACATATGGGCATATTATATCTTTCATGGATTATTACGTTACACATGCACTCACACATATATGTATATGATACATTTATGTATAAACTAAGTCAAATAAAATTAATTTCATATCTTAATATATTTAAATTTAAATAAAATAAATGATTTTATTTAAATGAAATTTAGAAATGTTCTAAATCATTTAGACTTCATAGGCCCAATAAAAGATCCGATAGGGTAAATTTTTTAAAATTCACCCATAACTCCGCTGCGGGCTAGTCCAGTTCCAACATGTAGAAGATAAGGAGAAGGCAAAAAGAGCCCCCATTCTGATGCCATGCCTACTGTATTTATAGGTGAAGATGACCAACAGTCTCTTTGGAACTTTGGCAAAAGGACCTTCTAATCCACATGGGCCCACTATAGGGGTCGCTAGGCTTAACTCCCAATGAGGAAGGATCGGTACCGATCCTTTCATTGGTTGATTTTTAGGCAGCGATTCCTATGGTGGCTTCTACATACTAAAATATGTTTAACCTCCAATTTTAATGTTATTCGAATCAACAAAGCTCGAGTTATTGATTGTTGAATGCAAGAATACCCTTAGACTTCGATACATGCCTGACCCTATTCAATGAAGTTTGCTGATCCATATCTACCAATAAAGCATGCCAACCCCTCTTTTATGGGTCGAAATATGTCGATCCCTCAATATTGAGCATGCCAATCCTTCCTTTATGGAGTATGCCAATCCCTCCTCCATGAAGCAAGCCGATCCCTCCTCCATGAAGCACGTTGATCCCTCCTTTTTCCAATGAAGTAGGCCGAACACTCTATAGCACCTAACCCATGTCGATCCCTTCCAAGTTGCTGAGCCATTGAAGTATACTGATCTCTCATGGATGTAGCATGCCGACCCCTCTAAATTGAAGCCGATCCCTTATTGACTTATATGACCGATCCCTATATATGTTTTGTCACAACTGACTTCACCAATCCCTCAAGCTATACAATAATACTGATCCCTCAAGCTATACAAACTCAATGTCGATCCCTTAAGCAATGTTGAACCATCTCAAGGAGCCTATCCATACTGGTCCCTTCCAATTTGCCATATTATGCCGAACCCTTCCATCCGTTGAACCATATTCCATATTTTGAACATTCTTCCTTGCATATCTTTCAATTCCATTCAATCTTGACTTTATGTAACCGTTTGTACCTAATTTCTGGGCCCTACAATCGTTGCTCTGTACTTATCGGCCTTGATAATCGTGAAGTCTATTGGGTTAAATCCACCCGTGTACTGCCTTGCAAAAAGGTGAGTTAACCCATCAATATTCAACTTTATAGTCCAAACACTAAGGTCTTGGTTCACTAATAACAATTATTATTAACTGAACCGCTCTGGCTAGAGCCTTTGACCTTGAACTGACTTCAATTGACCAGGATACAAACCACATATAATTGGGGAGATGAATTCCCTCTTGAATAGTGTTTCACTTTCAATGCTTCCACTTGACAAAACTATAATCGTTCGATGAACGTCGTGCCCTTTAATCAAAGCAGAGTTTCTATATTGAAGATGATAGTATTCTCAAGTCGTTGAAACTATGTAATATTATCACATTGATATTTTCTGTTTGACCCTAGTTATTTAACTAACAGAAAACAAACGAGTGATTCATTCCATGATTATCCATTAGTACGTAACCTCTTGGTGCCACCATCAACCATGAGTAATACACTACCTAACATTTGAAGAGCGTTATACTCTAGTCTCAGCTGATTCATTGGTATCCAGTTGCAATACATCACGACTAGGAATATTTAAAATGATATGTTTATTTTATCGTGATAAATCACTCATGATTACAACACATTGTAACCACTATCATAAAACATACTATTTATGAATTTTCTATCAAATATATTTTAATATAATTAATTAATTAACATAACATATTATATCAAAGGATATAATAGAACGAAAACACATTTTAATTCGAACAAGATTGATTATCGAGTTGGATATATTTAACAATTATCTAGTTGCCCCTAGGGCATACTCCTAACTCTATCAAGGACAAATTTTCATTTTATACGAATTAATAACTACGGTTACAAACACAAGTATAACGATCGATTAAATATTTCTTCTTAGGATTTTCTACTTAATATATTTAAAATATTAATTATAACCCAATTTAATTATATATACAACATAAACCAAAAGCTTGCTTTATTTTGAACAAGATTTGTTACAAGAGTTAAATTGTATAATCAAATTTCATTATTGCCTCTAGAGCACACCGTTAACTCTGTCAGTGTTAGCATTATCCTCGTTTAAACAAATCATAAATTGTAGAACAAAATTTAATTGGGGTTTTTGAATGAAATCAATTTTTAAGGTGATTTGCTTGTGTTCTCTAAATTTGTACCTCGAATTGGAAGTAATATAATGTTATTTGTTGAGTCCTTGGATAAATGCATTTGCCAAACCATTTAAGGCTTTATCGTCTCTATTTTATTTCCATTTGGTTTTTATTTTTCATATCACTGTATGTGATAGATATTTATTGTCGGTTGAATTCGTTATTGATTTATAATCGAAATACTAGATCTTTTAGGATAACATCAACTATAGCTGTGAAATTAGTAAAGTTTCAACGACAGTACTCATCCTTGAAAAAGCTACCTAAGTATGTAGCAGACTTATCACAATATAACTCAACCCATCTACTTGAGCCGTTAACCCTTTTTATAAATAAGTTGGGTCAACTCATTTATGATTCATTTTAAAAAGGTCGTAATTGTGTAATCAATTTATTTAAAATTTGAAATTTGAAAATGTGAAAACTAAAAGAAATATGGATTTCTAAAATTTGAAAATTTTAATTTTGAAAATCTAAGATTGAAAATTTGATCTTGGAAATTTAAAATTTTGGAATTGTGACACGAACGACTAGACTTCTTCGTTCAAACTGCAATAACCTTTTCATGTCGATTGGAATTAGACAAAATTTTGTCCAGTGAACCAGATCAGTATTACGAACAACATGAACCACTTAGATATTTCATATTCCGTATATATGTTATAGTTCTTAATGGTGACAAACAGTTGTAGTTAGCAAATAACAAGCTACATTCCACATCTAAACTCTAACTCGAGTACCACTTCAATTATGCATTTTCTCTGTAACACTGAATGATCATGTGGAAATTACTCATAACAAATAAAATTTTAAAAATTTGGATTTTAATAACTTGAAGTTCTTGATTTTGAAAATCAGAACTGCGTAAATTTTAAGTTCTAAACATAAATTCTATGCCCGAATATTCGAATTTTATGTTGAACTTTGATTTGAATTTGAATTACAATTGAAATTTAAGGTTGAGATTTTGCATTCTCACTTGAAATTGAACTTGAAATTTTCAAATTTTCAAATTTTCAAATTGAAAATATGTAACTTTGAATTTTGATTAAAGTTATAAATAGAATTTGAAACTTTGAGTATTCTAGGATGCTTGACTGCTCCATTAAGCGAGCTTACCAAATGCATCCAAACCTACTCTCGCCATGAATACTAATCCCAACCCTTTATATGACGTTATCATGAACATGTGCAGTAGTCTGCGGATAGTGGAACAAAGCAGATAATAAATGGGTATTGTCCAAATAAATGTTGGGCTTTGGCTTGTTAATATATAAGGTTATTGTTCAGATGCATGTTGGGATATGGCCTGCTTAACAATAAACTAAATAATTCGCCAATTTTTATGTGTTCAAAAGAGTTGGAAAACAGCTTTAGGTTTCCATTGACACAAAGATCAGCTCTATTTTCAGTAGAAGAGTTACAAGAATTCAGTATGTAATGAATGCCGGTTTTCTCCATTTTATCCAGCTTTGTTTCTTTGTTAGGAAATGAAGTGTTCGAACCCAAATTAGCAGTACTGCTAATTCTAGGATATCTCAGTTCAAGAAAGCTTCTATCATTACTCCTAACATGAGTCAATGCGTTAAAGCTACGGTTGCTATTTGGAGAAGAGCTATAAGGATGGTAACGGTTTCCATATCCCCTTATACACCATTGAGATTGATGATCAAGGATTTTATGGCTACTTTGCATGGAAGATCCAGAATGTGAAGAGTTTGCATTAAAATAACCATTTTGCTCACTGCTTTGCGATTTTTTAGAATTAGTTCGCTCCATGCGGTGAGAATTTTGATGACCTCCTAGAGCTTGAGGGGAAAGAAAGATCTTATCACAAAATTTATATGGATAAGTTTTTTCAGTACTTTTTGTTGTGATTTTTCCACATTGTTCCTGATCGAGCATTGCCTTTTCAAACAAACATGAATAAAAGAAAATGTTAATAACAAAATCATTGAAAGATGAAACAGTTCTAATTTTGAAGAGGAGTACATATTTGAAAAGCAACCATTAACGATTGCCACACTACCTATGATTGCAGCGATAATATTAATAGATTACTTTTTAAAATTCCATTTATAGATTGATCTATGGGTTTAGAAATCTAGCTAGTAATCCATTGGACAAATTTCAACATCGTGAATGAGACCAAGTAGAAGAACACAAACATAAATTAAGTATAATGAAGAAAGAGTTACTTACTTCCATTACTGACTGAAGGGATCAAAGGCAAAAAAATGTAATCTAATTTTTGGCTTCTTGTAACGACCCACTATTTAGGACCATTCAAATCGACAATAATCCACACATGTCTGACTTGAATAATTCAAAATAACAGATAGTAAATAAATTTAGAGCAAATGAAATCAAATACACAGAATCACAGACACAGAACATATCAGAATAACTCGCAGCGGAATATAAAAACCATAGTAGTTCATGAAGCTACTATAACAAACTCTCAAAACATAATACATAATATCTGTTTGAAAACATATACAATAGAAATCTCAAATAAATAGAAGTTTATGAATACCAGAACTGAAATAGAACAACTGAACTGAAAGGAACAGATAACTAGACAAGCAGAATCTCCAGTGATTCCTAGCTCCAGAAAGAGATCCAAAGCTAAGCTGTAAATACTCAGGCTGACCCGAGCGTAAAGTAAGACACAAAACACTCGAGTCAGGACAATATATACTTATATAATGTAAACCAACTCAAGTGAACTGTAGTAGAAATGCACAATAACTCAAAGGATGCTTGGGATCGCCCATCCCTTAAGGATCAGTTAAACTATAAATTAAATACATGTCGTGGTTAAAATTTCAAAATGGTATTTTATACTTCGAAATCAAATATCATTTCAAAATTCAATATCATTCAAAAATCCATTTCAAAATATCAAAATATCATATTTCAAAATAGTTCATATTTCGAAACAAATTACTTCATTTTAAATCATAAAATGAAGTTATTATATTTAATAATTAAATTATTAAATTTCCAAAAATTTAACTTTTCAAAGTTCATTCGTTCACTTAAATTAATTAAAACAAATGAAAATTCAACTTTCGCAAGATTTAGAAAATGCTACGGAAAGTCACATTTAAAACAGTTCAATTTAACAAAAGACAGCATTTAAAATGCTGTAATAGGGTTACATTAGTTTCAAATAAACTTAGTTAAATTCAACCATTATAACATTTACAAAAATGCTATAATAGCCTTTAATTAAATTTAGCCATTTGGTTCATTATTATCAACTACAGCATTTATAATTGCTGTAATATTCTTTACCTTAGAAATAATAGCATTTTAGAAATGCTGTTAATTAAAATTCAGGGTTTTCAATACAGTGTCACAAGCAATTATATTTTTATATAAATCATTTTCAACTTATAAAATCATAATTTCTCACTTTTAAAACAATCATTTAAATGCCAGTATATTCATGATTTTATAAAGTTAAATTTCTATTCAAAAGTCAACATTTTGTAATAATTCACATATTAAATTCACACATTAAATTTCAATTCTTTATAATTAAATTTTAACTTAACACTTAAGTTTAAATCTCCCATATAACTTATTTTCATTTTATTTACTTACCTTCAAAAATTCACTTTTAAACAAAATTCATAAATTCCAATTTAAGCTATATTTCAAAAAAAAATTCAACTTAATATTCATTCATTTCACATTTTTAACTTTATTCAAAAATCATTAATATATATTATAAATTCATTTTAAATTCATTTTAATTCCAAATATCATAAATTTATCATATTTCATATTAAATTTAAATTCCATTTCATCACCAAATTAGAATTTTCAAAATAACTTACATTTCAAATTTCCAACTTTACCATTTATTTATTTCACTTATAAATTCTCAAAAAATCAAAATACTTTACAAAAATCATTTTTAATTAAGTTGAAATCAAAATATTATAATATTTACATTTCTAAAATAATTTAAAAATTTTAGGAAACATATTTTAACCACGGGTCTGTAAATCATTTTCTAGCCAAGGTAAAGTAATACGGATACTATATCTTTTCAATCAGTAATTACAAAGAAAAATCCGGGTTTGATCATTTCAAACTCGCAATCCCAAGTAAGAGTGAAATGAAAACCACTCAGGCCTATCATTTCAGCCTATAACGATTTTCCCATATTCTAAAGTCCGTTCGGGTATGTATCATTTCAACCAATAGTGATTCTAATCTACAGGGAACTTGCAGTGTGATAAACTAATATAAATAACAGAATAGCATGATATAATAGTAACATATGGTATAACAGGTGTAAATACAAGTGTGAACACAATATGAATATAATATGGCAGTTATAACAGGATGATGTAAATTACAGATTCAAATGGTGTCAGTTTACTAGTTATATAAGTACACATCGTCTGGTGAGAATAACTCACTTGTATAAGCTGGAGATGACAACCAATTGCACAAACAAGGAACTTCAAAGGCACGATAACACGACAATGATTTGAGAGTGGGAGAGCCAAAGCTAATTTCCTTGTTAAATATCAAACAAAACAAATACAAACATGAATTACAAACCGAAATATTACAAAACAATGCTAGGAATAACTACCCAATTCAAAGCTAGAGCTTTTGCACTTGCATTCAACATCATATGCTTCAGCCATAGGCTGGAAAAGCACTGTTATGGGATGGTTTTGGATCAGGTTTGGATCAGGTTAAAGCCATATATGGGTCGGCCATAGCAATATAAGGAGGAGATGAAGGATATGTGCTTGAATTTCAAAACAAGGCAACTACAAGTGGTTTCTATGCCACAAATGGTTCGACCCTATGCAACATGGGCACGGCCAGGCCTGTAGTGGACTGGATAATGGTGTGGCAGTGGCTTTGGGTCAGGTAGGTGCTGGTGGAAGTGATGCAAGAGGCGGCCAAGGTGGTGGTTGGAGTGGGGAAGGCAATAGGTGCTAGGCTATAGGGTTTTAGGTGGATGTTTGCTCAATTTTTGGTGGATCTACATCATATATGGCCATGGATATGGATGGTCAGTGGGCTGGAGAAGATGGTGGCCTGATGCGGTGGTGGTGGAGGCAGCCATGGTGATGGAGGAGCAAGGGCTGAACCATGGAAGGTAGAAGGCAAGTGCAAAAATCAAACAACAAGTAGAAAAAAAATGGAAAAAGAATATGAAAGTTTACCAAATATTCTTTGTTCAGATGGAGACCAAAATTTTTGAGGTGAGAAGTGTTTCTATACGTGAAAAATGAATAAGAATGCAGCTGAAAGAATGAGATAGGGTCGGCTATCAATGAATGCAAGAGTTTAGAAATGAAAAGGTGGGAAAACCAAGAGACTTAAGCAACTAAAGGGTCACAAACCTTTCAAATTTCCATAATTCTTTTTGCAATTTTAGATAACTGAAAAATGCATATAAATTCATATAAAAACACTAAAATTTAGTAAATAAACAAAAATAAATAGATAAATATTAATTATATATAAATTAAATAAATAAAAACAGCAAAATTTGCAAACTAGTCTTGAAAATATGAAAATAAATGCAATGAACTTTGGAGAATTTTTATGTAATTGAAAATATTTATAAATAAAAATAAGAACACAAAATAAAGTGAATTAACAAAAATAAATAAATAAATTTTAATTAAATATAATTTTAATGAAGAAAATAGCAGAAAAATGGAAACTAGCCTTTAAAAATAGAAAATAAATGCAATAAATTTTGGAAAAAATTTTATTATCACTTTAAAAATATTAAAAGACAAAGTATACATAAAATAACATATTAACACATATTAAAATAAAATATGAAAAAGAAAATATAATTTATAAAATTTAAAATAAACAAAATTTCTAAATAAAACAAATTGCATTCAATATTGAAATACACATAACTTTCACAATTTAACTCCGTTTTCAACGAAACGAAAAGCAGTATTCCTGTTATTAAATATATTTTCATAATAAAAGATAAAATTTAAGAATTTAAATAATTTAAATTTGAAGTTTAAAAGTCAAAGTTTGAACAATTTGACCAGAAATTCACTTTACAGTAAAATATTCAAATTATACTAGTTTGAACTATAAATCACTTAATAATCAACATTTATATTTAAAAATGAAATATTTGAAATAAACTATTTTAAAAATAATTTAAATAAAAGAAAGTCAAATTTTAAAATATATACAAAAATCTAGGGCTGTTACACTTCTGCACTACCATTTATATAGTGATAACCTGATAGGATTATATTAGGAAAACGATTCATTCAATTATTACATTTATCTCTTATACATGAATCAATTCAATAAAAATCCACAAAATTAATTTATAAGATCGTATATCTGACTATATATAATTATAGTTTTGTTCCTTCTTTATACATGATTCACTCTCTATGTTATGTTTAAATCCTGTTATAGTATTATGGATGGTTTAGTGGTTGGATCAATAATTATATGAATTAATGGTTTTTTCTTC
Source organism: Allium fistulosum (assembly GCA_030737815.1). Classification (NCBI taxonomy): domain Eukaryota; kingdom Viridiplantae; phylum Streptophyta; class Magnoliopsida; order Asparagales; family Amaryllidaceae; genus Allium; species Allium fistulosum. Next base: position 202,813,824 of record CM060904.1, on the reverse strand, counting down.
TTTGCAAAGATAGACAGCAAACAACTCTGTTATTGTTTAATGAATCCAATTTTGAGTAGAAAATAAATTAATTACGATGTGCGCTTCTTATGTAGAGATACATTTCTGAACTTTGTAGTTTATACTATAATGAGTAAAATAACATGCTTGTTTCCTGAGTTTGATCCTTATGTTTAAAGTTTAAACTGGCTTAATCGATAATAATTCGATATGAATTTTCCAGCTTGTACAAGGTTATAGAGTCAGGTATAGCTTGAATGGAAAGTTCTCCATCGAAGTACTACTTTTGATTGCCATTATAAGAAATATATGGAGTTGATTTTACATGCATAGTATTGTCCTAGATAAATAGTTATACAAATGTTCAAAATAAACAAATGTGAACATTCAACTCTCAAATAATGTTACCTAAACTGTAACAGTTTGTTATTATAACTGTACTTTCATGGGTATGATAAATATTATATTTCAGTGAACTTTTACGTATCACTACTAGTGATATATTCAGTGTACACTTGTATTTTAAATTGGCTGGAAATAATAAATGTGTAAGTTGGAATATAGTCTCTGTTGTGTGTGTGAAGGTGTTTTCCAGCTCCATGACCCTAAAATTGATAATAGTCGTTGTCAAAATTTTAATGGTAAATCTTGGTTCAGCACCTAATTGTCTTGACCATTTTATGTTTAATAGAAGAATCATTTATATACTTCTGATTGGAATCGAAACAATTAAGTAACTGCATAGTAATTCAAAATTAATCATGATTTAATGAATTTTTTACTGTAATGTTTTTACCCAAAGCAAATAATCTGATGCAACATGCTCTGTAGGATCCATAAATTTCAAAGCAATTTGGACACAAATAGACGGGATGAATTCCTATCCTAAATTTAGTGTATCATGTGTCTTATTAAATGCTTTAAAACTTTTATTCCATTTTTTCTTTTCTTTTTTTGTATACCGTTATTTAATATATATTTCATACTTTTAAACAATTTTCTAATTTAATACCGCATCATAAATAATTGCACAATTTTCTCCACTTGATAATACCATTAAACTTTATTGTGCATACTTCACTTTGATCATATTTAAATCATGGAATGATGTCCATCGAACAACTATAGTTGGATCAAAGTTGAAGCATTGAAAGTGAAACACCATTCAATAAAGAATTCGTCTCTTCAGTTACATGAGTTTAGTATCACGATCAACTATAATTAACTCAAAGTTAAAGTCTTTGACTAGAGCACGGTTAATAATAAATGTTCTACATGATCCACAGACTTTGTTTAAGGACTAAACAGTTGAATGTGAACAATATTAGAATTTTGACCAAAACCAAATTCCATATAAGTCCTAAAATGATATAGTGTTGATGAAGAGAATTGGTCTAAATAATCGTTACTAAAAGGTACCGTTAAAACTAAAAATTGGATTTTACCAATTAAATTGTATAACCGATAAATTCAGACAAATGTCACTCCACTAGCTAAGGTGATGAGTGAAAATTAATATTCGAGTACTTCGATACTAATCGCCGACTGATTTACAGTTACAAGTTGCACAACCGCATTGATATTTTGTTCGAAATACCACACGATTTAATTGATTTATAAATTATTATGAATTAATTAAATTGATTAATATTTATTAAATATTAGTTATTTATTTATTTGATGTATGTGTGCTACAACTAATTTTTATATGCCATTAGTTATTAGTTGGGTACGTATATAATAGTTATATATGTACAAATTGATATATGATATCGATACGAATTTAAATTAGATTCAAATACAATTATTTACTAAACGAGTTTGTAGCATTAGAAGGCCTATGTAGCCTATTTGTTTAGACGACCACGATAGGAGGAAGAAGGGATTTTAAATTTAAATAGTTATATCTGGAATTGGTACGAAATGGATTAGAAAAATAAGCATAATAGTTCTCCTTATCTTTCTATATATGTTCCATCTTAACTCCTTCATTTTGTGTTCCTCTCCTTTTTGCTCTTCTCTTCCCTTTATGGCCAGCCTTGTTTCCTAACTCATGGCTAATAATAAATTCACCGAAACAAAATCAAAATAAATTAATAAGTGATGTTTCTTATTCTTGCAATATCTGAAGGGTGGTTCTTACAAATATAGGAGTTGTATTTTTGAAATCAAAATTCCATCGAAATCATTATAAGGCTAGCAACCTCATAAATTAATGCATTTTTGAAATTACAATATCAGAAATTAAAGCATTTTTAAAATCAAAATTCTATGGAAATCATTATAAGGTCTAGCAACCTCAGAAATTAAGGCATTTTTTGAAAATACAAATATCAGAAAGTTCTTTGAACCAACCCTCGGCGGTATAACTAAAATCCAACTACCATGCCAAAAAGATATTTTATTACCAAAACGAACTATATTATTAATACCAAGGTTAAAAATATTTAAAAATTAAAGATGAATTTCCAAAAGTGAGACATATTGTTGGAATTATAGGAAATATGATGAAGGTTAAAAGTTCTACCATAAAATTGATTTGAAATAATTTCTTTTCAAATAAGGTTTTGTTATTATTATTAAATTTGCGAAGCTATTTTCCTAATAAAGACACATTAAAATTAGATTTATGATTCCTAGGCTCCATTTCTTTTTGGATTTGCAAACCATTTCCCAATAAACAAGTAAACTAATACTGCTACTATGCTTCACACTCCAAAGGAAATTTCTTCTAATTTTATCTATTTTATCAGTTACCCATTTTGGAAAAAGATAATAAGACATCCAGTAGATGGGGAAAAGCCGATAAGATAGAGTTGATTAAGATGATTCTATCAGCTTTAGATAGAAGCCTACTATTCCATTTGATTATTTTCTTTTAATTTTATCAGCAATCACTTTCCATTTCCAATCTTCCTTTTTTAGCTTAGTTGGTCTAATCATGAACCATAAGGAGTCTATAGGGAACTTCATAATTTTACATTAAGTGTATTAGCAACAAGATTTTCAACATTATCCACATCATTCAATACTAAAACCGAGCTTTAATCAAACAATTTGTAAGCCATGAAATCAATTCTAAGCTATATAAAATAAATTTAAAAGCTGTAATGTGGCGAGGTAAATGAGAAGTAAAAAAACATGGTATCATCGACGAATTGAAGGACTGAAAGTCCATCACTAGTGGTATCATTACCAACATTATCCACAATCCCGTTTGAAATAGATAGCTTAATGGTCCTAGAGAAAACATCCACTGCTAAGTTGAACAATAAGGGTGACAAAGAATCGCCTTGCCTGAGACTGCATTTTGATTAAATTTTATTTTCTAGGATACCGTTAACCATTATAATCGAGTTTCGAGTTTTGAGCAAAGTCATATTCCAGCTTACCCATCTAGTACTGAACCCCTAGCTAATAGTAATTCTTTAAGAAAAAACCAGTCAACAGAAACAAAAATGGTAGAAAAAACAAGTTTTAAAAGGGAAAAAGTGATATCATTTTTACAATAGTAATAATAAATTTCTAGACTGCAGCAATCTCATTTGTGATATTTCTACCTTTAATATAAATTAATATCTATTTTTGAATAAATTATATTTTCGATTTTTATATTTTTAATTTTCTCAGTTGAAATATCTGTAATTATTAATGTATATGTTTTATATTTTTAATCATTGTTTTTATTTTAAAATTAATTTATATATTAATCAAAATAATTTTGAAAAATATGCATATTTTATATTATTATCATATTTTATTTATAAAAAATTAATTAAAAATATTAATTTCCAAATTATAAATCTAGATTTGATTTTGGAATTGTTATATTTAGTCAAAATTAGATTTCTTGAATAAAATTTGAATCTAAAAATTGTTGACATAATCAAATTGATTTTAACTATTAATCATTTATTTATATTAATTTTGAAGTTATAGATCTAGATTTGAATTTTTAAATTGTTTTATTAATTCAAAATTTGATTTATGAATAAATTTTGAATTTAAAATTATTGACTTGATCAAAATGATTTTAACTATTTTGCGTTTATTAAAAAAAGTTTGAAATATATATATATATATATTATAAATTTTATTTTAGACAGTAAATACGTATATAGAGGGAGAATGTGTCTATTATAGTTGTAAATCCTAGAATCTATATACGTACACATTAATTTTGTTACGATATCATGTTACACATGCACAACACACGTATGCGTATATTTGGATATACTCATATAAAATATTAAAATATAAATTTAATAAAATTAATATAATCTATAAAATTAGAAAATTAAATAAAATTGGATTTTATTTAAATTAATTAAATTGGATCTAGCACAACCTTTAGACTTCATTGGTCCACTACGATCCATAAGTGAATTTTTTTTGAAATCTACATATTTCACCCGATTCCGACAGACCTGGTTCCAAACAATGGTATCAAAGCCCTAATGGTCTATGTAATCTTAATTAGAAAATTTAGGGCCAAATAATAAAACCTACTTGTCATTTGGGTGCCTAAAATAGTAGTTTCTAGTCATGGAGTTGGGTAATAAAGTATTCTCCTATGACAACCCGCACCTCTGAACACAACAATTCAAATCCTAAAATTACTTTCAAACTCGCCTCTTACCAAGAAGTAAAAGTCATCGAATTGTTGAACATTACATGATCAGAGACTAATATAAAATTTAAAACATTCTACACTTTCAGACCTCACAATGGAATGAAATAAAATATAAATACTAAAAATATCCAAATCTGATAATAGTCTCAACAATACGCAGTCCATACAACAATTGACATACTAAAGTTCCCAAATGTAAAATGGTGTCTGACTAGTAATATGATAAAATAAATAGTATATGGAGAGTAACTGTAACAATATAACTCCAGGAGCATAGTATTCTCCTCCACGCATTGTGTTTGGACCAAATCACCTGCTAGCCTCTCCTTTTGTAGTGGGTATAAAAGAGAAAGAGAATGAGTGGATCAAACTTTGTCTGGTGAATTAATTGTACTACTAGTTTATGGTATTCACAAGCAATTAACTTCATTTATAACCTACATGACCTAGGATGTCCAATTATGTTTAAGTACTACACATAAGAATTGGTTACTTTGCAAACCAAGAGTATAATTCTAAGTACACCCACACCCATAAACAACTTACAAAGGTTTCCAACCAACATTTAAAAAACTCTAGGTATATTCCTAATATATGGTCCCGATAAATAATATCCAAACCAATATTGAGTTAACATTCTCAATGACGAGCTACGCATTCCACACTTACACGCTGAGTGAAGATTGTAATACCTGGTCTCGTGCCGAGTATACTACCTCAACAATTTATGGCCTACCTAAGCACTTGTGTCAAATTTTCAATGGTAAACATGTCTTATGCTCTTTATCATTCAATCCGAAGCATTAACAAAATCACTATAGTGGTTCCCTGGTAGGTCTAGCTGTTGCCAAATCATGTAGCCCTACTATGTGGGTGCCTTCACCTCACTTCCCCAGTTCCTACATGTTTAACATGTGACCAGTCGCGCCACAATAACAATAAGAGCTTCTAATTGTGTTGTTAATGCTAGCCCTGTCGAGTTCCATGTTATGCCCTCCATGAAGTGATTACACTCATTGCACATGTTCCATGAAGTTACGTGAACTTCTAACAGTCGAGAAAGTAGGATACAAGTCCCTCTATTCACCATTGTTGGCTTGCACCAAGTCTAGGTTCAACCTATGCTTGTTAAAACAATACAGACGTCTGATTAACTACTTCAAACGTCTGACCACCTTTTTTAAAAAAAGTTTTCCAAGCATTCAAATGTCTGACACCCTTTTCTAGACGTTTGACCTTGATTCCAGACATCAGAAAAAGGATTCAGATATCTAAATCGATTCGAATTCGAACTAGTTGCTCTTGGGTTGGAATTTCTTGAAATTCAGACGTCCAAATTCAATTTTCAAACGTTTGGTTGAACTTTTAGATGTCTGGTCGTACGTCTGGTTGGATTTTCATACAGATTATAAAGTTTGTTTATTTTGGTTGTTTTCAATCGTCTTTTGCATGATTTCAGACATAGGTTTAAGGACTTATTTTCAATCATATTTTTGTGTATAGTTCGTGTTAACAAGAAAACTTGTCAACATCCCCGATTCTATGTGAAAGGTAATTAAACTCAAACGAAACCAAGTTGTTCGAAAGGTCTCTTCTATCAAAACATACCTTCTAATTAGATATACTTAGTTGAAAGGGTTTTAGACGATAGCCCTACCTTTCGACCGGAGTGGCTTAATCGAAAGGGTTCAGAAAATAAGTTCAGGAATGCAAGCTAAGGCAATAGCATTCTGCTCGAAACCATCCCTTTGAGTGAATCAAAAATGACTGATCATTTTAGCTTTTCGTTCCTTTCGATTAAGACAAAAGGTTTGGTTCCGACACCCTTTCGATCATGTCGAAAGGTATTAATATTATAACTCAGCCGCTCTCGACTTCTGGGTTTCGCTTCTTTTATTAGGGAACCCCTTCAAAAGGGTTTCAAGAGAAATTAGGGATAAACCCTCTTTCTAATGAATTCCTCTCTGATTCATTGTTAGTCAATTACAAATTGGGATCCTATCGAAACACCCCTTTCGATTGGGTCAAGAGGAGCCCTATTCTTTCGAATCGGATCCAATTTGTAAGTGTCTAAGCTTCGCTTCATTTTCATGTATAAGATCGACCTAGATATCCCCCAATTTCATAAACTCATCCTTGTCGAAACTCCATCATCATTCTTACTTTCATTGTTGGTTTCGATGATGATGTGTTTCGACTATATGTACCCAAGTTGATCCTATGCATTGCATAGACAAAAGAAATTAAGAGAATAGGTTAGAATCATATGCAATTGATCATAAGAGTAGCTAATGATCTAAATGATCTTCCTGGTCATCAAAATCCTTATTGAATAAGCCTTCTGTCCTTTTTTAATGATCCAAAATGAGTTACAAGTAATAGAGCTTTATCCCCAATTTGATTTAGGGTTTTTAGAAGACTTGATTGCAATTAAGAAAGAATTATTAGAAGAAATGAATTCGGGATTCCAGAATTCCCTCCCCAAAACAGGACCCCTTGGGTCTTATTTATAGATGCAGGTCGGCCCCCTTCCGCACGTATGCTTTCGACTCGGTCAAAGGGACCCCTCTTTATATGTCGCTCAAAGCCTTTCGACTTAGTCGAAAGGCCATGACTCCTTTCGACGCTGTCGAAAGGCATCTTTTTTGTGCTATTTAATCTACTCTTACGCTTCCTTTATCTTTTCCCAGACCTTTCGACTGAGTCGAAAGGATCCCTTGACAACCTTTCGCCTTTGTTGAACTTTAAGCACGGCTTCCTTCATAACACCTTCCGACGCCGTCGAAAGTTTTCCAGATGTGCCTTTTCTTCCATGTTGGCTTGTTGCTACTGGAAATAAGATAAACGCCTCCAACTTCGTCGATAGGTTGCTCACACCGGTTTCGAACATATTGAAGTACCAATGGTTTCGATTATGTTGGGTAGCCTTTGAATGCATGCCTAATAATTGAGGCGGAACCTTCCCCTAATATTATTGGCATTGACCGTTTCGAAAGGCTTGTAAATGCTTTCAAAAGGGTTATGATAAGGGCAAAACCTTTAGTTCCAAAAGGTTTAGCGCATAAGTGGGAGATTATCATCCATTGCCTTCGAAAGGGGTTCTGAAGCTGTCTTTTCTTATTTATCTGTGTCGAAAGGTTGGAAATGGCAGAAGGGTATTCCTGTTTCCATCTGAATTGAAAGCTTCCACACTGTAAGAGCAGCTAGTGCCTTTGACTCCTTCGAAACCTTCTTGTTACCTTCGAAATATTTTCTTATGACCTATGTCGAAACCTATGCATATTACTTCATCGAAACCTCACTCTCATTAACATTCTTTCATACTTCTGCGCTTGAATGGTTTTTATGGCTAACACTTTGCCCCCCCCCTTGTATGAAAGAAGCTTTTGTTCTTTAGGACAAAAATTTCAGTACTTTCTTACTCTTCACAACTTTATTTTTCCTGCAAATTCAAAGTAAGTGATATTTGTTGTCATTAGCTCATTATACTTACATGCATTTTTAGTAATAGATTAGTATATTAATGCTTTCACATTTGGAAGTTAGTTGATCATAATCTTGATTCAACAGATATGAAACTTGAAATCGGTAGCTACTAATGCATATAATAGATGTAGTTTACGAACTTCCTGTGGGCAATAGCCAATAGCTGCAAACAGGGACAATGAGTTATTAGTAGAAAATAAGCCTTTGTAGCTCATCCACCCTAACATATATTCTGGAAACTTTACCATAAATTTCAATGATCTTGAAGCCTTCATTCGGATGTTGGTGAGCATCATTTTGAGTTATAAAACATCAACTCTAAACTAGGCATTAAAAAGACCAGCCCGAAATTTTCGGTTGTATGTAGCAGTCTCAACTCTATTACATCATACCCCTAGTTTGGGATTAAGAAATAAATAAATTTATCCCAGATTAGGATATTAACTTGCGAAGTTTGGAAGTTGATAATGAGGTATCCATAATCCAAATAACAATATCCAAAAATAGCCCTCCGTGGGGAATTTCTAAGCTTAGATTCAGGCTTTTATGGTAAATTAAACAAAAATTAGTAAATATTGTCTTCATATCAAGGTCTGAGACCAGATCAGGGCATATGTCAGACAATTATCTTTATAAAGGAATCTTCGGCCCAGATTAGGGCATGTGTTATGTAAGCAGACATCCATAGTAATTGTTGCCAAGATAGAAATCCTCCCAGATTAGGGCATATGTTGGACAACCAGAAGTCCAGGGGAATTATCTTTATAAAAGGAGCCACAAACCCAGATTAGGGTATTAAGGCGAAATCAAATAATGGTCCCGAAATCCAGATTCGAGTATAAAACCTGTAAGTGATTAATAATGTCCCGATACTCTGATTTAGATATAATATAAATATTTAGTGATTGATAACGACCCGAAACCCAGATTCGGGTATTAGTAAGTGAAGTCCTGAAATGAATGTCCCGAAACCCAGATTCGGGTATTAATTGATGAAATTCATATATGAGAAATCCGAAACCCAGATTCGGGTATTTAATAGATGATGTTTAGTAATGAAACTCCCAAGACCCAGATTCGGGTATTAATAAGTGGAGTTCTGTTCTACTCCTTTGATGCATGAACCCTTCAGGTCTTGTATATATAGAAATAATCTAATTTGCTGCCTCTTGAGCTTGGACGTCTTAGTCCATAATCAGATATGACGTTTCTCAGGCTTGGACATTTTAGCCTCTTGTAGATATGTCGTTTTCTCAAGCTTGCACATCTCGGTCCATTGTTTGATGAGCCTCTTCTCGAGCTTGGACGTCTTAGTCCATTATTTGATGGGCATCTTCTCGGGTTTGGACATCTTAGTCCATTGTTTGATGAGCTTCTTCTCGGGCTTGGACATCTTAGTCCATTGTTTGACGGGCCTCTTCTCGGGCTTGGACATCTTAGTCCATTGTTTGATGGGCCCCTTCTTGGGCCTGGACATTTTAGTCCATTATTTAATGGGCCTCTTCCTGGGCCTGAATGTCTTAGTATGTTATTGTCCAGTTCTCTTGGTTAGCTTATCTTAGGGGGTGGAACCAAGGACTTACCTGACCTCCCTCCAGGAGGCGCCCTGCCCTGGCCCTTTTGCGATGCGGACATGGGCTTGTTTGGTGCTTTACCCTATCCATCTTATGGCGTGGATAAAGGCTTACTCCGTTCTCCTTCCAGGAGATGCCTTACCCTGGCCATAGCGTGACACGGATAAGGGCTTGTTCGGTGCTTTACCCTGGCTATCTTATGGGGCGAGGCTTACTCCATCCTCCATCCAGGAGGTGCCTTGACCTGACCCGAAGTGCGGCCAAGGGCTTGTCCGGTGCTTTAACTTGACCATCTCATGGCGCGGCTAAAGGCTTACCCGCCCTCCTTCCAGGAGGAGCTCTGCCCTGGCCATCTCGGCGCGGGCAGAGGCTTTCTACCATCTTAGGTAGACTACCATCTTAAGTAGTATCCAAATATAAGGAGCATTTCATTCCCAACCATGTAGATTTTCTTTTTGAAGAAAGAGATGCTTTATTCATTCATCTTTGGAAAATATGGCCCCAAATGTTTGGCATTCCATGTTCTAGGAGCCATATTGTCGTCTGGTCAGCATAATTTGTAAGCTCCCGACGGGATTACTTTGCAAACGATTAATGGTCCTTCCCAATTCGGTCCCAAAGGTCCATTAGCGGGGTTTTTGGTATTTTCCATCACTCTTCGAAGTACCAAGTCTCCTTCATGAAATGACCAATTTCTCACTTTTGAGTTGTAGTATTTTGAGATTCTTCTTTGATATTCTACGATTATTACCGCTGCTTCATCTCTCATTTGATGTATTAAATCTAAGGATTCTTTTTCAGCTCTTGATTCTTATCAAATGCGTAGGAGATTCTTCGGTGTGAAGGTGTCTCAATCTCAATTGGCAACATCACCTCACACCCGTATGTCAAAGAGTAGGGACTATGTCCTATTGCTGTTTTGGTGGATGTTCAATAGGCCCATAACACAAGTGGCGGTTCTTTTACCCAATTTTCTTTTGCCTTGTTTAGCCGCTTTTTCAGAATAGTCTTTATGGTTTTGTTCGCAGCCTCAACTGCCCCATTCACTTTTGGATGTAGAACTAATGAAAAACTTTTAATTATTCCATTCTTGTGACAAAAGCGGGAGAATTCTTTGTTGTCCCATTGTCAGAAATTATCTTTTGGGGAATTCCAAATCTGGTTATGATATTCTTGATAACTAATCTGAACCCCTTCCCAAAAGTAATATTTGGAAACGACTCCGCTTTAACCCGTTTGGTGAAATAGTCTATGGCAACTACAACATACTTTGCCTTCCTTTTGAGATTGGCAATGGGCCGATTAAATCTATTTTCCATACATCAAAGGGCTATGGACTTGTTATGGGAGTCAACTGACTTGGGGGCAATTTAGGAATCTTTGAATATTTCTAACACTTTTTGCATCTTTTCACATATTCGATGGCTTGGCTTACCATATGCGGCCAATAAAATCCCTACCTCATTATTTTATTTGCCAACTTTGTTCCATTTGAATGATCCTCGCAAAATCCTTCATGTGCTTCAACCATTTATTTTATTCCTTCATTCATGCTTACACATCTTACATAGGGAAGAACATATCCTTTTTTATAGAGGATTTCATCCATTATTATGAAGGTTGGAGCTTATCTCCTGATTTTCCTTGCCTCACCTTTGTCTGATGGTAGTGTTCCTTTAACAAGGTATTCTACAATGGGTGACATTAAGATGCCATTATATATGTTATTTGGACTAGGTTGGTGGACCCTTTTATCTGATATTTCTTTATTACTTTCTCTTCTCTCTTCCTCTAGAAATTTTGCTTGAGACCTTGTTAGAGCTAATAATTCTTTCCCCTGTTCGGATGCCTCTTCTTCAATACTTGAAATTTCTTGATATCGCACTGGAACAATACATGTCTCCGGGGCTCCCCTTAAGCTTGCTTGTTTTGCTAGGGATTCTGCTTGATTTTCTGCTCTTGGGACTTGGTGTATTGAAAAGTCTTTAAACAAAGCAAACATTCTTAATATCTATTTTACATATAAGGATAGCTTGGGATCCTTTGTTTGATATTCCTGTTTCACTTGGTTCTCCATTAGCTAAGAATCACTAAAGATCTGTATCCGTGGAATTTTGAGTTCTAATGCCAAGGTTAATCCCGCTACCATAGATTCATATTCTGCCACATTGTTAGTTGCAGAAAATCCCAATTTCATGGCATAATGTAAACGATTTCCATCCGGTTTGATGATTACGTATCCTGCATTGGCCCCTTGTTCGTTTGATGTGCCACTAGTGAATAATTGCCACATGGGCTTCTGTTCTTTCTCCTTTTCCAACCACTCCTTAATAAAGTTAGTGCACTCACTAATGAAGTCTGCTAATGCTTGCATCTTGATTGCAGCTCGTGGTTGAAATTCTATGTCATATTGGTTGAGCTCAATTCTCCATTTTACCAGCCTTCCTGAAGTTTCTAGTTTACTAAAGACTTGCTTAAGGGGAAAATTGGTCAATACCTTGATCGGATGTGCTTGGAAATATGTTCCAAGCTTTCGAGCTGTTAAAATCAAGCAATAGGCTAACTTTTCAATCACTGGATATCGGACTTCTGCATCCTTCAACCGTCTGCTCACATAATACACTAGAAGTTGTGCCCCATTCCCTTCTCTAATCAATACTGAGCTAACTGCGTGTTCTGAACTACCATATATAAGGATATGTTTCCCCATTCTCGGGACTTGAAAGTATTGGAGGCTTTCCCAAGTGGCTTTTTAGTTCCTAAAAGGCTTTTCTACAATCTTCCCCCCATTCAAAGTTATTTTTCTTCTTAATTACATCAAAGAAGGGTATACACTTATCGGTAGCCTTAGAGATAAATCTGCTTAGGGCAGATACCCTTCCATTCAAACTCATCACTTCCTTACTGGTTTTAGGTTCGGCCTTGTCCTTAATGGCTTGAATTTGATCTGGAATGGCTTCGATTCCTTGGGCACTTACAAGGTAGCCTAGAAACTTTCAAGAATGGACTCCAAAAGAACACTTTTGTGGGTTTAGTTTCATTTGATATTTCCATAATACTTTGAACATCTCTTCCAAATCCTTAAGATGATTTTCGGGTTCTCCAGACTTTACCAGCATATCGTCCACATAAACTTCCATGTTCTAGCCGATTTGCTCCTTAAACATTCAGTTGACCAACCTTTGATATGTCGCACCTGCATTTGTCAATCCAAAGGGCATTGCTTTGTAACAATAAATCCCCCACTCAGTTATGAAGCTAGTATGCTCCTCATCTAGTTTGAACATTGGTATTTGGTTATACCCTGAATAGGAGTCCATGGGAGATAACAACTTGTGTCCGCTTGTGGCGTCTACTAATTGGTCTATTCATGGAAATGGGAAACAATCTTTTGGACATGCTTTGTTCAAATCTATGTAGTCAATGCAAGTCCTCCATTTTCCATTTGATTTCCTTACCAGTACTGGATTGGCTAACCACTTTGGGTAGTATACTTCCCAAATAAATCCATTCTCAAGGAGTCTGTTAACCTCTTCTTTCAAAGCTTTTGACTGTACTTTATCCATCTGTCTATTTCTCTGCCTTATGGGAGTTTCTCCTGGATTAATGTTGAGGGGGTGACACATGACCGTTGGATCAATTCCCACCATATCGGAATATGATCAAGCAAATACGTTTTTGTTAACTTTGAGAAATTGTATCAAATCCTTCTTTAAGTCACCTTTAAGATCCTTTCCCACCTTAACCACTTTGGTAGCATCATCTGAGTCAATGTACGCTTCCTCAAGATCCTTTATGGGTTTATCCTCTCTGTTTCCCCTCGATAATCAAATTCTATGACTTTTGGTCTTCCTTCCACTAATTTTGCATCAATTCTCTTTCTCTTGCCTCCAGAAGGAATGTACCTTTGATACATACGTTTGTTTGCTTTATTAATTTTAATCTTTGCTTCGAATGTTAGATGTGAAAATCCATCATCCGAAAGCTGTAAAATAGTAGAAGAATCAAAGTACGCAAAATACTCCCTTTTATACTAGTTAAGAGTAGCAAAATACATTTCCTGAGAGCTAAACTGCTCTCCTCGGACAGTTCTCCAGCCTCTCTTTGTCAGGAATTTTACCATGAGATATTTCGGGGAGACAAAAGCATATATCTCATCAAGAGCTAGCCTGCCAAAGAAGGTGTTGTAGTAGGAAGGTTGATTGATTATCACAAAAATAGTATCAAAGGTTTTGCAGGTTGGTGGCACCCCCATTTGTACGAGCAACTTTATCTGTCCCACTGGAGTTGATCCTTTGTTATTGAATCCAAATATGGGCTCCATGCTTGGTTCCAGCTTGTCTTCAGGAATGTTCATCTGATCGAAGGCATGCTTGAAGATTACATTGACTAGTCTATCCGTGTCAACCAGTATTTTAGAGATGATAGATAATCCTATCTATGCAGTAATCATCAAAGGATCATTATGAGGATGGTGAACCCCTTTTCTTAGCTCTTGTGGAGTGACAACCAGGTTAGGCATCTAAATGTTGAGACGTGGGTTTTTCATTGGGGGTTCCTCTTAGCCAGAATAGATACCTTCCTTTGCTTTTTCAATGTACCTGCTTCAGGCCCCCTTGGTATTTCCTACTGGATGCGGCCCACCATGGATCACGTCAATTCTATTGATTGGCGGGCTCAAGCTTAAGGTGTCCTCATCTTCCAACACATTCACAGCATTGCTTGGAAGTTTCTGTGGACCATTCTCTTTTACTAGGTTTTCTGTTGATCCTAAACAAACTCGTTCAAATGACCTTCTCAAATCAGCTTATGGATAATTTCAGCCAAAACCCTGCATTCATCAGTTTTGTAGCCATTGGCTTTGTGATAAGTGCAATAGTCTCCTCCCTTTTTCTATTCAGGGTTGTACTTGGCTTTAAAGGAGACCAAAAAGTTGACTCTTTCCTTGGCTACTGCATACACATAAGATAGTGGCTTGTTTAAAGCAACTGTGTTAGCTATTGGTTCTTCCCATCTCGTTCTTTTGTGACTATGGTGTGGGCCAAATCTCCCTCCTTCTTTCTTGAGGATAGTTTTCTTCTTGGCATGGTAAAGCTCATCCATCCAGATGAAATTATCAGCTTGGAAATGGAAGTCTTGTAAGTCTTTGCAGCCTTTAACAAAGAGTTGTTTCCAGAAGGGGGTGTTTTCAATTAAGCCAGAATGAACGGTATAAGCTTATCTCAATCTTCCATGTCTTTGGCCTTTAAAGCTGCAGCATTAAACCTCCTCAAGGTAATCTCCCAAGGACTCTCCCTACCTTTGTTTTATATTGTCCAAAACTGTGTAGTCGATCGTGGGATCTTTGTAAATGCAAAATCGGGTAGAAAATTCATAAGAAAACTGCTGCCATAAGTATTAAGTTTTCTCTCGGTACTTCCTGTACCATTTTGCTGCTGCTCCCTAGAGAGTGACCAGGAACAATCGGCATTTGATAGCTCCAGATGCATTGTACAAGTCCATTTGGCTATCAAAAGCCATCAGATGATCGTCCGAGTCTGTAACCCCATGATATTTCATTGATGGGATCTTGACATATGGTGGGATAAATATAGCAATGATCTCATTAGTAAAGGGTGGCACACTTTCATTGTCATTAACATTCTCATCCATTGTTCTCTTCCCTTTTGAATTCATAGCATCTTTTATCGCCTTTTCAGCAGCATATTTTAGGTAAGCTTCGACATTGCCATAATTTTTCTAGTCCAGGCAATATTCCTTTAATGTTGAACTCCTAGATTGCTCAAGTGATTTGTCGAGAATTTTTCCCTGATGGTTAGCTTTTGATTGGGGGAGTTCTTTCTTCTTCGAGGACATCAGATCCACTTTGCCTTTATACTCATTGGAATTAGCTTTTAGATTGCTTCTGGGGGAGATCACCTCTTCCCCGTGAGTTTTCTTCGGAGTTTTCGAAGATTTTTGAGATACGGACATCTTAAGTAGCTCCTGCATCTCCTGCAGCTACTATTCCAAGTATTTGATTTCAGCTGTATTCTGGTCTTGTTGTGCTGGTGACAAAGTTTGTCCAGGAACGACCCCATCAAAATTAAAAGGTGGAGCTATATTCTCCTCCAATGTGGTGGTGTGTATTGCTCTTTCCTTAATTCCACTTAATCGTTTAGATCTCATTTTTCCTATGCAAAAAAATGTGTCACAATTAGTCTGTAATTTAACCACAAGGTCGGAGGTTCAAGCCCTCCTTCTAGCGCCAAAAATGTTAACAAGAAAACTTGTCAACATCCCCGATGCTATGTGAAAGGTAATTAAACTCAAATGAAACCAAGTTGTTTGAAAGGTCTCTTCTCTCGAAACAAACCTTCCGATTAGATTGACTTAGTCGAAAGGGTTTTAGATGATAGCCCTACCTTTCGACTGGAGTGACTTAATCGAAAAGGTTCAGAAAATAAGTTCAGGAATGCAAGCTAGGCAATAGCATTCTGCTCAAAACCATTCTTTTGAGTGAATCAGAAGTGACTGATCATTTTAGCTTTTCATTCCTTTTGATTACGATGAAAGGTTTGGTTCTGACACTCTTTCTATCATGTCGAAAGGTATTGTTCCAACCTCCTTCGATCATGTCGAAAGGTATTAATAATATAACTCAGTCACTCCCGACTTCTTGGTTTAGCTTTTGTTATTACGGAACCCCTTCGAAAGGGTTTCAAGTGAAATGAGGTATAAACCCCCTTTCAAATTAATTCCTTTCCGATTCATTGTTAGTCAATTACAAATTGGGATCCCATCGAAATGCCCATTTTTATTAGGTCGAGAGGAGCCCTATTCTTTCGAATCGGATCCAACTTGTAACTTTCTAAGCTTTGCTTCATTTTCATGTATAAGATCGACCTGGATATCCCCCAATTTCATAAACTCATCCTTGTCCAAACCCCATCATCATTCTTACTTTCATTGTTGGTTCTAATGATAATGTATTTAAACTATATGTACGCAAGTCAATCATATGCATTGCATAGACCAAAAGAAATTAAGAGAATAGGTTAGAATCATGTGCAATTGATCATTAGACTAGCTAATGATCTAAATGATCTTTCTCATCATCAACAACCATTTGAATAAGCCTTCTCTCCTTTATTAATGATCCAAAATGAGTTACAAGTAATAGAGCTTTATCCCTAATTCGATTTAGGGATTTTAGAAGACTTGATTGCAATTAAGAATGAATTAGAAGAAGAAATGAATTCGGGATTCCAAAATTCCTTCCCCAAAACCGGATCCCTTGAGTCTTAGTTATAAATGTAGGTCGGCCCCCTTCCACTCCTATGCTTTTTACTCGGTCGAAGTGACCCCTCTTTGTATGCTGCTTCAAGCCTTTAGTCGAAAGGTCATGACTCCTTTCGACGATGTGGAAAAGCATCTTTTTGTGCTCTTTGATATACTCTTGCACTTCCTTTATCTTTTTCCAGACCTTTCGACTGAGTCGAAAGAGTCCTTTGACAACCTTTTGCCTTTGTTGAACTTTAAGCACTGTGTCCTTCATAACACCTTCCGACACCGTCGAAAGGTTTTCAAACGTGCTTTTTCTTTCATGTTGGCTTGTTGCTATTGGAAATAAGATAGAAGCCTCCGACTCCGTCGATAGGTTGCTCATACCGGTTTCAAACATATTAGAGGCTGGAACCAAGGACTTACCTGACCTCCCTCCAGGAGGCGCCCTACCCTGGCCCTTTTGCGACGCGGACATGGGCTTGTTTGGTGCTTTACCCTAGCCATCTTATGGCATGGATAAAGGCTTACTCTGTCCTCCTTCTAGGAGGTGCCTTACCCTGGCCATAGCGTGACACGGAAAGGGCTTGTTCGGTGCTTTACCCTGGCCATCTTATGGGGCGAGGCTTACTCCATCCTCCATCAAAGAGGTGCCTTGACCTGAGCAGAAGTGCAGCCAAGGGCTTGTCCGGTGCTTTAACTTGACCATCTCATGGCGTGGCTAAAGGCCTACCCGCCCTCCTTCCAGGAGGAGCTCTGCCCTGGCCATCTCGGTGTGGGTAGAGGCTTTCTACCATCTTAGGTAGACTACCATCTTAGGTAGTATCCAAATAAAAGGAGCATTTCACTCCCAACCATGTAGATTTTCTTTTTGAAGAAAGAGATGCTTTATTCATTCATCTTTGGAAAATATGGCCTCAAATGTTTGGCATTCCATTTTATAGGAGCCATATTGTTGTCTGGTCTGCATAATTTGTAAGCTCCCGGCGGGATTACTTTGCAAACGATTAATGGTCCTTCCCAATTCGGTCCCAAAGGTCCATTTGCGGGGTTTTTGGTATTTTCCATCACTCTTCAAAGTACCAAGTCTCCTTCATGAAATGACCAATTTCTCACTTTTGAGTTGTAGTATTTTGAGATTCTTCTTTGATGTTCTACGATTATTACCGCTGCTTCATCTCTCATTTGATGTATAAATCTATGGATTCTTTTTTCAGCTCTTGATTCTTATCAAATGCGTAGGAGATTCTTCGGTGTGAAGGTGTCTCAATCTCAATTGGCAACATCGCTTCACACCCATATGTCAAAGAGTAGGGAGTATGTCCTATTGCCGTTTTGGTGGATGTTCAATAGGCCCATAACACAAGTGGCAGTTCTTTTACTCAATTTTCTTTTGCCTTGTTTAGCTGCTTTTTCAGAATAGTCTTTATGGTTTTCTTCGCAGCCTCAACTGCCCCATTCGCTTTTGGATGTAGAACTAATGAAAAACTTTTAATGATTCCATTCTTGTGACAAAAGCGGGAGAATTTTTTGTTGTCCCATTGTCAGAAATTATCTTTTGGGCAATTCCAAATATGGTTATGATATTCTTGATAACTAATCTGAACCCATTCCCAAAAGTAATATTTGGAAACGGCTCCGCTTCAACCCGTTTGGTGAAATAGTCTATGGCAACTACATCATACTTTTCCCTCCTTTTGAGATTGGCAATGGGCCGATTAAATCTATTTTCCATACATCAAAGGGCTATGGACTTGTTATGGGAGTCAAATGACTTGGGGGCAATCTAGGAATCTTTTAATATTTCTGACACTTTTTGCATCTTTTCACATATTCGATGGCTTGGCTTACCATATGCGGCACATAAAATCCATACCTCGTTATTTTATTTGCCAACTTTGTTCCATTTGAATGATCCTCGCAAAATCCTTCATGTGCTTCAACCATTTATTTTATTCCTTCATTCATGCTTACACATCTTAGATAGGGAAGAACATATCCTTTTTTTATAGAGGATTTCATCCATTATTATGAAGGTTGGAGCTTGTCTCCTGATTTTCCTTGCCTCACCTTTGTCTGATGGTAGTGTTCCTTTAACAAGGTATTCTACAATGGGTGACATTCAGATGACATCATATATGTTATTTGGACTAGGTTGGTGGACCCTTTTATATGATATTTCTTTATTACTTTCTCTTCTCTCTTCCTCTTGAGAATTTGCTTGAGACTTTGTTAGAGCTAACAATTCTTTCCCCTGTTCGGATGCCTCTTCTTCAATACTTGGAATTTCCTGATATCGCACTGGAACAATACGTGTCTCCGGGGCTCCCCTTGAGCTTGCTTGTTTTTCTAGGGATTCTACTTGAGAATTTTCTGCTCTTGGGACTTGGTGTATTGAAAAGTCTTTAAACAAAGCAAACATTCTTAATATCTATTTTACATATAAGGATAGCTTGGGATCCTTTGTTTGATATTCCTGTTTCACTTGGTTCTCCATAGCTAAGAATCACTAAAGACCTGTATCCGTGGAAATTTGAGTTCTAATGCCAAGGTTAATCCCGCTACCATAGATTCATATTCTGCCACATTGTTAGTTGCAGAAAATCCAAATTTCAGGGCATAATGTAAACGATGTCCATCCGGTGTGATGATTACATATCCTGCATTGGCCCCTTGTTCGTTTGATGCGCCACTAGTGAATAATTGCCACATGGGCTTCTGATCTTTCTCCTTTTCCGACCACTCCTTAATAAAGTTAGTGCACTCACTAATGAAGTCTGCTAATGCTTGCCCCTTGATTGCAGCTCGTGGTTGAAATTCTATGTCGTATTGGCTGAGCTCAATTCTCTATTTTACCAGCCTTCCTGAAGTTTCTAGTTTACTAAAGACTTGCTTAAGGGGAAAATTGGTCAATACCTTGATCGGATGTGCTTGGAAATATGCTCCAAGCTTTCGAGCTATTAAAATCAAGCAATAGGCTAACTTTTCAATCATTGGATATCGGACTTCTGCATCCTTCAACCGTCTACTCACATAATATACTAGAAGTTGTGCCCCATTCCCTTCTCTAATCAATACTGAGCTAACTGCATGTTCTGAAACTGCCATATATGGGGATATGTTTCCCCATTCTCGGGACTTGAAAGTATTGGAGGCTTTCCCAAGTGGCTTTTTAGTTCCTAAAAGGCTTTTCTACAATCTTCCCCCTATTCAAAGTTCTTTTTCTTCTTAATTACATCAAAGAAGGGTATACACTTATCGGTAGCCTTAGAGATAAATCTGCTTAGGGCAGATACCCTTCCATTCAAACTCATCACTTCCTTACTGGTTTTGGGTTTGGCCATGTCCTTAATGGCTTGAATTTGATCTGGAATGGCTTCGATTCCTTGGGAACTTACAAGGTAGCCTAGAAACTTTCAAGAATGGACTCCAAAAGAACACTTTTGTGGGTTTAGTTTCATTTGATATTTCCACAATACTTCAAACATCTCTTCCAAATCCTTAAGATGATTTTCGGGTTATCCAGACTTTACCAGCATATCATCCACATAAACTTCCTTGTTCTAGGCGATTTGCTCCTTAAACATTCAGTTGACCAACCTTTGATATGTCGCACCTGCATTTGTCAATCCAAAGGGCATTGCTTTGTAACAATAAATCCCCCACTCAGTTATGAAGCTAGTATGCTCCTCATCTGGTTTGAACATTGGTATTTGGTTATACCCTGAATAGGCGTCCATGGGAGATAACAACTTGTGTCCGCTTATGGCATCTACTAATTGGTCTATTCGTGGAAATGGGATACAATCTTTTGGACATGCTTTGTTCAAATCTGTGTAGTCAATGCAAGTCATCCATTTTCCATTTGATTTCCTTACCAGTACTGGATTGGCTAACCACTTTGGGTAGTATACTTCCCAAATAAATCCATTCTCAAGGAGTCTGTTAACCTCTTCTTTCAAAGCTTCTGACTGTACTTTATCCATCTGTCTATTTCTCTGCCTTATGGGAGTTGCTCCTAGATTAATGTTGAGGGCGTGACACATGACCGTTGGATCAATTCCCACCATATAGAAATGTGATCAGGCAAATACGTTTTTGTTAACTTTGAGAAATTGTATCAAATCCTTCTTTAAGTCACCTTTAAGATCCTTTCCCACCTTAGCCACTTTGGTAGCATCATCTGAGTCAATGTACGCTTCCTCAAGATCCTTTATGGGTTTATCCTCTCCGTTTCCCCTCGGCAATCAAATTTTGTGACTATTGGTCTTCCTTCCACAGATTTTGCATCAATTTTCTTTCTCTTGCCTCTAGAAGGAATGTACCTTTGATACATACATTTGTTAGCTTTATTAATTTTAATCTTTGCTTAGAATGTTGGATGTGAAAATCCATCATCCAAAAGCTGTAAAATAGTAGGAGAATCAAAGTACGCAAAATACTGCCTTTTATACTGGTTAAGTGTAGAAAAATACATTTCCTGAGAGCTAAACTGCTCTCCTCGGACAGTTCCCCAGCCTCTCTTTGTCAGGAATTTTACCATGAGATATTTCGGGGAGACAAAAGCATATATCTCATCAAGAGCTAGCTTGCCAAAGAAGGTGTTGTAGTAAGAGGGTTGATTGATTATCACAAAAATAGTTTCAAAGGTTCTACAGGTTGGCGGCACCCCCATTTGTACGAGCAGCTTTATCTGTCCCACTGGAGTTGATCCTTTGTTATTGAATCCAAATATGGGCTCCATGCTTTGCTCCAGCTTGTCTTCAGGAATGTTCATCTGATCGAAGGCGTGTTTGAAGATTACATTAACTGCACTATCCGTGTCAACCAGTATTTTAGAGACGATAGATAATCCTATTTGTGCGGTAATCATCAAAGGATCATTATGAGGATGGTGAACCCCTTTTCTTAGCTCTTGCGGAGTGACAACCAGGTTAGGCATCTGAATGTTGAGACGTGGGTTTTTCATTGGGGGTCCTCTTAGCTAGAATAGATATCTTCCTTTGCTTCTTTAATGTACCTGCTTCGGGCCCCCTTGCTATTTCCTACTGGATGCGGCCCACCATGGATCACGTCAATTCTATTGATTGGCGGGCTCAAGCTTAAGGTGTCCTCATCTTCCAACACATTCACAGCATTACTTGGATGTTTCTGTGGACCATTCTCTTTTACTGGGTTTTCTGCTGATCCTAAACAAACTCGTTCAAATGACCTTCTCGAATCAGCTTGTGGATAATTTTAGCCAAAACCCTACATTCATCAGTTTTGTAGCCGTTGGCTTTGTTATAAGTGCAATAGTATCCTCCCTTTTTCTATTCAGGGTTGTTCTTGGCTTTAAAGGAGACCGAAAAGTTGACTCTTTCCTTGGCTACTGCATACACAT
The DNA here is from genome assembly GCA_030737815.1 of Allium fistulosum. Classification (NCBI taxonomy): domain Eukaryota; kingdom Viridiplantae; phylum Streptophyta; class Magnoliopsida; order Asparagales; family Amaryllidaceae; genus Allium; species Allium fistulosum. Next base: position 202,791,485 of record CM060904.1, on the reverse strand, counting down.
AAGATAGTGGCTTGTTTAAAGCAACTGTGTTAGCTATTGGTTCTTCCCATCTCGTTCTTTTGTGCCCATGGTCTTTGCCAAATCTCCCCCTTCTTTCTTGAGGATAGTTTTCTTCTTGGGATGGTAAAGCTCATCCATCCAGATGAAATTATCAGCTTGGAAATGGAAGTCTTGTAAGTCTTTGCAACCTTTAACAAAGAGTTGTTTCCAGAAGGGGGTGTTTTCAATTAAGCCAGAATGAACGGCTATAAGCTTATCTCGATCTTCCATGTCTTTGGCCTTTAAAGCTGCAGCATTAAACCTCCTCAAGGTAATCTACCAAGGACTCTCCCTACCTTTGTTTTATATTGGCCAAAACTGTGTAGTCGATCGTGGGATCTTTGCAAATGCAGAATCAGGTAGAAAATTCATAAGAAAACTGCTACCATGAGTATTAAGTTTTCTCCCGGTACTGCCTGTACCATTTTGCTGCTACTCCCTAGAGAGTGACCGGGAACAATCGGCATCTGATAGCTCTAGATGCATTGTACAAGTCCATTTGGCTATCAAAAGCCATCAGATGATCGTCCGAGTCTATAACCCCATGATATTTCATTGATGGGATCATGACATATGGTGGGATAACTATAGCAATGATCTCATTAGTAAAGGGAGGCACTCTTTCATTGTCATTAACATTCTCGTCCATTGTTCTCTTCCCTTTTGAATTCATAGCATCTTTTATTGCCTTTTCAGGAGCATCTTTTAGGTAAGCTTCGACATTGCCATAATTTTTCTGGTCCGGGCAATATTCCTTTAATGTTGAACTCCTAGATTGCTCAAGTGATTTGTCGAGAATTCTTCCCTGATGGTTAACTTTTGATTGGGGGAGTTCTTTCTTCTTCGAGGACATCAGATCCACTTTGCCTTTATACTCATTGGAATTAGCTTTTAGATTCCTTCTAGGGGAGACCACCTTTTCCCCGTGAGTTTTCTTCAGAGTTTTCGACGATTTTTAAGATACGGCCATGTTAAGTAGCTCTTGCATCTCCTGCAGATGTAGTTCCAAGTATTTGATTTTAGCTGTATTCTGGTCTTGTTGTGCTGGTGACGAAGTTTGTCCAGGAACGACCCCATCAAAATTAAAAGGTTGAGCTATATTCTCCTCCAATGTGGTGGTGTGTATTGCTCTTTCCTTAATTCCACTTAATCGTTTAGATCTCATTTTTCCTATGCAAAAAAATGTGTCACAATTAGTTTGTAATTTAACCACAAGGTCGGAGGTTCAAGCCCTCCTTCTAGCGCCAAAAATGTTAACAAGAAAACTTGTCAACATCCCCGATGCTATGTGAAAGGTAATTAAACTCAAATGAAACCAAGTTGTTGGAAAGGTCTCTTCTCTCGAAACAAACCTTCTGATTAGATTGACTTAGTCGAAAGGGTTTTAGATGATAGCCCTACCTTTCGACCGGAGTGACTTAATCGAAAAGGGTCAGAAAATAAGTTTAGGTATGCAAGCTAGGCAATAGCATTCTGCTCAAAACCATTCCTTTGAGTGAATTAGAAGTGACTGATCATTTTAGCTTTTCATTCCTTTTGATTACGATGAAAGGTTTGGTTCCGACACTCTTTCGATCATGTCGAAAGGTATTGTTCCGAACTCCTTCGATCATGTCGAAAAGTATTAATAATATAACTCAGTCACTCCCGACTTCTTGATTTAGCTTCTGTTATTAAGGAACCCCTTCGAAAGGGTTTCAAGTGAAATGAGGTATAAACCCCCTTTCGAATTAATTCCTCTCTGATTCATTGTTAGTCAATTACAAATTGGGATCCCATCGAAACGCCTATTTTGATTAGGTTGAGAGGGGCCCTATTCTTTCGAATCGGATCCAACTTGTAACTTTCTAAGCTTTGCTTCATTTTCATGTATAAGATCGACCTGGATATCCCCTAATTTCATAAACTCATCCTTGTCCAAACCCCATCATCATTCTTACTTTCATTGTTGCTTCTGATGATGATGTATTTAAACTATATGTACGCAAGTCAATCATATGCATTGCATAGACCAAAGGAAATTAAGAGAATAGGTTAGAATCATGTGCAATTGATCATTAGACTAGCTAATGATATAAATGGTCTTCCTCGTCATCAACATCCTTATTGAATAAGCCTTCTATTTGTACCAAAAATGGGCACAACACTCTTCGGAATTTTTTGAAGAGATAAAAATGAAGAAATCAAATGAAAAAAAGAGGATTATGTAACAAAAACTCCAAAAAACATATAGAAAATTAATAAAAACGCACAGAAACACAAGGATTTAGAGTGGTTCAGCGTATTGCCTACGTCCACTATGAAATTGTTTGCTTTATTGATGTTTCTTTGATGATTACAATTGATTGCAGCAGGTTACAATAGATAACAATGAATTACAACAGTCAAATTCGTTAACAGCAGCAACAATGGAGTATGGAATTGAATTCGGCAGAGTTTGGGCGTCAGAGAATTCAAGGATCTCTTTTCTGTAGGCTTTGGGGGTCTATTTATAGGCGTACGAGGCTGATATTTCGCCCAGATCTTGAGGGACTTCTTCTGGCACGTGAGCGGGCCCACGCGATCGAGCCCGTGAAGTTTCGGCCCGATTCGTGATCGATACAAATTAATTTCGTATCGATCAGGATTGCGTCCAATGGAGTCAAAATTTGGTGTGGACATTATCTAGCATGTACGTAAGCTCCTGTGAAAATTTCATAGCATTTGGACTTGTAGATTAGGAGATATGATCCATACGAATTGGGATTTTCGGTTGGTTGTTTCGTTCGACTCGATCATTTCGACTCGATCCTGTTCGAATCGATAGTTGCGCGTGATCAAGTGGTGACGTGGCGAGCATTCTTCGGATCGACCCACCTTCTTCGCCGAGTTGATCGAGTCGTTCCGGATTTTTCGCCGCGTCCATATCGATGTGATCGTCCTGTTCGAATAGATAGTTAGATTGTCTTTTTGTATCGATCTGTAGCACGCCTTGTTCGCATCGATGGAGGTGGCTTGGTCGTATCGATGATGGTGGCCCTGTTTGCATCGATGAAGGTAGCCCTTGTTCGTATCGATCAAAGTTGCTTCGAATTGATGGATACGAACAAGCAACATTGTGATGGGTACGAATAGTGCAATGCTCGATGGATACGAACAGAGAACAGCTGATCGATACGAATAAGAGATCAGCTGATCGATGCGAAGAGAATGGCCGATCGATACGAACGAGGCATATTCCTCTGATGGATACGAATTGTGGTTCTCCTGATGGATTCGAACAAGGCTTGCCAATGGATGCGAAGTAGACTCTGGTGATGGATGCAAAGTTGACCGATTCGAACTAGGGCCTTCTGATCGATACGAAGCTGATCGATTCGAACAGAGGTCTAGCCGATCGATACGAAATAGAGTTGATCTTCCTTAGCTTGTATCGATCGTATCTTGAGCATATTAACTCGGATGGATTTGAAATTTGGAATGTTGGCTCTCATAGCTTCGCTTCTCATGTCATATCAATTTTAGCTCGATCCGGACTCGGACAAAATTCATCGATATCCATAGTGAGCCTGCGTATAACCGATCTCCAAGACGAACTATCATTGGTTTCTCGTCAAGTTCTTGGTGTCACGGCCTTGCCAAAAGGTGGGATAACATTTGCCCCCCAAAGTACGACTTGTGGAAACATGATGTGCTTTGAAATGCTGCAATTTTCATTCTGGACAGTTATCGTCTTTTCGCTGAAAGTTGTAATCTTTGACTGACTTCCTCAGTAATCTGAGCTGTTAACTGTCAACTGTTGTACCCTGTATTGTTGCAATTGATTGATTTATGCTAGTGATTAGCTGTTTGTTGTTGTAATCGTTATCAGATAAGTTTCCAATTCCTATAAATTTGAAAAATTGAATATTAGTCCGACATATATGCATATATGTTAATATGACTCTCGTTGACGTTTGCACGTTCACGAGTCATTGTCAGTTTATCTCGTATCGAATTCCGTATCGATCCTCTCCTGAACCGTTGCGAAATTCGAATTGTAACATTGCTCAATGGTTTTTTTTGAATGTTCCTTCGTATCAATCCTCTCCTAAATCGATGTAAAAGGTTGGAACATTATCTTTGTCTCGATATGCATCGCATAGATGGATACGAGATGAACATTTCGAATCGATGGATGTGGGGTTCGATGGATATGAAGCGATCGTTCGTATTGATGGAGTTCAATGCCTTCAGAACAGCTCTTGTTGTATATTTTGAATCAATGGACCTAGTGTCATTGGATACGAACAGACAATTCGTATCGATGGGTGCTGGCCTCTGAGAGCTGTGATTCGATGGATTCGAACTGACCATTCATATCGATGCTCTAGGAAGGAGTTGAAAATGATCGATACGAACAAGGATTTCGTATCGATGGATTGTGGATGGAGTCGGAAGCAGTGGATACGAACAATAGTCTCGTATCGATGGACCTTGGTGATTCAGAAAAATCCCTGTTACAAATTTCGTATCGATGAAAATCGAGTGGATGGATACGAATAGTTCGTTCGAATCGATCATGTGGTAACATTTTGTAACTGGTCGAATCCACTAGGAAGCGAATCGTTTCTTCCATTCACACTCAAGTCCATATAAATACTGTGGACTTAGTTGTTTTTCACTTTTTACTTTTTACTTCGTCTTTGCTTTCGTATCGCTCCAGAGACTAAGAGAAAAAACTGCTCTTTGCCTTCGAATTGAATCAAAACCTTTAATCCCTTCAACCAGTTATCGAAATCAGGTAATCAATTGAACAAACTCAGTCCTAAAATGATGAGACTCAAATTCTCATGCCATTCCATTCGAATTCATGTCCAAACGTTGTCTGGGGAAGTAGATATTGTGCGAGGTCGAGGAAGGAGAAAAATGGAGTTCGAATCAATCTGGGGAAGAAAGAGTGTGGAGGAGGATGGCTTGATCTTCTTTTTGTGTCGATCTGCAATGATTGTTGCATGGACTCGTCCTGTACGATCGATACGAAATTCTATCTTCAACGATCGATGCAAAAACTAGGCCAGTGATCGAGTCGAAGTCCTTGGCTTCAGATCGATTCGAAAAATACTCCTTCGATCGATACGAAATGCATCGAGTGAATGTGATCGATACGAAGCCAGACATTGACAATCGATTCGAAGCAAATTCCTGACGACCGATACGAACCCGGATCTTGATGGATACGAAACCTTGAATAACCGATAGCATGATTTCCGATGAGCTTCATTCTTGCATATTTGGACTTAACTATTACCCTGCATATTTAACTGCCTATCGAAGCTCGTCAATGGAACTGTAACTTAACAAAACTTTAACAAACTCTGACTTGGATCGATCGCTAATAACTGGATGGCACGGTTGTGACGGTCAGCGATGACGGTCATTCCGACTGAATTTTGAAGTCTAATCGTTCGCATGCTTTCTTTAAATCCGTAGAATTTGTCAAGTGATATACAACACTGCACAACATATTCGCACACTTCACACTGCGGGATGCACGGGTTTATTATCTGTTTAACGATGATTTTTCATAAGTTAGTTAGTCATGGAACCTTCAAGTTCACAACAGCAGGAAGTTCAAGGTTCAATCCCTCCAATAATCGAGATACCGGCCATCGAGGCCGAAGTCATAGACCCAGCCTCGGACGAGTATCCAGGTGCCAGGTTCATCTGCAATCCACAAGATTCTGTGCCGTCCGGCATCTCCGAAGATATGTTGGGACGGATTTGTTTAAGGCATGGCTTGTCTCTTGACGACGTGTTACTGCCAGGGCCAAATGATAGGCCACATGCTCCCCCGGAGGGGTTCACTGCTTTCAATCGTCATGCTTGTACGGAGGGAACACTTCTTCCATTCAATCAGTACATAAGGGAAATGCTGTCATTCCCTCGGAATCGCCCTGTCCCAGCTACACCCCAACGGATACGCCTTGTTGAATAGCAATTTCATTCTGTTTATGGAAATTCTCTTTCGACCACCAAAGCCGATCAAGATTAGATATCTATTTAATATCAAGAGCCGCGGAGATAGCCCTTCTTTCACATTCTTGGAAGCTGTTAGGAACTGTCAAATAGTAACTGGGTCCTGGGGAAGGCTGAGTTACTTTAAAACTGAATGGTTCTATGTTCGGTGCCTTCCTGGATTCGCCAGGCGATGGTTGGATAGACGTAAGCGTTGCAATCTTTCTCATGAATTATCGAGATAATAACCAACCTCAAAACTGACATACTTCTCTTCTTTTGCAGCCGCAATTTCACTACTTGATGGTGGATATTTCAGAGAGCTGGTTCGGATACTCCAAGCGGTTCCGGGTGAAGAGAGGCACATCGACTTGGTTCTAACCGACAGAAACTTAAGGACTGTCGGGTTGATTGAACAGAGACAAAGCATAAGACTGGAAGGAACACTTAGAGCGGTCTCGAAGAAGTGGTTGAAACGCAAAGCACCCAGTGTCTTGACAGCTGAGGAGGTTGATCCAGAGAGAACGCCCATTGATAACGAACTCCAGGCCGGGCCTTCTTCCAATGTTCAGGATTCTGGAGGAAGGAGAAAAGGCAAGGCAGTTGATCATAAGCATTCTAAATCCATGAGATTGAAATCCGTGGTTACGTCTTTACCCGTTTCGAGAATTAGAATTTCGAAAGCTCATCCCCCGCAAGTAGAGAATCCTTTTGAAGGGCTTGCTGATATTCCGATCCCGGATTATGTGTCGTTTCAACACGACACCGGGACGGAGGAGCTTGACAATGCTCTTGAGTTGAGCGGGTCGCTTGCTACGAGTGCGGCCGACATTTCCGGTTGGTCGGGGGGTTGCACATACATACACTTCACTGTACTACATGATTCATAATTGTAAATCGTCCAACCCAAGATATCACTAACTTTTTCTTCGCTTCTCATTTTCAGGTACAATGTCCGGAAGAGGATCAATGCTTGGGAGCCTTCGCTCGGCCCGAAAGTCTTCTTCTTCTTATTATGATTCTTGCAGGAGAGATTTGGATAGAGGCCGCGATCATGGGTACTCTAATCAAGAGAGGTACGAGCAGGACAGGGACAGAGAATATAGACACCGATCTAGGTCTCGCTCTCCACCTCCTAGAATCCCATCTCCACCTCCTGTTCAGACTTCACTCCCACCGGAGCCTCCACGACACAGGCCGTCTTCTCAAACTTCGAGGTCCGAAACTCATCACCAGCGAGTTGAAACCGTGCCCCCCCATAATTGCAAAGCAGGCCATCACTGAGCCCATAGGGGAAGGGGCCATTAAATTGGCTCAAATGAGGAAGGAGTTCCCGAACATATGCCTCGATGGCTATGTCTTCCCACCACACTTAAAAAGAATTCCATCAGGGGTGGAAAACACGGTGCATGATTACGTTCATGACGTCTACACCCAGTATAGAGAGTGGGTAAAGGCTGCATAGAAAGCTTCCAAAGTGGCTTTTGAGCGAGCCAAAGCTATTGAGAAGATGGAGTCCGAACTCGCTAAAAAGGACCAAATCATCTAGGTGCTCAACACCGAGGCCGAGTCTTCTCGGATATCTGAAATTGAGGCCACCAAAAAAGCTGATGAAGCGACTGTGGCAATGGAGAGGTTGAGGCAGACACATGTTGCTTTGGTGGAGGAGATGGGCCACCGAAATACTACAGTCACCGTCGAACGGGATGCGGCGGTCAAGGAACTCAATGAGCTTAAGGCCAAATTCTCTAACATGGCCAAGGAAAAGGATGACGCGAACAACGCAGCCCAGGAGGCGTGCGAACAGGCTGTTCTGCTCCAGGGTGAACGAGATGCGGTCGTGGCTATGGTCCGCAAGGTGGAGACTGAGGTCGAGGAGAAGGTGAAATCGGCCGAGTCCAGGATGGAAGCCGACATTGAAGATCTTCTTGTTGTTTACAACGCCAACGTGTTGAGGCACAAGGGTCTGCCTGGCTTGATGATTACCCGGCACACTTATATAATTCCTGGGGCCGATTGGTTGAGGAGGAGAAGGCGGTGCATCTGGGTGAGCCTATTGATGAGTTTGAGCTCGAGAATCGTTTGCTAAATGAAGATGAAAAGTAGATTCTCCACGAGTCAATGATTTCTTATGAGAAGGAAAGGCTCGGCCCCAGCACCTGGAAATAGGAGAAGGCTCTGGGGTTGAACACCACGATGCAAGTCTTGAACTTCCAGTGTCAACCCAGCCTGAATCCTTGTCTGCGGTCGATCCCCAAGCTGTTCCTGCCTACAATCCGGAACAGCCGCAGATGTCTCCGACTACAGAGCAAGTTGCTGAAGCCGTTCAGCCGCCTACAAGTCAAACTGAGGAAGGTACACTGAACATTCCACATATCTTCCTTAAGTCGGAATCTTCACTCGAATTAAGTGCTAACAGTTCTCTTATTTTTTTTGTCCAGTGATCGATGCTGCACCGATGGTGCCTCCTGCTGCTCAAGAATCAAATCAGACGCAGGGGGCTATCGTTACTGAAGCGACCACTGTAACTACGACTGCACCGCTTGACGAAATGCAGGGAAGCTCACTTGTTTTTGATGAGCAGCTGATGGAGGAACTCTTTCGCCGTCATGGCGATCCTCTTGCCGACCTGCCATTTGTTATGGGTGGAGGCGCTCCTGCTACAAGTTCTTCGATGCCAACTACTGATGCTCCCAGCGAGGCTTGAACGGTTACTGAAGAGGAAACATTGGCCGAGATCGATGCTGATATGGAAGCAGCGGCTCATGGTGGCAGTTTTGGAGGTGGGATAGCGGCACCCGGTCCAGCTCCGCTCAGAATGATATGTCCTGGTTGTACAGTTTTCGACACCAGTGTGCCCGTTCCATCTTCTACACTTGATCATGTTCCTCCGACTCCGCCCGTGGGAAGCATTCCTATTCATTTGAGCTCGGAGGAGGATGTTGAGATCATGCCCCCGCCTGGAGACCGACCACCGAAAAGCAAAGGCTCAAAGAGGAAGGGTAATGGTGGCTCCAGTGGGGTCTACACCGAAAAGGAAGCCGAGGAAGAATAAAGATTAGACATGCTTCCTTGGTTTATTTTGACTTTCATTTTGTTGGCCGTGTATAGATGCGGGTTCGGCCCCTGCTAGTAGGAATTTTTGGAACAAACCTGTACATTAATTTCTTTCATAAATAGTAGAAATGAAACTTTTCGTTTTTAGCTTCTTCTGTATTTTTTTTAGTGTTTCAATTTTTGAAATACACTTGTAAAGTTTCAGCTTTCGAGTCAAGTTTGTCTTTTTGCGCCAGGTCTGGAAACCGTGGACATGGTTCACGACCGTGAAGTGAGTTGAATTTTGATGTCGCACCGCTTTGGCCAATGGTCGATGCTTAAGTCCTGCCCCCAGTCTTGGGGATGAGTTGTTGAACACCAACCAGAGATCGCATTTTACTTATAACACGTCGAGTTTGGTGCCGCTGAACGAATGTTTGGAACAAGTGAAGATTGAGTGGTTCAACCATACTTGCTTGATTTTCGATGATCATATCCGCGCTCCGGGGATTTCCATTTGTTTAGTGGCGGTTGTTTACGCCGATTCAGATTTACATGTCCGTGCTTGGGGACTCGGAGCCGACATTTATACTCCGACTCGCACTCTGGGAGTTCAGAGTTGGCGTTTATACTCCGACTCGCACTCTGGGAGTTTGGAGTTGATGTTTATACTCCTATTCGCGCTCTGGGAATTTGGAGTTAATGTTTATACTTCGACTCACACTCTGGGAGTTCGGAGTTAATGTTTATACTCCGACTCACACTCTGGGAGTTCAGAGTTGGTGTTTATACTCCGTTTTGCACTCTGGGAATTCAGAGTTAATGTTTATACTCCGACTCGCACTCTGGGAGTTCGGAGTTAATAAACAGATGGTCAGTCACATCTGCTGCATGTCTTTGGATTTCGCTCGCACTCTGGGAACAAAAGGTATATCAGGATCGTGGATGGTCGGATCACATCCACCCTGAGTCAACAAGTGAGGTCGTTAGATGGACGGGTTCACCCTCCTCAAACTTGGTTCGGATACGGACGAAGTCGTTAGGCGGACGGATCCGCCCTCTTCGTAGACGTAGTTTTATACTCCAGCTCACACTCCGGGAACCTGGCGTTAAGTGAAGGATTGTCGTGTATCAATCCTTTTTTGACTTTTGTGATGGCTTGTCCCCGAGCTCGGGTTTCACTTAGCGAGTGATCGGTTGCATCATAGTCACTCCCTATTTGAATAAATTCCACCGTATGGTGAAACTTAGCTCTCCATGCATGGTGATGTTCATATGAAGTATTTCAAGTAAATCACAGCTCTGGCTCGAAGAGATTGCATTTTATTGCTGAAATAGGAAAATATGGCAAAGTCAGTTGCCTTATTACAAATTATAATTTCGAAATGCACTAACAAATTGCAAAATGGAAAATAAACTAAATGAATAAACATAACCTATCATGTGTAGTAGCAACGAAGACTCTCGCTATTCTAGGCTCTTGGCAGAGTAAGACCGTCAACGGTCGATAATTTGAATGTGCCATCTCCGAGCCTTCGTTCAATAACATACGGTCCTTCCCATGTCGGCTTCATATGCGAAGGGACCAAATAGATTCTTTTCAAGACGAGCGCCTAGATCAAAGGTTCACGGGCGGACCTTGGCGTTGTACAATCGGGCGACTCGACTTCGATACGCGGCTGCCCTCAAATCAGCCTCTTCGCGCTTCTCATCTAGTAAATCGAGAGATTCAGCAAGTAATATAGCATTTGTCTTCGGATCATAGTATTTCACGCGATGAGAAGGTACTTCAACTCGATTGGAATAATAGCTTCCGAGCCATAAGCGAGAGAGAATGGAGTGTGACCGGTCGCGGACTTGTGGGTCATTCAGTAAGCCCATAAAGCCATAGGAAGTTCATCGACCCACTTGCCCCCAACCTTTTCCAGCCGTTTTTTCAGAATGGACTTTATAACTTTATTGACCGCTTTGACTTGTCCGTTTTCTTGAGGGTGTGCAATTGCAGAGAATTTCTTTTGAATGCGAAACCGTTTGCAGAAATCTTTAAATTCAATACTGTCGAATTGGGTTCCGTTATCAGTAATAATGGTGTGTGGGAGACCGAATCGATAGATAATGTTGCGGACTACAAAGTTGATTACTTTTTTCGTCGTTATGGTAGCAAGAGGTTCAGCTTCAGCCCACTTTGTAAAGTAATCAACTGCGACGATGGCGTATTTCGCACCACCTTTTGCCAGAGGTAGAGTACCAATAATGTCGATGCCCCATATTGCAAATGGCCATGGCTGACCATTTGTGTTATCTCGGTAGGTGGGGCTCTAGGAATTCGAGCATGCTTTTGGCATTTATCACATTTCTTTGCATAATCCGACGTATCGCGATTCACAGTCGGCCAATAATATCCGTATCGAAGTATTTTCTTGGCAAGTGCTTGCCCCTTGGTGTGATCGCCACATTCTCCCTCGTGTACGTCGTGTAATACTCGTTTAATTTCATCATGGGCGATACACCGGAGTAAAGGAACAGAGTACCCTCTTCTGTACATGATTCCATTCTGGATGGTGAATCGTGAGGCCTACCGAAGGACTTGTCTCTTTTCACTCCTGCGCTCTGGCAGGGTTCCATGCTCAAGGTAATTTCTGAATGGAGTCATCCATGACTCCTTATCGGGAACAGTTTCACATACCCAATCTGCTTCTGCCCGATCAATACTTAGGGAAGTTAGCGTCTCTACAGGAACGAGTCCCATTTGATGAGCTTCACCTGTGCTGGCTAACTTCGCTAATGAATCGGCTTTCTAATTACGTTCTCGAGGTATACAATAAATGGCATAATAATCGAACGGATCTAGTACTTCCTGCACTCGAGCTAAGTAGGCAGCCAACCTTCGATCTCTTGCTTGATATTCTCCCCGAACCTGGCACACAGCTAATTGTGAATCACAATAAATTTCCACAGCGATAATTCTCAAATCTCTGGCAAGTTTTAACCCAGCTAAGAGGGCTTCATATTCAGCTTCATTATTGGTTGCATGAAAATTGAACTTTAAAGCATAACATATAGATCGGCCTTCGGGGGTTTCGAGTACAACACCAGCGCCCGAACACTGGTCGTTTGAAGCACCATCAGTGTACAGCTTCCAAACGTATTCGAGAGATTCACTGGTTTCGGGCAAGTCCTCTGGAACAGTAAATTCAGCTATGAAATCGGCTAGGACTTGCCCTTGAATGGCTCGCCTTGGAGTATAAGTAATATCAAACTGGCTCGGTTCAATGTTCCACTTGAGTAACCTACCAGACATCTCAGGCCGCGTAAGGACCTGTCGTAACGGCTGGTCGGTGAAAACAATAACGGGATGTGCCTGGAAATATGGATGGATTTTCCTTAATGCAATAACAAGGCAATAAGCCAACTTCTCTAGTTTCGGATAATTCCTTTCAGCTCCAGTCAATTGTTTGCTGATGTAGTATACCGGCTTTTGTATCCTGTCTTCTTCTCGAATCAAGGCAGCGCTGATAGCGTTTTCTGATATCGCCAAGTATATGTACAACTTCTCATGATCAATAGGCTTTGACAGGATAGGTGGTGTGGATAAATGCTGAATTAGTGCTTGGAAAGCGCCCTCACACTCTGTGGTCCATTCAAAGTTTCATTTTCCTTTTCGGATCAGATCGAAGAAGGGAATGCATTTGTCAGTGGACTTTGAGATGAGCCTGCTCAATGCTGCTACTTTCCCATTGAGACTCTTGACTTGCTTTATGGTTTTCGGAGTTTCAAGATTTCTGATTACTCAGATCTTTTCAGGATTTGCTTCGATTCCTCGAGTGTTGACGATAAACCCGAGGAATTTTCCGGATGCAACTCCAAAATGACATTTCAGTGGGTTGAGCTTCATTCTATATTCTCGAAGTATGTTGAACATAGTTTCCAGGTCTTTAATATGGTCAGTGGAAAATCGTGACTTTACAAGCATGTCGTCTACATACACTTCCATGGTTTTCCCGATTTGACTGGCAAACATCCGATTGACCAATCGTTGATAAGTAGCCCCGGCATTCTTGAGCCCGAATGGCATAACTTTGTAGCAATAAAGTCCCAAATTGGTTACGAAGCTGGTATGTTCTTGATCAGGTAAATACATTGGTATCTGATTGTAGCCAGAGTACGCATCCATGAAGGATAAGAGTTCATGTCCAGCTGTTGAGTCTACGAGCTGATCAATTCTGGGAAGCGGGAAACTGTCTTTAGGACAAGCTTTATTCAGATCGGAGTAATCGACACATGTTCTCCATTTTCTGTTCGACTTTAGGACGAGCACGGGATTCGACACCCATTCGGGGTATAGCGCATCTCGAATGAACCTGTTTGCTTTAAGCTTTTCTACCTCTTCTTTAAGGGCGGCAGATCTCTCTGGATCCATACCACACCTTTTCTGTTTGACCGGTACATGCCGCGGGTTAATATTCAGAGTGTGGCTCGCAATGTCCGGCGAGATCCCACACATATCAGAATGCGTCCAGGTGAATACGTCAAGATTCGCCCGTAGAAATTCAACCAATTCCTCTTGAGTTTGCTGGATTAGCTAAGAGCCGATCTTTATCATTTTCGAATCATCATTGTCAATCGGGACATCGATCGTCAGTTCGGCCGGGGATGCTTGACTTTCTTTAGATTCTCCCTCGTCTTTAGTCTCTCTTGGGTCAAGATCCTTTTGGAATTGGTAAGGGTGCCCGGGCCTAGGCTCATGCGTTAATTGTCAATTATCAGCAAAACGGACGTAGAGAGATTCCTCTACGCCCTTTCCTTTCTCCTTTCACTGCGCCTCCCGCAGCTCGGCAATGTAACAGGCTCTTGCTGCAGCCTGATCTCCTTGGATGACTCCCACTCGATGATCAGTGGGAAACTTCAGGGTTAAACACCACGGGGCAATAGCTGCCCTGAACTCAGAGATGGCCGGTCGGCCCAAAAAAGCATTATAATGGGAGTCTATGTCCAACACAACGAACTGTAATATCCGTAATCTCCGACGTTCTCCAGCTCCCAACTCCACTGGTAGTTCCACTACTCCAGTGGGTATAGTAGCTCTTCCATTGAAACCGTGGATTCGGAACTAATAAGGTTTTAAATCTTTGGCTTCCATTTTCATTTGGTCGTAAGCTCATTTAAATAGAATATTCATAGAGCTTCCACTATCAACTAAGATCCTCTTCATCCAAGCAAGTCCTACTTGAGCTGAAATGACCAGTGGATCGATAGTGGGAGCTTCGACTTTATCAGCATCTCTGTCTCTGAATACGATGTCATCAACCATCGTCTTTTGTTGTTTGGCCGGAGCGCCTTCATCAAAACTACTATAACACTCGAAGTTCGCATGCCTAATAGAGCTGGCATACGACTCCATTTCCTTCCAGCTTCGGTCTGCTGGATGAGGACCACCACTGATTGTATTAATAATCAACCTCCCGCCAGTTCGAGTGGGTTCGTCCTGCCTTTCCTGATTTGGTGCATGATTCTGATTCGATGGGCCCGCACCTCCCGACTGCGGCGCTCGAACATACTGATCCAACTTCCGTTCACATATCAGTTTTTCAATGAGATCTTGTAAATGACGACACTCATTCGTATTATGGCCATAACTTTCATGGAATCTACAAAACTTTTCTATTTGGACCTGTCTTTCTGTTGACGGCTTCAGGGCAGGTTTCTTGTATTGCATGGTATTACAGGTCTGTAAATACACATTTTCCAACGACGTATTCAATGGAGTATAATTGTCGAACATGGGAGCTCTACGTCGTGGACCACGATTCTGATCTCGTTTTTTAGCTTGATTTCCACTATCCCTCTGCTGGTTCTGTTTGTTTTGTATATTCAACTGAACTTTTCCGGAACTCTCCCCGGATTGTTTAACTGCAATGTTACTTTAAATTCCTTCAACGCTGGGCCCTGCGTCATCCTGCTTCCTAGACTGTTTCGCATCCTCCCTTCTCAAGAATTGCGCTGCCTTGGAATAGAAACGGTCCAATGACGCAGGTGGCTTCCTAGCTAACCAACTTCCGAACTCGGAATGAGGATCAATCCCCTTAGTTAATGCCATCAGGATAGAGTTATCATTGGGATTGCTTATTTCTGCACACGCAGCATGAAATCGCTCCAAGTAACGTCCGAGTGTTTCTCCGAGAGCTTGTGTGACACTAGACAGCGTATTAACATCTTTAGGCCTCGCTACGTGCATACAGAATTGTTCAATAAACTTGGTGGCCATTTGATCAAAATTAGAAATGGATCGTGGTGGTAAATGAGTAAACCACATAGTTGCAATGCCCCTCAGGGAAATAGGGAAACTACGGCACTTGACTGCATCATCAGCTCTCGCAACATTCATTAGCCATTCATACTTCAGGATGTGTTGATTGGGATCAGAATTTCCTTCATAGACTGGCAAAGTTGGCATCCTGAAGCGCCGAGGTGGTTCAGCATATAATATGTCGTCAGTGAAAGAGGTATGACTCCGGGAGATTCCCCAGTCGTCATTAGTGAGACCCTGACTTTCATGGATCATCTGATGAATCATCGTCGGTATATCCGGCATCTGGATATTCAGAGGATGTTGTGCCAAGGTGTGGTCGGGTTCCACAGCGCGAGTCTGGACCGAACGCGGTCGACGGTTCGTACCTCGCCTCCTTGGTTCAACATTTTCAGGGACGAAAGGTTCTTGAGTATGATCTCGTTGGTGACGATGCAGATCAGCTTGATTTCTAGCATCAACTCCTTGTTTGGTAGTGGTGGTGGCAGCAAGGTTTCCTGTGACATGGTAAGGAGCGGCACCTCCTCGGGGTGAAGGTCTGGCATGATGACTGGTGGTTGGTCCAGTTCTGGGTT
Organism: Allium fistulosum; assembly: GCA_030737815.1. Classification (NCBI taxonomy): domain Eukaryota; kingdom Viridiplantae; phylum Streptophyta; class Magnoliopsida; order Asparagales; family Amaryllidaceae; genus Allium; species Allium fistulosum. Next base: position 202,775,552 of record CM060904.1, on the reverse strand, counting down.
GTCCAAGATTTAAGGCAGGCTGGTGTCCTGTGGCCTGGGTGTAGCTTACATCCAGCCGTGGGCGTGTGGATCGGTGATGATCGTCAGATGAGGCTGAACTTCCGGTGGAAGAGTAAGAAGCTTGATCTCTTCTGGACCTTCTACGCCTTTGGCGATTCAGCTGGTTGGTCAACTCTGTGTTGGCGCGTAGTTGTTCAGTAAGTTGTTGCCGACTTTGGGTCAACTCTTGAAGCAGCATCTGAAACTCTTGTCTGGTAACCGGGCCTGATGGATTTGAAGGTCCGGCAGCATCTTGGTTGGATGGAGGCAATTGCACGGGATTCTGTCTGTCCCGTCCTTCTTGGTCAGCAACTGTAGAAGCAGTTCGTGTGCTTACCATGATGAACTGATGAAGTCCTTTCCCAAATCTGATGCAAATCTGAATAGAATGGAAGGGCTTTAAGGTCTGAGATCTGGATCTTCTTCTTGGATTTATGCAATCCGGTATCGATAGGAGATCCAAGGAGAAGGAGAAAAATCGGGTTTTTTCTCAATGAAAGCACCAAAGTGTTTGTACCAAAAATGGGCACAACACTCTTCGGGAGTTTTTGAAGAGATAAAAATGAAGAAATCAAATGAAAAAAGAGGATTATCTAACAAAAACTCCAGAAAACAAATAGAAAAATAATAAAAACGCACAGAAACACAAGGATTTAGAGTGGTTCGGCGTATTGCCTACGTCCACTATGAAATTGTTTGCTTTATTGATGTTTCTTTGATGATTACAATTGATTGCAGCAGGTTATAGCAGATAACGAAGAATTACAGCAGTCAAATTCGTTAACAGTAGCAGCAATGGAGTATGGAATTGAATCCGGCAGAGTCTGGGCATCAAAGAATTCAAGGATCTCTTTTCTGTAGGCTCTGGGGGTATATTTATAGGCGTAGGAGGCTGATATTTTGCCCGGATCTCGGGGGACTTCTTCTGGCACGTGAGCGGGCCCACGCGATCGAGCCCGTGAAGGTTTGGCCCGATCTGTGATCGATACGAATGAATTTCGTATCGATCAAGATTGCATCAAATGGAGTCGAAATTTGGTGTGGACATTCTTTAGCATGTACGTAAGCTCCTGTGAAAATTTCATAGCATTTGGACTTGTAGATTAGGAGATATGATCGATACGAATTGTGATTTTCGGTTGGTTGTTTCGTTCGACTCGATCATTTCGACTTGATCATTTCGACTTGATCCTGTTCGAATCGATAGTTGCGCATGATCAAGTGGTGACGTGGCAAGCATTCTTCATATCGACCCACCTTCTTCGCCGAGTTGATCGAGTCGTTCTGGAGTTTTTGCCGCGTCCATATCGATGCGATCGTCCTATTCGAATCGATAGTTAGCTTGCCTTTTTGTATCGATCTGTAGCACGCCTTGTTCGCATCGATGGAGGTGGCTTGGTCGTATCGATGATGGTGGCCCTGTTCGCATCGATGAAGGTGGCCCTTGTTTGTATCGATCAAAGTCGCTTCGACTTGATGGGTACGAACAAGCAACATTGTGATGGGTATGAATAGTGCAATGCTCGATGGATACAAACAGAGGATAGCTGATCGATACGAACAAGAGATCAGCTGATCGATGCGAAGAGAATGGCCAATCGATATGAACGAGGCATATTCCTCTGATGGATACGAATTGTGGTTCTCCTGATGGATTCAAACAAGGCTTGCTAACGTATGCGAAGTAGACTCTGGTGATGGATGTGAAGCTGACAGATTCGAACTAGGGCCTTCTAATCTATACGAAGCTGATCGATTCGAACAGAGGTCTAGCCGATCGATACGAAATAGAGTTGATTTTCCTTAGCTTGTATCGATCGTATCTTGAGCACATTAACTTGGATTGACTTGAAATTTGGAACGTTGGCTCTCATACCTTCACTTGTCGTGTCATATGAATTTTAGCTCGATCCGGACTTGGACAAAATTCGTCGATATTTATAGTGAGCCTACGTATAACCGATCTCCAAGACGAATTATCATTGGTTTCTAGTCAAGTTCTTGGTGTCACGGCCTTGCCAAAAGGCGGGATAACACCTTCTCTCCTTTATTAATGATCCAAAATGAGTTACAAGTAATAGAGCTTTATCCCTAATTCGATTTAGGGATTTTAGAAGACTTGATTGCAATTAAGAAAGAATTAGTAGAAGAAATGAATTCGAGATTTCAAAATTCCTTCCCTAAAACCGGACCCCTTGAGTCTTATTTATAGATGTAGGTCGGCCCCCTTCCACTCCTATGCTTTTTACACGGTCAAAGTGACCCCTCTTTGTATGCTGCTCCAAGCCTTTAGTCGAAAGGTCATGACTCCTTTCGACGTTGTCGAAAGGCATCTTTTTTGTGCTCTTTGATATACTCTTGCGCTTCCTTTATCTTTTTCCAGACCTTTCGAATTAGTCGAAAGGGTCCTTTGACAACCTTTTGCCTTTGTTGAACTTTAAGCATTGCGTCCTTCATAACACCTTCCGACACCGTCGAAAGGTTTCCAAACGCGCATTTTCTTTCATGTTGGCTTGTTGCTATTGGAAATAAGATAGAAGCCTCCGACTCCCTCGATAGGTTGCTCATACCGGTTTCGAACATATTGAAGTACCAATGGTTTCGATGATGTTAGGTAGCCTTCGAATGCATACTTGAGAATTGAGGCGGAACCTTCCCCTAATATTATCGGCCTTGACCGGTTTGAAAGGCATGTAAATGCTTTCGAAAGGGTTATGATAAGGGAGAAACCTTTAGTTCTAAAAAGTTTAGCGTGTAATTGGGAGATTATCATCCATTGCCTTCGAAAGGGGTTCCGAAGCTGATTTTGCTTATTTATCTATGTCGGATGGTTGGAAATGGCGGAAGTGTACTCCTGTTTCCATCTGAATCGAAAGCTTCCACACTGTAAGAGCAGCTGGTGCCTTTGACTCCTTCGAAACTTTCTTATTGCCTTCGAAACATTTTCTTATGACCTTTGTCGAAACCTATGCCTGTTACTTCATTGAAACCTCACTCTCATTAACCTTCTTTTATACTTCTACTCTTGAGTGGTTTTTATAGCTAACAGTTCGTACCTTTGATCGCACGAATTTAACTTGTTAATTTCCTGACTATATACGTTTATTTACGCTATTTTATATCAAACTACCTATGTGCTTCCAATTAGAATTCTATGTATATTTCAAACTATCAAATAAATTCAAGGCGAAATAAAGGGTATTTGATTTCTTCATATATCCAAACCAAACCAAACATTATCAATAAAAATTTATCTTTATAGATTTGATATGAATTTCAGCAGTCTATCCTATTTTCCTTTATCAATAATTATTCTGTTAAACTAAAAATTAGTGATTTCCATTATCATCGCTCATTTTAATTCATAGCTAAAATGGTAGTTCAAATTAAATTTAAGTTGGAATTATTATTCAGATTCAAGAATTATATCTACAAGTCATTTAGAATCATAAAGGAACCTAATTACTTATGATCAACATAAATGTTGTAATCTATTCACTCACCTTTTCAAAGCTATCTTCCTCCTAACTTGATTTGAATCGCCGTTCTTCCTTTCCCTACTACTTCTAATCTTGAGTTTCTCCTTTTAATTTGATTTTCTCTTTTTTATTTGATTTTTCTTTATATTATTTTTATTTTGATGTAGAAACTTTTGAAGAGATAGAAGAGTTTGTTTAAATAGAGGAGTTTCTGGGAGAGAGAGAGAGAGAGGTAGAGTGAAGAAATGTACGTACAGGTGACAGTGAGGGTTTGAAATAATAATGGACGCTATGGTCTAATTTATAGCTAAAAACTAGGGTTTTCTAACTTATACCCAAAATCAATATTTATGAAAAACCACTGACTATTTTTTCCGGTATATCCAATCCGTTTATCAAATTTGACAAGTTATATGTGTTTTCTAATTGTAAATGACATTCCAGACACAATGCAATAGGTCCCGAGGCTTAATTTCAAATTTTTTGAAAATTTATATTTTAATCCTTTAATGTAAAATTACATTTTTTTCCCTTAATATTACTTTAATTTATTATCAAAATTTTCAAGGCATTACATTCTCCTCCCCTTAAGTGGGTTTCGTTCGCGTAATCAAGGATATGAAAATGTAATTCGCTCATACAACCATCTACTCAACCATTAACCATTTGTAAACATTGTTATTAAATTCAAAATTTCTAAAGCACTATATACATATATGAATGAAGTGCATATGAATATATGGATAAGGTAAAATTAGGCGGTCTCCTGAACTAGTCGACTTCTTGAAATGCAAGTGCTTATGCCATGTATGTAAAATGTATGCTACTTCCTGTATTTGCAATTATATATGAATAAGCAACCATTCAATACATATGCAAAAAGGCAACAACCATCTGCATATAACTGATAAAATAAAATGAGTAAAGTAGTGTATGTTGTAGGCTAACCTAAATATATCAGCCCATAGGTGCAATGCTAACTAATAAAATTCATTCATTAGCAATCATCATCCCAAAAATGCCCTACCAATATGTTCACAACCATGCCTAGCATCCAAACATTCCTACCTATGGAATATTCTAAGCTAAATACTATTTTCACTAGTAATTATACTAACTTAGATGGAAACGTACTAGAAAAGAGCTCTGGATGGGTAGCTTGGATTTTCTCCTCGGGATCCCATATACTCTCAGCTGGATCGTCTCCACATTGGACTCTAACCAATTTAATTATTTTGTTGCAAAGTTGTCTTCTTCCAAGCTCAATAATAGGATAGGTGCATGATGAACAAGTGACTCTCTGTTTGCTCCAAGTTCTTCCAACCGAATCGGCTTGACCACAGCGGAAACAAATTTAAAATAGAATTCCTAAATTTAGCTATATGTCAGCCACCTGCTCGTCTTCGAAAGCTTATTCGCCAAACTCTGCTAAAATCTAAAAACCTAAACCCTCAACCTACGCAAATTAATTTTGAGCACCCGAGAGTTTAAGGGGAAACAAAAACTTCGAGTCAGACATAAAGCCTGGTATGAATAATTTCTGTTACATCTTAGTTTACTAATATATAGTGAAACCACGCCGCTTAGCGGAACGGGTTTCCCATCACTAATATCGCTTTTCAAAACGTATATTTTGCAAATCCTTTTCTCCAACCAAACTAGTTAATCAACTAATTATAATAATAATATAACAAGATCCATTATGCTAAAATAGGAAATAAATGGACTATCTGTCCTAAATCTGAGCTAATTGCTCCTTTCTGGACTAACTGTCCTAAATCTGATTATACCAAAATAACAACATCCTTTATGCTAAATAATGGACTATCTGTCCATAAAACAGGTTAAAAGGGGTGGACTAATTGTCCTTAAGAAGTAGCAAGGTCTGTTATGCTAACAAATGAACTAAATGTTCATATATGGGCTAACTGCCCTTATCTGGACTAAATGTCCTTTGGGCTGACTGCCCTTAAAATGGACTGACTGTCAGAATTTAAATGAGCCACTGCCCGAATTTTCTTTGAATTAACTACCCTTTAAATTTTCCTTGAAAACCTTTTCAAAATGATTTAGTCTGTCAAATCATATATATACAAGGAAAATATATCTTTAGCTTTCCTCTAAGCTATTTTGCCATGTTATATATACTTAACCCAAAATAATGTTGATGATGTTCAATATGGATTATCTATCCTTTTAAAATAAGTTAAAGTCCTTTATAACTTAAAACACTTAGGCTATCTGCCTAATCATATTATTCGAATCCTTTGTTTAAAACATTTAAACAACCTTTCGAAGACAATGTAGGTAACCCCTTCTAAACAATTAATAAAACCCTTCGAAATCATTGAAGGTAACTCCTTTAAAACCATTAAAAAGCCTTTCCTTTATAAGCTTTATACCATATGACATCCGCCTTTAAATCCTTTAAACCTTAGCCTTCAGAAAACATTAAAAAACCCATACCTTTCGACCTTGTCGAAAGGTTTCCCCTTTCGACCTTGTCGGAAGGTTTCTTTTCGACCTTGTTAGAAGGTCCGGGGGACCACTTCTTTGAAATCATTGAAAACCTTTCGAAAGCATTGAAACTTAAAACCTTTCGAAGTCATTGGGTTCCACACGCTTTAGTAATAGACTACCAAATCTCGATTCCCTTCTGGAACAACCAACACAAATGCATGGGTCAATAAGTGTTTCAAATCTGGAATGCTTCCTCACACTTATCTATCCACAAAAACTTCACATCTTTCCTCGTCAGCCTAGTCATCAGCGCTGCTATCCGCGAGAAATCCTTAATGAACCTTCGATAATACCTAGCTAGCCCAAGGAAACTCTTAATCTTGGTTACTGTCTCGGGTCTCTTCCAATTATTCACTGCCTCGATCCTAGTCGGAACCATCGACAACCCTTCTTCTGAGACCACATGACCAAGAAAATTTGCCTCCTTCTTCCAGAAGTGACACTTCGAAAACTTCGCTTTCAGCTGATGCTGCCTCAGCGTCTCAAGCACCACTCTAAGATGAACTTCATGCTCTCTTTAATCCTTAGAGTAAATCAAGATATCATCTATGAAAACTAGCACGAACCTATCCAAGTGCTCTCGGAAAATCCGATTCATCAAATCCACAAAGAAAGCTGGGGCATTCGTCGGTCTGAACGACATAACTAACCATTCGTATGACCCATATCTGGTCCTGAACGCCGTCAAAGGTATACTACCCTCTGCTACCCTGAGCTGATGGAAACCTATTGCCAAATCTAACTGAGAAAATAACTCTGCTCCACTTAGTTGGTGAAAAAATCTTCAATTCTGGGCAATGGATATCGATTCTTTATCTTCCTCTCATTCAAATTACGATAATCGATACATAGCCTTAACGATCCATCTAGCTTCTTAGCAAACACTGCTGTTGCACGCCACGGTGAACTGCTCGATCTGATAAAACTCTTGCCTTCCAGATCCACCAACTACACCTTCAACTCCTTCATTTCTGAAGGGATCATCCTGCTTAGTGGCCTACTCACTGGTTCTGCTCCCGAAACCAAATCTATCTGAAACTTAATAGCTTACTTCGACGACAATCCTACTGCAGGCTCAAACACATCTGTGAATTCTCTAACCACTAGAACTCGGCTCAACTCATCATCTGAATCCAAAGCACCTAATAAAGCAAACACCTCACCACTAGTAATTTCAGTTTAACATGGACTAGGATAGATTTGATTGATATAAAGTATTAGAAACTTGGTTTGTATAATTTCTAAAAATTTGAAAGTATAACTCTTAAATCTGTAAAATAAATGATATAAATTGACTTAAGTATCAAAAGCTGGGGCTTATGATCTCTGATGATCCGAGATGAAGCGATGGTGGCCGGAAGCGAGAACGATGTCAAAAAATATAAAAACCCGAAACCTGTAAACTTGAATAAATACGTACAATGGAGGAGTAATGGCCTAGACCGGTGCACCGATGCATGTCTATTTTTTCCTATATGAATCTCGGCTAAATAGCACAATATAAATATATATATATATATATATATGTAATTTGATTCGTTCTTTCTCTTATATTCTAGAAGGTGATCTAAGTCATGACGATGCGAGTGACCATGCAACGGAATGAAAGGATGTATGGTGCATGACGGTGATATGAAGTGAATGGATATATGGCATGCGATGGTGTTATGAAATGAATAAATATTGAATGATTTGGTTGTTTTGTAAAGAGAATATAAATATACTTATATACGTGTTGTGATACGAGATTGAGATGCAATGGCGAACGTGTACAAAAACGAGTGTGGGGTGTAGGATAGACGACCTAGAGTGTGTATGCAGATACACATGTGGACCAGTAACACATTTGGAGGATCCAAGCATGTCGATTTTCTCTCATGTACTGCTACGACAGTCTAGGTGGAGGGATGGATTTACGCGACCATATAGGACATGAGTCTAGTCTAGAACGTGAGTACAATTAGGTAGCACAAGGACGATAAGCGGCCCTGTAGTGCATGAGGCTAGTCTAGGGCATGAGTCCTATATGCGGTTGATGTGATAGTGGATAATGGGCGACCTTGCAGCATATGAGGCGAGTCCAGGGAAGCGAGTTCACATAGACGTGATGCGATATGACTAAATTTATGTGAGAATTAGGTATGAAATGGAAACGTAACATATGGTAGCTGGACGATAGACTCATATCATGCTATAGTATTATTTTTGTAGTATATGTAGAGTAAATTATGGCTCACTCACTGGACTTATGTCCGACCAACTCCTACTTTCATATACATATATCCAGGTTGATGGAGTTTAGGGATGAGACAGTATCAAAGATGAAGATTTATTTATATAGTGTATATGTGGAGTAGATCAGTATTGTATCTGGGTTTGAATCTGTATTTATGGACTAGGTTGTACCTGTATTTATTTAGAAATGTGTATTTGACATTTCATTCATGGTATGGTGATGTGACTATGATATTGATTCTATATTATATTCGTTTTCCTCTGCTATAGACTCTGAAAGCATATAGTGTTAGTTAGAATTACACTTAGTATCTGTATCCATCCTAATGATTCCATAGTTGTATATGTTATATCTAAAATCCTAACGACTTGCCCCTTCAGTTTTCGGGTGTCAGTTTCGGTGTTTGTTCGGGCGTCGAATCCGGGGTTAGAGAGGACATGTTGTTACAAAAAAGAAGACCGCTTCTAAGAGATATAAAGCATTAAAACAAGAGGTATAGACTCTCCTCAGCAATGGGTTTATCCGAGAATCTAAATACTCTGTATGGGTGGCTAGTCTGGTACTATTTTGGAAACCCAACAGGACTTGGAGGAGGTATTGATTTCTTTGACCTCAACAAAGTCTATTCGAAAGATAGCTTCCCTCTAGCACACATCGACTAGCTTGTGGAGAAGACTAATGGACTTAAACTGCTTCTTTCAATGACGTCTATTCTGGTTATAATCAAATCTCTGTGCACGGTCCCGACTTGGAACACACTTCATTCATAGCCAACATAAGACCTTATTGTTACAAGTTAATGCCCTTCGAATTTTGGAACATGGGAGCAACCTACCAGCGACTTGTGTTAATAAGATGTTCATAAAACAAATTGGGAGGTCGACGAAATGCTGGTTAAATTTGAGAAAGGGCGGACATGTCCTAGATCTTGCTAAAAACTTTGGCATCCTCTACAAATACAATATGAAGTTGAATCCTAATAAATATTCATTTGTTGTTTGCTCTAGCAAATTATTGGGGTACTTGATGGGCACCAAATGAATCGAGACAAATCCCAATAAAATTATGGCCTTATACGACATGTAAATCCCCTACAACATCAATTAAGTACAAAGCTTTAATGGGATGATCATTGCCCTTAGTCATTTCATCTCTCGGGTTACGGATAGGTGTATCCCTTTCTTCAACATTGTAAAGAAGGAGAAATCCTTTACGGGGACTGACGAGTTCACCAAGGCATTCAAGAGTTGAAAAATCATTTTTCCGCTATGTCCAGTCTAGTACTCATATTTTGCATACTCACATTTTATTATGTATATGATGATGTATATTATTCTGCTGTGATCTATGACTCTGATTCTGATTTATCTATATTACATATTGTTTTGAATATTTTTAATCGGTGTGTTTATTACTTTGTATTAATACTGTACACGTCTAAATTTCAGTTCAGATCCTCAAAAAGGTATAAAAAAAGACGTGTTGGTGTTAGTATAAAGATATATTCACAATCGATCGCCCTTAACCATCCATATTATCTAGATTAGCAAACGACATTACTTGTAATGTTCTTTGCTAAAATGGGCATAGCAGTGGGGTCATTACAGCTCTCTCCAAGCCTATTGATAGGAAATATCTCGACCCATACATTACAGCCATCGACCAAGAGATTTGTGATGTCCTGGTACAAGATGAAGAGCGAGTCCAAGGACCAATACTTTACATCAGAAAGAGATTGTTGGGCCCAAAAACAAGGTACTCTAGGTCAAGGCATCTAAAGAAAAAAGGGTAGGGCCAGCATGGTCCTCGCCACACCAGGTCGACAAGCCATTTGTTTTGCCGTTGGGTTGGCTTCAAGGAAACGAACAATGAAGATGAATCCAAAGCCATCCTACCCAGTCTTAGAATGGAAAAAGAAATCAAAATGGAAGCAATCCAGATGTACAACGACTCCTCGTTGGTCATCTGTCAAATAAGAGAGAGGTTCCAATTAAAGGGAAAAAATTGGCCCTATAAGTCACCGAAGTCTAGAAACTCAACATCACCTTCTCAAATTTCAAGCTAAAGTAAATACCTAGAGAAAAGAACACCAACATAGATCACCCAAGTCAAGGACGCAAGCATCTCGGAGATAGGGGTGTAAACGGGTCTGGCTGGACAAGATTGATGTGTGTCCTAGTCCTATCCTATAAGAGATTCCGATGGATATGGACCGGAAAAGATTTAAATTTGGACATTTTCATATGAACCGGACAACATTTGGACAATAAAAAACATCGAACATTTTTGGACGGACATATATTCGTACATATTTTCTTATCATAATTTGTGTCTTAAATGAGAATTGTATGGACATGGACTGGACACCTTACAACTTCGGACAGAGCCGAATGTCGGGCAATCGTACAAAATTTACACTCATGGGGGAAGAAGAGGCTAACCCTTAGAGTCCCGTGGAAATCAGAAGTGCGGTGCTTTGAACAAGGGTCAACCGCCATGGAAATCAATGACGAACAATAAGATTACAGTTGGACGACCCTATTGTAAAGTATTTGGCGAACGGGGAGTTATCCAATGAGCGCAAATTTTTCACTATAATCTATGCCCATAACTGTTACTCAATTTTTCACTATTATACACCTTGTATTTCTACATACGATGTTAATCAAATCAATGCCCTATCAAGTTAGGCACTAGTAGGTTTTTATTTATTAGCTACCCATAACTACAGTGTACAGGAACACATAGTTTGCTAGTGAATAGAAACAGTTGATCAAATTATTTGTGTTGAATAATGTCTATATTTACTTTGTTACTTTTGGAATGATTTACCATGTATTATATTCTTTAGGGTATAATCTTTGGTTCAAATTTATCTTTGTACTAATCCATTAACCAATTAATTAAGCAGAAATTCAATAACCAATAAATGGAACTATAAATTTATCTTTGTAATGATATATATTTTGGATCAAGAATTATAATCCACTTTCAAAACTAAAATAACTTTACCTGCTGACATGATATGCAAACCGACATATACTAAACAATACCCATTATCTAATTTTATGATTGAATTATAATTACCTAAGTACATAAAAGCATCAATCACATATGTATAAAACTATTGCAAAATATGATTTAATTTTCATCAAATCCTTAGAGATGAAGAGTGAGATCAAGCTCATCTTCTACCTTTGGATCGTCAACTCTTGATGGATTTTCATTAGACGATGATACACCATGTGTACTCTTGCTGCATTGTGAATTTATGTCAACAGTACTCTTATTAAATTCTCCATTGTGTTCAAAAGTGCTTGAAAATAGTTTTTGGTTTCCATTGATACGAAGATCAGTTCTATTTTCAGTAGAAGAGTTACAGGAATTCAGTATATCACGAATGTTGTTTTTCTTCAGCAAATTCTCTCTTTCATTCAGCTTTGTTTCTTTATTAGGATATGAATTGTTCAAAACAAAATCAATAGTACTACTAATTCAAGGATATCCCAATTAAAGAAAGCTATTATCATTACTCCTAACACAATTCAATGCATTAAAGCTATGGTTGCAATTTGGATCAGGAGAGCTATATGGATGGTAGCGGTTTCCATATCCTCTTTACACCATTGAGATATATGATTAAGGTTTTTATGGCCGTTTTGCATGAAAGAGCCCGAATGTGAAGAGTTTGAGTTAAAATAACCATTTTGCTCACTTTATTGCGATTTTATAGAATTAATTCGCTCCATGCGGTGAGAATTTTGATGACCACCTAGAGCTTGAGAGGAAAGAAAGATCTTATCACGAAATTTACATGGGTAAGTTTTTTCAGTACTTTTTGTTGTGACTTTTCCACATTGTTCTTGATTGCGCATTGTCTGTTTGAGTAAACACGAATGGATGAAAATGTTAATAACAAAATCATTAAAAGATGGAACCGTTCTAATTTTGAAGAAGAATACAAATTCGAAGTTCGACCACTAACCATTATGACAATACCTATGATTTTAGTGCTAATATAAACTGATTTCTTTTGAAAATGCCATTTATTGATTGATCGACGGGTTTAGAAATCTAACTATCCATTGTAGAAATTTCAATATTGTGAAGGAGACCGAGTTGAAGAACACAAACATAAAGCAAGCAAAAGAAAGAGATACTTACTTCTATTCCTGAATGATGGGATTAGAGGGGGGAAAATGTAATCTAATTTTTTTGTTTATGCACTACCATTTTATATAGTGAAAGCCTAATAGTATTATATAAGGAAAATGATTCATTCAATTGTTAGGTTTATCTCTTATACATGAATCAATTCAATTAAAACCCACAAAATTAATTGATAAGATTGTATACTGACTATAATTATAGTTTTGTTCCTTCTTTATACATGAGTCACTCTCTACGTTATATTATTAAATCCTTTTATGGTATATTGGATGGTTTAATGGTTGGATCATTTAATATATGAATTAATGGTTTTTTCTTCTTTGTAAAGATAGACAACAAACAACTCTGTTATTATTTAATGAATCCATTTTTAATTAGAAAATGAGTTAATTAAGATGTGTACTTCCTATGTAGAGATACATTGCTTTATAGTTTATATTATGATGATCAAATAGCATGCTTGTTTACTGGTTTAGATCTCCTTCTCTTCAAACCGACTTTTGTCAATAATAATTTGATATGTACTGGTTCTGAGACTGCCATATATAAGTATAAGTTTTCTCCATTCTTGGGGCTAGATAATATTAGTGGCTTTTCCAAATGATTTTTTAATTCTTGGAAGGCTTTGTTACAGTCTTCTCCCCACTCAAAGTTCTTTCTTTTCTTGATTACATTGAAGAATGTGTTGCATTTATCGGTTTCCATGGAGATGAATTTGCTCAAAGCTACAATTCTACCATTTAAACTCATTACGTATTCGCTTGTTTTGGGCTCGGCCGTGTCTTTGATAGCTTGGATCTGGTCAGGACTGGCTTCAATCCGTTGTGCACTAACAATATAACTTAAGGTCCTTCCGGAATGAACCCCGAAAGGACATTTCTGAGGATTTAGTTTCATTTGATACCTTCGTAATACTTCAAACATTTCTTCAAGATCTTTAAGGTGACTCTCAGCTTAATAGGACTTACTAGCATATCATCCACGTAAACCTCCATATTTCGAACAATCTGTTCCTTGAACATTCTATTGACTAATCTTTGATAAGTAGCTCCTACATTCTTAAGTCCGAAAGGCATTGCTTTATAAAAAAAAGTTGCCCAATCGGTAATGAAGCTTGTATGTTCTTCATCTGGCTTGAAGATGGGGATTTGATTATATGCTGAATAAGCATCCATGAGAGATAATAGCTTGTGTACGCTTGTCGCATCAACTAACTGGTCTATTCTGGGTAGCGGAGAATAGTCTTTCAGGCATGCTTTGTTCATATCAGTGTAATCGACGTAGGTTCTCCACTTGCCATTCGACTTCTTTACCAACATAGGGTTTGCCGGCCATTTTGGATAAAAAAACTTCTCGAATGAATCCGTTTTCAAGTAGCTTATTAACCTTTTCTTTCAAGGCGTCGGATCGAACTTTTTCAAACCGCCTCTTCTTTTATCGGACAGGAGTCACATTTGGATCAATATTTAGTGCATGGTACATAACTGATGGGTCAATCCTGACCATATCTGAATGGGCCCATGAAAATATGCCTTTGCTGGCTTTAAGGAATTGAATCAAGTCTACTTTTAAGTTGTTCTCTAACTCTTTCCTTACTTTGACTATTTTGATTGAATCGGTTGGATCTATACATTCTTCTTCAAGATCCTATGTAGGCTTAATCCTCTCCATTTCTCCTCGGCAATCCAATTTTGTGATAATCTTGCCTTATTCTACAGAGTTAGCATCTATCCTCTTCCTTTTCCCTCCAGGTGAGATGTACCTTTCCAACGCACATTTGTTCATTTTATTAGATCTTATTTTTTCTTTGAATGTTGGATGTAAAAATCCATTATCCAAAGGCTAAAAAATAGTAGAAGAATAATAGTAAGAAGAGTACTCCCTTTTATATTGATCGAGAGTTGCAAAATACATTTTGTGAGAGCTAAATTGTTCTCCTCGAATAGTACCCCAACACGTTTTAGTCAAGAACTTTACCATCACGTATTTTGGTGAGACAAAAGCATCCACCTCATCCAGTGCAGGACGGCCAAAAAATGCATTGTAATATGAAGGCTGATCGATGATTACAAAGAGAGACTTAAAAGTTCTGTAGCATGGTGGCAGACCCATCGATACTAGTAGCTTTACTTGCCCTACCGGTGTCAACCACTTATTATTGAACCCAAAGATAGGTTCAAGACTAGGCTCCATTTTATCCTCAAGAATGCCCATCTGATCGAAAGTATGCTTGAAGATGACATTAACCATGCTTCTGGTATCTATCAGAATCTTGGATATTATGGAAAGCCCGATTTGAGCTGTGATCATAAGGGGGTCATTATGGGGATGATGGATTCCTTTATTTAGCTCTTGTGAAGTGATGACAATATTTGGCATTTCTATATTAAGTCGCAGGTTTTTGGGTGGGGGCTCTTCCTATACAGAGAACGCTCCTTCCCTAGCTTCCTTGATATATTTGTTCCTAGCTCCCTTACTATTTCCCGCTGGATGCGGTCCTCCGTGAATCACATCAATCCTGTTCCAAGGTGGACTTAAATTCAATGGATCTTCATCCTTTAAAACATTCATAGCATTACTAGGGAATTTTTGGGGTCCATTGTCGGTTCATGGTGCTGTTTGTTTATCTTGGACAAACTCTTTCAAATGTCCTTCACAGATCAGCTTTTGAATACTTCCAGTTAGCACTCGGCACTCGTCTGTCTTATTATCATTCGCCTTATGATAAGCGCAATAATCATCCTCTTTTCTCTACTTGGGGAAGTTCTTGGCTTTGAATGAAGTTGGAAAATTAACATTTTCATTAGTTGTGGCCTAGATATAAGACAAAGGTTTATTCAAAGCAACTGAATTGGTGTTGGAGTCTTCCCACCTTAACCTTTTCTGTCCTCGATCGAATCCAAATATTCCAATTTCCTTCTTGGGGTTACATTTCCTTTTAGCAAGTATAATTCATCCATTCGAATGAATTTATCAACTTGAAAGTGAAAATCTTGTAAAATTTTGCATCCATAAATGAAGAGCTCTTTCCAGAACGACATGTTTTTTATTAATCCCGAGTGTACTACAATTAGTTTAGCTCTATCATTCATGTATTTGGCCTTTAATGCCTCTACATTGAACCTTTTGAGATAGTCACCCAACGATTCTCCTGGCCTTTGCTTGATGTTTACCAAGATGGTGTAGTCAATTATTGGATCTTTGCATATGAAGAATTGATCAGAGAATTGTTAGGAGAATTGTCTCCATGAGTAGACAGTTTTCTCCAAATATTGGCGGTACCATTTTGCAGCAGCCCCTTGAAGTGTTACGGGAAATAATTTGCATCACACTGCCCCCGAAGCATTAAAAAGACCCATTTGGCTGTCAAAAGCCATTTGGTGGTCATCAGGATCGGTAGTGCCATGATATTTCATAGAATGGATCTTAACATGAGATGGAATTGTTGTTGGCATGATTTCGTCAATAAACGGGGCTACTCGATCGTTATCATTCTCTTGCTCATCTAATGTTCCTTTCCCTTTAGCATTCACTATGTCTTTAGCAGCTTTTTCTGCCACGTCCTTCATGTATGCTTCAGTATTATGGTAGCCTTTTCGATTTGGATTATAGTCCTTTAAGGTCGAGCTTCTGGATTGCTCTAAAGATTTGTCTGGCATTCTGCCGTGGTAATTAGCTTTATTTACACAACGTTGCTTCTTCTTTGATGATGTCAATTCAACCTTGCTCTTGCCTTCGAATATGTAAGCCTTCAGATTCCTCCATGGGGAGACCACTTCATCCCCTGCTGTTGGCTTAGCGGTTTTAGATGATTTCTAAGTAAGGTCTGCTTTCAGGAGTTCTTGAATTTCCAGTAGCCGTTTCTCCAAATAATTTATCTTAGCTGCATTGTCATCAGGTTCCAATGGAGTTGATGGTTGTCCTAACACAGCACCTTCTAAGTTGAAGGTTGATGTAATATTTTCCTCTAGAACTGTTGTGTGCACAACTTCTGCATCCAATTAGCTAAGTCATTTTGATTTCATTTTCCTATAACAAATCAAACTTTCCATAATTAGTCTATAAGGAAAGAATAAGGACGGAGGTTCGAGCCCTTCCTTCTAATGCCAAAATGTTAACGATATAAATCATCAACACCTAATGGTGCATTTAATTTGGGTCAATCGAAAGAAGAACCCTTTTGAAAGACTTTGAAACGGCTTGTATTGACAAAACATCGATTTGATCTTACCATCTTCTGTACAAACCCTTTCAAAGGGTTCAAATTGAGTTCTAGATGAGAGAGTTCATTCAAAAGCACCCTTCTAAGGGTGTCGATATACCTGCTATGAAAGGATCTCCTTCGAAAGGCAAGTTCTTTTCAATAGCATACAAGTGCCTTCCAAAAGCATCCTTTCAAAGGTGTTGATTTGATAGATATGAGGAGAACCCCTGTGAAAGTCCAATGCCTTTCGAAAGGGTTCGAAACTTAATATGTATATATTTAAGTAAAGAGTGGATTCAATGTGCCATAGAACCTTATTTTGGATAAATGTCATAAGTCCAATGGACTCGATAATGTTGAACTATCATCATCACGTTACTTTAGTGCCGCTAGGGCTTTGGATGTAATGATAATATGCTTTAAAGTTAAGATATCCAAATAGGTTATATAGCGTAGCATATGCTAATAAAGAGTTAAGAAGATAAGTGTGTATCATGTGCAATTGGTCATTAGACAAGCTAACGGCGAAATGATCATTCACATGTTCGAAATCAATATCAAGTCCTTGCATCCTCTCTTTTTATTTCTCACAAATGGATTACAAGCAATAGAATTGGTCCCCAATTTAATTTAGGGTTACAAGAGTTCAACTTTACAAATAATTCAGGAACATAAAAAGCGGTGTCGAACTTGGACCCCTAGGGTCATATTTATAGATGCAGGTTAGACCCTTCCGCATCCATCCTTCTGAAGCTATCAAAAGGTTTCTTCACCAACCCTTCTATGTCATTGATGTTAGGGTGCTTCTACTTTCTTTATTTGAGCTTTCGTAACACTTGAATCTTCCTTCCACCATTGGGTATCAAATCAGTTTCCACACCACTTATATGCATCTTTGGGGGCTTTCATCACTATTGAAAGGGGATTTTGTTGGTTTCAAAAGGCTTGTAACATAGTTGAAAGCTTTCTGGACCTCTTTATTGCCGTTGAGATCTGGTGCTAACATGGTAGGTTGTTATTTTTACAAGTGTGGAAGGGTGTTTGGATGGGTCTGAAAGGATCTAGTGGTGGTGGAAAAATCGTTGCACAAGGTCACTTTTAATGGAAGAAGCTTCTTGATGGACTAATGATGGTTGCAGATGGTAGCTTTCGAAAGTAATCCCCTTGATTAATGTAGAAGACCATCTTCTGAAGCTTGTGGAAGAAATATTAATATATACGAAGCCTTTCTAATTCTTACAGATGGGTTTAACCGATTCGAAAGGTTAGTCTCTAACCATGCTTTTGAATGGGAAGTGTTGGTAGAGTCTTCTTCTGCAAAAATTAGATAGTGGTGGAACCAATATTTTCGAAAGGTTTGATTTATATGGAAGGGATAACATTGGAAGAGTTCCTTATTTTCATCTTCTATGGAAGCATCCAATGCTTACAGCACCAATCCAATCTCTTTGGAAGCTACTTCAATGCCTTCGAAACCTTCTTTTTGAGCCATGGCGGAACCCTTTTTCAGCTCTTGCGAAGCCTCTATAATGCTTTTGCAAGCCTTCTTTTTACACCTACAAAACCCTTCTTTTGATGCCTTCAGAAGCCTTCTTTCATACCTACATTTTCGAGTGAACTTTATGGTTAACAATATAGGGTATATAATAGAAATAAAATACCTTTTGTTTCGAACAAGATTGATTATCGAGTTAGATATATGTAATAATTACATAAATACCACTATGGCATACCCTTAACTCTATCAATCTCCTACTAGTACTAGAGCCCAATTATGGAATCCCTATCCCATCCCTTCGATCAATAGTTAGACCCTTTTTGAATGGATCTGCTATGTTGTTTTAATTATTTACTTTGTCAATCAACTCTCCTCGATGCCGATAAACTACATTTATCATGTATAATTAGTATGAGTATGTTTCTCGACTTCTAGTGAGTTCGTTACATTGTTATAATATAACAATAATGCAATATTTTCAATACCTAGAATCATACTTAGCTTAGTTATAAATTTGTGCAGTTATATTTATATACATTGCTTTTATGTGATGCTATTCAAGGCGATGTACTTTGCCTTTTCATTGACTCGGCTATAATGGTTTGTTCGAAACATTTTCTAATTATAACTTCTTAATTAATATCTAAAGATGAATTTAATATTGATAATTTATACTTAGTAACACTTATGAAGTTCGTGTCCGAACAATTCTTTATGAGGAGTTTGTTATTTCTGTAAGCAATTCTCTAGTGTTTTATAAATACTTTAGAACACTCTAAACTACCATTTAGTGATCTTAATTTTAATTTGATATTTGCTTCATGCATCAAATACATAAGCAAATTACGATGTTGTAGATAATAAAAAACATATGATATTTTCTATTGCCAATGCATAAGGAATCCATCTTACATGTTTTATATTAAACATTTTAATGAGGTTTCTTTATAAATAGTTTGGGACGTTCTTAACATCCTTTCTCTTATTATAAAAGATATAATTTACAAATCCAATATCGAGTATTAAACAAACAAACTAATACCAATTATACCATAAGTACATCATTAACAATCGGCAGTTTGTTGTTTACTTATAGTTTTAGAAATATCTATGTACCTTTTAATGTTCTTTCTTGATGACACATGTTTCCTCTTCATTTTGATTGAAAATAAAATTTTATGATATTTCTATCAAAATACTTGTTAAACTTTAATGCCTATCGAATGATACTTTCGTATCCATTCTTGGATCGTATCCAAAAAATCAAAAACTCGATATCACTCTGACTTTGGGACACTTTGGTTGTTATGTGCAAACGGTCTATTCTAAATCATTATTTGAATTTTTTGTTTTAACACATATATACCAATACACAAAGTCATTCAAGTAATAGTTTTGTCGATAAAATTCGAATTAACTTGAGCATGTTGAATATTGAATCAGTTACGCTAATTTCAACAATTAAAATTCATGATGTTATTATTTGCTTAGTCTTTCTCTTGAAGACACATATGCGGTCGATTGGTCATATCCCTTTGGGTACAACTATCGAAATCGTATTTTGGTAACGTACTTGGAATCCTTTTTGATTTGTGCATCATACCATATGGCGGAGTCAATACTCTTTATGGTTTAATTGACAACGTATGATAACCTATTCATGACATTCATAAGAAACTCATAGCTTCCCTTTGATATGCGAGTACACTTATTAATCACTCTAATGCATTGTGTTCATTTAAGTTTGGTTAATTTCATTTCATCCATCATAATCAGTTTTATCCTTGGATCATATCCAAATCCATTTTACTACCAATAATTTCTAAAAGAAATTCCTTTGCAACAAAATTGGTATTTCTTGAAACAACTATCATTTCCCATTGCCATGGAATAGGGATATATAAACACTTTAAGAATTCCCTTGTATATAAAATTGATTTGATTTTAGTTTATGTTCAAATAATAAATTGGTTATCCAATGACGATCGTTACAAAACTCCTTTTTGGGTGATCCATACAAGATCCCTCACATACAATCATTACATCTTATCTTTCAACTCGTACAACTTGCCAACTCCTTAAGTTAAGTCGAGGTTTCTTATAAACCCTAATTTTGTATGATTTTGTAAACTATTCTTTAGATGAAATTATATTTAATTTTTTATACCATTCTTAAGTACGTGACCTTATAGAAAGAGGTTAACTCAAGTTCACTCATTATTAATCATACTTTGTTCAATAAAGTTCGATTACTCTTTATCGATACATCATTATGTAACGTAGGGACGAGTGACTTTTAAGATTGAATTTTTTTTCATTTTTAGGTACATTCGGAACTCCTTCCAATATACTCACCTATTCGATCAAATCAAATTAATTTATTTTCTATTGCATGTGCTTTAGTTTTATATTCTATAAACTTATCATTGACATGCTACATGTGTATCAAATACACATGTTCATATTTGTGATAATTAATCGGTGAATTCAATGAAATATGTAGAACCGTTTTAGTATTATTAGACTTACGATTGCATACATCTATATGTATCAACCTGATGAGTTCATCAACTTTTATGTCGCATCCACTTAATGGGTGTTTTGCCCTTAATTGTTTGAGATATAATTCACTAATATCATATGATTCATAATCATATCATCAAAGAATTATTTCTTCAAACCACGTAGTAGTCTATAATTTCAGAATAATTACAAATATATTTAAATACTTTTGTATTTTCTAATGCATCACAAATACCACTATTATAGTTTTATTTTATAGCGAATATTCATAGTATTCATATATAAATAGAACTATCTTTTTTTTAGTTAACACTAAAAAAATAGTTATTGTTTCATAAATAATGTCAGGAATGTTTTACGAAAGCACTTTTCGTAACTTGATATGACCAATAAGTGTTATATGGCATGTTCTTGGTATTTCCACCATTACTATAATACTTATGAAATACAAAGCTCCATTCAATCACTTAATAGAGGTTATTTATTCCAATAACTGTAACCAGTTTACATTCAAGAGTTTTTAGATCAAATATCTTAAACTCAAAGAAATAAACCTCATGGGAAACAATTTTCAATTTGAAAATACATTTTGGAATAGAAATGAAATTTCTCATTCCAATGCTAAGTATATATTATTATATCACAATTCTCTATTCTGATATTTCTGTATGAAGTAGATGGGACAGTTCAGTCTCTTCATCCCAACTATGCCTTAAGTTACACTACCTTTGTACATTTACTTTTCTTTCTAAATGGTTGAACCATTCGAAGAAAATCCTTACCACAATACCGTAATGAACTCTTTACAGAAGTGAATTTGGGAAACCTCGACTCTTAAGGATATTAAATAAGTTGCACTTTATGTAAACTGATCAAATTGACATTTCGGTGATCGAAAGCTTATACCTACCTTATAGCTTTTGGTCTAGTGTTGCATTTAACACAACAAGATGTTTATTGTAATAAACCAGATTGAATAAACGATTTGACATATGATTTACTTGCTTGTTTCAAATGAAAAAATTCCATCAAGGTTTCATACATTACGAATTATGGTCATTCACCATATAACATTTATATACGATTGCATATGGAACATATACATATTCATGTATTATCTGTAGAGTTAAAAAATCATAGAATACCATACACAGTCTCGGGCAAATAACGTAAGAGACCAAGTTACGAATGTATTTAGTAGTTGTATAATAAGGTAATTGCATGGGTCAACATGCAAAAATTTATTTCTAAGTAAATTTTATATTTCTATTTTTTAATCTTAATTCATTTATTAGTACATTTTAATTGATAAACATTTTATCAATTTTACTGGTTGCGCAAATTTACCAATATGGATTGGTTTAATTCAGACATTGTAGGTATTCTTACAATATTAGAAAGGTTTGATATTACCAATCCATTTTCTAATAAGGCTCCCACTAGACTTTTTGTTTCTTAAAAACACTAAGATGAAACATGGAAGTCTTTTGAATCCACTAGTGGGTGTTAGGACTCATTCGCCTTGGAATTCAGGTCTTGAGGAATATCAATGGATTTAAGCTCCTACAAATAATGGATAACATATTATCAATTGTATCATATACAAATCCTAAACCATGGTATCTTGTCCTAATCTCATTAATCTTAAGAAATATCAACAAATTGAAAGAGATTATTCACTCGTACCCACCATTTCATAGAGACATAGGTATAAATCTATGTACCTTGAGAAATATCAGCAAATACATACATGTATCATATATCTGTAATATATTAATAATCATATATATGACATCCTTAGCTTGAGGAATATCAATAGTTATGGAGTATGAAAATAATCTATAAATATATAAATTGCAGAGGGCAACTTTATGTTAAAGATATATAATCTTTAATATATCTAATTGAGTGATATCGACTTATGGAATAATGTATTCTAATGAAATAGCCTCGTGATTCAAGTGTCGGACACGTCTAAAATCATGGTACACGTACTATATGTATCTATTTATTCCTTAAATCTATTTTAGGTTTCTTATAGTTCCAACTTTTATTATACATTAAGATTATATAAGTTTAATTCCTGTATAATATTTTTGGGATCTTGTTCTAAAAGGATACAGATAAATTAAATGAACACCGAAACTATGTGGATAAAAAGCGTTGAAAGGTAAAATGAGACGAGACCTATAGTGGTTCGGGACCGAGATCCCTAGGTCTAGTCTGAAGGTTCAGCCGTGGGCTTTTATTCCTCAATTTGATTTACATGTACTTCTGTTACAAAGTCTGTCATTATTGATCTTTTGATTAAAGCTTTCTAAATAGAGTAAGGAATATGAATGATTTTAGAATGGCAGAAAATCTCTTGTTCATCCTTTTTTAGTTGCACATGTTCCTCCATTTATAGCAAATTTAATATTATCCCATGTGTGAAGGGGCTTTCACATGGATTGATGAACTGGCTTACTATAGGTGGTTTGGATTCAAACACTTGTCATAATCTTGTTGAGAGTACTTTGACATGGATTGATGACTTGTTGTTTTTTATATGTAGTTCCATGGATTCCATTCTTTTATCTTGACTGTTGATCTCGGTCCAGGGCTATTTGAGCCATAGATTGTTGATACTTGTTGAAATGTCTTTAGTCTTAGTAGTTGCCGCTCTTGGCTGGGCTTGTTAACTTAATTGGACAATGGTCTTGATCTTAAACAACATCTTTTCTCTTGCTTTCGGATCTTAGGTTCTTTCATATTGATCCTGGTGTTTAAGCTCTTGGTGGAAAATAAATAATGGGTCTTGGAATTACAACCCAAGGAGCTTTCCTTTCGAATATTCGTAACTTGTACTATGTATAAATCATGGTGTAACACATGCCCCCAAAGTTCACCTCATATGGTTGGTATAAGATGGACTTTGGAAAGAAGGGTGTCATATCATACTTAATACTTGACTTGTTAGTTCCGTTGTCATTATAAGGTTGACCCAAGCCATTGAAGTAGTTATCCTAAGAATTCTCTACAATATTACTTTACTGAGACAACTTATAAATATTTGACCTTGTTTCGAAAACATTTTGAAATCCAACCTCATCTAAAAGGTTTTGAAAATAATTTGAAATTCGGTCTCATTGAGAGGATTTCAGAAAACAACTTGAAATCTAACCTCATCTAAAGGATTTTGGAAAACAACTTGAAATCTAACCTCATATAGAGGATTTCGGAAAATAATTTGAA
Source organism: Allium fistulosum (assembly GCA_030737815.1). NCBI lineage: Eukaryota > Viridiplantae > Streptophyta > Magnoliopsida > Asparagales > Amaryllidaceae > Allium > Allium fistulosum. Next base: position 202,751,649 of record CM060904.1, on the reverse strand, counting down.
ATATAACCTCATATAGAGAATTTTGAAAAACAACTTAAAATCTAATATCATATAGAGGATTTTGGAAAATGGCTTGAAATCTAAGCTCATCTAGAGGATTTTGAAAAAAACTTGAAATCTAACCTCATCCAGAGGATTTCAAAAAATAATTTAAAATAAGCGTTTAAAGGTGAAAAATTCCGTACTATGCTCTAGTCATCTTGACTTGGTCTCACATGGGCATCGGGTTTTAGAAAACTACTAGTGGTGGTATAATGCCTATATTTTGCACGCGGCTAACATGACTCACTATACAGCACCATGCATGGTACTTTTGACCGTGGCTCACTCTTTGCATGATATGATTCAGTCATGGCTCACTCTTTTGCACAACACTTAGGTTGTGGTTTACTTGGTGCGTTCGACATGGTCGACTTTCCGTGACTCATTCTTTGCACATACATGATCGGCTGTGGCTCACTATTATTGGAGATCTACCCAATGCATGGTTTTTCTAGACTATGGCTCACTATATTGGGAATGTACCCAATTTTCTAATCTTTTTGGGACTCTACCAAACTTACTAATCTCTTAGGGAATCTACCTGATTTGTTACTCTTTTTGAGAATATACCTGATTTTCTAATCTCTTTGGGAATCTACCTAACTTACTAATCTGTTGAGGATCTACCCAACTTATTAATATTTTTAGGAATCTACCCAATTACAAAACTAAATAATTTCAGTGAGGCAAAATCATTTTCTTGGTGAAACTAAGTAATTACCATGAGACGAAATCATTTACTTAGTGAAACTAAATAGTTTCCATGAGGCAAAATCATCTACTTGTCTACACTAAGTAATTTCCATGAGGTGAAATCATTTACTTGCCGAAACTAGCTAATTTCCATGAGGTGAAATTATTTACGTGGCTAGAGGCGAAGGCATGGCTTTGAAATTTACACAGTGCTACTTGATCAGAGTAGTACCATGACAAACGTTTTGATGTGCTTTTGAAAATTACATGATAGTACTTGATCATGAAAATAATCATGACTAAAACTTTTTGATGCGCTTTTGGAAGTTGCGTGATATTGCTTGATCATGGTAATAATCACGACTAAAACATTTTGATACACTTTTGAAAGTTGTGTGATATTGCTTAATCATGGTAATAATACCATGACTAAAACATTTTGATGCAATGTCTGAAATGCTTAATACTTAAGAAAATTGAAGTTTCGTGTGGTATACCTGAGTTAGGCTAAAGATTGATCATTGTCTCAAACTTTCGATAAAACTTTTATTCAGGTAGCAACCTTGTACTTTGATAGTGTTTCAGATGCTCGGCAACCCAAGTTCTAAGTATTATATTGCCATTTGGCCTCTTTGATCTATAGGTTACTAGAGGGATGATGTTGTGGATTATTAGGGGTCCTAACCAATTCGGACCGAGAGGTCCGTCTACTGAGTCCTTTGTGTGTGGCATCATCTTTCAAAAAATAAGGTCGCCGTTCTCAAATTTTCTAATTCGAACTCTCTTTTTGTAGTATCGGGTCATCCTTCGAATATGCTCTGCTATTCTCAAAGTAGCTTGGTCCTTGAGCCCGGGTAACGAGTATGATGACTCCTTCTGTAGCTCTACATTTTGCTGCGTATTTTAATAATACCTTCGATGAGACGCAATTTCTAACTCAATTGGGAGCTTGTCTTCGAAGCCATAAACTAGGGAGAAAGGAGTATGTCCTATTGAGGCCTTGGAGCTTATCCTATAAGCTCATAAAATGAAAGGCAATTCTTCTATCCAATTGCCTTTGGCTTTGTTTAATCTTTTCTTTATGCAGGCTTTGATAGTTTTTTTGCCTGCCTCTATAGCTCCATTTTTTTGTGGATGGGCTATGGAAGAAAAACTCTTGATGATACCATGATCTCAGCAATACTCTACAAATTCTCAGCTCTCGAACTGAGTGTCGTTGTCTGTAATAATCTTATATAGAAGGCCGAATTTGGATACGATATTCCTCATCACAAACTTAATACCTAACGAGAGGTTATGGTAGCTAAAGGCTCTGCCTCAACCCATTTTGTAATGTAATCGATTACTACTATGGCATATTTTTCTCCACCTTTAGAAATTAGAAGGGGTCCAATGAGATCGATGCCCCAAATATCAAAGGGCCATGGACTCATCATTAGGGTGAGAACACTAGGAGGAGCTCTTGGCACCATTGCATAAAACTGGCACTTGTCACATTTCATTACGTAGTCCAACACAACTTGATTCAGTGTTAGCCAATACAAGCCTCGGCTGAGTATTTTCTTTGCCAACTTCTATCCTCCACAATGGTCCCCACAAATTTCATTATGGACTTCTTTCAATAATTATTGACCTTCCGAGACTGTTACACATTGAGAGTATAGAGTTGAGAATCCTATCCTATAGAGTACTCCATCTATGATGTCGAATCTTGGTGCACTGTTTTTGATTCGTCTCGCTTCGATAACATCCAAAGGTAGAATATACTGGGTTAAATATCGAATATATTGTGACATCCAACTTTCCTCAATTATTACTGGGGTTGTAGTTTCACCTCGGGCAGCCTGAGCCCAAGTTATGACTAACACTTTCTTTGATACCTATATGCTAGGTTTCTCTAAGATCTCAACTGGAATGAAATTGAGCTCTCTTATATCATTCGAGCTTGCATATTTTGCTAAGGCATCAGCCCTAGCATTTTGGTCCCTGGGATTGTTTTCTATGTGATAACTCCCAAAATCTTCAAATAGCTGCTTCACATGTTTAACATATGTGGTTAACTTAGGGTCTCGGGCTTGGTAGTGACCAAAAATTTGTTTGACTACTATTTGGGAATCACTATATATCCCGATCTCCAAAATCTTGATGGAAATTGTCATTCTTATTCCTGCGACTAGGGATTCATATTTGGCGGCATTATTGGTTGTCGAGAAGGGGAGCTTAACCGCGTAGTAAATCTGATGTATCTAAGGTTACCGAGATATAACTGACACCTTCCCCTTGCTTATTTGAGGCTCCATCTACATAAATTGCCAAGAGAGTTGTTTACCCTTGCTATCTTCTTTTCTAGTTTCGGCTCTGAAACCAATGCATTCGGTATCGAAGTCAGATAGTGCTTGATCTATGCTTGCTGTTCTAGGCACATAAGATAGCTCATACTGGCTAAGTTCTATTGTCTATTTAATTAATCACTTCATGGTCTCAAGTTTACTAAAAATTTGTCGAAGCGGTTGAATTGTAAGGACCTTAATAGGATGGCCATGGAAATACGATTGAAGCTTTCTTGCTGTGAACACCAAGCTGTATGCAAGCTTTTCAATTATTGGGTGGTGCTTCTCGGTTGATCTAACCTTTTACTTACATAATACATGGGTCTTTAGATTCCATTATCATCTCTCACCAGGGATGAACTTATGCCGGATCCGAGGCGGCTAAGTATAGGAACAAAGTTTCTTCATCTATTGGTTTAAATGACACCAAAGGAGTACTTAAGTGCTTCTGTAGGTCTTCGAATGCCTTTTGGCATTCGTTCGTCTGTCTAAAAGTAACATGCTTCCGTAAAAGTTGAAAAAGGAAACAAACTTGTCGGTTGATCGCCTTATGAACCTGTTCAAAGCAGCAATCTTCTCATTTAAACTCATTAACTCCTTTCCGTTAGTTGGAGCCTTCATGTGGGTTATAGTTTTTACCTGATCCAGGTTTATCTCTATCCCTTTAGCACTTAGTATAAAACCTAGGAACTTCCTGGATTGTATTCCGAAGGTACATTTCTGAGGTTTTAGCTTCCTTTGATACTTCTGAAGGACATTGAACGTTTCAGCTAGATTCGAAACATGACTCCCTAATTGTTTAGACTTGATCATGTCATCAACATATACCTCCATATTTCGGCCTATCTTCTTGGCGAACATTTGGTTAACTAGTCTTTGATATGTGGCTCCTACATTATTGAGACCGAATGGCATAATCTTATAGAAAAACAATCATATGCTGTTGACAAATTTCGTATGCTCTCTATCAGGCTTGAAAATTGGGATTCGATTATATCTGGAATAAGCATCCATGATTGAAAGCAACTGATGCCCACTAGTGGCATCAATTAACTGGTCGATTCTTGGTAGAGGGAAGCAATCCTTTGGGCAAGCTTTGTTTAAATCAATAAAGTCAATGTAAGTCCTTCACTTTCCATTTGGCTTCTTAACTAATATTGGGTTTGCAATCCACTTCGAGTAGTAAACTTTCCGGATAAAGTTATTCTTTAGCAACCTCTCAACCTCTTCTTGTAAAGCCATATATCGATTCCTATCCAGGGGCTTCTCTTTTGCCTTATGGGAGTAAACTTTGGAATATTAAAGCAGTGGCAAATAACCGAGGGATCAATTCCTACCATGTCATCATGAGTCCATGCAAATACATCTCGATTATGCTTGAGGAAGGAAATTAGCTCTTCTTAAATAGATGGATGGAAATGAATCCCTATCTTAACAGCCTTTGACTTGTTATTTTAATCGAGGAACACTTCTTCTAGAGTCTCGGCTGCTTAGGCTGTCTCCGTCTCTTTTCTCGGATCGACATCAAGCTCAATCTCTTCTTCTCTTGGAATTTCCTGAACAAAGTGAACTACCTTTCTCTTCCCCCTGGTAGGCTTACTACTCTGCCCCCTTTCTATCTCATTAAACTCTCCTTGATAGTTTATTCTGTAAATTAATTTTGCAATCACGTAATCCTTTTTCCTTGGAAAAATACTTAAGGGTCTTCTACGGCTCTCCATGGACTTAGAACTCAGGGTATTAACTGTTTCTCTGATTCCGAGGGGAGTAGGCTTGTTAATTTTGACGTCGTTATCATACGATGAAGTTTTCCATTTATTAATCATGTTTAGGCTTACATAATATAGTTGTCTTGAGATTCACTAATCTTCCCTTACAAGCCCTTCCCTTATTTTGTGGAAAACTTTAAAAGTAAATTTTAGTAGACACATACTATCCATGGCATCGAGAGCTGGTCTTCCAAAGAAAGCATTGTACACTGAAGGGATGTTCATGATAACAAAGGTGGTTTTATTGATCTTACAAAGGGGGTCACTTCCAATTTTGACCATCAGTTTACACTCTCCAAGAGGCATGGTTCCTTCATTATTGAATTCGTATGCGGGAACTTGACTAGGCTTGAGTATGCTCTTAGGTAATCCTATTTTGTTGAAAACGTATTTGAAGATTATTTTGACGGCAGCTTCTATATCCACCATTATCTTTACCACATCTCAAAGTCCAATTTGGGCCGTGATTACAAGTGGGTCTTTATGGGGGTAGCAGACACCTTGTTTATCGAAGTCACCGAATGTAACTTCCAGCCTAATCTTCTTCTTTTTCTCAACTCTCTTCATTTCATACACCGAGATGCCTTCATTTTTAGCTTAATTAATGTACCTTTTCCTGTTGTCATGACTTGCCTCGATAATGTGGGGGCCTCCCAAAATGATGCCCAAAAGTTTCGAGGGGCTGGAGATCTCGGGACCTATACTTAAACTAGCGCACTTTCATTTCCTACTGGAGCGATGGCCGCCTAAGTGTTATCATTCTTTAGAAACTCGTCTAACCTCTCTTCTCTGATGAGTCTATTAATGAAGGACTTCAAAAACCAACATTCTTCAGTGTTATGCCTGTTCTACCGATGGTAGCTACAATATATTCCTCCTCAATTGTTTTTTGGCCTATTCCCTCTTCTCGGAGGGTAGAGATTTGGTCCTAGGTCATAGAATAGATTTGAGCATACGAATGAGTTAGGGGGTATGTTTCCATTACCTGAAGTTCCTTCTTAAATTTCTTGGCTGAAGCAAACTTCTGATTATCACTATTCCACTCTGGGTTTTTCCGAACAGTTCATTTTGATTCTTCAATTCGAATTTCTCTTCAAGCACGGAAAAAGAATTCATTTAGATATTTGCATTCTTGCCTCAAAAGATCATCTCAGAATAGTGTGCTTCTCCATAATCCTAAAGTGATTTCCATTAACTTGGTTTCATCTATTATGCCCTTGCATCAGGCCACGATGTCATTAAATCTTTTGCAATATTATTTTAGGGATTCTCCCCTTCCTTGCTTGTAACGACCCGTAATTTTGCTACTTCAAAAATGAGTGATTTTATTTATTTTAAATTTAAAAAGGTTTAAAACTTAAATAAATAAGTTATATAGAATAAATAATAATGGAGAAATTATTTTTTCTTATAGTTAATAATTAAAAAGTACAAATTTGGATTTTATCACAAATCAACAAAAGATACATTTTGTTAAAAATAAATAAATGCTTAAATAAATAGGTTTAAATATTTATTTTAAAAATTAAATCTTATTTGAAACATCTAATAAAGATTATAAAAGTATGTTAAAAGATTTAAAAGTATATTAATAATCGTTTTACAAAATAACCAAATTTTGTCGCATTTTATTAGTTTTACATTCACTGTAAAATTAGAGATTTTGATATTGTTTAAATATGGTTTTATGATATAAATAGACATATTTTAATTTATTTAAAACAAGTAAGAAGTTCATTTTTAAGTTTGGTTTACATCAATATATAGCTTAACAAAAACGTCAAATTTTGATTGTAAAATTTGTCAACAAAAAACACCGTTTTCAACCGTAACAAGTTGTCGCAACGTTGAATATATGTGTTCACTTTATAACCTATATAATAACAACTTTACAAACTTTAAATCACATTATATTTAGCACTAAAAGAAAAAAGTTTTATATTAGGAAAGTTTGAATAAATATATAAAAAAGTAAAAATGTGTGATTTGACTAATTTTATTTTATTTTAAAATCTTTATAAACAACATCGTTACTTATATCTTATCTCATTAACGAGATGTTATGCATATACATAGGAAAGGAGCTAAATTATATGTTTAAATATTTACAAACCATAAAAAGATGACACCTCTTTTTCTCTTAACACGCTCTTTCATAAACCTCATTCCACACATTAAATGCAACTCAAATCAAAGGCTAATCAAGTCCAAAAGTAAACAAGGGTATTAATGTCATTTGCCACTAAAATCTCCACTTATAAATACAAGCCCAAACCCCTTCATTTTTTCACTACATTTCATTCTAAAAAATTCTCAAACTCCTTCTCTACTTCTTCATTTTCTTCCTCCACCTCAACATCACCCTAACCCGAGCTCCACCCACCTCTACTTGGCCACACCCTCCACCTAAACACCTCTACCCAAGCCTACATGCCTCAAATACCCATAGCCAAGCTTCTAGCTGAAGCCACACACCTCTACACCCTTCCTTTCCACCTACCCAAGCCCACACACACTCCCATACCACACACCCCCAACTACACACCACGGCCTAGCCAAATACTCCACATACCCGAGCCTAAAACACACACCTACCCCCACCTACCCACCTACCCAAAGAGCACATAGCCCACACAAAGGCCATACCCTCCCCTTAGCCCATGGACACACTAAAAAAAAGAAAAGGAAAAAAAAGAAAAAAAGAAAGAAGGAAAAGAAGAAAAAAAAAGAGAAGAAAAGGCAAATTCGAGATGTTTGGAAAAAAAGCACGTTAGCCTACAAAAAGATTGACGGAGTGGAAATAAAGGTGAGAAAAATTCTCACCACTTTTAAAAGATCGTATTATGATTTTGTTATAATAATCATCTTATTATATGTAAGTATATACCCCTTTAAATTGTTGTTATGGATGTTTGGATATGTTTGTGTTATGTTTGAATAGTTGCAAGTATTTATGGTTGTGATTATTTATCATATTAGTTTTGTATGGACCATAATTATGTTAGTGATGAATGTTAAACTTGGTTATGCTCATTTTAATTAAATATTCCCTTTGATAAATAAGACCCAATTTTTGGTGAAATGATATACTTTGGAAAAATAAGTCTGTTTTTAAGTAGAATTGAAATTAAAGTAGAAATAAAAGAGAATTTGAAAATTGAAGTGAAATTGGATTTAAAAAGTATAATTAAACTGAAATTGAAATTAAGATGAATAGTGAAATTGAAATTGAAATCGATTTCGAAAATTGAAATTGAGATTAAGGTTGAATTGCAGTTTAAATTGAAATTAGATTTGGAATTTAAGTTTTAATTGAGTTTAATTTGAAGTTAGAATTGAAATTGAATTGAAATTGAAATTTAAAATTTAATATTAAAATAATAGGAATATAATAATATTATAATATGGAAATAGTGAAAATACATTTTAAATACATTAAAATGTGGAAATATTGATTTAAAATGATTTGTAATAATTTTATAAGTAATAAAATTCAATTTGAATAGATTATTTCAAATATTGAAAAATGAGTTAAAAATAGACGCGTCGCGCATAGGTAGTTCGCGATTTCGCGCCGAAAAGTTCAAATGAGTGTATAGAGTGGAATATAGCTCGGAATTCTTCGAGATAAGTAAATTTAGGACTATTATATCCATATCTTCTAAATGAAGAAAGAAAATAAAAATTTTGTTGAGTAGATTTTGAAATAAATCCAAATCAATTTTCTAGAAAAATCGCGCCATGGTAGTTAAGTGACCAAAATGGGAAATCTGTTTAAATGAATGTTTTTAATTATGAAAAAATATGGAATAAATTTGATAAATATATTTAAATAATTTAGAAGAGATTTGAATTGGAAATATAAATTATCGAATGTTTAAAAGTTGTTTAAATCGAATAAGCTTATTAGCACTTTTATGCTGCGAATTCTATAATTTTTGAATATGAGTTTTAAACATGACGATTTTTCCTGTAATCAATTGTGAATGTTTTTAAAAGGAAAACTAAGTGTTTAAAAGATAATTTGGGATTTTTATAATCAATTACAATATAAAGTTGATAACTGAGTATGCGGAAACGACTAGTACATTTGTCCCGCTTGTGAGAGCTGGGAAGATAAAACAAGGTGTTTAACTAAGGTTAGGGATGGAGCAACTAGTGCCCTGAACTTACCTGGCCTATGTTTTCTTTTCTTAGGAGAGGGGTGGAACAGATCGAAAGGAAAGCTCGGATGCTCTAAAAATATTGTATTAAGGAGATTGATATTATCCAAAATTTAAGCAGTCTCCAAAATAAATGATTTCTATGATCCTATTTACTCAAAAATGTTTGCTAAGATTGATTTAGGGTTTATCGTAAACGATGTCTTAAATAACATTGTTTTTTACCCTCCTAAAAGTTAAGGAATTTGGATCAAGGGTTAAGTAAGGGAAATTGAGATATTATCCAAAGCAAAAGAATGAATTACTTAGAATTATTCTAAGACAAAAGAAAGAGATTTTGAAATTATCCGAATTGAAATTAAAGTGAAAAGAGACTTTAATAAATCATGTATACTCATATTCACTTTTATCGATAATTGGATTTCGAAGGAACCGGGGTCGGATTTGGGTGATTCCTATCCGAAAACCACTTCGAACCAGTTTACGTGTTCGAAGAATGAAGATATTTGAAGATGGAGATATTGAGACGAATAATAACGAGGGACTACTTATTGATTAATTGGGGATAAACTCCCGATTGACTATATAATAGCAGTGGTCTTTTTGTTATGAAAAACCTCAAAACCACAAGGACTTCTCGCGTAGTAATGGCCGAGGAAAGTACCTTCGGTTTCGTTCGGTCCTAGAACGAACTTGTATGGAAGAATGTCTGACCTTGCATTCTAAATCACAATGAGTGATCTTTATAAAATTATATCAGTCGGTGGCGGAGAAGACACCTTCTTTTAGCTTAACACCCTTTCCCGAGACATACGAGCTCAGGAGGTTATACGTTTGTAGAAATCAGTCATGTGAATGTGGAATGGCAATGTGGCATTCAAAAGTGAAAGAAGATGTGTTATGTGAAAAGGTAATCGTAGCCTCGAGCCTCATCAACCGGAAATGACCGAAACAAGGTTAGATGCAGCAAGGCTAAGTGGGTCATTCCCAATAAGGGTATGATCATCCCCTTCTAGATATATTTCTTCCTGCTATGACGTTCGGGATGTAAATTTATGTGGTGTATGGAAATCGAGCGCTCGGTTAAAGGTCGGTAACGACCGAGGGGTGACATATTCGGTACTATATAGTTATAGAGGTAGGCCGGTCTTGTGTTGGTAGAGGGTAGATGTTCTGTGCCTCGGGACATCCATCTAGAGGTGTACCCATCATAAGGTAGTCCCTTCACCTGGTCATTTGTATGGAAATTCATTCTCCAATAAGGACCTGCGGTTTTGTTTGTATTAGCGTAAGGAATAGCCTCGAAATGCTATATGGGTAACCATTTCGGATAAGATTGATAAGTTTAATTGCAAATGTTTTCAAGGAATGTCACTAGAAATAGTATCAAATGTTTTGATATATAAAAGTGTTTTAAGTTATCATAAGGTAAAAACCCATCCATGTTTATGTGTGGGCGTGGTCTTATGAGATACTCTTTCTTTCCAAAAGATTTTATTTAAAGGCTGATATATGACACTGTCATTTATTATTGAGTTTTTCTCATGCTGGTTTATCAAGCTTGATCCAGGTATTTTCAATACTCGGGTCAGATCCGAATAGCTTCAGGTTTAGTCGAAGACGGTTGAAGTTTCCAGAGGAGAGCTGGAGACATTCATCTATGTATGACATATTCTATTATCTGCTGCTGTCTCTTTGTCTTTGTTTGATGTTTGTCAGCAATTGCAAGGACAGAAGTTTATAACTGTCCAAGATGAATTTATGTTAGACTCTGATATATGTATTTTAAAAGTTTTCCGCTGTAAAGATATTGTTCAATATTATATATTATTCCATTCGTATGAGATTCTGTTCTGTCTATTTTCTTTATTACACTTAATGATCTGTCTTTTCGTGCAATTTGAGTTGGACCATGTGTGGTTTATTGTCGATTCAAAGGGTACGGGAAAATGGGCCATTACATCTGGTATCAGAGCTTTTGGTTGAGCGAACACCGAAGCCTGATAGGGGTAAGACTCATCAGAGATAGGATTAGTAATATCCTAGGATGAGTGACTCATTAGAGATAAGGTTAGTAACACCTTAGAATGAGTTATGAGAGTATTATATATATATATATATATGAGCGTGTATTTGTTAATTTTATAAAAATGGTTTTGTTTTAAAGAAATTGGTAAATTAAATAATTTTACCTAGGTTTATATTTTATGTAAAAAGAAATATTTTTATATAGTTATAAATTATGGATTGTTTGTAATTTTTCTTAGTAAATTAAAATATGAATATCTTGTGATTAGAATTGCACGATTTGACTATGAGATATTCTATATAGAATCAATTAGTTGAAAGCTAGAATTTTGAACTATAATCATATGCCCCTAGATATTTAGTTATTAAGAAATAATGATTTAATGATCATCAAAATTGATGGATTTAAAAGCTAAGTACAAATATCTAGTGAAGTAAAATTCGCGATTTGATTATAAGATATTTGACGATAATATTTAAGCTAGAAGTTGTAATTAGAGAAAGTAAAAAGGGAAAATGCACACTTATAAAAATTATTATCAATAAGATAGAAAAAAGATAAACCTAAATTGAGACTTTGGGTAAATATAATATAAACGGGTAAGTTCTATAACTTATAAAGAAGATATGATAATTTGAAATTTAGACTCTTTGATTAGACTCTTTGATTAAGTTAAAATCAAAGTGAAATTTAGGAATAAGAGTTATAAGAAATATCATCCTAATATAAAATTTTGAATTAGTGATACATTTAGGGTAACATTTGTAATTCAAAAATGGAGTAAAATTAGAAGTGGATAGTTTTGAATAATACGGTTAATAGGGTAATTGTTGGATGAAAAAGGTTAATAACAAATACCATGTGAATTAAGTTTCACAATTTGACTATAAGGTATTTGATGGATTTGAGGTTAAGAAATTTGATTTAGAAAAAGGATAAGATAAATAATATTGGCTAAATTAAGACCTTAGATAAATAAAACTAAGGATTAAGTTTTATAACTTATTAATTTGAGATAATAATAGAGTTCCATAATGGTTAAACACTCTAATTGAAGTAATAACGGTCTGAAGTTTGGGGATATGTATATATACTCTTAGGAAGTAAAGGTATATTATACAAGTTTAAGTCATATTTGTATGCTTAAGTAATAATGGATTTAGTAGAAAGTAAATGGTTGTGAAATAAACTTGGATTAATAGAAATTTTGAAGAAATGCATTTGGTAAAAATGAATGTGAATAAATACATAAGTTATACGTAGATCATTTCGGCACATAAATTCTTGATCTAAGATTTGAGTATAGAACTTTGAGCCGTTTACACCAATTCGAAAAAGGATTTATCACTCGATTCTTGATGGTAAACATTGGTGAGGGTTTGTGATTACGTACTCAAGTTTTCTATCATAGTTGGGAGCTATGCAAGGAAAGTAAGAGTTTGTGATCAAGAATTCTGATCAAAATCCGCATTAGAAAATCGGGAGATCGATACTAGTTCGAAAGCAAAGTTGTGGATTCAAATAATAGATCGAATCAAATATCACATATAGTATAATGTTTGGGGTCTGTCTACAGAGTAGTTGGACGTATTCATTTATGTTGATATAGTATCAGTTTGGTTGTTTTTGGATGTATGTCTTATTTGGTTGTTGTATATATTATCTTAAGTGTGCGGTACGCACTAGGATGGGTAGGATAGTAGTCTAACATGATGTATGTTATCCCGCCTTTTGGCAAGGCCAGGACACCAAGGAGTTGGATTCCAAATGTCGTTTGTCATGGATGTCGTTGAATTTTGACCAAGTCCGGATCAAGCCCCAATCGATGAGACATGATCGGGAAAATATAGCAAACCAACGTTCCAAGTTTCAAGTCAATCCGAGCTCATACGCACAGGTTATGATGGATACAAGTCAAAGGGGAGAGCACTTTTTCGTATCCATCGGGAAGCAGCAGTTCGTATCGATCGAAGTTAACCATGCTTCGAATCCATCGAATTCGTCTCGATGGACTTCGTAACAATCAGCCCGGCCCAGATTTCGTATCCATCGCTATGGGTGATTTCGCATCCATCAGATCAGCGGTGATTTCGTGTCCATCAGTGGATCTTGCTTCGTATCCAACCAGTCTGTGTCCATCGCTCGTTTCGCATCCATCGATCTCATGTCAATCAGAATGATTAAGTCCACACAGTTATAAGCTTCGTATCGATAGAACCTTCAGCCGGAAAGACTTGTTCGTATCCATCAATAGGTCACCTGGTTCGTAACGATCACTTAATGTCTACTTCGTATCCATCAGCCAGTGCTTGCTTCGTATCCATCATTCAGTGTCTACTTCGTATCCATCTGAGAACCTTGCTTCGAATACGTGCCCAACAACTTGTTCGTATCTAGCGAGTCAACCAACTAGAATGACGTGTTGCCCATCGAAGTAAACGAGGCGAGATATGTGTAGTCGAAGCAGTCAATACGGCGCAGAGTCCGGATCGAGGCGAAGCGCGCACACCACGTCATCCCTCGATGCGAATGCGCCGTGATATATGGAGTCGACGCGGTCGACTCGGAGTAAAGACCGGATCGAGGCGAAGCGCGCGTTCCACGTCTTCATAGAGGCGTGTGACACCATCGATTCGAAGCTCTCAGTTCGGAGGGATGGATTCGAACCAGACAGCCTAGCGAAGAACGTCGCCTCGTATCGATGATATCTCTCAATCCACTGATCCAAATACCATGAAATTTTAACTGAAGGTTGCACACATACCGAGGAACATCTCCACCAAATTTGAGCTCAATTGGAGGTAATCTTGATCGATACGAAATGACTTCGTATCGATCGCAGATCGACTCCAAACTTTCTGGAAACGGTCGCGTGGGCCCCCTCATGTGCCAGACCAAGTCTCCCGGAGTTTGAGCGAATTCTGAGCCTCCTACGCCTATAAATAGAGCCCCAGAATCAACAGAAAAAGGATCTTTTTTCTCTGAAGCGTCCAGACTCTGCCGGATTGAGATTTGCATCCTACTTTTGCTGTCAATTTCGAATTCTAATCTGTAATCCGCTGTTCATTACTGTAACCGCTTGTAATCATTGAAAGAGAATCAATAAAATCATCAAAACTTCATAGTGGACGTAGGCTATATGCCGAACCACTCTAAATTGCTTGTCTGTGCACTTTACATTTCTGTTTGTTGGAGTTTTTGTTAGATAACCTCTGTTTTATATTTATAATCTTCATTTTATCTCTTCAAATAACTCCCGAAGAGTGTTGTGCCCATTTTTGGTACAAACACTTTGGTGCTTTCACTGAGAGAACCAGCTTTTTCTCCCGCTCATTGGATCTGCCGTCGATACCGGATTGCACAAATCCAAGAGGAAGATCCAGATATCCAGTCCGGAATCCTTCCATTCTATTCAGATTTGCCCAAAATCTAGGAGAGGATTCCACTACCGAGAATGGTCAGCACAAGAACTGGCGCTACCACTGCAGAGCAAGAAGGCAGAGATAGGCAGAATTCCACACAGTCGCCTTCTTCCAATCAAGACAATACCACTCACTCGGACTCAACAGGGCTAGTCACCCGACATGAGTTCCAAGTATTGCTCCAGGAGCTGACCCAAAGCCGTCAGCAGTTGGCGGAACAGTTGCGCGCCAATATCGAGCTGACCAACCAGCTAAACCGCCGGGGGCACAGAAGGTCCAGGAGAGATGATGCATCCAGAGCGTCTACTGAAAGCTCAGCTTCATCTGACTATCACCACCGAACTACTCGTCCTCGGCTAGAGGGGAGTCGTGCACAAGCTACTGAATATCAGCCCACCTTAACTGTTGGGCAACTGAGGGTAGGACCATCGACCAGCTTCCAAACGGGTCCCTCAACGCGAGGAGGTACTGCCCCACAGTGCACCACGGATAACCGCGCCACAACCGCCGCAGTAGAGACAAGGGTTGATACCCGAAATCAATCAGAGCCGATCAATCAACAGCGTGGACATACTCCTGAACCTTATGTCCCAGAAGACGTTGAGCCAAGGAGGCGAGATACGGATCGTCGACAGCGCCCGATCCCAACTCGTACCGTGGAACCCGACCATGCCTTAGCTCATCACGCTCAGAATCTGCCCGTGTCGGATATATCAACCATGATACGTCAGATGATCCGCGAGAGTTAGGGGCTCACCAATGATGACTGGGGGATTTCCCGTAGTCATACCCCTTTCACAGACGAAGTGTTACATGTTGAACCCCCTAGGCGATTCAGAATGCCGACTCTCCCGATGTATGAAGGGAATAGTGACCCCAACCAGCATATTCTGAAATATGAATGGTCGATGAGCGCTGCAAGGGCCGACGATGCAGTGAAGTGTCGGAGTTTCCCCATCTCTCTGGGGGGAATCGCGACAATGTGGTTTACCCGCCTACCACCTAGATCAATTTCTTCGTTCGATCAATTGGCCAAGAGGTTTGTGGAGCAATTCCGGATGCATGTTGCTAGGCCAAAAGACGTCAACACCTTGTCCAGCGTCACTCAAGCTCCTGGAGAAACGCTGAGGCGTTACCTGGAGAGGTTCCACGTAGCATGCGTCGAGATCACCAATCCCAACGATAACTCAATCTTGATGGCTCTGACCAAGGGGATTGATCCTGATTCTGAATTCGGAAACTGGCTAGCTGGAAAACCACCCGCATCGTTGGACCGTTTTTACTCCAAGGCCACTCAATTCCTGCGGCAGGAGGACGCAAAACAGTCTAGGAAGCAGGACGATGCGAGGCCCAGCATTGAGGGAATACAGAGCAATGTGGCAGTTAAACAGTCCGGCGAGAGTTCCGGGAAAGTTCAACTGAATATACAAAACAAGCAAACCCAGCAGAGAGGAAACAATGGCCAGAATAAGAAGAGAGACGAGAACCGAGGTCCACGACGTAGAGCTCAGATGTTTGACAGTTATACGCCGCTAAACACGTCATTGGAAAACGTATACTTACAGACTTGTAACACTGTACAGTATAAGAAGCCTGCTCCGAAGCCCTCGTCGGAGAGACAGGTTCAGACAGGGAAATTCTGTAGGTTCCATGAAAGCTATGGACACAATACCAATGAGTGTCGGCACTTACAGGACCTCATCGAGAAGCTGATTAGAGAGAGGAAGCTAGATCAGTTTGTACGGGCGCCGCAGTCTGGCGGAGCGGGCCCCTCGAATCAAAACCGTTCACAAAATCAGGAAAGAGAGGAGGAACCCGCCCGTGCGGGCGGGAAATTAGTTATCAACACAATAAGTGGTGGTCCCCATCCGGCAGACAGAAGCTGGGGGGAAATGGAGTCGTATGCTAGTTCTATCAGGCATGCGGACTTCGAGTGTTATAGTAATTGCGAGGATGGAAACCCGGCGAAGCAACAAAAGATAATGTCCGATGATATCGTGTTCAGGAGCCGAGACGTCGATAAAGTCGAAGCCCCTACAATCGACCCACTAGTCATATCTTCCCAAGTAGGTCCTGCTTGGGTGAAGAGGATCCTGGTTGACAGTGGGAGCTCCGTGAACATCTTGCTTAAACGGGCTTACGATCTAATGAAGATGGAGACAAAGGATTTGAAACCCTGTTTATCCATAATCCATGGTTTCAACGGAAGTGCCACGATACCCATCGGAATAACTGAACTCCCAGTCGAGTTAGGCGTTGGAGAACGCCGGAGGGTCCGAATGTTACAATTTGTTGTGCTAGAAATCGACTCGCCATATAATGCGTTTCTGGGTCGACCAGCCTTAGCTGAGTTCAGGGCGGCGATCGCCCCATGGTGTCTGACTTTGAAATTTCCCACTGATCATGGGATTAGAGTTGTTCAAGGAGATCAGGCCACAGGAAGGGCCTGTTATGTTGCTGAGCTGCGCGGGGCGCAACTTAAAGAGAAGGGAAAGGGCGTAGAGGAATCTCTCTGCGTCCGTTCTATCGATAATTGACAATTGATGCCTGGGCCTCGGCCCGGGCACCACGACCAATTCCTGAAAGACCTGGACCCCAGGGACAACGAGGATAAAGACGAATCAACGGAGAGTCAAGCTTCTCCAGCCGAACTGACTGTGGACGTCCCAATCAGTGAGGATGATGATTCAAAGATGCTAAAAGTTGGGTCCCAACTGAACGAGCAGACACAGCAGGAGTTGGTCGAATTTCTTCGGGCGAATCTCGACGTCTTCGCCTGGACACACTCTGACATGTGCGGGATATCGCCGAGCATTGAAAGTCACTCCCTGAATATAGATCCGCGACATGTCCCAGTAAAGCAGAAGAGGCGCGGTATGGATCCAGAGAGATCTGCCGCCCTTAAAGAGGAAGTTGATAAACTACAATCGAACGGGTTCATTCGAGATGCTTTGTATCCAGAATGGGTGTCCAACCCTGTACTAGTTCGGAAACCAAACGGGAAGTGGAGAACCTGCGTTGATTACTCTGACCTAAACAAGGCCTGTCCAAAAGATAGCTTCCCACTTTCGCGAATCGATCAGCTCGTTGATTCAACGGCCGGACATGAACTACTATCCTTTATGGACGCTTATTCCGGCTACAACCAGATACCCATGCATTTACCTGATCAGGAACATACCAGCTTCGTGACCGATCTGGGACTCTATTGTTACAAAGTCATGCCGTTTGGTCTAAAGAACGCTGGAGCAACATACCAACGCTTAGTCAACCGAATGTTCGCTGATCAGATCGGGAAGACCATGGAGGTTTACGTGGATGACATGCTGGTGAAGTCCCGATTCTCCACAGATCACGTCGGAGATTTGAATTCAATGTTCAGCATCCTCCGGGAGTACGGAATGAAGCTCAACCCACTCAAATGTCACTTCGGCGTTGCGTCCGGAAAATTCCTTGGGTTCATCGTCAACGCTCGAGGAATAGAGGCGAATCCTGAGAAGATCTGGGCTATTAGAAATTTGCAAACCCCTAGAACTATAAAGCAAGTCCAGAGTCTTAACGGGAAGGTCGCAGCATTGAGCAGGTTCATTTCAAAGTCCACCGATAAATGCATTCCTTTCTTCGACCTGATCCGGAAGGGCAAACGGAACTTTGAATGGACCACGGAGTGTGAAGGCGCGTTTCGATCATTAGTCCAACATCTCTCCACACCTCCGATCTTATCAAAACCGGTTGACCACGAGCAGCTATATCTCTACCTGGCAGTATCAGAACATGTGATCAGTGCTGCTCTAGTCCGGGAAGAAGACAAAGTGCAAAACCCGGTCTACTATGTTAGTAAGCGGCTAACAGGAGCTGAAAGAAATTATCCGAGACTAGAGAAACTGGCATATTGCTTGGTCATTGCCTCAAGAAAGCTCCGTCCTTACTTCCAAGCTCATCCGCTTACTGTGTACACCGACCAGCCGTTACGACAGGTCCTCACGCGGCCTGAGACGTCCGGTAGGTTACTCAAGTGGAACATTGAGCTAAGCCAATTTGATATCGCATACGCTCCGCGGAGAGCCATTCAAGGACAAGTCCTGGCAGATTTCATAGCTGAATTCACCGTTCCAGAAGACTTGCCCGAGACTAGTAAATCTCCCGAATACATCTGGAAGCTGTATACTGATGGTGCATCAAATGACCGGTGTTCGGGCGCTGGGGTTGTACTTGAAACTCCCGAGGGCCGATCCATATGTTATGCTCTTAAATTCAACTTTCGTGCAACTAATAATGAAGCCGAATATGAAGCCCTCCTAACCGGCCTAAAGCTTGCCAGAGACTTGAGAATTATCGCTGTAGAAATTTATTGCGATTCACAGTTAGTGGTATGCCAAGTACGAGGAGAATACCAGGCAAGAGACCGAAGACTGGCTGCTTACTTGGCACGAGTTCAGGAAATACTAAACCAGTTTGATTATTACGCCATCTATTATGTGCCTCGGGAGCACAATCAGAGAGCCGATTCACTGGCAAAGTTAGCCAGCACAGGTGAAGCGCAACAAATGGGACTTGTCCCTGTTGAAACTTTGGCCTCCCCGAGCATCGACCGAATAGAAATGAATTCTGTGTCTGAAACCGCTCCCAGTAGAGAATCTTGGATGACTCCGTATTGGAATTACATTGAGAATGGGGCGCTGCCTGAACCTAGAAATGAGAAGAGACAAATTCAGCGAAAAGCTTCGCGGTTCGTCATCCAAAACGGAGTCATGTACAGGAGAGGTTATTCCGTTCCTCTCCTCAGGTGTATCGCCCACGAGGAAATCAAACGAGTGTTACATGATGTGCACGAAGGAGAGTGTGGCGATCATACCGGAGGGCAAGCTCTCGCTAAGAAGATACTCCGATATGGGTACTACTGGCCGACAGTGAACCGAGATGCGGCAAACTATGCCCGAAAGTGCGATAAATGCCAGATACATGCCCGAATTCCAAGAGCTCCGCCTACTGAAATAACCCAAATGGTCAGTCCCTGGCCATTCACAATGTGGGGCATCGACATCATCGGCGCTTTGCCTTTAGCAAAAGGCGGTGCGAAATATGCCATCGTCGCCGTTGACTACTTCACAAAGTGGGCTGAGGCTGAAGCCCTTGCAACCATTACGACAAAGAAAGTAATAAATTTCGTGGTTCGCAACATCATCTGTCGATTTGGACTCCCACATACTATCATCACTGATAACGGAGCCCAATTCGAGAGTGCGGAATTCAAGAATTTCTGTCAACGGTTTCATATCCGCAAAAAGTTCTCGGCTGTCGCACACCCCCAAGCGAATGGACAGGTTGAAGCTGTCAACAAAGTTATAAAATCGATCCTGAAGAAACGATTGGAGAAGGCTGGGGGCAAGTGGGTCGATGAACTTCCTATGGCGTTATGGGCCTATCGAACGACCCACAAAACCGCGACCGGACACACTCCGTTTTCCCTATCTTATGGCTCAGAGGCCGTTATTCCGGTCGAGACAGAAGTGCTCTCTCATCGCGTGACTTATTATGATCCAAAAACAAACGCTATACTCCTGGCCGAGTCTTTGGCTCTATTGGATGAAAAACGGGAAGAGGCTGATTTGAGAGCAGCCGCACATCGAAGCCGAGTCGCCCGACTGTACAACACCAAAGTTCGACCTCGAACCTTTGAACTCGGCGACCTCGTGCTTAAGAGAATCTACCCAGTTCCTTCACACATTAAACCAAACTGGGGAGGACCGTATGTAATTACACGAAAGCTCGGAGATGGTACATTCAAGCTGTCGACTGTTGACGGTCTCGATTTACCAAGGGCTTGGAACAGCGAAAGTCTCCGCCGCTATTACATATGACAGGCTTTATTTATTTCGTTCTATTTAGCAATTTGTTTCTGCATTTCGAAATTTGAATTTTGTAATAAGGCAACTGACTTTGCCGCATTTTCTTATTTCAGCAATAAAATGCCACTTCTTCGAGCCAGAGCTGTGATTCATTAAGTACGATATACAACATCACGATGCACGAAGAGCTAAATCCCATCATGCAATGGGACTTATTCAAATGGAGAGTGGCTGTGATACGACCGGCCACTCACTAGGTGAAACCCGAGCTCGGGGACAAGCCATGACACCGATATTGATAGGGTTGACACACGACAATCCTACAATCAACTCCATATTCCCAAAGTG
The DNA here is from genome assembly GCA_030737815.1 of Allium fistulosum. Taxonomy (NCBI): domain Eukaryota; kingdom Viridiplantae; phylum Streptophyta; class Magnoliopsida; order Asparagales; family Amaryllidaceae; genus Allium; species Allium fistulosum. The sequence goes on along the minus strand of CM060904.1, from coordinate 202,731,004 downwards.
CGAAGTGGAGTAAAAACATTCGACTCCGTATTCCCAGAGTGCGAGACGGAGTATAAACATTTAACTCCATATTCCCAGAGTGTGAAGTGGAGTATAAACATTCAACTCCATATTCCCAGAGTGCGAAGTGGAGTATAAACATTTGACTCCGCATTCCCAGAGTGCGAAGCGGAGTACAAACAACCAACTCCATATTCCCAAAGTGCGAAGTGGAGTATAAACATTCAACTCCGTATTCCCAGAGTGCGAAGCGGAGTATAAACATTTAACTCCATATTCCCAGAGTGCGAAGTGGAGTATAAACATTCAACTCCATATTCCCAGAGTGCGAAGTGGAATATAAACATTTGACTCCGCATTCCCAGAGTGCAAAGCGGAGTACAAACAACCAACTCCATATTCCCAGAGTGCGAAGTGGAGTATAAACATTCAACTCCGTATTCCCAGAGTGCGAAGCGGAGTATAAACATTTAACTCCATATTCCCAGAGTGCGAAGTGGAGTATATACATTTGACTCCGCATTCCCAGAGTACGAAGCGGAGTATAAACGACCAACTCCGTGCTCCCAGAGTGCGAGACGGAGTACAAACATCAGTCAACTCCGTGTTCCCAGAGTGCGAACAACCGCTTACGAGATGACATATATCCCCGGAGTGTGGATGAAACGATTCATAAGAGAACAAGTGTAGTTCGGCCACTCGGTCCTCGCTTGATGCAATCACAAGCTGATCATCACAACTTGACCCTGGAACTGGGGGCAGAGGCAAATGTTAGTCATTACCCGAAACTATGCGATGCTCAGCTCCGATGCGATCCCCTATCACAACTCAAGTCCGAGATTTCCATACTTAACAAGTAAAATGAGCTATTCTTGAAACAATCAAATAATGCAAGTACACTGGACCAAAGTTCGAACACTGCAACATTCAAGCATAGAAAGGAACATGAGCTGAAACTTGAAAACAAAATTTTATTTCAACTAACTCAAAAACAATGGTTCATACATGAGTTTTTTCCAAAATGTTCCTACTAGCAGGGGCCGAACCCGCATCTAAACACGGCCTACGAAAGGGAAAAACAGAGAAAATAACAAAAGTCCCTAACTGCCTATGAAAAGAATGTCTAATCCTTCTGCTTCCTCAACTTCTTCTTCCTCGAGGAGCTACTGGAACCACCAGTACCCTTTCGCTTGGAGCCTTTCTCCCTAGGCAGGCTCCCTTCGGGTGAAGGCATAATGTCAACGTCTTCGTCTGAGCTGGACTCTATAGGGATGCTTCCCGCGGGAGGAGTTGGAGGAATAGACTCCACAGCCGGAGGGGGGACTGGCACATTGGTATCAGTAAGTGTGCCCCCAGGAGACACAATCATAAGAGGAGTAGGGCACCGTGCTGCTGCTCCGCCATCTACATCGCCGCCGTGCGCCGCCGCCGTCATCTCGGCATTAATCTCGGCCAACATCGCCGCTTCCCGCTGTGCTCTGGCTTCGCTAGGAGCCGTAGTAGTCTGAGATGAGGTGTCAGAAGTAGCCGTGAATCCACCCAAGCCGAATGGCAAGTCCGCAAAAGGATCACTCTGACGGCCAAGGAGCTCGTTTATCATCTGTTCATCGAAAGAAAGTGAGCTCCCCTGCGTTACTCCAACTGGTGCCATCGCCGCGACGGAGATCGCCACAGAGATGATGGCTCCTGGCGCTTGGCCTGATTCTTGGGTGGTAAGAGGCGCAGCTGGTGCAACTTCTGTCACTAATCAAAGGAAAAGGACATGTCATTAGCAACATTTCAACACAGACTCTTCAATCCAAATATACAAGAAGTTAGTTCAGAGTACCTTCCTCGGTTTGGCTCGAGGTCGTCTGAACAACTTCAGAAGGATGTTCCTTAATAGGAGATAGATGCGGTTGATCTGGATCATATGCCGGGATAGGCTGGGGGTAGATCATCGGAGATGGCTCAGATTGAGATGACACGATTATCTCAGAACTCATAACATGGTGTTCTGCACCAGAGCTCTCTCCGACTTCCTGGGTCTGGGCACTAAGCCTCACCTTGTCGTGGGAAATCATGGAGTCATGGAGAACCTTCTTTTCGTCATCATTGAGGATGCGGTTCTCCAGCTCGAATTCGTCAAGGGCTTCATCAGGGTGCCCAGACTTCTCCTCATCAACCAGTAGGTTCCAGGCGTTATAGAGATGTGTGGGGTAATCGTCAAGCCATGTCAAATCTCGGTGCCTTAGCACATTGGCGTTATAAGTGACGAGTAGCTCTTCCACCTCGGCCTCAATCCTGGCCTCCGCCTGCCGTACCTTCTCGTCAACCCCAGCCTCAGCTTCATGGGCTTGTTGTATAGCCGCTTCCTTCTCCTTTCGGAGCGTCACTGCCTGATCACAGGCCTCCTGCGCAGAGACATTAGCTGCGTCTTTTTCCTTCGCCATCTCAGAAAACTTTGATTTCAGCTCATTAAGCTCCTTGAGAGCTTCATCCCTCTCGGCGGTGATGGTGGTGTTCCTATGACCCATGTCCTCGATGGCGGTATAATTCTCTTGCTTCATCCTGGTCATGGCAGCGTTTACTTCATCAACCTTCTTTAGAGCCTCCATTTCAGATTTACGGGAAGACTCAGCCTCCGAGTTGAGCGCTTTTATGATTTGGTCGTTGTGACCCAACTCCTTCTCGAGCTTCTCAATAGTGACGCCCCGATCGAATGCCACTTTGGACGCTTTCCTTGCGGCCCGTCCCCATTCCCTGTACTGGAAAAAGATGTCCGCAACATAATCATGGATAGTGGTTTCAGCGGTTGGCGGAATTCTCTTCAAGTGCGGAGGGAAGACATAACCATCAAAACAGATGTCGGGAAATTCCTTCCTCATCTGTGCCAGTTTAAGCGCTCCTTCACTAGACGCCTCGGTCGGGACCGGTACAGTAGCCGAGGAGGTGGCTATTTCAGTCCTGCGCGGAGGATCGGACCTCGAAGCTTGAGAAGGCGGCCTAGGCCGTGAAGTTTCAGGAGGACGAGTAACTGCGGCCGTGGGAGGTGCAGAGGTCCTGGGGGGAGGAGAGCGAGATCGGGATCGGCGAACGTATCCCCTATCTCTGTCAGACTTCTCCTGACCAGAATGTCCTGAGTCGTAATCCCTCTCGCCCGCTCTCCTGCGTGGCTCATGATAACGGCGCTTGTTGCGCAAACTACCAAGCACAGAGCCTTGCCCAGACATCGTACCTGAAAAGAAAACCACGAAGAATCAGTAACCGTTTGCGATGTGTTGTTTACGGTTAGGAAAATGTGTTGTGCCGTGAAGAGTGTGTGAATGTGTAACCCCCCGGACCAACCAGAAGTGTCAATCGCACTGGCAGGATTAGACTCGCTAACATCGACGATATGTCGCGGTCCACCCGATTCAACGTCGTGTTGCTCCGGCTCGATGTCCGGGATTGGAGGGTCAGCAGGCCCTTCGAATTGATCTTCAGCTTGCAGGGAGGATGCTTCCGTAATCCTAACTCCTGGCAAAGGACGGTGCAAAACCACAGACTTCCGCCTCCCGGACTTAGGCTGTTTTGAGGCCACTGCTTTGCCTTTCCTCTTTGCATCGGACTCCGGGGTTGCATTAGCGGGTCCAACCAACGGTTCCTCGTCGGTATGAGTTTTCTCGGAATCGGGTTCCTCAATTATCACAACCCTGGGTTTCATCCGCTTGACCTTTTTTCTGGAGACGGTCTTTAATGCACCATCGAGCCTTATGCTCTGCCTCCGGCCGATCAACCCAAGAACTCTGAGATTCCGATCTGTCAGTAACAGTTCAATATTCCTTTCTTCGCTAGGAATCTCTTGGAGGACCCGGACTATCTCTTTATAGTAGCCACCCTCAGGCCGCTGGATGATTGCTGAAAGAAAAAGAGAAGAAGACATGAGTTCAGTTTCATTCAAAAAATTGCCCCGTCGGTTACTTGGGGAAAAAGACAATGCTTACGTCTAAACAGCCATCTTCTGGCAAACCCCGGTGGACATCGGACATAAAACCACTCTGACTTGAAGTAGCTCAGCCTAGTCCACGACCCCATGACAACTTGGCAGTTTCTCACAGACTCCAAAAATGTAAAAGATGGGCTGTCAGTTCGACTCTTGAAGTTGAAGAGGTATCTTATCTCGGTCGGGCGGGGAGGCCGGTAGAGGTATTCCATAAATGCGATGAACAAGCCGTTGAGTGAAGCATATCCGTTTGGATGCAGTTGAGACGGAGCGATATCCAAGTAAGCCAACACTTCTCTTATGTAATCATTGAACGGAGGGAGTGTGCCGGCCGCACATGCATGTCGATTAAAGGCAGTATACCCCTCCGGAGGATTGTGTGGTCTGTCGTCCGGTCCAGGCAACATCACGTCGTCCAACGATAAGCCATGCCTCAAACATATTCTCCCTAGCATATCTTCAGAGATGTTGGACGGGACAGAGTCAGGTGGACTATTAATGAAGGACGCATCGGGCAACTCATCCGGAGCTGGACCAATAGCTTCGGCCTCGATGTCCGGAATCTCAAGTCTGGGGGGGATAGGGTTCTGAGTTTCTTGCTGCTGCGAACTTGACGGTTCCATCACTAGCTAACTCACGAGAAACCATCATTAGATGATAAAAAGCCCGTGCATTCCCCAGTGTAAAGTGCATGAATGTGTTGTGTAGTGCAAATGTTGTGCGTGACTTGAGCAAATTCTGCAGAATTAAAGAAAACACGCTAGCGACGAAACTCTGGAAGTCAGACCGACAATGACCGTCATCGCTGACCGTCACGATCACGCAATCCAGATGCCAGATGGCTGATTCAAGTGTAAGTCCGATTATATGTTCGTTAGGTTACAGTTCCATCGATGAGCTTCGAAAGTCAGTCAAATATGCAATCCTGTGATCAAGTCCAATTATGCAAGGCAGAAGCTCGTCGGAGTCGAGTGTAAGAGCATGCAAGAGTTCGCTAAGTTCGTCGAATTTCAGCATGGAGTCGATCGTAGTTCAGATTCAAATTCAGTCGGAGGCGTGATATTTTTCGTGTCGATCCAGTTCGAATCGATACTTTCGTATCGATCAAGGTCGACTCGATACCTTTCGTATCAATAGGTTTCGAATCGACGGCAGTTCATATCGACCGGAGGAGTGGATTTCGTATCGATCAGAGAGGCTTACTTCGCATCGGCCAAGGGTTAACGACTGTGTGACAACCAAATGCAGTGACTTCGCATCGATCTGGGGCTATCGATATTGTACCAATAAACCTCTTGGTCTTCGTATCGATCGTGGGAGGCAGACTTTCGCATCGATCACGCGGGCCAAACACTTGCATCAATCATTTCGGTTCGACACAAGCCCCAACTACCTTAGATCGATGCGAACCTCTACATCCCCTTCAACCCATCAATCGATGCGAGGTCATAAAATCTGGGTCGAGTCGAACCCTCCTGTCCCGGATCGACACGAACTAGAGGTGAAGCAATTCCTCCAGAACTCTTTCTTCTCCGATTGATGCGAGCATCGCCATGGCCATCCTCGACCAAGCTCTGGTCCAGATCTGGCCTTTGCGCCGCCAAAATCAATAATCAGCAAGGACACGATGGATCTGAGATCTGAACTTCGTCGCTCGAATTTAGCCGTGATTGCTTATTTACCTGAATTGAAGTTGGAGTTTGGGGAAATAATAAAATGATGTTTGATCGATTCGAAGATTGGAACAATTCTTTCCTCCCAAGTTCGTGAATCGATACGAAAATGCAGAAGGCAACAGTAAAAGTAAAAGGTAAAAAAGTGAAATCGAGCCAAGTCCCCGGTATTTATATGAAGCCTGGAGGAGAACTGGGTCGATTCATCTCCCAGTCAACATGACCGGTCGCAGCCAGTCAAGCGGTGCATCGATGCGAACATTCTTTTCGAGCCCACTAGCCTCCATCGTTTCGAAGCACACAGGGAAGCCACCTGAAGGTAACAGACTCCATCGGTTCGAAATGTCCACTTTATGATCCATCGACCCACAACAGAGCAAACCTATCGATACGAGCAGTCACTACGTATCCATCAGATATCGCCAATTCAGATCAAAATCCACCATGATCTGTGACTATCGATACGAATGACCATTTTCGTATCCATCAAATCAACCCACATCGACACGAAGAAAGGCTTTCCAACTTTTAGCATCGATTCATGAGAGGACCGATACAAGAGGATGGTTAAAGGGTACGACCTTCAAATTATTCAAAGAAGACTTGCAGCTTTTCAAAGCACGTCATGTTTTCATAAGACGTACTTTGGGGGGCAAATGTTATCCCGCCTTTTGGCAAGGCCAGGACACCAAGGAGTTGGATTCCAAATGTCGTTTGTCATGGATATCGTTGAATTTTGACCAAGTCCGGATCAAGCCCCAATCGATGAGACATGATCAGGAAAATATAGCAAACCAACGTTCCAAGTTTCAAGTCAATCCGAGCTCATACGCACAGGTTATGATGGATACAAGTCAAAGGGGAGAGCACTTTTTCGTATCCATCGGGAAGCAGCAGTTCGTATCGATCGAAGTTAACCATGCTTCGAATCCATCGAATTCGTCTCGATGGACTTCGTAACAATCAGCCCGGCCCAGATTTCGTATCCATCGCTATGGGTGATTTCGCATCCATCAGATCAGCGGTGATTTCGTGTCCATCAGTGGATCTTGCTTCGTATCCAACCAGTCTGTGTCCATCGCTCGTTTCGCATCCATCGATCTCATGTCAATCAGAATGATTAAGTCCACACAGTTATAAGCTTCGTATCGATAGAACCTTCAGCCGGAAAGACTTGTTCGTATCCATCAATAGGTCACCTGGTTCGTAACGATCACTTAATGTCTACTTCGTATCCATCAGCTAGTGCTTGCTTCGTATCCATCATTCAGTGTCTACTTTGTATCCATCTGAGAACCTTGCTTCGAATACGTGCCCAACAACTTGTTCGTATCTAGCGAGTCAACCAACTAGAATGGCGTGTTGCCCATCGAAGTAAACGAGGCGAGATATGTGTAGTCGAAGCAGTCAATACGGCGCAGAGTCCGGATCGAGGCGAAGCGCGCACACCACGTCATCCCTCGATGCGAATGCGCCGAGATATATGGAGTCGACGCGGTCGACTCGGAGTAAAGACCGGATCGAGGCGAAGCGCGCGTTCCACGTCTTCACAGAGGCGCGTGACACCATCGATTCGAAGCTCTCAGTTCGTAGGGATGGATTCGAACCAGACAGCCTAGCGAAGAACGTCGCCTCGTATCGATGATATCTCTCAATCCACTGATCCAAATACCATGAAATTTTAACTGAAGGTTGCACACATACCGAGGAACATCTCCACCAAATTTGAGCTCAATTGGAGGTAATCTTGATCGATACGAAATGACTTCGTATCGATCGCAGATCGACTCCAAACTTTCTGGAAACGGTCGCGTGGGCCCCCTCACGTGCCAGACCAAGTCTCCCGGAGTTTGAGCGAATTCTGAGCCTCCTACGCCTATAAATAGAGCCCCAAAATCAACAGAAAAAGGATCTTTTTTCTCTGAAGCGTCCAGACTCTGCCGGATTGAGATTTGCATCCTACTTTTGCTGTCAATTTCGAATTCTAATCTGTAATCCGCTGTTCATTACTGTAACCGCTTGTAATCATTGAAAGAGAATCAATAAAATCATCAAAACTTCATAGTGGACGTAGGCTATACGCCGAACCACTCTAAATTGCCTGTCTTTGCACTTTACATTTCTGTTTGTTGGAGTTTTTGTTAGATAACCTCTGTTTTATATTTATAATCTTCATTTTATCTCTTCAAATAACTCCCGAATAGTGTTTTGCCCATTTTTGGTACAAACAATGTATGTATATATAACCTTAAGTACATGATAAGTACTCAGGTTAGTACGGGGAATCTTTGTATGTATGTTTGGTATCATTTGTTTTAATGTTGTTATGGTATCAACCTTCTTTTTATATATGCATCTTTTCTATCGTCGGTATAAATAAGTCAAAATGTTTGAGGATACGAGTATGAGAAAGATTCATTTACCTAACTTTCATTTCGAGGACAAAATGCTTTTAAGTAGGGGAGAATGTAACGACCTATAATTTCGCTACTTCGAAAATGAGTGATTTTGTTTATTTTATATTTAAAAGGGTTTAAAACTTAAATAAATAAGTTATATATAATAAATAATAATGGAGAAATTATTTATTCTTATAGTTAATAATTAAAAAGTACAAATTTGGATTTTATCACAAATCAACAAAAGATAAGTTTTGTTAAAAATAAATAAATGCTTAAATAAATAGGTTTAAATATTTATTTGAAAAGTTAAATCTTATTTAAAACATCTAATAAAGATTATAAAAGTATATTAATAATCGTTTTACAAAAATAACCAAATTTTGTCGCATTTTGTCAGTTTTACATACACTGTAAAATTAGAGATTTTGATATTGTTTAAATATGGTTTTATAATATAAATAGACATGTTTTAATTTATTTAAAAGAAGTAAGAAGTTCATTTTTAAGTTTGGTTTACATCAGTATATAGCTTAACAAAAACGTCAAATTTTGACTGTAAAATTTGTCAATAAAAAACACTGTTTTCAACCGTAACAAGTTGTCGCAACGTTGAATATATGTGTTCACTTTATAACCTATATAATAACAACTTTACAAACTTTAAATCACATTACATTTAGCACTAAAAGACAAAAGGTTTATGTTAGGAAAGTTTGAATAAATATATAAAAAAGTAAAATGATGTGATTTGACTAATTTTATTTTATTTTAAAATCTTTATAAACAACATCATTACTTATATCTTATATCATTAATGAGATGTTATGCATATACATAGGAAAGGAGCTAAATTATATGTTTAAATATTTACAAACCATAAACAGATGACACCTCTTTATCTCTTAACATGCTCTTTCATAAACATCATTCCACACATTAAATGCAACTCAAATCAAAGGCTAATCAAGTCCAAAAGTAAACAAGGGTATTAATGTCATTTGCCACTAAAATCTCCACTTACAAATACAAGCCCAAACCCCTTCATTTTTTCACTACATTTCATTCCAAAATATTCCCAAACTCCTTCTCTACTTCTTCATTTTCTTCCTCCACCTCAACATCACCCTAACCCGAGCTCCACTCACCTCTACTTGGACATACCCTACACCTAAACACCTCTACCCAAGCCCACACGCCTCAAATATCCACGGCCAAGCTTCTAGCTGAAGCCACACACCCTTACACCCCCTCCTTTCCACCTACCCAAGCCACACACACTCCCATACCACATGCCCCACCTACACACCACGGCCGAGCCAAATACCCCACCTACCCGAGCCCAATACACACGCCAACCCCGCCTACCTGCCTACCCAAAGCACACACACCCCACACAAAGGCCATACCCTCCCCTTAGCCCACGGCCACACTAAAAAAAGAAAAGGAAAAAAAATAAAAAAATAAAGAAGAACAAAAGAAAAAAAAGAAAAGTGAGGAAAAGGCAAATTCGAGACGTTTGGAAAAAAAGCACGTTAGTTCGCGAAGCACGTTAGCCTACAAAAAGATTGACAGAGTGGAAATAAAGGTGAGAAAATTCTCACCGCTTTTAAAAGATCGTATTTTGATATTGTTATAATAATCATCTTATTATATGCAAGTATATACCCCTTTGAATTGTTGTTATGGATGTTTGGATATGTTTGTGTTATGTTTTAACAGTTGCAAGTATTTATGGTTGTGATTATTTATCATATTAGTTGTGTATGGACCATAATTATGTTAGTGGGGAATGTTAAACTTGGTTATGCTCATTTTGATTAAGTATTCCATTTGATAAATACGACCCAAGTTTTGGTGAAATGATATACTTTGGAAAAATAAGTCTCTTTTTAAGTAGAATTGAAATTAAAGTAGAAATAAAAGAGAATTTGAAAATTGAAGTGAAATTGGATTTAAAAAGGATAGTTAAAGTGAAATTGAAATTGAGATGAATAGTGAAATTGAAATTGAAATCGATTTCGAAAATTGAAATTGAGATTAAGGTTGATTTGAAGTTTAAATTGAAATTAAATTTGAAATTTAAGTTTTAATTGAGTTTAATTTGAAGTTAGAATTGAAATTGAATTGAAATTGGAATTTAAAATTTAATATTAAAATAATAGGAATATAATAATATTATAATATGGAAAAAGTGAAAATACATTTTAAATACTTTAAAATGTGCAAATATTGATTTAAAATGATTTGTAATAATTTTATAAGTAATAAAATTCAATTTGAATAGATTATTTCAAATATTGAAAAATGAGTTAAAAATAGGTGCGTCGCGCAACGGTAGTTCGCGATTTCGCGTGAAAAGTTCAAATGAGTGCATAGAGTGGAATATAGCTCGGAATTCTTCGAGATAAGAAGATTCCGGGCTATTATATCCATATCTTCTAAATGAAGAAAGAAAATCAAAATTTTGTTGAGTAGATTTTGAAATATATCCAAATCAATTTTCTAGAAAAATCGCGCCAGTGCAGTTAAGTGACCATGACGGGAAATCGTTTAAATGAACGTTTTTAATTATGGAAAAATATGGAGTAAATTTGATAAATATATTTAAATAATTTAGAAGATATTTGAATTGGAAAATATGAATTATCGAATGTTTAAAAGTTGTTTAAATCAAATAAGCTTATATAGCACTTTAAGTAGCACTTTTATGTGGCGAATTCTATAACTTTTTGAATATGAGTTTTAAACGTGATGATTTTTCCTCGAATAAATTGTGAATGTTTTTAAAAGGAAAACTAAGTGTTTAAAAGATAATTTGGGATTTTTATAATTAATTCCAAAATAAAGTTGATAACTGAGTATGCGGAAACGACTAGTACATTTGTCCCACTTGTGAGATCTGGGAAAATAAAACAAGGTGTAACGACCCTGAAATTCCGACCCAATTTTAAAAATTTTAGAACCGTTATTTTAATATAAAATGTGAAACTTACATACGATTTCAATAAATGTCCAAACTTTGTTTCTAAATTGCGCCTAGATGGTTATAGATATGGGTAAAGTTTCGTCGGAAAATACCGCAATAAATTTCGTTCGCATTTTATTGCACATCAGTTCATTTTAAAACGTGAAAATTTTATCTTCCGAACCTAAATATTTTTACATAGAAAAATTCTAAATCATCTTCTGATAAAGACGTCATTTTTCGTTTTTCAAAATTCGGATATCTTTAGCTCCGTCGATCTTATTCTTCGGTGTTTTGCTGCATTCTCCGTAATAGAAAATTGCGAATTTTCACAAACAACTTCCGTTGCTATTCAAATTTCATATTTGGAATGCGTCTAGATAGACATAAGCGTACGCCAAATTTCGTCGAATAATATGGAAGTAAATTTCGTTCGTCGCATTTGCATATTAGTTTAAATTTATTGTGTAAATTTTCTATCGTCCGAACTCAAATATTTTTCACAATGTTGCATAAGAAAAAAATTCTGATCATGACGGCGCATTTCGTTTCGTCAAATTCCGCTTTTAATTGCTAGTAATTAAATTGTCGCTCGAGCAAATTATTAAATAAGATTTACCACTTCGCAAACAAGGTCAAACCATCAATATCTTCACACCGTTGTGTCCGCCTCGTCGCGCTGATCAAAACGGTATATTTATTTGTGTCAATCGGAGTTCGGCATTGCAAGTTATAAATTGGTTAATGGAGTACAAACTGGTCTGTTACGCCACACAAACCGGTACCCTACTCTCCAACGCTCAGAATTCTAGGGGCCTTGTCCCTTCAGAAACCCAATAGCCATCACTGTACAGGAGAATTATTGCTTTGGCCTAGGAACTCTAAATCTCTCTGCAAACTTCTCTGTATATATATTCCCATTCTGCCTTGCATTAACTGCTCTGCCTTCATTATTGTTCACTGCTATTGGTGCGTGCTCCTTCCTTTTCTCTTCTCCCTCCTCTTCATAATTCTTTTATATTTTCTCCTCCAGAATATAAAACCCACCCACCTCCATGCACGTCCACCTACCCCCTCACTCCACTGCCATTCTCCAGCCCTCAGCCCTCCATCCCGCTCCAGCCCTCCGCCTCCACGCCCCACAGCCCCGCTCCAGCCTCCACTCCCCTGCCAGCCCCGCTCCAGCCTCCATGCCCCTGCCAGCCCGCCCCCAGCCTGCTGCCAGCCCCGCCCCCAACCCGCTCCATCACTGCTTCCCAGCCGTCCCAGCCTCCCCAGCCCGCGTCCCCCAGCCCCGCCCCAGTCCGCCGCTCCCCCCAGCCTCCCCAGTCCGCCCCAGCCCGCCCCAGCCTGCTCCCCAGCCCCGCCCCAGCCTGCTCCCCAACCGCCCCCAGCCTGCTCCCCAGCCCGCCCCAGCCTGCTCCCAGCCCTACTCCCCAGCCCGTCCCAGCCCGCTCCCCCAGCCCCGCTCCCCAGCCCTAACCTTAGTTAAACACCTTCTGTAACACCTTAGTTAATTGATTAATTATTTGTTTGATTGCAGTTTGTGTTCGTTTTGCGTCGTGCTTATTAGGGTCTATTTTATCTATTCGTCTTCGTGCTTCGTCAGCTTCTTTAACCACGCAAGGTGAATATTTCATTCACGACTCAACCTATTATGCTATGAAAATCAAGTGAAAATTGTTGTTTATATTAATTTGGATATTAAATTGTTGATTGATAAAATTGTTGAAATAAAATTGCTATACAAGTTAAAATGGAGTATTGATAGAACTTAAATTTTCTAAATTGACACCATGTATTGTTAAAAAGATTTAAATGTGATAAATTGTGATTTGATGTTGGTTTACGGTAAATAGTTATGACATTAAATTGCTATGTATGTTTGTTATTGCTTGTTTATTTACTTTGACACCATCCCAGTTATCACACTGCAAGTTCCCTTTGCTATGCTTTGTTTTATATTAAATGATATCGGGTTGAAATGATAAATACCCAATTAAACAACTTGGCCTAGGATAGATAATTAAAAATAAGAAACCCGATTGGTCAACAAAAATTATTTTTGAAATTGAAATCTATTTGAAATTAAGGAATGAACATAACAATTTGTTTGGAAATTAGGTAACGAACTTAAAGGATTTAATTAATGGATTAAATCGAAATAAATTAATAGGAATAAATTAATGGAGTTTAATTGAAACGGATTAATAAACCTATTTAATTGAATAAAATGAATTGGCAAATTTATTTGAAATGAGATTTAAAAAACAAGGAAGTTTTAGAATTTAATAATTTGAAATTCTATTAGATTTGTTAGATTTAGACTTGAAATCGGTTTTAATTAAATAGATTTGAAACTTGTCGTAAATTAAGTTTGAGATTTAGAAAATTTGACTTAAGTGGAATACGAAACTAACTAAAGTTTTATGGATTTAATTTAGTGATAATTTAAATTTAAAATGATTTTAAATTTAATAAAATGTATTTAATCAAATTTATGATTATGGTTAATGTAACGATGAATGTAAATACGAATTGAAATAAATAGAATTTGGTTTAATGATGTGAACTAAAATTTACCATTAAATCGAATTAATTGGAGTATTAACTAAATTTAGGAAGTGAAATTTAGATCTTATTAAATTGAACAGGAATACATAATTTTATTGTTAACTCAAATGTTGAACTAAAGATTGCATTTGGAAAGATGTTTTAATATCCGAAATAAATTGAATCGTGAAATGTCAAATTTTGGAAGTCAAATTTGCACCTTGACTTTTGGACTTTGATTTGTTTAAACGTTAATTTAACCGACCATCGGGTAGTGAATACGTAGTTATTAAAGAGATCAGGATCGGGAATGGACATACTCTCTGTCGATACCGAAAACCACTTTAATAACTATTATACGCGGAGTGTTGATCCAGAACGAAGTGGATGGTTTGGTGAACGCGTTGACTGAAGAAAGAGAATGATATTGGATGACCCCTGACATGACTAAAACAGGAGCCGCGCCGGGCCATTGAGGTTCGCCACCTCTAGCGGACACACTTCTTCGATACCATATCTATTACTTTTGTGATTCGATTTGGGTGCACCCCTTGATTTGGGAGTGTTGTTCGCGGTGTTGAGGTAGTAGCTACTATGCTCAACATCAGTCTGGATCACGCAACTACTAGTATCCTAGTTGGTATCGCCTCATGTACCTTGTCATACTGATTATCCTATTCGCGACCACTACGTTTTGGTTTGTACCTTTAGCATATGGATTGCCCTCTGGTGACTTCCGGTTTTGGGGAAACTACGGTCTTGTATATGCTCTTGGGAATAAAATGTGTCAAGGGGATTATGGAACGCCTTAACACTATTTTAATATCGTACTTTACTGATTAGACATTATCTATCTATCGTATTCTATTGTATATATAGATAGTTTATCGGATCCTTAGAGATGTTATTTTATTCGTCCTTAAGTTATGGATTTTTTTCCCTTGCACTTGATTTTCTTGTATAAGATTTTGAGTCCTGACTCGAGTGTTTCTTTTTGTATATGCTCGGGTCAGTCTGAAGCTATCCAGTTGCTGATCAAGGTTGGTTGAAGATGCTGAAGGCTTAGCAATAATCTTTATCAGTCTATTTCTATTCTTGTATTGATGTCTTAGTCTGTTGGACATTTATGTATTTTCTTTTAGTCACTTATGTTAAGACATTGTTGTATTTTATGTAGTAGCTTCATGAACTACTATTATGACGATGTATTTTCCGCTGCATTATTATGTGACTGTTCTGTGTCTGTGATGTTGTATTGATTCTCATTTACATTTATGTATTTATAATCCCATAATGATTCGTGTTTTGTATTATTTAAGTTGACATGTGTGGATTATTGTCAATTTAAATGGTCTAAATATACGGGTTGTTACAGTTGGTATCAGAGCTTCGGTTTCCCAAAAAACCTTAGTTTGGGATTATATATAAACTCATTAGAGATAGGGTAGCAATACCCTAGAATGAGGAGAATCGATTCAATATCAAAATCCTTTCATTTCAAACTTCTTTGATTCGTTGATTAGACTTTCCTTAAAATTCTATGATTTTCTACCCTTGGTTTTAACAATCTCTTTGGTATTTCAGGATGGGTACCAAAGGAAACAATAGGGGAGGAAGGGGCCATGGTCCTGCTCAGGCTGCACCTGCCGCTCCAGCTCCTGTCAAATTCACCACTCTTAGTAAGGAGTATACACAGTTGGGAGGTATTAAGTTTTCTGGATCCGAGAACATTATCAAGGCTCAGCAATGGCTTAAAGGCTTAGAGAAGATATTTACTGGTCTAGAGATCGCTGATGCTCAAAAGCGTCAGCTTGCTGCCTGGCAACTTCAGGATGCCGCGCAAGATTGGTGGGAATCATTTACTTCTCGTATCGAGGAGAACACCATCACTTGGGCCCAGTTTAGGTATAAAATTATTTGGATTTCATAGTCTAAATTCTTCTTTTAATCTTTGGAATATTATTCATCTAGTCTATCCTTAGATTAGGGATACTTTCTCGACACAATGGATGCCAGCTGCTGGGAAAACCCAATTTTATAGAGCTTTTATGGATCTTAAGCAAGGCAGTATGACCTTTTCGGAGTATGAGAGGAAATTCAACGAACTCTCCAAGTTCGGCCCGGGATTGATTGATACGCCCCTTCTAAAGAATGAGAAGTTCATTTTGGGAGCAAGACCAGAGTATTATGACTTGCTTACTGGCCACATCCACTACACCTTCACAGAGCTTGTTGATTATGCTCTTAGATATGAGGCGAAGCCTAGGGGACCTACTGCCAAGGCCACTCCTACTCAGCCCTCCTCTAGCCAGCCCGGGAAGAGGAAGATGAACTTTGATCAACAAAAGAAAGCTTGGCAGAAGACTACAGGATTGGGAGACTCCCAAAACTCCTACTGATATCCGTAGCTTCTTGGGCTTGGCCGGTTATTATCGCAGATTTATTGAGCACTTTGCCCGGATTTCTGCCCCACTCACTACTTTGACCCGAAAGGATGTCAAGTTTATTTGGAGTGAGAAGTGCGAATCAGCTTTTAATAAGTTGAAATGTAAGTTAACTTCAGCTCCAGTTCTTGCAGTAATCGATGGAAGTGAAGGATTAACTGTCTATACAGATGCTTACCGAGAAGGTTTAGGCACTGTTCTTATGCAAAACGGAAAGGTTATTGCTTATGCTGGCCGCCAGTTGAAGATCCATGAAGTAAACTATGCAACTCATGATATAGAGCTTCTTGCAGTTGTATTTGCTTTGAAACTGTGGAGGCATCATCTTTTGGGAACTAAATTTGAATTATTCACTGATCATAAGTCCTTGAGATATATCTTTTCTCAGAAGGATTTGAACTAGAGACAAGTCCGATGGCTCGAATTCTTAGCTGCATATGATCTCGACATCAATTATACTCCTGGGAAAGCAAATGTTGTAGCTGATGCTTTGAGCCGTAGCAGAGCATTGTCATGTTGTAATCTTGTAGAAGGCATGCTCTTTCAGCTTGTTATCTCCCCGTCTATTGTGGATCACATCAAAGCTAAGCAATATGAGGACACCTTGCTCTATCACATGAAGGAGTTAGTTCTTAGTAGAGTTGGAAATGCTGACAGTAAAGTGGGAGCACAGATAGATAGTAATGGAGTTCTGAGGATTGACAACCGTATTTGTGTTCCTAATGTCGATGGATTGAGACAAGAAGTGCTTAGAGAAAATCATCAGTCATCACTTTCATTTCATCCAGGTGTCAATAAGATGTACCGAAATATGAAGCGTTTATATTGGTGGAGTGGGATGAAGAGAGATATTTCTGTATATGTCAGTAGATGCACCACTTGCCAGCAAGTCAAGGCCGATCACCGGAAGACGGCAGGATTACTTCAACCCCTAGAGATTCCGTGTTGGAAATGGGATCAGATTTCTATGGACTTCATTGATGGATTACCGAGGACCAGAAAAGGTAACGAGAGTATTTGGGTGATTGTTGATAGGTTGACCAAATCTGCTCACTTTATTCCGGTTAAGACCACTCGTACTGCTTTGAGTTTGGCCGAGATATATATGAGAGAGATTGTTAGACTTCATGGAGTTCCGTCTAGTATTGTGTGCGATAGAGACCCTTTATTCACTAGTAAATTCTGGAAGGCATTTCAGGACGTCTTGGGCACTAAACTGAATCTGAGCACAGCTTATCATCCTCAAACAGATGGCCAAACTGAAAGGGTGAATCAGATTTTGTAGGATCTGCTCCGAGCTTGCATAATTGATTTCGGTGGATCTTGGGAAGACCATCTCCATTTGGTTGAATTCACTTATAATAACAATTATCAGGTATGTCAAAATTTCAATTTGAACAAGTAAAATTGAAATGAAATTTAACTATCTTTATAATCAGGCAAGTATCGATATGGCACCGTTCGAAGCTTTATATGGACGGCCGTGCAAATCCCCAGCTTGTTGGATTGAGCCTGGTGATCGATTAATTCTTGGCCCAGATATGATTATAGAAGCATCCGAGAAGGTTAATGAGATCAGAAGAAAGATGAAGACCGCACAGGATAGGCAGAAGAGCTATGCTGATAGGCGTAGAAGGGATTTAGAATTCCAGGTTGGGGATGAGGTATTCCTTAAGGTATCACCTTTGAAGAATGTTATTCGGTTTGGTCGTAGAGGGAAGCTCGCTCCTAGATTTGTTGGACCATTCACTATCACTGAGAGAATTGGTGCACTAGCCTACAGAGTTGCACTGCTGGAGAAATTTGAGGGCGTGCACAATGTATTCCACGTTTCACATCTTCGGAAGGTTGTACATGACCCATCCATGACCATTCCTATTGCTCAGTTAGATGAGGTTGATATTGAGCCAGATTTAACTATAGAGAGGAGACCACTTCGTATTATTGATAGGGATACGAAGCAGCTTAGAAGGAAATCTGTTAGCCTACTCAAAGTCCAATGGAGTCCCGATGATCGTGATTATACTTAGGAAACCGAGGAGAGTATCCGAGATTCTAATCCAGAATTATTTGTTGAAGGTAAATTCCATTTTATATTCTGTACTTTGTTCGATAACCTATGCTATATCCATCGTATCTCTTTTATCTGTTCTTCCACTATTTACCTTGTTCCTTTTCGAGGACGAAAAGTTTTGAGTGGGGGAGAATGTAACGACCCTGAAATTCCGACCCAATTTTAAAAACTTTAGAACCGTTATTTTAATATAAATGTGAAACTTACATACGATTTCAATTAACGTCCAAACTTTGTTTCTAAATTGTGCCTAGATGGTTATAGATATGGGTAAAGTTTCGTCAGAAAATACCGCAGTAAATTTCATTCGCATTTTATTGCACATCAGTTCATTTTAAAACGTGAAAATTTTATCTTCCGAATCTAAATATTTTTACATAGAAAAATTCTAAATCATCTTCTGACAAAGACGTAATTTTTCGTTATTCAAAATTCGGACATCTTTAGCTCCGTCGATCTTATTCTTCGGTGTTTTGCTGCATTCTCCGTAATAGAAAATTGTGAATTTTCATAAACAACTTCCGTTGCTATTCAAACTTTATATTTGAAATGCGTCTAGATAGACAAAGGCGTATGCCAAATTTCGTCGAATAATATGGAAGTAAATTTCGCTCATCGCATTTGCATATTAGTTTAAATTTTATGTGTAAATTTTCTATCGTCCGAACTCAAATAATTTTCACAATGTTGCATAAGAAAAATATTCTGATCATGACGGCGCATTTCGTTTCGTCAAATTCCGCTTTTAATTGCTAGTTAAATTGTCGCTCGAGCAAATGGTTCAATAAGATTTACCACTTTGCAAACAAGGTCAAACCATCAATATCTTCATACCGTTGTGTCCGCCTCGTCGCACTGATCAAAACGGTATATTTGTTTGGGTCAATCGGAGTTCGGCGTTGCAAGTTATAAATTGGTTAACGGAGTACAAACTGGTCCGTTATGCCACACAAACCGGTACCCTACTCTCCAACGCTCAGAATTCTAGGGGCCTTGTCCCTTCAGAAACCCAATAGCCATCACTGTACAGGAGAATCATTGCTTTGGCCTGGGAACTCTAAATCTCTCTGCAAACTTCTCTGTATATATATTCCCCCTCTGCCTTGCATTAACTGCTCTGCCTTCATTATTGCTCACTGCTATTGGTACGTGCTCCTTCCTTTTCTCTTCTCCCTCCTCTTCATAATTCTTTTATATTTTTCCTTCCAAAATATAAAACCCGCCCACCTCCATGCACGTCCACCTACCCCCCCACTCCACTGCCATTCTCCAGCCCTATATCCTGCTCCAGCCCTCCGCCTCCACGCCCCACAGCCCCGCTCCAGCCAACACTCCCCTGCCAGCCCCGCTCCAGCCTCCACGCCCCTACCAGCCCACCCCCAGCCTGCTGCCAGCCCCGCCCCCAGCCCGCTCCAGCCCTGCTTCCCAGCCGTCCCAACCTCCCCAGCCCGCGTCCCCAGCCCCGCCCCAGTCCGTCGCTCCCCCCAGCCTCCCCAGTCCGCCCCAGCAAACCCCAGCCTGCTCCCCAGCCCCGCCCCAGCCCGCTCCCCAGCCGCCCCCAGCCCGCCCCAGCCTGCTTCCAGCCCTGCTCCCCAGCCCGTCCCAGCCCGCCCCAGCCCGCTCCCCCAGCCCTGCTCCCAGCGCCGCTCCCCAGCCTCGTTCCGCCCAGCCACTTCCCGCGACCCCGGACCACCCAAACCCGCCAGCGACCTCAGCTGCAACCACCTTCTCCGACTGCCGCAACATCCCTGCCTGCCGTCACCGTTGTGCCTCGCATTGGCCGCAAATCGTGCTCAGTGCACCTCTGTTTTATATATAAGTATATATATATAAAACTGTTATATTATATGGCATTATATACTTTGGAATTATAATTTGCTCATATACAGTGTTTTACTGTGTTTGTTCCAGCTACTGCTCCGGAGACTTAGGTGTTATCCCGCCTTTTGGCAAGGCCGTGACACCAAGGACTTGACTAGATACCGGTAACAGATTGTCTCGGAAGTCGGTTACACGTGAGGATCACTACGGATATCGATGGATTTTGTCCGAGTCCAGTTCGGGCTGCAATTGATAAGACGCGTCAAGCAGAGCCTTGGGAACCAACGATCCAAGTTTCAAGTCAATCCGAGTTCGTATGCTCGAGATATCGTCGACAAAAGATGGAGTAGGGCACCTTTAGTTCGAATCCATAGGTTTCGCCTATGTTCGAATCCATTAGCCAGGAAACAGTTCGAATCCATCGAACTTCCATTGCCTCGACTCCAGCAGCTCTCCCTTACTTCGACTCCATCAGCCTAGAAGCTCTCGTTCGAATCCAGCCGGACCAAGTAGTTAGCTGTACTTCGAATCGATTCGAACGATACCTTGAGTTCGAATCGATTGGAGCTTTCTACAATTCGAATCCATCAAGAGAGGGAACTTCGAATCCAGAAGACATTGCTTCACTTCGAATCCATCGTGGAAGCTTACCTTCGAATCGATAAGACAAAGCTTACCTTCGAATCGATAAGACAAAGCTTCACTTCGAATCGATAAGAGATAGCTTCGCTTCGAATCCGGGAGACGCAGCTTGCCCTCGACTCCACCATCTTCGAATCCATGTCGTGGATTCGACCCAGTCAAAGCGGAGTGCAAAGCGGACCGATTCGAAGAAAGCGCACCACGTCACCATCCTCACAAGCAGGAAGATCGATTCGAACGAATCGATTCGGGCATATCGATTCGAACGACTCCAGAATACGAAAAACACCAACTTGAATCGATCATAACTCGAGTTCTACAAGTCCAAATCCCATGAAATTTTCACAGAAGCTCAAATACATGATGAAGAATGTACACACCAAATTTCAGCTCGATTGGATGATTTCTTGATCGATTCGAACCAAGGGTCGAATCGATCCCAAAGTGGGCCCGGGTCTCTAGATTTCGGCCATGTGGGCCCCCTGACGTACCAGAACTGGTCTCCCCACATTTTGGGTGAAATACCAGCCTCCTACACCTATAAATAGACCCCCTGGTCATTCAGAAAAGGGGTCGAAGAATTCTAAGCACTAAAGAGCGCCCAGATTCCGCCAGATCTACTCCAGAACACCGCCGCTGCTTTAGATTGACACTTAGCATTTGAATTCAGTTGTATTACATTATTGACTACTGTAATCTTCAAGTAATCGAGCAATAAAATCATCAAACTTCATAGTGGACGTAGGCAAAACGCCGAACCACTCTAAATCGCTTGTCTTTGCAATTTACTTTCTGTTATTTGGAGTTTTTGTTAGATAATCCACAGTTTTAAATTTCATTCTTCACTTTTATCTCTTCAAAAACTTCCGAAGAGTGTTGTGCCCATTTTTGGTACAAACACTTTGGTGCTTTCACTGAGAAAAAACCAGCTTTTTTCTCCTGCTCCTTGGATCTACCATCGATACCGGATTGCACAAATCCAAGAGGAAGATCCAGATCTTCGATTCACCGTCCTTCCATTCTACTCAGATTTGCATAAAATCTAGGAAAAGGATTCATCGTTCAAAATGGTTAGCACGAGAACCACTTCTGCAGCTCCAGGACAAGAAGGTAGGGATGGACAAAATCCTGCTCAGCAGCAGCCACCCAACCAAGACAACACTGCCCACTCAGATCCGTCTGGGGCAGTCACTAGACAAGAATTTCAGATGTTACTCCAAGAGTTGACTCAGAGTCGGCAACAGTTAGCCGAACAGTTGCGAGCTAATATTGAGTTGACAAATCAACTGAATCGCCAGGGCCGTAGGAGGTCCAGGAGGGATGATGTTTCCCGCTCACCCACTGAAAGTTCTGCCTCGTCTGACTATCATCGTAGATCTACCCGTCCCCGATTAGACGGAGATTATGCTCAGACTACGGGATATCAGCCCGCCCTGACTGTCGGGCAATTGAGGGTAGGACCATCAACCAGCTTCCAGGCTGGGCCATCAGCACGGGGTGGCCGCACTTCACAATATACTACGGACAATCATGTCACAGCTGCAACAGCGGAAACAAGGGTCGATACCCGATATCTTCCAGATTCGGGTAATCAACAGCAAGGACGTACTTCTGAACCATACGTCCAGGAAGACGCTGAGCCAAGGAGGCAAAACTTGGACCGTCGACAGCGCCCGGTCCAAACTCGCATTGTGGAACCCGACCACACCTTAGCTCAGCAGGCTCAAAATGTGGCAATGCCAGACATCTCGACTATGATACGTCAGATGATCCGTGAAAGCCAAGGACTTACCAATGACGATTGGGGAATTTCTCGAAGCCATACTCCTTTCACGGACGAAATACTATACGCTGAGCCTCCTTGGCGATTCAGAATGCCGACTCTCCCTATGTACGAAGGAAGTTCTGATCCCAATCAGCACATACTGAAATACGAATGGTCAATGAGCGCCGCAAGGGCCGATGATGCAGTGAAATGCCGCAGCTTCCCCATTTCACTGGGAGGAATTGCAACAATGTGGTTTACCAGACTACCTCCAAGATCTATCTCGTCATTCGACCAGTTGGCTAAGAAATTTGTTGAACAGTTCCGTATGCATGTTGCCAGACCCAAAGATGTTAACACCCTGTCCAATGTTACCCAGGCTCGTGGGGAAACATTAAGGCGTTACTTGGAGAGGTTCCATGCGGCATGCGTGGAAATTAGTAATCCCAATGACAACTCAATTTTAATGGCATTGACAAAGGGAATTGATCCCGATTCTGAATTTGGAAACTGGTTAGCCGGAAAACCCCCCGCATCGTTGGACCGTTTCTACTCCAAAGCCGCTCAATTCTTACGGCAAGAGGACGCGAAACAGTCTAGGAAGCAGGACGATGCAAAACCCGGAAGTGAGGGAATACAAAGCAATGTCGCAGTTAAACAGTCCGGTGACAATTCCGGAAAAGTCCAGTTAAACATACAGAACAAACAAGCTCAGCCAAGAGGTGGCAATGGTCAGAATAAGAAGAGAGACCCGAATCCGGGCCCGCGGCGAAGGGCTCCGATGTTTGAAAGTTATACACCGTTAAACACATCACTGGAAAATGTGTATTTGCAAACTTGCAACACAGAACAGTATAAGAAACCCGCTCCGAAGCGGTCGTCAGAAAGGCAGATTCAGACGGGAAAGTTTTGTAGGTTTCATGAGAGCTATGGCCACAATACTAATGACTGTCGCCATTTGCAAGATCTGATAGAAAAGTTGATCAGGGAGAGGAAGTTAGATCAATTCGTGCGGGCGCCGCAGTCTGGTGGTGCGGGCCCATCGAATCCAAACCGTACGCAAGATCAGGAAAGACAAGAGGAACCCGCTCGTACAGGCGGGAGGCTAGTTATCAATACCATAAGTGGTGGTCCTCATCCAGCGGACAGGAGCTGGAGGGAAATGGAGTCGTATGCTAGCTCTATCCGGCATGCGAGCTTCGAATGTTGCAGTAATTGTGAGGATGGAGCCCCGGCTAAGCAACAAAAAACGATGTCTGACGATATCATATTCAGAAGCAGAGATGCTGACAAAATCGAAGCTCCAACGATTGATCCACTGGTCATATCTGCCCAGGTCGGTCCTGCTTGGATGAAGAGGATCCTGGTTGACAGTGGAAGTTCTGTAAACATTCTATTCAAGCGAGCTTACGATTTAATGAAGATGGAAGCAAAGGACCTAAAACCCTGCCAATCCCGGGTTCATGGCTTCAATGGCAGTGCAACGATACCTACTGGGATAGTAGAACTACCAGTGGAACTGGGGATCGGAGAGCGCAGGAGAGTCCGACTACTGCAATTTGTTGTTCTTGACATTGCCTCACCGTACAATGCATTCCTGGGTCGACCAGCTCTCGCTGAATTCAGGGCAGCCATTGCCCCGTGGTGTTTGACTTTAAAGTTCCCAACCGATCATGGTATAGGAATCGTTCAAGGAGATCAGGCAGCAGGAAGAGCCTGTTATGTTGCTGAATTGCGAGAAGCACAGAAGAAAGAGAAAGGAAAGGGCGTAGAGGAATCTCTCTGCGTCCGTTTTTCTGATAATTGACAGCTAACGCCCGGGCCCCGGCCCGGGCACCACTACCAATTCCTTAGAGATCTTGACCCTAGAGATAGCGAAGATAAAGCTGAAGTAGAAGAGAATCAAGCGTCTCCAGCCGAACTGACTGTGGACGTCCCGGTCAGTGAGGATGACGACTCGAAAGCACTGAAAGTTGGATCTCAACTGGGAAAACAGATACAACAGGAATTGGTTGAATTCCTTCAGGAGAATCTTGATGTCTTTGCCTGGACGCACTCCGACATGTGCGGAATCTCACCGAACATTGCAAGTCATTCTTTAAATATTGATCCACGACATGTTCCGGTCAAGCAAAAGAGGCGTGGTATGGATCCAGAGAGATCTGCCGCCCTTAAAGAAGAAATTGACAAATTACATTCGAATGGTTTCATCCGAGATGCTCTATACCCAGAATGGGTGTCAAATCCGGTAATGGTTCGGAAACCGAACGGGAAATGGAGAACTTGTGTCGATTACTCTGATTTAAACAAAGCCTGTCCAAAAGATAGTTTTCCACTTCCCCGAATTGACCAACTCGTTGACTCAACTGCAGGTCACGAATTGTTATCCTTTATGGATGCTTATTTAGGTTATAATCAGATACCCATGCATCTACCCAATCAAGAACATACTAGTTTCGTAACCGATCTGGGACTCTACTGCTACAGAGTCATGCCCTTTGGTTTAAAGAATGCCGGAGCAACTTACCAACGCTTGGTTAATCGAATGTTCGCTGATCAGATCGGGAAGACCATGGAAGTCTATGTGGATGACATGTTAGTTAAGTCCCGATTTTCCACAGATCACGTCAAGGATTTAAATTCAATGTTCTGTATCTTGCGTGAGTATGGAATGAAGCTTAACCCGCTGAAATGCCACTTCGGCGTCGCATCCGGAAAGTTTCTAGGGTTCATTGTTAACGCTCGTGGGATAGAGGCAAACCCCGAGAAGATCTGGGCGATAAGGAATTTGCAAACTCCAAAGACCATCAAGCAAGTCCAGAGTCTCAACGGGAAGGTAGCAGCGCTAAGCAGGTTCATCTCGAAATCCACTGATAAATGTATTCCTTTCTTTGATCTAATCCGGAAAGGGAAACGAAACTTTGAATGGACCACGGAATGTGAAGGCGCATTCCGATCGCTGGTTCAGCATCTCTCTACGCCACCGATTTTGTCGAAACCAATTGATCACGAACAATTATACCTTTATCTGGCGGTATCAGAGCATGCGATCAGTGCTGCTTTGGTCCGGGAAGAAGACCGAGTGCAGAAACCGGTCTATTATGTCAGTAAACGATTGACCGGAGCTGAGAGAAATTACCCCAGGTTGGAGAAACTGGCTTACTGCTTGGTCATTGCCTCGAGAAAGCTTCGTCCTTATTTCCAAGCACATCCGCTTACTGTGTATACCGATCAGCCGTTACGACAGGTCCTCACGCGGCCTGAGACGTCTGGAAGGTTACTCAAGTGGAATATCGAACTGAGCCAATTTGACATTACTTATGCTCCGCGGAGAGCCATTCAAGGGCAAGTCCTAGCTGACTTCATAGCTGAATTTACTGTTCCTGACGAATTACCTGAAACCAGCGAGTCTCCTGAATGTATATGGAAACTTTATACAGATGGTGCATCAAACGATCGATGTTCGGGCGCTGGAGTTGTACTAGAAACCCCCGAAGGTCGATCCATATGTTATGCTTTGAAGTTTGATTTTCACGCAACCAACAATGAAGCCGAGTATGAAGCCCTGTTGGCTGGGTTAAAGCTTGCCAGAGATCTGAAAATTATCGCTATAGAAGTTTATTGTGATTCGCAGTTGATTGTGTGTCAAGTACGAGGAGAATATCAAGCGAGAGATCGAAGGTTAGCTGCTTATCTAGCCCGAGTTCAGGAAGCGCTGGATCAGTTTGATTATTATGCTATTTACTACATACCACGAGATCGCAATCAAAAGGCCGATTCATTGGCAAAGTTGGCCAGCACAGGTGAAGCACAGCAAATGGGACTCGTCCCGGTCGAAACTTTGCCTTCCCCGAGCATCGATCAAATCAAAACGAATGATGTGTTAGAGACCTTTCCCAACAGAGAATCATGGATGACTCCATATCGAAATTATATTGAGAATGGAATATTGCCTGAACACCGAAATGAGAAAAGGCAAATTCTACGAAAAGCTTCGCGGTTCATCATTCAGGACGGGATCATGTATAGAAAAGGTTATTCTGTTCCACTCCTCCGGTGTATCGCTCACGACGAAGT
Organism: Allium fistulosum; assembly: GCA_030737815.1. NCBI lineage: Eukaryota > Viridiplantae > Streptophyta > Magnoliopsida > Asparagales > Amaryllidaceae > Allium > Allium fistulosum. The sequence continues at coordinate 202,704,624 of CM060904.1, read as the reverse complement.
CAAACGAGTGTTACATGATGTACATGAGGGAGAATGCGGCGATCACACCGGTGGACAAGCGCTTGCTAAGAAGATACTCAGATATGGATATTACTGGCCGACAGTAAATCGAGATGCTGCCAATTACGCCAGGAAGTGCGACAAGTGCCAAAAACACGCTCGAATTCCAAGAGCCCCGCCTACCGAGTTAACTCAAATGGTTAGTCCCTGGCCGTTCGCTATGTGGGGTATCGATATCATTGGCGCTTTGCCTCTGGCAAAAGGTGGTGCGAAGTATGCCATCGTTGCAGTTGATTACTTCACGAAATGGGCTGAAGCCGAAGCTCTCGCAACGATTACGTCAAAGAAAGTGATAAACTTTGTGGTCCGCAATATCATTTGCCGATTTGGACTCCCGCACACCATCATCACCGATAACGGGACCCAATTCGAAAGTTCAGAGTTCAAGAGTTTCTGCCAACGATTTCATATTCATAAAAAGTTCTCTGCAGTCGCACATCCACAAGCAAATGGTCAGGTCGAAGCTGTTAACAAAGTTATCAAATCCATCTTAAAGAAGCGACTGGAAAAGGCTGGGGGCAAATGGGTCGATGAACTTCCTATGGCATTATGGGCTTATCGAACAACTCACAAGACCGCAACTGGACACACCCCATTTTCCTTATCCTATGGCTCGGAGGCCGTCATTCCAGTGGAGACAGAAGTATTTTCTCACCGCGTAACTTATTACGATCCGAAAACAAACGCTATATTACTCGCTGAGTCTTTGGATCTGTTGGACGAGAAACGAGAAGAAGCCGATTTAAGAGCGGCCGCTTACCGAAGTCGGGTCGCCCGATTATATAACACCAAAGTTCGCCCCCGAACCTTTGATCTCGGCGATCTGGTCCTCAAGAGAGTATACCCGGTTCCTTCACACATGAAACCAAATTGGGAAGGACCGTACGTGATTACGCAACGACTTGGAGATGGCACATTCAAACTATCAACCGTGGACGGTCTAGTTTTGCCAAGAGCCTGGAACAGCGAGAGTCTCCACCGCTATTACATATGACAGGCTTTATTCATTTCATTATGTTTTTATTCAGCAATTTACTTTTGCATTTCGAAATTAGAATTTGTAATAAGGCAACTGATTTGCCATATTTTCTTATTTCAGCAATAAAATGCCATCTCTTCGAGCCAGAGCTGTGATTCATTAAATACAATGTACAACATCACGATGCACGAAGAGCTAAGTTCCATCACACAGTGGAATTTATTCAAGTAGGGAGTGGCTGTGAAGCAATCAACCACTCGCTAAATGAAACCCGAGCTCGGGGGCAAGCCATCACATCAGGCCACAAAATGGGTTGATACACGACAACCCTTCATTCAACTCCGTACTCCCAGAGTGCGAGGCGGAGTATAAACGTTTCACTTAACTCCGTGCTCCCAGAGCGCGAGGCGGAGTATAAACATCCTCTCAACTCCGTACTCCCAGAGTGCGAGGCGGAGTATAAACATTTTACTAAACTCCGTGCTCCCAGAGCGCGAGGCGGAGTATAAACTCTCATTTAACTCCGTACTCCCAGAGTGCGAGGCGGAGTATAAACATTTTTCCTAAACCCCAGAGTACTCCGAGAGCGCGAGCTGGGTACAAGCTTTTTACTTAACTCCGTGCTCCCAGAGTGCGAGACGGAGTATAAACATTCATCTAACTCCGTACTCCCAGAGTGCGAGGCGGAGTATAAACATTCTCCTAAAAACCCCAGAGAACTCCGAGAGCGCGAGCTGGGTATAAACACTAACAAACTCCAGCTTCCGAGAACGCGAACTGGAGTATAAACATTAACGAACTCCAGCTTCCGAGGACGCGAACTGGAGTGTAAACATTAATTACCTCCGTGCTTCCAGTACACAAGGCAGGGTATAAACATACGTCAACTCCACACTTCTCCCCAGTGCAGGGGGCAGAACCATAACACATAACAAGTTGAAGACAGAAAGAGAATAGATTTTCATTTCCATTATCAACAAAAAGAATCTGATTACAAAGTGTTTATGAAAAATTCTGCTAGTGGGAGCCGAATCCACATCTATACACGGCTATAGAAAAATCGACAAAATGCTACCCTACGCAACAAAGATTTAGGGAAAGAAGTTCATTCTTTCTTCTTCCTTATCTTCTTCTTTGGAGTAGCTCCACCTGATCCGCTGCCCGACTTCTTCCTCAATCGCTTGCTTTTTTCAGGCTTGCCCTCCGGCAGCGATATGATGTCGACATCTTCCTCAGAGCTGGAGGCAACGGAAGTTCTTCTAGGAGGACGAGCCGGAGGCATAGGAGTGGTAGCAGGAGGAGGGACAGGAGCGGTCTCGATCAATACAGTACCACCCGGCGAAATCACCATTAACGGGGCGGGCCCGGGCGGACTAGAACCAACATTCCCTGCTGTCATCTCGGCAGCAATCTCAGCTAAAACGTCGTCCTCACGAGATGCTTGGGGCGCATCAGATGTGCCAATGGCTGGCATAGATAAACTAGCGGCCGGAGCAGCCTCATTCACAACATCGGACGGGTTGGCAGAGGGATCGATGGGTTCATTGAGAAGCTCCTCAATCATCTGAGCGCTGAAAGAAAACATGTTTGCATCTCCCTCCTCACCAATCAAAGTAGAAGTCGTGATGGCTTCAGAGAAAACTACCCCTTGTGTTTGCTGAGAAACTGATAAAGCAAGGGGCGCAGAAACTATAGCTTCGGTCACTGAAATACGACAAAACGAAGATTGTTAGCCAAGTGTGTTGCTTAAGGTTCTTCACAACAAAACTACGAGAAGCGTTCAAATACCTTCCTTAGTCTGGACCGAAACATGGGTAGAATCATCGGCGGAAGATAATAACGGTTGGTCAGGATTATATGCAGGAACAGATTGGGGGTCTACCGCACCAGTAGTCTCGGGCAATGTTGAGATTACGGCTCCAACACTTGCCTCGTGATGCGCGGTCCCCGAACCTTCGCCTATCTCTGATGATTGGACGCCGAGTCTTTCTTTCGCCATAGAAATTACCACCTCATGAAGGGTCTTCCTCTCATCCTCAGTAAGCAGGCGCATCTCCAGTTCAAAGTCGTCAAGTGCTCCATCTGGATGCGCCGCTCTCTTCTCATTCACCAGCCGGGTCCAGGCATTATACAAGATCATGGAGTCATCTCCCAGCCACGCTAGATTTCTGTGTTCCAGCACATTAGCGTTATACGTGACTAAGAGATCGTCAAACTCAGCATCTAGCCTGGACCTCTCCTCCAAGATTTTTTCCTGAATCTCCGCTTCCACAGACTTAGCCTTGACCGCCGCCGCAGCAAGTTCGGCTCTGAGGGATACTGCTTGGTCGCAAGCCTCTTGAGCAGTAGCATTCGCATCGTCCTTCTCCTTCACCATTTCAGCGAATTTGGCCTTGAGCTCGTTCAGCTCTTTAACGGCTAAGTCTCGCTCAGCTGCAACGGTGGTATTGCGATGGCCCATCTCTTCCACCGTGGCACAGTGTTCTTGCTGCATCCTCGCTAGTTTGGCCACGACACCCTCGTGTTTCTTAAGTGTATCAAGCTCTGACTTTCGGGACGTTTCCACTTCGGACTGAAGAACTTGAATGATGCGTTTCTGCTTCGCAATGTCAACGTCACGTTCGGCAATGACTTTCGCCCTGTCAAAAGCTACTCTAGAAGCCTTCACGGCTGCCTTATACCACTCCTTGTACTGAGCGTAGAAGTCGTGGATGTAGTTATGAGCAGTGGTCTCAGCCTCTGGTGGAATTCTTTTGAAGTTAGGCGGGAAGATGTAGCCGTCCATGCAAATCTCCGGGTAGTCTTTTTTCATTTGGGCGAGTTTGGCAGCTCCCTCGCTTGTCAGCTCGGCCGGAGCTTGTTCAATTATAGCAGCTGCCGTTGGTTCCACTCTTGGCCGTTGAACATCAGGCCGAGAAGACTGAGAAGGCAACTGTTGCTGATGAGATGGCCCTGGGAGGTCTACTGGAGCCCTGGGAGGCGGAGGAGAGCGAGATCGGGGTCGGTGTTGGTACCCCCGATCTCTGTCAGAGTAATCATAGCCAGAACGGTTACGCGAGTAATCTCTGTCTCTATCGTAACGTTCTTGACTCGAGTAGCCTCGCCCATGGTCCCTATCCGTCTCTCTCCTACGGGAATCATAAAATGGAGAAGATTGGCGCACATTCCTAAGCCTGTCTAGAGTGGAGCCACGTCCTGACATCTCACCTGCGATAAGAAAGAATTACGGATTAAAATCCCATAAAGCAATGTTTACTATGCATAAGTCATGAAGTGCCGTGGAAGTGTGTGTAAATGTGTAAACCCCCAAACCGACCGGAAGTGTTGACCGCACTTAAAGGAAAGGGCTCGCTCATATTTAGGACATCTTGTAATTCCTCCAACCCAGGATTATGAGAGATCGGTATATAATCTGGGATAGGAATATCGTCAAGCCCTTTGAGAGAATCTCTCGAATGAGAAGGGGCGGCCTCAGAAATCATAACTCCGGAAGCGGGGAAAAACACATCTACGGATTTTCCCCCCTTTGACTTAAGTTTTTTGGAAACGGCGGCCTTGCCTTTCCGTTTTTCTCCCGATTCCTCCAAGTTTCCCGAAAGGTCGGCCATTAGCTCTGAATCCGTCTGGGTTCTTTCTTCGTCACTCGCTTCGATTATTCTGATCCCGAGTGACCTTTTCGCCTTTTTCTTCTTGGGTTTCTTCTTATTTTCCTTCTTGGAGACGGACTTTGAAAATCCCTCGACAACTATGCTTTGATTAATGTCGATCAAACCCAGAACTCTTAAGTTGTAGTCGTTCAGCACCAAGTCAATATGCCTCAGCTCGCTCGGAACTTCTTGAAGACTCCGGACGGCACCCTTGAAACGCCCTCCATCGGGCCTAGAGATAATAGCTGTAAAAGGAATGGAATGTCAATTTTAATACCGAAGAGATATTGGTCAAAGAAACAGGTTAAGGCGCTTACGTCTAGACAACCATCGCCTAGCAAAACCCGGAGGACACCGAACGTAGAACCATTCGTTCTTGAAATAGCTCAGACGCGTCCAAGCTCCAACTACAACTTGGCAATTTCTAACTGCCTCCAAAAATGTAAACGACGGGCTATCACCCCTGCTCTTGAAGTTAAATATATGTCTGATTTCAGAGGGCCTCGGCGGGCGAAAAAGACAGTCCATAAATATTACGAAGACACTATTCAGCAGCGCGTGCCCGTTGGGATGAAGTTGTGAAGGAGCGATCCCTAAATATGATAGCATCCTTCGGATATATTGATTGAAGGGAGGAAGAGTTCCGGCCGCACAAGCATGACGGTAGAATGCTGTATATCCTTCAGGCGGATTGTGCGGTCTATCGGTGGCGCTGGGCAATAGAACGTCACCAAGGGATATGTTATGCTTTAAGCATATTCGTCCCAATAAGGATTCAGAAATGTTGGACTGAACCGAGTCGACAGGGTCCTCAATAAATATCGCCTCCGGCAATTCATCTGGAGCCGGATCGATTACGTCGGCAGGGATGTCAGGAATCTCAAGCACGGGAGGAGTCGAGCTCTGCACCTCTTGTTGTTGGGAGCTCGAAGATTCCATAATTAGCTAACTCATTAGAAAGCAACATTAATTTTATGAACAAGCCCGTGCATGCCCCAGTGTAGTGTGTGTGAACATGTCGTGCAGTGCAAGTATTATACATCACTCGAGCAAATTTAACAGAATGAAGCGAGATGTTCGTGCAACATAACTTGGGAATTTAAGAAAGAAAGTGACCGTCATCGCTGACCGTCATTTCCGCACCATCCAAACGCTACGGACCAACTTCAAGTATAAATCAGTTGTATTATTGGTTAAGTCATGGTTCCATCGATGAGCTTCAAAGGAAATTCAGGTTCAAGTCTGTTAATCAAGTTCGATTATGCAAGGCCGAAGCTCGTCGGAGTCAAGTATGCCAAAGTTCGTCAAGTTCATCAGAGAATAACTTGAAACTGGTTGTAGTTCATATGATGGAGCAAATCGAGAAGCAATGGTATCAGAGGACGAAGACGTTCGAATCCATCGACTTCGAATCGATAAGGGTCGAATCGATGGAGTTCAATTCCAGGTACTTCGAATCCGTATGGTTCGACTCGATGTAACTTTGTGATAGAGGAGCGCTTCGAATCCGTAGGCTCCACATTGTTTCGAATCGATCAGTATTCAATTCGTTCGAATCGATCTAAATGACATCACTTCGAATCGATCAAATCGACCCTTTCCCTCCAAGTCATCGATTCGAAACCTTGCCCTCGAAATCGATTCGAACCGGTCATTCCTGGATCGATGCGAAGCAACGGGAAACGACCCACTCCATTCAGATCTCATCACTCCTCGACTCCATCGAGTCGACCCATTTCAGTCAGATCTCGTCACTTCTCAGAATTTTCTAAGGCGAAGGTAGTTCGTTTTTCTCATCTCGAATCGGTCCATTGAATACCTGTTTGGGTTTCGAGTAAAAGCGTGGAAGGAATCGATTGTTTTAAGGAGAGCAGGTTTGTCTTGGTCTTGGAAAAAACGATTCGAAGAAGAAGCTCTCAAAACAGTGAAAAGTAAAAAGTAAAAAATGAACAGGACCCCGGTATATATAGGAGAAACGAGACCATTCGCCTCCCGGTCAAGTGCAACCGGGAATAACGGGTCTAACTCATCGATTCGAAGCAGAATCTTCGAATCCATCGCCACAGATCCAAATCGATTCGAAGCTGACCAGGCGACCTCGTCAACTCGGACTCGAATACCTACACCAGACGACTTCGAGGCTTTTCCTTCGAATCCGCAGCATCGACTCGAAGCAATGCGTCGATCAACCAGTTCGAATCCCTCCTTTAGTTCGAATCCATCCGGTTTCAAATCCTTTGCCACATCGAATCCATTCCAATAGCATCGAAACAAAGCAACATTGATTCGAGCACTCACAACTTCGGCTCCATCAACTCAGAGAACATCGAATCCACGCAATATCGATTCGAAGAGGCACACCCTCGAATCCATCGCCAACCACTAATGAAAATGGACAAATAGTCTCAATGTTTAAAATTGTTTGTCTACTCTTGTACTGATTCAGGAGAGGATCAGTACGAGAGGGTGATCGTAGATAATCATAAGAGCAGTGTTCTAACTCAAATCTCAAATCGGTCCAGGAGAGGACCGATGCAGATTTCGATAGTAAACCGAACTGAAAACGACTTGCGATCACGCAACGTTAATCAAAGCCTAGATAATACACGTATGCACGTATTTCTGACTAATGTTTGATCTCTATCATTTACAGGGATCGAATGTTCATCTCGTCATGACTCAAAAAACTGACGGCCAGTCACTATTGTACTACGGTCGATTACAGCGATACAGAATGCAACTTTCGGTAAAGCATGTCATAGCTGTCCAGTGAGAGACTGCGACTTTTCAAAGCACGTCATGTTTACACAAGACGTACTTTGGGGGGCAAATGTTATCCCGCCTTTTGGCAAGGCCGTGACACCAAGGACTTGACTAGATACCGGTAACAGATTGTCTCGGAAGTCGGTTACACGTGAGGATCACTACGGATATCGATGGATTTTGTCCGAGTCCAGTTCGGGCTGCAATTGATAAGACGCGTCAAGCAGAGCCTTGGGAACCAACGATCCAAGTTTCAAGTCAATCCGAGTTCGTATGCTCGAGATATCGTCGACAAAAGATGGAGTAGGGCACCTTTAGTTCGAATCCATAGGTTTCGCCTATGTTCGAATCCATTAGCCAGGAAACAGTTCGAATCCATCGAACTTCCATTGCCTCGACTCCAGCAGCTCTCCCTTGCTTCGACTCCATCAGCCTAGAAGCTCTCGTTCGAATCCAGCCGGACCAAGTAGTTAGCTGTACTTCGAATCGATTCGAACGATACCTTGAGTTCGAATCGATTGGAGCTTTCTACAATTCGAATCCATCAAGAGAGGGAACTTCGAATCCAGAAGACATTGCTTCACTTCGAATCCATCGTGGAAGCTTACCTTCGAATCGATAAGACAAAGCTTACCTTCGAATCGATAAGACAAAGCTTCACTTCGAATCGATAAGAGATAGCTTCGCTTCGAATCCGGGAGACGCAGCTTGCCCTCGACTCCACCATCTTCGAATCCATGTCGTGGATTCGACCCAGTCAAAGCGGAGTGCAAAGCGGACCGATTCGAAGAAAGCGCACCACGTCACCATCCTCACAAGCAGGAAGATCGATTCGAACGAATCGATTCGAGCATATCGATTCGAACGACTCCAGAATACGAAAAACACCAACTTGAATCGATCATAACTCGAGTTCTACAAGTCCAAATCCCATGAAATTTTCACAGAAGCTCAAATACATGATGAAGAATGTACACACCAAATTTCAGCTCGATTGGATGATTTCTTGATCGATTCGAACCAAGGGTCGAATCGATCCCAAAGTGGGCCCGGGTCTCTAGATTTCGGCCATGTGGGCCCCCTGACGTACCAGAACTGGTCTCCCCACATTTTGGGCGAAATACCAGCCTCCTACACCTATAAATAGACCCCCTGGTCATTCAGAAAAGGGGTCGAAGAATTCTAAGCACTAAAGAGCGCCCAGATTCCGCCAGATCTACTCCAGAACACCGCCGCTGCTTTAGATTGACACTTAGCATTTGAATTCAGTTGTATTACATTATTGACTACTGTAATCTTCAAGTAATCGAGCAATAAAATCATCAAACTTCATAGTGGACGTAGGCAAAACGCCGAACCACTCTAAATCGCTTGTCTTTGCAATTTACTTTCTGTTATTTGGAGTTTTTGTTAGATAATCCACAGTTTTAAATTTCATTCTTCACTTTTATCTCTTCAAAAACTTCCGAAGAGTGTTGTGCCCATTTTTGGTACAAACATTAGGCTTCCATTCAGCTTGTCGAATCTAACTTGCTTCGTTGTTTGGTATGGTTAATATATATATATATATTCAATCGATATATATATATATTGCAATAAACAAATTATTGATTAATTATTTGTTTGATTGCAGTTTGTGTTCGTTTTGCGTCGTGCTTATTAGGGTCTATTTTATCTATTCGTCTTCGTGCTTCGTCAGCTTCTTTAACCACGCAAGGTGAATATTTCATTCACGACTCAACCTATTATGCTATGAAAATCAAGTGAAAATTGTTGTTTATATTAATTTGGATATTAAATTGTTGATTGATAAAATTGTTGAAATAAAATTGCTATACAAGTTAAAATGAAGTATTGATAGAACTTAAATTTTCTAAATTGACACCATGTATTGTTAAAAAGATTTAAATGTGATAAATTGTGATTTGATGTTGGTTTACGGTAAATAGTTATGACATTAAATTGCTATGTATGTTTGTTATTGCTTGTTTATTTACTTTGACACCATCCCAGTTATCACACTGCAAGTTCCCTTTGCTATGCTTTGTTTTATATTAAATGATATCGGGCTGAAATGATAAATACCCAATTAAACAACTTGGCCTAGGATAGATAATTAAAAATAAGAAACCCGATTGGTCAACAAAAATTATTTTTGAAATTGAAATCTATTTGAAATTAAGGAATGAACTTAACAATTTGTTTGGAAATTAGGTAACGAACTTAATGGATTTAATTAATGGATTAAATCGAAATAAATTAATAGGAATAAATTAATGGAGTTTAATTGAAACGGATTAATAAACCTATTTAATTGAATAAAATGAATTGGAAAGTTTATTTGAAATGAGATTTAAAAAACAAGGAAGTTTTAGAATTTAATAATTTGAAACTTTATTAGATTTGTTAGATTTAGACTTTAAATCGGTTTTAATTAAATAGATTTGAAACTTGTCGTAAATTAAGTTTGAGATTTAGAAAATTTGACTTAAGTGGAATACGAAACTAACTAAAGTTTTATGGATTTAATTTAGTGATAATTTAAATTTAAAATGATTTTAAATTTAATAAAATTGATTTAATCAAATTTATGATTATGGTTAATGTAACGATGAATGTAAATACGAATTGAAATAAATAGAATTTGGTTTAATGATGTGAACTAAAATTTACCATTAAATCGAATTAATTGGAGTATTAACTAAATTTAGGAAGTGAAATTTAGATCTTATTAAATTGAACAGGAATACGTAATTTTATTGTTAACTCAAATGTTGAACTAAAGATTGCATTTGGAAAGATGTTTTAATATCCGAAATAAATTGAATCGTGAAATGTCAAATTTTGGAAGTCAAATTTGCACCTTGACTTTTGGACTTTGATTTGTTTAAACGTTAATTTAACCGACCATCGGGTAGTGAATACGTAGTTATTAAAGAGACCGGGATCGGGAATGGACATACTCTCTGCCGATACCGAAAACCACTTTAATAACTATTATATGCGGAGTGTTGATCCAGAACGAAGTGAATGGTTTGGTGAACGCGTTGACTGAAGAAAGAGAATGATATTGGATGACCCCTGACATGACTAAAACAGGAGCCGCGCCGGGCCATTGAGGTTCGCCACCTCTAGCGGACACACTTCTTCGATACCATATCTATTACTTTTGTGATTCGATTTGGGTGCACCCCTTGATTTGGGAGTGTTGTTCGCGGTGTTGAGGTAGTAGCTACTATGCTCAACATCAGTCCGGATCATGCAACTACTAGTATCCTAGTTGGTATCGCCTCATGTACCTTGTCATACTGATTATCCTATTCGCGACCACTATGTTTTGGTTTGTACCTTTAGCATATGGATTGCCCTCTGGTGACTTCCGGTTTTGGGGAAACTACGGTCTTGTATATGCTCTTGGGAATAAAATGTGTTAAGGGGATTATGGAACGCCTTAACACTATTTTAATATCGTACTTTACTGATTAGACATTATCTATCTATCGTATTCTATTGTATATATAGATAGTTTCTCGGATCCTTAGAGATGTTATTTTATTCATCTTTAAGTTATGGATTTTTTCCCTTGCACTTGATTTTCTTGTATAAGATTTTGAGTCTTGACTCGAGTGTTTCTTTTTGTATATGCTCGGGTCAGTCTGAAGCTATCCAGTTGCTGATCAAGGTTGGTTGAAGATGCTGAAGTCTTAGCATTTATCTTTATCAGTCTATTTCTATTCATGTATTGATGTCCTAGTCTATTGGACATTTATGTATTTTCTTTTAGTCACTTATGTTAAGACATTGTTGTATTTTATGTAGTAGCTTCATGAACTGCTATGATGACGATGTATTTTCCGCTGCATTATTTTGTGACTGTTCTGTGTCTGTGATGTTGTATTGATTCTCATTTACATTTATGTATTTATAATCCCATAATGATTCGTGTTTTGTATTATTTAAGTTGACATGTGTGGATTATTGTCAATTTAAATAGTCCAAATATACGGGTTGTTACACAAGGTTTTTAACTAAGGTTAGGGATGGAGCAACCATTGCCCTGAACTTACCTGACATATGTTTTCTTTTCTTAGGTGAGGGGGGGAACAGATCGAAAGGAAAGCCCGGATGCTATAAATAGATTGTATTAAGGAGATTGATATTATCCAAAATTTAAGCAATCTCCAAAATAAATGATTTCTATGATCCTGTTTACTAAAAATTGTTTGCTAAGATTGATTTAGGGTTTATCATAAATGATGCCTTAAATAACATTGTTTTTGACCCGCCTAAAAGTTAAGGAATTTGGATCGAGAGTTAAGTAAGGGAAATTGAGATATTATCCAAAGCAAAAGAATGAATTACTTAGAATTATTCTAAGACAAAAGAAAGAGATTTTGAAATTATCCGAATTGAAATTAAAGTGAAAAGAGACTTTAATAAATCTTGTATACTCATATTCACTTTTATCGATAATTGGATTTTGAAGGAAATGGGGTCGGATTTGGGTGATTCTTATCTGAAACCACTTCGAACCAGTTTACTTGTTCGAAGAATGAAGATATTTGAAGATAGAGATATTAAGACGAATAATAACGAGGGACTACTTCTTGATTAATTAGGGATAAACTCCCGGTTCACTATATTATAGCAATGGTCTCTTTGTTATGAAAAACCTCAAAACCATAAGGACTTCTCACCTAGTAATGGTCGAGGAAAGTACCTTCGGTTTCGTTCGGTCCCAGAACGAACTTATATGGATGAATGTCTGACCTTGCATTCTAAATCACAATGAGTGATCTATATAAATGTATATCAGTCGGTGGCGGAGAAGACACCTTCTCTTAGCTTAACACCCTTTCCCGAGACATACAAGCTCAGGAGGTTATACGTTTGTAGAAATCAGTCATGTGAATATGGAATGGCAATGTGGCATTCAAAAGTGAAAGAAGATGTGTTATGTGAAAAGGTAATCGTAGCCTCGAGCCTCATCAACCGAAAAATGACCGAAATAGGATTAGATGCAGCAAGGCTAACTGGGTCATTCCCAATTAGGGTATGATCATCCCCTTCTAGATATATTTCTTCCTGTTATGACGTTCGGGATGTAAATTAATGTGGTGTATGGAAAACGAGCGCTCGGTTAAAGGCCGGTAACGATTGGATGATGACATATTCGGTACTATCTAGTTATAGAGGTAGGCCGGTCTTGTGTTGGTAGAGGGTAGATGTTCTGGGCCTCGGGACATCCATCTAGAGGTGTACCCATCGAAAGGTAGTCCCTTCACCTGGTCAATTGTATGGAAATCCATTCTCCAAAAAGGACCTGCGGTTTTGTTCGTATTGGCATAATGAATAGCCTCGAAATGCTATATGGGTAACCATTTCGGATAAGATTAATAAGTTTAATTGCAAATGTTTTCAAGGAATGTCACTAGAAATAATATCAAATGTTTTGATATATAAAAGTGTTTTAAGTTATCATAAGGTAAAAACCCATCCGTGTTTATGTGTGGGTGTGGTCGTTTGAGATACCCTTTCTTTCAAAGGATTTTATTTAAAGGCTGATATATGACACTGTCATTTATTATTGAGTTTTTCTCACGCTGGTTTATCAAGCCTGATCCGAGTATTTTCAATACTCGGGTCAGATCCGAATAGTTTCAGGTTTAGTCAAAGACGGTTGAAGTTTCCAGAGGAGAGCTGGAGACATTCATCTACGTATGACATATTCTATTATCTGCTGCTGTCCGTTTGTCTTTGTTTGATGTTTGTCAGCAATTGCAAGGACGGATGTTTATAACTGTGCAAGATGAATTTAGGTTAGACTCTGATATATGTATTTTAAAAGTTTTCCGCTGTAAAGATATTGTTTAACATTATATATTATTCCATTCGTATGAGATTCTGTTCTATCTATTTTCTTTATTACCCTTAATGATCCGTCTTTTCGTGCAATTTGAGTTGGACCATGTGTGGTTTATTGTCGATTCAAAAGGTACGGGAAAACGGACCATTACATTGCCTAAAGTCAGCGAGTAAGCTTAGTCTTATTTTAGTGTCTTTCAAAGCAAAGAATTATGTTAAGAATTATGTGGTTAGCTGTTCCCAAGAGCTAATAGAATTTGGGGATAGCTCTGGAACCATTTTAATGTGGGTCCACTAAATGTTACGAGAAGGAATCTACATTTGGTCTCATCTTAGGCCCAAATCGCCTACATCTGAATTTCATATAAAGTAATGTGGTCTTTGGGGTCAGATGTTCCATTATCAGAGAGTTTTAGGATCCTAAATCTCGGAGGCATAGGAGCTTTCATGATTTCATAGGGAAAAGGCTAAACTTTCTGAAGCTTCATTTCGACGTCGAGACTAGATCGATCTCCTTATAATTTCTATACCTGCTCTAGTAATTTAATTAACAAGTTTTTCATTGCTCGATCCCCATCGAGTCTTCTAGTTTTGGCTTCAGTATTTTGAGTTTGTGGCCATTTTTGTTGCCTTCTTTCAAAATTCACAATTTCGGGACTTAGAGTAAAGGGCCTCTCAAAATGTCCCGCTCTTATCATCTTTTCAGTTTTGGTTTTTATAGCTGCATCCGTAAATCCAGCTTCTAAAGCCTCATCAGTCATTGGTAATTTCCTGGGTTTCAGCTGAAAGTTACAGGGTTCTCGTCTTCCTCAAGTATGACTAAAGCCTTTTTATACAATTCAGCAAAAGAGCTCTTAACTTTGTTCTGGTAGTTGTCTAAGCATCGTGCTATGTCAGAAACGAACGTCGGCACCATTTGTCGAAACTCACTTTCGGTGAGGACTGAGGCAGCAATTTCCTCATTAATAGTTTGATTTGTTTGGTCCATTTGATTTCCTTCATTCGTATGCAGTTCTTCGATTCCCTCATCCTGGGCAGGGAAGCGAGGCATCTTCTGAGAGGAGGATTTCGACTTCATGTTAGGTTGAAAGGTTTGAGCTTACTGGATTAGAAAAGAATAGAGATTGGGGGCCCTCCTTCTAGCACCAAAAAGGTTGGATCGATTTTTTGTCCGATTAACACTCCAAAGCTTTAGAATCTTGTTTCAAAAGGATGTAGATAAATTGAATGAATATCGAAACTATGCAGATAATATGCACTGAAAGGTAAAGAGACATGAGATTTATAGTGGTTCGGGACTAAGATCCCTACGTCCACTTCGAAGGTTCCATCGTGAGCTTTTATTCCTCAATTTGATGTACAAGTACTTCTATTCCAAAGTCTGTCGTTAATGTTCTTTTGATTAAAGCCTTTTAAATAGAGTAAGGGATATGGAATGATTGTAGAATGTCAAAAAATCTCCCGTCCATTTCTTTTCAGTAGCATGTGATCCTCTATTTATAGTAAATTTAAGATTCTCCCATTAATGCAGGGGCTTTCATGTAGATTGATGACCTGGCTTACTATAGGGGGCTTGGATTCAAACACTTGTCATCATCTTATCAAGAGTACTTTGACGCAAATTGATGACGTGTCACTCTTATATATAGTTCCATTGATTCCCTTTGTTTTTCTTAACTGTTGATCTCGGTTCTGGGCTATCTAAGTCATTAACTGTTGATACATGTCGAAATGACTTTGGTCTCGGTAGTTGCCGCTCTCGACTGAGCTTGTTGCCTTAATTGGACAATGGTCTTGATCTTAATTGATGTCTATGCTCTTTCTTTTGGATCCTGGATTCTCGGATATTGATTCTGGTGTTTAAGCTCACAGTGGAAAATGAATTATGGATCTCGAAATTACAAGCCAATGAGCTTTCCTTTCGAATATTCGTAACTTGTACCAGGTATAAATCACGGTGTAACAATATTTGTAACATACAAATGTTATATATATATATATATAATTGACATTATAAAATATAATAATTTTAAATAATAATATAAATAAATTTGACTTTAAATTCAAAATTTAAAATTAAAATTTAAAATTTCAGATCCCGATCTATATAATAAAATATCCAGAGATTTAAAATTCAAATCAATATATTAAATTTTAAATGAATATATATATATATATATAATGTATATTTCGAAAATAATTTTTTATTGCATAAGCATATATATATATATATATATATATATCAAAATTAATATTTCAAGTATATTTATAAGGGGGAATTAGGGAAAAGGATAAACTTCGAAAAAAAATAGCTAAAAGACATCAAATTTTATTTTAGGCCGAAGACAAAATATTAGTTATAATTTAGGCTGAAGGACAAACTTTAAAAAAAGTTAGGCTAAAGGACAAAAGCTAATTTTATTTTTAGGCATTATATTCAGTTTTATAGTATGAAAAACTAGCATTGTCCTTCAGCGTAAGAAATAAACTTGCTGTCCTTCAGTCTAATTTTTTTTATTCAAAATTTGTTCTTGTGCCTATTTTCCTATTTATATAATAACTATATATATATATGTATTAGTGCGAAAATGAATAAATAAATATTTATATATATTAACAAATATTCAGCTTTAATAATATTAATCGAAAACATTTTTTTTAAAGGCTTACGATTTAGTAAAAATAATTTTCTAATTTATAGATATCCGTATGGAAATCTTAATAAAAAATTAATTTTTTAATGAAAACTATTCTAAAACATAGGTGTAATTTTATTAAGTATTTGTTCGTATAATTTATAATATAAATATATATTCAGTTTATAAAAATTTGGGTATAATTTAAAAATAAATTTACATACATGCATATATATAATGTATAGATTTATATATATATATATCCATATTTTTTTTGTAAAAATAGTGTATATGAAATATCAAAATTTATATTTGCATATTTTTATATAATTATGTTTTTATTTTAAAATCAATTTTTTTTAAATTCATTTTAAATATTATTAAATTCGAGTTTTTTATGTTACAACCTTGAGCTATATGCTTTTATATATATATATATTAAATACATACAAAGATATCTATATATATGTATATATATATCATCCAATATAGGTAGCATAAACATATGTGGATTCACGATAATTCATATACTATCTAGAAACCTATATAACATGATGAAAATTATATACAAATGTAAATCTAAATGTAAATGAAAGATTTACCTTAGCTACAGCCTAGTTATAACAAGTTGAAATGTTGAATTGATGAACTCGTCGAATTAGCACCCAAAATTCCAAAACATGCTACGAGACCGAAAGCCTCAACAACCATATACTATTTGTATTTAAATTAATTTTTAACAGCTTAAAAATTGAGGAGCAATGGCAAGGGGGAGGTCGTCTAGATCTGGTCTAAAGGGAGTAAAAATCAAGAGCTTCTAAAGTAGAGTTTAAGGTGTTTATATAGTAAAGATCCAAAGAAGCAAAAAGAGGATCTGGATCCACATTCCCCTCGTACTATTTCCCACCATTTGAATCATTATTCAACCCCACTCTAACCACTTTTGGCCAACCACTACATGCCCATATTTAAGCCTCAAAATTTATTCAAGCTCGATTAATAAAAATGCATTTAAATCTAATCCAAGTGCTCATTAATACCATATATCGATACGTGTGTATATAACTTTTATATACACACTATTTTAATATCGAATAATTCAAATATTAATCTTCACATGTCACCTTAACTAGTGGTGTGACATTACAGCCAAATTTATCAGTTAAATAACTTTGGTAAAAAAATCCAATTTTACTAATTTAAGCATTGCTCGGTAGTGATAATTATTTGTACCAATTCTCTTCGTCAATACTATTTCACATTAGGACTTATATATGGAATTTAATAATGATGAAAATTCCAATATCATCTTTTTGGCGTCAAAAATGACCACCAACACCCAGTTGTATGAAAGCACCAATATCTAATCCAATTACAGAAATATGAAGATAAATTGAAGAACAAAATTAAAACAATTCGAAAGCAAGCAAATAGAGATACAGATTTATAGTGGTTTGGTTAACTCTGTCCTACGTCCACTCCAAAGGTTTTCCTTTATTAGTTTATACTACTGATTACAATTACAAATCCTTGAAATTCAAGAATAAAAATGGCAGAGTATGGCCTAGGTAGTGATAGAGTTAGGGGTATGCCCTAGAGGCAATTATGTAATTTAGTACATATATCTAACTCGTTGACCAATCTTGTTCGAAATAAAAGGTATTTTCTTCCTATTATATACTTGATATAATGTGATTATATTAATTAGTTAACTTAATTAAAATTATATTTAACAGAAAAATCCATAAATGGTATATTTTGTGACAGTAATTACAAAGTGTTGTAACCGTGAGTAATTTATCACAATGAAACAAATATACATTTCAAATGTTCCTAGTCAAGATGCATCAAGACTGGATATCGATGTATCCGTTGAGGCTGGAGTACGTAATGCTCTCCAAATGTTGGGCAGTGTATTACTCATGACTGCTGGGGCACCTAAGGGTTACGTACTAATAGTTATTGGATAATTATGGAACGACTCACTCGATAGTTTTATGTTGGTTAATATAACTAAGGTCAAAAAGAAAATATCGATGTGACTGATTTACATAGTTCTCTCGACTTGAGAATACTGTGGATCTTCAATATGAAAGCTCCGCTTTGATTATAGTCAAATCATGGCATGGCGTCCATCGAGTGACTATAGTTTGGTCGAGTGGAAGTATTGGAAGTGAAGCACTATTCAAGAGTATATGCGGTTAGTATCAGAGTCAACTCAAGTCAACTCGAAGTCAAAGTCTCTGGCCAGAGCATTTCGGTTAATAATAATTGTTATTATTGAACCAAGGAATTTGTATTTAGACTATAAAGTTGAATGTGGATAAGGTTGGAATTTTGACCATTACGAAATTCCATAAGTCCAAAGTGATATAGTTTTGACGAAGAGAATTGGTGTAAACAAATGTTACAACCGGGTAACGCTTATTAAACTAAAATTGGATTTTACCAAAAATGAGTAAGCGATAAACTTGGCTATAATGTCACACCACCTGCTAAGTGATGTGTGAACGTTAACATTAGAATAGTTCGATGTTAATCGCTGAAAATATTTACACCCAAGAGTTACACAGCCGAAATGATGAATTCGTTTAAGACCGAACGATTTAATTAGTTTATAATTGTTATAAATTAATTAAATTAATTAATATTTATGAAATATTAATTATAAAATTTGAATATGATTTGAGAAATAAATAATGTTATATATATTTATAACAGTTATAAATATATCGATCGATATATAATATCGACAAGCGATTAAATTAGATTTAATTGCATAGTATTTTGGCTTGGGCTTAGATGGGTTAAAGGCCCATCATTAGGTCTGAAAAATTTCGGTTTTGGGAAGGTCTAGGGTTGGCTAAAACATAAGGAATTGACTTGAAGATAATGGGTTGAGATAAAGTGAGAATGGATAAAAAGGTTTTCTTCGTTTCTCTCTATTACAAATATATATATATATATATATATATATAAACAATAACTAATCATTTTGGCCTCCATTACCTTCTACATTGCTGGTTAAAACATAGCTCTCAATCCACTCCAAAATTCTCAAATATATTTCAAATTAAAATAATACTATTCGATAGTTAGAGATTGGTGATTCCGGACTTGCAATCTGACGAATCAAGAACAGTAAAAGGAAGGGAAGTCATTGCTTCGACGTGGATTCAAAGGCATCATTAAAATGGTAATTTTAATTCATATTACAGTAATTAAATTATATTCTATGATCCTACAATGAGAAATTTCATATATGTTTAAATATATTGTTGCTATATGTTTAGTTAGGTGAAATTTTTGTAAGTGGATGTGGTTGTCACAAATCAGTTTGGTTATGTGCATAATTTGTTTATTATAATATTTGATTTATGTATAGACAAATGTTGTTTACTGTACAAATTCAATTTTTTTCATTAATAATTATTTTATATATATTTATTAATAAATTAATAAATATGTATATATGTATGTATATATTAGTGTATATTTCTCTCTCATAATAGCATATATGCATATATAAGATATATATATATATGATTTAAACAATTTAGTACACTTATTTATATATAATATGAATTTAAAAATTTGAAAATTGATTATCATACATATATTCATATTTTTAAATTAACATTTATTGAATTTTTGAATTGTTTATTATATATATAAAATAATTATTACATTAAAATTTCAATTTTATATTTTTAGAAAATATTATATCATTTTAGAAACATATAGAAAGAATTTAGGAATTTTTCAATAAAGTTTATTATTTTTAGTAATTAATATTATTTCGGAAAAACTATTTATGATTTATTAAAAATAAAAATTTAATTGAAAAATTCTTTATAATTTTTTGTAACCTTTCATTCATTATCATAGAATTTCAGAAATTTTAAAATTTGAATTTTTAATAGTATGTTATTTTATATTAAATAATTATTGTCGAAATCAATGTATTTGTTTTTAAAAATAATAATTCAGTTTTGAAAAATCTCCATATTTTTTGTAAGCTCTATTTATAATCCTAGATTTTTTAAAATTATAAAATTTGAATTTTCATCAATAGATTATTTTATGTTAATTATTTATGGATGAAAACATTATTTTATTCATAATATATACAAATTAAAATACTAAAATTATTATTTTTCCAAAACTAAGTTAATTTTGAATTATAAATAATTTTTAATAATTGTTCTCTCCCTTTCTATATATATACATATATTTATCTATATATAAATGTTTTATGTTCATATATTATATATAATATATTTATACATACATGTGTGTGTGTGTATTTTGTAACACATATACATGCACATATTTGGATAACATACATGACATACAAAATGAGCTAATATGTCTGTTGCGGTGTAAATCCTAACATCTACATATGGGCATATTATACCTTTCATGGATTATTACGTTACACATGCACTCACACATATATGTATATGATACATTTATGTATAAACTAAGTCAAATAAAATTACTTTCATATCCTAATATATTTGAATTTAAATAAAATAAATGATTTTATTTAAATGAAATATATAAATGTTCTAATTCATTTAGACTTCATAGGCCCAATAAAAGATCCAATAGGGTAAATTTTTTAAAATTCACCCATAACTCTACTGTGGGCTAGTCCAGTTCCAACATGTAGAAGATAAGGAGAAGCAAAAAAAGTCCCAATTCTGATGCCATGCCTGCTGTATTTATAGGTGAAGATGACCAACAGTCTCTTTGGAACTTCGGCAAAAGGACCTTCTAATCCACATGGGCCCACTATAGGGGTCGCTAGGCTTAACTCCCAATGAGGAGGGATCGGTACCAATCCTTCCATTGGTTGATTTTTAGGTAGCAATTCCTATGGTGGCTTCTACATACTAAAATATGTTTAACCTCCAATTTTCATGTTATCTGAATCAACAAAGCTCGAGTTATTGATTATTGAATGCAAGAATACCCTTAGACTTTGATACATGCCTGACCCTATTCAATGAAGTTTGTTGATCCATATCTACCAATAAAGCATGCCAACCCCTCCTTTATGGGTTGACATATGTCAATCCCTCAATATTGAGCATGCCAATCCTTCCTTTATGGAGTATGCCAATCCCTCCTTCATGAAGCAAGCCGATCCCTCCTTCATGAAGCAAGCCGATCCCTCCTTCATGAAGCACGTTGATCCCTCCCTTTTCCAATGAAGTAGGCCGAACAATCTATAGCACCTAACCCATGTTGATCCCTTCCAAGTTGCCGAGCCATTGAAGTATGCTGATCTCTCATGGATGTAGCATGCCGACCCCTCTAAATTGAAGCCGATCCCTTATTGACTTATATGACTGATCCCTATATATGTTTTGTCACAACTGACTTCACCAATCCCTCAAGCTATACAATAATATTGATCCCTCAAGCTATACAAACTCAATGTCGATCCCTCAAGCAATGTTGAACCCTCTCAAGGAGCCTATCCATACTGGTCCCTTCCAATTTGCCATATTATGCCGAACACTTCCATCCGTTGAACCATATTCCATATTTTAAACATTCTGCCTTGCATATCTTTCAATTCCATTCAATCTTGACTTTATGTAACCGTTTGTACCTAATTTATGGGCCCTACAATCGTTTCTATGTACTTATCGGCCTTGATAATCGTGAAGTCTATTGGGTTAAATTCTCCCGTGTACTGCCTTGCAAAAAGGCGAGTTAACCCATCAATATTCAACTTTATAGTCCAAACACTAAGGTCTTGGTTCACTAATAATAATAATTATTAACTGAACCACTCCGGCTAGAGCCTTTGACCTTGAACTGACTTCAATTGACCAGGATACAAACCACGTATAACTGAGGAGACGAATTCCCTCTTGAATAGTGTTTCACTTTCAATGCTTCCACTTGGCCAAACTATAATCGTTCGATGAATGTCGTGCCCTATAATCAAAGCAGAGTTTCTATATTGAAGATCGATAGTATTCTCAAGTCGTGGAAACTATGTAATATTATCACATTTGAAAATTTGAAATCTAAAAAAAATATGGATTTCTAAAATTTGAAAATTTTGACTTTGAAAATCTAAAATTGAAAATTTGATCTTGGAAATTTAAAATTTTGGAATTGTGACTTGAACGACTAGACTTCTTCGTTCAAACTGCAATAACCTTTTCATGTCGATTGGAATTAGACAGAATTTTGTCCCGTGAACCAGATCAGTATTACGAACAACATGAAACACTTAGATATTTCATATTACGTATATATGTTATAGTTCTCCATGATGACAAACAGTTGTAGTTAGCAAATAACAAGCTACATTCCACATCTAAACTCTAACTCGAGTACCCGCTTCAATTATGCATTTGTCTCTGTAACACTGAATGATCGTGGAAATTACTCATAACAAATAAAATGTTGAAAATTTGGATTTTAATAACTTGAAGTTCTTGATTTTGAAAATCAGAACTTCGCATTTTAAGTTCTAAACATAAATTCTATGTCCGAATATTCGAATTTTATGTTGAACTTTGATTTGAATTTGAATTACAATTGAAATTTAAGGTTGAGATTTTGCATTCTCACTTGAACTTGAACTTGAAAATTTAAAATTTTGAAGTTGAAAATAGGTAACTTTGAATTTGGATTAAAGTTATAAATAGAATTTGAAATTTTGAGTATTTTAAAAATTTATAGACAAAAGGTAGAATTTGAATTGGACAAAAGGGATAACATAAGGGAAGAGAGTCAATTTTTAGCTAAACCTTTACACGACGTGATCATGGACAAATTCACTAAGTGGTAACATGTGCAGCAAAGTGAACGGTTGAACTCTAGGATGCTAGACTACTCCATTAAGCCAGAATACCAAATGCATCCAAACCTGCTCCCGCCATGAAGACAAATCCCAACCCTTTATATGACGTGATCATGAATATATGCAGTAGTCTGCGGATAGTGGAATAAAGGCAGATCATAAATGGGTATTGTCCAAATAAATGTTGGGCTTTGGCTTGTTAATATGTAAAGTTATTGTTCAAATACATGTTGGGTTTCGGTTTGCTTAACACTGATGGGTGTCAATCCATAAACCATGTAATATATGTATATCTTCGGCTTAATAAATGCCCATTTACCTATCTGGCCCAACTACATTCCGTTTACTTTTTGTACACAAAAGCTTCTTTCTGTTTGTATTTAAATTAACCAGATATTCATTGGTAATAGAAACGTCATCAATCTGCACAAAAGTAAACATTTCAAGAAGACTTAAATTGAGATTGGCTTAAGGTAAATTATATATAATCTATGTCCATAATTGCTAATAGTATTCGTTGTATTTATCCGTACTATGTTAACCAAACCAACGTTTTATCAAGTTAGGCACTTGCAGTTTTTTATTTATTGTCTATCCATGACCGCAGTTTATGAGTGCACCTAGTTTGCTAGTGAATAGAATTAGTTGATCACATTCTATTTTGAATGATGTCTACGTTTGCTTTGTTTCTTTTAGAATAGTTTACTTTGTTTCTTTTAGAATAATTTACCATGTATTTGATTCTTTTTAGGGTACTCTAATCTTTGGTTAAAATTTACCTTTATACTGATTCATTAATCAATTAATTAATCACATATTCAGTAAACAATAAAAGAGATCATTATACTGATTCATTAATCAATTAATTAATTACATATTCAGTAAACAATAAAAGAGATCATTATACTGATTCATTAATCAATTAATTAATCACATATTCAGTAAACAATAAAAGAGATCAGGACTTTGTACTCTTTTGTGTTTCTTACTAAATCTGTTTTATTTACCTTGCAGATTTCCACTCACCACTTTCTATTGGACTTCGCAAATTTTACGCAATATATATTTTGGATCAAGAATTATGGTCCACCTTCAAAGTTGAAATACCATACTTCCTGACATGCTATGCAAATTGACATACGCTAAACAGTATCCATTATCTAATTTTGTGATTGTCTCATCAATACGTTAAGTACACAAAAGCATCAATCACATGTTTATAAAATTACTGCAAACTATGATTCAGTTTTCATCAAATCTTTAGAGATGAAGCGTGAGATCGAGCTCATCTTCTACTTTTGGATCGTCGACTCCAAATTGATTTTCATTAGACGAAGATACACCATCATGTATCCTCTTGCTGCATTGTGGATCTAGGCCACTAGCACTCTTATTGAAATCTCCACTGTGTTCAAAAGAGTTGGAAAACATCTTTTGGTTTCCATTGACACAAAGATCAGCTCTATTTTCAGTAGAAGAGTTACAAGAATTCAGTATGTAATGAATGCCGGTTTTCTCCATTTTATCCAGCTTTGTTTCTTTGTTAGGAAATGAAGTGTTCGAACCCAAATTAGCAGTACTGCTAATTCCAGGATATCCCAGTTCAAGAAAGCTTCTATCATTACTCCTAACATGAGTCAATGCATTAAAGCTACGGTTGCTATTTGGAGAAGAGCTATAAGGATGGTAACGATTTCCATATCCCCTTCTACACCATTGAGATTGATGATCAAGGTTTTTATGGCTACTTCGCATGGAAGATCCAGAATGTGAAGAGTTTGCGTTAAAATAACCATTTTGCTCACCGCTTTGCAATTTTTTAGAATTAGTTCGCTCCATGCGGTGAGAATTTTGATGACCTCCTAGAGCTTGAGGGGAAAGAAAGATCTTATCACAAAATTTACATGGATAAGTTTTTTCAGTACTTTTTGTTGTGATTTTTCCACATTGTTCCTGATCGAGCATTGCCTTTTCAAACAAACATGAATAAAAGAAAATGTTAATAACAAAATCATTGAAAGATGAAACAGGTCTAATTTTGAAGAGGAGTACATATTTGAAAAGCAACCATTAACGATTGCCACACTACCTATGATTGCAGCGATAATATTAATAGATTACTTTTGAAAATTCCATTTATAGATTGATCAATAGGTTTAGAAATCTAGCTAATAATCCATTGTACAAATTTCAACATCGTGAATGAGACCGAGTAGAAGAACACAAACATAAATTAAGTATAATGAAGAAAGAGTTACTTACTTCCATTACTGACTGAAGGGGTCAAGGGCAAAAAAATGTAATCTAATTTTTGGCTTCTGTACTACCATTTATATAGTGATAACCTAATAGGATTATATTAGGAAAACGATTCATTCAATTATTACATTTATCTCTTATACATGAATCAATTCAATAAAAATCCACAAAATTAATTTATAAGATTGTATATCTGACTATATATAATTATAGTTTTGTTCCTTCTTTATACATGATTCACTCTCTATGTTATGTTTAAATCCTGTTATAGTATTATGGATGGTTTAGTGGTTGGATCAATGATTATATGAATTAATGGTTTTTTCTTCTTTGCAAAGATAGACAGCAAACAACTCTGTTATTGTTTAATGAATCCAATTTTGATAATTCATCGTCAAAATTTTGATGGTAAATCTTGGTTCAACACCTAATTATCTTGACCATTTTATGATTAATAAAAGAATCATTTATATACTTCTGATTGGAATCGAAACAATTAAGTAACTGCGTAGTAATTCAAAGTTAATCATGATTTAATGAATTATTTACTGCAATGTTTTTACCCAAAGCAAATAATCTGATGCAACACGCTCTGTAGGATCCAGAAATTTCAAAGCAATTTGGATGCAAATAGACGGGATGAATTCCTATCCTAAATTTAGTGTATCATGTGTCTTATTAAATAATTTAAAACTTTTATTCCATTTTTTCTTTTCTTTTTTTGTATACCGTTATTTAATATATATTTCATACTTTTAAACAGTTTTCTAATTTAATACCGCATCATAAATAATTGCACAATTTTCTCGACTTGATAATACCATTAAACTTTATTATGCATACTTCACTTTGATCATATTTAAATCATGGAATGATGTCCATCGAACAACTATAGTTGGATCAAAGTTGAAGCATTGAAAGTGAAACACCATTCAATAAAGAATTCGTCTCTTCGGTTACATGAGTTTAGTATCACGGTCAACTATAATTAACTCAAAGTTAAAGTCTTCGACTAGAGCACGGTTAATAATAAATGTTCTACTTGATCCACAGACTTTGTTTAAGGACTAAACAGTTGAATGTGAACAATATTAGAATTTTGACCAAAACCAAATTCCATATAAGTCCTAAAATGGTATAGTGTTGATGAAGAGAATTGGTCTAAATAATCGTTACTAAAAGGTACCGTTAAAACTAAAAATTGGATTTTACCAATTAAATTGTATAATCGATAAAATCAGACAAATGTCACTCCACTAGCTAAGGTGACGAGTGAAAATTAATATTCGAGTACTTCGATACTAATCGCCGACTGATTTACAGTTACAAGTTGCACAACCGCATTGATATTTTGTTCGAAATACCACACGATTTAATTGATTTATAAATTATTATGAATTAATTAAATTGATTAATATTTATTAAATATTAGTTATTTATTTATTTGATGTATGCGTGCTACAACAAATTTTTATATGCCATTAGTTATTAGTTGGGTGCGTATATAATAGTTATATATGTACAAATTGATATATGATATCGATACCAATTTAAATTAGATTCAAATACAATTATTTACTAAAAGAGTTTGCAGCATTAGAAGGCCCATGTAGCCTATTTGTTTGGACGACCATAGTAGGAGGAAGAAGGGATTTTAAATTTAAATAGTTATATCTGGAATTGGTACAAAATGGATTAGAAAAATAAGAATAATAGTTCTCCTTATCTTTCTTTATATGTTCCATCTTAACTCATTCATTTTGTGTTCCTCCCCTTTTTGCTCTTCTCTTCCCTTTTATGGCCAGCCTTATTTCATAACTCATGGCTAATAATAAATTCACCAAAACTAAATCAAAATAAATTAATTAGTGATGTTTCTTATGTTAGTTCATGAGTTGATGGTTTTGATGACAACAACCTTAGAATAAGATTATAAAATATAAATACTAACATTATAGTTTAGATATATATGTATATGCAGGATTTAACCATGCAGGTACCAAGAATGAAGACTTGAAATCTTCATTCCGTATTTTCATTTGGGATGGAACCCATTTCTACCTTTTTAGTGGCTTACAAACCCACGACAAGTAGCTTACAAACCTACGACAAGTGGCTTACAAACCCACGAACATCCTGGTTTTGTACAAGTTCTCGAGTCCTGATGTGATGAGATATTCTGCAGGAAGAAGCTTGCAAAACTACTTCAAAATGATTTTCAAAACTGCTTTTCAAAATGTTTTAGCCTTAAAAATTATCTTTTCAAATGATTTTCAAAAAGATGTTTTAGCCTTAAAAAATATTCTTTGATTTTGTTCTTAAATAAGTTCTTGTTTTAAACTTCGTTTGTTTTAAACTATCTTTTAATATATTTAACTTTTAATATTTACTTAGATTTAAATATAAAATTATAGTAAAATTTTATATATATATTATTCTCTATATTTATCTATGTATTTTATCCATAGTCAAGTATATTAATAAAGTTTAAAATAGTTTTAATACAAGATAAAGGTTATTTTCAAAGAAAAACAAAACATCAAATTTCCTTTGGGATGTCGACATGCCCTAGTACCCCATGTCGACATAGTGTCAGTTAGGACCAAAAATTTGAATTTCAAAAGAAGTGTCTATTTGCCATAACCTTTCATGAATAGACATGGTTGTTGTTCTTCTATAAATAGGGGTTAGTTTCAACGAATTTTAATATAGATTTTCTGGTTTTTCACTTCTCTTCTTCTTTCACATTTTCTTATTCAAAATCCTATCATCACTCTGCCGAAATCAACATTGAATCTAACTAGATCATCTCTGGTTTGATTCTCTGTCACTATCTCATCAAGATCCTTAGTGTTATTCAGAGTTATAGGTTTCTTTGTAACCAATAGAGTAAAAGGTGTGATTGTAGCCTTGGAAATCAATCAAGTGAGGAAAGGTGTGATTGTAGCCTTGAGAAATCAATTGGGTGAACTTGTTGCCCGGAAAAGTTTCTCTACCCAAAGGATTGTGATTCTGGAGGGTGTACCTCGTGGCCTTGAAATCGAGGGTTGTAATTGTTAAATTGCTTTTGAAAGGAAATCCGTACTTAGTTGTGCGGGACTGGATGTAGGGTAACTCCGAACCAGTATAAAATCCGGTGTGTTCTTTCCTTTACTGCTTTTACTTTATTTATGCATCTGCGTTTGTTTCTGTGATTATACATGTGTCTGAATATTGCATACATTTTTGTTCAAATTAACATAATCTCAAAAAAAATTAGTAATTGCTTATAAACACTATTCACCCCCTCTAGTGTTATTCCTAGCCTTAAGATCCATATTCTGCATTCCTCGCATTTGGTATCAGAGCAAGGTTTTCAAAAGTTTCATAATCTGATTTTTGAAAAAGTTTTTTTTAAAATGGTTATATTTAAGAAATTTGTTAATGCATGTTTAGAAATATTCAGATCATCATTGTCTCTTGAGTCTGCATATAATCAATATTCAAATACAAGTTGTCTACTAAGATTGTTTGATGTGCAGGAATCATGCTTTATAGGAGTTGAGGAATTAATCCAGAACAAACAAATTGTGCAGATCAAAAAGAACAAATGGATACTCGATAGTGGATGTTCTAGACACGTGACTGGGAATCCAGATATGCTGAATGATATAATATACAAAGACGGAGGACTGGTTAACTTTGGAGACAATTCAAAAGGTTATGTGATCGACATCGGCAAAGTCGGTAACTCTGAAACTCCTATTATTACTAATGTTTTGCTAGTTAAGAATCTGAAACACAATCTGCTAAGTATAAGTCAACTATGCGATAAAGGATATAAAATTAAATTTGAAAAAGATAAGTGTCACATTGAAGATAATAATTCAACCATAATATTTGAGGGAATTAGGAAAAAGAATATTTATAATCTTAGTATGAAAATTTCAAATGATAACTTGTGTCTTTTGGCAAATGCAAGTGATCCTTGGATTTGGCATAAGAGATTTGGGCATTTGAATTTCAAACTCTTATCTAGACTATCAAAACATGATCTAGTAAGAGGCCTCCCTAAAATGAATTTTAAAGTAGATAGTCTATGTGATGCATGTCAACTAGGAAAACTTAGAAAAAGCTCTTTTAAATTAAAAAAATATAATTTCTACTTCAAAACCTCTTGAATTACTTCATATTGATCTATTTGGTCCATCTCAAATTCTATCAATAAATAATAGTAAATATGTTTTTGTAATTGTAGATGATTTTTCTAGATTTACATGGATAATATTTTTAAAACATAAAAGTGATACTTTTGAATATTTTATAATTTTTTTTAAAAAGGGTTCAAAATCAACTTTCTCAAAAAATTATAACCATTCGTAGTGATCACGGTGGTGAATTTGAAAATGAAAAGTTTGAAGAATTCTGCAATAAAAAGGGAATAATTTACAATTTTTCATTTCCAAGAAATCCACTACAAAATGGAGTAGCAGAACGTAAAAATAGGACGATTCAAGAGTGTGCGAGAACTATGCTTTCTGATAGTAATTTACCAAAGTACTTTTGGGCAGAAGCAGTTGCTACCGTCTGTTATATTTTAAATAGAATTTTAATTAGACCTTTAACTGATAAGACATCTTATGAACTTATTTAGTCAAAGAAACCTGATCTTATTTTAGAATTTTTGGAAGTAAATGTTTTATTTTAAATACAAAAGATAACTTAGATAAATTTGATCCTAAATCCGACAAAGGTATCTTTATCGGATACTCTAATAGAAGTAAAGCATACAGAGTATTTAATTTAAGAACTAATACCATCGAAGAAACAATTCATGTTCCATTTGATGAAAATTTCAAAATTTTTGAAGAAATAAATGATGAAGAGGATTTAATCACTCAAAACCAAGAGTCAACTGAAACTAATAATGAATTAAATCATCCTAATAAAAGGATTAAACTTTTAAAAGATCACCCTATAGAAAATATACTTGGAGATATGCAATCTGTTGTTAAAACTAGAAACCAACTAAGTCAAATGAGTAATGTAGCTTTTATATCAACTATTGAACCCAAAAATCCAGAAGAAGCATCAACTAATGATTCATGGATTTTGGCTATGCAAGAAGAATTAAATCAATTCACTAGAAATGATGTTTGGGAACTTGTTCCTAGACCTGAAAATAAAACAATAATTGGAACTAAATGGGTTTATAAAAATAAAATGAATGAACAAGGAGAGGTTGTTAGAAATAAAGCCCGGTTAGTCGCTCAAGGTTATTGTCAAGAAGAAGGAATAGATTTTGATGAAACCTTTGCCCCCGTAGCAAGATTAGAAGCCATTAGGATTCTACTTGTTTTCGCAAAATCATAATAATTTCAAATTATTTCAAATGGATGTTAAAAGTGCATTTTAAAATGGTTTTGTAAAAGAAGAAGTATTTGTTGTGTTATCCCGCCTTTTGGCAAGGCCGTGACACCAAGAAATTGACTAGAAATCAATGACAGTCCATCCTGTAGGACGGTTACATCACAAGTTCACCGTGGATATCGATGAAATTTGTCCGAGTCTAGATCAGGCTACAATTGATAAGACATGACAAGTAAAGCCATGCAAACCAACGTTCCAAATTTCAAGTCGATCCAAGTTTGTACGCTCAAGATATCATCGATGCAAGCTAGGGGAGATGGCTTTGAGTTCGAATCCGTAGGCAAGAATATGCGTTCGAATCCATCAACCTTCCCCTGCTTCGAATCCATGGAACCCCTCTACTTCGTATCCATCTGATCGACTCCATCTACTTCGTGTCCACCGGCGAGCACTATGATCGAATCCATCGGCACGACTCCACATGGTTCGTAACCATCGACAAGCATTTGTTCGAATCTGTCCAGGAAAGCCACTTCGAATCCATGAAGAAGGATCACTTCGTACCCATCCAAGTGACCTTTCCTTCGAATCCATCAAGGGGGAATTACTTCGAATCCATCCGGTTAAGACGGCGTCGTATCGATCAATTACGGTGTACCCCGATCGATATGAACGAGCATCTCTTCGAATCCACTCCCTCGAATCCACTACGTCAAGGCGGCTAGAAGCATGGAGTCGACCCAGTCAACTCGGAGTGAAAAGCGGATCGATGCGAGAAGCGCGCGCCACGTCAACAACTTCACTCGCCAAGCCATCGATTCGACCCTATCGATTCGAAGGGATCGATTCGAAGCGAGCATGTCAACCAGAAATACGATCTTGAATCGATCATAACTCAAGTTCTACAAGTCCAAATGCCATGAAATTTTCACAGAAGCTTAAGCACATAATGAAGAATGTCCATACCAAATTTCAGCTCGATTGGATGATTTCTTGATCAATTCGAATGGATTTCGAATCGATCCCAAAGTGGGCCTGGATTTCCTGAAAGTGGGCATGTGGGCCCCCTCACGTACCAGAACTAGTCTCCTCGAATTTTAGGCGAAATATCAGACTCCTACACCTATAAATATAGCCCATGGTCATTCATAAAAGGGGTCGGATAATTTTAGGAGCTAAAGAGCGCCCAGACTCTGCCAGATTTACTCAGAATCACCACTGCTTCCTTAGATTCAAATTATAATCATATAATCAGTTGTACTACATCAGAAGAAATTGTAATCATCAAGTGAACATCAATAAAATCATCAACTTCAGAGTGGACGTAGGCAAGATCGCCGAACCACTATAAATCCTGTGTCATTTACTGCTTTCGTCTAATTTTTCTGAGAGATCTTCATTTTTATTTCTTTACGTATTTGATATCTGTGATTGGGAACTGGTGCTTTCACAACATTCGGGGTTTGTGACCAATTTTGGCACAAACACTTTGGTGCTTTCACTGAGAAGGACTAGCACCCGCTACACAAGATTTGAATTTCAGATCTGAAAGTTTGAAGATTTGAAAGACAATGACCCGACAAACAAGTAGAAGGCAAAGAGCTGAGAGAAGCCAGCACGAAGGAAGTCAAGAGGCTTCCTCAGGGGCAAACCAAGCTTCAGCCTTCATCACCAGGGATGAGATGGAGGCAATGATGAGAAGACAAGAAGAAATGATACAGAACTTGCTTCAACGGATTGGGCAACTTGGAGCGCAAAATCAAGGAGCAACCAGAGTCCAGAACGGAGCAGGACCATCCAGCGCAGCGCCGGAGCTGGGGGGCACACACTTAGGACATGTTGATCCGAACCCAGGAAGAGAGACAAGGACATCCGAGCAACCTGGCAGCGATAGAGGGATGAATGCTCAGCCAGGGGGGCAGACACCCAAAAGCTCACACGGACTCAGGGTGCAGATCGAAGGTAGTGAACGAGGACTACAGCTTGGAGACAACGATAGATTGGCAAAGATGGTCAGGCGAGCCATGAGAGGCAGATTAGTAAACAGAGATCTTGAAGACGTGAACAGGAGTCCCTTTTCTCCTGCGATTAGGTTGGCTAGGAACCCACCGGAATTCAAACTGCCAACAGTGGAAAGGTATGATGGGAGGACGGATCCTGCGGTCCATCTAACGAGGTATATAAGGCACATGGAAGTGTTGGGGGCATCACAGGAAGTCATGGCCCGGTGCTTTCCATTGTATTTGACAGACATAGCAGCTTTATGGTTCAGACAGCTAGAGAGCGGCTCCATTGGGACATGGACCGATTTGATTAAGAAATTTATGAGGAAATTCAGGGTTCACATTTCAAGACCCAAGAATATGATGAGTTTGGCAACACTAAAGTAGAAAGCTGGGGAGTCTTTGAGGAATTTCCTGACGCGATTCAATGCGGCAGCGACATCGGTGGATCGGCCAGATCCATCCATGGTTATGATGGCAAATGTGTCCGGAGTAGCTGACGGCACAGAATTCAAAAATTCATTAACTAAGAATCCGCCTATGGACCTAGGAGAATTCTATCACAAGGAAGAAAAGTTTTTGCGATTGGAAGACGCTAATGTTGAAAGAGAAGAAGGAGAGGGAATAAAAGTTTATGCAATTAAAGACAAAAAGCCTCTCGAAAAGGACTCAGGCAAGGATAAAGGAAAACGAAAGGCTGAGGATAGTGGTGACGGGCCAAAGCGACTGCGGAGAGAGCCACGATTCACCACCTACTAAGAGCTGAATGAGAGTTTGGAGCGAATCTACCGAGATACACGAGAGCAAGTTCCCTACCGTAGGCCAATACGAAGGGACCCCACTGTTGACGAGAGGAAATCAGACAGATATTGCTTGTTCCACGAACTGAACGGTCATAACACTAACGACTGTAGACATCTAAAGGATGAGGTGGAAGGGCACATCAGGAACGGTATGCTACTTCAGTATGTGAGAAGGCAAGCTCCAGCAGTGGAGCCAAAGCGACCACCGTCTACATCAGCTAGGGGTGACCCTGAGCCGGGACACCGTATGGTTATCAATTAATTGAAATAACGATGAACAAGTCATAAACCTCTCACCAACACGGGTAAGTCATTTACACATGTGTGAGATCACGAGCGGTCCATAGGCATGCTCTGAATGACTATTAACCTTATCGTTGTGGGAGTTTACACTTTGACATCCTTGCTTTACTTTTGTTTCATCTTGATTTGAGCATTTGAACTTGATTCTGTTTAACATTTCTGCTAAAGACTTATTTTCAATGAAAAAATGCTACTTGTGATTTCATAACGGCTAAGCCACTTACACATGTACGTGATCGCGAACGGTCCTTAGGCATGCTCTGAGATGGCGATAAACCGTTGCAACAAACAATCCGGGAATTCACCCGAACGTGAAACCTGGTATCGATGATACTAAGTCCCTCCCCGGGCACACTCAATTCGCCTCGAACGATACCCGACCGCGAACGGTCACAAATCGCCTCGAATGGCACCCGACCGCGAACGGTCACAAATCGCCTCGAACGGCACCCGACCGCGAACGGTCACAAATCGCCTCGAACGGCACCCGACCGCGAACGGTCACAAATCGCCTCGAACGGCACCCGACCGCGAACGGTCACAAATCGCCTCGAACGACACCCGATTGCAAGCGATCACACTCTGCCTCGTACGGCACCCGACCACGAACGGTCGCAATTCACCAAGTATGACACTCGATCGCGAACGATCACATTTTGCCGCGAACGGCATCCGACCGCGAACGGTCCCATTTCGCTATTTGCCGCGAACAACATCCGACCTCGAAAGGTCCCATATCGCCTCGAATGACATACGATCCCGAACGATCGTCATTCGTGGTCAGATAAGACTATCAAGTTCTTTACAGGTCGATGATAAGATATGAACATCCAGCTTATGGAACTACAAAACACACCTTCCTATCGCAAGGCATGTTTTGGGGGGAAAATGTTATCCCGCCTTTTGGCAAGGCCGTGACACCAAGAAATTGACTAGAAATCAATGACAGTCCATCCTGTAGGACGGTTACATCACAAGTTCACCGTGGATATCGATGAATTTTGTCCAAGTCCAGATCAGGCTACAATTGATAAGACATGACAAGTAAAGCCATGCAAACCAACGTTCCAAATTTCAAGTCGATCCAAGTTCGTACGCTCAAGATATCATCGATGCAAGCTAGGGGAGATGGCTTTGAGTTCGAATCCGTAGGCAAGAATATGCGTTCGAATCCGTCAACCTTCCCCTGCTTCGAATCCATGGAATCCCTCTACTTCATATCCATCTGATCGACTCCATCTACTTCGTGTCCACCGGCGAGCACTATGATCGAATCCATCGGCACGACTCCACATGGTTCATAACCATCGACAAGCATTCGTTCGAATCTGTCCAGGAAAGCCACTTCGAATCCATGAAGACGAATCACTTCGTACCCATCCAAGTGACCTTTCCTTCGAATCCGTCAGGGGGGAATTACTTCGAATCCATCCGGTTAAGACGGCGTCGTATCGATCAATTACGGTGTACCCCGATCGATACGAACGAGCATCTCTTTGAATCCACTCCCTCGAATCCACTATGTCAAGGTGGCTAGAAGCATGGAGTCGACCCAGTCAACTTGGAGTGAAAATCGGATCGATGCGAGAAGCGCGCGCCACGTTAACAACTTCACTCGCCAAGCCATCGATTCGACCCTATCGATTCGAAGGGATCGATTCAAAGCAAGCATGTCAACCAGAAATACGATCTTGAATCGATCATAACTCAAGTTCTACAAGTCCAAATGCCATGAAATTTTCACAGAAGCTTAAGAACATAATGAAGAATGTCCACACCAAATTTCAGCTCGATTGGATGATTTTTTGATCGATTCGAATGGACTTCGAATCGATCCCAAAGTGGGCCCGGATTTCCTAAAAGTGGGCATGTGGGCCCCCTCACGTACCAGAACTGGTCTCCCCGAATTTTAGGCGAAATATCAGACTCCTACACCTATAAATAGAGCCCCTGGTCATTCAGAAAAGGGGTCGGACAATTTTAGGAGCTAAAGAGCGCCCAGACTCTGCCAGATTTACTCAGAATCACCACTGCTTCCTTAGATTCAGATTATAATCATATAATCAGTTGTACTACATCAGAAGAAATTGTAATCATCAAGTGAACATCAATAAAATCATCAACTTTAGAGTGGACGTAGGCAAGATCGCCGAACCACTATAAATCCTGTGTCATTTACTGCTTTCATCTAATTTTTCTGAGAGATCTTCATTTTTATTTCTTTACGTATTTGATATCTGTGATCTGTGATTGAGAACTGGTGCTTTCACAACATTCTGGGTTTGTGACCAATTTTGGCACAAACATGTTGAACAACCACCACTTTTTGAAAATGATAAATTTCCAAATCATGTTTACAAACTTAAGAAAGCTCTATATGGTCTAAAGCAAGCTCCTAGAGCCTGGTATGATAGACTAAGATCTAACTTGTTACAATCAAATTTTGAAATAGGTAAAGTATATAATACTCTTTTTATTAAAAGAAATAAAAATGATATTCAACTAGTACAAGTCTACGTAGATGATATCATTTTTGGATCAACTAATTTTGAAATGAATAAAGAATTTTCTGAAATAATGACAAAAGAGTTTGAGATGAGTCATATGGGTGAATTAAATTTCTTTTTAGGATTACAAATAAAACAATTAGATAATGGTATCTTTATTAGTCAAGAAAAATATGCTAAAGACTTAATTAGTAAATTTGGTTTGACTACTGCGAGTGGAAAACCCACTCCCATGGCAACCAATGAGTACCTTAGTAAAGAAGATCTCTCGAAAGATGTGGATCAAAAATTATATAGAGGAATGATTGGATCACTACTCTATATCACTGCGAGTAGACCTGATATCATGCATAGTGTCTGTCTCTGTGCAAGGTATCAATCCCAACCTAAAGAAACTCACTCAAAAGCTGTAAAACGTATTATAAGATATGTTAAACACACCTTTGATTATGGCTTATTTTATCCTAAAAATGATTCGTTTGACTTAATATCTTACTGTGATGCTGATTATGCTGGTTGTAAATCAGACCGAAAAAGTACAAGTGGAACCTGTCACTTTTTAGGGCATTCTCTGATTTCCTGGTTTAGTAAAAAGCAAAACACAGTTTCTATATCAAAAACTGAAGCAGAGTATATTTCTGCTGCTTTGGCTTGTTCTCAAGCAACATATATGCAACAAACTTTAAAAGATTTTGGTTTAAATATCTCAAAATCACCAATTTATCGTGATAATACTAGTGCAATAAATTTATCCAAAAATACTACTCAACATGCTCGAACTAAAAATATTGATATCAGACACCATTTTCTCAGAGATAATATAAGTAGAGAAGTAATTACTCTTGACTATATCAATTCTGAAAATCAAATTGCTGATATCTTAACAAAACCCTTAAATGAATCTACATTTACTAAATTAAGAAGAGAATTAGGTATTTGTTCATTAACTAAAATATAAAATATAAATAACAAAGTATAATTAAAAATTAAATCAAAATAAATCATATAGTAAAAATATTGAGAACCATGTCGACATCCCCTCTATACCCATGTCGACATATAACGTTTTTTTAAATTTTTAAATTTTTTCCCACCAAAATTCATATAATTGGTTATATATTCTTCTTATTTTTGAAAATTTCTTCATTCTCTCTGTTCTCTTTCTGTTCTATCTTCTGAAATCAATTTATCAATGGCCTCTTCTTCCAAATCAAACATAAAATCAACTTTTTTTGTTCCCATCTCCTACTTCTGGTCCGTTTCAACAAACAACGCTCGGTCGTGTGACGAAAATGGAGGATTCTTTGAAGGATACACTTCAGTTAATTACTAAAATCCAAGTGATGCAACTTCGAATGGCCAAATAACAAGAGAGGCAAGGAAAAATCCTTAGGAATTTGCAAAAATTTCTAATGGATAATCATGCTAACCCAATCTTGATTGATGAAGACTTTTCAGGAGATCATGTACAAGAGACCAGCGAAGAAGAAGAAGAAGAAGAAGAAGTCCCCATGGAAGAAGCGCACACGAAAGACAACGACAAAGTCATTTGCGTTGGCGAAGTATGTTTTGACAAGGACGGAAACTTGGTTGAACAACATGGAAATTTCTGTTTCCATTATCCAAATTGTTCGATCCATAGATCTCCAATTGTCAAAGATACTCAGTAGTTTCTTCTTTTTCGTTTTTCATCGTTATGTGTATATTTGTCACGTTGTACGAAAATGTAAATATAAACATATATATATATAAATATTATATATAAGTATTATATAGGTACTTGGTTAGGAATGTTAGTAGTATAGGACTAAGTTTTAGGTTTACAAGTAAGTATTGATTATGTATGATAACACTATCATCATATAGGATATTAGACTAAGAGTTATATAGTTTAGAGTTAGTTTGTTTTTGTTGATGACAAAGGGGGAGAAATATAAAATAGAAGAGTTAGGCATAGATTAAAGGGGAGTTATCAGTTTTAGGGGGAGTTATTAGGATAGAAGTAATATTTTATAAACAAAGGTTGTCATCATCAAAAAGGGGGAGATTGTTAGTCCATGAGTTGATGGTTTTGATGACAACAATCTTAGAATAAGATTATAAAATATAAATACTAACATTACAGTTTAGATATATATGTATATGCAGGATTTAACCATGCAGGTACCAAGAATGAAGACTGTACAGTATAGAGATTCAAGATATCAAGATTGAAGACTCATGAGTATCAAGATTATCAAGAGTTCAAGATTTCAAGATAAGTATTGAGTCTAGAATTATGTTAAAACTTCACAATAGCACTGAAATCTTCATTCCGTATTTTCATTTGGGATGGAACCCATTTCTACCTTTTTAGTGGCTTACAAAACCACGACAAGTAGCTTACAAACCTACGACAAGTGGCTTACAAACCCATGAACATCCTGGTTTTGTACAAGTTCTCGAGTCCTGATGTGATGAGATATTCTGCAGGAAGAAGCTTGCAAAACTGCTTCAAAATGATTTTCAAAATGTTTTAGCCTTAAAAATTATCTTTTCAAATGATTTTCAAAAAGATGTTTTAGCCTTAAAAAATATTCTTTGATTTTGTTCTTAAATAAATTCTTGTTTTAAATTTCGTTTGTTTTAAACTATCTTTTAATATATTTAACTTTTAATATTTACTTAGATTTATATATAAAATTATAGTAAAATTTTATATATATTATGCTCTATATTTATCTATGTATTTTATCTATAGTCAAGTATATTAATAAAGTTTAAAATAGTTTTAATATAAGATGAAGGTTATTTTCAAACAAAAACAAAACATCAAAATTTCCTTTGGGATGTCGACATGCCCTAGTACCCCATGTCGACATAGTGTTAGTTAGGACCAAAAATTTGAATTTCAAAAGAAGTGTCTATTCGCCAGAACCTTTCATGAATAGACATGGATGTTGTTCTTCTATAAATAGGGGTTAGTTTCAACGAATTTTAATATAGATTTTCTAGTTTTTCACTTCTCTTCTTCTTCCACATTTTCTTATTCAAAATCCTATCATCACTCTGCCGAAATCAACATTGAATCTAACTAGATCATCTCTGGTTTGATTCTTTGTCACTATCTCATCAAGATCCTCAGTGTTATTCAGAGTTATAGGTTTCTTTGTAATCAATAGAGTAAAAGGTGTGATTGTAGCCTTGGAAATCAATCAAGTGACCAAAGGTATGATTGTAGCCTTGAGAAATCAATTGGGTGAACTTGTTGCCCGGAAATCAAGTATCTCTACCCAGAGGAATGTGATTCTGGAGAGTGTACCTCGTGGCCTTGAAATCGAGGGTTGTAATTGTTGAATTGCTTTTGAAAGGAAATCCGTACTTAGTTGTGCGGGACTGGATGTAGGCTAACTCCGAACCAGTATAAAATCCAGTGTGTTCTTTCCTTTACTGCTTTTACTTTATTTCTGCATCTATGTTTGTTTCTATGATTATATCTATGTCTGAATATTGCATACATTTGTGTTCAAATTAACATAATCTCAAAAAGATTTAGTAATTTCTTATAAACACTATTCACCCCCCCTCTAGTGTTATTCTTAGCCTTAAGATCCATATTCCGCATTCCTCACATCTTATTCTTGCAATATCCGAAGGGTGGTTCTTACGAATATAGGAGTTGTGTTTTTTAAATCAAAATTCCATGGAAATCATTATACGGTCTAGCAACCTCAGAAATTAATGCATTTTTGAAATTACAAATATCAAAAATTAAAGTATTTTTGAAATCAAAATTCATGGAAATTATTATAAGGTCTAGCAACCTCAGAAATTAAGGCATTTTTGAAATTACAAATATTAGAAAGTTCTTTTAAACCAACCCTCGACGGTATAGCTAAAATCCAAATATCAAGCAAAAAGATGTTTTATTACCAAAATGAACTATATTATTAATACCAAGGTTAAAAATATTTAAAAATTGAAGATGAATTTCCAAAAGTGAGACATATTGTTGGAATGATAGGATATATGATGAAGGTTAAAAGTTCTACAATAAAATTGATTTGAAATAATTTCATTTCAAATAAGGTTTTGTTATTATTATTAAATTTGCGAAGCTGTTTTCCTAGTAAAGACATATTAAGATTAGATTTATGATTCCTAGGCTCCATTTCTTTTTGGATTTGCAAACCATTTCCCAATAAACAAGTAAGCTAATACTACTACTGAGATTCACACTCCAAAAGAAATTTCTTCTAATTTTATATATTTTATCAGTTACCCATTTTGAAAAAAAGATAATAAGACATCCAGTAGATGGGGAAGAGCTGATAAGATAGAGTTGATTAAGATGATTCTGTCAGCTTTAGATAGAAGTCTACTATTCCATTTGATTAATTTCTTTTAGCTTTATCAGTTATCACTTGCCATTTCCAATCTTCCTTTTTTAGCTCAGTTGGTCTAATCATGAACCATAAGGAGTCTATAGGGAACTTCATGATTTTACAGTTAAGTATATTAGCAACAAGATTTTCAACATTATCTACATCATTCAATACTAAAACCGAGCTTTAATCAAAAAAATTGTAAGCCGCAAAAGCAATTCTAAGCTATATAAAATAAATTTAAAAGCTGTAATGTGGCGAGGTAAATGAGAAGTAAAAAAACATGGTATCATTGACGAATTGAAGGACTGAAAGTCCATCACTAGTGGTATCATTACCTACATTATCTATAATCCCGTTTGAAATAGACAGCTTAATGGTCCTAGAGAAAACATCCGCTGCTAAGTTGAATAATAAGGGCGACAAAGAATCGCCTTGCCTAAGACTGCATTTTGATTGAATTTTATTTTCTACGATACCGTTCACCATTATAATCAAGTTTCGAGTTTTGAGCAAAGTCATATTCCAGCTTACCCATCTAGTACTGAATCCCTATCTAATAGTAATTCTTTACGAAAAAACCAGTCCACTGAAACAAAAATGGTAGAAAAAACTTGTTTTAAAAGGGCATAAGTGATATCGTTCTTGCAATAGTAATAATAAATTCCTAGACTTCAGCAATCTCATTCGTGATATTTCTACCCTTAATATAAATTAATATCTATTTTTGAATTAATTATATTTTTGAATTTTTTATTTTTAATTTTCTCAGTTGAAATATATTTAATTATTAATGTATATGTTTTATATTTTTAATCACTATTTTTCTTTTAAAATTAATTTATATATTAATCAAAATAATTTTGAAAAATATGCATATTTTATATTATTATAATATTTTATTTATAATAAATTAATTATAAATATTAATTTCCAAATTATAAATCTAGATTTGATTTTGGAATTTTTTTATTTAGTCAAAATTAGATTTCTTGAATAAAATTTGAATCTAAAATTTGTTGACAGAATCAAATTGATTTTACCTATTAATTAATTATTTATATTAATTTTGAAGTTATAGATCTAGATTTGAAATTTTAAATTGTTTTATTAATTCAAAATTAGATTTATGAATAAATTTTGAATTTAAAATTATTGATTTGATCAAAATGATTTTAACTATTTTGCATTTATTAAAAAAAGTTTGAAATATATATATATATTATAAATTTTATTTTAGACAGTAAATACGTATATAGAGGGAGAATGTGTCTATTATAGGTGTAAATCCTAGAATCTATATACGTACACATTAACTTTGTTACGATATCATGTTACACATGCACAACACACGTATGTGTATATTTGGATATACTCGTATAAAATATTAAAATATAAATTTAATAAAATTAATATAATCTATAAAATTAGAAAATAAAATTGGATTTTATTTAAATTAATTAAATTCGATCTAGCACAACCTTTAGACTTCATTGGTGCACTACGATCCATAAGTGAATTTATTTTTTGAAATCTACCTATTTCACCCGATTCCGATAGACCTGGTTCCAAACAATGGTATCAGAGTCCTAATGGTCTATGTAATCTTAATTAGAAAATTTAGGGCCAAATAATAAAGCCTACTTGTCATTTTGGGTGCCTAAAATAGTAGTTTCTAGTCATGGAGTTGGATAATAAAGTATTCTCCAATGATAACCCGCACCTCTAAACACAACAATTCAAATCCTAAAATTACTTTCGAACTCGCCTCTTACCAAGAAGTAAAAGTCATCGAATTGTTGAACATTACATGACCAGAGACTAATATAAAATTTAAAACATTCTACACTTTCAGATCTCACAATGGAAAGAAATAAAATATAAATACTAAAAATAGCCAAATCAGATAATAGTCTCAACAATACGCAGTCCATACAACAATTGACATACTAAAGTTCCCAAATGTAACATGGTGTCTGACTAGTAATATGATAAAATAAATATTATATGGAGAGTAACTGTAACAATATAACTCCAAGAGCCTAATCTTCTCCTCCACGCATTGTGTTTGGACCAAATGACCTGCTAGCCTCTCCTTTTGTAGTGGGTATAAAAGAGAAAGAGAATGAGTGGATCAGACAAAGTCTGGTGAATTAATTGTACTACTAGTTTATGGTATTCACAAGCAATTAACTTCATTTATAACCTACATGACCTAGGATGTCCAATTATGTTTAAGTACTGCACATAAGAATTGGTTACTTTGCAAACCAAGAGTATAATTCTAATTACACCCACACCCATAAACAACTTACAAAGGTTTCCAACCAACATTTAAAAAACTCTAGGTATATTCCTAATATATGGTCTCGATAAATAATATCCAAACCAATATTGAGTTAACATTCTCAATGACGAGCTATGCATTTCACACTTACACGCTGAGTGAAGATTGTAATGCCTGGTCTCGTGCCGAGTATACTACCTCAACAATTTATGGCCTACCTAAGCACTTGTGTCAAATTTTCAATGGTAAACGTGTCTTATGCTCTTTATCATTCAATCCGAAGCATTAACAAAATCACTATAGTGATTCCCTGGTAGGTCCAGCTGTTGCCAAACCATGTAGCCCTACTATGTAGATGCCTCCACCTCACTTCCCCGGTTCCTACATGTTTAACATGTGACCAGACGCGCCACAGTAACAATAAGAGCTTCTAATTGTGTTGTTAATTCTAGCCCTGTCGAGTTCCATGTTATGCCCTCCATGAAGTGATTACACTCATGGCACCTGTTCCATGAAGTTACGTGAACTTATAACAGTCGAGAAAGTGGGATACAAGTCCCTCTATTCACCATTGTTGGCTTGCACCAAGTCTAGGTTCAACCTATGCTTGTTAAAACAATACAGACGTCTAATTAACTATTTCAAACGTATGACCACCTTTTAAAAAAATAGTTTTCCAGGCATTCAAATGTCTGACACCCTTTTCTAGACGTTTGACCTTGATTCCAGACATCAGAAAAAGGATTCAGATATCTAAATCGAGTCGAATTCGAACTAGTTGCTCTTGGGTTGGAATTTCTTGAAATCCAGACATCCAAATTCAATTTTCAAATGTTTGGTTGAATTTTTAGATGTATGGTCGTATGTCTGGTTGGATTTTCATATAGATTATAAAGTTTATTTATTTTGGTTGTTTTCAATCGTCTTCTTCATGATTTCAGACATAGGTTTAAGGACTTATTTTCAATCATATTTTTGTGTATAGTTCGTGTTAACAAGAAAACTTATCAACATCCCCGATGCTATGTGAAAGGTAATTAAACTCAAACGAAACCAAGTTGTTGG
Organism: Allium fistulosum; assembly: GCA_030737815.1. Classification (NCBI taxonomy): domain Eukaryota; kingdom Viridiplantae; phylum Streptophyta; class Magnoliopsida; order Asparagales; family Amaryllidaceae; genus Allium; species Allium fistulosum. The sequence continues at coordinate 202,660,902 of CM060904.1, read as the reverse complement.
AAAGGTCTCTTCTATCAAAACATACCTTCTGATTAGATTGACTTAGTTGAAAGGGTTTTAGACGATAGCCCTACCTTTCGACCGGAGTGGCTTAATCGGAAGGGTTCAGAAAATAAGTTTAGGAATGCAAGCTAATGCAATAACATTCTACTCGAAACCATCCCTTTGAGTGAATCAGAAGTGACTGATCATTTCAGCTTTTCATTCCTTTCGATTACGACAAAAGGTTTGGTTCCGACACCCTTTCGATCATGTCGAAAGGTATTGTTTCGACCTCCTTTCGATCATGTCGAAAGGTATTAATATTATAACTCAGCCGCTCTCGACTTCTGGGTTTTGCTTCTTTTATTAGGGAACCCCTTCAAAAGGGTTTCAAGAGAAATTGGGGGTAAACCCCCTTTCAAATGAATTCCTCTCTGATTCATTGTTAGTCAATTACAAATTAGGATCCTATCGAAACACCCCTTTCGATTGGGTCAAGAGGAGCCCTATTCTTTCGAATCGGATCCAATTTGTAAGTGTCTAAGCTTCACTTCATTTTCATGTATAAGATCGACCTGGATATCCCCCAATTTCATAAACTCATCCTTGTCGAAACTCCATCATCATTCTTACTTTCATTGTTGGTTCTGATGATGATGTGTTTCAACTTTATGTACCTAAGTTGATCCTATGCATTGCATAGACAAAAGAAATTAAGAGAATAGGTTAGAATCATGTGCAATTGATCATAAGAGTAGCTAATGATCTAAATGATCTTCCTCGTCATCAAAATCCTTATTGAATAAGCCTTCTATCCTTTATTAATTATCCAAAATGAGTTACAAGTAATAGAGCTTTATCCCCAATTTGATTTAGGGTTTTTAGAAGACTTGATTGCAATTAAAAAAGAATTATTAGAAGAAATGAATTCAGGATTCCAGAATTCCCTCCCCAAAACCGGACCTCTTGGGTCTTATTTATAGATGCAGGTCGGCCCCCTTCCGCACCTATGCTTTCTACTCGGTCGAAGGGACCCCTCTTTATAAGTCACTCCAAGCCTTTCGAATTAGTCGAAAGGCCATGACTCCTTTCATCGCTGTCGAAAGGCATCTTTTTTTTGCTATTTAATCTACTCTTACACTTTCTTTACCTTTTCCCAGACCTTTCGACAGTTAGTTGATCATAATCTTGATTCAACAGATATGAAACTTGTAATCGGTAGCTACTAATGCATATAATAGATGTAGTTTACGAACTTCCTATGGGCAACAACCAATAGCTGCAAACAGGGACAATGAGTTATTAGTAGAAAATAAGCCTTTGTAGCTCATCCACCCTAACATATATTCTGCAAACTTTCCCATAAATTTGAATGACCTTGAAGCCTTCATTCGGATGTTGGTGAGCATCATTTTGAGTTATAAAACATCAACTCTAAACTAGGCATTAAAAAGCCAGCTCAAAATTTTCGGTTGTCTGTAGCAGTCTCAACTCTATTACTTCATACCCCCAGTTTAGGATTAAGAAATAAATAAATTTATCCCAGATTAGGATATTAACTTGCAAAGTTTAGAAGTTGATAATGAGGTATCCAGAATCAAAATAACAATATCCAAAAATAGCCGTCTATGGGGAATTTCTAAGCTTAGATTCAGGCTTTTATGGTAAATTAAACAAAAATTAGTAAATATTGTCTTCATATCAAGGTCTGAGCCCAGATCAGGGCATATGTAAGACAATTATCTTTATAAAGGAATCTTCAGCCCAGATTAGGGCATCTGTTATGTAAGCAAACATCCATAGTAATTGTTGCCAAGATAGAAATCCTTTGCCTAAATTAGGGCATATGTTGGACAACCAGAAGTCCATGGGAATTATCTTTATAAAAGGAGCCACAAACCCAGATTAGGGTATTAACGCGAAATCAAATAATGGTCCCGAAATCCAGATTTGAGTATAAAACCTATAAGTGATTAATAATGTCTCGATACCCAGATTCGGGTATAATATAGATATTTAGTGATTGATAACGAACCGAAACCCAGATTTGGATATTAGTAAGTGAAGTCCTGAAATGAATGTCCCAAAACCCAGATTCGGGTAATAATTGATGAAATTCAGATCTGAGAAACCCGAAACCCAGATTCGGGTATTTAATAGATGATGTTTAGTAATGAAAGTCCCAAGACCCAGATTCGGGTATTAATAAGTGGAGTTCTGTTCTACTCCTTTGATGCATGAACCCTTTAGGTCTTGTATATATAGAAATAATCTAATTAGCTGCCTCTTGAGCTTGGACATCTTAGTCCATAATCAGATATGACGTTTCTTAAGCTTGGACATTTTAGTCTCTTGTAGATATGTCATTTTCTCAGGCTTGGACATCTCGGTCCATTGTTTGATGAGCCTCTTCTCGGGCTTGGACGTCTTAGTCCATTATTTGATGGGCCTCTTCTCGTGCTTGGACATCTTAGTCTATTGTTTGACGGGCCTCTTCTTGGGCTTGGACATCTTAGTCCATTGTTTGATGGGCCACTTCTTGGGCCTGGACATCTTAGTCCATTGTTTAATGGGCCTCTTCCTGGGCCTGAACGTCTTAGTCCGTTGTTGTCCAGCTCTCTTGGTTAGCTCATCTTAGAGGCTGGAACCAAGGACTTACCTGACCTCCCTCCAGGAGGCGCCCTGCCCTGGACCTTTTGCGACGCGGACATGGGCTTGTTTGGTGCTTTACCCTAGCCATCTTATGGCATGGATAAAGGCTTACTCTGTCTTCCTTCCAGGAGGTGCCTTACCCTGGCCATAGCGTGGCACGGATAAGGGCTTGTTCGGTGCTTTACCCTGGCCATGTTATGGGGCAAGGCTTACTTCATCCTCCCTCCATGAGGTGCCTTGACCTAACCAGAAGTGCGGCCAAGGGCTTGTCCAATGCTTTAACTTGGTCATCTCATGGCGCGGCTAAAGGCTTACCCGCCCTCCTTCCAGGAGGAGCTCTACCCTGGCCATCTTGGCATGGACAGAGGCTTTCTACCATCTTAGGTAGTATCTAAATATAAGGAGCATTTCACTCCCAACCATGTAGATTTTCTTTTTGAAGAAAGAGATGCTTTATTCATTCATCTTTGGAAAATATGGCCTCAAATGTTTGGCATTCCATGTTCTAGGAGCCATATTACCGTCTGGTCGGCATAATTTGTAAGCTCCCGGCGGGATTACTTTGCAAACGATTAATGGTCCTTCCCAATTTGGTCCCAAAGGTCTAATTGTGGGGTGTTTGGTATTTTCCATCACTCTTCGAAGTACCAAGTCTCCTTCATGAAATGACCAATTTCTCACTTTTGAGTTATAGTATTTTGAGATTCTTCTTTGATATTCTGTGATTATTACCATTGCTTCATCTCTCAATTGATGTATTAAATCTAAGGATTCTTTTTTCAGCTCTTGATTCTTATCAAATGCGTAGGCGATCCTTCGGTGTGAAGGTGTCTCAATCTCAATTGGCAACATCGCCTCACACCCATATGTCAAAGAGTAGGGAGTATGTCCTATTGCCATTTTGGTGGATGTTCAATAGGCCCATAATACAAGTGGTAGTTCTTTTACCCAATTTTCTTTTGCCTTGTTTAGCCGATTTTTCAGAATAGTCTTTATGGTTTTGTTCGCAGCCTCAACTACCCCATTCGCTTTTGGATGTAGAACTGCTGAAAAACTTTTAATGATTCCATTCTTATGACAAAAGTGGGAGAATTCTTTGCTGTTCCATTGTCAGAAATTATCTTTTAGGGAATTCCAAATCTGGTTATAATATTCTTGATAACTAATTTGAGCCCCTTCCCAAAAGTAATATTTGGAAGCGGCTCCGCTTCAACCCGTTTGGTGAAATAGTCTATGTCAACTATAGCATAATTTGCCCTCCTTTTGAGATTGGCAATGGGCCGATTAAATCTATTTTCCATACATCAAAGGGCTATGGACTTGTTATGGGAGTCAACTGACTTGGGGGCAACCTAGGAATTTTTAAATATTTTTGACACTTTTTGCATCTTTTCACATATTCGATGGCTTGGCTTACCATATGCGGCCAATAAAATCCCTACCTCATTATTTTATTCGCCAACTTTGTTCCATTTGAATGATCCTCGCAAAATCCATCAGGTGCTTCAACCATTTATTTTATTCCTTCATTCATGCTTACACATGTTAGATAGGGAAGAGCATATCTTTTTTTATAGAGGATTCCATCCATTATTATGAAGGTTGGAGCTTGTCTCCTGATTTTCCTTGCTCACCTTTGTCTGATGGTAGTGTTCCTTTAACAAGGTATTCTACAATGGGTGCCATTCAGATGCCATTATCTATGTTATTTGGACTAGGTTGGTGGACCCTTTTATCTGATATTTCTTTATTACTTTCTCTTCTCTCTTCCTCTTGAGATTTTGCTTGAGACCTTGTTAGAGCTAAAAATTCTTTCCCCTGTTTGGATGCCTCTTCTTCAATACTTGGAATTTCTTGATATCCCACTGGAACAATACGTGTCTTCGGGGCTCCCCTTGAGCTTGCTTGTTTTGCTAGGGATTCTGCTTGAGAATTTTCTGCTCTTGGGACTTGGGGTATTGAAAAGTCTTTAAACAAAGAAAACATTCTTAATATCTTTTTTACATATAAGGATAGCTTGGGATCCTTGTTTGATATTCCTGTTTCACTTGGTTCACCATTAGCTAAGAATCACTAAAAATCTATATCCGTGGAATTTTGAGTTCTAATGACAAGGTTAATCCCGCTACCATAGATTCATATTCTGCCACATTGTTAGTTGCAGAAAATCCCAATTTCATGGCATAATGTAAACGATGTCCATTCGGTGTGATGATTACGTATCCTGCACTGGCCCCTTGTTCATTTGATGCGCCATCAGTGAATAATTGCCACATGGGCTTCTGATCTTTCTCCTTTTCCGACCACTCCTTAATAAAGTTAGTGCACTCACTAATGAAGTCTGCTAATGCTTGCCCCGTGATTGCAGCTCGTGGTTGAAATTCTATGTCATATTGGCTGAGCTCAATTCTCCATTTTACCAGCCTTCCTGAAGTTTCTGGTTTACTAAAGACTTGCTTAAGGAGAAAATTGGTCAATACCTTGATCGGATGTGCTTGGAAATATGCTCCAAGCTTTCGAGCTGTTAAAATCAAGCAATATGCTAACTTTTCAATCATTGGATATCAGACTTCTACATCCTTCAACCGTCTGCTCACATAATATACTGGAAGTTGTGCCCCATTCCCTTCTCCAATCAATATTGAGCTAACTGCATGTTCTGAAACTGCCATATATAGAGATATGGTTCCCCATTCTCGGGACTTGAAAGTATTGGAGGCTTTCCCAAGTGGCTTTTTTGTTCCTAAAAGGTTTTTCTACAATCTTCCCCCCATTCAAAGTTCTTTTTCTTCTTAATTACATCAAAGAAGGGTATACACTTATCGGTAGCCTTAGAGATAAATCTGCTTAGGGCAGACACCCTTCAATTCAAACTCATCACTTCCTTACTGGTTTTAGGTTCGACCATGTCCTTAATGGCTTGAATTTGATCTGGAATGGCTTCGATTCCTTGGGCACTTACAAGTTAGCCTAGAAACTTTCAAGATGGACTCCAAAAGAACACTTTTGTGGGTTTAGTTTCATTTGATATTTCCGGAATACTTTGAACATCTCTTCCAAATCCTTGAGATGATTTTCGGATTCTCCAGACTTTACCAGCATATCGTCCACATAAACTTCCATGTTCCAGCCGATTTGCTCCTTAAACATTCAATTGACCAACCTTTGATATGTCGCACCTGCATTTTTCAATCCAAAGGGCATTGCTTTGTAACAATAAATCCCCCACTCGGTTATGAAGCTAGTATGCTCCTCATCTGGTTTGAACATTGGTATTTGGTTATACCCTGAATAGGCGTCCATAAGAGATAACAACTTGTGTCCGCTTGTGGCGTCTACTAATTGGTCTATTCGTGGAAATGGGAAACAATCTTTTGGACATGCTTTGTTCAAATCCGTGTAGTCAATGCAAGTCCTCCATTTTCCATTTGATTTCTTTACCAGTACTGGATTGGCTAACCACTTTGGGTAGTATACTTCCCAAATAAATCCATTCTCAAGGAGTCTGTTAACCTCTTCTTTTAAAGCTTCTGACTGTACTTTATCCATCTATCTCTTTCTCTGCCTTATAGGAGTTGCTCCTGGATTAATGTTGAGGGCGTGATACATGATCGTTGGATCAATTCCCACCATATCGGAATGTGATCAGGAAAATACATCTTTGTTAACTTTGAGAAATTATATCAAATCCTTCTTTAAGTCACCTTTAAGATCCTTTCCCACCTTAACCACTTTGGTAGCATCATCTGAGTCAATGTACGCTTCCTCAAGATCCTTTATGGGTTTATCCTCTCCGTTTCCCCTCGGTAATCAAATTCTGTGACTATTGGTATTCCTTCCACTGAGTTTGCATAAATTCTCTTTCTCTTGCCTCTAGAAAGGAATGTACCTTTGATACATACGTTTGTTAGCTTTATTAATTTTAATATTTGCTTCGAATGTTTGATGTGAAAATCCATCATCTGAAAGCTGTAAAATAGTAGAAGAATCAAGGTACGCAAAATACTCCCTTTGTACTAGTTAAGAGTAGCAAAATACATTTCCTGAGAGCTAAACTGCTCTCCTCGGACAGTTCCCCAGCCTCTCTTTGTCAGGAATTTTACCATGAGATATTTCGGGGAGACAAAAGCATACATCTCATCAAGAGCTAGCCTGCCAAAGAAGGTGTTGTAGTAGAAGGGTTGATTGATTATCACAAAAATAGTTTCAAAGGTTCTGCTGGTTGGTGGCACCTCCATTTGTACGAGCAGCTTTATCTGTCCCACTGGAGTTGATTCTTTGTTATTAAATCCAAATATGGGCTCCATGCTTGGCTCCAGCCTGTCTTCAGGAATGTTCATCTGATTGAAGGCATGCTTGAAGATTACATTGATTGCACTATCCATGTCAACCAGTATTTTAGAGACGATAGATAATTCTATCTATGCGGTAATCATCAAAGGATCATTATGAGGATGGTGAACCCCTTTTCTTAGCTCTTGTGGAGTGACAACCAGGTTAGGCATCTGAATGTTGAGACGTGGATTTTTCATTGGGGGGTCCTCTTGGCCAGAATAGATACCTTCCTTTGCTTCTTTAATGTACCTGCTTCGGGCCTCCTTGCTATTTCCTATTGGATGTGGCCCACCATGGATCACATCAATTCTATTGATTGGGGGGCTCAAGCTTAAGGTGTCCTCATCTTCCAACACATTCACAGCATTGCTTGGACATTTCTGTGGACTATTCTCTTTCACTGGGTTTTCTGCTGATCCTAAAAAAACTCCTTCAAATGACCTTCTCGAATCAGCTTGTGGATAATTTCAGCCAAAACCCTACATTCATCAGTTTTGTAGCCGTTGGCTTTGTGATAAGTGCAATAGTCTCCTCCCTTTTTCTATTCAGGGTTGTTCTTGGCTTTAAAGGAGACCGAAAAGTTGACTCTTTCCTTGGCTACTGCATACACATAAGATAGTGGCTTATTTAAAGCAATTGTGTTAGCTATTGGTTCTTCCCATCTCGTTCTTTTGTGCCCATGGTCTTGACCCCTTCTTTCTTGAGGATAGTTTTCTTCTTGGCATGGTAAAGCTCATCCATCCAGATGAAATTATCAGCTTGGAAATGGAAGTCTTGTAAGTCTTTGCAGCCTTTAACAAAGAGTTGTTTCCAGAAGGGGGTGTTTTCAATTAAGCCAGAATGAACGGCTATAAGCTTATCTCGATCGTCCATGTCTTTGGCCTTTAAAGCTGCAGCATTAAACCTCCTCAAGGTAATCTCCCAAGGACTCTCCCTGCCTTTGTTTTATATTAGCCAAAACTGTGTAGTCGATCGTGGGATCTTTGCAAATGCAGAACCAGGTAGAAAATTCATAAGAAAACTGCTACCATGAGTATAAAGTTTTCTCCTGGTATGCTTGTACCATTTTGCTGCTGCTCCCTAAAGAGTGACTGGGAACAATCCGCATCTGATAGCTCCAGATGCATTGTACAAGTCCATTTGGCTATCAAAAGCCATCAGATGATCGTCCGAGTCTGTAACCCCATGATATTTCATTGATGGGATCTTGACATATGGCAGGATAACTATAGCCATGATCTCATCAGTGAAGGGAGGCACTCTTCCATTGTCATTAACATTCTCGTCCATTGTTCTCTTCCCTTTTGAATTCATAGCATCTTTTATCGCCTTTTCAGCAGCATCTTTTAGGTAAGCTTCGACATTGCCATAATTTTTCTGGTCCGGGCAATATTCCTTTAATGTTGAACTCCAAGATTGCTCAAGTGATTTGTCGAGAATTCTTCCCTGATGGTTAGCTTTTGATTGGGGGAGTTCTTTCTTCTTCAAGGACATCGGATCCACTTTGCCTTTATACTCATTGAAATTAGCTTTCAGATTCCTTCTAGGGGAGACCACCTCTTCCTCGTGAGTTTTCTTTGGAGTTTTCAAAGATTTTTGAGATATGGCCATCTTAACTAGCCCTTGCATCTCTTGCAGCTGCTGTTCCAAGTATTTGATTTTAGCTGTATTCTCGTCTTGTTGTGTTGGTGATGAAGTTTGTCCAGGAACGACCCCATCAAAATTAAAAGGTGGAGCTATATTCTCCTCCAATGTGGTGGTGCGTATTGCTCTTTCCTTAATTCCACTTAATCGTTTAGATATCATTTTTCCTATGCAAAAAAATGTGTCACAATTAGTCTGTAATTTAACCACAAGGTCGGAGGTTCAAGCCCTCCTTCTAGCGCCAAAAATGTTAACAAGAAAACTTGTCAACATCCCGATGCTATGTGAAAGGTAACTAAACTCAAATGAAACCAAGTTGTTGGAAAGGTCTCTTCTCTCGAAACAAACCTTCCGATTAGATTGACTTAGTCGAAAGGGTTTTAGATGATAGCCCTACCTTTCAACCGGAGTGACTTAATCGAAAGGGGTCAGAAAATAAGTTCAGGAATGCAAGCTAGGTAATAGCATTCTGCTCAAAACCATTCCTTTGAGTGAATCAGAAGTGACTGATCATCTTAGCTTTTCATTCCTTATGATTACGATGAAAGGTTTGGTTCCGACACACTTTCGATCATGTCGAAAGGTATTGTTCCGACCTCCTTCGATCATGTCGAAAGGTATTAATAATATAACTCGATCACTCCCGACTTCTTGGTTTAGCTTCTGTTATTAAGGAACCCCTTCGAAAGGGTTTCAAGTGAAATGGGGTATAAACCCCTTTTCGAATGAATTCCTCTCTGATTCATTGTTAGTCAATTACAAATTGGGATCCCATCGAAACACCCATTTTGATTAGGTCGAGAGAGGCCCTATTCTTTCGAATCGGATCCAACTTGTAACTTTCTAAGCTTTGCTTCATTTTCATGTATAAGATCGACCTGGATATCCCCCAATTTCATAAACTCATCCTTGTCCAAACCCCATCATCATTCTTACTTTCATTGTTGGTTCTGATGATGATGTATTTAAACTATATGTACGCAAGTCAATCATATGCATTGCATAGACCAAAAGAAATTAAGAGAATAGGTTAGAATCATGTGCAATTGGTCATTAGACTAGCTACTGATCTAAATGATCTTCCTCATCATCAACATCCTTATTGAATAAGCCTTCTCTCTTTTATTAATGATCCAAAATAAGTTACAAGTAATAGAGCTTTATCCCTAATTCGATTTAGGGTTTTTAGAAGACTTGATTGCAATTAAGAAAGAATTAGTAGAAGAAATGAATTCGGGATTCCAAAATTTCTTCCCCAAAACCGGACCCCTTGAGTCTTAGTTATAGATGTAGGTCAGCCCCCTTCCACTCCTATGCTTTTTTCTCAGTCGAAGTGACCCCTCTTTGTATGCTGCTTTTAGTCGAAAGGTCATGAATCCTTTCGACGCTGTCGAAAGGCATCTATTTTGTGCTCTTTGATATACTCTTGCACTTCCTTTATCTTTTTCCAGACCTTTCGACTGAGTCGAAAGGGTCCTTTGACAACCTTTTTCCTTTGTTGAACTTTAAGCATTGCGTCCTTCATAACACCTTCCAACACCGTCGAAAGGTTTCCAAACGTGCCTTTTCTTTCATGTTGGCTTGTTGCTATTGGAAATAAGATAGAAGCCTCCGACTCCGTCGATAGGTTGCTCATACCGGTTTCGAACATATTGAAGTACCAATGGTTTCGATGATGTTGGGTAGCCTTCGAATGCATGCTTGAGAATTGAGGCGGAACCTTCCCCTAATATTATCGGCCTTGACCGGTTCGAAAGGCTTGTAAATGCTTTCGAAAGGGTTATGATAAGGGCGAAACCTTTAGTTCTGAAAGGTTTAGCGTGTAATTGGGAGATTATCATCCATTGCCTTCGAAAGGGGTTTCGAAGCCGACTTTTCTTATTTATCTATGTCAGAAGGTTGGAAATGGCGGAAGTGTACTCCTGTTTCCATCTGAATCGAAAGCTTCCACACTGTAAGAGCAGCTGGTGCCTTTGACTCCTTCGAAACTTTCTTATTGCCTTCGAAACATTTTCTTATGACCTTTGTCAAAACCTATGCCTATTACTTCATCGAAACCTCACTCTCATTAACCTTCTTTCATACTTCTGCTCTTGAGTGATTTTTATAGCTAATAGTCCGTACCTTGATTACACGAATTTAACTTGTTAATTTCCTGACTATAGACGTTTATTTACGCTATTTTATATCTAACTACCTATGTGCTTCCAATTAGAATTCTATGTATATTTAAAACTATCAAATAAATTCAAGGCGAAATAAAGGGTATTTGATTTCTTCATATATCCAAACCAAACCAAACATTATCAATAAAAATTTATCTTTATAGATTTGATATGAATTCAGTCTATCCTATTTTCCTTTATCAATAATTATTCTGTTAAACTAACAATTAGTGATTTCCATTATCATCGATCATTTAAATTCATAGCTAAATGGTAATTCAAATTAAATTTAAGTTGGAGTTATTATTCAGATTCAAGAATTATATCAACAAGCCATACAGAATCATAAAGGAACCTAATTACTTATGTCAACATAAATGTTGTAATATATTCACTCACCTTTTCAAAGCTATCTTCCTCCTAACTTGATTTGAATCGCCGTCCTTCCTTTCTCTACTTCTTCTAATCTTGATTTTCTCCTTTTAATTTGATTTTCTCTTTTTTATTTGATTTTTCTTTATATTATTTTTATTTTGATGTAGAAACTTTTGAAGAGATAGAAGAGTTTGTTTAGATTGAGGAGTTTCTGAGAGAGAGAGAGAGAGAGAGGTAGAGTGAAGAAATGTATGTACAGATGACAGTGAGGGTTTGAAATAATAATGGACGCTATGGTCTAATTTATAGCTGAAAACTAGGGTTTTCTAACTTATGCCCAAAATCAATATTTATCAAAAACTACTGACTATTTTTTTCGGTATATCCAACCCGTTTTATCAAATTTGACAAGTTATATGTGTTTTCTAATTGTAAATGACATTCCAGACACAATGCAATAGGTCCCGAGGCTTAATTTCAAAAATTTTGAAAATTTATATTTTAATCCTTTAATGTAAAATTACATTTTTTTCCCTTAATATTACTTTTATTTATTATCAAAATTTTCAAGGCGTTACATTCTCCTCCCCTTAAGTGGGGTTCGTTCGCGAAATCAAGGATATTAAAATGTAATTCGCTCATACAACCAATATCTACAACCATCTACTCAACCATTAACCATTTGTAAACATTGTTATTAAATTCAAAATTTCTAAAGCACTATATACATATATGAATGAAGTGCATATGAATATATGGATAAGGTAAAATTAGGCGGTCTCCTGAACTAGTCGACTTCTTGAAATGCAAGTGCTTATGCCATGTATGTAAAATGTACCCTACTTCCTGTATTTGCAATTATATATGAATAAGCAACCATTCAATACATATGCAAAAATGCAACAACCATCTGCATATAACTGATAAAATAAAATGAGTAAAGTTGTGTATGTTGTAGGCTAACCTAAATATATCAGCCCATAGGTGCAATGCTAAGTAATAAAACTCATTCATTAGCAATCATCATCCAAAAAATGCCCTAGCAATATGTTCACAACCATGCCTAGCATCCAAACATTCCTACCTATGGAATATTCTAAGCAAAATACTATTTGCACTAGTAATTATACTAACTTAGATGGAAACGTACTAGAAAAGATCTTTGGATGGGTAGCTTGGATTTTCTCCTCGGGATCCCATATACTATCAGCTGGATCGTCTCCCCATCGGACTCTAACCAATTTAATTATTTTGTTGTGAAGTTGTCTTCTTCCAAGCTCAATAATATGGATAGGTGCATGATGAACAAGTGACACTCTATTTGCTCCAAGTTCTTCCAACCGAATCGGCTTGACCACGACAGCTGAATCGTGTAGACACTTTCGCAAGTGTGACACATGGAAGACATTGTGAACACCCGCCAACTTTTCAGGAAGCTTCATTCTATATGCTAACTTCCCTAATCTCTCTGTAACATCCCGTATCTGGAGGCCAAAAGCTAAGCGCTATGGATGCTGCAGTCATCCACAGTATTAACTTTTGGTGATGAAATACGGTAATGTTAATGGTATCCATAATATCAGAAGCACTTGAATACGAACAAAATAATAAATTTTCAAAATAAATAATTTTAGTGATTACATTTCAAACAAATCATATCCAAGTTACAAAAATCCTAACGTATTCCCAGGCAATGATCAAATATAATTACAACAATACGCCAAGAGCGACATATGAAGATGCCCCCTTATATGATCAAAACAATATAAACATAAATGTCTTAATACACAGCGGAAATAAATTTAAAATAGAATTCCTAAATTTAGCTATCTATCAGCCACCTACTCGTCTTCGTAAGCTTATTCGCCAAAATATGCTAAAATCTGAAAACCTAAACCCTCAACCTACTCAAATTAATTGTGAGCACCCGAGAGTTTAAGGGGAAACAAAAACTTCGAGTCAGACATAAAGCCTGGTATGAATAATTTCTGTTACATCTTTGTTTACTGATATATAGTGAAACCATGTCGCTTAGCGGAATGGGTTTCCCCTCACTAATATCGCTTTTCAAAACGTATATTTTGCAAATCCTTTCCTCCAACCAAACTGGTTAATCAACTGATAATAATAATAATATAATAAGATCCATTATGCTAAAATAGGATATAAATGGACTATCTGTCCTAAATCCGAGCTAACTGCTCCTTTCTGGACTAACTGTCCTAACTCTGATTATACCAAAATAGCAATATCCTTTATGCTAAATAATGGACTATCTGTCCATAAAACATGTTAAAAAGGGTGGACTAATTGTCCTTAAGAAGTAGCAAGGTCCGTTATGCTAACAAATGAATCATCTGTTCATATATGGGCTAACTGCCCTTATCTGGACTAAATGTCCTTTGGGCTGACTGTCCTCAAAATGGACCGACTATCCGAATTTAAATGAGCCACTGTCCGAATTTTCTTTGAATTAACTACCCTTTAAATTTTCCTTGAAAACCTTTTCAAAATGATTTAGTCCATCAAATCATATATATATAAGGAAAATATATCTTTAGCTTTACTCTAAGCTATTTTGCCATGTTATATATACTTTACCCAAAATAATGTTGATGATGTTCAATATGGATTATCTATCCTTTTAAAATAAGTTAAAGTCCTTTATAACTTAAAACACTTAGCCTATATGCCTAATCATATTATTCGAATCCTTTGTTTAAAACATTTAAACAACCTTTCGAAGACAATGAAGGTAACCCCTTCAAAACCATTAATAAAACCCTTCGAAATCATTGAAGGTAACTCCTTCAAAACCATTAAAAAGCCTTTCCTTTATAAGCTTTATACCATATGACATCCGCCTTTAAATCCTTTAAACCTTAGCCTTCAGAAAACATTAAAAAACCCATACCTTTTGACCTTGTCGAAAGGTTTCCCCTTTCGACCATGTCGGAAGGTTTCATTTCCACCTTGTCAGAAGGTCTGGGGGACCACTTCTTTGAAATCATCGAAAAGCTTTCGAAAGCATTGAAACTTAAAACCTTTCGAAGTCATTGTGTTCCACATGCTTCACTATAGACTATCAAATCCTGATTCCCTTCTAGAACAACCAACACAGGTGCATGGGTCAATAAGTGTTTCAAATCTGGAATGCTTCCTCACACTTACCGGTCCACACAAACTTCACATCCTTCCTCGTCAGCCTGGTCACCAGCGCTGCTATCCGCGAGAAATCCTTAATGAACCTTCGATAATACCTAGCCAGCCCAAGGAAACTCTTAATCTTGTTTACTATCTCAGGTCTCTTCCAATTATTCACTGCCTCGATCATAGTCGGAACCACCGACAACCCTCTTCTGAGACCACATGACCAAGAAAATTCACCTCCTTCTTCCAGAAGTGACACTTCAAAAACTTCGCTTTCAGCTGATGCTGCCTCAGCGTCTCAAGCACCACTCTAAGATGAACATCATGCTCTCTTTAATCCTTAGGGTAAATCAAGATATCATCTATGAAAACTAGAACGAACCTATCTAAGTGCTCTCGGAAAATCCGATTCATCAAATCCACAATGAAAGCTGGAGCATTCGTCAGTCTGAACGGCATAACTAACCATTCGTATGACCCATATCTGGTCCTGAACGCCGTCAAAGGTATACTATCCTCTGCTACCCTGAGATGATGGAAACATATTGCTAAATCTAACTGAGAAACTACCTTTGCTCCACTTAGTTGGTGAAAAAATCGTCAATTCTGGGCAATGGATATCGATTCTTTATCTTCCTCTCATTCAAATTACGATAATCGATACATAGCCTCAACGATCCATCTAGCTTCTTAGCAAACACTACCGCTGCACGCCATAGTGAACTGCTCGACCTGATAAAACTCTTGCCTTCCAGATCCACCAACTGCACCTTCAACTCCCTCATTTCTGAAGGGGTCATCCTGCTTGGCGGGCTACTCACTGGTTCTGCTCCCGGAACCAAATCTATCTGAAACTCAATAGCTTACTTCGGCGGCAATCCTACTACAGGCTCAAACACATCTACGAATTCTCTAACCACAAGAACTCGGCTTAACTCATCATCTGAACCCAAAGCACCCAACAAAGTAAACACCTCACCGCTAGTACTTTCTGTTTAACATGGACTAGGATAGATTTGATTGATGTAAAGGATTAGAAACTTGGTTTGTATAATTTCTAAAAATTTGAAAGTACAACTCTTAAATCTGTAAAATAAATTATATAAATTGTCTTAGGTATCAAAAGCTAGGGTTTATGATCTCTGATGATCCGAGACGAAGCGGTGGTGGCCGAAAGTGAGAACGATGTCAAAAAATATAAAAACCCAAAACCTGTAAACTTGAATAAATACGTACAATGGAGGAGTAATGGCCTAGACCGGTGCACCGATGCACATCTATTTTTGCCTATATGAATCTCGGCTAAATAGCACAATATAAATATATAGATGTAATTTGATTCGTGCTTTCTCTTATATTCTAGAAGGTGGTCTAAGTCATGACGAGGCGAGTGACCATGCAATGGAATGAAAGGATGTATGGTGCATTATGGTGATATGAAGTGAATGGATATATGGCATGCGATGGTGTTATGAAATGAATAAATATTGAATGGTTTGGTTGTTTTGTAAAGAGAATATAAATATACTTTTATACGTGTTGTGATACGAGATTGAGATGCAATGGTGAATGTGTACAAAAATGAGTGTGGGGTGCAGGATAGACGACCAAGATTGTGTATGCAGATACACATGTGGACCAGTAACACATTTGGAGGATCCAGGCATGACGATTTGCTCTCCGGTACTGCTACGATAGTCTAGGTGGAGGGATGGATTTAAGCGACCCTATAGGGCACGAGTCTAGTCCAGGACGTGAGTTCAATTAGGTAGCACAAGGACAATAAGGGACCCTGTAGGGCATGAGGCTAGTCTAGGGCATGATTCCTATACGCGGTTGATGTGATAGTGGATAATGGGCGACCTTGCAGCATATGAGGCGAGTCCAGGGAAGCGAGTTCACATAGACGTGATGCGATATGACTAAATTTATGTGAGAATTAGGTATGAAATGGAAACGTAACATAGGGTAGCTGGACGATAGACTCATATCATGCTATAGTATTATTTTTGTAGTATATGTAGAGTAGATTATGGCTCATTCACTGGACTTATGTCCGACCAACTCCTACTTTCATATACCTATATCCAGGTTGATGGAGTTTAGGGATGATATAGTATCAAAGATGAAGATTTATTTATATAGTGTATATGTGGAGTAGATCGGTATTGTATCTGGGTTTGAATCTGTATTTATGGACTAGGTTGTACCTATATTTATTTAGAAATGTGTATTTTACATTTCATTCATGGTATGGTGATGTGACTATGGTATTGATTCTATATTATATTTGTTTCCCTCTGCTATAGACTCTGAAAGCATATAGTTTTAGTTAGAATTACACTTAGTATCTGTATCCATCCTAATGATTCCATAGTTTATATGTTATATCTAAAATCCTAACGACTTGCCCCTTCAGTTTTTGGGTGTCGGTGTCGGTGTTTGTTCGGGCGTCGAATCCGGGGTTAGAGAGCACATGTTGTTACAAAAAGAATATCGCTTCTAAGAGATATAAAGCATTAAAACAAGAGGTATAGACTCTCCTCAGCAATGGATTTATCCGAAAATCTAAATACCCCGTATGGGTGGCTAGTCTGGTACTATTTTGGAAACCCAACAGGAATTGGAGGGCGTATTGATTTCTTTGACCTCAACAAAGTCTATTCAAAAGATAGCTTCCCTCTAGCACACATCTACTAGCTTGTGGAGAAGACTAATGGACTTAAACTGCTTCTTTCATTGATGTCTATTCTGGTTATAATCAAATCTCTGTGCATGGTCCCGACTTGGAACACACTTCAGTCATAGCCAACATAAGACTTTATTGTTACAAGGTAATGCCCTTCGAATTTTGGAACATGGGAGCAACCTACCAGCGACTTGTGTTAATAAGATGTTCATAAAACAAATTGGGAGGCCGACGAAATGCTGGTTAAATTTGAGAAAGGGCAGACATGTCCTAAATCTTGCTAAAAACTTTAGCATCCTCTACAAATACAATATGAAGTTGAATCCCAATAAATATTCATTTGTTGTTTGCTCTAGCAAATTATTGGGGTACTTGATGAGCACCAAATGAATCGAGACAAATCCCAATAATATTATAGCCTTATACGACATGTAAATCCCCTGCAACATCAATTAAGTACAAAGCTTTAATGGGATGATCACTGCCCTTGGCCATTTCATCTCTCGGGTTACGGATAGGTGTATCCCTTTCTTCAACGTTGTAAAGAAGGGGAATCCTTTACGGGGACTGATGAGTTCACCAAGGCATTCAAGAGTTGAAAATTCATTTTTTCGCTATGTCCTGTCTAGTACTCATATTTTGCAGACTCATATTTTATTATGTATATGATGATGTATATTATTCCGCTGTGATCTGTGACTCTGATTCTGATTTATCTATATTATATACTGTTTTGAATATTTTTAATCGGTGTGTTTATTACTTTGTATTAATACTGTACACGTCTAAATTTCAGTTCAGATCCTCAAAAAGGTATTAAAAAAAGACGTGTTGGTGTTAGTATAAAGTTATATTCACAATCGATCGCCCTTAACCAGCCGTATTCTCCGGATTAGCAGATGGCATTACTTGTAATGTTCTTTGCTAAAATGGGCATAATGGTGGGGTCATTACAGTTCTCTCCAAACCTATTGATGGGCCCGAAAACAAGGTACTCTAGGTCAGGGCATTTAATGAAAAAAGGGTAAGGCCAGCATGGTCCTCGCCACACCAGGTCGACAAGCCATTTTTTTTGCCGTGAGGTTGGACTTAAAGGAAACAAACAATGAAGATGAATCCAAAGCCATCCTATCCAGTCTTAGAATGGAAAAAGAAATCAAAATGGAAGCAATCTATATGTACAATGACTCCTCGTTGGTCATCTATCAAATAAGAGAGAGGTTCCAATTAAAGGGAAAAAATTGGCCCTATAAGTCACCGAAGTCTAGAAACTCAGCATCACCTTCTCAAATTTCAAGCTAAAGTAAATACCTAGAGAAAAGAACACCAAGACAGATCACCCAAGTCAAGGACGGAAGCATCTCGGAGATAGGGGTGTAAACGGTTCTGACTGGACCCGACTGATGTGTGTCCTAGTCCTATCCTATAAGAGATTCGGATGGATATGGACCGGATAAGATTTAAATTCAAACATTTTCATATGAACCAGACAACATTTGGACAATAAAAAACATCGAACATTTTTGGACGGACATATATTCGTACATATTTTCTTGTCATAATTTGTGTCTTAAATGAGAATTGTATGGACATGGACTGGACACCTTACAACTTTGGACATAGCTGAATGTCGGACAATCGTACAAAATTTACACTCCTGGGGGAAGAAGAGGCTAACCCTTAGAGTCCCGTGGAAATCCGAAGTGCGGTGCTTTGAACAAGGGTCAACCGCCATGGAAATCAACGACGAACAACAAGATTATAGTTGGATGACTCTATTGTTAAAGTATTTGGCGAACGGGGAGTTATCCAATGAGCGCAAATTTTTCACTATTATACACCTTGTATTTCTGCATACGATGTTAATAAAATCAATTCCCTATCAAGTTAGGCACTTGCAGTTTTTTATTTATTAGCTACCCATAACTACAGTGTACAGAAACACATAGTTTGCTAGTGAACAGAAATAGTTGATCAAATTATCTATGTTGAATAATGTCTATATTTACTTTGTTACTTTTGGAATGATTTACCATGTATTATATTCTTTAAGGTATAATCTTTGCTTCAAATTTATCTTTGTACTGATCCATTAACCAATTAATTAAGCAGAAATTCAGTAAACAATAAATGTGACTATAAATTTATCTTTGTAATGATATATATTTCGGATCAAGAATTATAATCCACTTTCAAAACTAAAATAACTTTACCTGCTGACATGATATGCAAACTGACATATACTGAACAATACCCATTATCTAACTTTATGATTGAATTATAATTACCTAAGTACATAAAAGCATCAATCACATGTGTATAAAACTACTGCAAAATATGATTCAATTTTCATCAAATCTTTAGAGATGAAGAGTGAGATCAAGCTCATCTTCTACCTTTGGATCGTCAACTCTTGATTGATTTTCATTAGACAATGATACACCATCATGTGTACTCTTGCTGCATTGCGAATTTATGTCACCGGTACTCTTATTAAGTTCTCCATTGTGTTCAAAAGTGCTTGAAAATAGTTTTTGGTTTCCACTGATACGAAGATCAGTTCTATTTTCAGTAGAAGAGTTACAGGAATTCAGTATATCACGAATGTTGTTTTTCTTTAGCAAATTCTCTCTTTCATCCAGCTTTGTTTCTTTATTAGGATATGAATTGTTCAAAACAAAATCAATAGTATTACTAATTCTAGGATATCCCAATTAAAGAAAGCTATTATCATTACTCCTAACATAATTCAATGCATTAAAGCTATGGTTGCTATTTGGATGAGGAGAGCTATATGGATGGTAGCGGTTTCCATATCTTCTTCTACACCATTGAGATAGATGATTAAGGTTTTTATGGCCGTTTTGCATGAAAGAGCCAGAATGTGAAGAGTTTGAGTTAAAATAACCATTTTGCTCACTTCATTGTGATTTTATAGAATTAATTCGCTCCATGCAGTGAGAATTTTGATGACCACCTAGAGCTTGAGAGGAAAGAAAGATCTTATCACGAAATTTACATGGATAAGTATTTTCAGTACTTTTTGTTGTGACTTTTCCACATTGTTCTCGATTGCACATTGCCTGTTTGAGTAAACACGAATAGATGAAAATGTTAATAACAAAATCATTAAAAGATGGAACTGTTCTAATTTTGAAGAAGAATACAAATTCGAAGTTCGACCATAAACCATTATGACAGTACCTATGATTTTAGTGCTAATATAAACTAATTTCTTTTGAAAATGCCATTTATTGATTGATCGATAGGTTTAGAAATCTAGCTATCCATTGTAGAAATTTCAATATTGTGAAGGAGAATGAGTAGAAGAACACAAACATAAAGTAAGCAAAAGAAAGAGATACTTACTTCTATTCCTGAATGATGGGATTAGAGGGGAAAAAATGTAATCTAATTTTTTTGTTTATGCACTACCATTTTATATAGTGAAAGCCTAATAGTATTATATAAGGAAAATGATTCATTCAATTGTTAGGTTTATCTCTTATACATGAATCAATTCAATTAAAATCCACAAAATTAATTGATAAGATTGTATATTGACTATAATTATAGTTTTGTTCCTTCTTTATACATGAGTCACTCTCTACGTTATATTATTAAATCCTTTTATGCTATATTGGATGGTTTAATGGTTGGATCATTTAATATATGAATTAATGGTTTTTTCTTCTTTGTAAAGATAGACAACAAACAACTCTGTTATTGTTTAATGAATCCATTTTTAATTAGAAAATGAATTAATTAAGATGTGCACTTCCTATGTAGAGATACATTGCTTTATAGTTTATATAATGGTGATCAAAATAGCATGCTTGTTTACTGGTTTAGATCTCCTTCTCTTTAAACCGACTTTTGTCAATAATAATTTGATATGTACTGGTTCTGAGACTGCCATATATAAGTATAAGTTTTCTCCATTCTTGGGGCTGGATAATATTGGTGGCTTTTCCAAATGATTTTTTAATTCTTGGAAGGCTTTCTTATAGTCTTCTCCCTACTCAAAGTTCTTTCTTTTCTTGATTACATTGAAGAATGTGTTGCATTTATCGGTTGCCATGGAGAGGAATTTGCTCAAAGCTGCAATTCTACCATTTAAACTCATTACGTCTTTGCTGGTTTTGGGCTCGGCCATGTCTTTGATAACTTTGATCTGGTCAGGACTGGCTTCAATCCCCTATGCACTAACAATATAACCTAAGGTCTTTTCGGAATGAACCCCGAAAGAACATTTCTGAGGGTTTAGTTTCATTTGATACCTTCGTAATACTTCAAACATTTCTTCAAGATCTTTAAGGTGACTCTCAGCTTCATAGGACTTACTAGCATATCATCCACGTAAACCTCCATATTTCGACCAATCTGTTCCTTGAACATTCTATTGACTAATCTTTGATAAGTAGCTCCTACATTCTTTAGTCTGAAAGGCATTGCTTTATAAAAAAAAAGTTCCCCAATCGGTAATGAAGCTGGTATGTTCTTCGTCTGGCTTGAAGATGGGGATTTGATTATATCCTGAATAAGCATCCATGAGAGATAATAGCTTGTGTACGCTAGTCGCATCAACTAACTGGTCTATTCTGGGTAGCGGAGAACAGCCTTTCAGGCATGCTTTGTTCATATCAGTGTAATCGACACAGGTTCTCCACTTGCCATTTGACTTCTTTACCAACATAGGGTTTGCCAGCCATTTTGGATAAAAAAACTTCTCGAATGAATCTGTAACAACCCTGTATTTTGTAATTATTTTAAATTGAATTTCCTGATCTAAGAACATTATTTTATTTATTAAAATGGATAAATTTTGTTATTTTAAATATAAATTTTTATTATTATGTGAATTATAATTCCAAACATGAATAAATAGAGTATTTTCCAGAAATGTGAATTTTTGTCAATGTGGTCAAACTTTGACTTTTAATTTAAATTTAAAAGTTTGAATTTTTGAATTTTATCTTTTATTATGAAAGTAAATAAAATTTCAAGTATACTTCTTTTCGTTTCATTGAAATCTGATTAATATTGTGAAAGTTATGCTTTTTACACTATTGTATGTAAATTGTTTTATTTAACAAAATTGTTTATTTTAATTTATATAAATAATATTTTGTCTATCATGTCACGTTCCAATTTATGTCTTCATGTGTAACACAACATGTTATGTATATATATTTTATTTTTAAAAACATTTTTTTAAGTATAGTTATAATTTTTCCAAAGTTAAGTGTATTTTTGTTTGTAATTTTAAAACTAGTCTCAATATATTAAGCTATTTTATTTATTTATTTTACTATTTTCCTAAAACAAATTTATTTATTTTCTTTTTTCACTTTATTTCAGTTTGTTTTATGTTATTTACTGAGTTTTATTTGTTTATTTTGTATATAAATATAATGTGGAAATTTGAAGAGACTAAGGCTTTAAAACAATGATTTTTCACTTGCTTGACCCCTCATTTTCTTTGGCGTTCCTTTCTAATTGATAGCTGTGAGTTTCTTATTGCAATTTCACGTAAAAAGTATCTCATTTCATCACAATTTTCGGCTATCATCTCTGAGAAAAACATTGGTAATGGCTTCCTCTTTTCTTTCTACTTTTTCTCTTCATTTTCCATTGAATTTTGCCTTGTTTTACCTTGACTTCATCATATGTTGCTCGGCCCTAGACCTCACCATCTCCTCCTCCGACCACCACCACTTCTTTCCCACCTAATCCACGGCCAAACCATCCCCCTCCTCTGACCTGAAAGTACCATGATCATCTCTTGCACAAAACCCCACAAAAACAATGCAAAATCCTTGAAAACTTGCCTAGTCGAGCCTATAATGCAACACCACCCTCATTGTTTGCCACGGCCCCCTCCTTAGCCTCCACCACCAGCTTGTTCACCACCTATGAACACCACCTAACACCTGACCAGACCTGTACATGTCAAGGCCGAGCATAAATGTGCCTTTGGCCGAGCCCAAGTTGAACCAAAACCCTCTTTTGCTTGCCTTTTTACCTTCTTCACTTTGTAACTTCCAAACCCTTCCCATTCATATTGCTAGCCTTGTATTTTTAGTTCCAAATCTGATCCATTTCAGTCTAAATCATGTTGTGGCCGAGCCATGATGAGCCATGGTCAAGCAATTGTGATGTGGAAGCAAGGATAAGCCATTTGTCTCTTTGTCTATTCAAATTTCCAAATTGTTTCAAGCTATATTTGTGTTGAATATATATTTATATTTGCTGTTTAAATTTTTGTATACAAGATCAATAATCTTGGCTCTCTCCTCACTTGAATCAAAAATCGTGCTATCGGGCTTTCTAGAATTCGTTTGTGTGTTTTGATTTGCTAACTCCAGCCTAAAAAGGCGAGTTTTCACTCATGACATTTATACTTATATAATTAGTAAAGTGACAACAAGTGAATGTGTAGAATTGTTATATCCTGTTATACCTGCCCGTGATGTAAATTATATGATGTTAAACCCTGTTATAAACTTGTCACATCATCTGCTATGTTATATTTTATTATACTATTTATTTATTTCTGTTAATCACACTGCAAGTTCCCTGTAAAATAGAATCACTATGGGTTGAAATGATACATACCCGAATGGACTTTAGAATAGGGAAAAATCATTATGGGCTGAAATGATAGGCTCGAGTGATTTTTATTTATTTTTTATTTACTTGAGATTGTGGGTTTGAAATGATAAAACCCGGATTTTTGTTTTGTAAATTACGAATTTAAATGATATATTATCTGTATCACTTGTCTTAGGTTAGAAAATAGTATACAGACCCGTGGTTATTTTATATATTTTTCTGGATATTTTAAAAATGTAAATTATGGTAATTTGATTTAAATTGAATATAAAATGATTTAATAAAGGGTTAGTGATTTTTCTATAAGTTAAAAGTGTTAAATAAATTCATGCTAAAAATGGAAATTTGGAATTTTAACTTGACTTGGAATTGTGAGATTTGGTTTTAAAAATGGAAGTTTAAGTAAAAGAAAATAAATGGAAATTAAGTTTTATTTGTGACATAATAAATTTAAATTAAAGTGTTAAGTGAATGTAAAGAATAGGAAAATTGAACACTTGAATGTAATAAGTGAAGTAATGAAAAATTTGATATTTATTTGTGGAATTTACTTTATAAAAATCATAAGTTAAAGGGTATTTAAATGACCATTTTAAAGTGAAAAAAATATGATTTTTATACAATTAAAATGGTTTAAATTGAAGTTTAATTGTTTCTGAAATTTTAGTGTAAATCTGGAAATTTAATTAGTAGCACTTCAGAAATGCTATCGTTTCTGAATAATAACTAAATTCTGAACTGAATAGAATCAGCAGCACTTTGTAAGTGTTGTAGTTGCAGAAGTGAACTAAAAGGGTAATTTAACTAAGGGCTATGACAGCACTTTGTAAGTGCTGTAGTGGCAGGAACTAAACTTGAAACTGAAATTAATGAAAGAGCTATTGTAGCACTTGTTATGTGCTGCAGTTGGCTGAAATGTGATTTATGAATATAATTTGAACCCTGAACTATTACAGCAGTTTTGTAAATGCTGTCTTTTCTGAACTGAATTATTTGTCCACTAAAACTGAACTATTACAGTAGTTTATAAATGCTGTCTTTGCTGAATTGAATTGTTTTCAAATATAACTTACCGCAACACTTTCTGAATGCTGTGAAAGCTGGAATTTTAATGTTTTAATGTATTTAAGTGAATAAATGAACTCAGAAAAGGTTGAAATTTTGGAAATTTAATATTTGATTTGAAGGTATAATGACTTCACTTTTAATGGTTTAAATGAATGATTTTAATTCGAAATTTTAAACCATTTTGAAATCTATAACCACGGGTACACTTATCTGTATGCCATTTTATTTCATTGCGATTTATTTGGATGCACACTTTAATTTGAGAGTGTGGCTAGAGGTGGACGATTACTGCAGCTCTACGCTACCCTAGTCACATTAACACTGTTATTTGCATTGCTTACTTTAATATGGATATTTCTATGATAGTGTTTATTACTACTTAATTTATGGTTTGACTAATCCTTAAAGGATGGGCGATCCCAAGCATCCTTTAAGTTATTGTGCATTTATATTATAGTTCACTTGAGTTGGTTTACATTGTATAAGTATGTATGTCCTGACTCGAGTGTTTTGTGTTTTACTTTACGCTCGGGTCAGCCTGAGAATCACATCTTTGGATTCACCTTCTGGAGCTAGAGTTTTGTTGGAGCTTACCTGTCTATCTATTCGTCTACTTCTTCTAGTTAGTTCCTATTCTGTATTTGTCTCTGTATTATTGATTTATGTATCTTGACTTCTATTATATTTATTTGACTATGAGATTTTGTATATGTTTTGAGAGTTGTATATAGTAGCTTCATGAACTACTATGGTATTTTATTTCCGCTGCGAGTTATTCTGATATTCTGTGTCTGTGATTCTGTGTTTGATTTTATTTGCTCCAAATTTTATTACAATCTATTATTTTGAATTGTTCAAGTCAAACATGTGTGGATTATTGTCAATTTGAATGGTCCAAAATAGTAGGATGTTACAGTTGGTATCAGAGCTTTGGTTTTAGGCAAACCTTAGCCTGTAGAGCAAAAACTCATTAGAGATAGGGTAGAAATACCCTAGATTAAGTGAAATCAATCTCAGAATCATTTCTTTGTGAGAGAACGTATTTTCGAAGTATAAAATGATTTTCAAAGAATCTTCAAAGATTATTTTGATATAAATTTTCTTGCTTTGAAAGTAAAATTTTCTAAACTTCATTCCTTTCGTGTCCACCTTGTTAGTAATTTCTTTGATTAGGATCCTCTAAAATTTTGAACTTCTATCTTGATTGATCTAGATCCATTGTTGGTAGGAATCTATTTTGAGGATGGCAAAATCAATAGTTTGTTAGGTTGCTCTAAGTGAACTCTGTTGTATCTTTTGCTTAGCTAAAGTTGTCCAACTATAAGATATTTATGCTCCTGTTGTCGTATGATATGAATTTGAGTGTTTTCCAAATTTTGATGGGAATTCTTTTGTATTAATATAGGTTATATATCTCTAATCTTGGTTTGGATTCTTATCGATTAAGATTCCTTTGAACTTTGGAATGCTCCTACTTGTTCTGAAATCCATTCCTGTCTTCCCTATTTGTATTCTTTTGATTTTGGGAGCATTGCATAACCCCACTTTGAATGACCTTTATAGGGTGGCGATTCCGCCAATCTTTGAATGATTATAATTGGCATTGATTCACCGGAGATTTCTGTATTCTCGGTTTACGATGCTATTTATCTTTTGGTATATTTAGATTCTATCTCTGGCGATCGAAGGTCGATTTGCCTTAGATTTTCGCATCGATTATATTCCTGAAGTCACGGTTGACCATATTAAGGTCGCCCGCGATTTATATAGGCTTATCCATCTACTATTTGGTAATTTAATTGTCCCAT
Organism: Allium fistulosum; assembly: GCA_030737815.1. NCBI lineage: Eukaryota > Viridiplantae > Streptophyta > Magnoliopsida > Asparagales > Amaryllidaceae > Allium > Allium fistulosum. The sequence continues at coordinate 202,634,419 of CM060904.1, read as the reverse complement.
CTTCGTTTGAGCCTATCTTCGAATCAAAATTCTATTTGATTTAGAGTTCCTCTAAATTTGAATCTCTGTTTTGCTTTGAAATCCATCCTTGAATCATCCCTTGGAAAGTTTATGGTTGATTGTCTTTTGAAAAATTTGTATTCATCGAAGTTGTTATTTTGAGAAGGATGACCATATTTTTATATAAAGGTGAAATGTTTTCGATAAGGATTATATACCTTTCTAAAGTGAAAATTTAAAGTTCAAAAGGATTTGAAATTTTGAAAGTTATATAAGAAATGGTTTCATATAAAATGATTTATAATTGAAGGTTTTGTATCTGAATTTGAGTGATTGAACTCCGGCATTTTGAAACTGGTTTTAAGATTTTGAAATAATAAATAATATGATTTGAAAGTATTTTCCGAATATGAAATGTTTCAAATGATTTTAATGAGTTTCAAATAATTTCGAAGAAATTTCAAAAGATGTTTTCAAAGTAAATTGAAGTCCAGAACCCACTTATGTCGTTGGAAAATAATTTTGGTGATGAATGCATGCATCATCGACATTGCTTTTTGAGTTTCTGAGTGGGGGAGAGGCCACTTCCACTATAAGAAAATTTGTTATTAGTTGCATTAATCAGTAGCGTTTCAAGCTATATGCCACCTTTGGTCATTCAAAATTGTAAAAATAAGCGCAGAAATGCAACCAAGCTCTCCCGCCAACAATTCACTAAAATTTGGCTAAATTTTTTATATGGCCGCTCTTTATTTCTTTTACTCCTCCGCAACCCTTAATATTTTTTCCTATCTCCTCCCTTTAGAAGAACGAAGAAAATTCACAAAGGAAGAATCTTCTTTGAATCAGATTCAATATTTTCCTCTCTCATCCTCTTTCGTTAATCATGAACCGTGGTTATTAGTCACGAAATCCCTGGTCATCTTCATCTTCCAAAATTGCCTCGTCTCTGGATGCTATTTCACTCTATTAAACCAAATCTAGGACCGCCTTTCTCCCTCTCACCCTTGTTATGCGATAATTCCACCATTCTCTAGTCAATTGTAATTGACCCCCTCTCTCCACCCTCCTTTAGAACCATTGATACATTTCTTTTTGCGGGTACTGTATTTCTCCGGTCGACTGTAAGCTCATGACACTTTTCTACATAAGCCTTAGCAAAATCTAACCTTCAAGCTTCACGAGGTATGAACTGCTTACTCTCTCTCCATCATACTTATATTCGAATTAGAAATATTCTGTGCTTGTTTAGTTATCCTGAATTTCGATTGAATATTGCTGGAAATGACGGTGATACATGATTTAATTTCGGTTGTTGAGTTGATTTTACTTTATGTATTTTTAGGTTGAGCGATTGAATTGTTTGCCCTAGTATGCTAATTGTTGGATGGAAGCCTTAAAATAGTTTATGTTACATAATTTAGGCGAATGAGATTAGGAAAAACTTATGTATGATCCATTTTTAATATGACATTCTTATTGCTTAACCATTGCATGTGCTAAAAAAGTGAAACTTTCTACTACTAAAAAATAAGAGCACCTCCAATGGCAGATGACGTCAATTAAATTCTATACAGATGATCATCTTCTACGTCTACATTTACTGAAATTATAGGTATCAAACTAAAGCTTGAATATAAATATAAGTACTACGTAAGTAGAAAAACTTATGGCAAATCTATTCTCATCAAATAGCTATCTGTATGTTATTTTGGAAAACTTAGAGCACAACTCATTATGCTATAGGTAATCAATCCGTGCATACCACTGGCCTGTTGCCTAAACGAATAGGAGTAAATATAAAACTAAAACTTAACATGTGATATCTTATCCACATATACAATAATTAGCAAGTATAATAAACCTGGATTATACCAGTCATATCACCAGTAAAAGATACCATAACCATTTCCATTTTCTTTAGAAAACCAGAATATAGTGGGTTCCATTATTAATGCATATGTCAGTATGTGACCACGTCAAAGATAAACTGCTCCTATAGTGTTTGTGTCAGTAGGCAATCTCGTCAAAGATGAAACTACTCTCTTTGATAAGCTATGCATATATTTATAAAGTCAGATGAAATAACCACGAACCAAGTGGCGTGAAGCTGGAGCTTCCCTCATAGGAGGTTGCTGCAAGACAACCTCATAACAGTGTACAGATGCAAGCCAATTTAGTACTAATCAGTCATATGTGAATGTTAAAATTAACTAAGTTTTGTTGATATTTGTTAACTGAGTTTATACAATATTAATCAAGAAACCATATAGTAGGATTAGTAAGAACTAGCAGTTGAACTCTACCTTGTTGCTGCTGCTGTTTTTCTTCTTCTTCTTCTTTTGGGGAAATTGGTCTGAGCTGGTAACTAACTGAGTATGACTATTGTTTGTTTAATTCACTAAATTAATTCACTCAGGATGTGTATAGTAGATGAATATTGCTCAACTTAACATGCTTAGCTATATAAAGAATACAACATACATTATTTAACCCTTCAGTGTTTGATAGCAATTCGTTGCTTATGCCATGTTCCCTAGTTTCAGTAGGAGTAGTCGATTTTGTATGCTTGGTGGTTACTCTTTAAACAGTGTATAGATGCAAAAAGGATAAAAGCAATTAAATTTTCCTTTGCCATATGAGTCATGTGCCTTATCTTAAAGCCAGAAAGTACTCAACTAGAAAGACCGTTTCTTCCTTTTACTAGTTTGAGGATGAGGATGAGATGATATTTTGCATCTAACAAATGGCAGGAGATGGCTACTATGTGAATTATGGTTCATCTAGAATCTTACTTGTTTTGATATTTAATTATGACAACAGCAATGCTTGTTTTCGGTTTCACATTCAGAGCACTTTCAACGACCGCAGGCTTATCTAATTAATAAAATAGCATTTCATAATGCTTGGATTACTTGATTTATATCGAATACTCGTACGATAAGCATATACAGTTGGCATTGCGTAATAATCACCCATTTTGAATTTTGTTCAATCTTCCAATTAGTTTAGATTACAGCTTGCAAAAATCATGCTCTTTAGTACTGTATTGATAATAAAATAAAAGGTTAGCAAACTACTACTACTTACGTTAATGTTGAATTCTCTCCCCTTTTCATTGCTCTGTTCCTGGCTTCTTCCACTGTGCCAAATTAAAATATAGAAATTATGTAACGTGCAATATAATCATTGATTACATGTTGAGTTCCTTTGCATTAAAGTGGAAGATAAAAATTATAGTTATGGGAATTTTGTAGCAAGAACCAAGTGACTTTATTAGTTTTATATCTGGTTTGTGAGTTACCTTGCTAGTCGTGAGTATATACCAGGTTTTTTTCTATTCTATTTTAATTTTATTCTTTCCTGATGCAAAAAAGAGATGGGATTTTCTAGTTTGGTGCCAAATCCAAACTCAGAAGCCGTGCCTTCCTAATGTTTGTATACCTCTGTATTCCATGGGTTATAAAATTTGTTTATGCATCTTAATACCATGTTCATAATCTTTTTTCTTATTTTTATTTTTTACTTTTATTGTGTTGTCATACTGGTAAAAACTGATGCATTGACTACTAATATGGCAGTTGTCCAATGTTTTCATTGAACAATTGTACAATGTTTTCATTACTATTCCATATTATCTTCTTTGGACAAATAATTTGAAGTTTACAGGTTTTTACTAGTCATATATTACAAGGAATTACTTGTTAATATGTTCTACAGTTGTTTCAGTTTGTTTAATTCTACCCAGTAGGAAAAGAATTATCTTTTCACCCACACATGTAAGCATTTTTGAGTAACTATCTAATGGTCATTTCTCTAGTTAGCAAAACAACATCTGCCAAATCCATTCTTCAAAAATGGCTTGTTTTATGAATCAACTAAACATTGTGCTAAAATCTAGAGTGTTTTTAAAATTAAATAAGTGGTCTAAAATATTTAACATCCATGTATTCAGTGATTTTCCAACATTGGGTAAAGCATGATCAGATATTCTCATGTGGTTCTTTGCAAATTTTGAGAACAAGCTTTTTTTGTGTTATTTTGCGACGCAACGTAATTTTTCCTCTTTAAACACTTTGTAGAGATAGGAATTGTTTGATAAATCCGGTCCTTTAACTTTAAAACTTAAACATTAAAATCTCACTATCATTTTCCTTCAGAGAATGGGAAGATACATAGTTTCAATTTTATTATTATCATGCTTAGTCTCCTTCTTGAACTGGTTTCAACTCTGTTTTTTTCCCCTAGTCAATGACTTTAGAGTTGTGAAAATTTGATATTTATAGATGCAACTATTTGAGTGAATGTTGCTGTGTTGAGTAGTTCCCTGCCTGGAGTTCCCAGCCATTGTTCATTGCAATATCAAGTCTACAAATATCTCGCTCAACAATGAATATGTGGCCAAAATTGTAGATTTTGGAATTTCAAAAATGTCCAATGATTCGGAGTATAGTTGTTTTGCCGATACACATGGATACATGGCTCCTGGTATGTTGTAGATGTTTGATCTCATATTTGAAGTCCTACGAGTTAACGTAATTGTTTGACTATCTGTTGTGCTTTCACTTGTGTAGGCATCAGACTTTTGAAGAGAGCAAATTTGGAATTGATGATGCTAGCTTTCACTTGTGTCTGCAACAAAGAATTATGGGAAATCAAACGTTTTGTTAGCACTAGTTAGATATAACATTTATTAGTATCCGATGTGTAAATTTGTATACAAATGGTTATTGTATGTGAGTTAGGTCATTTTGTCGAAAAACTATTGTATTGGAATGGTTATGGATATTTTATTTGATTATATGGTTAATGTGTTTTTTAACTTATTTGAATATGATGATTATGTGAGTGATTGTTGATTAATAGAACCAAAATAGACCATTAACAGGAAATAATAGCATGAAAAAATGGTGTAAAATAATAAACAACTTTTAGTAGCGTTTCAAAAACGCTACCGAAATATATATAGTGGCGTTGAGTAAATGCAACCGTAAAACAGGGGTAAAGTTGGAAATTCTATTAGTAGCGCTAAAAAATCTTTTGGTGGCGTTTTTTAAACGCTACAAAAAGATTTATGGTGGCGTTTGAAAAACGCTGCCAAAAATGCATTTATAGTGGCGTTAAAATAAATGCAACAAAAAATCATGGATTTTTAGTGGCATGTTTTCTCGTAACGTGTATCAAAACGCCACCAAAATTTTTTGTAGCGTTTTTTGAGCGCTACAAAAAATAAAATTTCTTGTAGTGTTCGGTAGCTTTGCTATGCGATTGATTTGTGAAACCAATTTTGATTTCAAATTCCGAAGTATGATTTGATATTCGAAAGATACATGTATATATATTTGAACAATTTGAAATGAGCCGGTGTACAGTCCTTGAGTTTTGGATTTGATTTGATATAACCCTATCTTTTGGAATTGATTTACTGATTTGTTGGTGATTTCCAACTCTTGGATTGAAAATATGATTTCTTCGACTATTTTGAAGGTTCGAGAACTTCCAAATCAAGGTTAACTTTTCCAAGCTAAGTAATTTTGAAAAGTATAAAGTATATATGTTTGGTATGTGTGTTTAAGTATGTAGTAATATGATTTAAATAAGTTGAAACTATTTTGTTAAGTAAATGAATAAGGCTATTTTGAATTTTTCTAATATGAAATTTAGATTTGAAATGTTTTGAAAAGAACTTGGTCTTCAAAATATTTTGAATAAAATTTAGTTTAAATGTTTTAACTTAGTAACATCTTTATAAAACTATATATTTAACATGTTGGAATATATACATAAGTTGTATGTATGCTGTTTTATTTGCATAATTAATTTGATCTAGGTTTGAGTACACAAGTTCGAGGTGAATTACACCATTTCATGTTAGGATTTTTCATTTGATTCTTGATGGCGAATATTTGATATGGATTTGGGCTTGATTCTAGAATTCTCTATCATAGTATATGGCTATGCAAGGAGACTGATGACTTCTAGTCGAGAAACCATATCGAAGTCCGCATTAGGGAAGTCGAATGGACAATACTAGTTCGAAAGCGAACTTGTGTGATCGAGCGAGCGACCGAATGTGATGTTGCAAAATTATGACATATGTGCATCTTATATTCTAATATCATTAATATACTTGACGCTGAAATTGGAAGTTGTTGGGTTGGATATCTTTGTAATTTAATTGGAATTTTCTTTTATGAAAAACTACTATCAATTTAAAACCATTTTTCAAAACTATTTTTCTTTTATTTTTCTTAAACAAACTATTTTATTTTATTTTACATACAAAACTATTTTACAAAACTATTTTATATACAAAACTATTTTACAAACTATTTTATATACAAAAACTATTTTACAAACTAATTTATATACAAAACTATTCTAAATTAAAAATCTTTTAGTAAACAAAGATGTTCAATTCCATATGGCTCTTCATGCAGCGAAATTAATTTTTGAAAATTTTGATCCTTATATAAGATGGACTTTATGTAAATATAAGATGATTTTGAAAACCATTGATTTTGGAAATGAATTGGTTGACTTAAATTATATTGATTTAGAAACTTGAATTATTTTCTAAATTTATTATTTTGGAAACTTTGGAACTGAAGATAGTTGATTTGGAAGAATAATTTGGTGGAAGCATATATGAGTTTGAAAATTTGTATTGATATTGAAACAAATTGAAATTTGAGAACCTTGTGTTACTAAATACTTGATTTGGGAGCTATCGAACCTATATAAAAATTGGTTGTATAAGTATGATGTTGATTCGAAAACTATGGATTTGAAAAGGTACTCAATTTGAAAGCTGAAATCTTATATAATCGAAGTTTATATGAGTGTGATTTGATATACTTTTGATTTTGGAAAGGTATTTGATTTGAAATTAAAATCTTATATATAATGGATTTTATATAAGTACGATATTTGAAAGTGATTTGAAAAGGTACTATATGATACATATTTTCAAAGTAAAGATATGGAAAGTGCCTTCTGCTTGATATCTGCTTTGTGGCCACATTGTGGATTCATTCTATCGATATTTTTTCTGATTTTTGGTTTTTCGGATATGATACTGGAGTTTCCATCGAATTCCATGGCAATCTCCATGGTCTTACAAACTCGACTGCATAGCGAAATTCGCAGGGGCTGCGAGAGCTTAGGGTACGGATGTTTCCTGGGAGATCCAGGCGTAACCATTGTGTATCTGCGATCTATTGGGTCACTTGGTAGCGTAATCAGCAGGGGCTGCGAGAGCCTAGGGTACGGATGTTTCCTGGGGGATCCAAGCGTAACCATTGTGTATCTGTAGTACTACCAGTCTTCATGGCGTAATCGCAGGGTTGGGGAGCATCCTACGGGTACAGATGTTTCCTGGGGGATCCAGGCGTAACCATTGTGTATCCGCGATCCATGATCGACATGTTTTGTTTTTTGTTTGGATTGTACTTTCCATATCTGTTTTTTTTAAAAGGGTTTTTCCAGTATTTTCACTAGGTGTTGAAACAGGTCAACTAAGTACCTGGAGAATTCTAGCTTTGGCCTGATCAACGCACTGCCAGAGTTTGCAGAAACGAGGATAAACTTGTTAAGACATCGAGTTATAAAAGTATTTTGATAAAATATTATATAAAGGATATTTTGATCAGTTATTTCCTTTCTAAAAGATTTTAAAGTGTTTTAAATATTGATTACCTCTTTAACCAACAATTTTAATTAATGGCTCATCCTTGTCTTTCGACCTATTTTCCCTCCTAGCTATTCCTACCCTCCTATTTTCCCTTCTAGCTATTCCTATTCTCCTGTCTTCTTCCTTCTCGAGGACGAAAAGTTTTGAGTGGGGGAGAGTGTAACAACCCTGTATTTTGTAATTATTTTAAATTGAATTTCCTGATTTAAAAACTTTATTTTGTTTATTAAAATGGATAAATTTTGTTATTTTAAATATAAATTTTGATTTTTATGTGAATTATAATTCCAAACACGAATAAATAGAGTATTTTCCAGAAATGTGAATTTTTGTCAATGTGGTCAAACTTTGACTTTTAATTTAAAATTTTAAAAGTTTGAATTTTTAAATTTTATCTTTTGTTATGAAAGTAAATAAAATTTCAAGTATACTACTTTTTGTTTCGTTGAAATCTGATTAATATTGTGAAAGTTATGCTTTTTACACTATTGTATGTAAATTATTTTATTTAACAAAATCGTTTATTTTAATTTATATAAATAATATTTTGTCTGTCATGTCATGTTCTAATTTATGTCCTCATGTGTAACACAACATGTTATGTATATATATTTTATTTTTAAAAACATTTTTTAAGTATAGTTATAATTTTTCCAAAGTTAAGTGTATTTTTGTTTGTAATTTTAAAACTAGTCTCAATATATTAAGCTATTTTCTTTATTTATTTTCCTATTTTCCTAAAAAAAATTATTTACTTTTTTTGTTCACTTTATTTCAGTTTGTTTTATGTTATTTACTGAGTTTTATTTTTTTATTTTGTATATAAATATAATGTGGAAATTTGAAGAGACTAAGGCTTTAAAACAATGATTTTTCACTTGCTTGACCCCTCATTTTCTTTGGCCGTTCCTTTCTAATTGATAGCCATGAGTTTCTTATTGCAATTTCACATGAAAATTATCTCATTTCATCACAATTTTCGGCTATCATCTCTGAGAAAAACATTGGTAATGGCTTCCTCTTTTCTTTCTACTTTTTCTCTTCATTTTCCATTGAATTTTGCCTTGTTTTACCTTGACTTCATCATATGTTGCTTGGCCCTAGACCTCACCATCTCCTCCTCCGACCACCACCACTTCTTTCCCACCTAATCCACGGCCAAACCATCCCCCTCCTCTGACCTGAAAGTGCCATGGTCATCCCTTGCACAAAACCCCACAAAAACAATGCAAAATCCTTGAAAACTTGCCTAACCGAGCCAATAATGCAACACCACCCTCATTGTTTGCCACGGCCACCTCCTTAGCCTCCACCACCAGCTTGTTCACCACCTATGAACACCACCTAACACCTGACCAGACCTGTACATGTCAAGGCCGAGCCTAAATGTGCCTTTGGCCGAGCCCAAGTTGAACCAAAACCCTCTTTTGCTTGCCTTTTTACCTTCTTCACTTTGTAACTTCCAAACCCTTCCCATTCATATTGCTAGCCTTGTATTTTCAGTTCCAAATCTGATCCTTTTCAGTCTAAATCATGTTGTGGCCGAGCCATGATGAGCCATGGTCAACCAATTGTGATGTGGAAGCAAGGATAAGCCATTTGTCTCTTTGTCTATTCAAATTTCCAAATTGTTTCAAGCTATATTTGTGTTGAATATATATTTATATTTGCTGTTTAAATTTTTGTATACATGATCAATAATCTTGGTTCTCTCCTCACTTGAATCAAAAATCGTGCTATCGGGCTTTCTAGAATTCGTTTGTGTGTTTTGATTTGCTAACTCCAGCCTAAAAAGGTGAGTTTTCACTCATGACATTTATACTTATATAATTAGTAAAGTGACAACAAGTGAATGTGTAGAATTGGTATATCCTGTTATACATGCCCGTGATGTAAATTATATGATGTTAAACCCTGTTATAAACTTGTCACGTCATCTGCTATGTTATATTTTATTATACTGTTTATTTATTTCTGTTAATCACACTGCAAGTTCCCTGTAGAATAGAATCACTATGGGTTGAAATGATACATACCCGAATGGAATTTAGAATAGGGTAAAATCATTATGGGCTGAAATGATAGGCTCGAGTGATTTTTATTTATTTTTATTTACTTGGGATTGCAGGTTTGAAATGATAAAACCCGGATTTTTGTTTTGTAAATTACGAATTGAAATGATATATTATCCGTATCACTTGTCTTAGGTTAGAAAATAGTATACAGACCCGTGGTTATTTTATATATTTTTCTGGATATTTTAAGTATTTTAAAAATGTAAATTATGATAATTTGATTTAACTTGAATATAAAATGATTTAATAAAGGGTTAGTGATTTTTCTATAAGTTAAAAGTGTTAAATAAATTCATGCTAAAAATGGAAATTTGGAATTTAACTTGACTTGGAATTGTGAGATTTGGTTTTAAAAATGGAAGTTTAAGTAAAAGAAAATAAATGGAAATTAAGTTTTATTTGTGAAATAATAAATTTAAATTAAAGTGTTAAGTGAATGTAAAGAATAGGAAAATTGTACACTTGAATTTAATAAGTGAAGTAATGAAAAATTTGATATTTATTTGTGGAATTTACTTTATAAAAATCATAAGTTAAAGGGTATTTAAATGACCATTTTAAAGTGAAAAAAATATGATTTTTATACAATTAAAATGGTTTAAATTGAAGTTTAATTGTTTCTGAAATTTTAGTGTAAATCTGGAAATTTAATTGGTAGCACTTCAGAAATGCTATCGTTTCTGAATAATAACTAAATTCTGAACTGAATAGAATCAGCAGCACTTTGTAAGTGTTGTAGTTGCAGAAGTGAACTAAAAGGGTAATTTAACTAAGGGCTATGACAGTACTTTGTAAGTGCTGTAGTGGCAGGAACTAAACTTGAAACTGAAATTAATGAAAGAGCTATTGTAGCACTTGTTATGTGCTGCAGTTGGCTGAAATGTGATTTATGAATATAATTTGAACCCTGAACTATTACAGTAGTTTTGTAAATGCTGTCTTTTCTGAATTGAACTATTTTTCCACTAAACTGAACTATTACAGCAGTTTATAAATGTTGTCTTTGCTGAATTGAATTGTTTTCAAATATAACTTACCGCAACACTTTCTGAATGCTGTGAAAGCTGGAATTTTAATGTTTTAATGTATTTAAGTGAATAAATGAACTCAAAAAAGGTTGAAATTTTGGAAATTTAATATTTGATTTGAAGGTATAATGACTTTACTTTTAATGGTTTAAATGAATGATTTTAATTTGAAATTTTAAACCATTTTGAAATCTATAACCACGGGTACACTTATCTGTATGTCATTTTATTTCATTGCGATTTATTTGGATGCACACTTTAATTTGAGAGTGTGGCTAGAGGTGGACGATTACTGCAGCTCTACGCTACCCTAGTCACATTAACACTGTTATTTGCATTGTTTACTTTAATATGGATATTTCTATGATAGTGTTTATTACTACTTAATTTATGGTTTGACTGATCCTTAAAGGATGGGCGATCCCAAGCATCCTTTAAGTTATTGTGCATTTATATTACAGTTCACTTGAGTTGGTTTATATTGTATAAGTATGTATGTCCTGACTCGAGTGTTTTGTGTTTTACTTTACGCTCGGGTCAGCCTGAGAATCACAGCTTTGGATTCACCTTCTGGAGCTAGAGTTTTGTTGGAGCTTACCTGTCTATCTATTCGTCTACTTCTTCCAGTTAGTTCCTATTCTGTATTTGTCTCTGTATTATTGATTTATGTATCTTGACTTCTATTATATTTATTTGACTATGAGATTTTGTATATGTTTTGAGGGTTGTATATAGTAGCTTCATGAACTACTATGGTATTTTATTTCCACTGCGAGTTACTCTGATATTCTATGTCTGTGATTCTGTGTTTGATTTTATTTGCTCCAAATTTTATTACAATCTATTATTTTGAATTATTCAAGTCATACATGTGTGGATTATTGTCGATTTGAATGGTCCAAAATAGTAGGATGTTACAGAATCCATTTTCAAGTAGCTTATTAACCTTTTCTTTCAAGGCGTCAGATCCAACTTTTTCAATCCGCCTCTTCTTTTATCGGACATGAGTCACATTTAGATAAATATTTAGTGCATGTTACATAACTAATGGGTCTATCCTGACCATATCTGAATGGGCCCATGCAAATACGTCTTTGTTGGCTTTAAGGAATTGAATCAAGTCTACTTTTTAGTTGTTCTCTAACTCTTTTCCTACTTTGACTATTTTGATTGAATCAGTTGGATCTATACATTCTTTTTCAAGGTCCTATGTAGGCTTAATCCTCTCCATTTCTCCTCGGCAATCCCGTTTTGTGATAATCTCACCTTTTTCTACAGAGTTAGCATCTGTCCTCTTCCTTTTCCCTCCAGGTGAGATGTACCTTTCAAACACACATTTTTTCATTTTATTAGATCTTATTTTTTCTTTTAATGTTGGATGTAAAAATCCATCATCCAAAGGCTAAAAAATAGTAGAACAATAATAGTAAGAAGAGTACTCCCTTTTGTATTGATCGAGAGTTGCAAAATACATTTTGCGAGAGCTAAATTTTTCTCCTCGAATAGTACCCCAACCCTTTTAGTCAAGAACTTTACCATTAAGTATTTTGGTGAGACAAAAGCATCCACCTCATCTAGTGCAGGATGGCCAAAAAATGCATTGTAATATGAAGGCTGATCGATGATCACAAAGAGAGTCTTAAAAGTCCTGTAGCATGGTGGCAGACCCATCGATACCAGTAGCTTTACTTGCCCTACCAGTGTCGACCACTTGTTATTGAACCCAAAGATAGGTTCAAGACTAGGCTCCATTTTATCCTCAAGAATGCCCATCTGATCGAAAGTATGCTTGAAGATAACATTAACCATGCTTCTGGTATCTATCAGAATCATAGATATTATGGAAAGCCCGATTTGAGCTGTGATCATAAACGGGTCATTATGGGGATGATGGATTCCTTTCTTTAGCTCTTGTGAAGTGATGACAATATTTGGCATTTCTATGTTAAGTCGCGGGTTTTTGAGTGGGGGCTCTTCCTATACAGAGAACACTCCTTCCCTGGCTTCCTTGATATATTTGTTCCTAGCTCCCTTACTATTTCCCACTGGTTGTGGTCCTCCATGAATCACATCAATCCTGTTCCAAGGGGGTCTTAAATTCAATGGATCTTCATCCTTTAAAAAATTCATAGCATTACTAGGGAATTTTTGGGGTCCATTGTCGGTTCATGGTGCTGTTTGTTTATCTTGGACAAACTCTTTCAGATGTCCTTCACGGATCAGCTTTTGAATACTTCCGGCTAGCACTCGGCACTCATCTGTCTTATGATCATTCGCCTTATGATAAGTGCTATAATCATCCTCTTTTCTCTGCTTGGGGAAGTTCTTGGCCTTGAATGAAGTTGGAAAATTAACATTTTCATTAGTTGTGGCCTAGATATAAGACAAAGGTTTATTCAAAGCAACTGAATTGGTGTTGGAGTCTTTCCACCTTGACCTTTTGTGTCCTCGATCGAACCCAAATCTTCCAATTTCCTTCTTGGGGTTACTTTTCCTTTTAGCAAGTATAATTCATCCATTCGAATGAATTTATCAACTTGAAAGTGAAAATCTTGTAAAATTTTGCATCCATAAACGAAGAGCTCTTTCCAGAACGACGTGTTTTCTATCAATCCCGAGTGCACTACCATTAGTTTAGCTCTATCATTCATGTATTTGGACTTTAATGCCTCTACATTGAACCTTTTGAGATAGTCACCCAATGATTATCCTTGCCTTTGCTTGATGTTTACCAAGATGGTGTAGTCAATTATTGGATCTTTGCATATGAAGAATTGAGTAGAGAATTGGTAGGAGAATTGTCTCCATGAGTAGACAGCTTTCTCCAAATATTGGCGGTACCATTTTGCAGCAGTCCCTTGAAGTGTTATGGGAAATAATTTGCATCGCACTGCCCCCGAAGCATTAAAAAGACCCATTTGGCTATCAAAAGCCATTAGGTGGTCATCAAGATTGGTAGTGCCATGATATTTCATAGAATGAATCTTAACATGAGATGGAATTGTTGTTGGCATGATTTCGTCAATGAACGGGGCTACTCGATCGTTATCATTCGCTTGATCATCTAATGTTCCTTTCCTTTTAGCATTCAACATGTCTTTAGCAGCTTTTTCTGCCACGTCCTTCATGTATGCTTCAGTATTATGGTAGCCTTTTCGATTTGGATTATAGTCCTTTGAGGTCGAGCTTCTGGATTGCTCTAAAGATTTGTCTGGCATTCTGCCGTGGTAATTAGCTTTATTTACACAACGTTGCTTCTTCTTTGATGATGTCAATTCAACCTTGCTCTTTCCTTCGAATATGTAAGCCTTCAGATTCCTCCTTAGGGAGACCACTTCATCCCCTGCTGTTGGCTTAGCGGTTTTAGATGATTTCTGAGTAAGGTCTGCTTTCAGGAGTTCTTGAATTTCCAGTAGCTGTTTCTCCTAATAATTTATCTTAGTTGCATTGTCATCAGGTTCCAATGGAGTTGATGGTTGTCCTAACACAGCACCTTCTAAGTTGAAGGTTGATGTAATATTTTCCTCTAGAATTGTTGTGTGCACAGCTTCTGCATCCAATTAGCTAAGTCTTTTTTATTTCATTTTCCTACAACAAATCAAACTTTCCATAATTAGTCTATAAGGAAAGAATAAGGACAGAGGTTCGGGCCCTTCCTTCTAATGCCAAAATGTTAACGATATAAATCATCAACACCTAATGGTGCATTTAATTTGAGTCAATCGAAAGAAGAACCCTTTTGAAAGACTTTGAAACGGCTTGTATTGACAAAACAACAATTTGATATTACCATCTTTTGTACAGACCCTTTCAAAGGGTTCAAATTAAGTTCTAGATGAGAGAGTTCGTTCAAAAGCACCCTTCCGAGGGTGTCGATATACCTGCTATGAAAGGATCTCCTTCGAAAGGCAAGTTCTTTTCAATTGCATACAAGTGCCTACCAAAAGCATCCTTTCAAAGGTGTTGATTTGATAGATTCGAGGAGAACCCCTGTGAAAGTCCAATGCCTTTCGAAAGGGTTCGATACTCAATATGTATATATGTGAGTAAAGAGTGGATTCAATGTGCCATAGAACCTTATTTTGGATAAATGTCATAAGTCCAATGGACTCGATAATGTTGAATTATCATCATCACGTTACTTTAGTGATGCTAGGGCTTTGGATGTAATGATAATATGCTTTAAAGTTAAGATATCCAAATAGGTTCTATAGCGTAGCATATGATAATTAAGAGTTAAGAAGATAAGTGTGTATCATGTGCAATTGGTCATTAGACAAGCTAACGGCGAAATGATCATTCACATGTTCGAAATCAATATCAAGTCCATGCATCCTCTCTTTTTATTTCTCACAAATGGATTACAAGCAATAGAATTGGTCCCCACTTTAATTTAGGGTTACAAGAGTTCAACTTTACAAATAAATGCAGGAACACAAAAATCGGTGTCGAACTTGGACCCCTAGGGTCGTATTTATAGATGCGGGTTAGACCCTTCCGCGTCCATCCTTCTGAAGCTATCAAAAGGTTTCTTCAACAACCCTTCTCAATCATTGATGTTAGGGTGCTTCTACTTTCTTTATTTAAGCTTTTGTAACACTTGAATCTTCCTTCCACCATTGGGTATCAAATCAGTTTCCACACCACTTATATGCATCTTTGGAGGCTTTTATCACTATTGAAAGGGGATTTTGTTGGTTTCGAAAGGCTTGTAACGTAGTTGAAGGCTTTCTGGACCTCTTCATTGCCGTTGATATCTGGTGCTAACATGGTAGGTTATTATTTTTACAAGTGTGGAAGGGAGTTTGGATGGGTCTGAAAGGATCTAGTGGTGGTGGAAAGATCATTGCACAAGGTCACTTTTAATGGAAGAAGCTTCTTGATGGACGAATGATGGTTGCAAATAGTAGCTTTCGAAAGTAATCCCCTCGATTAATGCAGAAGACCATCTTCCGATGCTTGTGGAAGAAATATTAATATATATATATGAAGCCTTTCTAATTCTTGCAGATGGGTTTAACCGATTCGAAAGGTTAGTCTCTAAAAAACCATGCTTTTGAATGGGAAGTGTTAGTAGAGTCTTCTTCTGCAAAAATTAGATAGTGGCGGAACCAGTATTTTCGAAAGATTTGATTTATATGGAAGGGATAAAATTGGAAGAGTTCCTTATTTTCATCTTCTGTGGAAGCATCCAATGCTTACAGCACCAATCCAACCTCTTCGGAAGCAACTTCAATGCCTTCGAAACCTTCTTTTTGAGCCATGGCGGAACCCTTTTTTCAGCTCTTGCGAAGCCTCTATAATGCTTTTGCAAGCCTTCTTTTTACACCTACAAAACCCTTCTTTTGATGCCTTCCGAAGCCTTCTTTCATACCTACATTTTTTAGTGAACTTTATGGTTAACAATATAGGGTATATAATAGAAATAAAATACCTTTTGTTTCGAACAAGATTGATTATCGAGTTAGATATATGTAATAATTACATAAATACCACTATGGCATACCCTTAACTCTATCAATCTCCTACTAATACTAGGGGCCAATTATGGAATCTCTATCCCATCCCTTCGATCAATTGTTAGACCCTTTTTGAATGGATCTGCTATGTTGTTTTAATTATTTACTCTGTCAATCAACTCTCCTCGATGCTGATAAACTACATTTATCATGTATAATTAGTCTGAGTATGTTTCTCGACTTCTAGTGATTTATTATCGTTACATTGTTATAATATAACAATAATGCAATATTTTCAATACTTAGAATCATCCTTAGCTTAGTTATAAATTTGTGCATTTATATTTATATACATAGCTTTTATGTGATGCTATTCAAGGCGATGTACTTTGCCTTTTCATTGACTCGGCTATAATGGTTTGTTCGAGACATTTTCTAATTATAACTTCTTAATTAATATCTAAAGATGAATTTAATATTGATAATTTATACTTAGTAACACTGATGAAGTTTGAGTCCAAACAATTCTTTATGAGGATTTTGTTATTTCTGTAAGCAATTCTCTAGTATTTCATAAATACTTTAGAACACTCTAAACTACAATTTAGTGATCTTAATTTTAATTTGATATTTGCTTCATGCATCAAATACATAAGCAAATTACGATGTTGTAGATAATACAAAACGTATGATATTTTCTATTGCCAATGCATAAGGAATCCATCTTACATGTTTTATATTAAACATTTTAATGAGGTGTCTTTATAAATCGTTTGGGACGTTCTTAACATCCTTTCTCTTATTATAAAAGATATAATTTACAAATCCAATATCGAGTATTAAACAAACAAACTAATGCCGATTATACCATAAGTACATCGTTAACAATCGACAGTTTGTTGTTTACTTATAGTTTTAGAAATATTTATGTACCTTTTAATGTTCTTTCTTGATGACACATGTTTCCTCTTCATTTTGATTGAAACTAAAATTTTATGATATTTCTATCAAAATACTTGTTAAACTTTAATGCTTATCGAATGATACTTTCATTTTCATTCTTGGATCATATCAAAAAAATCAAAAACTTGATATCACTCTGACTTCGAGACACTTTGGTTGTTATGTGCAAACGATCTATTCTAAATCATTATTTGAATTTTCTATTTTAACACATATATACCAATACACAAAGTCATTCAAGTAATAATTTTGTCGTTAAAATCTGAATTAACTTGAGCATGTTGAATATTGAATCAGTTACGCTAATTTCAACAATTAAAATTCACGATGTTATTATTATCAATGGTTCTTAGTCTTTCTCTTGAAGACACATATGCGGTCGATTGGTCATATCCCTTTGGGTACAACTATCAAAACCTTATTTTGGTAACGTACTTGGAATCCTTTTTGATTTGTGCATCATACCATATAGCAGAGTCAATACTCTTTATGGTTTAATTGACAACGTATGATTACTTATTCATGACATTCATAAGAAACTCATAGCTTCCCTTTGATATGCGAGTACACTTATTAATCGCTCTAACGCATTGTGTTCATTTAAGTTTGGTTAATTTCATTTCATCCATCATAATCAATTTTATCCTTTGATCATATCCAAATCCATTTTACTACCAATAATTTCTAAAAGAAATTCCTTTGCAACAAAATTGGTATTTCTTGAAGCAACTATCATTTCCCATTGCCATGGAATAGGGATATATAAACACTTTATGAATTCCCTTGTATATAAAATTGATTTGATTTTAGTTTATGAAACTTATGTTCAAATAATAAATTGGTTATCCAATGACGATCATTACAAAACTCCTTTTTGGGTGATCCATACAAGATCCCTCTCATACAATCATTACATCTTGTCTTTTAACTCGTACAACTTGCCAACTCCTTAAGTTAAGTCGAGGTTTCTTATAAACCCTTATTTTGTATGATTTTGTAAACTGTTCTTTAGATGAAATTAATTTTAATTTTTTATACCATTCTTAAGTATATGACCTTATAGAAAGAAGTTAACTCAACTTCACTCATCATTAATCATACTTTGTTCAATAAAGTTCGATTACTCTTTATCGATACATCATTATGTAACGTAGGGAGGAGTGACTTTTAAGATTGATTTTTTTTCATTTTTAGGCACATTCGGACCTCCTTCCAATATACTCACCTATTCGATCAAATCAAATTAATTTATTTTCTATTGCATGTGCTTCAGTTTTATATTCTATAAACTTATCATTGACATGCTACATGTGTATCAAATACACATGTTCATATTTGTGATAATTAATCGGTGAATTCAATGAAATGTGTAGAACCATTTTAGTATTATTAGGCTTACTATTGCATACATCTATATGTATCAACCTGATGAGTTCATCAACTTTTATGTCACTTCCACTTAATGGGTGTTTTGCCCTTAATTTTTTGAGATATAATTCACTAATATCGTATGATTCATAATCATATAATCAAAGAATTATTTCTTCAAACCACGTTGTATTCTATAATTTCGGAATAATTGCAAATATATTTAGATACTTTTGTATTTTCTAATGCATCACAAATACCACTATTATAGTTTTATTTTATAGCGAATATTCATAGTATTCATATATAAATAGAACTATCTTTTTTTAGTTAACACTGCAAAAATAGTTATTGTTTCATAAATAATGTCAGGAATGTTTTACGAAAGCACTTTTCATAACTTGATATGACCAATAAGTGTTATATGGCATGTGCTTGGTATTTCCACCATTACTATAATACTTATGAAATACGAAGCTCCATTCAATCACTTAATAGAGGTTATTTATTCCAATAACTGTAACCAGTTTACATTCAAGAGTTTTTAGATCAAATATCTTAAACTCAAAGAAATAAACCTCATGGAAAACAATTTTCTATTTGAAAATACATTTTGGAATAGAAATGAAATTTCTCATTCCAATGCTAAGTATATATTATTATGTCACAATTCTCTTTTTTGATATTTCTGTATGAAGTAGATGGGACAGTTCAGTCTCTTCATCCCAACTATGCCTTAAGTTACACTACTCTTGTACATTCACTTTTCTTTCTAAATGGTGGAACCATTCGAAGAAAATCTTTACCACAATTCCGTAATGAACTCTTTACAAAAGTGAATTTGGGAAACCTTGACTCTTAAGGATATCAAATAAGTTTCACTTTATGTAAACTGATCAAATTGACATTTCGGTGATCGAAAGCTTATACCTACCTTATAGCTTTTGGTCTAGTGTTGCATTTAACACAACAAGATGTTTATTGTAATAAACCGGATTGAATAAATGATTTGATATATGATTTACTTGCTTGTTTCAAATGAACAAATTCCATCAAGGTTTCATACATTACGAATTGTGGTCATTCACCATATAACATTTATATGTGATTGCATATGGAACATATATTCATATTCATGTATTATCTGTAGAGTTAAAAACTTATAGAATACCATACACAGTCTCGGGCAAATAACGTAAGAGACCAAGTTATGAATGTATTTAGTAGTTGTATAATAAGGTAATTTCATGGGTCAGCATGCAAAAATTTATTTCAAAGTAAATTTTATATTTCTATTTTTTAATCTTAATTCATTTATTGGTACGTTTTAATTGATAAACATTTTATCAATTTTACTGGTTGCGCAAATTTACCAATATGGATTGGTTTAATTCAGACATTATAGATTTTCTTACAATATTAGAAAGGTTTAATATTACCAATCCATTTTCTAATAAGGCTCCCACTAGACTTTTTTTTCTTAAAAACACTAAGATGAAACATGGAAGTCTTTCGAATCCACTAATGGGTGTTATGACTCATTTGCCTTGGGATTCTGATCTTGAGGAATATCAATGGATTTATGCTCCTATAAATAATGGATAACATATTATCAATTGTATCATATAAAAATCCTAAACCATGGTTTCTTGTCCTAATCTCATTAATCTTAAGAAATATCAACAAATTGAAAGAGATTATTCACTCGTACCTACCATTTCATAGAGACATAGGTTTAAATCTAAGTACCTTGAGAAATACCAGCAATACATACATATATCATATATCTGTAATATATTAATAATCCTACATTTAACATCTTTAGCTTGAGGAATATCAACAGTTATGGAGTATGAAAATAATCTATTAATATATAAATTGCAGAGGGCAACTTTATGTTAAAGATTTATAATCTTTAATATATCTAATTGAGTGATATCGACTTATGGAATAATGTATTATAATGAAATAGCCTTGTGATTCAAGTGTCAGACACATCTAAAATCATGGTACACGTACTATATGTATCTATTTATTCCTTAAATCTATTTTAGGTTTCTTATAGTTCCAACTTTTATTATACATTAAGATTATATAAGTTCAATTCTTGTATAATATTTTATAATTTAACTAATTTATATAATAATCTTATGTATAATCTTATATTTATTTTATTAATTAATTTAATTAATTATCATTTTAATTAATTTTATTTTATTTCATTTAAACATTCCAAATTGAATATGTGCACTATAACATTTATAGTTATACACATATATATTATATATATGCAATATATTATTATTAGTTATTAATTTATTTAATTAAAATAATTTTCATTAATTAGAATTAATTTTGATAATTATATATATAGATATATTACCTTAACATCTTAATACAATGTTATATATATCAATATATATATATATATGTTTTAATTATTTAATTAATTTAATTAATCATTAATATTTTTCAAAAATAATTTTTTTATTTTCAAAATTATTTTCAAAGTTATTTTATAACATTTATAAAATCAATACTTATTTTAAATTTAAAATATTATTTTTATCTATTTTAAATTGAAATTTAAAATTTAAAATTTTATTTTATATCCAAAAAGATTTTGAAAACTAGCCCAATCAAATTGGGCCTTTATATTGGAGATAACCTTTGGGCTTACCTCATCCTTTCTGACCAAGCTAGTAGTCAAGTATGGAAAAGTACCAGATTACACAAACTTAACCTTAGATACTACTTTTCTAGACGGCCTACTATATGGGTAGACTTTAATAAGTTAGCTCTAAGACTGCTAATTTAGACTACATATGTTATTGGGCTCTGATACCATTACTGGATCAGGGTTAGCATGCAGTTGAGTAAATGGGTAAATTTGAAAACTTTTATTCTATTTTGGATCTTATTGGGCCAATGAAGTCTAAATTTATTTAGATCTGATCTAAATTTACTTTTAAATAAAACCAATATTTTATTTAAGTTGTAAATAAATTTTTATTTTAATGTTATTAGTATTATATATAATATAACATGCCTATCATATACACATGTGTTGTATGTGCACATGCAACATAAACATTGCACTTAGTTTAACATGCCTATGTATAATTGCTAAGATTTACACAGCAACAGACATATTAGTCCCTCCATAAATGTAGTGATATCTAATATATATGTATGTATATGTGTGTATAGAGTTTTTAAATAATATAAAATAATATTTGTAAGACAGATTTTTCGTTTGAATAACACTCCAAAGCTTTCGGGATCTTGTTCTGAAAGGATGCAGATAAATTAAATGAACACTGAAACAATGCGAATAAAAAGCATTGAAAGGTAAAATGAGACGAGACCTATAGTGGTTCGGGACCGAGATCCTTAGGTCCAGTCTAAAGGTTCAGCCGTGGGCTTTTATTCCTCAATTTGATTTACATGTACTTCTGTTACGAAGTCTGTCATTATTGATCTTTTGATTAAAGCTTTCTAAATAGAGTAAGGAATATAATGATTTTAGAATGGCAGAAAATCTCTTGTTCATCCCTTTTTAGTTGCATATGGTCCTCCATTTATAGCAAATTTAATATTATCCCATTGGTGAAGGGGCTTTCACGTGGATTGATGAATTGGCTTACTATAGGTGGTTTGGATTCAAACACTTGTCATCATCTTGTTGAGAGTACTTTGACATGGATTGATGACTTGTTGCTTTTTATATGTAGTTCCATGGATTCCTTTCTTTTATCTTGACTGTTGATCTCGGTCTAGGGCTATTTGAGCCGTATAATTTGAAATATAACCTCATATAGAGAATTTCGAAAAACAACTTAAAATCTAATCTCATATAGAGGATTTTGGAAAATGGCTTGGAATCTAAGCTCATCTAGAGGATTTCAAAAAATAATTTGAAATAAGTGTTTAAAGGTGAAAAATTCTGTAATATGCTACAGTCATGTAGACTTGGTCTCACATGGGCATCGAGTCTTAGAAAACTACTAGTGGTGGTATAAAACCTATATTTTTCACGCGGCTAACGTAACTCACTATACAACACCATGCATGGTACTTTTGACCGTGGCTCACTCTTTGCATGATATGATTCAGTCATGGCTCACTCTTTTGCACAACAATTAGGTTGTGGTTTACTTGGTGCGTTCGACATGGTCGACTTTCGGTGACTCACTCTTTGCACATACACGATCGGTCGTGGCTCACTATTATTGGGGATCTACCCAATGCATGGTTTTTCTAGACTATGGCTCACTATATTGGGAATGTACCCAATTTCTAATCTTTTTGGGACTCTACCTAACTTACTAATCTCTTATGGAATCTACCTGATTTGTTATTCTTTTTGGGAATCTACCTGATTTTCTAATCTCTTTAGGAATCTACCTAACTTACTAATCTTTTGAGGATCTACCCAACTTATTAATCTTTTTAGGAATCTACCCAATTACAAAACTAAATAATTTCAGTGAGGCAAAATCATTTTCTTGGTGAAACTAAGTAATTACCATGAGACGAAATCATTTACTTAGTGAAACTAAATAGTTGCCATGAGGCAAAATCATCTACTTGTCTACACTAAGTAATTGCCATGAGGTGAAATCATTTACTTGCCGAAACTAGGTAATTTTCGTGAGGTGAAATTATTTACTTGGCTAGAGGCAAAGGCATGGCTTTGAAATTTACACGGTGCTACTTGATCAGAGTAGTACCGTGACTAAAATGTTTTGAAGTGCTTGTGAAAATTACATGATAGTACTTGATCACGAAAATAATCATGACTAAAACTTTTTGATGCGCTTTTGGAAGTTGCGTGATATTGCTTGATCATGTTAATAATCATGACTAAAACATTTTGATACACTTTTGAAAGTTGTGTGATATTGCTTAATCATGGTAATAACCATGACTAAAACATTTTGATGCAATGTTTGAAATGCTTAATACTTAAGAAGATAGAAGTTTCGTGTGGTATACCTGGCTAAAAGATTGATCATTGTCTCAAACTTTAAATAAAACTTTTATTCAGGTAACAACCTTGTACTTTGATAGTGTTTTAGATGCTCGGCAACCTAAGATCTAGGTATTATATTTCCATTTGGCCTCTTTGATCTATAGGTTACTAGAGGGATGATGTCGTGGATTATTAGGGGTCCTAACCAATTCGGACCAAGAGGTCCATCTGCTGAGTCCTTTGTGTGTGGCATCATCTTTCAAAAAATGAGGTCGCCTTTCTCAAATTTTCTAATTCGAACTCTCTTGTTGTAGTATCGGGTCATCCTTCGAATATGCTCTGCTATTCTCAAAGTAGCTTGGTCCTTGAGTCCGAGTAACGAGTATGATGACTCCTTTTGTAGCTCTACATTTTGCTACGTATTTTAATAATACCTTCGATGAGACGCAATTTCTAACTCAATTGGGAGCATGTCTTCGAAGCCATAAACTAGGGAGAAAGGAGTATGTCCTATTGAGGCCTTAGAGCTTATCCTATAAGCTCATAAAATGAAAGGCAATTCTTCTATCCAATTGCCTTTGGCTTTGTTTAATCTTTTCTTCAAGCAGGCTTTGATAGTTTTGTTGGCTGCCTCTATAGCTCCATTTTCTTGTGGATGGGCTATGGAAGAAAAACTCTTGATGATACCACGATCTCAGCAATACTCTGGAAATTCTCAACTCTCGAACTGAGTGTCGTTGTCCGTAATAATCTTATATAGAAGGCCAAATCTAGATACAATATTCCTCATCACAAACTTAATACCTAATGAGAGGTTATGGTAGCTAAAGGCTCTGCCTCAACCCATTTTGTAATGTAATCGATTACTACTATGGCATATGTTTCTCCACCTTTAGCAATTGAAAGGGGTCCAATGAGATTGATGCCCCAGATATCAAAGGGCCATGGACTCATCATTAGGGTGAGAACACTGGGAGGAGCTCTTGGCACCTTTGCATAAAGCTGGCACTTGTCACATTTCATTACGTAGTCCAAGACAGCTTGATTCAGTGTCAGCCAATACAAGCCTTGGCCGAGTATTTTCTTTGCCAACTTCTATCCTCCACAATGGTCCCTACAAATTTCGTTATGGACTTCTTTCAATAATTATTGACCTTCCGAGACTGTTACACATCGAGAGTATAGAGTTGAGAATCCTATCCTATAGAATACTCCATCTATGATGTCGAATCTTGGTGCACTGTTTTTGATTCGTCTCGCTTTGATAGCATCCAAAGGTAGAATATCCTGGATTAAATATCGAATATATAGTGACATCCAACTTTCCTCAATTATTACAGGGGTTGTAGTTTCACCTTGGGCATCCTGAGTCCAAGTTATGACTAACACTTTCTTTGATACCTATATGCTAGGTTTCTCTAAGATCTCAACTGGAATGAAATTGAGCTCTCTTATATCATTCGAGCTTGCATATTTTTCTAAGGCATCAGCCCTAGCGTTTTAGTCCCTGGGATTGTTTTCTATGTGATAACTCCCAAAATCTTCAAGTAGCTGCTTTACATGTTTAACATATATGGTTAACTTAGAGTCTCGGGCTTGGTAGTGACCAAAAATTTGTTTGACTACTATCTGGGAATCACTATTTATCCCGATCTCCGAAATCTTGATGGAAATTGTCATTCTTATTCTTGCGACTAGGGATTCATATTTGGCGGCATTATTGGTTGTTGAGAAGAGGAGCTTAACCGCGTAGTAAATCTGATGTATCTAGGGTTACCAAGATATAACCGACACCTTCCCCTTGCTTATTTGAGGCTCTATCTACATAAATTTCCAAGAGAGTTGTTTACCCTTGCTATCTTCTTTTCTAGTTTTGGCTCCGAAACCAGTGCATTCGGTATCGAAGTCGGATAGCGCTTGATCTATGCTTGTTGTTCTTGGCACATAAGATAACTCATACTGGCTAAGTTCTATTGTCTATTTAATTAATCACTTCATGGTCTCAAGTTTACTTAAAATTTGTCGAAGCGGTTGAATTGTAAGGACCTTAATAGGATGGCCATGGAAATACGACAGAAGCTTTCTTGTTGTAAACACCAAGTTGTACGCAAGATTTTCAATTATTGGGTGGTGCTTCTCGATTGATCTAACCTTTTAATTACATAATACATGGCTCTTTAGATTCCATTATCATCTCTCACCAGGGCTGAACTTATGCCTAATCCGAGGCGGCTAAGTATAGGAACAAAGTTTCTCCATCTATTGGTTTAAATAACACCAGAGGAGTACTTAAGTGCTTCTGTAGGTCTTCGAATGCCTTTTGGCATTCGTTCGTCTATCTAAAAGTAACATGCTTCCGTAAAAGTTGAAAAAGGAAACATACTTGTCGGTTGATCGGCTTACGAACCTGTTCAAAGCAGCAATCTTCTCATTTAAACTCATTAACTCCTTTCCGTTAGTTGGAGCCTTCATGTGGGTTATAGTTTTTATTTGATCCGGGTTTATCGCTATCCCTTTAGCACTTAGTATAAAACCCAGGAACTTCCTGGATTATATTCCGAAGGTACATTTCTGAGGGTTTAGCTTCCTTTGATTCTTCTAAAGGACATTGAACGTTTCGGCTAGATTCAAAACATGACTCTCTGATTGTTTAGACTTGATCATGTCATCAACATATACCTCCATATTTCAGCCTATCTTCTTGGCAAACATTTGGTTAACTAGTCTTTGATATGTGGTTCCTACATTATTAAAACCGAATGGCATTATCTTGTAGCAAAACAATCATATGTTGTTGACGAATTTCGTATGCTCTCTATCAGGCTTGAAAATTGGGATTCGATTATATCTGGAATAAGCATCCATGATTGAAACCAATTGATGCCCACTAGTGGCATCAATTAACTGGTCGATTCTTGGTAGAGAGAAGCAATCCTTTGGGCAAGCTTTGTTTAAATCAATAAAGTCAATGTAAGTCCTTCACTATCCATTTGGCTTCTTAACTAATATTGGGTTTGCAATCCACTTCGGGTAGTAAACGTTCAGGATAAAGTTATTCTTTAGCAACCTCTCAACCTCTTCTTGTAAAGCCATATATCGATTCCTATCCAGGGGCTTCTCTTTTGCCTTATGGGAGTAAACTTCGGAATATTAAAGCAGTGGCAAATAACCGAGGGATCGATTCCTACCATGTCATCATGAGTCCATGCAAATACGTCTCGATTATGCTTAAGGAAGGAAATTAGCTCTTATTAAATAGATGGATGGAAATGAATCCCTATCTTAACAGCCTTTGACTTGTCATTTTCATCGAGGAACACTTCTTCTAGAGTCTCGGCTGCTGAGGCTGTCTCCGTCTCTTGTCTCGGATCGACATCAAACTCAATCTCTTCTTCTCTTGGAATTTCCTGAACAAAGTGGACTACCTTTCTCTTCCCCCCAGTAGGCTTACTACTCTGCTCCCTTTCTATCTCATTAAACTCTCCTTGATATCTTATTCTGTAAATCAATTTGGCAATCACGTAATCCTTTTGCCTTGGAAAAATTCTTAAGGGTCTTCTACGGCTCTCCATGGACTTAGAACTCAGGGTATTAACTGTTTCTCTGATTCTGAGGGGAGTAGGCTTGTTAATTTTGACATCATTCTCATACGATGAAGTTTTCCATTTATTAATCATGTTGAGGCTTACATAATATAGTGGTCTTGAGATTCACTAATCTTCCCTTACAAGCCCTTCCCTTATTTTATGGAAAACTTTAAAAGTAAATTTTAGTAGACACATACTATCCATGGCATCAAGAGCTGGTCTTCCAAAGAAAGCATTGTACACTGAAGGGATGTTCATGATAACAAAGGTGGTTTTATAGATCTTACAAAGGGGGTCACTTCCAATTTTGACCATCAGTTTACACTCTCCAAGAGGCTTGGTTCCTTTATTATTGAATTCGTATGTGGTAACTTGACTAGGCTTGAGTATGCTCTTAGGTAATCCTATATTGTTGAAAACGTATTTGAAGATTATTTTGACGGCAGCTCCTATATCCACCATTATCTTTGCCACATCTGAAAGTCCAATTTGGGCCGTGATTACAAGTTGGTCTTTATGGGGGTTTTAGATACCTTGTTTATCGGAGTCACTGAATGTAACTTCCAGCCCAATCTTCTTGTTTTTCTCAACTTTCTTCATTTCATACATCGAGATGCCTTCTTTTTTATCTTAATTAATGTACCTTTTCCAGTTGTCATGACTTGCCTCGATAATGTGGGGACCTCCCAAAATGATGCCCATAAAGTTTCGAGGGACTTGAGATCTCGGGACCTATACTTAAACTAGCGCACTTTCATTTCCTACAGGAGCGATGGCCACCTAAGTGTTATCATTCTTTAGAAACTTGTCTAACCTCTCTTCTCTGATGAGTCTATTGATGAAGGACTTCAAAAACAAACATTCTTCAGTGCTATGCCTGTTCTGCTGATGGTAGCTATAATATATTCCTCCTCAATTGTTTTTTGGCCTATTCCCTCTTCTCGGAGGGTAGAGATTTGGTCCTAGGTCATAGCATAGATTTGAGCATATGAATGAGTTATGGGGTATGTTTCCATTACCTGAAGTTCCTTCTTAAATTTATTGGCTGAAGCAAACTTCTTATTATCACTATTTAGAGGCATGGTTCCTTCATTATTGAATCTGCATGTGGGAACTTGACTAGGCTTGAGTATGCTCTTAGGTAATCCTATATTGTTGAAAACGTATTTGAAGATTATTTTGACGGCAGCTCCTATATCCACCATTATCTTTGCCACATCTGAAAGTCCAATTTGGGCCGTGATTACAAGTTGTTCTTTATGGGGGTTTTAGATACCTTGTTTATCGGAGTCACTGAATGTAACTTCCAGCCCAATCTTCTTGTTTTTCTCAACTCTCTTCATTTCATACATCGAGATGCCTTCTTTTTTATCTTAATTAATGTACCTTTTCCAGTTGTCATGACTTGCCTCGATAATGTGGGGACCTCCCAAAATGATGCCCATAAAGTTTCGAGGGACTGGAGATCTCAGGACCTATACTTAAACTAGCGCACTTTCATTTCCTACAGGAGCGATGGCTGCCTAAGTGTTATCATTGTTTAGAAACTCGTCTAACCTCTCTTCTCTGATGAGTCTATTGATGAAGGACTTCAAAAACCAACATTCTTCAGTGCTATGCCTGTTCTGCTGATGGTAGCTATAATATATTCCTCCTCAATTGTTTTTTGGCCTATTCCCTCTTCTCGGAGGGTAGAGATTTGGTCCTAGGTCATAGCATAGATTTGAGCATATGAATGAGTTATGGGGTATGTTTCCATTACCTGAAGTTCCTTCTTAAATTTATTGGCTGAAGCAAACTTCTTATTATCACTATTTAGAGGCATGGTTCCTTCATTATTGAATCTGCATGTGGGAACTTGACTAGGCTTGAGTATGCTCTTAGGTAATCCTATATTGTTGAAAACGTATTTGAAGATTATTTTGACGGTAGCTCCTATATCCACCATTATCTTTGCCACATCTGAAAGTCCAATTTGGGTCGTGATTACAAGTTGGTCTTTATGGGGGTTTTAGATACCTTGTTTATCGGAGTCACTGAACGTAACTTCCAGCCCAATCTTCTTCTTTTTCTCAACTCTCTTCATTTCATACATCGAGATGCCTTCTTTTTTATCTTAATTAATGTACCTTTTCCAGTTGTCATGACTTGCCTCGATAATGTGGGGACCTCCCAAAATGATGCCCATAAAGTTTCGAGGGACTGGAGATCTCGGGACCTATACTTAAACTAGCGCACTTTCATTTCCTACTGGAGCGATGGCCGCCTAAGTGTTATCATTCTTTAGAAACTCGTCTAACTGCTCTTCTCTGATGAGTCTATTGATGAAGGACTTCAAAAACCAACATTCTTCAGTGTTATGCCTATTCTGCCAATGGTACCTACAATATCTTCCTCCTCAATTTTTTTTGGCATATTCCCTCTTCTCGGAGGGTAGAGATTTGGTCCTAGGTCATAGCATAGATTTGAGCATATGAATGAGTTAGGGGGTATGTTTTCATTACCTAAAGATCCTTCTTAAATTTCTTGGCTGAAGCCAACTTCTTATTATCACTATTCCACTTTGGGTTCTTCCGAACAGTTCCTTTTGATTCTGCAATTCTAATATCTCTTCAAGCATGGAAAAAGAATTCATTTAGATATTTGCATTCTTGCTTCAAAAGATCATCTCAGAATAGTGTACTTCTCCATAATCCTGAAGTGATTTCCACTAGCTTGGTTTCATCTATTATGCCCTTGCATCAGGCCACGATGTCATTAAATCTTTTAGGGATTCTCCCCTTCCTTGCCTGTAACGACCCGTAATTTCGCTACTTCGAAAATGAGTGATTTTGTTTATTTTAAATTTAAAAGGGATTATAACTTAAATAAATAAGTTATATATAATAAATAATAATGGAGAAATTATTTATTCTTATAGTTAATAATTAAAAAGTACAAATTTGGATTTTATCACAAATCAACAAAAGATACATTTTGTTAAAAATAAATAAATGCTTAAATAAATAGGTTTAAATATTTATTTGAAAAGTTAAATCTTATTTGAAACATCTAATAAAGATTATAAAAGTATGTTAAAAGATTTAAAAGTATATTAATAATCGTTTTACAAAAATAACCAAATTTTGTCGCATTTTATCAGTTTTACATACACTGTAAAATTAGAGATTTTGATATTGTTTAAATATAGTTTTATAATATAAATAGACATGTTTTAATTTATTTAAAAGAAGCAAGAAGTTCATTTTTAAGTTTGGTTTACATCAATATATAGCTTAACAAAAACGTCAAATTTTAATTGTAAAATTTATCAACAAAAAACACCATTTTCAACCGTAACAGGTTGTCGCAACGTTGAATAACTGTGTTCACTTTATAACTTATATAATAACAACTTTACAAACTTTACATCACATTACATTTAGCACTAAAAGAAAAAAGTTTTATATTAGGAAAGTTTGAATAAATATAAAAAAAGTAAAAATGTGTGATTTGACTAATTTTATTTTATTTTAATATCTTCATAAACAACATCACTACTTATATCTTATCTCATTAATGAGATGTTATGCATATACATAGGAAAGGAGCTAAATTATATGTTTAAATATTTACAAACCATAAAAAGATGACACCTATTTATCTCTTAACAAGCTCTTTCATAAACATTATTCCACACATTAAATGCAACTCAAATCAAAGGCTAATCAGTCCAAAAGTAAACAAGGGTATTAATGTCATTTGCCACTAAAATCTCCACTTATAATACAAGCCCAAACCCCTTCATTTTTTCACTACATTTCATTCTAAAAAATTCTCAAACTCCTTCTCTACTTCTTCATTTTCCTCCTCCACCTCAACATCACCCTAACCCGAGCTCCAGCCACCTCTACTTGGCCATACCCTCCACCTAAACCACTGTACCCAAGCCTACATGCCTCAAATACCCACATCCCAGCTTCTAGCTGAAGCCACACACCCCTACACCCCCTCCTTTCCACCTACCCAAGCCCACATACACTCCTATACCACATGCCCCCAAATACACACCACGACTGAGCCAAATACCCCACCTACCCAAGACTAAAACACATGCCTACCCCACCTACCCAAAGCACACACACCCCACACAAAGGCCATACCCTCCCATTAGCCCATGGCCACACTAAAAAAAATGAAAAGGAAAAAAAATAAAAAAATAAAGAAGAACAAAAGAAAGAAAAGAAAAGAGAGGAAAAAGAAAATTCGAGACGTTTGGAAAAAAAGCGCGTTAGTTCGAGAAGCACGTTAGCCTACAAAAAGATTGACGGAGTGGAATTAAAGGTGAGAAAAATTCTCACCGCTTTTAAAAGATCGTATTTTGATTTTGTTATAATAATCATCTTATTATATGTAAGTATATACCCCTTTGAATTGTTGTTATGGATGTTTGGATATGTTTGTGTTATGTTTGAATAGTAGCAAGTATTTATGGTTGTGATTATTTATCATATTAGTTGTGTATGGACCATAATTATGTTAGTGATGAATGTTAAACTTGGTTATGCTCATTTTGATTAAATATTCCCTTTGATAAATAAGACCCAATTTTTGGTGAAATGATATACTTTGGAAAATAAGTCTCTTTTTAAGTAGAATTGAAATTAAAGTAGAAATAAAAGAGAATTTGAAAATTGAAGTGAAATTGGATTTAAAAAGTATAGTTAAACTGAAATTGAAATTGAGATGAATAGTGAAATTGAAATTGAAATCGATTTCGAAAATTGAAATTGAGATTAAGGTTGAATTGAAGTTTAAATTGAAATTAGATTTGAAATTTAAGTTTTAATTGAGTTTAATTTGAAGTTAGAATTGAAATTGAATTGAAATTGGAATTTAAAATTTCATATTAAAATAATAGGAATATAATAATATTATAGTATTGAAATAGTGAAAATACATTTTAAATACTTTAAAATGTGGAAATATTGATTTAAAATGATTTGTAATAATTTTATAAGTAATAAAATTAAATTTGAATTGATTATTTCAAATATTGAAAAATGAGTTAAAAATAGGTGCGTCACGCAACGGTAGTTCGCGATTTCACGCCGAAAAGTTCAAATGAGTGTATAGAATGGAATATAGCTCGGAATTCTTCGAGATAAGTAAATTCTGGACTATTATACCCATATCTTCTAAATGAAGAAAGAAAATCAAAATTTTGTTGAGTAGATTTTGAAATATATCCAAATCAATTTTCTAGAAAAATCGCGCCAGTGCAGTTAAGTGACCATAACGGAAAATCCGTTTAAATGAACGTTTTTAATTATGAAAAAATATGGAATAAATTTGATAAATCTATTTAAATAATTTAGAAGAGATTTGAATTGGAAATATGAATTATCGAATGTTTAAAAGTTGTTTAAATCAAATAAGCTTATATAGCACTTTCCACGGCACTTTTATGCTGCGAATTCTATAACTTTTTGAATATGAGTTTTAAACATGATGATTTTTCCTGTAATCAATTGTGAATGTTTTTAAAAGGAAAACTAAGTGTTTAAAAGATAATTTGAGATTTTTATAATCAATTCCAAAATAAAGTTGATAACTGAGTATGCGGAAACGACTAGTACATTTGTCCCGCCTGTGAGAGCTGGGAAGATAAAACAAGGTAATTAACTAAGGTTGGGGATGGAGCAACCAGTGCCCTGAACTTACCTGGCCTATGTTTTCTTTTCTTAGGGGAGGGGTGGAACAGATCGAAAGGAAAGCCCAGATGCCTTAAAAAGGTTGTATTAAGGAGACTGATATTATCCAAAATTTAAGCAATCTCCAAAATAAATGATTTCTATGATCCTATTTACTCAAAAATATTTGCTAAGATTGATTTAGGGTTTATCGTAAACGATGTCTTAAATAACATTGTTTTTGACCCGCCTAAAAGTTAAGGAATTTGGATCAAGAGTTAAGTAAGAGAAATTGAGATATTATCCAAAGCAAAAGATTGAATTACTTAGAATTATTCTAAGACAAAAGAAAGAGATTTCGAAATTATCCGAATTGAAATTAAAGTGAAAAGAGACTTTAATAAATCCTGTATACTCATATTCACTTTTATCGAGAATTGGATTTTGAAGGAACCGGGGTCGAATTTGGGTGATTCCTACCCAAAAACCACTTTGAACCAGTTTACGTTTTCGAAGAATGAAGATATTTGAAGATGGAGATATTGAGACGAATAATAACGAGGGACTACTTGTTGATTAATTGGGGATAAACTCCGGATTCACTATATTATAGCAGTGGTCTCTTTGTTATGAAAAACTCAAAACCACAAGGACTTTTTGCCTAGTAATGGCCAAGGAAAGTACCTTCGGTTTCGTTCGGTCCCAAAACGAACTTGTATGGAAGAATGTCTGACCTTGCATTCTAAATCACAATGAGCGATCACTATAAATGTATATCAGTCGGTGGTGGAGAAGACACCTTCTTTTAGCTTAACACCCTTTCCCGAGACATACGAGCTTAGGAGGTTATACGTTTGTAGAAATCAGTCATGTGAATGTGGAATGACAATGTGGCATTCAAAAGTGAAAGAAGATGTGTTATGTGAAAAGGTAATCGTAGTCTCGAGCCTCATCAATCGGAAATGACCGAAACATGGTTAGATGCAGCAAGGCTAAGTGGGTCATTCCCAATTAGGGTATGATCATCCCCTTTTAGATATATATCTTCCTACTATGACGTTCGAGATGTAAATTAATGTGGTGTATAGAAAACGAGCGCTCGGTTAAAGGTCGGTAACGACCGGGGGATGACATATTCGGTACTATCTAGTTATAGAGGTAGGTCGGTCTTGTGTTGGTAGAGGGCAGATGTTCTGTGCCTCGGGACATCCATCTAGAGGTGTACCCATCAGAAGGTAGTCCCTTCACCTGGTCATTTGTATGAAAATCCATTCTCCAATAAGGACCTGCGGTTTTGTTTGTATTGGCGTAATGAATAGCCTCGAAATGCTATGTGGGTAACCATTTCAGATAAGATTAATAAGTTTAATTGTATATGTTTTCAAGGAATGACACTAGAGATAATATCAAATGTTTTGATATATAAAAGTGTTTTAAGTTATCATAAGGTAAAAACTCGTCCGTGTTTTTGTGTGGGCGTGGTCTTATGAGATACTCTTTCTTTTCAAAAGATTTTATTTAAAGGCTGATATATGACACTGTCATTTATTATTGAGTTTTTCTCACGCTGGTTTATCAAGCCTGATCCAGGTATTTTCAATACTTGGGTCAGATCCGAGTAGTTTCAGGTTTAGTCGAAGATGGTTTAAGTTTCTAGAGGGGAGCTGGAAATATTCATCTACGTATGACATATTCTATTATCCGCTGCTGTCTGTTTTTCTTTGTTTGATGTTTGTCAGCAATTGTAAGGACAGATGTTTATAACTGTCCTAGCTGAATTTAGGTTATACTCTGATATATGTATTTTAAAAGTTTTCCGCTGTAAAGATATTGTTCAATATTATATATTATTCCATTCGTATGAGATTCTGTTCTGTCTATTTTCTTCATTACCCTTAATGACCCATCTTTTCGTGCAATTTGAGTTGGACCATGTGTGGTTTATTATCGATTCAAAGGGTACGGGAAAACGGGCCATTACATCTGGTATCAGAGCTTTTGGTTGAGCGAACACCAAAGCCTGATAGGGGTAAGACTCATCAGAGATAGGATTAGTAATATCCTAGGATGAGTAACTCATTAGAGATAGGGTTAGTAACACCTTAGAATGAGTTATGAGAGTATTATATATATATATGAGCACGTATTTGTTAATTTTATAAAAATGGTTTTTTTTAAAGAAATTGTTAAATGAAATTTTTAACTCAGTTTATATTTTATGTAAAAAGAAATATTTTTATATAGTTAGAAATTATGGATTGTTTGTAATTTTTCTTAGTAAATTAAAATGTGAATATCTTGTAATTAGAATTGCACGATTTGACTATGAGATATTCCATATAGAATCAATTATTTGAAAGCTAGAATTTAGAACTTTAATCATATGCCCATAGATATTTGGTTATTAAGAAATAATGACTTAATGATCATCAAAATTGATGGATTTAAAAGCTAAGTAAAAATATCTTGCAAAGTAAAATTCGCGATTTGATTATAAGATATTTGACGATAATATTTAAGCTAGAAGTTGTAATTAGAGAAAGTAAAAAGGGAAAATTCACACTTAGAAAAATTATTATCAATAAGATAGAAAAAAGATAAACCTCAATTGAGACTTTGGGTAAATATAATATAAATGGGTAAGTTCTATAACTTATAAAGAAGATAAGATAATTTGAAATTTAGACTCTTTGATTAGACTTTTTGATTAAGTTAAATCAAAGTGAAATTTAGGAATAAGAGTTATAAGAAATATCATCCTAATATAAAATTTTGAATTAGTGATACATTTAGGGTAACATTTGTAATTCAAAAATGGAGTAAGATTAGAGGTGGATAGTTTTGAATAATATGGTTAATAGGGTAATTGTTGGATGAAAAAGGCTAATATCAAATACCATGTGAATTAAGTTTCACAATTTGACTATAAGGTATTTGATAAATTTGAGGTTAAGAAATTTGATTTAGAAAAAGGATAAGATAAATAATATTGGCTAAATTAAGACCTTAGATAAATAAAAATAAGGATTAAGTTTTATAACTTATTAATTTGAGATAATAATAGAGTTTCATAATGGTTAAACACTCTAATTGAAGTAATAACGGTCTGAAGTTTGGGGATATGTATATATACTCTTAGGAAGTAAAGGTATGTTATACAAGTTTAAGTCATATTTGTATGCTTAAGTAATAATGGATTTAGTAGAAAGTAAATGGTTGTGAAATAAACTTGGATTAATAGAAATTTTGAAGAAATACATTTGGAAAAAATGAATGTGAATAAATACATAAGTTATACGTAGATCATTTCGGCACATAAATTCTTGATCTAAGATTTGAGTACAGAACTTTGAGGTGTTTACACCTATTCGAAAAAGGATTTATCACTCGATTCTTGATGGTAAACATTGATGAGGGTTTGTGATTACGTACTCAAGTTTTCTATCATAGTTGAGAGCTTTGCAAGGAAAGCAAGGGTTTGTGATCAAGAAGTCTGATCAAAGTCCGCACTAGAAAATCGGGAGATCGATACTAGTTCGAAAGCAAAATTGTGGATTCAAATAATAGATCAAATCAAATATCACATATAGTATAATGTTTTGGGTCTGTCTACATAGTAGTTGGACGTATTCGTTTATGTTGATATAGTATCAGTTTGGTTGTTTTTGGATGTATGGTCTTATTTGGTTGTTGTATATATTACCTTAAGTGTGTGTTACGCACCAGGATGGGTAGGATTGTAGTCTAACATGATGTATGTATATATAACCTTAAGTACATGATACGTACTCAGGTTAGTATGGGGAATCTCTGTATGTATGTTTGGTATCATTTGTTTTAATGTTGTTATGGTATCAACCTTCTTTTTATATATGCATCTTATTTATCGTTGGTATAAATAAGTCAAAATGTTTGAGGATACGAGTATGAGATAGATTCCTTTATCTAACTTTCATTTCGAGGACGAAATGCTTTTAAGTAGGGGAGAATGTAACGACCTGTAATTTCGCTACTTCGAAAATGAGTGATTTTGTTTATTTTATATTTAAAAGGGTTTAAAACTTAAATAAATAAGTTATATATAATAAATAATAAAGGAGAAATTATTTATTCTTATAGTTAATAATTAAAAAGTACAAATTGGGATTTTATCACAAATCAACAAAAGATAAGTTTTATTAAAAATAAATAAATGCTTAAATAAATAGGTTTAAATATTTATTTGAAAAGTTAAATCTTATTTAAAACATCTAATAAAGATTATAAAAGTATATTAAAAGATTTAAAAGTATATTAATAATCGTTTTACAAAAATAACCAAATTTTGTCGCATTTTGTCAGTTTTACATACACTGTAAAATTAGTGATTTTGATATTATTTAAATATGGTTTTATAATATAAATAGACATGTTTTAATTTATTTAAAAGAAGTAAGAAGTTCATTTTTAAGTTTGGTTTACATCAATATATAGCTTAACAAAAACGTCAAATTTGGACTGTAAAATTTGTCAATAAAAAACACTGTTTTCAACCGTAACAAGTTGTCGCAACGTTGAATAAATGTGTTCACTTAATGACCTATATAATAACAACTTTACAAACTTTAAATCACATTACATTTAGCACTAAAAGACAAAATATTTGTATTAGGAAAGTTTGAATAAATATATAAAAAAAAGTAAAATGGTGTGATTTGACTTATTTTATTTTATTTTAAAATCTTTATAAACAACATCATTACTTATATCTTATATCATTAATGAGATGTTATGCATATACATAGGAAAGGAGCTAAATTATATGTTTAAATATTTACAAACCATAAAAAGATGACACCTCTTTATCTCTTAACACGCTCTTTCATAAACATCATTCCACACATTAAATGCAACTCAAATCAAAGGCTAATCAAGTCCAAAAGTAAACAAGGGTATTAATGTCATTTGCCACTAAAATCTCCACTTATAAATATAATCCCAAACCCCTTCATTTTTTCACTACATTTCATTCTAAAAAATTCTCAAACTCCTTCTCTACTTCTTCATTTTCTTCCACCACCTCAACATCACCCTAACCCGAGCTCCACCCACCTCTACTTGGCTATACCCTCCACCTAAACCCCTCTACCCAAGCCTACACGCCTCAAATACCCATGGCCAAGCTTCTAGCTGAATCTACACACCCTTACACCCCCTCCTTTCCACCTACCCAAGTCCACACACACTCACATACCACACGCCCCCACCTACACACCACGGCCGAGCCAAATACCCCACCTACTCGAGCCTAAAACACACGCCTACCCCACCTACCTGCCTACCCAAAGCACACACACCCCACGCAAAGGCCATACCCTCCCTTAAGCCCACGGTCGCACTAAAAAAAAGAAAAGGAAAAAAAAGAAAAAAAGAAAGAAGAACAAAAGAAAAAAAAAGAGAGGAAAAGGCAAATTCGAGACGTTTGGAAAAAAAGCACGTTAGTTCGAGAAGCACGTTAGCCTACAAAAAGATTGACGAAGTGGAAATAAAGGTGAGAAAAATTCTCACCGCTTTTAAAAGATCGTATTTTGATATTGTTATAATAATCATCTTATTATATGCAAGTATATACCCCTTTCAATTATTGTTATGGATGTTTGGATATGTTTGTGTTATGTTTGAATAGTTGCAATGTAACGACCCGCTATTTTAGAACATTCGCATCCGCACATGTCGGACTTGAATGATTCAAAATACCGAATTGTTAATTATATTTGGCAAAACTAAGCATATACAGTAAATAAATAGAACATAGATCACAGACACAGAGTAATAATTGCAGCGGAAAAAAAGATAGTAGTTCATGAAGCTACTATATACATATCAGAGTTAAATAAAGTGCAATAGATGTCTCGAATACAATAGTCAAATACAATAACAGAATACATCACTGGAATCAACTGAATATCTGAAAGCTGGATAGATAGCTGGATCTCCAAGCGAAGCTCCAACTCCAAAGGTGAGTCTCGAATACTGGTACACTCAGTCTGACCCGAGCGTAAAGCAAAACACAAAACACTCGAGTCAGGATTAACATTCTTATATCAATAAATCCAACTCAAGTGAAATAGCAATTGAAATACAAGTAACTCAAAGGATGTTTGAAATAACCATCCTTTAAGGATCCGTTAAACTATCTACTATGTAATAGTGTACGATAAGTAGATAATGCCTATCAGTAATATAAGATATCAAGATAGTGTTAAGGCGTTACCATTATTCCCCTTAACACATTTTATATAAGCGTAATAGTCTATACAGCACTATAAACTCCACCATAAACTAGTGGGATATCAGGGAGTACTCCATAGGTATAACACAAAACAAATCGTAGTGGTCGCGTATATGGGGATCCAAGTATGACAAGGCACATGAGGTAATACCCAAGGTAGTGAAACTACCGTTTGCCTGATCCGGACTGGTGAGAACGCATCGCCACAGCGATCGAAACACCGCGAAACAACACTCCCAAATCTAGGGTGCACCAATCGACAACAAGTAATGAGTAGTTTTCGAAGAAGTGTGTTCGCTCGAGGTAGCTAACCCCCATTTGGCCCAGCATGGCTCCTGTTTTAGTCATTTCCAATTTGACACAAGTGTCAAGGCTATCCATTATCATTCTCTTTCTTCAGTCATCACGTACATCATTCCAACCACTTCATTCTGGATCACACTCCGCGTATAGTTATTAAAGTGGTTTTCGGTTTAGACAGTGAGTATGTCCCTAACCGATTCCGGTCTCTTTAATAACTTTCGAAATTATTACACCGATTGGTCATTTATATATTTCGAAAACCAAATCAATTTCAATTTCAGTTAGAATTTATAAATCAACATTTCATTTCTCTTCCAAAATCAATTTCCATAATTTACGTTTCAAAACTTCCACATTCATAATTTCAAAATCTTATAATTCAATTCCAAATTCTATTTAAAACAATTTAAATATTGATTCAAGTTCGTATATAAGTTTCATTCCGAAATCATTTAAATTAATTTAATTTAACATTCAAATCAATTTAACTTCATTTATCGATTCCATTCAATATTTGTTAAGTTAATTCATCATTCAAAACAATTTCTATTTAATTTCCAATTCACTAAATTAATTACTTAAGTTCAACTTCATTGTATCAAAACTTACAAATTTGAATTAAATTAAATTCGTCAAATCAATTCTTTAAATTATAAGTCTTAGATTAATTTCAATAAATCCCATTTTATTTCTTGTTAAAGAAATTCGATTTCCCTTATTCATTTACTTAGTTACAATTTCAAAGCTCAATTAATAAAGAAACTAAATTTCACTTATTCAAGAAGTTCAATTCCACTTATTAAAGAATTCAATTTATTTAATTATTAAATAAATTCAATCTTATTTAATTATTAAATAATTTCAAAACTTAATTATTAAATAATTTTAACTTAATTATTAAATAATTTCAAACTTAATTATTAATAATTCCAAATTTAAAACAACATTCTTTCATCAACTACTATGTTAATATTTTGATTCAGATTATTAAATATTAACATTTTCCTTTCATTAAAGTTCAAATTCCAACTTCATTTCAAAACCTCATTATTTATTCAAATAAAATCTTTATTTTATTTTTAAATCAAATTATTGACCAATCGGGTTTTATTTAATTCTCTATCCTAAGTCAAAGTTTTTATTTTGGGTATTTATCATTTCAACCCGATTTCATTTCAATTCAAAAAAAATCAAAGCATAGCAAAGGGAACTTGCAGTGTGATAACCGGGATGGTGTCAAAGTAAATAAACAAGCAACAACAAACATCAATAACAATCCAATAAATAAATTCAATAATCCCGAAATAATCGTATTAATTCACCTTGTTGTTTGTGCGAATTAATATAATTATTTCTAGAATCTACACTATCATTTCATGTAGATTAAAGATTATTACCCTAATCTTTATACGGTTCTTCACTTGGTATCTATTATTCAATTTCAATTAATTCAACATTTAAAGGGTCATATTAAGCAAATGTCATCTAATCAAATTTAACATACATCAAACCTAACTATCCTACGTCAATTTCAATTTCAAATTATTTATCACTTACAACATTAAAAATTTAACGACCAATGTCAACATCAAACAATCAATCATTTAACTACCAAACTGGATTATCATTGTATATATAACAGATAATGGTGTCAGATGTCACAGGTGAACTGATACAGGAAATAGCATATATAACAGTGTAATTAACTAACAGCAGCATATTTCAATTGTCGTTTCAATTGAAATCAAATTTAATAAATAAAAGAACATTAATCGTGAGTGATTGTTCACCTTTCGATGCTAGATAGATAGGTAATGAAGTGAGCTACGAAATCCAAAGCAACGCGGAATGGACAAGATTTTTGATGTAGAAAATAGGCATGACGGACAAGGCTGATAATGGAAAATCGAAAAGAACGATTGAATCGGTTGATGTAAATTGAACTAAATATATATGAAATCAATATTTAGTTTAAAACAAATAAATAAAATAAATCATCATACATACATAAGATTGGAATAAATACTTGGATATTATATTAACCCATATTTCAAACCCAATCCAACCACCATCTAAAATTTGAATCTTTATAAAAGTAACCTTTATATATAAAATATTAAAATCAATATTCATTTAATATCATATATATACTTTCAAAATGTAACGGCAACGAAGGCATGAATTTATATACATTTATCTTTATACATAACAACATGCAGACTTCAAAGAAAAATATTATATTATATATGATGATATATAGCTTATACATAACACACAAATTTTGTACAAAACTAATATACAACCCAGGCGAACTTTGAATAAGACTTAAATACGAATATTATAAATATATATATATATATTTCTCTCTGGATTCGTATACAGCTTTAAGCTCAAACAACAGAAATGAACTAATATGTCATAAAACTACACACTGTTTACAAAGCTTAGTAACATTTTAAATCCAACAGAAATGTACTTTAAAACAAAATATATCAAATCATATAAACTAACAACGTTCAACTAGAAAATATGCATATAACAGCAAGTATTATATATAGCTAAAAAAAAGAAACCAATACTAACACGTAATAATCTATAATATAATATGTATAGTACCTTATATAGACACATATTACTGTATCAGTGAAAACTGTAAAACCATATACAATGTAAACAAATAAAAGAGCAGCACATAGAAAACTATGAATAGTCAATTATATTATAACTTATATGTAAACAAACAAATATACATCTACTTATATATATTCAATAGATTGTATATAAAATTTAAAACCGCTCAAATCATATTACCATAAACCGAGAAAATAAAACATATACAAATAACATAAACAACAACTATTATCTATCCAAAAATATCCTATACATAAATATACAAAATATGCAGATTTTACCCATAAACTATAATATGCCATCCCAGTGAAACAACAGGCAAAGGTGATAAGACTTCTTCTATGCATAAAATACATGCTTCAACTCATACATATTATATACTTACAAAAAGGGCGGTAGTGGATGCGTCTGTCGGTTTGCGTTGTGCAACGACCAAGACCGGAGAAGGTGGATCGTGTTCGACTGAAACAATTGGAGGGGATAAAGGTGGAGGCTCGTGTGGGCTGGAAGGGAAAACGCAGCTCACGGTGATGGACGGGACAGTGGAGGCTTTGGTGCGCTCAGTTGTGATGGCTGTCGTGGCGGTTGATATGGCGGTTCCGGTGGGTGAGTTGCCGATCTGAGGTGTGAAGGCGAAGTGGTTTGCAACCAAGCTCGAATGGAAGAGAGAGAGAGAGGCGGAGGGTTGCGTGGCGAGTTCCGGCCTGAGGTGGAGCATGAGTTGTTGAGCATGAGGTGGAGAGGATGCAATAGTTTCGGCCACTATGGCTGTTGCATGGAATTCCAGGCGAAAGGCCAATAGAGGAAGTTAGAGGAAAGGTTCATTCATTTTTCTCTAAATACAAGCAGAGAAAGGTTCATTTGCCAACAGGCTGGATTCAAGTAAAAGAAGGGAACGTGAGTAGTGAATAGAGAATGGAAGTAGTACTGGTGAAACATAAAAAAGTCCAGAGTGTACTGATGGGAATAGTAAAAGTAACTTCAGAGAATTAATAAAAGCAACGGTCTACTGGTTGTTGGGAATAGAGAAAGGCACGGACGCAAATTTAGGAAATATTTATTTCAAATAGCTGATAGCTGTTGGATTTTATGCGGTGAAAATTGAATGGTCAAAAGAAATTTGAAATGTTCGAAACCGCACCGATATTGCAAATTGTTTCCTCGATCCCGCAGCGAACCGAACTTCAAAATACAGAGTTGAATATACCGTAGAGATCAGCACGATGGGATGATCAAAACGGTATACCGATATCGGTGGTATGATTGAATTATAAAAATTCGAATTTTCTACTAGCGAAAAATGCAGCAAAAACGCAGGAAAATAAGATCGACGGAGCTAAAGAAGTCCGAATTTGGAAAAACTAAAAATGACGCCTTGCTCAGAAGATGATTTAGAATTTTTCTATGTAAAAATATTTAGGTTCCGAAAACATTTTATTTTCATCGCTTTTTAACTGATTAAATTGAAGTAAATTTACACGCGAAATAAACTTTCATATTTTCGAACGAAAATTTACCAGTTGCTATGTTTATCTAGACGCATTCCAAATATCAAATTTATATTTCAAAATTTCAGTTTTAAAGTTTCACGAAATTTCAGTTAATAACGTTATTAAAACCAGTTAAATTTACAGGACGTTACACTCTCCCCCACTCAAAACTTTTCGTCCCCGAAAAGGAACGAGGTAGGAGAATAGAAACAACCAGAAAGAAAATAGATTGGAATACAAGTAAAACAATTAATTTAAACATATACATTTCAATTTAAATTAATTAATATTTAACAATTTGGTTAAATCCCTTTGAGTTCACTTAAGTCAAATTAATCTATCTATTTCTAAATTCATTATCTTATTATCTAGTCATCCTCAATTAAAAATTTCTAAATCATCAATTTGTATAATCATTTATTGTACTCATATTTTATTCAACGAATTTAATTCTTTTATTCCAAATTATTATTAAGTTTCTTCCACTTAATATATCTTATTACATATATTTAAACCATATAAATTAATTTAAACCATATAAATTTCAATTTAAATTAATTTATATTCAATAATCGGTTTACATTTAAGGTATTTCCATAAGTTGATCTAATTTCAATTTGTTAATTCTTTTAGAACAAAATTTATTATATTCATCTCATTCAATTAACTTATTATTCTATCATCTTTCTTGGCATTTTTTTATAATTAAAATCTATGTGTATAAAATTTATTATAAACACTCAAATTTTTATTTATAAAATCATTTTATATTGTATATTATCCAATTACATTTTTAACTTCTGAATAATTTAGGTAAGTTATATTGAAATGCAATTTAGTACTATACAAATAAAATTTTCAAATTCAATTATTTCAAGTTTAAATACTTATTCAAATTTTAGCTTTATTTATAATTGAAAACATTCTTTAACCT
Source organism: Allium fistulosum (assembly GCA_030737815.1). Lineage (NCBI taxonomy): Eukaryota > Viridiplantae > Streptophyta > Magnoliopsida > Asparagales > Amaryllidaceae > Allium > Allium fistulosum. The sequence goes on along the minus strand of CM060904.1, from coordinate 202,589,970 downwards.
AATTTTAAGAATTAAATTTCCATTTAATTTCAAACCCTTTAGAGATAATTATGTATATACTATATATATTAAATCAAATTAAATTTAAGATAATATTCCCATATATATATATATAAATCAAGTCATACTTAAGAAATTCAAATTAAAATATTTCCCAAACAAAACCGTAGCAAAGCTACAGAATGGTTTTTTTCCACTTCGAAACTCGAAAATGAATGTCGATGATGCGGCCGCCATCACCGAAATTATTTTCCAGCGACAAAGAGAAGAGCACTGATTTCAACATTTTAAAATTCTTTGAAAACGGTTTCTATTTGAAAATACCTTCAATAATATACATTTTTTAAAAAATTTAAAACCAAAGCTTGAAATTTTAGGAAATTAAATTCTCAAAATCTTACTTTAAATTCATTTAAATTTCTAAATAAATCTATAAACCAACTTTTATAATTCCATTTATTTTTATGTTGGAATAATCAATGATTTACAAAACAAATAGTGAAAATCAAATATTACGTTTCTGACAACCAATTCAGTTAACAATTCAATTTTAGAAAATTTATACTTATATATATAGTAAAATCATACAAGCTTTATTTTATTTTCCAAATTTGAAAGCAATATTGTGTCAGCTTGCTCTGCTCAAGTGTTTTGGAAATCCTATCGATAGCGTTGATCAGACGAATCGATCGGAAACCCAAATCAACATCAACAACTCAAACAACACAGCATATATTAAAACATTTATATATATTAGTTTACAAATACATTTCTTTGCTCGACGATACAGGAATGAATTTTCAAAATAAGGATAGGGTTTCAAATTTGATTGACTCAAATTAAAGAGAAATTTGATTCGAAGATAAGTTCGAAACAAAGATATGTTGATCAATAACAAAGTAGGAAGATTGATAAATTTATATAAATCACGGGCAACCTTAACCGGGTCAACCGTGACTTCAAGAATAAGATCAATGTAGAATTCCGAGGCAAATCGACATTTGATCTCAAGAAATAGAATTTGGCATAACCAAAGATGTCAGCATCTTAACCGAGGATATATAAATCTCCGGTGAATCGATTCAATCGTAAAAGAGTTTCACCCCTTTACAAATCAATTTGAGATTGGCGGGACCGCCAACTCATTATAAATATCATTCAAGGTGGAGTTATGGGATACTCCGGAATTAGAAGACGAATAGTGAGGGACACAAATGGATTTTGGAACTGCAGGGAACGTTCCAAAATACAAAGGAATCGAGTCAGAAGGAAGAGATTCAACTCGAATGAAAGTGATTCTGTAAATACATTTACCCTATATGCTAAGTTTTTCCTAGAGCTACCAAAACTCTGATACCAACTGTAACGACCCGCTATTTTAGACCATTCGCATCCACACATGTCGGACTTGAATGATTCAAAATACCGAATTGTTAATTATATTTGGCAAAACTGAGCATATACAGTAAATAAATAGAACACAGATCACAGACACAGAGTAATAATTACAACGGAAACAAAAGATAGTAGTTCATGAAGCTACTATATACATATCAGAGTTAAATAAAGTACAATAGATGTCTCGAATACAATAGTCAAATACAATAACAGAATACATCACTGGAATCAACTGAATATCTGAAAGCTGGATAGATAGCTGGATCTCCAAGCGAAGCTCCAACTCCAAAGGTGAGTCTCGAATACTGGTACACTCAGTCTGACCCGAGCGTAAAGCAAAACACAAAACACTCGAGTCAGGATTAACATTCTTATATCAATAATTCCAACTCAAGTGAAATAGCAATTGAAATAGAAGTAACTCAAAGGATGTTTGGAATAACCATCCTTTAAGGATCCGTTAAACTATCTACTATGTAATAGTGTACGATAAGTAGATAATGCCTATCAGTAATATAAGATATCAAGATAGTGTTAAGGCGTTACCATTATTCCCCTTAACACATTTTATATAAGCGTTATAGTCTATACAGCACTGTAAACTCCACCGTAAACTAGTGGGATATCAGGGAGTACTCCATAGGTATAATACAAAACAAATCGTAGTGGTCGCGTATATGGGGATCCAAGTATGACAAGGCACATGAGGCAATACCCAAGGTAGTGAAACTACCGTTTGCCTGATCCGGACTGGTGAGAACGCATCGCCGCATCGATCGCAACACCGTGAAACAACACTCCCAAATCAAGGGTGCACCAATCGACAACAAGTAATGAGTAGTTTTCGAAGAAGTGTGTTCACTCGAGGTAGCTGTAATGACCCCAGAATTTAATTCAATTTAAATTAATAATTAATGGTATTTTTGAATAAAAATAGTAAATTAATTGATAAAATAAGCGAGTTTCCCCGAATCGTAATATATTTTGTATAAATCATTTAAAATTTAATAATATTGTAAATATTGTATATATTAGATTTAAAATTAAATCTTAAATAAATGGTTTAATAATGATAATTGATGATAATGAATATTAAAGTTGATGGTTAATAATGGTTTGAGTTATAAAATAATGTAAGACAATAAATATTTAAACTAGAAATAGAAAGTAATATAAGATAAATTTTAATAAAAATAGAAAGTAGAACATTTGCTTAATTTTAACAACATACACTACAACAAAAATACCCTATTACAACGTCCTTTTTACAATGGGCATTGGTTGCCCGTTGTAATAGAAGGCTATTACAACGGTCCATTCAAGCCCGTTGTAAAAGATGCCATATAAAATGTCATTTTTACAACGGGCATTGGTTGCCCGTTGTAATAAAAGGCTATTACAACGGTCCATTCTGGTCCGTTGTAATAGATGCCAATTTTACAACGGTCTCAAAATGACCGTTGTAAGAGGTTCAAATTTTACAACGCATCTTACGGCCGTTGTAATATATGAAACTAAAAGCGCAGTTTATAATATAAAGGAGCCGGCCCTAGTTTCATTCGTTCCTCTTCAATAAACTAAAAGCGTTCCTCTTCGTTCGTTTTTGTGGCGTCGCTTCGTTCGTTCCTCTTCTCTTCTATTGCTCTTCCACATGTTCAATTCTAGAAATTGTTTTACTCGTTTCTAATTTTCCAAATTCAATTTGTCTGGTCTTGGGAGTTCGAGTTCGAGTTCGGTTGGGGATGGATTAGTCTTTGGGTTGTTCGCGGTGATGTTGAGGATGAAGGAAGAATGTTGTGTAAGATTAGTTTTAAATTTAGGGTTCTGTAAGCTTTCAAATCTGCCGCAATAATCTCCGTCGTTCGACCATGCTGTTGAAATAGAAAGTTGCTACGCAAATTACAGTTGTTCTACCCAAATTGAGGTAAATTTGTCTACATCTCAATCTTTACTAAACTGGTTAGTCTTTTTGAATTACAAATTCGTTTTCTAAATTTGCAAGTGTTGTTATTGTAATTCACGATCTGAGTCGAAGTTGGCATTAAAATGACTAGAAACAAGGTGGTGTGTTGTGTGTGTTCGAGTCTGCTTTTGGAGTCACAGTTCATACCAAGCAAGATTTCTGGCGGAGCTCCAACTTGGTGGGATTGGATGAGTAGTTGGAGGAGGTGATGTTGACATACATGGTCCACGCATTATGATTAAAGCTGGAAAGGTTAGGCACCGTTGATGAAGAAAGAGTTGGTGTTTTATCAAATTGTCCTGGATCATTACCTGGGAATGAAGGTAAAGTAAATTTGCGTTATAGCCCCCATTTTTATCTCTTAACAAATCATCTAAAATGTAACATTTGATCATGTATAGTTTGAATCTCAATTTTATTTAAAAATGTTGTGCCTCAGCTAACCGATAGGCAGAAACTTCCAGATTTGGTTGATCCTGTAATCAGACATACAATGGATGTAAAACACTTATGTCAAGTATTTTTAACTTAGTTTTGAATATATCATGATATGCAGACTTTAACAAGTAAAAATAATAACATGTATGCTTCCATGCGCTATCCCTCTTCCTATAGCCAAACTAACAGATCACAAAAAAAAGATAAGATAAATTTTTTTTAATCCGAATCAAATAAAACCTACCCCAGTTAATCCAAAATTGAATATGAAATCAGCAACATAAATTGGATGTAGACGAGATTATAATATTGAGATTAAGATTGAGATTGAAATCGAGATTGTTATTGAGATTGATAATCCAAAGAGAAAATATAATCAACGAGATAGTTTCACACAAAATGCTTTAATTCGAAAAGAAAAGAATAAGGGGAGTAAAGTTTACATACGAGAATAACGAACGAGAAGGAATAATGTTCTAGAAACCTATTTTTCCAAACCCATGTCCTAGAAAAAATTCTGCATAAAGATTGGTCACTAAAACATAATATCCAGTTTAAGTTAACTATTTATCATATGCTAATTAAGTTTTCCAATTTATATTACATTAAGTATTATCCTTTTCGTTTGCAGTCGTAATATCTGAAAATGCTGATGAAAATGAGGCGACCAGTTTACTCAATGAAGATGCTGATGAAAATGAGGTGACCAATGTATCCAATGAAGATGTTGTGTACTGAATGGAGATTCAAAATGGTACTGTCTTTTTTTTTGTTAACTTTTATTTTCACTTTAAATAAAGCATGATTTTAGGGAGTTTTGTGTTATTTTTTTTGCAGCAGAGATGATAATGGAGATTAATGCAGGCGAACAAAATGATGTGAGCTTGGTACCTTTTTTTTAGGGTAAATAATTCCTTTTAAATTGATAAATGTTTTGCAAAGACACTTGCTAGAAACGAGTATGATGGAGAGACGTTTCCTGATCAGGTAACCAATATTTTCCGATTAATTTCATGCAAGTTGATCCCACGGTAAAATAGTATTTTAAAGTACTTCATCATATGAATCCGAGAGTACGTGTCTCGGTTGCATGTGAGAATTCGAGGATAGAATTATCCTTTCTTAAAATTAAAAGAAAATCTGATGTGCATTGTGATTGCCAAAAAATATACCAAAGGGGAACACTTGATAGCAATGCATGGACAGAGAGAAGTAGGTGGCATTAGTGAAAATAACTTCGATAACCATTACTGAAAATGCCTTGTACAAAGGATAACTGTTAGTACAAAGTATAAACATGCCCTTGAAGATATATTCGCTATAACATTTCATATGAATCCACATGAAAAATACAGGCATTAAGCTTTACCTGAGACTACATTGTAAGTCCCATAACAAGCGAAAAGAATACCCACAGCAAGTAGAAAATAATCCAGTAACCTCTCCCATGATTTCATTTGCGATCCAAAAATAGTGAGATGAAATGTTGCTGGCAGAACAAAGGCAAGCATAGCACATACAGTGCTACCAACAAGGGAAATGAAATTTCCAAATGCAGGAACAAATGAAGCTAAAATAGCCAGTAAAGCAACCATTAATGCACGGCATAGATTTAGGCCAAATGTTTGTTCACCAGGTGCTTTACTGCACATTTTATTAATGACAGAATCTTCAAGACCATTAATAACTGATGTTGTTTTTTCTTATCAACATTTCCAGTTCATGCATCACTGATACTGTTTCATTCCTTAACATAACATGAGCTGCTAAATACGTTCAAAAATATGTTTGTAGTATCATTTGTACTTCTTAGCATCATGTATAGATTTAGAGTGTGCTCCACTTGTAACCCAGGAAGCATATAATGAAATCAAGCTTAATCCTTTAGCACTTGAAAATTGGGACTGACTGTAATTTATGCTTTGGTTTATAGGTGATGCTCCTCACAGAACAATGCCAAGATAAAAGCTTGAAGTTGTCCCAGTATAAAGACAGAGTCGAGGAAGCATGGGAGATTGCAAAAGATGAAGCTGCCAAGTGCAAAGCAGCGAAAGACGTCATCAAGATTTTGTCAAACCAGGTTAAAGAAATGTTGCCTTATTCTCAGAGCATTATTATAAATATCATATCCTTGCAATTTTCTACTAACCATCGTTCACTAAGACCGAATATATAACTTTGTACGAGTATCATCATTTCTACTCATCTACGAATTGATAAAGTTGGATATCTTTTGACTGCAGATGAACATTTTATCGAGAAGACTAACGGATGAAAAGAAAACAGAAGAATTCTCAGATAATATACAAACTTACACATACACTGTAGGGTCTCCAGATGTAAGAATTTACACAAACATACATCCAGCAGCACCAGCGAAGAAACCAAGAGTTGGGTGGTGCGTGCCCAAAGCGGAGGTTGGGTTGCTTGTTGGTAATCTTTCTGTAGTATTCAAAGACTATTTCACCTGGCACGTGCACAGTGTAGGGGTAGTGGTTTGGGTTGCTTGTTGGTTGTATTGTGCACGTGCACAGTGTAGGGGTAGTGGTTTGGGTTGCTTGTTGGTTGTATTGTGCACGTGCACAGTGTAGGGGTGATAGGCAGTGTTTATGTGATTATAACTGTTCTTTTTTATGTTTTATAAAGAAATGTACAGTGCACAGTGAAAATGTAAATGAAATGCAAACACACTTGAAATGAAATGATTTTGGTTGTTTTATGATAATATTTATTACTCGTTAAATTATTCATTATTGGTATGGATGTATGCTGCTGTAATTTTTTTTTAAAATTTGTATTTATTTTGCAACGGTCAGAAACCGTTGCAATATCATATATTACAACGGGCATTGTCCGTTGTAAAAAGGTGTATAACAACGGGCATAAAATTTTTTATTACAACGGGCATTGCTCGTTGTAAAATATGGTCAACCTATTACAACATCGCTTATTACAACGGTCGGCTGCCCGTTGTGGAACACATATTACAACGGGGATTGCCCGTTGTAAAAAGCCTGTTTTGTTGTAGTGATATTAAAATAGTATCTCATGTATGTATAATAACAAACAAATATAAGTATGAACACTTATAAAAGAAAGCAAGACAAATGTCATTTATATAAGAATACAAAAGAATATCTTCAGCCGAAATAAGTGTAAACAAAAGATAAAATAAAATAATAAAACAAAGTATAGGTGAATAGCTTGTAAAGATAGCCATCATGTTATCTCAAAACATTTACAGCCGAAGTCAAGAAGAAATAAACAAATGTAAATATACAAAGCAAGATATCTAGGTGCACAACATATTTACATCAGCTGAGTTAAAAGAAACACAATATATAAAGGCCTAGCAAGTAAAACAAGATTTTATATATATATGAATAGGCAGATTGGAGAAACAAACATATATAGAAATGCAACATCACTTCAACACAAAGTAATCTATCTTTGTACATGAAAGAAAAAGCATGTAGGCTATAGCCTATCTGGCAAAGCAATAAAACATAAAAAAAAGATAATTCATGTAGACAAAGAAGTAACCATATGTACTCCTTCTCGTCATCTCAGCCGAAGTAATAAAGCTTGCAAAAGAAAGAAACCAAATATATCTTTTGTACAAGTCATAAATGCAGCCATAAAGCAAGCATGGGCTAGGCATGGGAACAAAGTATCAAAACATTAAATGCAAGGTTATCTTCAGCCATACCTATGAGTATAAACAAATAACATCATCCCTGTCAAATATAGCATGCCATCACAAAATATTATCAGCCTCCAAAGGAAAATGATCTATGATCTTATTTTATACAAACCAGAAAATATATACTGTGAACTTCATTTCCTATATATCAGCCATCTCCATTAAATTCGTTCATTCATAGTTATGTTAAACTGAAGAAAACAAACTACAACTTTAAACAACAATCCAGATCATTATCAAACCCAAGGTCAAATTGAAGATTTCAAGTGGAAAATTCAAAACCTGTTTCAAGAAGATATGCCCTGTTCTTTCTGGAAATCAGTGAGTAACATTTTTTAATAACTTAAGTTTTAAATATAGTTGTATGTTAATCTCTAAGAGTATGTTTGTGTAAATATTCATATGCGCATTGCTCTATGTGTGGTGAAAAGTAATATCTGTATGTTGATAACCTGTGGATCACCTCTGTTTAAGTTTCTCAAGCTCATACCTTACTTCCAGAATCATTTCTGCTAGATTCTCTTGATGATAGGACCTAGGATTTAAACTAGATAGGTTTGCTTGGTTTTAAAGTTAAGTTTTAAAATTTAATTAAGTTAAAATAACTTTAAATTTTATCTGGGAATCAAAAATAACAGAACGAACTGTACATAAATGAATATTGTAATTATCCAGATTAATTGATCCAAGGTTATAAATTGATTACTTAAACTAAAACTTGGTTTTTAAAACAAAAATCAATATTTTTAGTTTAAAAAGGATTGAGCATTTCTGGTTTGACCAGAGATGATGTTTTGGTATGAAACTATCGATCTGGGTGGTCCGGGTGGTCAGCGTCTTCTTTGGTGATGAAGTAATGATAGGAGAATCTGGGAAAATTATTGGGAAGTGGATCAATGCGCTGTGGCAATGGTGGTTAAGAATTAAAGTTTTTTTAACCCTAGTTTTAACGAGACAATCAATTTGATCGCCGCGGCCATTTGAGTTGATCGAGTTCAACAAGGTTCTGGGAAATGGTAGCTATGGGTTTGATGAAGCGATAGCCGGAGTTGTAGGCTGGCCGGTGGCCGAGGCAACGAGATTGGGGCATTGACAGGTTCGGGGGTAATGGGTTCGAGCGGTTCCAAGTTTTGAATTTTTGCTCGAATTTTGATTTCGAGGTGGTGGGATGGTTCAAGTGGTCGGAGTACAATTGGGAGGTGATCGGTGACGTGTTCGACACCACAGCGATGGCCGGAGCTGGCCGGCGTCGTTGTACACGTGCACGAGGGCGAAAATGATCGCCTGGGTGTTGTTGTCCGGGAAAAGCAGGGTAACTCGAAGCAGTAGGCGGAGGATTTAGGAAATAACTCGAAGACGAGCTCGTGTTAATTTAGCATCGTATTGGGTTTGATTTTAACACACAAACAAATTTTGAGGAAAAATGTCACTCGGGTCTAAATGGGACAAAACTCGAAGTAGAGCTCGTGATTTTTGCAGTTTGTCTCGAGTCAGTTGTTGTTATCAGGGTTTTGTAAAACCTGACAGTAATTTGAATTTTAAAACAAATTTAAATGAAATGTAAATTTGAGTACTAGATTTAAACAAAGTTTAAATTCAGTTTGCAGTGTGAGTTCAAATTCATTTTGAATTCAAAATCTGAAATGAAATAAAGTTTTAAAACAAAGTTTTAAATCAAATGTTTAACTTGATTTTGATAAAATTCTTTTATAAAGGTTTTCTAAATTTAGAATGAAAAGTTAAATAAATTGTTTTAAACTTGAATTTGCAAGTTAGAATGCAATGTAATGTGATTTAAAAGCTAATTACTTGTGTAACTAAATTAATGATCAAAGATTGATTAACCAAGTAATTAAGGGTTAATTACTTTAAAGAATAATTAATAAATTTGGTTAATTAATTAGGGTAACTAATTTATGGATAATTAATTAAAAGTTAATTATTTAATAATTAAAGGTTGATGAATTATAATAAAAGATAAATAAATTTATTATTAATGGTTAATTAATAAATGATTAAAGAATAATTAATCAAAATGATTTGTAATTAACCAGGATTAGTAATTCATAAGAAATTAATCTGATTTGAATAAATCAAACAATTAACTGACCTTACTTATGAATGTTTTGAATTCTATTGAATGTGAATTGTTTGATATCCTTGATATATGATCATTTGTGATATACCCAGATTTATGTTGTGCTGAGCTATGATTTCTGTTTCTGTGATATATTACTATGTGAATATGAAACCCTTGGCCCGTAAAACGGCACTTGAATTTCGATGCGACAAGGAGTCGGATTCCAGTTGGTTATCCGAAACCCACATCGAATCGTAATGATGAATCTTTGTGACTGATAGATTTATTTTATCTATGAACTGTGAATGAAGATAAGCGTTATCGATTTTACCGCTTATCGATATATCTTTGATGATTGATGTTGCACTATTGTGTGTGAAACCCCTGGACTACACCTTTACACACACAAATATGGATTTCACGTGGAAATCGGTTAAGTCACAGATAATTTAAATTTGATGTTTTTGAAATTGAAATTTTAATTTCAATTGATTTTGAAATTGGAAATTTGGGTTTAAAGTGAAAAGCTTTTGAAATAGAATTTCAAAGATAAAAGTTATTTTGAATAACTTAATCGAGTTTTGAAAATTTAAATAATTTGATTTAAACTAAAATTCAATATTTGAAATTGAATCCTATAATTTGAAACTAGGAATTAAAGATGTTATACCCATTATATAAGGGTTAAACTATTTTAAAAGATATTGATTTTGGAATGTGAATATAATTCAAGAGCTTTAACTCGTGTAAATAAAATTGGATTTTTCTGAAACGAAAAGTATTTGTTTTCAAATAATACCAGCTTTCATATAAGAAGTGAACTTCCAATTTGTGTTGAAAGGTTTCAAATCTAAAATGAAATTGAAATGGTTTTCCAAGTTATGAATGAATCTTTTTGAAAGTTATGAATTGAATCTGTTTATTTTTAATAGATTTAAAATGACCATTTGTTTAAACCATTCAAAATGAAATTGTTTTGAAAACTATAAGTTGAATCTTTGTTTTAAAGATTTAACGAGTTAATCCAATTGAAACGGAAATTGTTTTGCAATCTGTGAATGGATTTTTGTGAAACTGGGTGAACTTTGTGAAATGAATCTTTTTGTTTAAAAGATTTGAAATGGTAATTTGTTTAAACCATTTGAAAGAAAAGTTTGGGTAATGAGTTGTGACTTAATTGAAATCCCAATATCCATATGTTTTTAAATATTGCGCTCACTATTCGGGTTAGCCGGGAAAGGACCTTTAGGTCGTATAACCCATTCTGAATAGTGATACGTCGTATATGGATGGCATATGAAGACCGGTGGTGAAGACCGAATATTTTCGAAAAATGAAAGGACAACCTGTCGAATGTCTCTGCACTGAGTTGCTCCGGTATAGAGATTTATATCGCTCTTTTGTGATGGAAAGTCCGGACGTGACTAGAAAATTATCCGGATTTGCAAGGGCTTTTTCGAAAGTGCCTTCGGTTCTGTTCGATCCCGAAACAGACTTGTATGGATTGTATGTTTGACATTACAAATTGAGATATAAAGCTGATTTCTTTCAAATACATTTCTGTTGGTGGCGGAGAATTTATTCTCTTAGCTTAACACCCTTCTCTGAAACGTACGAGCTCAGAGGTTATGTAGTTGAAATTTATCAACGATATATTCCCAATTTGGTAATGTGGCATGCTAAGTGTTGCTGTGTGATGATCATCGTTTGATCATTTGTGATATGATCATTTGTTTGATCATTTATCTTTGTGATCATAGGTTGATCATGTGTTGACCCAAAGCATGGCTTTGTGCCAAAGCGTAGCTTTGTGGACGAGACTTCGTCAGGGCCTCACAACCCGGAAATGGTCGAAACAGGAATGTTGCGGCAAGGTTATGAGGGTCGCGCCCTTTAGGGTATGTCATTTCCTTCTGGAAAGGGTGGTATCATGGTATGGAGCCCAGATACTTACTCATGTGGACACACTTTATTTATTATTTGTGATGTTGGTTACCGAGGCCTCGGATAAAGGTCCCAAAGGACCGGGGGATGGCATATTCGTGAGTTACCTGTTATAGGGGTAACCCGGCCTTGTTGGCAGAGAGCAGTTTGTCTCTCGGAGCGTCCAGCCAGAGTCGTTTCCTACGTGGCATAGGAAGTTCCTTAGCCTGACCATTTGTTGGAAATCCATCTTCCAATACGAACCTTGTACGGTATTAGTTGTAGAACCTGCTATTTAACATAGCAGCTATAGTAGGCATAGTATAATGGTACCTATGCTGGCTAAGATTAATATTGTACTTTCAAAATGTTTTCCACTATGCACTAATAATAATAATCCAATGATTTTTCATAGTAAGCATGTTTGACTATCATAAGAAGAAATCTCCTCCAATTCTGCGTTTGCATTGTGTGTGTGGCGGGAGGTCTTATGGTAGTTTCATTTTCCAAAAGCATTGCGAATTGACTTTAAAATTCTCTGCTATTTGTTTTTTTAAAGATAAACTGTTTTTGTTGCTCACACCAGTCCCATGACTAATCCGGAGTTTATTGTTCCCTTCCTAAACTCTGGGTGCCCACCATTTTCCACACGGGCAGTCTAGAGTTGGGTTTCTCAGATATTCAGGTTGAGTAGATTATCTGGAGCTGGCTATGGATTGGAGCATTCTATTGGAGTCGTTGGATTCATTCTCTTTTGAAGATAATTTGGAGTTATCACTTCTGTTATTTTCCGCTGTATCATTATTTATCTCTGATATTGTTGTATCATATTGATATCATTGTTGTATATCATTCTGGATATTGTATTCATTGGATTTGTATATGATATCATTGATTTCTTTATTCCGCTGTGTTATTATACTTAATGTTGTTATAAGCTCTGACGACTCGGATTTGAACGGTCGAATCTACGACATTCGAGTACGATGTAAAGTATGGATGTCGATTTTCGAGCGCGAAAATCCAAATCGTTACAGTAGCTAACCCCCATTTGGCCCGGCACGGCTCCTGTTTTAGTCATTTCCAATTTGACACAAGTGTCAAGGCTATCCATTATCGTTCTCTTTCCTCAGTCATCACGTACATCATTCCAACCACTTCATTCTGGATCACACTCCGCGTATAGTTATTAAAGTGGTTTTCGGTTTAGACAGTGAGTATGTCCCTAACCGATTCCAGTCTCTTTAATAACTTTCGAAATTATTACACCGATTGGTCATTTATATATTTCGAAAACCAAATCAATTTCAATTTCAGTTAGAATTTATAAATCAACATTTCATTTCTCTTCCAAAATCAATTTCCATAATTTACGTTTCAAAACTTCCACATTCATAATTTCAAAATCTTATAATTCAATTCCAAATTCTATTTAAAACAATTTAAATATTGATTCAAGTTCGTATATAAGTTTCATTCCGAAATCATTTAAATTAATTCAATTTAACATTCAAATCAATTTAACTTCATTTATCGATTCCATTCAATATTTGTTAAGTTAATTCATCATTCAAAACAATTTCTATTTAATTTCCAATTCACTAAATTAACTACTTAAGTTCAACTTCATTGTATCAAAACTTACAAATTTGAATTAAATTAAATTCGTCAAATCAATTCTTTAAATTATAAGTCTTAGATTAATTTCAATAAATCCCATTTTATTTCTTGTTAAAGAAATTCGATTTCACTTATTCATTTACTTAGTTACAATTTCAAAGCTCAATTAATAAAGAAACTAAATTTCACTTATTCAAGAAGTTCAATTCCACTTATTAAAGAATTCAATTTATTTAATTATTAAATAACTTCAATCTTATTTAATTATTAAATAATTTCAAAACTTAATTATTAAATAATTTCAACTTAATTATTAAATAATTTCAAACTTAATTATTAATAATTCCAAATTTAAAACAACATTCTTTCATCAACTACTATGTTAATATTTTGATTCAGATTATTAAATATTAACATTTTCCTTTCATTAAAGTTCAAATTCCAACTTCATTTCAAAACCTCATTATTTATTCAAATAAAATCTTTATTTTATTTTTAAATCAAATTATTGACCAATCGGGTTTTATTTAATTCTCTATCCGAAGTCAAAGTTTTTATTTTGGGTATTTATCATTTCAACCCGATTCCATTTCAATTCAAAAAAAATCAAAGCATAGCAAAGGGAACTTGCAGTGTGATAACCGGGATGGTGTCAAAGTAAATAAACAAGCAACAACAAACATCAATAACAATCCAATAAATAAATTCAATAATCCCGAAATAATCGTATTAATTCACCTTGTTGTTTGTGCGAATTAATATAATATATTTCTAGAATCTACACTATCATTTCATGTAGATTAAAGATTATTACCCTAATCTTTATACGATTCTTCACTTGGTATCTATTATTCAATTTCAATTAATTCAACATTTAAAGGGTCATATTATGCAAATGTCATCTAATCAAATTTAACATACATCAAACCTAACTATCCTACGTCAATTTCAATTTCAAATTATTTATCACTTACAACATTAAAAATTTAACGACCAATGTCAACATCAAACAATCAATCATTTAACAACAAAACTGGATTATCATTGTATATATAACAGATAATGGTGTCAGATGTCACAGGTGAATTGATACAGGAAATAGCATATATAACAGTGTAATTAACTAACAGCAGCATATTTCAATTGTCGTTTTAATTGAAATCAAATTTAATAAATAAAAGAACATTAATCGTGAGTGATTGCTCACCATTCGAGGCTAGAGAGATAGGCAATGAAGTGAGCTACAAAATCCAAAGCAACGCGGAATGGACAAGATTTTGATGTAGAAAATAGGCATGACGGACAAGGTTGATAATGGAAAATCGAAGAGAACAATTGAATCAGTTGATGTAAATTGAACTAAATATATATGAAATCAATATTTAATTTAAAACAAATAAATAAAATAAATCATCATACATACATAAGATTGGAATAAATACTTGTATATTATATTAACCCATATTTCAAACCCAATCCAACCACCATCTAAAATTTAAATCTTTATAAAAGTAACCTTTTATATATAAAATATTAAAATCAATATTCATTTAATATCATATATATACTTTCAAAATGTAACGGCAACGAAGGCATGAATTTATATACATTTATCTTTATACATAACAACATGCAGACTTCAAAGAAAAATATTATATTATATATAATGATATATAGCTTATACATAACACACAAATTTTGTACAAAACTAATATACAACCCAGGCGAACTTTGAATAGGACTTAAATACGAATATTATAAATATATATAAATTTCTCTCTGGATTCATATACAGCTTTAAGCTCAAACAACAGAAATGAACTAATATGTCATAAAACTACCCACTGTTTACAAAGCTTAGTAACATTTTAAATCCAACAGAAATGTACTTTAAAACAAAATATATCAAATCATATAAACTGACAACGTTCAACTAGAAAATATGCATATAACAGCAAGTATTATATATAGCTAAAAAATAGAAACCAATACTAACACGTAATAATCTATAATATAATATGTATAGTACCTTATATAGACACATATTAGTGTATCAGTGAAAACTGTAAAACCATATACAATGTAAACAAATAAAAGAGCAACACATAGAAAACTATGAATAGTCAATTATATTATAACTTATATGTAAACAAACAAATATACATCTACTTATATATATTCAATAGATTGTATATAAAATTTAAAACCGCTCAAATCATATTACCATAAACCGAGAAAATAAAACATATACAAATAACATAAACAAAAACTATTATCTATCCAAAAATATCCTATACATAAATATACAAAATATGCAGATTTTACCCATAAACTATAATATGCCATCCCAGTGAAACAACAGGCAAAGGTGATAAGACTTCTTCTATGCATGCAATACATGCTTCAACTCATACATATTATATACTTACAAAAAGGGCGGTAGTGGATGCGTCTGTCGGTTTGCGTTGTGCAGCGACCAAGACTGGAGAAGGTGGATCGTGTTCGACTGAAACAATTGGAGGGGATAAAGGTGGAGGCTCGTGTGGGATGGAAGGGAAAACGCGGCTCATGGTGATGAACGGGACAGTGGAGGCTTTGGTGCACTCAGTTGTGATGGCTATCGTGGCGGTTGACGTGGCGGTTCCGGTGGGTGAGTTGCCGATCTGAGGTGTGAAGGAGGAGTGGTTTGCAACCAAGCTCGAATGGAAGAGAGAGAGAGGCGGAGGGTTGCGTGGCGAGCTCCGGCCTGAGGTGGAGCGTGAGTTGTTGAGCGTGAGGTGGAGAGGATGCAATAGTTTCGGCCACTATGGCTGCTGCATGGAATTCCAGGCGAAAGGCAAATAGAGGAAGTTAGAGGAAAGGTTCATTCATTTTTCTCTAAATACAAGCAGAGAAAGGTTCATTTGCCAACAGGTTGGATTCAAGTAAAAGAAGGGAACGTGAGTAGTGAATAGAGAATGGAAGTAGTACTGGTGAAACATAAAAAAGTCCAGAGTGTACTGATGGGAATAGTAAAAGTAACTTCAGAGAATTAATAAAAGCAACGGTCTACTGGTTGTTGGGAATAGAGAAAGGCGTGGACGCAAATTTAGGAAATATTTATTTCAAATAGCTGATGGCTGTTGGATTTTATGCGGTGAAAATTGAATGGTCAAAAGAAATTTGAAATGTTCAAAACCGCACCGATACTGCAAATTGTTTCGTCGATCCCGCAGCGAACCGAACTTTAAAACACAGAGTTGAATATACCGTAGAGATCAGCACGACGGGATGATCAAAATGGTATACCGATATTGGTGGTATGATTGAATTATAAAAATTCGAATTTTCTACTAGCGGAAAATGCAACAAAAACGCAGGAAAATAAGATCGACGTAGCTAAAGAAGTCCGAATTTGGAAAAACTAAAAATGACGCCTTGCTCAAAAGATGGTTTAGAATTTTTCTATGTAAAAATATTTAGGTTCCGAAAACATTTTATTTTCATCGCTTTTTAACTGATTAAATTGAAGTAAATTTACGCGCGAAATAAACTTTCATATTTTCGAACGAAAATTTACCAGTTGCTATGTTTATCTAGACGCATTCCCAATATCAAATTTATATTTCAAAATTTCATTTTTAAAGTTTCACGAAATTTCAGTTAATAACGTTATTAAAACTAGTTAAATTTACGGGTCGTTACATGCAAGTATTTATGGTTGTGATTATTTATCATATTAGTTGTGTATGGACCATAATTATGTTAGTGATGAATGTTAAACCTGGTTATGCTCATTTTGATTAAGTACTCCCTTTGATAAATAAGGCCCAATTTTTGGTGAAATGATATACATTGGAAAAATAAGTCTCTTTTTAAGTAGAATTGAAATTAAAGTAGAAATAAAAGAGAATTTGAAAATTGAAGTGAAATTGGATTTAAAAAGGATAGTTAAAGTGAAATTGAAATTGAGATGAATAGTGAAATTGAAATTGAAATCGATTTCGAAAATTGAAATTGAGATTAAGGTTAAATTGAAGTTTAAATTGAAACTAAATTTGAAATTTAAGTTTTAATTGAGTTTAGTTTGAAGTTAGAATTGAAATTGAATTGAAATTGGAATTTAAAATTTAATATTAAAATAATAGGAATATAATAATATTATAATATGGAAAAGGTGAAAATACATTTTAAATACTTTAAAATGTGCAAATATTGATTTAAAATTATTTGTAATAATTTTATAAGTAACAAAATTCAATTTGTATAGATTATTTCAAATATTGAAAAATGAGTTAAAAATAGGTTCGTCGTGCAACGGTAGATCGTGATTTCGCGTCGAAAAGTTCAAATGAGTGCATAGAGTGGAATATAGCTCGGAATTCTTCGAGATAAGAAAATTCCGGACTATTATATCCATATCTTCTAAATGAAAAAATAAAATCAAAATTTTGTTGAGTAGATTTTGAAATATATCCAAATCAATTTTCTAGAAAAATCGCGCCAGTGCAGTTAAGTGACCATTACGGAAAATCCATTTAAATGAACGTTTTTAATTATGGAAAAATATGGAGTAAATTTGATAAATCTATTTAAATAATTTAGAAGAGATTTGAATTAGAAAATATGAATTATAGAATGTTTAAAATTTGTTTAAATCAAATAAGCTTATATAGCACTTTCCATAGCACTTTTATGCTGCGAATTCTATAACTTTTTGAATATGAGTTTTAAACGTGACGATTTTTCCTGGAATAAATTGTGAATGTTTTTAAAACAAAAACTAAGTGTTTAAAAGATAATTTGGGATTTTTATAATCAATTCCAAAATAAAGTTGATAACTGAGTATGCGGAAACGACTAGTACATTTGTCCCACCTGTGAGATCTGGGAAGATAAAACAAGGTGTTTAACTAAGGTTAGGGATGGAGCAACCAGTGCTCTGAACTTACCTGACCTATGTTTTCTTTTCTTAGGGGAGGGGTGGAACAGATCGAAAGGAAAGCCTGGATGCTCTAAAAAGATTGTATTAAGGAGATTGATATTATCCAAAATTTAAGCAATCTCCAAAATAAATAATTCCTATGATCCTATTTACTAAAAAATGTTTGCTAAGATTGATTTAGGGTTTATCGTAAACGATGTCTTAAATAACATTGTTTTTGACCCGCCTAAAAGTTAAGGAATTTTGATCGAGATTCAAGTAAAGGAAATTGAGATATTATCCAAAGCAAAAGAATGAATTACTTAGAATTATTCTAAGACAAAAGAAAGAGATTTCGAAATTATCCGAATTGAAATTAAAGTGAAAGAAACTTTAATAAATCCTGTATACTCATATTCACTTTTATCGATAATTGAATTTCGAAGGAACTGGGGTCGGATTTGAGTGATTCCTATCGAAAACCACTTCGAACCCGTTTATGTGTTCGAAGAATGAAGATATTTAAAGATAGCAATATTGAGACGAATAATAACAAGGGACTAATTGTTGATTAATTGGGGATAAAATCCCGATTCGCTATATTATGCAATGGGCTCTTTGTTATGAAAAACT
The DNA here is from genome assembly GCA_030737815.1 of Allium fistulosum. Lineage (NCBI taxonomy): Eukaryota > Viridiplantae > Streptophyta > Magnoliopsida > Asparagales > Amaryllidaceae > Allium > Allium fistulosum. The sequence continues at coordinate 202,571,309 of CM060904.1, read as the reverse complement.
ACAAAACCACAAGGACTTCTCGCCTAGTAATGGCCGATGAAAGTACCTTCGGTTTCGTTCAGTCTCAGAACGAACTTGTATGAAAGAATGTCTGAACTTGCATTCTAAATCACAATGAGTAATCTCTATAAATGTATATCAGTCGGTGGCGGAGAAGACACTTTCTCTTACCTTAACACCCTTTTACGAGACATACGAGCTCAGGAGGTTATACATTTGTAGAAATCAGTCATGTGAATGTGGAATCGCAATGTGGCATTCAAAAGTGAAAGAAGATGTGTTATGTGAAAAGGTAATCGTAGCCTCGAGCCTCATCAACCGGAAATGACCGAAACAGGGTTAGACGCAGCGAGGCTAAGTGGGTCATTCCCAATTAGGGTATGATCATCCCCTTCTAGATATATTTCTTCCTGTTATGACGTTCGGGATGTAAATTAATGTGGTGTTTGGAAAATGAGCGTTCGGTTAAAGGTTGGTAAGGACCGAAGGATGACATATTCGGTACTATATAGTTATAGAGGTAGGCCGGTCTTGTGTTGGTAGAGAGCGGATGTTCTGTGCCTCGGGACATCCATCTAGAGGTGTACCCATCGAAAGGTAGTCCCTTCACCTGGTCATTTGTATGGAAATCTATTCTCCAATAAGGACCTGCGGTTTTGTTTGTATTGGCGTAATGAATAGCCTCGAAATGCTATATGGGTAACCATTTCGGATAAGATTAATAAGTTTAATTGCAAATGTTTTTAAGGAATGTCACTAGAAATAATATCAAATGTTTTGATATATAAAAGTGTTTTAAGTTATCATAAGCTAAAAACCCATCCATGTTTATGTGTGGGCATGGTCTTATGAGATACTCTTTCTTTTCAAAGAATTTTATTTAAAGGCTGATATATGACACTGTCATTTATTATTGAGTTTTTATCACGCTGGTTTATCAAGCCTGATGCGGGTATTTTCAATACTCGAGTCAGACCCGAGTAGTTTCAGGTTTAGTCGAAGACGGTTGAAGTTTCCAAAGGAGAGTTGGAGATATTCATCTACGTATGACATATTCTATTATCCACTGCTGTCTATTTGTCTTTGTTTGATGTTTGTCGGCAATTGTAAGGGAAGATGTTTATAACTATCCAAGATGAATTTAGGTTAGACTCTGATATATGTTTTTTAAAAGTTTTCCACTGTAAAGATATTGTTCAACATTATATATTATTCCATTCATGTGAGATTCTGTTCTGTCTATTTTCTTTATTACCCTCAATGATCCGTCTTTTCGTGCAATTTGAGTTGGACATGTGTGGTTTATTGTCGATTCAAAGGGTATGGGAAAATGGGCCATTACATTGCCTAAAGTCAACGAGTAAGCTTAGTCCTATTTAATTGTCTTTCAAAGCAAAGAATTATGTCAATAATTATGTGGTTAGCTGTTCCCAATAGCTAATAGAATTTGGGGGATACCTCTAGAACCATTTTAATGTGGGTCCACTAAATGTTACGAGTAGGAATCTACATTTGGTCTCATCTTAGGCCCAAATCACCTGCATCTGAATTTCATATAAAGCAATGTGGTCTTTGGGGACAAATGTTCCATTATCAGAGAGTTTCGGGATCCTGAATCTCGGAGGCATAGGAGCTTTCATGATTTCATAGGGAAAAGGCTGAACTTTCCGAAGCTTCATTTCGACGTTGAGACTAGATCGATCTTCTTGTAATTTCTATACCTGCTCTAGTAATTTAATAAACAAGTATTTCATTGCTCGATCCCCTTCGAGTCTTCGAGTTTTGGCTTTGGTATTTTGAGTTTGTGGCCATTTTTGTTGCCTTCTTTCAAAATCCACAATTTCGGGACTTAGAGTAAAGGGCCTCTCAAAATGTCCCGCTCGTATCATCTTTTCAGTTTCGGCTTTCATAGCCGCATCCGTAAATCCAGTTTCTAAAGCCTCATCAGTCATTGGTAATTTTCTGGGTTTCAACTAAAAGTTAGAGGGTTCTCGTCTTCCTCAAGTATGGCTGAAACCTTTTTATACAATTCAGCAAAAGAGCTCTTAACTTTGTTCTGGTAGTTGTCTAAGCATCATGCTATGTCAGAAATGAACTTCAGCACCATTTGTCGAAACTCGCTTTCGGTGAGGACTGAGGCAGCAATTTCCTCATTAATAGTTTGATTTGTTTGGTCCATTTGATTTCCTTCATTCATATGCAGTTCTTCGATTCCCTCATCCTGGGCAGGGAAGCGAGGCATCTTCCGGGGGGAGGATTTCGACTTCATGTTGGGTTGAAGGGTTTGAGCTTACTGGATTAGAAAAGAATAGAGATTGGGGGCCCTCCTTCTAGCACCAAAAAGGTTGGATAGATTTTTTGTCCGAATAACACTCCAAAGCTTTAGAATCTTGTTTCAAAAGGATGTAGATAATGTTGAATCATGAGTTTTGATTCATGACAAGGAGCATTAACAAAGACTATACGGCGATAGCAACAAAAAGAGAGTAACATATACATGGTATAAACTACAAAGAGAAGAGACTCCAAAACTAGTTTTCGTATGATTATTTATTATGTTTTTGAGTCTTAGACATGTTTAGATACTGTTAAAATCATTCCTCAAGTGGTGACAATTGCACACAAAACAAATTATTTTCGTTTGTATATGCATTGAAATTCACTGTGCAAAATTGCACAGGTCAGTCGGCTGATTACAGTCGACCAGTCGACTAACTTGGTGCAAAATGCACAGTGAACAGAGAACTATTATACAAATTTGAATTTCAGTCAACTGAGCTTCTGAACTCAATCGACTAACCTGTGTATAACGGCTATATTTTCTGAACGGATGCTTCCTCTCGCGAAGAGTTTCAATCCAATTCGAAGAGTAATGGCTGCATCTATTGATTGAATCTCTTAGCAAAAGGTTGTATCTATCTATGCACTATATAAACACATCAAAATCATTTTCCAAATCACCGATTCTTGAATAATTTACTGATCTTACTTACTCTCTATATTCTCTGCATTCAAAAGCAATCCAACCATCTTCATTGCTTGAATCCTTGAATTCATATTCATATTCTTTGATTCATAGCGATAATCTTCCTTTCATATCTTCACACACACTCATATACCTGAGGATTTGATTATAGGAAGGGTGTACACACATTGACATATTTGTGTTATCAAGAACACATTACTCAGACAATTTTATATACTAGTAGAAGTCATGTTCTGCTGCTCAGGCATTGTGAAGTCCTCTTCGGCTGCTGAGGCGAAATCCTGTTCCGCTGCTTAGGTCCATGTTCGGCTGCTCAGGGGTTGTATAAACCTGTTCCTCCAGGTTAAGTGAGGGTTGTTGTTTTAGTGAAATTCCAAAAGGAGTCTGGGACTGGACGTAGGATGGAGCTTCGAACCAGTATAAAAATCTCTGGTGTCGTTTTTATTATACTGCTATTATTATTTTCCGCACTAGTTATTTTTATACTCATATTCCGCATCAGTGGATAACTTAGTTTATATCGCATTGCCACTACATTTACATTGTTTTCAACCGTTGGCCATTTCGATCCTATAGCATAGCAGTTACTTTCATTTGGTAAAAATGTTTACTAACAAGTTTTATGCAGATTACATTATCGCCATACATTCAGGGGGAGAAATATATATAACTTTTGTTATATAATTTCTATTGTATATCAATTCGTCAGTTATAGGTTGTCATCAATCAAAAAGGGGGAGAATGTTGAATCACGAGTTTCGATTCATGACAAGGAGCATTAACAAAGACTATATGGCGATAGTAACAAAAAGAGAGTAACATATGCATAATATAAACTACAAAGAGAAGAGACTTCAAAACTAGTTTTCGTATGATTATTTATTATGTTTTTGAGTCTTAGATATGTTTAGATACTGTTAAATTCATTCCTCAAGTAGTTACACTTGCACACAAAACAAATTATTTTCATTTGTATATGCATTGAAATTCACTGTGCAAAATTGCACAGGTCAGTCGACTGATTGCAGTCGACCAGTCGACTGACCTAGTGCAAAATGCACAGTGAACAGAGAATTATTATACAAATTTGAATTTCAGTCAACTGAGCTTCTGAACTCAGTCGACTGACTTGCGTATAACGGCTATATTTTCTAAATGGATGCTTCCTTTCGTGAAGAGTTTCAATCCAATTCGAAGAGTAATGGCTGCATCTATTGATTGAATCTCTTAGCAAAAGGTTGTATCTATCTATGCACTATATAAACACATCAAAATCATTTTCCAAATCACTGATTCTTGAATAATTTACTGATCTTACTTACTCTCTATATTCTCTGCATTCAAAAGCAATCAAACCTTCTTCATTGCTTGAATCCTTGAATTCATATTCTTTGATTCATAGCGATAATCTTCCTATCATATCTTCACACACACTCATATACTTGAGCATTTGATTATAGGAAGGGTGTACACACATTGACATATCTATGTTATCAAGAACACATCAGTCAGAAAATTTTATATACTAGTAGAAGTCATGTTCTGCTGCTCAGGCATTGTGAAGTCCTCTTCGGCTGCTGAGGTGAAATCCTATTCCGCTGCTCAGGTCCCTGTTCGGCTGCTCAGGGGTTGTAAAAACCTGTTCCTCTGGGTTAAGTGAGGGTTGCTGTTTTAGTGAAATTCCAAAAGGAGTCTGGGACTGGACGTAGGACGGAGCTTCGAACCAGTATAAAAATCTCTAGTGCCATTTTTATTATACTGCTATTATTATTTTCCGCACTAGTTATTTTTATACTCATATTCCGCATCAGTAGATAACTTAGTTTATATCACATTGCCACTACATTTACATTGTTTTCAACTGTTGGCCATTTCGATCCTATAGCATAGCAGTTACTTTCATTTAGTATCAGAGCCTGGAATTCTATCGATCATCACAACATTGTATAATAACGGCCAGAAAACGATCCAGTCGAAATACAACAGGCAAAATCCATGTCAAAGCCACTAGTGAGGACTACAAAAAGGTACTTTCTGATTTGCAAATTTCAGTAAAAGATAATAATGAATTAGTTAGTATAAGCAATAAGATTTCAAAGCTTAATTTTATTATTTTAGAAAAGATGAAATCTGTTGAACTTGAAAATGAGAAATTGAAAAACGAGAAGTTAAATTTAGAAAATCAACTTGGTGATTTAAAGAATAATTTTATAAGTTTTAAAGATTTTCTAGATGAAAAAAACACCATATTTGAAAAAGAGAGAGAAAAATTTTCAAAAGAAATTTTTTATTTGAAAAGACAAAATGATTTATTACAATCCTCTTTAGATAATTCAAAATCTCAAAATTTCCTCCTCAAAAATGAAAACTGTACGTTAAAAAACGAGAATTCTGAATTAAATAAGAAAATTGATATTTTGAATACTAGTAATATTTCTTTTGAAAATAATAATTGTGACTTTAAAGCTAAATTTGATAAACTTAACACTGAAGTCACAAAATTTAATAAAGGTCAAAACGATTTAAACATGATTTTATCTAGTTCTAGACCTTTACATGATAAAAGTGGTTTAGGATATAATAAACTAATCGTAGAAATAGCACTAGATACACTTTCATGTATAGTAAAAATGTTAGTGCTAGTACTAAATTTCGAATAAAGCCTAAATCTAATTTTTATAGAAATTCAAATACTGTTATGACCGATAATTTTTATAATTTCTCTAGAAATACAAAATCATTGACGGGAAATATGAATAAAAATATCTAAGTATTTGGTCTCCTATTAATTGGAAAAATAGAGAAAAATACATTGATGATTATTTTGATATGGTAGTTAATAATGAAAATTATATTTATACAGGTTCAACCACACCCAAATGGGTATGGTTTCCTAAAAATTAGAAAATTATAAGAACCTTAGGTATCGCATGCTTTAAATGTTAATTTATTTTCTGATACCTTACATTATGTAGCTACATCTTGGTTTGTTATATTAGTTATGCTTATTCTATGCTTTATTGGTTATGTCTACTCCTTTTTGTCGATGACAAAGGGGGAGAAAAATGTCTACTAACAAGTTTTATGCAGATTACATTATCTCCACATATTCAGGGGGAGAAATATATATAACTTTTGTTATATAATTTCTACTGTATATCAATTCGTCAGTTACAGGTTGTCATCAATCAAAAAGGGGGAGAATGTTGGATCATGAGTTTTGATTCATGACAAGGAGCATTAACAAAGACTATATGGCGATAGCAACAAAAAGAGAGTAACATATACATGGTATAAACAACAAAGAGAAGAGACTTCAAAGATAGTTTTCGTATGATTATTTATTATGTTTTTGAGTCTTAGATATGTTTAGATACTGTTAAAATCATTCCTCAAGTAGTTACACTTGCACACAAAAAAAATTATTTTCATTTGTATATGCATTAAAATTCACTGTGCAAAATTGCACAGGTCAGTCAATTGATTACAGTCGACCAGTCGACTGACCTGGTGCAAAATGCATAGGGAACAGAGAATTATTATACAAATTTGGATTTCAGTCAACCGAGCTTCTAAACTCAGTCGACTGACCTGCGTATAATGGCTATATTTTCTGAACAGATGCTTCCTCTCGCGAAGAATTTCAATCCAATTCGAAGAGTAATGGTTGCATATATTGATTGAATCTCTTAGCAAAAGATTGTATCTATCTATGCACTATATAAACACATCAAAATCATTTTCCAAATCACCGATTCTTGAATAATTTACTGATCTTACTTACTCTCTATATTCTCTGCATTCAAAAGCAATCAAACCATCTTCATTGCTTAAATCCTTGAATTCATATTCATATTCTTTGATTCATAGCGATAATCTTCCTTTCATATCTTCACACACACTCATATACCTGAGGATTTGATTATAGGAAGGGTGTACACACATTGACATATCTGTGTTATCAAGAACACATTAGTCAGACAATTTTATATACTAGTAGAAGTCCTGTTCTACTGCTCAGGCATTGTGAAGTCCTCTTCGGCTGCTGAGGCAAAATCCTGTTCCGCTGCTCAGGTCCCTGTTTGGCTGCTCAGGGGTTGTATAAACCTGTTCTTCCAGGTTAAGCGAGGGTTGCTGTTTTAGTGAAATTCCAGAAGGAGTCTGGGACTAGACGTAGGACGGAGCTCCGAACCAGTATAAAAATCTCTGGTGTCGTTTTTATTATACTACTATTATTATTTTCCGCACTAGTTATTTTTATACTCATATTCCGCATCAGTGGATAACTTAGTTTATATCGCATTGCCACTACATTTACATTGTTTTCAACCGTTGGCCATTTCGATCCTATAGCATAGCAGTTACTTTCAGATAAATTAAATGAATATCGAAACTATGCTGATAATAAGCACTGAAAGGTAAAGAGACATGAGATTTATAGTGGTTCGGGACTAAGATCCCTACGTCCACTTCGAAGGTTCCTTCGTGAGCTTTTATTCCTCAATTTGATGTACAAGTACTTCTATTCCAAAGTCCGTCGTTAATGTTATTTTGATTAAAGCCTTTTAAACAGAGTAAGGGATATGGAATAATTGTAGAATGTCAAAAAATCTCCCATCCATTTCTTTTCAGTAGCATGTGGTCCTCTATTTATAGTGGATTTAAGATTCTCCCATTAATGCAGGGGCTTTCATGTAGATTGATGACCTGGCTTACTATAGGGGGCTTGGATTCAAACACTTGTCATCATCTTATCGAGAGTACTTTGACACAAATTGATGATGTGTCACTCTTATATATAGTTCCATTGATTCCTTTTGTTTTTCTTAACTGTTGATCTCGGTTCAGGGCTATCTAAGTCATTGATTGTTGATACATGTTGAAATGACTTTGGTCTCGGTAGTTGCCACTCTCGGCTGAGCTTGGTTCCTTAATTGGACAATGGTCTTGATCTTAATTGATGTCTATGCTCTTTCTTTTGGATCCTGGGTTCTTGGATATTGATTCTGGTGTTTAAGCTCTCAGTGGAAAATGAATAATGGATCTCAAAATTACAAGCCAATGAGCTTTCCTTTCGAATATTCGTAACTTGTACCAGGTATAAATCATGGTGTAACAATATTTGTAACATACAAATGTTATATACATATAATTGACATTATAAAATATAATAATTTTAAATAATAATATAAATAAATTTGACTTTAAATTCTAAATTTAAAATTAAAATTTAAAATTTCAAATCCCGATCTATATAATAAAATATCCGGAGATTTAAAATTCAAATCAATATATTAAATTTTAAATGAATATATATATATATATATATAATGTATATTTCGAAAATAATTTTTTATTGCATAAGCATATATATATATATATCAAAATTAATATTTCAAGTATATTTATATAAGAGGGAATTAGGGAAAATGATAAACTTAGAAAAAAATTAGCTAAAAGACATCAAAATTTATTTTAGGCCAAAGGCCAAAATGTTAGTTATAATTTAGGCTGAAGGACAAACTTTAAAAAAAGTTAGGCTAAAGGACAAAAGCTAATTTTATTTTTAGGCATTATATTCAGTTTTATAGTATGAAAAACTAGGATCGTCCTTCAGCGTAAGAAATAAACTTGCTGTCCTTCAGTCTAATTTTTTTCTTCAAAATTTGTTCTTGTGCCCATTTTCCTGTTTATATAATAACTATATATATATATATGTATGTATGTATTAGTGTGAAAATGATTAAATAAATATTTATATATATTAACAAATATTCAGCTTTAAAAATATTAATCGAAAATATTTTTTTTAAAGGCTTACGAATTAGAAAAAATAATTTTCTAATTTATAGATATTTGTATGGAATTCTTAATAAAAATTTAATTTTTTAATGAAAACTATTCTAAAACATAGGTGTAATTTTATTAAGTATTTGTTCGTATAATTTATAATATAAATATATATTCAGTTTATAAAAATTTAGGTATAATTTAAAAATAAATTTACATACATGCATATATATATATAATGTATAGATATATATATATATATATATCCATATTTTTTTGTAAAAATAGTGTATATGAAATAACAAAATTTATATTTGGATATTTTTATATAATTATGTTTTTATTTTAAAATCAATTTTTGTTTTAAATTCATTATAAATATTATTAAATTCGAGTTTTTTATCTTACAACCTTGAGCTATATGTTTATATATATATATATATATTAAATACATACAAAGATATCTATATATATGTAGATATATATATATATATATATATATCATCCAATATAGGTAGCATAAACATATGTGGATTCACGATAATTCATATACTATCTAAAAACATATATAACATGATGAAAATTATATACAAATGTAAATCTGAATGTAAATGAAATATTTACCTTAACTAAAGCCTAGTTGTAACAAGTTGAAATGTTGAATTGATGAACTTGTCGAATTAGCACCCAAAATTCCAAAACATGCTATCGGACTGAAAGCCTCAACAACCATCTACTATTTGTATTTAAATAAATTTTTAATAGCTTAAAAATTAAGGAGCAATGGCAAGGGGGAGGTCGGCTAGATCTGGTCTAAAGGGAGGAAAATCAAGAGCTTCTAAAGTAGAGTTTGAGGTGTTTAAATAGTAAAGATCCAAAGAAGCAAAAAGAGGATCTGGATCCACATTACCCTCGTACTATTTCCCACCTTTTGAATCATTATTCAACCCCACTCCAACCACTTTTGGCCAGCAACTACAAGCCCATATTTGAGCCTCAAAATTTATTCAAGCTCGATTAAAAAAATGCATTTAAATCTAATGCAAGTGCTTATTAATACCATATATCAATACGTGTGTATATAACTTTTATATATACACTATTTTAATATCGAATAATTCAAATATTAATCCTCACATGTCACCTTAACTAGTGGTGTGACATTACTACCAAATTTATCAGTTACATAACCTTGGTAAAAAATCCAATTTTACTAATTTAAGCATTGCTCGGTAGTGATAATTATTTGTACCAATTCTCTTCGTCAATACTATTTCACATTAGGACTTATATATGGAATTTGATAATGATCAAAATTCCAATATCATCTTGTTGGCGTCGAAAATGACCACCAACGCCCAGTTGTATGAAAGCACCAATATCTAATCCAATTACAGAAATATGAAGATAAATTGAAGAACAAAATTAAAACAATTCGAAAGCAAGCAAATAGAGATAAAGATTTATAGTGGTTTTGCTAACTTTGGCCTACGTCCACTCCAAAGATTTTCCTTTTATTAGTTTATACTGCTGATTACAGTTATAAATCTTGAAATTCAAGAATAAAAATGGCAGAGTATAGCCTAGGTAGTGATAAGCTAGGGGTATGCCCTAGAGGCAATTATGTAATTTATTACATATATCTAACTCGTTGACCAATCTTGTTCGAAATAAAAGGTATTTTCTTCCTATTATACACTTAATATAATGTGATTATATTAATTAATTAACTTAATTAAAAGTATATTTAACAAAAAAATCCATAAATGGTATATTTTGTGATAGTAGTTACAAAGTGTTGTAACCGTGAGTAATTTATCACAACGAAACAAATATACCATTTTAAATGTTCCTAGTCAAGATGCATCAAGACTGGATATCAATGTATCCGTTGAGGCTGGAGTACGTAATGCTCTCCAAATGTTGGGCAATGTATTACTCATGACTATAGGGGCACCTAAGGGTTACATACTAATAGTTATTGGATAATTATGGAACGACTCACTCGATAGTTTTCTGTTGGTTAATATAACTAAGGTCAAAAAGAAAATATCGATGTGACTGATTTACATAGTTCTCTCGACTTAAGAATATTGTAGATCTTCAATATGAAAGCTCTGCTTTGATTATAGCTAAATCATGGCATGGCGGCCATCGAGTGACTATAGGTTGGTCGAGTGGAAGTATTGGAAGTGAAGCACTATTCAAGAGTATATGCGGTTAGTATCACAGTCAACTCAAGTCAACTCAAAGTTAAAGCCTCTGGCCAGAGCATTTCGGTTAATAATAGTTTTTATTATTGAACCAAGGAATTTGTATTTAGACTATAAAGTTGAATATGGATAAGGTTGCAATTTTGACCATTACGACATTCCATAAGTCCAAAGTGATATATTTTGACGAAGAGAATTGGTGTAAACAAATAATACAACCGGGTAACGCTTATTAAACAAAAATTGGATTTTACCGAAAATGAGTAAGCGATAAATTTGGCTATAATGTCACACCACCTGCTAAGTGATGTGTGAACGTTAACATTAGAATAGTTCGATGTTAATCGTTGAAAATATTTACACCCAAGAGTTACACAGCAGAAATGATGAACTCCTTGAAGACCGTACTATTTAATTAGTTTATAATTGTTATAAATTAATTAAATTAATTAATATTTATGAAATATAAATTATAAAATTTGAATATGATTTGAGAAATAAATAATGTTATATATATTTATAACAGTTATAAATATATCGATCGATATATAATATCGACAAGCGATTAAATTAGATTTAATTGCATAGTATTTTGGCTTGGGCTTAGATGGGTTAAAGTCCCATCATTAGGTCTGAAAATTTTCGGTTTTGGGAAGGTCTAGGGGTGGCTAAAACATAAGGAATTGACTTAGAGATAATGGGTTGAGATAAAGTGAGAATGGATAAAAAAGTTTTCTTCGTTTCTCTCTAATACAAATATATATATATATATATAATAACTAACCTTTTTGGCCGCCATTACCTTCTACATTGCTGGTTAAAACATAGCTCTTAATCCACTCCAAAATTCTCAAATATATTTCAAATTAAAATAATATTATTCGATAGTTAGAGATTGGTGATTCCAGACTTGCAATCTGACGAATCAAGAACAGGAAAAGGAAGGAAAGTCATTGCTTTGACGTGAATTCAAAGGCATTATTAAATTGGTAATTTTAATTCATATTACAGTAATTAAATAATATTCTATGATCCTATAATGAGCAATTTCATTTATGTTTAAATATATTGCTACTATATGTTTAGTTAGGTGAGATTTTTGTAAGTGGATGTGGTTGTCACAAATCAGTTTGGTTATGTGCATAATTTGTTTATTATAATATTTGATTTATGTATAGACAAATGTTGTTTACTGTACAAAATCAAATTTTGTCATTAATAATTGTTTTATATATATTTATTAATAAATTCATATATATATATATATATATATTAGTGTATATTTCTCTTTCATAATAACATATATGCATATATAAGATTTATATATATATATGATTTAAAAAATTTAGTACACTTATTTATATATAATATGAATTTACAAATTTGAAAATTAATTATCATACATATATTCTTATTTTTAAATTAACATTTAATGAATTTTTGAATTGTTTTATATATATATAAAATAATTATTACATTAAAAATTTGAATTTTATATTTTTAGAAAATATTATATCATTTTAGAAACATATTGAAAAAATTTAGGAATTTTTCAATAAATTTTATTATTTTTAGTAATTAATATTCAGAAAAACTGTTTATGATTTATTAAAAATAATAATTTAATTGAAAAATTCTTTATAATTTTTTGTAACCTTCCATTCATTATCCTAGAATTTCTGAAATTTTAAAATTTGAATTAGTATATTATTTTATATTAAATAATTATTGCCAAAATCAATGTATTTGTTTTTAAAAATAATAATTCAACTTTGAAAATTCTCCAGATTTTTTGTAATCTCTATTTTAATCCTAGATTTTTGAAAATTATAAAATTTGAATTTTCATCAATAGATTATTTTATGTTAATTATTTATGGATGAAAACATTATTTTATTCATAATATATACAAATTAAAATACTAAAATTATTATTTTTCCAATACTAAGTTAATTTTGAATTATAAATAAAGTTTAATAATTTTTCTCTCCCTTTCTATATATATACATATTTATCTATATATAAATGTTTTATGTTCATATATTATATATAATATATTTATACATACATGTGTGTGTGTGTGTATGTATATGTGTATATATATTTTGTAACACATATACATGCACATATTTGTATAACATATATGACATACAAAATGAGCTAATATTTCTGTTGCAGTGTAAATCCCAACATCTACATATGGGCATTGTTATCCCGCCTTTTGGCAAGGCCGTGACAACAAGAACTTGACTAGAGACCAAAGACAGTTCGTCTAGAAAGTCGGTTATATGTAGGTTCACTATGGATATCGACGAATTTTGTCCGAGTCCGGATCGAGCTAAAATTGATATGATACGACAAGCAAAGTTATTGGAGTCAATGTTCCGAATTTCAAGTCAATCCGAGTTCGTATGCTCAAGTTACGATCGATGCAAAATTGAATAAACACAGCCTCACATTCGACTCGCTCAGTTCGCGTCCCTAAGAAATGCCAACTTCGACTCGCTCCGCCTCGAGCCCACTTCGACTCGCTCTGCCTCGAGCTCGCTTCGACTCGCTCTGCCTCGAGCCCACTTCGACTCGCTCTGCCTCGAGCCCGCTTCGACTCGCTCCACCTCGAGCCACGCTTCGAATCGATCCACTTCGACTCCAACACAGAATCACTGTTCGACTCGCTCCTCTTCGAATCCATCAGGGAGCCACGCTCCGACTCGATCTACTTCACATCCACATAACTGGGCATGGCAATCGATGTGAACGGAAGCATGGTCATCTACACGAACAGGGGGACTCGAATCGATGCGACCTGTGCTAATTCGTAACCGAGTCGAAACAAGCGAGTCGAACGAAACAGCCATCCGAGAACCCCAATTTGTATCGATCGTATCTCCTAATCTACAAGTCCAAACGCTATGAAATTTTCACAGAAGACTACGTCCATGCTGAAGAATGTCCATGCCAAATTTCGACTCCATTGGATGAAATCTTGATCGATACGAAATCTGTTTGTATCGATCACGGATCGGACCAAAACTTCACGGGCTTGGGCGCGCGGGCCTAGTCACGTGCCAGAGAGGGTCTCCCGAAATCTGAGCAAGATACCAGCCTCCTACACCTATAAATAGACCCCCAAAGCCAACAGAAAAGGGGTTCTTCTTCTTCTTTGAGATCTCCAACGCCTAGACTCTGCCGGATCCAGATCCAAACTCCATTGCTGCTACTACCAACGAATTTCACTACTGCAAATCATAATTATCTGCTGTAATTCATTGAATTCATTTGTAAACATCAAAGAAAGATCAATAAAGCAAACAACTTCAGAGTGGACGTAGGCAAGATCGCCGAACCACTATAAATCTCGTGTCTCTGTCTACTTCTTTCTGTTTTAAGTTTATTATTCTTCATTTTTATCCTCTACAATACTTAGATCTGAGATCTGTGATTATATATTGCTGATTTGTGTTCATACACTGGTGCTTTCACGACATTTGGGGTTTGTGACCGTTTTTGGCGCAAACACTTTGGTGCTTTCACTGAGAGGAACTCGCAACCGCTATACCAGATTTGGAGTTCAGACTTGGAAGCTTGAAGAATTCAGATCTGAAAGAACTATGACAAGGCAATCAAACAGAAGACCGAGGCCAGAGAGAAGTCAGCATGAAGGGAGTCAAGAGGCTTCTTCAGGTGAAAATCAGACATCGATCTTCATCACCATGGATGAGATGGAGACAATGATGAAAAGGCAAGAGGAAATGATCCAAAATTTGCTTCTCCAGATTGGGCAGCCTGGAGCGCAGAATCAAGGAGCAACCAGAGTTCAGAACGGAGCAGGACCATCTGGTGCAGCACCAGAACTAGGGGGCAATAACCCAGAGCATGTTGGCCCAATCCCGGACGGAGTACCAGGTGGAACTGCGCGACGTGACATTGACGAAGAAATGAATGCTCAGCCAGGAGAGCAGATTCCAGGAATCCCTCATGAACTCGGGGGGAAAATCGAAAACAACGGACAAGGACTACAACTTGGAGATAGTGACAGATTGGCGGAGATGGTCAGACGAGCCATGAGGGGCGGACTAGTGAATAGAGATCTGGAGGATGTGAATAGGAGTCCCTTTGCTCCTACGATCAGGCAAGCCAGGAATCCACTAGAATTCAAGTTGCCAACACTGGACATGTATAACGGAAGGACGGATCTTGCGGTTCATCTAACGAAGTATATGAGGCACATGGAAGTGTTGGGGGCATCAGTGGAGGTCATGGCCCGGTGCTTCCCACTGTACCTGGCAGACATAGCAGCATTATGGTTCAGACAGCTGGAGAGCGGTTCCATTCGAACGTGGACCGATTTGACTGAAAGGTTCATGAGGCAGTTCATGGTTCACATTTCGAGACCCAAAAATGTGATGAGTTTGGCAACACTGAAGCAAAGAAACAGGGAGTCTTTGAGGAACTTTCCGACGCGATTCAATGTAGTGGCAGCATCGGTGGATCGACCGGATCCATCCATGGTTTTGATGGCAGCCGTATCTGGCATAGCAGATGGCACAAAATTCAAGAATTCGTTAATGAGGGATCCCACTATGGATCTAGGAGAATTTTATCATGAGGCTGACGGATTTTTGCGATTAGAGGATGCAAGTGCTGAAAGAGAGGAAGGAGAAGGAGTTGATGTTTATGCAGTCAAGGGTGAAAATACTCCTAGATCAGATTCAGGGACTGGTAAAGGGAAACGAAAGGCTGAAGATAATAGTGACGAACCGACGCGACCCTGAAAGGAACCAAGATTCACTTCTTACACGGAATTGAATGAGACTTTGGAGCGAATCTACCAGGATACTAGGGGGCAGATCCCCTATCGAAGGCCAATGAGAAGGGATTCGACCAACAATGAAAGAAGGTCCGACAAGTACTGCTTATTCCACGAGCTGAATGGTCATAACACGAATGATTGCCGACACTTGAAGGATGAGGTTGAGGGACATATCCGGAATGGTCTGCTATCGCAGTACATAAGAAGGGGAACAACGACGATGGAACGGGAGCGACCACCACCTGCACCTACTGGGGACGGCTCAAGATCGAGACGTCAGCTTGTCATCAATTAATTAGGATAATGACGAATAAGTAGCAAACTCCACACCAACACGATTAAGTCATTTACACATGTACAGGACCGCGAACGATCCTCAGACATGCTCTGATACGACTACTAATAGCAACGGTGTAGGTGTTTGCACTTTGACGTCCCTGTTTTACTTTTATTTTCCATTTCTAATGTTTGAATTTGATTTTGTTGAACAGTTCTGTTAAAAAACTCATTTTGAATAAAAAGTATGCCATATGTGATGCCATAACAGCTAAGCCACTCACACATGTACGGGGTCGCCAACGGTCCTTAAGCATGCTCTGAGATGGCGATAAACCGTCATAACAAACAGTTCTGAAACTCACTCGAACGTGAATTCTAGCACCAATGATACCAAGTCCCTCCCAGGGCATACACAATTCGCCTCGAACGGCACCCGACCGCGAACGGTCACAATTCGCCTCGAACGGCACCCCACCGCGAACGGTCACAATTCGCCTCGAACGGCACCCGACCGCGAACGGTCACAATTCGCCTCGAACGGCACTCGATCGCGAACGATCACAAATCGCCTTGAACGGCACCCCGACCGCGAACGGTCACCATTTACCGCGAACGGCATCCGACCGCGAACGGTCACATATCACCTCGAATGACATACGATCCCGAACGATCATCATTCGTGGTCAAATAAAATTATCAATTCCTTTGCAGGTCATCAACAGGATATGAACATCCAGCTTATGGCATTACAAAACACGCCTTCTTATCACAAGGCATGTTTTGGGGGGCAAATGTTATCCCGCCTTTTGGAAAGGCCGTGACACCAAGAACTAGACTAGAGACCAAAGACAGTTCGTCTAGAAAGTCGGTTATACGCAGGTTCACTATGGATATCGACGAATTTTTTCCGAGTCCGGATCGAGCTAAAATTGATATGACACGACAAGCAAAGCTATTGGAGTCAATGTTCTGAATTTCAAGTCAATCCGAGTTCGTATGCTCAAGTTACGATCGATGCAAAATTGAATAAAAACAGCCTCGCATTCGACTCGCTCAGTTCGCATCCCTCAGAAATGCCAACTTCGACTCGCTCCGCCTCGAGCCCACTTCGACTCGCTCTGCCTCGAGCCCACTTCGACCCGCTCCGCCTCTCGCTCTGCCTCGAGCCCGCTTCGACTCGCTCTGCCTCGAGCCCGCTTCGACTCGCTCTGCCTCGAGCCACACTTCGACTCGATCCACTTCGACTCCAACACAGAATCACTGTTCGACTCGCTCCTCTTCGACTCCATCAGGGAGCCACGCTCCGACTCGATCTACTTCACATCCACATAATAGGGCATGGCAATCGATGTGAACGGAAGCATGGTCATCAACACGAACAGGGGGACTCGAATCGATGCGAACTGTGCTAATTCGTAACCGAGTCGAAATAAGCGAGTCGAACGAAACAGCCATCTGAGAACCCCAATTCGTATCGATCGTATCTCCTAATCTACAAGTCCAAATGCTATGAAATTTTCATAGAAGACTACGTCCATGCTGAAGAATGTCCACGCCAAATTTCGACTCCATTGGATGAAATCTTGATCGATACGAAATCTGTTTGTATCGATCACGGATCGGACCGAAACTTCACGGGCTTGGGCGCGCGGGCCTGGTCACGTGCCAGAGAGGGTCTCCCGAAATCTGAGCAAGATACCAGCCTCCTACACCTATAAATAGACCCCCAAAGCCAACAGAAAAGGGGTTCTTCTTCTTCTTTGAGATCTCCAACGCCTAGACTCTGCCGGATCCAGATCCGAACTCCATTGCTGCTGCTACCAACGAATTTCACTGCTGCAAATCATAATTATCTGTTGTAATTCATTGAATTCATTTGTAAACATCAAATAAAGATCAATAAAGCAAACAACTTCAGAGTGGACGTAGGCAAGATCGCCGAACCACTATAAATCTTGTGTCTCTGTCTACTTCTTTCTGTTTTAAGTTTATTATTCTTCATTTTTATCCTCTACAATACTTAGATCTGAGATCTGTGATTATATATTGCTGATTTGTGTTCATACATTGGTGCTTTCACGACATTTGGGGTTAGTGATAGTTTTTGGCGCAAACAGGCATATTATACCTTTCATGGATTATTACGTTACACATGCACTCACACATATATGTATATGATACATTTATGTATAAACTAAGTCAAATAAAATTAATTTCATATCCTAATATATTTGAATTTAAATAAAATAAATGATTTTATTTAAATGAAATTTAGAAATGTTCTAATTCATTTAGACTTCATAGGCCCAATAAAAGATCCAATAGGGTAAATTTTTTAAAATTCACCCATAACTCCGCTGCGGGCTAGTCCAGTTCCAACATGTAGAAGATAAGGAGAAGCAAAAAAAAAGTCCCTATTCTGATGCCATGCCTGCTGTATTTATAGGTGAAGATGACCAACAGTCTCTTTGGAACTTCGGCAAAAGGACCTTCTAATCCACATGGGCCCACTATAGGGGTCGCTAGGCTTAACTCCCAATGAGGAGGGATCGGTAACAATCCTTTCATTGGTTGATTTTTAGGCAGCAATTCCTATTGTGGCTTCTACATACTAAAATATGTTTAACCTCCAATTTTCATGTTATCCGAATCAACAAAGCTCGAGTTATTTATTATTGAATGCAAGAATACCCTTAGACTTCGATACATGCCTGACCCTATTCAATGAAGTTTGCTGATCCATATCTACCAATAAAGCATGCCAACCCCTCCTTTATGGGTTGAAATATGTCGATCCCTCAATATTGAGCATGCCAATCCTTCCTTTATGGAGTATGCCAATCCCTCCTTCATGAAGCAAGCCGATCCCTCCTTCATGAAGCACGTTGATCCCTCCTTTTTCCAATGAAGTAGGCCGAACACTCTATAGCACCTAACCCATGTCGATTCCTTCCAAGTTGCCGAGCCATTGAAGTATACTGATCTCTCATGGATGTAGCATGCCGACCCCTCTAAATTGAAGCCGATCCCTTATTGACTTATATGACTGATCCCTATATATGTTTTGTCACAACTGACTTCACCAATCCCTCAAGCTATACAATAATATTGATCCCTCAAGCTATACAAACTCAATGTCGATCCCTCAAGCAATGTTGAACCCTCTCAAGGAGCCTATCCATACTGGTCCCTTCCAATTTGCCATATTATGCCGAACACTTCCATCCGTTGAACCATATTCCATATTTTAAACATTCTGCCTTGCATATCTTTCAATTCCATTCAATCTTGACTTTATGTAACCGTTTGTACCTAATTTATGGGCCCTACAATCGTTTCTATGTACTTATCGGCCTTGATAATCGTGAAGTCTATTGGGTTAAATTCTCCCATGTACTGCCTTGCAAAAAGGTGAGTTAACCCATCAATATTCAACTTTATAGTCCAAACACTAAGGTCTTGGTTCACTAATAATAATAATTATTAACTGAACCACTCCGGCTAGAGCCTTTGACCTTGAACTGACTTCAATTGACCAGGATACAAACCACGTATAACTGAGGAGACGAATTCCCTCTTGAATAGTGTTTCACTTTCAATGCTTCCACTTGGCCAAACTATAATCGTTCGATGAATGTCGTGCCCTATAATCAAAGCAGAGTTTCTATATTGAAGATCGATAGTATTCTCAAGTCGTGGAAACTATGTAATATTATCACATTTGAAAATTTGAAATCTAAAAAAAATATGGATTTCTAAAATTTGAAAATTTTGACTTTGAAAATCTAAAATTGAAAATTTGATCTTGGAAATTTAAAATTTTGGAATTGTGACTTGAACGACTAGACTTCTTCGTTCAAACTGCAATAACCTTTTCATGTCGATTGGAATTAGACAGAATTTTGTCCCGTGAACCAGATCAGTATTACGAACAACATGAAACACTTAGATATTTCATATTACGTATATATGTTATAGTTCTCCATGATGACAAACAGTTGTAGTTAGCAAATAACAAGCTACATTCCACATCTAAACTCTAACTCGAGTACCCGCTTCAATTATGCATTTGTCTCTGTAACACTGAATGATCGTGGAAATTACTCATAACAAATAAAATGTTGAAAATTTGGATTTTAATAACTTGAAGTTCTTGATTTTGAAAATCAGAACTTCGCATTTTAAGTTCTAAACATAAATTCTATGTCCGAATATTCGAATTTTATGTTGAACTTTGATTTGAATTTGAATTACAATTGAAATTTAAGGTTGAGATTTTGCATTCTCACTTGAACTTGAACTTGAAAATTTAAAATTTTGAAGTTGAAAATAGGTAACTTTGAATTTGGATTAAAGTTATAAATAGAATTTGAAATTTTGAGTATTTTAAAAATTTATAGACAAAAGGTAGAATTTGAATTGGACAAAAGGGATAACATAAGGGAAGAGAGTCAATTTTTAGCTAAACCTTTACACGACGTGATCATGGACAAATTCACTAAGTGGTAACATGTGCAGCAAAGTGAACGGTTGAACTCTAGGATGCTAGACTACTCCATTAAGCCAGAATACCAAATGCATCCAAACCTGCTCCCGCCATGAAGACAAATCCCAACCCTTTATATGACGTGATCATGAATATATGCAGTAGTCTGCGGATAGTGGAATAAAGGCAGATCATAAATGGGTATTGTCCAAATAAATGTTGGGCTTTGGCTTGTTAATATGTAAAGTTATTGTTCAAATACATGTTGGGTTTCGGTTTGCTTAACACTGATGGGTGTCAATCCATAAACCATGTAATATATGTATATCTTCGGCTTAATAAATGCCCATTTACCTATCTGGCCCAACTACATTCCGTTTACTTTTTGTACACAAAAGCTTCTTTTTGTTTGTATTTAAATTAACCAGATATTCATTGGTAATAGAAACGTCATCAATCTGCACAAAAGTAAACATTTCAAGAAGACTTAAATTGAGATTGGCTTAAGGTAAATTATATATAATCTATGTCCATAATTGCTAATAGTATTCGTTGTATTTATCCGTACTATGTTAACCAAACCAACGTTTTATCAAGTTAGGCACTTGCAGTTTTTTATTTATTGTCTATCCATGACCGCAGTTTATGAGTGCACCTAGTTTGCTAGTGAATAGAATTAGTTGATCACATTCTATTTTGAATGATGTCTACGTTTGCTTTGTTTCTTTTAGAATAGTTTACTTTGTTTCTTTTAGAATAATTTACCATGTATTTGATTCTTTTTAGGGTACTCTAATCTTTGGTTAAAATTTACCTTTATACTGATTCATTAATCAATTAATTAATCACATATTCAGTAAACAATAAAAGAGATCATTATACTGATTCATTAATCAATTAATTAATTACATATTCAGTAAACAATAAAAGAGATCATTATACTGATTCATTAATCAATTAATTAATCACATATTCAGTAAACAATAAAAGAGATCAGGACTTTGTACTCTTTTGTGTTTCTTACTAAATCTGTTTTATTTACCTTGCAGATTTCCACTCACCACTTTCTATTGGACTTCGCAAATTTTACGCAATATATATTTTGGATCAAGAATTATGGTCCACCTTCAAAGTTGAAATACCATACTTCCTGACATGCTATGCAAATTGACATACGCTAAACAGTATCCATTATCTAATTTTGTGATTGTCTCATCAATACGTTAAGTACACAAAAGCATCAATCACATGTTTATAAAATTACTGCAAACTATGATTCAGTTTTCATCAAATCTTTAGAGATGAAGCGTGAGATCGAGCTCATCTTCTACTTTTGGATCGTCGACTCCAAATTGATTTTCATTAGACGAAGATACACCATCATGTATCCTCTTGCTGCATTGTGGATCTAGGCCACTAGCACTCTTATTGAAATCTCCACTGTGTTCAAAAGAGTTGGAAAACATCTTTTGGTTTCCATTGACATAAAGATCAGCTCTATTTTCAGTAGAAGAGTTACAAGAATTCAGTATGTAATGAATGCCGGTTTTCTCCATTTTATCCAGCTTTGTTTCTTTGTTAGGAAATGAAGTGTTCGAACCCAAATTAGCAGTACTGCTAATTCCAGGATATCCCAGTTCAAGAAAGCTTCTATCATTACTCCTAACATGAGTCAATGCATTAAAGCTACGGTTGCTATTTGGAGAAGAGCTATAAGGATGGTAACGATTTCCATATCCCCTTCTACACCATTGAGATTGATGATCAAGGTTTTTATGGCTACTTCGCATGGAAGATCCAGAATGTGAAGAGTTTGCGTTAAAATAACCATTTTGCTCACTACTTTGCGATTTTTTAGAATTAGTTCGCTCCATGCGGTGAGAATTTTGATGACCTCCTAGAGCTTGAGGGGAAAGAAAGATCTTATCACAAAATTTACATGGATAAGTTTTTTCAGTACTTTTTGTTGTGATTTTTCCACATTGTTCCTGATCGAGCATTGCCTTTTCAAACAAACATGAATAAAAGAAAATGTTAATAACAAAATCATTGAAAGATGAAACAGTTCTAATTTTGAAGAGGAGTACATATTTGAAAAGCAACCATTAACGATTGCCACACTACCTATGATTGCAGCGATAATATTAATAGATTACTTTTGAAAATTCCATTTATAGATTGATCTATGGGTTTAGAAATCTAGCTAATGATCCATTGTACAAATTTCAACATCGTGAATGAGACCGAGTAGAAGAACACAAACATAAATTAAGTATAATGAAGAAGGAGTTACTTACTTCCATTACTGACTAAAGGGATCAAGGGCAAAAAAATGTAATCTAATTTTTGGCTTCTGTACTACCATTTATATAGTGATAACCTGATAGGATTATATTAGGAAAACGATTCATTCAATTATTACATTTATCTCTTATACATGAATCAATTCAATAAAAATCCACAAAATTAATTTATAAGATTGTATATCTGACTATATATAATTATAGTTTTGTTCCTTCTTTATACATGATTCACTCTCTATGTTATGTTTAAATCCTGTTATAGTATTATGGATGGTTTAGCGGTTGGATCAATAATTATATGAATTAATGGTTTTTTCTTCTTTGCAAAGATAGACAGCAAACAACTATGTTATTGTTTAATGAATCCAATTTTGATTAGAAAATAAATTAATTACGATGTGCGCTTCTTATGTAGAGATACGTTTCTGAACTTTGTAGTTTATACTATGATGAGTAAAATAACATGCTTGTTTTTTGGGTTTGATCCTTATGTTTAAAGTTTAAACCGGCTTAATCGATAATAATTCGATATGAATTTTCCAGCTTGTACCATGTTATAGAGTCAGGTACAGCTTGAATGGAAAGTTCTCCATCGAAGTACTACTTTTGATTGCCATTATAAGAAATATATGGAGTTGATTTTACATGCACAGTATTGTCCAAGATAAGTAGTTATACAAATGTTCAAAATAAACAAATGTGAACATTCAACTCTCAAATAATGTTACCTAAACTGTAACAGTTTGTTATTATAACTGTACTTTCATGGGTATGATAAATATTATATTTCAGTGAACTTTTAATTATTAATATATTCTGTATCAGTACTAGTGATATATTCAGTGTACACTTGTATTTTAAATTGGCTGGAAACAATAAATGTGTAAGTTGGAATATAGCCTCTGTTGTGTGTGTGAAGGTGTTTTCCAGCTCCATGACCCTAAAATTGATAATAGTCGTCGTCAAAATTTTAATGGTAAATCTTGGTTCAGCACCTAATTGTCTTGACCATTTTATGTTTAATAGAAGAATCATTTATATACTTCTGATTGGAATCGAAACAATTAAGTAACTGCATAGTAATTCAAAGTTAATCATGATTTAATGAATTTTTTACTGCAATGTTTTTACCCAAAGCAAATAATCTGATGCAACATGCTCTGTAGGATCCAGAAATTTCAAAGCAATTTGGACACAAATAGACGAGATGAATTCCTATCCTAAATTTAGTGTATCATGTGTCTTATTAAATACTTTAAAACTTTTATTCAATTTTTTCTTTTATTTTTTTGTATACCGTTATTTAATATATATTTCATACTTTTAAACAATTTTCTAATTTAATACCGCATCATAAATAATTGCACAATTTTCTCGACTTGATAATAGCATTAAACTTTATTGTGCATACTTCACTTTGATCATATTTAAATCATGGAATGATGTCCATCGAACAACTATAGTTGGATCAAAGTTGAAGCATTGAAAGTGAAACACCATTCAATAAAGAATTCGTCTCTTCAGTTACATGAGTTTAGTATCACGATCAACTATAATTAACTCAAAGTTAAAGTCTTTGACTAGAGTATGGTTAATAATAAATGTTCTACTTGATCCATAGACTTTGTTTAAGGACTAAACAGTTGAATGTGAACAATATTAGAATTTTGACCAAAACCCAATTCCATTTAAGTCCTAAAATGATATAGTGTTGATGAAGAGAATTGGTCTAAATAATCGTTACTAAAAGGTACCGTTAAAACTAAAAATTGGATTTTTCCAATTAAATTGTATAACCGATAAATTCAGACAAATGTCACTCCACTAGCTAAGGTGACAAGTGAAAATTAATATTCGAGTACTTCGATACTAATCGCCGACTGATTTATAGTTACAAGTTGCAAAACCGCATTGATATTTTGTTCGAAATACCACACGATTTAATTGATTTATAAATTATTATGAATTAATTAAATTGATTAATATTTATTAAATATTAGTTATTTATTTATTTGATGTATGTGTGCTACAACTAATTTTTATATGCCATTAGTTATTAGTTGGGTGCATATATAATAGTTATATATGTACAAATTGATATATGATATCGATACAAATTTAAATTAGATTCAAATACAATTATTTACTAAACGAGTTTGCAGCATTAGAAGGCCTATGTAGCCTATTTGTTTGGACGACCACAGTAGGAGGAAGAAGGGATTTTAAATTTAAATAGTTATATCTGGAATTGGTACAAAATGGATTAGAAAAACAAGTATAATAGTTCTCCTTATCTTTCTTTATATGTTCCATCTTAACTCCTTCATTTTGTGTTCCTCCCCTTTTTGCTCTTCTCTTCCCTTTTATGGCCAGCCTTATTTCCTAACTCATGGCTAATAATAAATTCACTGAAACTAAATCAAAATAAATTAATAAGTGATGTTTCTTATTCTTGTAATATCTGAAGGGTGGTTCTTACGAATATAGGAGTTGTGTTTTTGAAATCAAAATTCCATGGAAATCATTATAAGGTCTAGCAACCTCAGAAATTAATGCATTTTTGAAATTACAAAATCAGAAATTAAAGCATTTTTGAAATCAAAATTCCATGGAAATTATTATAAGGTCTAGCAACCTCAGAAATTAAGGCATTTTTTGAAAATACAAATATCAGAAAGTTCTTTGAACCAACCCTCAGCGGTATAACTAAAATCCAACTATCATGCCAAAAAGATGTTTTATTACCAAAACAAACTATATTATTAATACCAAGGTTAAAAATATTTAAAAATTGAAGATGAATTTCCAAAAGTGAGACATATTGTTGGAATTATAGGAAATATTATGAAGGTTAAAAGTTCTACCATAAAATTGATTTGAAATAATTTCTTTTCAAATAAGGTTTTGTTATTATTATTAAATTTGCGAAGCTATTTTCCTAATAAAGACACATTAAGATTAAATTTATGATTCCTAGGCTACATTTCTTTTTGGATTTGCAAACCATTTCCTAATAAAGAAGTAAGCTAATACTGCTACTGAGCTTCACACTCCAAAGGAAATTTCTTCTAATTTTATCTATTTTATCAGTTACCCATTTTGGAAAAAGATAATAAGACATCCAGTAGATGGGGAAGAGCCGATATGATAGAGTTGATTAAGATGATTCTGTGAGCTTTAGAAAGAAGCCTACTATTCCATTTGATTATTTTCTTTTAATTTTATCAGCTATCACTTGCCATTTCCAATCTTCCTTTTTTAGCTTAGTTGGTCTAATCATGAACCATAAGGAGTCTATAGGGAACTTCATAATTTTAAATTTAGTGTATTAGCAACAAGATTTTCAACATTATCCACATCATTCAATACTAAAACCGAGCTTTAATCAAAAAAATTATAAGCCGTGAAAGCAATTCTAAGCTATATAAAATAAATTTAAATGCTGTAATGTGGTGAGGTAAATGAGAAGTAAAAAAACATGGTATCATCGACGAATTGAAGGACTGAAAGTCCATCACTAGTGGTATCATTACCAACATTATCCACAATCCCGTTTGAAATAGATAGCTTAATGGTCCTAGAGAAAACATCCACTGCTAAGTTGAACAATAAGGGCGACAAAGAATCGCCTTGCCTGAGACTACATTTTGATTAAATTTTATTTTCTAGGATACCTTAACCATTATAATCGAGTTCCGAGTTTTGAGCAAAGTCATATTCCAACTTACCCATCTAGTACTGAACCCCTAGCTAATAGTAATTCTTTAAGAAAAAACCAGTCAACTGAAACAAAAATGGTAGAAAAAACAAGTTTTAAAAGGGAAAAAGTGATATCATTTTTACAATTAATAATAAATTTCTAGACTGCAGCAATCTCATTTGTGATATTTCTACCCTTAATATAAATTAATATCTATTTTTGAATAAATTATATTTTCAATTTTTATATTTTTAATTTTCTCAGTTGAAATATGTTTAATTATTAATGTATATGTTTTATATTTTTAATCATTGTTTTTATTTTAAAATTAATTTATATATTAATCAAAATAATTTTGAAAAATATGCATATTTTATATTATTATCATATTTTATTTATAATAAATTAATTAAAAATATTAATTTCCAAATTATAAATCCAGATTTGATTTTGGAATTGTTATGTTTAGTCAAAATTAGATTTCTTGAATAAAATTTGAATCTAAAAATTGTTGACATAATCAAATTGATTTTAACTATTAATCATTTATTTATATTAATTTTGAAGTTATAGATCTAGATTTGAATTTTTAAATTGTTTTATTAATTCAAAATTTGATTTGTGAATAAATTTTGAATTTAAAATTATTGACTTGATCAAAATGATTTTAACTATTTTGCGTTTATTTAAAAAAGTTTGAAATATATATATATATATATATATATTATAAATTTTATTTTAGACAGTAAATACATATATAGAGGGAGAATGTGTCTATTATAGGTGTAAATCCTAGAATCTATATACGTACACATTAATTTTGTTACGATATCATGTTATACATGCACAACACACGTATGCGTATATTTGGATATACTCATATAAAATATTGAAATATAAATTTAATAAAATTAATATAATCTATAAAATTAGAAAATTAAATAAAATTGGATTTTATTTAAATTAATTAAATTGGATCTAGCACAACCTTTAGACTTCATTGGTCCACTACGATCCATAAGTGAATTATTTTTTGAAATCTACATATTTCACCCGATTCCGACAGACCTGGTTCCAAACAATGGTATCAAAGCCCTAATGGTCTATGTAATCTTAATTAGAAAATTTAGGGCCAAATAATAAAGCCTACTTGTCATTTGGGTGCCTAAAATAGTAGTTTATAGTCAATGAGTTGGATAATAAAGTATTCTCCTATGACAACCCGCACCTCTGAACACAACAATTCAAATCCTAAAATTACTTTCGAACTCGCCTCTTACCAAGAAGTAAAAGTCATCGAATTGTTGAACATTACATGATCAGAGACTAATATAAAATTTAAAACATTCTACACTTTCAGATCTCACAATGGAAAGAAATAAAATATAAATACTAAAAATAGCCAAATTTGATAATAGTCTCAACAATACGTAGTCCATACAACAATTGACATACTAAAGTTCCCAAATGTAAAATGGTGTCTGACTAGTAATATGATAAAATAAATAGTATATGGAGAGTAACTATAACAATATAACTCCAGGAGCCTAGTCTTCTCCTCCACGCACTATGTTTGGACCAAATCACCTGCTAGCCTCTCCTTTTGTAGTGGGTATAAAAGAGAAAGAGAATGAGTGGATCAGACAAAGTCTGGTGAATTAATTGTACTACTAGTTTATGGTATTCACAAGCAATTAACTTCATTTATAACCTACATGACCTAGGATGTCCAATTATGTTTAAGTACTACACATAAGAATTGGTTACTTTGCAAACCAAGAGTATAATTCTGATTACACCCACACCCATAAACAACTTACAAAGGTTTCCAAGCAACATTTAAAAAACTTTAGGTATATTCCTAATATATGGTCCTGATAAATAATATCCAAACCAATATTGAGTTAACATTCTCAATGACGAGCTACCCATTTCACACTTACACGTTGAGTGAAGATTGTAATGCCTGGCCTCGTGCCGAGTATACTACCTCAACAATTTATGGCCTAACTAAGCACTTGTGTCAAATTTTCAATGGTAAACGTGTCTTATGCTCTTTATCATTCAATCCGAAGCATTAACCAAATCACTATAGTGGTTCCCTGGTAGGTCCAGATGTTGCCAAACCATGTAGCCCTACTATGTGGGTGCCTCCACCTCACTTCCCCGGTTTCTACATGTTTAACATGTGACCAGACGCGCCACGATAACAATAAGAGCTTCTAATTGTGTTGTTAATGCTAGCCCTATCGAGTTCCATGTTATGCCCTCCATGAAGTGATTACACTCATTGCACCTGTTCCATGAAGTTACGTGAACTTCTAACAGTCGAGAAAGTGGGATACAAGTCACTCTATTCACCATTGTTGGCTTGCACCAAGTCTAGGTTCAACCTATGCTTGTTAAAACAATACAAACGTCTGATTAACTACTTCAAACGTCTGACCACCTTTTAAAAAAAAAATTCCAGGCATTCAAATGTTTGACACCCTTTTCTAGACGTTTGACCTTGATTCCAGACATTAGAAAAAGGATTCAGATATCTAAATCGATTCGAATTCGAACTAGTTGCTCTTGGGTTGGAATTTCTTGAAATTCAGACGTCCAAATTCAATTTTCAAACGTTTGGTTGAACTTTTAGATGTTTGGTTGTACGTCTGGTTGGATTTTCATACAGATTATAAAGTTTGTTTATTTTGGTTGTTTTCAATCGTCTTCTGCATGATTTCAGACATAGGTTTAAGGACTTATTTTCAATCATATTTTTGTGTATAGTTCGTGTTAACAAGAAAACTTATCAACATCCCCGATGCTATGTGAAAGGTAATTAAACTCAAACGAAACCAAGTTGTTGGAAAGGTCTATTCTATAAAAACATACCTTCTGATTAGATTGACTTAGTTGAAAGGGTTTTAGACGATAGCCCTACCTTTCGACCGGAGTGGCTTAATCGGAAGGGTTCAGAAAATAAGTTCAGGAATGCAAGCTAAGGCAATAACATTCTGCTCGAAACCATCTCTTTGAGTGAATGAGAAGTTACTGATCATTTTAGCTTTTCGTTCCTTTCGATTAAGACAAAAGGTTTGGTTCCGACACCCTTTCGATCATGTCGAAAGGTATTGTTGCGACCTCCTTTCGATCATGTTGAAAGGTATTAATATTATAACTCAACCGCTCTTGACTTCTGGGTTTCGCTTCTTTTATTAGGGAACCTCTTCAAAAGGGTTTCAAGAGAAATTGGGGATAAAACCCCTTTCGAATGAATTTCTCTCTGATTCATTGTTAGTCAATTACAAATTGGGATCCTATCGAAACACCCCTTTCGATTGGGTCAAGAGGAGCCCTATTCTTTCGAATCGGATCCAATTTGTAAGTGTTATCCCGCCTTTTGGCAAGGCCGTGACACCAAGAACTTGATTAGAAACCAATGACAATTCGTCTTGGAGCGGTTATACGCAGGCTCACTATGGATATCGACGAATTATTTCCGAGTCCGAATCGAGCTAAAATTGATATGACACGACAAGCAAAGCTATGAGAGCCAATGTTCCGAATTTCAAGTCAATCGGAGTTCATATGCTCAAGATATTGATCGATCACGGTTGAGAAATCCAAACTTGCATCGATCATAACTCGAGATCTACAAACCCAAATGCCACCAAATTTTAACAGGAGCTTAAATATGACCTAAGGAATGTTCCTGCCAAATTTCGACTCGATCGAGCAAGTCTTGACCAATTTGAAATTCGTTCGTATCGATCGTGGATGGAAAAACTCCAACTTGCATCGATCATATCTCGAGATCTACAAGTCCAAATGCTATGAAATTTTCATAGCAGCTTAAGTACAAC
This sequence comes from Allium fistulosum, assembly GCA_030737815.1. NCBI lineage: Eukaryota > Viridiplantae > Streptophyta > Magnoliopsida > Asparagales > Amaryllidaceae > Allium > Allium fistulosum. Next base: position 202,540,888 of record CM060904.1, on the reverse strand, counting down.
ATGAAGAATGTTCCTGCCAAATTTCGACTCGATCGGAGCAAGTCTTGACCGAGTCAAAATTCGTTTGTATCGATCGCGGATGGAAAAACTCCAACTTGCATCGATCATATCTCGAGATCTACAAGTCCAAATGGTATGAAATTTTCACAGCAGCTTAAGTACAACATGAAGAATGTTCCTGCCAAATTTCGACTCGATCAGAGCAAGTCTTGACCGAGTCGAAATTCGTTCGTATCGATCGCGGATGGAAAAACTCCAACTTGCATCAATCATATCTCATGATCTACAAGTCCAAATGCTATGAAATTTTCACAGAAGCTTATGTACAACATAAAGAATGTCCACGCCAAATTTTGACTCCATCGGATGCAATCTTGATCGATACGAAATCCGTTCGTATCGATCACGGATCGAGCCGAAACTTCATGGGCTTGGTCGCGCGGGCTTACTCACATGCCAGAAGAAGTCCCCCGAGATCTGAGCGAAATATCAGCCTCCTACACCTATAAATAGAGCCCCAGGGCATGTAGAAAAATGCCTTCTTATCCTTTGAATTCTCCAACGCCCAGACTCTGCCGGATCCAGATCTGAACTCCATAAGCTGCTGCCAACAACGAGATTCACTGCTGTAAATCATATTTACCTGCTGTAATTCATTGAATTCACTTGTAATCTTCAAAGAAAGATCAATAAAGCTATCAACTTTATAGTGGACGTAGGTGATACGCCGAACCACTCTAAATCCTTGTGTCTCTGTGCATTTAAATTATTCTCATTTCTAAAATATGGAATTTTTGTTAGATAATCCTCGTTTTACATTTAATTTCTTCACTTTATCTCTTCAAAAACTTCTGAAGAGTGTTGTGCCCAATTTTGGTACAAACAGTAAGTGTCTAAGCTTCGCTTCATTTTCATGTATAAGATCGACCTTGATATCCCCTAATTTCATAAACTCATCCTTGTCGAAACTCCATCATCATTCTTATTTTCATTGTTGGTTCCGATGATGATGTGTTTCGACTATATGTACCCAAGTTGATCCTATGCATTGCATAGACAAAGGAAATTAAGAGAATAGGTTAGAATCATGTGCAATTGATCATAAGAGTGGCTAATGATCTAAATGATCTTCCTGGTCATCAAAATCCTTATTGAATAAGCCTTCTGTCCTTTATTAATGATCCAAAATGAGTTACAAGTAATAGAGCTTTATCCCCAATTTGATTTAGGGTTTTTAGAAGACTTGATTGCAATTAAGAAAGAATTATTAGAAGAAATGAATTCGGGATTCCTGAATTCCCTCCCTAAAACAGGACCCCATGGGTCTTATTTATAGATGCAGGTCGGCCCCCTTCCGCACGTATGCTTTCAACTCGGTCGAAGGGACCCCTCTTTATATGTCGCTCCAAGCCTTTCGACTTAGTCGAAAGGCCATGACTCCTTTCGACGCTGTCGAAAGGCATCTTTTTTGTGCTATTTAATCTACTCTTACACTTCCTTTATCTTTTCATAGACCTTTCGACTGAGTCGAAAGGATCCTTTGACAACCTTTCTCCTTTGTTAAACTTTAAGCACTGCTTCCTTCATAACATCTTCCGACGCTGTCGAAAGGTTTCCAGACGTGCCTTTTCTTCCATGTTGGCTTGTTGCTACTGGAAATAAGATAAACGCCTCCAACTTCATCGATAGGTTGTTCATACCGGTTTCGAACATATTGAAGTACCAATGGTTTCGATGATGTTGGGTAGCCTTCGAATGCATGCCTGATAATTGAGGCGGAACCTTCCCCTAATATTATTGGCCTTAACCAGTTCGAAAGGCTTGTACATGCTTTCAAAAGGGTTATGATAAGGGAAAAACCTTTAGTTCCAAAAGGTTTAGTGTATAAGTGGGAGATTATCATCCATTGCCTTCGAAAGGGGTTCCGAAGCTGTCTTTGCTTATTTATCTGTGTCGAAAGGTTGGAAATGGCGGAAGTGTATTCCTGTTTCCATCCGAATCGAAAGCTTCCACACTATAAGAGCAGCTGGTGCCTTTGACTCCTTCGAAACCTTCTTATTACCTTTGAAATGTTTTCTTATGACCTATGTCAAAACCTATGCATGTTACTTCATCGAAACCTCACTCTCATTAACATTCTTTCATACTTATGCTCTTGAATGGTTTTTATGGCTAACACTTTGCCCCCCCCCTTGTATGAAAGAAGCTTTTGTTCTTTAGGACAAAAATTTCAGTTGTTTCTTACTCTTCACAACTTTATTTTTCCTGCAAATTCAAAGTAAGTGATATTTGTTGTTATTAGCTCATTATACTTACATGCATTTTTAGTAATAGATTAGTATATTAATGCTTTCATATTTGGACAGTTAGTCGATCATAATCTTGATTCAACAGATATGAAACTTGTAATCGGTAGCTACTAATGCATATAATAGATGTAGTTTACGAACTTCCTATGGGCAACAGCCAATAGCTGCAAACAGGGTCAATGAGTTACTAGTAGAAAATAAGCCTTTGTAGCTCATCCACCCTAACATATATTCTGGAAACTTTACCATAAATTTGAATGATCTTCAAGCCTTCATTCGGATGTTGGTGAGCATCATTTTGAGTTATAAAACATTAACTCTAAACTAGGCATTAAAAAGACCATCTCGAAATTTTCGGTTGTCTGTAGCAGTCCTAACTCTATTACATCATACCCCCAGTTTGGGATTAAGAAATAAATAAATTTATCCCAGATTAGGATATTAAATTGTGAAGTTTGGAAGTTGATAATGAGGTATCCAGAATCCAAATAACAATATCCAAAAATAGCCCTTCGTAGGGAATTCCTAAGCTTAGATTCAGGTTTTTATGGTAAATTAAACAAAAATGAGTAAATATTGTCTTCGTATCAAGGTCAGAGGCCAGATCAGGGCATATGTCAGACAATTTTCTTTATAAAGGAATCTTCGGCCTAGATTAGGGCATGTGTTATGTAAGCAGACATCCATAGTAATTGTTGCCAAGATAGAAATCCTTTGCCCAGATTAGGGCATACGTTGGACAACCAGAAGTCCAGGGGAATTATCTTTATAAAAGGAGCCACAAACCCAGATTAGGGTATTAAGGCGAAATCAAATAATGGTCCCGAAATCCAGATTCGAGTATAAAACCTGTAAGTGATTAATAATGTCCCGATACCCAGATTCAGGTATAATATAGATATTTAGTGATTGATAACGACCCGAAACCCAGATTCGAGTATTAGTAAGTGAAGTCCTGAAATGAATGTCCCGAAACCCAGATTCGGGTATTAATTGATGAAATTCATATATGAGAAACCCGAAACCCAGATTCGGGTAGTTAATAGATGATGTTTAGTAATGAAAGTCCCAAGACCCAGATTCGGGTATTAATAAGTGGAGTTCTGTTCTACTCCTTTGATGCTTGAACCCTTCAGGTCTTGTATATATAGAAATAATCTAATTAGCTACCTCTTGAGCTTGGACGTCTTAGTCCATAATCGGATATGACGTTTCTCAGGCTTGGACATTTTAGTCTCTTGTAGATATGTCGTTTTCTCAAGCTTGGACATCTCGGTCCATTGTTTGATGAGCCTCTTCTCGGGCTTGAACGTCTTAGTCCATTATTTGATGGGCCTCTTCTTGGGTTTGGACATCTTAGTCCATTGTTTGATGAGCTTCTTCTTGGGCTTGGACATCTTAGTCCATTGTTTGACGGGCCTCTTCTCGGACTTGGACATCTTAGTCCATTGTTTGATGGGCCCCTTCTTGGGCCTGGACATCTTAGTCCATTGTTTAATGGGCCTCTTCCTGGGCCTAAACGTCTTAGTATGTTGTTGTCCAGTTCTCTTGGTTAGCTCATCTTAGAGGCTGGAACCAAGGACTTTCCTGACCTCCCTCCAGGAGGCGCCCTGCCCTGGCCCTTTTGCGACGCGGACATGGGCTTGTTTGGTGCTTTACCCTAGCCATCTTATGGCATGGATAAAGGCTTACTCTGTCCTCCTTCTAGGAGGTGCCTTACCCTGGCCATAGCGTGACACGGAAAGGGCTTGTTCGGTGCTTTACCCTGGCCATCTTATGAGGCGAGGCTTACTCCATCCTCCATCCAAGAGGTGCCTTGACCTGAGCAGAAGTGCGGCCAAGGGCTTGTCCGGTTCTTTAACTTGACCATCTCATGGCACGGCTAAAGGCCTACCCGCCCTCCTTCCAGGAGGAGCTCTGCCCTGGCCATCTCGGCACGGGTAGAGGCTTTCTACCATCTTAGGTAGACTACCATCTTAGGTAGTATCCAAATATAAGGAGCATTTCACTCCCAACCATGTAGATTTTTTTTGAAGAAAGAGATGCTTTATTCATTCATCTTTGGAAAGTATGGCCTCAAATGTTTGGCATTCCATGTTATAGGAGCCATATTGTTGTCTGGTCTGCATAATTTGTAAGCTCTCGGCGGGATTACTTTGCAAACGATTAATGGTCCTTCCCAATTCGGTCCCAAAGGTCCATTTGTGGGGTTTTTGGTATTTTCCATCACTCTTCGAAGTACCAAGTCTCCTTCATGAAATGACCAATTTCTCACTTTTGAGTTGTAGTATTTTGAGATTCTTCTTTGATGTTCTACGATTATTACCGCTGCTTCATCTCTCATTTGATGTATTAAATCTAAGGATTCTTTTTTCAGCTCTTGATTCTTATCAAATGCGTAGGAGATTCTTCGGTGTGAAGGTGTCTCAATCTCAATTGGCAACATCGCTTCACACCCATATGTCAAAGAGTAGGGAGTATGTCCTATTGCCGTTTTGGTGGATGTTCAATAGGCCCATAACACAAGTTGCAGTTCTTTTACCCAATTTTCTTTTGCCTTGTTTAGCCGCTTTTTCAGAATAGTCTTTATGGTTTTGTTCGTAGCCTCAACTGCCCCATTTGCTTTTGGATGTAGAACTAATGAAAAACTTTTAATGATTCCATTCTTGTGACAAAAGCGGGAGAATTCTTTGTTGTCCCATTGTCAGTAATTATCTTTTGGGGAATTCCAAATATGGTTATGATATTCTTGATAACTAATCTGAACCCATTCCCAAAAGTAATATTTGGAAACGGCTCCGCTTCAACCCGTTTGGTGAAATAGTCTATGGCAACTACATCATACTTTGCCCTCCTTTTGAGATTGGCAATGGGTCGATTAAATCTATTTTCCATACATCAAAGGGCTATGGACTTGTTATGGGAGTCAACTGACTTGGGGGAAATCTAGGAATCTTTTAATATTTCTGACACTTTTTGCATCTTTTCACATATTCGATGGCTTGGCTTACCATATGCGGCCAATAAAATCCCTACCTTATTATTTTATTTGCCAACTTTGTTCCATTTGAATGATCCTCGCAAAATCCTTCATGTGCTTCAACCATTTATTTTATTCCTTCATTCATGCTTACACATCTTATATAGGGAAGAACATATCCTTTTTTTTATAGAGGATTTCATCCATTATTATGAAGGTTGGAGCTTGTCTCCTGATTTTCCTTGCCTCACCTTTGTATGATGGTAGTGTTCCTTTAACAAGGTATTCTACAATGGGTGACATTCAGATGACATCATATATGTTATTTGGACAAGGTTGGTGGACCCTTTTATCTGATATTTCTTTATTACTTTCTCTTCTCTCTTCCTCTTGAGAATTTGCTTGAGACTTTGTTAGAGCTAACAATTCTTTCCCCTGTTCGGATGCCTCTTCTTCAATACTTGGAATTTCCTGATATCGCACTGGAACAATACGTGTCTCCGGGGCTCCCCTTGAGCTTGCTTGTTTTTCTAGGGATTCTGCTTGAGAATTTTCTGCTCTTGGGACTTGGTGTATTGAAAAGTCTTTAAACAAAGCAAACATTCTTAATATCTATTTTACATATAAGGATAGCTTGGGATCCTTTGTTTGATATTCCTGTTTCACTTGGTTCTCCATAGCTAAGAATCACTAAAGATCTGTATCCGTGGAATTTTGAGTTCTAATGCCAAGGTTAATCCCGCTACCATAGATTCATATTCTGCCACATTGTTAGTTGCAGAAAATCCAAATTTCAGGGCATAATGTAAACGATGTCCATCCGGTGTGATGATTACATATCCTGCATTGGCCCCTTGTTCGTTTGATGCGCCACTAGTGAATAATTGCCACATGGGCTTCTGATCTTTCTCCTTTTCCGACCACTCCTTAATAAAGCTAGTGCACTCACTAATGAAGTCTGCTAATGCTTGCCCCTTGATTGCAGCTCGTGGTTGAAATTCTATGTCGTATTGGCTAAGCTCAATTCTCTATTTTACCAGCCTTCCTGAAGTTTCTAGTTTACTAAAGACTTGCTTAAGGGGAAAATTGGTCAATACCTTGATCGGATGTGCTTGGAAATATGCTCCAAGCTTTCGAGCTATTAAAATCAAGCAATAGGCTAACTTTTCAATCATTGGATATCGGACTTCTACATCCTTCAACCGTCTGCTCACATAATATACTAGAAGTTGTGCCCCATTCCCTTCTCTAATCAATACTGAGCTAACTGCGTGTTCTGAAACTGCCATATATAGGGATATGTTTCCCCATTCTCGGGACTTGAAAGTATTGGAGGCTTTCCCAAGTGGCTTTTTAGTTCCTAAAAGGCTTTTCTACAATCTTCCCCCTATTCAAAGTTCTTTTTCTTCTTAATTACATCAAAGAAGGGTATACACTTATCGGTAGCCTTAGAGATAAATCTGCTTAGGGCAGATACCCTTCCATTCAAACTCATCACTTCCTTACTGGTTTTAGGTTTGGCCATGTCCTTAATGGCTTGAATTTGATCTGGAATGGCTTCGATTCCTTGGGCACTTACAAGGTAGCCAAGAAACTTTCAAGAATGGACTCCAAAAGAACACTTTTGTGGGTTTAGTTTCATTTGATATTTCCATAATACTTCGAACATCTCTTCCAAATCCTTAAGATGATTTTCGGGTTCTCCAGACTTTACCAGCATATCAGCCACATAAACTTCCTTGTTCTAGCCGATTTTCTCCTTAAACATTCAGTTGACCAACCTTTGATATGTCGCACCTGCATTTGTCAATCCAAAGGGCATTGCTTTGTAACAATAAATCCCCCACTCAGTTATGAAGCTAGTATGCTCCTCATCTGGTTTGAACATTGGTATTTGGTTATACCCTGAATAGGCGTCCATGGGAGATAACAACTTGTGTCCGCTTATGGCGTCTACTAATTGGTCTATTCGTGGAAATGGGAAACAATCTTTTGGACATGCTTTGTTCAAATCTGTGTAGTCAATGCAAGTCCTCCATTTTCCATTTGATTTCTTTACCAGTACTGGATTGGCTAACTACTTTGGGTAGTATACTTCCCAAATAAATCCATTCTCAAGGAGTCTGTTAACCTCTTCTTTCAAAGCTTCTGACTGTACTTTATCTATCTGTCTATTTCTCTGCCTTATGGGAGTTTCTCCTGGATTAATGTTGAGGGCGTGACACATGACCGTTGGATCAATTCCCACCATATAGGAATGTGATCAGGCAAATACGTTTTTGTTAACTTTGAGAAATTGTATCAAATCTTTCTTTAAGTCACCTTTAAGATCCTTTCCCACCTTAGCCACTTTGGTAGCATCATCTGAGTCAATGTACGCTTCCTCAAGATCCTTTATGGGTTTATCCTCTCCGTTTCCCCTCGGTAATCAAATTCTGTGACTATTGGTCTTCCTTCCATAGATTTTGCATCAATTTTCTTTCTCTTGCCTCTAGAAGGAATGTACCTTTGATACATACGTTTGTTAGCTTTATTAATTTTAATCTTTGCTTCTAATGTTGGATGTGAAAATCCATCATCCAAAAGCTGTAAAATAGTAGAAGAATCAAAGTACGCAAAATACTGCCTTTTATACTGGTTAAGAGTAGAAAATACATTTCCTGAGAGCTAAACTGGTCTCATCGGACAGTTCCCCAGCCTCTCTTTGTCAGGAATTTTACCATGAGATATTTCGGGGAGACAAAAGCATATATCTCATCAAGAGCTAGCTTGCCAAAGAAGGTGTTGTAGTAGGAGGGTTGATTGATTATCACAAAAATAGTTTCAAAGGTTCTGTAGGTTGGCGGCACCCCCATTTGTACGAGCAGCTTTATCTATCCCACTGGAGTTGATCCTTTGTTATTGAATCCAAATATGGGCTCCATGCTTTGCTCCAGCTTGTCTTCAGGAATGTTCATCTGATCGAAGGCGTGTTTGAAGATTACATTAACTACACTATCCGTGTCAACCAGTATTTTAGAGACGATAGATAATCCTATTTGTGCGGTAATCATCAAAGGATCATTATGAGGATGGTGAACCCCTTTTCTTAGCTCTTGCGGAGTGACAACCAGGTTAGGCATCTGAATGTTGAGACGTGGGTTTTTCATTGGGGGTCCTCTTAGCCAGAATAGATATCTTCCTTTGCTTCTTTAATGTACCTGCTTCGGGCCCCCTTGCTATTTCCTACTGGATGCGGTCCACCATGGATCACGTCAATTCTATTGATTGGCGGGCTCAAGCTTAAGGTGTCCTCATCTTCCAACACATTCGCAGCATTGCTTGGACATTTTTGTGGACCATTCTCTTTTACTGGGTTTTCTGCTGATCCTAAACAAACTCGTTCAAATGACCTTCTCGAATCAGCTTGTGGATAATTTCAGCCAAAACCCTACATTCATCAGTTTTGTAGCCATTGGCTTTGTGATAAGTGCAATAGTATCCTCCCTTTTTCTATTCAGGGTTGTTCTTGGCTTTAAAGGAGACCGAAAAGTTGACTCTTTCCTTGGCTACTGCATACACATAAGACAGTGGCTTTTTTAAAGCAACTATGTTAGCTATTGGTTCTTCCCATCTCGTTCTTTTGTGCCCATATTCTTTGCCAAATCTCCCCCCTTCTTTCTTGAGGATAGTTTTCTTCTTGGCATGGTAAAGCTCATCCATCCAGATGAAATTATCAGCTTGGAAATGGAAGTCTTGTAAGTCTTTGCAACCTTTAACAAAGAGTTGTTTCCAAAACGGGGTGTTTTCAATTAAGCCAGAATGAACGTCTATAAGCTTATCTCGATCTTCCATGTCTTTGGCCTTTAAAGCTGCAGCATTAAACCTCCTCAAGGTAATCTCCCAAGGACTCTCCCTGCCTTTGTTTTATACTGGTCAAAACTGTGTAGTCGATCGTGGGATCTTTGCAAATGCAAAATCGGGTAGAAAATTCATAAGAAAACTGCTACCATAAGTATTAAGTTTTCTCTCGGTACTGCCTGTACCATTTTGCTGCTGCTCCCTAGAGAGTGACCAGGAACAATCGGCATTTGATAGCTCCAGATGCATTGTACAAGTCCATTTGGCTATCAAAAGCCATCAGATGATCGTCCGAGTCTGTAACCCCATGATATTTCATTGATGGGATCTTGACATATGGTGGGATAACTATAGCAATGATCTCATCAGTAAACGGTGGTACTCTTTCATTGTCATTAACATTCTCGTCCATTGTTCTCTTCCCTTTTGAATTCATAGCATCTTTTATCGCCTTTTCAGCAGCATCTTTTAGGTAAGCTTCGACATTACCATAATTTTTCTGGTCTGGGCAATATTCCTTTAATGTTGAACTCCTAGATTGCTCAAGTGATTTGTCGAGAATTCTTCCCTGATGGTTAGCTTTTGATTGGGGGAGTTCTTTCTTCTTCGAGGACATCAGATCCACTTTGCCATTATACTCATTGGAATTAGCTTTTAGATTGCTTCTGGGGGAGATCACCTCTTCCCCGTGAGTTTTCTTCGGAGTTTTCGAAGATTTTTGAGATACGGCCATCTTAAGTAGCTCCTGCATCTCCTGCAGCTACTGTTCCAAGTATTTGATTTTAGCTGTATTCTGGTCTTGTTGTGCTGGTGACAAAGTTTGTCCAGGAACGACCCCATCAAAATTAAAAGGTGGAGCTATATTCTCCTCCAATGTGGTGGTGTGTATTGCACTTTCCTTAATTCCACTTAATCGTTTAGATATCATTTTTCCTATGCAAAAAAATGTGTCACAATTAGTCTGTAATTTAACCACAAGGTCGGAGGTTCAAGCCCTCCTTCTAGCGCCAAAAATGTTAACAAGAAAACTTGTCAACATCCCCGATGCTATGTGGAAGGTAATTAAACTCAAATGAAACCAAGTTGTTGGAAAGGTCTCTTCTCTCGAAACAAACCTTCCGATTAGATTGACTTAGTCGAAAGGGTTTTAGATGATAGCCCTACCTTTCGACTGGAGTGACTTAATCGAAAAGGTTCAGAAAATAAGTTCAGGAATGCAAGCTAGGCAATAGAATTCTGCTCAAAACCATTCCTTTGAGTGAATCAGAAGTGACTGATCATTTTAGCTTTTCATTCCTTTTAATTACGATGAAAGGTTTGGTTCCGACACTCTTTCTGTCATGTCGAAAGGTATTGTTCCGACCTCCTTCGGTCATGTCGAAAGGTATTAATAATATAAATCAGTCACTCCCGACTTCTTGGTTTAGCTTCTGTTATTAAGGAACCCCTTCGAAAGGGTTTCAAGTGAAATGAGGTATAAACCCCCTTTCGAATTAATTCCTCTCTGATTCATTGTTAGTCAATTACAAATTGGGATCCCATCGAAATGCCCATTTTGATTAGGTCGAGAGGAGCCCTATTTTTTCGAATCGGATCCAACTTGTAACTTTCTAAGCTTTGCTTCATTTTCATGTACAAGATCGACTTGGATATCCCCCAATTTCATAAACTCATCCTTGTCCAAACCCCATCATCATTCTTACTTTCATTGTTGGTTCTGATGATAATGTATTTAAACTATATGTATGCAAGTCAATCATATGCATTGCATAGACCAAAAGAAATTAAGAGAATAGGTTAGAATCATGTGCAATTGATCATTAGACTAGCCAATGATCTAAATGATCTTCCTCGTCATCAACAACCTTATTGAATAAGCCTTCTCTCCTTTATTAATGATCCAAAATGAGTTACAAGTAATAGAGCTTTATCCCTAATTCGATTTAGGGATTTTAGAAGACTTGATTGCAATTAAGAAAGAATTAGTATAAGAAATGAATTCGGGATTCCAAAATTCCTTCCCAAAAACCGGACCCCTTGAGTCTTAGTTATAGATGTAGGTCGACCCCCTTCCAATCCTATGCTTTTTACTCGGTCGAAGTGACCCCTCTTTGTATGCTGCTTCAAGCCTTTAGTCGAAAGGTCATGACTCCTTTCGACGCTGTGGAAAGGCATCTTTTTTGTGCTCTTTGATATACTCTTGCACTTCCTTTATCTTTTTCCAGACCTTTCGACTGAGTCGAAAGAGTCCTTTGACAACCTTTTGCCTTTGTTGAACTTTAAGCACTGTGTCCTTCATAACACCTTCCGACACCGTCGAAAGGTTTCCAAACGTGCTTTTTCTTTCATGTTGGCTTGTTGCTATTGGAAATAAGATAGAAGCCTCCGACTCCGTCGATAGGTTGCTCATACCGGTTTCAAACATATTGAAGTACCAATGGTTTCGATGATGTTGGGTAGCCTTCGAATGCATGCTTGAGAATTAAGGCGGAACCTTCCCCTAATATTATTGGCCTTGACCGGTTCGAAAGGCTTGTAAATGCTTTCGAAAGGGTTATGATAAGGGCGAAACCTTTAGTTCTGAAAGGTTTAGCGTGTAATTGGGAGATTATCATCCATTGCCTTCGAAAGGGGTTCCGAAGCTGATTTTGCTTATTTATCTATGTCGGAAGGTTGGAAATGGCAGAAGTGTATTCCTGTTTCCATCTGAATCGAAAGCTTCCACACTGTAAGAGCAGCTAGTGCCTTTGACTCCTTCGAAACTTTCTTATTGCCTTCGAAACATTTTCTTATGACCTTTGTCGAAACCTATGCCTGTTACTTCATCGAAACCTCACTCTCATTAACCTTCTTTTATACTTCTACTCTTGAGTGGTTTTTATAGCTAACAGTTTGTACCTTTGATTACACGAATTTAACTTGTTAATTTCCTGACTATATACGTTTATTTACGCTATTTTATATCAAACTACCTATGTGCTTCCAATTAGAATTCTATGTATATTTCAAACTATCAAATAAATTCAAGGCGAAATAAAGGGTATTTGATTTCTTCATATATCCAAACCAAACCAAACATTATCAATAAAAATTTATCTTTATAGATTTGATATGAATTTCAGCAGTCTATCCTATTTTCCTTTATCAATAATTATTCTGTTAAACTGACAATTAGTGATTTCCATTATCATCGCTCATTTTAATTCATAGCTAAAATGGTAGTTCAAATTAAATTTAAGTTGGAGTTATTATTCAAATTCAAGAATTATATCTACAAGTCATATAGAATCATAAAGGAACCTAATTACTTATTATCAACATAAATGTTATAATCTATTCACTCACCTTTTCAAAGCTATCTTCCTCCAAACTTGATTTGAATCGCCGTCCTTCCTTTCCCTACTACTTCTAATCTTGAGTTTCTCCTTTTAATTTGATTTTCTCTTTTTTATTTGATTTTTCTTTATATTATTTTTATTTTGATGTAGAAACTTTTGAAGAGATAGAAGAGATTGTTTAGATTGAGGAGTTTTCTGAGAGAGAGAGAGAGGTAGAGTGAAGAAATGTACGTACAGGTGACAGTGAGGGTTTGAAATAATAATGGACGCTATGGTCAAATTTATAGCTAAAAACTCGGGTTTTCTAACTTATGCCCAAAATCAATATTTATGAAAAACCACTGACTATTTTTTCTGGTATATCCAATCTGTTTTATCAAATTTGACAAGTTATATGTGTTTTCTAATTGTAAATGACATTCCAGACACAATACAATAGGTCCCGAGGCTTAATTTAAAAATTTTTGAAAATTTATATTTTAATCCTTTAATGTAAAATTACATTTTTGCCCTTAATATTACTTTAATTTATTATCAAAATTTTCAAGGCTTTACATTCTCCTCCCCTTAAGTGGGTTTCGTTCGCGAAATCAAGGATAGGAAAATATAATTCGCTCATATAACCATCTACTCAACCATTAACCATTTGTAAACATTGTTATTAAATTCAAATTAAAATTTCTAAAGCACTATATACATATATGAATGAAGTGCATATGAATATATGGATAAGGTAAAATTAGGCGGTCTCTTGAACTAGTCGACTTCTTGAAATGCAAGTGCTTATGCTATGTATGTAAAATGTATGCTGCTTCTTGTATTTGCAATTATATATGAATAAGCAACCATTCAATACATATGCAAAAATGCAACAACCATCTGCATATAACTGATAAAATAAAATGAGTAAAGTAGTGTATGTTGTAGGCTAACCTAAATATATCAGCCCATAGGTGCAATGCTAACTAATAAAATTCATTCATTAGCAATCATCATCCCAAAAATTCCCTAGCAATATGTTCACAACCATGCCTAGCATCCAAACATTCCTACCTATGGAATATTGTAAGCTAAATACTATTCGCACTAGTAATTATACTAACTTAGATGGAAACGTACTAGAAAAGAGCTCTAGATGGGTAGCTTGGATTTTCTCCTCGGGATCCCATATACTCTCAGCTGGATCGTCTCCCCATTGGACTCTAACCAATTTAATTATTTTGTTGCGAAGTTGTCTTCTTCCAAGCTCAATAATATGGATAGGTGCACGATGTACAAGTGACTCTCTGTTTGCTCCAAGTTCTTCCAACCGAATCGGCTTTACCACGACAGCTAAATCGTGTAGACACTTTCGCAAGTGTGACACATGGAAGACATTGTGAACACCTGCCAACTTTTCAGGAAGCTTCATTCTATATGCTAACTTCCCTACTCTCTCTGTAACATCATGTATCTAGAGGCCAAAAGCTAAGCGCTATGGATGCTGCTATCATCCACAATATTAATTGGTGACGAAATATGGTAATATAAATGGTATCCATAATATCAGAAGCACTTGAATATGAACAAAATCACAAATTTTCAAAATAAATAATTTTAGTGATTACCATTCAAACAAATCATATCCAAGTTACAAAAATCCCAACGTATTCCCAGGCAATGATCAAATATAATTACAATAATATGCCAAGAGCGACATATGAAGATGCCCCCTTAGATGATCAAAGCAATATAGACATAAATGTCTTAATACACAGCGGAAACAAATTTAAAACAGAATTCCTAAATTTAGCTATCCATCAGCCACATGCTCGTCTTCGAAAGCTTATTCGCCAAACTCTGCTAAAATCTGAAAACCTAAACCCTCAACCTACTGAAATTAATTTTGAGCACCCGAGAGTTTAAGGGGAAACAAAAACTTCGAGTCAGACATAAAGCCTGGTATGAATAATTTCTGTTACATCTTTGTTTACCAATATATAGTGAAACCACGCCGCTTAGCGGAATGGGTTTCCCCTCACTAATATCGCTTTTCAAAACGTATATTTTGCAAATCCTTTTCTCCAACCAAACTGGTTAATCAACTGATTATAATAATAATATAACAAGATCCATTACGCTAAAATAGGAAATAAATGGACTATCTGTCCTAAATCTGAGCTAACTGCTCCTTTCTGGACTAACTGTCCTATATCTGATTATACCAAAATAGCAATATCCTTTATGCTAAATAATGGACCATCTGTCCATAAAACAGGTTAAAAAGGGTGGACTAATTGTCCTTAAGAAGTTGCAAGGTCCGTTATGCTAACAAATGAACTAACTGTTCATATATGGGCTAACTGCCCTTATCTGGACTAAATGTCCTTTGGGCTGACTGCCCTTAAAATGGACTAACTGTCCGAATTTAAAAGAGCCACTGCCCGAATTTTCTTTGAATTAACTACCCTTTAAATTTTCCTTGAAAACCTTTTCAAAATGATTTAGTCCGTCAAATCATATATATACAAGGAAAATATATCTTTAGCTTTACTCTAAGCTATTTTTTCATGTTATATATACTTTACCCAAAATAATGTTGATGATGTTCAATATGGATTATCTATCCTTTTAAAATAAGTTAAAGTCCTTTATAACTTCAAACACTTAGGCTATCTGCCTAATCATATTATTCGAATCCTTTGTTTAAAACATTTAAACAACCCTTCGCAGACAATGAAGGTAACCCCTTCTAAACTATTAATAAAACCCTTCGAAATCATTGAAGGTAACTCCTTCAAAACCATTAAAAAGCCTTTCCTTTATAAGCTTTATACCATATGACATCCGCCTTTAAATCCTTTAAACCTTAGCCTTCAGAAAACATTAAAAAAACCATACCTTTCGACCTTGTTGAAAGGTTTCCCCTTTCGACCTTGTCGGAAGGTTTCTTTTCGACCTGGTTAGAAGGTCTGGGGGACCACTTCTTTGAAATCATTGAAAACCTTTTGAAAGCATTGAAACTTAAAACCTTTCAAAGTCATTGGGTTCTACACGCTTCAGTATAGATTACCAAATCCGGATTCCCTTCTGGAACAACCAACACAGGTGCATGGGTCAATAAGTGTTTCAAATCTGGAATGCTTCCTCACACTTATCGGTCCACACAAACTTCACATCCTTCCTCGTCAGCCTAGTCATCAGCGCTGCTATTCGCGATAAATCCTTAATGAACCTTCGATAATACTTAGCCAGCCCAAGGTAACTCTTAATCTTGGTTACTGTCTCGGGTCTCTTCCAATTATTCACTGCCTCGATCTTAGTCGGAACCATCGACAACCCTTCTTATGAGACCACATGACCAAGAAAATTCGCCTCGTTCTTCCAGAAGTGACACTTCGAAAACTTCGCTTTCAGCTGATGCTGCCTCAGCGTCTGTTATCCCGCCTTTTGGAAAGGCCGTAACACCAAGGAATTGACTAATAACCAATGACGGCCCATCCTAGAGATCATTTATACATGGGCTCACCATGGATATCGATGAATTTTGTCCGAGTCCGGACCGAGCCAAAATTGGTAGGACATGACAAGCTAAGCCATGAGAGCAAACGTTCCAAATCTCAAGTCAATCCGAGTCCGTATGCCCAAGTTATGAAGGATACAAAACTGGACGAAAAACAATTACTGTTCGACTCGCTCCTTCGACTCGCTCCCTTCGACTCGCTCCATATCCCTCAGATGCCAACTTCGACTCGTTCCTGTTCGACTCGCTTCACAACCATCTGATGTACCTGCTTCGACTCACTTCGCTCAAAGGCCTTCTTCGACTCGCTCCCCTCGAACCACTGAGCGACTCCATCAACTTCGACTCCACTGCTCAAACCTCCCAGAACTGCTCTCTTCGACTCGCTCCAGTTTGGAACCATCGAAAGTGCACGCTTCGACTCGCTCCGCTCAAACAGCTATTCAACTCCATCGAATTCAACTCCGATTGACAAAGTCACCGTTCGAATCGATCGAACCACGCACTTCGACTCGATCAATCATGGCTCACTTCGACTCGCTCAATCAATGCGCGCTTCGACTCGCTCAATACAGCGTCAAAGGCAAAGCGATCTAGAAAGCGCCACGTCACCGAGTCGAAGCAGAAGCGAGTCGAAGCGGAAGCGAGTCGAAGTAAACAGCCCACCAAAAACTCCCTTTCGTATCGATCATATCTCCCAATCTACAAGTCCAAATGCTATGAAATTTTCATAGAAGACTACGTGCATGCTAGAGAGTGTCCACACCAAATTTCGACTCCATTGGATGAAACCTTGATCGAGTCAAAATCTGTTCGTATCGATCACGGATCGGACCGAAACTTCACAGGCTTGGACGTGCGGGCCAGGTCATGTGCCAGAGAGGGTCTCCCGAGATCTGAGCGAAATATCGGCCTCCTACACCTATAAATAGACCCCCAAAGCCATCAGAAAAGGGGTTCTTCTTCCTCTTTGAGATCTCCAATGCCCGGACTACGCCAGATCCAGATGTGAACTCAATTGCTGCTGCTACCAACAAGATTCACTGCTGCAAATCATAATTTCCTGCTGTAAATCATTGAATTCATTTGTAAACACAAAAGAAAGATCAATAAAGCAAACTACTTCATAGTGGGCGTAGGCTATACGCTGAACCACTCTAAATTCTTGTGTCTCCTTGCGCTTTAATTATTCTCGTTTCTGAAACTTGGAGTTTTTGTTAGATAATTCTTCTTTTTCCATTTACTTTCTTCACTTTATCTCTTCAAAGACTTCCGAAGAGTGTTGTGCCCAATTTTGGTACAAACACTGGTGCTTTCTCTAAGAAAAAACCAATTTTTCTCCTGCTCTTTGGATCTCCTATCTATATTGGATTGCATAAATCTAAGAAGAAGATCCAGATCTAGAACTTTGAAGCCCTTCCATTCTATTCAGATTTGCAATCAGATCTAGGAAAGGACTTCATCAATTCATTATGGTAAGCACACGTACCACTTCTGCAGTGGCTGAATAAGGAACACGGGACCGACAAAATCCCGTGCAATCACCTCCATCCAACCAAAATGCTGCAGGACCTTCAGATCCATCAGGTCCAATCACTAGACAAGAATTCCAGACATTGCTTCAAGAGTTGACCCAAAGTCGACAGCAGCTAGCGGAACAACTACGCGCCAACACGGAGTTGACTAACCAGCTAAATCGCCAAAGGCGAAGAAGATCTAGAAGAGACCAAGGTTCTCACTCTTCCACAAAAAGTTCAGCCTCCTCCGATGGCCAAACTAGATCCACACGTCCACAGCTAGGTGTAAGCTAGCCACGAGACTCCAACCTGCCTCGAACCTTGGGCAACCTAGAGCTTGACCATCTGCTAGTCTCCGCACGGAACCTTCAACTTGAGGAGGAGCTGCTCCTTATCATGTTACCGGCAACATTGCTACTACCACCACTGCCGGATGGGGAGGTGACGCTAGAAACCAAGCTGATCCTCAACATAGCCAGCGAGAGCAGACTCCTGAGCCTTATGTCCCTGAGGATGTTGAACCAAGGAGGCGAGGCACGGACCGTCGACAGCATCTGGTCCAGACTCGCGCTGTGGAACCCGACCACACTTTGGCACAACATGCTCCAAGTGTCGGAACACCAGATATACCGGCGATAATCCGCCAAAAGATCCGTGAAAGTCAGGGTCTCTCTAATGACGACTGGGGAATCTCCCGAAGTCATACCCCTTTCACCGATGATGTTTTATATGCTGAACCACCTCGGCACTTCAGGATGCCAGCTCTGCCAGTTTATAAAGGAAGTTCTGATCCCAATCAACACGTCCTGAAATACGAATGGCTGATGAATGCTGCTAGAGCTGATGACGCAGTAAAGTTCTGTAGTTTCCCCATTTCCCTAGGGGGCATCGCTACCATGTGGTTCACTCGTTTGCCACCGCGATCCATCTCTAACTTTGACCAGATGGCCACCAAGTTTGTCGAACAGTTCCATATGCACGTAGCGAGGCCTAAGGACGTTAACACTCTGCCTAGTGTTACGCAAGCTCCCGGAGAAACACTCAGACGTTACTTGGAGCGATTCCATGCTGCGTGTGCAGAAATAAGCAATCCTAACGATAACTCTATCCTGATGGCTCTGACTAAGGGGATTGATGCTGATTCCGAGTTCGGAAATTGGTTAGCTGGGAAACCACCTGCATCATTGGACCGTTTCTATTCCAAGGCAGCCCAATTCTTGAGAAGGGAGGATGCGAAACAATCTAGGAAACAGGATGATGCAAGACCCAACATCAAAGGAATCCAAAGTAACATCGCTATTAAACAGTCCGGAGATAATTCTGGGAAGGTTCAGTTGAACGTACAAAATAAAGAAAATCAACAGAGGGACAATGGGAATCAAAACAAGAAACGCGATCAGAATCGCGGTCCACGGCATAGAGCTTCCATGTATGATAACTACACTCCTTTAAAACACGTTGCTGGAAAACGTATATTTGCAGATCTGCAATACCATGCAATTCAAGAAGCCTGCCCCTAAACCACTGACTGAGAGACAAATCCAAACAGGAAAATTTTGTAGATTCCATGAAAGTTATGGCCACAACACCAATGAGTGACGTCACTTACAAGACCTTATTGAAAAACTGATACATGAACGAAAGTTGGATCAGTATGTGCGGGCGCCGCAGTTCGGAGTCGCGGGCCCATCGAACCAAAATCATGCGCCGAATCAGGAAAGACAGGAGGAGCCCGCTCGTACAGTCGGGAGGTTGGTCATCAACACAATAAGTGGAGGTCCTCACCCAGCAGATCGAAGCTGGAAGGAAATGGAGTCTTATGCTAGTTCTATCAGGCACACAGACTTTGAATGTTATAGTAACTCTGATGAAGGGGCTCCGGCCAAGCAACAGAAGACGATGACAGATGACATCATGTTCAGGAGCAAAGACGCTGATAAAGTCGAAGCTCCCACTATCGATCCACTGGTCATCTCAGCACAGATAGGTCCCGCTTGGATGAAAAGGATCTTAGTTGACAGTGGAAGCTCTGTGAATATTTTGTTCAAACGAGCTTATGATCAAATGAAAATGGAAGCCATAGACTTGAAGCCTTATCAATCCCGAGTCCATGGCTTCAACGGAAGTGCAACTATACCCACTGGAATGGTGGAACTGCCAGTAGAGTTGGGAGTTGGAGAACGACGGAGAGTACGGATGCTTCGGTTCATTGTTTTGGTCATAAACTCCCCTTACAATGCTTTCTTGGGACGGCCAGCCCTCGCTGAATTCCAAGCGGCCATCGCCCCATGGTGTTTGACTTTAAAGTTTCCCATCGATCATGGGATAGGAATCATTCAGGGAGATTAGGCTGCTGCCAGAGCCTGTTATGTTGCTGAGCTGTGGGAGGCGCAGCGAAAGGAGAAGGGAAAGAGCATAGAGGAATCTCTCTGCGTCCGTTTCGCCGATAATTGGCAATTAACGCCCGGGCCCAAGCCCGGGCACCCCAGCCAATTCCTCAAGGACCTTGACCCGAGAGAAACTGAAGACGAAGGAGAATCTAAAGAAAGTCAAGCATCCCCGGCCGAACTGACGATTGATGTCCCAATTGACAATAACGATGGTTCAAAAATAATAAAGATTGGATCTCAACTAAGCCAGCAAACTCAAGAGGAATTGGTTGAATTTCTACGGGCAAATCTTGACGTATTTGCCTGGACACATTCTGATATGTGTGGGATCTTGCCGGACATCGCGAGCCACACTCTGAACATTGACCCGCGGCATGTCCCGGTCAAACAAAAAAGGCGCGGTATGGATCCAGAGAGATATGCCGCCCTTAAAGAGGAAGTAGAAAAGCTTGTAGCGAACGGATTCATTCGAGATGCGCTATATCCTGAATGGGTGTCAAATTCCATGCTCGTCCGAAAGCCAAACGGGAAGTGGAGAACATGTGTTGACTATTCCGATCTGAATAAAGCGTGCCCTAAAGACAGTTTCCCGCTTCCTAGAATTGATCAGCTAGTGGATTCGACAGCTGGACATGAACTCTTATCTTTCATGGACGCGTATTCGGGCTACAATCAGATACCGATGCATTTACCCGATCAAGAACATACCAGCTTCGTAATGAATCTTGGACTTTACTGTTACAAGGTTATGCCGTTCGGACTCAAGAACGCCGGGGCTACTTACCAACGGTTGGTCAATCGGATGTTCGCTAATCAAATCGGGAAGACAATGGAAGTATATGTAGACGACATGCTTGTGAAGTTACGACTCTCCACCGACCATGTAAAGGACCTGGAAACTATGTTCAACATACTTCGGGAATACATGATGAAGTTCAACCCACTGAAATGTCACTTTAGAGTTGCATCTGGAAAGTTCCTTGGGTTCATCATTAACGCCCGGGGAATCGAAGCCAATCCCGAAAAGATTTGGGCAATCAGAAATCTTGAAACTCCCAAAACTATAAAGCAAGTCCAGAGTCTAAATGGGAAGGTAGCGGCATTGAGCAGATTCATTTCAAAATCCACTGACAAATGCATTCCCTTCTTCGATCTGATCCGAAAAGGGAAACGAAACTTTGAATGGACCACGGAGTGTGAAGGCGCATTCCAAGCACTAGTTCAACATCTATCCACACCACCAATACTGTCGAAGCCTATTGATCATGAGAAGTTGTATGCGTACTTGGCGATATCAGAAAACGCTATCAGCACCGCCTTGGTTCGAGAAGAAGACGGGATATAGAAGCTAGTGTACTACGTCAGGATTGACTGGAGCAGAAAGGAACTATCCAAAGCTAGAAAAGTTGGCTTATTGCCTTGTAATCGCATCAAGAAAACTACGACCATATTTTCAAGCACATCCCATCGTCGTCTACACCGACCAGCCGTTACGACAGGTCCTTTCGCGGCCTGAGACGTCTGGTAGGCTACTTAAGTGGAACATCGAACTGAGTCAGTTTGATATTACTTACACTCCAAGATGAGAAATACAAGGCCAAGTCCTCGCTGATTTCATAGCTGAATTCACCATTCCAGAGGACTTGCCCGAAACCAATAAATCCCCTGAATATGTTTGGAAGCTTATACCGATGGGGCATCAAACGACCGGTGTTAGGGCGTTGGTGTTGTACTTGAAACCCCCGAAGGTCGATCTATATGCTACACTTTGAAGTTTGACTTTCATGCAACCAATAATGAAGCTTAATACGAAGCCTCTTAGCTGGTTTGAAACTTGCCAGAGATCTGAAAATCATCACTGTGGAAGTTTACTGTGATTCACAATTGGTTGTGTGTCAAGTACGGGGAGAGTATCAGGCAAGAGATCGAAGGTTGGCTACTTACTTAGCTCGAGTTCAGGAGGCACTGAATCAATTCGATTACTACGCCCTCTATTGTAAACCTTGGGAGCGCAACCAAAAGGCCGATTCATTGGCAAAGCTAGCCAGCACAGGTGAAGCTCAACAAATGGGACTCGTTCCCGTAGAAACGCTATCTTCTCCAAGTATCGACCGGGCAGAAATAAACTGGGTATGAAAAACCATTCTCAGAAAGGACTCATGGATGACTACGCTCAAAAACTACATCGAACACGGAATCCTACCGGAACGCAGGAGTGAAAAGAGACAAGTTCTCCGAAAGGCCTCACGATTCATCATTCAAGATGGGGTCATGTATAGAAGAGGGTACTCTGTTCCTCTACTCCGGTGTATTGCTTACGATGAAATTAAACGAGTATTACACGAAGTGCATGAGGGAGAATGTGGCGACCACACCGGGGGGCAAGCACTTGCCAAGAAAATACTTCGCTATGGATATTACTGGCCTACCGTGAATCGTGATGCGTTGGACTATGCAAAGAAATGTGATAGGTGCCAGAAATATGCCCGAATTCCTAGAGCTCCTCCTACTGAGATAACGCAGATGGTCAACCCATGGCCATTCGCAATGTGGGGCATCGACATCATCGGTGCTCTACCTCTGGCAAAAGGTGGTGCAAAGTATGCCATCGTCGCAGTTGATTACTTTACAAAATGGGCTGAAGCCGAAGCTCTCGCTACCATTATAATGAAGAAAGTAATCAACTTTATGGTTCGTAACATCATCTGTCGATTCGGTCTCCCACACACCATAATTACGGACAACGGAACCCAATTCGACAGTGCTGGATTCAAAGATTTCTGCGAACGATTTCACATCCAAAAGAAATTCTCCGCAGTTGCACATCCTTAAGAAAACGGGCAGGTCGAAGCAGTTAATAAAGTTATAAAGTCCATCCTGAAGAAACGACTGGAAAAGGTCGGGGGCAAGTGGGTCGATGAACTTCCTATGGCTCTATGGGCTTACCGAACAACCCACCAGACCGTGACCGGCCACACTTCGTTCTCTCTTTCTTACGGTTCAGAGGTTGTTATTCCAGTCGAGCTAGAAGTACCTTCTAATTGTGTGACATACTATGATCCAAAGACAAATGCTATATTACTTGCTGAATCTCTCGATCTACTAGATGAGAAGCGTGAAGAAGCTGATTTGAGGGCAGTTGCACATCGAAGTTGAGTCTCCCGATTGTACAACACCAAGGTCCATCCGCGAACCTTCGAACTAGGCGATCTCATCTTAAAAAGAATCTATTCGGTTCCTTCCCATATGAAGCCGACATGGGAAGGACCATATGTTATTGAACGAAGGCTCGGAGATGGCACATTCAAGCTATCGACCGTCGACGGTCTTACCCTACCAAGAGCTTGGAATAGCGAGAGCCTTCGCCGCTATTACACTTGATAGGCTATTTCTATCCATTTAATTTACTTTCGTTTTCCGCAATTTGTTTCTGCATTTCGAAATTAGAACTTGTAATAAGGCAACTGACTTTGGCATACTTTCTTATTTCAGCAATAAAATGCAACCTCTTCGAGCCAAAGCTGTGATTTACTTGAAATACTTCATATGACCATCACTATTAATGGAGAGCTAAGTCTCATCATACGGTGGGATTTATTCAAATAGAGAGTGACTGCGGTGCAACCAATCACTCACTAAGTGAAACCCGAGCTCGAGGGCAAGCCATCACATCAAAGTCAAAAAAGAATTGATACATGACAATCCTTTATCAACTCCATATTCCCAGAGTGCGAAGCGGAGTATAAACATCCAACTCTGAACTCCCAGAGCACGAGTCGGAGTATAAACATCAACTCCGTATTCCCAGAGTGCGAAGCGGAGTATAAATATCCAACTCCGAACTCCCAGAGCACGAGTCGGAGTATAAACATCCAACTCCGAGTTCCCAGAGCGCGAACCGGAGTATAAACATCAACTCCGTATTCCTAGAGTGCGAAGCAGAGTATAAACATCCAACTCCGAGTTCCCGAAGCGCGAACCGGAGTATAAACATCAGCTCCGTATTCCCAGAGTGCAAAGCAGAGTATAAGCATCCAACTCCGAACTCCCAGAGCGCGAGTCGGAGTATAAACATCAACTCCGTATTCCAAGAGCGCGAACCGGAGTATAAACATCCAACTCCGAGTTCCCAGAGCGCGAACCGGAGTATAAACATCAACTCTGTATTCCCAAAGCGCGAACCGGAGTATAAACATCCAACTCTGAGTTCCCAGAGCGCGAACCGGAGTATAAACATCAACTCCGTATTCCTAGAGTGCGAAGCGGAGTATAAACATCAACTCCGAATTCCCAGAGCGCGAACCGGAGTATAAACATCAACTTCGTATTCCCAGAGTGCGAAGCGGAGTATAAACATCAACTCTGTATCCCCATAATGCGAAATGGAGCTTAAACACCAACTTCAAGTTCCCGAAGCATGGACCGAAGTATAATTATCGACTCCAAGTTCCCGAAGCGCAAGTCGGAGTACAAATACCAATTCCAAGTCCCCAGATAGCAGACATATGATTGAAACTCAAGCCAGCGTGACCAACCGCCTATAAACAAATGCGGATCCCCGAAGTGCGGGTATGATCATCGACGATCGGATAAGCTTGAGTCAACCGCTCAATCCCTGTTCGTCTCAAACGCCCATCTAGCGGCACTAGACTCGGCATGCTACAAGGAAAGGGCAATCACTGACTGATGTTTTGCAACATACCACCAAGACTGGGAGGCAAGACCTAAGTGTCAACCATCGACTGAAGCAACTATGACGTCAAAATTCAACTCGCTTCCCGGTCACAAACCATGTCCACAGTTTCCAAACTTGGCAAACAAACAAAAAACTTGATTCGAAAGCTAAAAACTTCACAAATACACAATGACAAAAAAGAAGCCAAAAAAGAGAAGTTTCATTTCTATTATTTATAAAAGATGTTCATATACAAGTTTCCAAAAAGTTCCTACTAGCAGGGGCCGAATTTGCATCTATACACGGCCAGCAAAATGAAAGTCAAAACACATTAGAGAAGCATGATTAATATTTCTTCTTTCTTGGCTTCCTCCTCGGTGTGGACCCGCTGGAGCCACCACTAATCTCCCTCTTCGAGCTTTTGCTTTTCAGCGGTTGGTCTTCAGGCGAAGGCATTATGTGAACATCCTCCTCCGAACTCGTGTGAATGAGAATGCTCCCTGCAGGTGGAGTCGGAGGAACAGGGTCAAATGTGGAAGATGTCATGGCCACGCTAGTGTCTGAAAATGTACTGCCAGGTGATATCGTTCTAAGCGGAGCTGGACCAAGTGCCGCCGTCCCACCTCCAACATTGCCACCATGCGCTGCAGCGTCCATTTCAGCAGCAATTTGTGCCATGATTTCCTCTTCAGTACCCGAACGAGCCTCGCTGGGAGCGTCAGTGGTCGGCATAGAAGAGCTTGTGGCAGGAACTCCTCCGCCCATGACGAATGATAAGTCAGCTAAAGGATCGCCATGACGACGAAAGAGTTCTTCCATTAACTGCTCATCAAACACAATCATACTCCCCTGCATGTCGTTAAGCGGGGCAGTTGTAGTCATGGTGATTGCTTCAGTAACGATAGCCTTCTGTGTCTGATGTAATTCTTGGGTAGCAGGAGGCCCGATATGTGCAACGTCAATCACTGGACAAAGAGTAAAAGAATTGTTAGAACTTAAACTCGATCGAAGACTTCGACTCATGAAAGACATTTGGAATGTTCGGAGTACCTTCCTCAGTTTGGCTTGTAAGCGACGGGGCGGCTTCAGTTGCTTGCGATGTAGTCGGAGACATCTGCGGCTGATCCGGGTTATAGGCAGGAACAACTTGAGGATCAACCGCAGGCAAAGATTCAGGCTGGGTTGACACCGGAAGATCAAGACTTGCATCATGATGTCCAACCCCGGAGCCTTCTCCTACTTCCAGGTGCTGGGTGCCGAGCCTCTCCTTCTCATAAGAGATCACTGAATCATGGAGAATCTTCTTTTCGTCATCAGTTAACAGACGATTCTCAAGCTCGAATTCATCCACAAACTCACCCTGGTGCGCCTCTTTCTCTTCCTCAACCAGTCGGCCCCAAGCACTGTGGAGATGCGTCAAATAATCATCGAGCCAGGCTAGACCCCTGTGCCTCAGCATGTTAGCATTATAGACAACGAGGAGGTCTTCAATGTCGGCCTCTAGCCTGGACTCGACTAACTTCACCCTCTCCTCGACCTCAGTCTCCACCTTTTGGACTTTAGCCACCGCCGCATCCCGTTCACCCCTAAGTAGAACAGCCTGTTCGCACGCCTCCTGGGCTGCGTTGTTCGCGTCATTTTTTTCCTTGGCCATATCGGTGAATTTGGCCTTAAGTTCGTTCAGTTCCTTGACTGCCACATCCCGCTCGGCGGTAACCGTAGTATTCCGGTGGCCCATCTCCTCCACCAAGGCGACATGCGTCTGCCTCAAACTCTCCATGGCCACATTTGCTTCATCAGCCTTCTTAATGGCCTCGATCTCAGATTTCCAAGTAGACTCGGACTAAGCAGAGAGTACCTGAATAATCCGATCCCTTTTTGCGAGCTCGGTCTCAATCTTCTCGATCTCTTTGGCCCGCTCGAAGGCCACTTTGGAAGCTTTTTCAGCAGCTTTTGCCCACTCCCGGTATTGGGTGTAGATGTCGTGGACATAATCATGCATCGTGCCTTCTACCCCTGATGGAATTCTCTTCAAGTGGGAAGGGAAGACGTAACCGTCGAAGCAGATATTTGGAAAATCCTTCTTCATTTGAGCCAACTTAAGGGCCCCTTCTCCAGTGGGATCAGCGGGGACCTGCTCTGTAACCATGGAAGATGTAGTCTCGACTCTCTGAAGATGAGTCTCAGATCTGGAAGTGTGAGAAGAAGACCTATGACGAGGAGGCTCCGAAGGCTGTGGAACATGAGCAGGAGGTGGAGATGGAAGCCTAGGAGGAGGAGAGCATGATCTAGACCGGTGCTTGTATTCTCTATCCCTATCACACCCGTACCTATCCTGACTAGAGTACTCGCGATCGCAATTTCTATCAGAGTCCCTCCTGCGGGAATCGTAGTAAGAAGAAGTCTTTCAGGTCGAGCGAAGACTCCCTAGCATTGATCCTCTCCCAGACATAGTACCTGAAAATGATAAACGAAGAAAGAGTTAGTAACTTCCTAAGGCAGGCTAAGTACAGTTGTGAATCATGTAGTGTAGTGAAGTGTATGCATGTGCAATCCCCCGACCAACCGGAAATGTCGGCCGCACTCGTAGCAAGCGACCCGCTCGGTTCATGAACACTATCGAGCTCCTCCAGCTCGGCGTCGTGTTGAGACGACGCAAAGTCCGGAATCGGAACATCGGCAAGTCCCTCAAAAAGATTCCCAACCGGCGGGGGAGAAACCACCGCAATTCTAATCCCCGGGACGGGCAAAGACACGACCACGGATTTAAATCTCCCGGATTTAGAGCGCTTGTGAGCAGCAGCCTTGCCTTGTCTTTTTCCTCCAGAATCCTGAACATCGGAAGGAGGCCCGACCGGGAGCTCAGTATCGGTGGGCGTTCTTTCTGGATCAACTTCTTCGATGATCACAACTGCGGGCGCTTTGCGCTTTACGCGTTTCTTCGGGGCCACTCTATGTATCACTTCCAGATGTATGCTCTATCTTCGTTCTATCAGCCCGACAGCCCTCAAATTCCTATTGGTCAGGACTAAGTCTATGTGCCTCTCTTCGCCCGGAAACGCTTGAAGAATCCGAACAAGCTCTCTGAAGTACGCGCCATCGGGACGAGAGATTGCGGCTATAGGAGAGGAGAAGTATGTTAGTTTTTGAAGTTAGTTACTAGTATCTCAATGATTCAAGAGAGAATTGACAACACTTACGTCTATCCAACCACCGCCCAGCAAATCCAAGGGGGCACTGAACGTAGAACCATTCGGTTTTATAATAACTTAGCCTTCCCCAGGAGCCCTGTACAATGTGGTAGCTCCTGACCGCTTCCAGGAAGGTGAAAGAGGGGCTGTCTCCACGGCTCTTGACATTGAATAAATATCGGATCTCGATCGGCTTCGGCGGTCGAAAGAGGATCTCCATGAAGAGAACAAAGATGTTCTTCAATAAGGCATACCAGTTGGGATGTAGCTGAGATGGAGCTATGCCAAGAAACGATAACATCTCCCTTATATATTCATTGAAGGGAGGAAGTGTCCCCGCTGTGCAAGCGTGACAGTTAAAAGCAGTAAACCCCTCCGGGGGATTGTGTGGCCTGTCAGTTGGCCCAGGAAGTAGCACGTCGTCAGGTGACAAACCATGCCTTAAGCAAATCCGTCCTAGCATATCTTTGGAGATACCCGACGGTACTGAATCTGGCGGACTACAAATAAACCGAGCACCCAAACGCTCATCCGGAGCTGGCTCTGTAACTTCGGCTTCGATAACCGGTATCTATATGGTTGGAGGAATAGAACTTGGTAGTTCCGGCTGCTGAGAACTTGAAGGATCCATGACTAGCTAGCTTATAAAAAATCATTGTTAAACTGACAAATAACACTCGTGCACCCCCAGTGTAAAGTGTGTGAGCGTGTTGTGCAGTGCAGTACAATATATTATTTGAGAAGATCAACCGGATTAAGGAAAACATGTAAACGACGAGACTTCGGGATTCAGTCGGAAGGACCGTCATCGCTGACCGTCACAACCGTGCCATCCAGTTATTAGCTATCAGTCCAAGTTAAAATGTGTTATTATTTTAATAAGTTCTAGTTTCATCGACGAACTTCAATAGGCAATCAGGTGTGCAGTGAAACAAATAAGTCCAGTTAAGAAAATCTGAAGCTCGTCGGAGCTAAGTGGTCAAAGGCAGTAGAATTTTCGGTATGGTCGAAATTAAACCAATGGTCAAACGTCAAAAGTTCGAGTTCAAGGCAATTATTCAAGTTCAAATTCGAATCGTTCACTAAGGGTCGAGTTCGAATCGATCGTTCGGGAGTGTGTAGTTCGACTCGATCCAAGACCGTGTCCTTCGACTCGGTCCGAAGCCACGTGCTTCGACTCGCTTCGAAGCCTCTACTTCGACTCGATCCTAAACCACGTGCTTTGACTCGATCCAAAGCCTCTACTTCGACTCGATCAAGAACTACGTAGTTCGACTCGATCTCCAGGCACTCCGCTTCGAACCGTTCCAAGGCCTCTATTTCGACTCGATCAAAAGATATACTTTTCGACTCAATTCGAGGCCATCATTTCGAGTCCACCAGGCGCAACCCCTTCGTATCGATCCATGAATTCAGAGCGCTCGATTCAAAGCGAAGCTCCACCATCGATCGATACGAAGACCTTCGCCTCATCATCTCGAAATCCATACTCCATCGACACGAAGCGGAGGCCAGAGAGCGTTCGATCGACCACGACTTTGATTGATTTGATAAGAAAACCCGAGCTTCATCGTTTACGCGTGGATGTGTTTATTGATTACCTAGATCTGAAAGTTAAGTTCAAATGGTTGAAGATAGGAATCGATTCAAAGGCAAAGGTTTTTCTCTTGAAATGCTCTGGAACGACACGAAGGCAAGGCAGATAAAGATGAAAGGTAAAAAGTGAAAAAATGTCTAAGTACGAAGTATTTATATGGACTCGAAAGCAAGGGGAATAAACGATTCGAATCCCAGTGGAGTCGAACACGTGCTTCGACTCCCTCTTCGGTGCGTTAATGCGGAGCTCCCTTTCGTATCGTTTGTCCTCGACTCCCTCTATGGTGCAGCGAAACAAGCAGTTCGAATCCATCAGGGAAGCGCATTTCGATTCGCTCCATTTTGACTCGCTCAGTTCACAGCCATCAAGGAAATTCATTTCGACTCGCTCAGTTCACGTCCACCTTCGAGTCGAACAAGCGCTTCGTATCCATCGATTTCCAACTCTATCAACTTGACATACTTACTTCGCATCCATGAATCCAATGGAAATTATCTTCGATGTTTCAATCCTCCCCATCGATTCAGGAGAGGACCGTTACGAAGAAACATTCAAAAGTAATCGTCAAGCATTGTTGCAACGAATTTCACATCGGTTCAGGAGAGGATCAATATGGAATTTAAAAAACAATAAACTGACAATGACTCGAGAACGTACAGACGTTAACGGGAGTCAGGTTAACGTATATGCATGAATGTCAAACTAGTATTCAATATTCCGGATTTTTCAGGAATCAGAAACACATCCAATAACGATTACAACAACGAACGGAAAACCGCTGGCATACAGCAATCAGTTGCAACGATACATGGTATAGCAGTCGGCAGTGAATAGTTTACATTATCAAGACGAACGGTCGAAGGTCACCGCTTCCATCGAAAAGACAATAACTATTCAGAGTAAGGATAGCAGTATTTCAAAGCAAGTCATGTTCCCACAAGACGTACTTTGGGGGCAAATGTTATCTTGCCTTTTGGCAAGGCCGTAACACCAAGGAATTGACTAATAACCAATGACGGCCCATCCTAGGGATCAGTTATACATGGGCTCACCACGGATATCGATGAATTTTGTCCGAGTCCGGACCGAGCCAAAATTGGTAGGACATGACAAGCTAAGCCATGGGAACCAACGTTCCAAATATCAAGTCAATCCGAGTCCGTATGCCCAAGTTATGAAGGATACAAAATTGGACGAAAAACAATTACTGTTCGACTCGCTCCTTCGACTCGCTCCCTTCGACTCGCTCCATATCCCTCAGATGCCAACTTCGACTCGTTCCTGTTCGACTCGCTTCATAGCCATCTGAAGTACCTGCTTCGACTCACTTCGCTCAAAGGCCTTCTTCGACTCGCTCCCCTCGAACCACTGAGTGACTCCATTAACTTCGACTCCACTGCTCAAACCTCCCAGAACCGCTCTTTGCGACTCGCTCCAGTTTGGAACCATCGAAAGTGCACGCTTCGACTCGCTCCGCTCAAACAGCTATTCAACTCCATCGAATTCAACTCCGATTGACAAAGTCACCGTTCGAATCGATCGAACCACACACTTCGACTCGATCAATCATGGCTCACTTCGACTCGCTCAATCAATGCGCTTCGACTCGCTCAAAACAACGTCAAAGGCAGAGCGATCCAGAAAGCGCCACGTCACCGAGTTGAAGCAGAAGCGAGTCGAAGGAAACAGCCCACCGAAAACTCCCTTTCGTATCGATCATATCTCCCAATCTACAAGTCCAAATGCTATGAAATTTTCACAGAAGACTACGTGCATGCTAGAGAGTGTCCACGCAAAATTTCGACTCCATTGGATGAAATCTTGATCGAGTCGAAATCTGTTCGTATCGATCACGGATCGGACCGAAACTTCACGGGCTTGGACGTGCGAGCCTGGTCATGTGCCAAAGAGGGTCTCCCGAGATCTGAGCAAAATATCGGCCTCCTACACCTATAAATAGACCCCCAAAGCCATCAGAAAAGGGGTTCTTCTTCCTCTTTGAGATCTCCAACGCCCGGACTCCGCCAGATCCAGATCTGAACTCAATTGCTGCTGCTACCAACAAGATTCACTGCTGCAAATCATAATTTCCTACTGTAAATCGTTGAATTCATTTGTAAACACAAAAGAAAGATCAATAAAGCAAACTACTGCAAAGTGTGCGTAGGCTATACGCCGAACCACTCTAAATTCTTGTGTCTCCTTGCGTTTTAATTATTCTCGTTTCTGAAACTTGGAGTTTTTGTTAGATAATTCTTCTTTTTCCATTTACTTTCTTCACTTTATCTCTTCAAAGACTTCCGAAGAGTGTTGTGCCCAATTATGGTACAAACAGCGTCTCAAGCACCACTCTAAGATGAACTTTATGCTCCCTTTAATCCTTAGAGTAAATCAAGATATCATCTATGAAAACTAGCACGAACCTATCCAAGTGCTCTCGGAAAATCCGATTCATCAAATCCACAAAGAAAGCTGGGGCATTCGTCAGTCTGAACGGCATAACTAACCATTCGTATGACCCATATCTGGTCCTAAACGCCGTCAAAGGTATACTATCCTCTGCTACCCTGAGCTGATGGAAACCTATTGCCAAATCTAACTGAGAAAATACCTTAGCTCCACTTAGTTGGTGAAAAAATCGTAAATTCTGGGCAATGGATATCGATTCTTTATCTTCCTCTCATTCAAATTACGATAATCGATACATAGCCTTAACGATCCATCTAGCTTCTTAGCAAACACTACTGCTGCACGCCACGGTGAACTGCTCGATCTGATAAAACTCTTGCCTTCCAGATCCACCAACTGCACCTTCAACTCCCTCATTTCTAAAGGGGTCATCCTGCTTGGCGGCCTACTCACTGGTTCTACTCCCGGAACCAAATCTATCCGAAACTCAATAGCTTACTTCGACGGCAATCCTACAACAGGCTCAAACACATATGTGAATTCTCTAACCACGAGAACTCGGCTCAACTCATCATCTGAATCCAAAGCACCTAACAATGCAAACACCTCACTGCTAATACTTTCAGTTTAACATAGACTAGGATATATTTGATTGATATAAAGGATTAGAAACTTGGTTTGTATAATTTCTAAAAATTTGAAAGTATAACTCTTAAATTTGTAAAATAAATGATATAAATTGACTTAGGTATCAAAAGCTGGGGTTTATGATCTCTGATGATCCGAGACGAAGCGGTGGTGGCCGGAAGCGAGAACGATGTCAAAAAATATAAAAACCCGTAACTTGTAAACTTGAATAAATACGTACAATGGAGGAGTAATGGCCTAGACCGGTGCACCAATGCATGCCTATTTTTGCCTATATGAATCTCGGCTAAATAGCACAATATAAATATATAGATGTAATTTGATTCGTGCTTTCTCTTATATTCTAGAAGGTGATCTAAGTCATGACGACGCGAGTGACCATGCAACAGAATGAAAGGATGTATGGTGCATGATAGTGAAATGAAGTGAATGGATATATGGCATGCGATGGTGTTATGAAATGAATAAATATTGAATGATTTGGTTGTTTTGTAAACAGAATATAAATATACTTATATATGTGTTGTGATACGAGATTGAGATGCAATGGTGAACGAGTACAAAAACGAGCGTGGGGTGCAGGATAGACGACACAGAGTGTGTATGTAGATACACATGTGGACTAGTAACACATTTGGAGGATCCAGGCATAAAGATTTTCTCTCATGTACTGCTACGGCAGTCTAGGTGGAGGGATGGATTTAAGCGACACTATAGGGCATGAGTCTAGACCAGGATATGAGTTCAATTAGGTAGCACAAGGACGATAAGCGACCCTGTAGGGCATGAGTCTAGTCTAGGGAATGAGTCCTATACGCGGTTGATGTGATAGTGGATAATGGGCGACCTTGCAGCATATGAGGCAAGTCCAGGGAAGCGAGTTCACATAGACGTGATGCGATATGACTAAATTTATGTGAGAATTAGGTATGAAATGGAAACGTAACATATGGTAGCTGGACGATAGACTCATATCATGCTATAGTATTATTTTTGTAGTATATGTAGAGTAGATTATGGCTCACTCACTAGACTTATCTCCGACCAACACCTACTTTCATATACATATATCCAGGTTGATGGAGTTTAGGGATGAGACAGTATCAAAGATGAAGATTTATATATATAGTGTATATGTGGAGTAGATCAGTATTGTATCTAGGTTTGAATCTGTATTTATGGACTGGGTTGTACCTGTATTTATTTAGAAATGTGTATTTGACATTTCATTCATGGTATGGTGATGTGACTATGATATTGATTCTATATTATATTCGTTTCCCTCTGCTATAGACTTTGAAAGCATATAGTGTTAGTTAGAATTACACTTAGCATCTATATCCATCCTAATGATTCCATAGTTGTATATGTTATATCTAAAATCCTAACGACTTGCCCCTTCAGTTTTAGGGTGTCGGTGTCGGTGTTTGTTTGGGCGTCGAATCCGGGGTTAGGGAGGACATGTTGTTACAAAAAAGAAGACCGCTTCTAAGAGATATAAAGCATTAAAACATGAGGTATAGACTCTCCTCATCAATGGGTTTATCCGAGAATCTAAATACTCCGTATGGGTGGCTAGTCTGGTACTATTTTGGAAACCCAACAGGACTTAGAGGGCGTATTGATTTCTTTGACCTCAACAAAGTCTATTCGAAAGATAGCTTCCCTCTAGCACACATCGACTAGCTTGTGGAGAAAACCAATGGACTTGAACTACTTCTTTCATTGACGTCTATTCTGGTTATAATCAAATCTCTGTGCATTGTCCCGACTTGGAACACACTTCATTCATAGCCAACATAGGACTTTATTGTTACAAGGTAATGCCCTTCGAATTTTGGAACATGGGAGCAAGCTACCAGCGACTTGCGTTAATAAGATGTTCATAAAACAAATTGGGAGGCCGACGAAATGCTGGTTAAATTTGAGAAAGGGCGGACATGTCCTAGATCTTGCTAAAACGTTTGGCATCCTCTACAAATACAATATGAAGTTGAATCCTAATAAATATTCATTTGTTGTTTGCTCTAGCAATTTATTAGGGTACTTGATGAGCACCAAATGAATCGAGACAAATCCCAATAAAATTATGGCCTTATACGACATGTAAATCCCCTACAACATCAATTAAGTACAAAGCTTTAATGGGATGATCATTGCCCTTGGCCATTTCATCTCTCGGGTTACGGATAGGTGTATCCCTTTCTTCAACATTGTAAAGAAGGGGAAATCCTTTACGGGGACTGACGAGTTCACCAAGGCATTCAAGAGTTGAAAAATCATTTTTCCGCTATGTCCAGTCTAGTACTCATATTTTGCAGACTCACATTTTATTATGTATATGATGATGTATATTATTCCGCTGTGATCTGTGACTATGAATCTGATTTATCTATATTACATACTGTTTTGAATATTTTTAATCGGTGTGTTTATTACTTTGTATTAATACTGTACACGTCTAAATTTCAGTTCAGATCCTCAAAAAGGTAAAAAAAAGACATGTTGGTGTTAGTATAAATATATATTCACAATCGATCGCCCTTAACCAGCCGTATTCTCCGGATTAGCAAACGACATTACTTGTAATGTTCTTTCCTAAAATTGGCATAGCGGTGGGGTCATTACAGCTCTCTCCAAGCCTATTGATAGGAAATATCTCGACCCATACATTACAGCCATCGACCAAGAGATTTGTGATGTCCTGGTACAAGATGAAGAGCGAGTCCAAGGACCAATACTTTACATCAGAAAGAGATTGTTGGGCCCGAAAACAAGGTACTCTAGGTCAGGGCATCTAATGAAAAAAGGGTAGGGCCAGCATGGTCCTCGCCACACCAGGTCGACAAGCCATTTTTTTTGCCGTGAGGTTGGACTTCAAGGAAACGAACAATGAAGATGAATCCAAAGCCATCCTACCCAGTCTTAGAATGGAAAAGGAAATCAAAATGGAAGCAATCCAGATGTGCAACGACTCCTCGTTGGTCATCTGTCAAATAAGAGAGAGGTTCCAATTAAAGGGAAAAAATTGGCCCTATAAGTCACCAAAGTCTAGAAACTCAGCATCACCTTCTCAAATTTCAAGCTAAAGTAAATACCTAGGGAAAAAACACCAAGATAGATCACCCAAGTCAAGGACGCAAGCATCTCGGAGATAGGGGTGTAAACGGGTCTGACTGGACAAGATTGATGTGTGTCCTAGTCCTATCCTATAAGAGATTCAGATGGATATGGACCAGATAAGATTTAAATTTGGACATTTTCATATGAACCAGACAACATTCGGACAATAAAAAACATCGAACATTTTTGGATGGACATATATTCGTACATATTTTCTTATCATAATTTTTGTCTTAAATGAGAATTGTATGGACATGGACTGGACAACTTACAACTTCGGACAGAGCCGAATGTCGGGCAATCGTACAAAATTTACACTCCTGGGGGAAGAAGAGGCTAACCCTTAGAGTCCCGTGGAAATCCAAAGTGTGGTGCTTTGAACAAGGGTCAACCGCCATAGAAATCAACGACGAACAACAAGATTATAGTTGGACGACCCTATTGTTAAAGTATTTGGCGCACGGGGAGTTATCCAATGAGCGCAAATTTTTCACTATTATACACCTTGTATTTCTGCATACGATGTTAATCAAATCAATGCCCTATCAAGTTAGGCACTTGTAGTTTTTTATACCCATAACTATAGTGTACAAGAACACATAGTTTGCTAGTGAACAGAAATAGTTGATCAAATTATCTATGTTGAATAATGTCTATATTTACTTTGTTACTTTTGGAATGATTTACCATGTATTATATTCTTTAAGGTATAATCTTTTCTTCAAATTTATCTTTGTACTGATCCATTAACCAATCTCTTTGGAAGCTACTTCAATGCCTTCAAAACCTTCTTTTTAAGCCATGGCGGAACCCTTTTTTCAGCTCTTGCGAAGCCTCTATAATGCTTTTGCAAGCCTTCTTTTTACACCTACAAAACCCTTCTTTTAATGCCTTCAGAAGCCTTCTTTCATACCTACATTTTCGAGTGAACTTTATGGTTAACAATATAGGGTATATAATAGAAATAAAATACCTTTTGTTTCGAACGATATTGATTATCGAGTTAGATATATGTAATAATTACATAAATACCACTATGGCATACCCTTAACTCTATCAATCTCCTACTAGTACTAGGGGCCAATTATGGAATCTCTATCCCATCCCTTCAATCAATAGTTAGACCCTTTTTGAATGGATCTGCTATGTTGTTTTAATTATTTACTTTGTCAATCAACTCTCCTCGATGCTGATAAACTACATTTATCATGTATAATTAGTCTGAGTATGTTTCTCGACTTCTAGTGAGTTATTACTGTTACATTGTTATAATATAACAATAATGCAATATTTTCAATACCTAGAATCATACTTATCTTAGTTATAAATTTGTGCATTTATATTTATATACATTGCTTTTATGTGATGCTATTCAAGGCGATGTACTTTGCCTTTTCATTGACTCAGCTATAATGGTTTGTTCGAAACATTTTCTAAATATAACTTCTTAATTAATATCTAAAGATGAATTTAATATTGATAATTTATACTTAGTAACACTTATGAAGTTCGAGTCCGAACAATTCTTTATGAGGAGTTTGTTATTTCTATAAGCAATTCTCTAGTATTTCATAAATACTTTAGAACACTCTAAACTACCATTTAGTGATATTAATTTTAATTTGATATTTGCTTCATGCATCAAATACATAAGCAAATTACGATGTTGTAGATAATACAAAAGATATGATATTTTCTATTGCCAATGCATAAGGAATCCATCTTACATGTTTTATATTAAAAATTTTAATGAGGTGTCTTTATAAATCATTTGGGACGTTCTTAACATCCTTTCTCTTATTATAAAAGATATAATTTACAAATCCAATATCGAGTATTAAACAAACAAACTATTACCGATTATACCATAAGTACATCGTTAACAATCGGTAGTTTATTGTTTACTTATAGTTTTAGAAATATCTATGTACCTTTTAATGTTCTTTCTTGATGATACATGTTTCCTCTTCATTTTGATTGAAAATAAAATTTTATGATATTTCTATCAAAATACTTGTTAAACTTTAATGCCTATCGAATGATACTTTCGTATCCATTCTTGGATCGTATCCAAATAATCAAAAACTCGATATCACTCTGACTTCGAGACACTTTGGTTGTTATGTGCAAACGGTCTATTCTAAATCATTATTTGAATTTTCTGTTTTAACACATATATACCAATACACAAAGTCATTCAAGTAATAATTTTTTCGGTAAAATCCGAATTAACTTGAGCATGTTGAATATTGAATCAGTTACGCTAATTTCAACAATTAAAATTCATGATGTTATTATTATCAATGTTGCTTAGTCTTTCTCTTGAAGACACATATGCGGTCGATTGGTCATATCCCTTTGGGTACAACTATCGAAATTGTATCTTGGTAACGTACTTAGAATCCTTTTTGATTTGTGCATCATACCATATGGCGGAGTCAATACTCTTTATGGTTTAATTGACAACATATGATAACCTATTCATTACATTCATATGAAACTCATAGCTTTCCTTTGATATGCAAGTACACTTATTATTCACTCTAATGCATTGTGTTCATTTAAGTTTGGTTAATTTCATTTCATCCATCATAATCAGTTTTATCCTTGGATCATATCCAAATCCATTTTACTACCAATAATTTCTAAAAGAAATTCCTTTGCAACAAAATTGGTATTTCTTGAAACAACTATCATTTCCCATTGCCATGGAATAGGGATATATAAACACTTTATGAATTCCCTTGTATATAAAATTGATTTGATTTTAGTTTATCAAACTTATGTTCAAATCATAAATTGGTTATCCAATGACGATCGTTACAAAACTCCTTTTTCGGTGATCCATACAAGATCCCTCACATACAATCATTGCATCTTATATTTCAACTCGTACAACTTGCCAACTCCTTAAGTTAAGTCGAGGTTTCTTATAAACCCTTATTTTGTATGATTTTGTAAACTATTCTTTAGATGAAATTAATTTTAATTTTTTATACCATTCTTAAGTATGTGACCTTATAGAAAGAAGTTAACTCAACTTCACTCATCATTAATCATACTTTGTTCAATAAAGTTCGATTACTCTTTATCGATACATCATTATGTAACATAGGGACGAGTGACTTTTAAGATTGAATTTTTTTTCATTTTTAGGTACATTCGGAACTCCTTCCGATATACTCACTTATTCGATCAAATCAAATTAATTTATTTTCTATTGCATGTGCTTTAGTTTTATATTCTATAAACATATCATTGGCATGCTACATGGGTATCAAATACACATGTTCATATTTGTGATAATTAATCGGTGAATTCAATGAAATATGTAGAACCGTTTTAGTATTATTAGACTTACGATTGCATACATCTATATGTATCAACCTGATGAGTTCATCAACTTTTATGTCGCTTCCACTTAATGGGTGTTTTGCCCTTAATTGTTTGAGATATAATTCACTAATATCATATGATTCATAATCATATCATCAAAGAATTATTTCTTCAAACCACGTAGTAGTCTATAATTTCAAAATAATTGCAAATATGTTTAGATACTTTTGTATTTTCTAATGCATCACAAATACCACTATTATAGTTTTATTTTATAGCGAATATTCATAGTATTCATATATAAATAGAACTATCTTTTTTTAGTTAACATTGAAAAAATAGTTATTGTTTCATAAATAATGTCAGGAATGTTTTACGAAAGCACTTTTCGTAACTTGATATGACCAATAAGTGTTATATGGCAAGCGCTTGGTATTTTCACCATTACTATAATACTTATGAAATACGAAGCTCCATTCAATCACTTAATAGAGGTTATTTATTCCAATAACTGTAACCAGTTTACATTCAAGAGTTTTTAGATCAAATATCTTAAACACAAAGAAATAAACCTCATGGGAAACAATTTTCAATTTGAAAATACATTTTGGAATAGAAATGAAATTTCTCATTCCAATGCGAAGTATATATTATTATATCACAATTCTCTATTTTGATATTTCTGTATGAAGTAGATGTGACAGTTCAGTCTCTTCATCCCAACTATGCCTTAAGTTACACTACTCTTGTACATTCACTTTTCTTTCTAAATGGTTGAACCATTCGAAGAAAATCCTTACCACAATACCGTAATGAACTCTTTACAAAAGTGAATTTGGGAAACCTTGACTCTTAAGG
This sequence comes from Allium fistulosum, assembly GCA_030737815.1. NCBI lineage: Eukaryota > Viridiplantae > Streptophyta > Magnoliopsida > Asparagales > Amaryllidaceae > Allium > Allium fistulosum. The sequence goes on along the minus strand of CM060904.1, from coordinate 202,501,175 downwards.
ATATCAAATAAGTTGCACTTTATGTAAACCGATCAAATTAACATTTCAGTGATCGAAAGCTTATATCTACCTTATAGCTTTTGGTCTAGTGTTGCATTTAACACAACAAGATGTTTATTGTAATAAACCAGACTGAATAAACGATTTGACATATGATTTACTTGCTTGTTTCAAATGAACAAATTCCATCAAGGTTTTATACATTATGAATTATGGTCATTCACCATATAACATTTATATGCGATTGCATATGGAACATATATTCATATTCATGTATTATCTGTAGAGTTAAAAAATCATAGAATACCATACACAGTCTCGGGCAAATAACGTAAGAAACCAAGTTACGAATGTATTTAGTAGTTGTATAATAAGGTAATGCATGGGTCAACATGCAAAAATTTATTTCTAAGTAAATTTTATATTTCTATTTTTTAATCTTAATTCATTTATTAGTACATTTTAATTGATAAACATTTTATCAATTTTACTGGTTGCGCAAATTTACCAATATGGATTGGTTTAATTCAGACATTGTAGATGTTCTTACAATATTAAAAAGGTTTAATATAACCAATCCATTTTCTAATAAGGCTCCCACTAGACTTTTTGTTTCTTAAAAACACTAAGATGAAACATGGAAGTCTTTCGAATCCACTAGTGGGTGTTAGGACTCATTTGCCTTGGAATTCTGGTCTTAAGGTATATCAATGGATTTAAGCTCCTGCAAATAATGGATAACATATTATCAATTGTATCATATACAAATCCTAAACCATGGTTTCTTGTCCTAATCTCATTAATCTTAAGAAATATTAACAAATTGAAAGAGATTATTCACTCGTACCCACCATTTCATAGAGACATAGGTATAAATCTGAGTACCTTGAGAAATATCAGCAAATACATACATGTATCATATATCTGTAATATATTAATAATCATACATATAACATCCTTATCTTGAGGAATATCAACAGTTGTGGAGTATGAAAATAATCTATTAATATATAAATTGCAGATGGCAACTTTATGTTAAAAGATTTATAATCTTTAATATATCTAATTGAGTGATATCGACTTATGGAATAATGTATTCTAATGAAATACCCTCGTGATTCAAGTATCAGACACGTCTAAAATCATGGTACACGTACTATATGTATCTATTTATTCCTTAAATCTATTTTAGGTTTCTTATAGTTCCAACTTTTATTATACATTAAGATTATATAAGTTTAATTCCTGTATAATATTTTATAATTTAACTAATTTATATAATAATCTTATGTATAATCTTGTATTTATTTTATTAATTAATTTTATTAATTATCATTTTAATTAATTATCATTTTATTTCATTTAAACATTCCAAATTAAATATGTGCACTATAACATTTATGGTTACACACATATATATTATATATATGCAATATATTATTATTAGTTATTAATTTATTTAATTAAAATAATTTTCATTAATTAGAATTAATTTTGATATATATATATATATATTACCTTAACATCTTAATACAATGTTACATATATCAATATATATATATATATGTTTTAATTATTTAATTGATCATTAATATTTTTCAAAAATAATCTTAATTTCCAAAATTATTTTCAAAGTTATTTTATAAGATTTATAAAATCAATACTTATTTTAAATTTAAAATATTATTTTTATCTATTTTAAATTGAAATTTAAAATTTTATTTTATATCCAAAAAGATTTTGAAAACTAGCCCAATCAAATTGGGCCTTTATATTGGAGATAACCTTTGGGCTTACCTCATCCTTTCTGACCAAGCCAGTAGTCAAGTAGGGAAAAGTACCAGATTACACAAACTTAACCTTAGATACTACTTTTCTAGACGGCCTACTATATGGGTAGACTTTACTAAGTTAGCTCTAAGACTGCTAATTTAGACTACATATGTTATTGGGCTCTGATACCATTATTGGATCAGGGTTAACATGCAGTTGAGTAAATGGGTAAATTTGAAAACTTTTATTCTATTTTGGATCTTATTGGGCCAATGAAGTCTAAATTTATTTAGATCTGATCTAAATTTACTTTTAAATAAAACCAATATTTTATTTAAGTTGTAAATAAATTTTTATTTTAATGTTATTAGTATTATATAATATAACATGCCTATCATATACATATGTGTTGTACGTGCACATGCAACATAAACAATGCACTTAGTTTAACATGCCTATGTATAATTGCTAAGATTTACACAGCAATGGACATATTAGTCCCTCCATAAACGTAGTGATGTCTAATATATATGTATGTATATGTGTGTATAGAGTTTTTAAATAATATAAAATAATATTTGTTAGATAGATTTTTCGTTTGAATAACACTCCAAAGCTTTCGGGATCTTGTTCTAAAAGGATGCAGATAAATTAAATGAACACCGAAACTATGCGGATAAAAAGCGTTGAAAGGTAAAATGAGACGAGACATATAGTGGTTCGGGACCGAGATCCCTAGGTCTAGTCTGAAGGTTCAGCCGTGGGCTTTTATTCCTCAATTTGATTTACATGTACTTCTGTTACAAAGTCTGTCATTATTGATCTTTTGATTAAAGCTTTCTAAATAGAGTAAGGAATATGAATGATTTTAGAATGGTAGAAAATCTCTTGTTCGTCCCTTTTTAGTTGCACATGTTCCTCCATTTATAACAAATTTAATATTATCCCATTGGTGAAGGGGCTTTCACGTGGATTGATGAACTAGCTTACTATAGGTGGTTTGGATTCAAACACTTGTCATAATCTTGTTGAGAGTACTTTGACATGGATTGATGACTTGTTGTTTTTTATATGTAGTTCCATGGATTCCTTTCTTTCATCTTGACTGTTGATCTCAGTCCAGGGCTATTTGAGCCGTAGATTGTTGATACTTGTTGAAATGTCTTTAGTCTCAGTAGTTGCCGCTCTCGGCTGGGCTTGTTGTCTTAATTGGACAATGGTCTTGATCTTAATCGACATCTTTTCTCTTGCTTTCGGATCCTAGGTTCTTTGATATTGATCATGGTGTTTAAGCTCTTGGTGGAAAATAAATAATGGGTCTTGGAATTACAACCCAAGGAGCTTTCCTTTCGAATATTCGTAACTTGTACTATGTATAAATCATGGTGTAACACATGCCCCCAAAGTTCACCTCATATGGCTGGTATGAGGCGGACTTTGGAAAGAAGGGTGTCATATCATACTTAATACTTGACTTGTTAGTTCCGTTTTCATTATAAGGTTGACCCAAGCCATTAAAGTAGTTATCCTAAGAATTCTCTACAATATTACTTTACCGAGTCAACTTATAAATATTTGACCTTATTTCAAAAACATTTTGAAATCCAACCTCATCTAAAAGGTTTTGAAAATAATTTGAAATTCGATCTCATCGAGAGGATTTCAGAAAACAACTTGAAATCTAACCTCATCTAAAGGATTTTGGAAAACAACTTGAAATCTAACCTCATATAGATGATTTCGGAAAATAATTTGAAATATAACCTCATATAGAGAATTTCGAAAAACAACTTAAAATCTAATCTCATATAGAGGATTTTGGAAAATGGCTTGAAATCTAAGCTCATCTAGAGGATTTCGAAAAAAACTTGAAATCTAACCTCATCCAGAGGATTTCAAAAAATAATTTAAAATATGCGTTTAAAGGTGAAAAATTCCGTACTATGCTCAAGTCATCTAGACTTGGTCTCACATGGGCATCGGGTTTTAGAAAACTACTAGTGGTGGTATAATGCCTATATTTTGCACGCGGCTAACGTGACTCACTATACAACACCATGCATGGTACTTTTGACCGTGGCTCACTCTTTGCATGATATGATTCAGTCATGGCTCACTCTTTTGCACAACACTTAGGTTGTGGTTTACTTGGTGCGTTCGACATGGTCGACTTTCCGTGACTCACTCTTTGCATATACACGATCGGTTGTGGCTCACTATTATTGGGGATCTACCCAATGCATGGTTTTTCTAGACTATGGCTCACTATATTGGGAATGTACCCAATTTTCTAATCATTTTGGGACTCTACCTAACTTACTAATCTCTTAGGGAATCTACCTGATTTGTTACTCTTTTTGGGAATATACCTGATTTTCTAATCTCTTTGGGAATCTACCTAACTTACTAATCTTTTAAGGATCTACCCAACTTATTAATCTTTTTAGGAATCTACCCAATTACAAAACTAAATAATTTCAGTGAGGCAAAATCATTTTCTTGGTGAAACTAAGTAATTACCATGAGACGAAATCATTTACTTAGTGAAACTAAATAGTTGCCATGAGGCAAAATCATCTACTTGTCTACACTAAGTAATTGCCATGAGGTGAAATCATTTACTTGTCGAAACTAGCTAATTTCCATGAGGTGAAATTATTTACTTGGCTAGAGGCGAAGGCATGGCTTTGAAATTTACACAGTGCTACTTGATCAGAGTAGTACCATGACTAAAACATTTTGATGTGCTTTTGAAAATTACATGATGGTACTTGATCACAAAAATAATCATGACTAAAACTTTTTGATGCACTTTTGGAAGTTGCGTGATATTGCTTGATCATGGTAATAATGACGACTAAAACATTTTGATACACTTTTGAAAGTTGTGTGATATTGCTTAATCATGGTAATAATAACCATGACTAAAACATTTTGATGCAATGTTTGAAATGCTTAATACTTAAGAAGATTGAAGTTTCATGTGGTATACCTGAGTTATGGCTAAAAGATTGATCATTGTCTCAAACTTTCGATAAAACTTTTATTCAGGTAGCAACCTTGTACTTTGATAGTGTTTCAGATGCTTGGCAAACCAAGTTCTAAGTATTATATTGCCATTTGGCATCTTTGATCTATAGGTTACTAGAGGGATGATGTTGTGGATTATTAGGGGTCCTAACCAATTCAGACCGAGAGGTCCATCTGCTAAGTCCTTTGTGTGTGGCATCATCTTTCAAAAAATGAGTCGCCTTTCTCAAATTTTCTAATTCGAACTCTCTTATTGTAGTATCGGGTCATCCTTCGAATATGCTCTGCTATTCTCAAAGTAGCTTGGTCCTTGAGTCCGGGTAATATGATGACTCCTTCTGTAGCTCTACATTTTGCTACGTATTTTAATAATACCTTCGATGAGATGCAATTTCTAACTCAATTGGGAGCATGACTTCGAAGCCATAAACTAGGGAGAAAGGAGTATGTCCTATTGAGGCCTTGGAGCATATCCTATATGCTCATAAAATGAAAGGCAATTCTTCTATCCAATTGCCTTTGGCTTTGTTTAATCTTTTCTTCAAGCAGGCTCTGATAGTTTTGTTGGCTGCCTCTATAGCTCCATTTTCTTGTGGATGGGCTATGGAAGAAAAACTCTTGATGATACCATGATCTCAACAATACTCTGCAAATTCTCAGCTCTCGAACTGTGTGTCGTTGTCCGTAATAATCTAATATAGAAGGCCGAATCTGGATACGATATTCCTCATCACAAACTTAATACCTAACGAGAGGTTATGGTAGCTAAAGGCTCTACCTCAACCCATTTTGTAATATAATCGATTACTACTATGGCATATTTTTCTCCACCTTTAGCAATTGGAAGGGTCCAATGAGATCGATGCCCCAGATATTAAAGGGCCATGGACTCATCATTAGGGTGAGAACACTAGGAGGAGCTCTTGGCACCAGTGCATAAAACTGGCACTTGTCACATTTCATTACGTAGTCCAACACAACTTGATTCATTGTCAGCCAATACAAGCCTCGGTTGAGTATTTTCTTTGCCAACTTCTATCCTCCATAATGGTCCCCACAAATTTCATTATGGACTTCTTTCAATAATTATTGACCTTCCGAGACTGTTACACATCGAGAGTATAGAGTTGAGAATCCTATCCTATAGAGTACTCCATCTATGATGTCGAATCTTGGTGCACTGTTTTTGATTCGTCTCACTTCGATAACATCCAAAGGTAGAATATACTGGGTTAAATATCGAATATATAGCTACTGGGGTTGTAGTTTCACCTCGGGCAGCCTAAGCCCAAGTTATGACTAACACTTTCTTTGATACCTATATGCTAGGTTTCTCTAAGTCCTCAACTGGAATGAAATTGAGCTCTCTTATATCATTCGAGCTTGCATATTTTTCTAAGGCATCAGCCCTAGCGTTTTGGTCCCTGGGATTGTTTTCTATGTGATAACTCCCAAAATCTTCAAGTAGCTGCTTCACATGTTTAACATATATGGTTAACTTAGGGTCTCGGGCTTGGTAGTGACCAAAAATTTGTTTGACTACTATTTGGGAATCACTATATATCCCGATCTCCGAAATCTTGATGGAAATTGTCATTCTTATTCCTACGACTAGGGATTCATATTTGGTGGCATTATTGATTGTCGTGAAGGGGAGCTTAACCGCGTAGTAAATCTGATGTATCTAGGGTTACCGAGATATAACCGACACCTTCCCCTTGCTTATTTGAGGCTCCATCTACATAAATTGCCAAGAGAGTTGTTTACCCTTGCTATCTTCTTTTCTAGTTTCGGCTCTTAAACTAGTGCATTCGGTATCGAAGTCAGATAGCGCTTGATCTATGCTTGCTGTTCTAGGCACATAAGATAGCTCATACTGGCTAAGTTCTATTGTCTATTTAATTAATCACTTCATGGTCTCAAGTTTACTAAAAATTTGTCGAAGCGGTTGAATTGTAAGGACCTTAATAGGATGGCCATGGAAATACGACTGAAGCTTTCTTGCTGTGAACACCAAGCTGTACGCAAGCTTTTCAATTATTGGGTGGTGCTTCTCGGTTGATCTAACCTTTTACTTACATAATACATGGGTCTTTAGATTCCATTATCATCTCTCACCAGGGCTGAACTTACGCCTGATCCGAGGCGGCTAAGTATAGGAACAAAGTTTCTCCATCTATTGGTTTAAATAACACCAAAGGAGTACTTAAGTGCTTCTGTAGGTCTTCGAATGCCTTTTGGCATTCATTCGTCTATCTAAAAGTAACATGCTTCCGTAAAAGTTGAAAAAGGAAACATACTTGTCGGTTGATCGGCTTATGAACCTGTTCAAAGCAACAATCTTCTCATTTAAACTCATTAACTCCTTTCCATTAGTTGGAGCCTTCATGTGGGTTATAGTTTTTATCTGATCCAGGTTTATCTCTATCCCTTTAGCACTTAGTATAAAACCTAGAAACTTCCTGGATTGTATTCCGAAGGTACATTTCTGAGGTTTTAGCTTCCTTTGATACTTCTGAAGGACATTGAATGTTTCAGCTAGATTCGAAACATGACTCTCTGGTTGTTTAGACTTGATCATGTCATCAACATATACCTCCATATTTCGGCCTATCTTCTTGGCGAACATTTGGTTAACTAGTCTTTGATATGTGGCTCCTGCATTATTGAGATCGAATGGCATTATCTTGTAGCAAAACAATCATATGATGTTAACGAATTTCGTATGCTCTCTATCAGGCTTGAAAATTGGGATTCGATTATATCTGGAATAAGCATCCATGATTGAAAGCAACTGATGCCCACTAGTGGCATCAATTAACTGGTCGATTCTTGGTAGAGGGAAGCAATCCTTTGGGCAAGCTTTGTTTAAATCAATAAAGTCAATGTAAGTCCTTCACTTTCCATTTGGCTTCTTAACTAATATTGGGTTTGCAATCCACTTCAGGTAGTAAACGTTCAGGACAAAGTTATTCTTTAGCATCCTCTCAACCTCTTCTTGTAAAGCCATATATCGATTCCTATCCAGGGGCTTCTCTTTTGCCTTATGGGAGTAAACTTCGGAATATTAAAGCAGTGGCAAATAACCGAGGGATCGATTCCTACCATGTCATCATGAGTCCATGAAAATACGTCTCGATTATGCTTGAGGAAGGAAATTAGCTCTTCTTAAATAGATGGATGGAAATGAATCCCTATCTTAACAGCCTTTGACTTGTCATTTTCATCGAGGAACACTACTTCTAGAGTCTCGGCTGCTGAGGCTATCTCCGTCTCTTGTCTCGGATCGACATCAAGCTCAATCTCTTCTTCTCTTGGAATTTCTTGAACAAAGTGAACTACCTTTCTCTTCCCCCTAGTAGGCTTACTACTCTGCCCCCTTTCTATCTCATTAAACTCTCCTTGATAGCTTATTCTGTAAATTAATTTTGCAATCACGTAATCCTTTTGCCTTGGAAAAATTCTTAAGGGTCTTCTACTGCTCTCCATGGACTCATAACTTAGGGTATTAACTGTTTCTCTGATTCCGAGGGGAGTAGGCTTGTTAATTTTGACGTCGTTCTCATACGATGAAGTTTTCCATTTATTAATCATGTTTAGGCTTACATAATATAGTTGTCTTGAGATTCACTAATCTTCCCTTACAAGCCCTTCCCTTATTTTGTGGAAAACTTTAAAAGTAAATTTTAGTAGACACATACTATCCATGGCATCTAGAGCTGGTCTTCCAAAGAAAGCATTGTCCACTGAAGGGATGTTCATGATAACAAAGGTGGTTTTATAGATCTTACAAAGGGGGTCACTTCCAATTTTGACCATCAGTTTACACTCTCCAAGAGGCATGGTTCCTTCATTATTGAATTCGTATGTGGGAACTTGACTAGGCTTGAGTATGCTCTTAGGTAATCCTATTTTGTTGAAAACGTATTTGAAGATTATTTTTATGGCAGCTTCTATATCCACCATTATCTTTACCACATCTCAAAGTCCAATTTGGGTCGTGATTACAAGTGGGTCTTTATGGGGGTAGCAGACACCTTGTTTATCGGAGTCATCGAATGTAAATTCCAGCCTAATCTTCTTCTTTTTCTCAACTCACTTCATTTCATACACCGAGATGCCTTCATTTTTAGCTTAATTAATGTACCTTTTCCAGTTGTCATGACTTGCCTCGATAATGCGGGGGCCTCCCAAAATGATGCCCATAAAGTATCGAGGGGCTGGAGATCTCGAGACCTATACTTAAACTAGCGCTCTTTCATTTCCTACTAGAGCGATGGCCGCCTAAGTGTTATCATTCTTTAGAAACTCGTCTAACCTCTCTTCTCTGATGAGTCTATTGATGACGGACATCAAAAACCAACATTCTTCAGTGCTATGCCTGTTCTGCTGATGGTAGCTACAATATATTCCTCCTCAATTGTTTTTTGGCCTATTCCCTCTTCTCGGAGGGTAGAGATTTGGTCCTAGGTCATAGCATAGATTTGAGCATATGAATGAGTTACGGGGTATGTTTCCATTACCTAAAGTTCCTTCTTAAATTTCTTGGCTGAAGCAAACTTCTTATTATCACTATTCCACTCTGGGTTCTTCCGAATAGTTCCTTTTGATTCTTCAATTCGAATTTCTCTTCAAGCACGGAAAATGAATTCATTTAGAAATTTGCATTCTTGCCTCAAAAGATCATCTCAGAATAGTGTACTTCTCCAAAATCCTAAAGTGATTTCCACTAGCTTGGTTTCTTCTATTATGCCCTTGCATCAGGCCACGATGTCATTAAATCTTTTGCAATAATCTTTTAGGGATTCTCCCCTTCCTTGCTTGTAACGACCCGTAATTTTGCTACTTCGAAAATGAGTGATTTTGTTTATTTTAAATTAAAAAGGGTTTAAAACTTAAATAAATAAGTTATATATAATAAATAATAATGGAGAAATTATTTATTCTTATAGTTAATAATTAAAAAGTACAAATTTGGATTTTATCACAAATCAACAAAAGATACATTTTGTCAAAAATAAATAAATGCTTAAATAAATAGGTTTAAATATTTATTTGAAAAGTTAAATCTTATTTGAAACATCTAATAAAGATTATAAAAGTATGCTAAAAGATTTAAAAGTATATTAATAATCGCTTTACAAAAATAACCAAATTTTGTCGCATTTTATCAGTTTTACATACACTGTAAAATTAGAGATTTTGATATTGTTTAAATATGGTTTTATAATATAAATAGACATATTTTAATTTATTTAAAAGAAGTAAGAAGTTCATTTTTAAGTTTGGTTTACATCAATATAAAGCTTAACAAAAACGTCAAATTTTGATTGTAAAATTTGCCAACAAAAAACACTGTTTTCAACCGTAACAAGTTGTCGCAACATTGAATAAATGTGTTCACTTTATAATCTATATAATAACAACTTTACAAACTTTAAATCACATTACATTTAGCACTAAAAGAAAAAAGTTTTATATTAGGAAAGTTTGAATAAATATATAAAAAGGTAAAAATGTGTGATTTGACTAATTTTATTTTATTTTAAAATCATTATAAACAACATCATTACTTATATCTTATCTCATTAACGAGATGTTATGCATATACATAGGAAAGGAGCTAAATTATATGTTTAAATATTTACAAACCATAAAAAGATGACACCTCTTTATCTCTTAACACGCTCTTTCATAAACCTCATTCCACACATTAATTGCAACTCAAATCAAAGGCTAATCAAGTCCAAAAGTAAACAAGGGTATTAATGTCATTTGCCACTAAAATCTCCACTTATAAATACAAGCCCAAACCCCTTCATTTTTTCACTACATTTCATTCCAAAATTTTCCCAAACTCCTTCTCTACTTCTTCATTTTCTTCCTCCACCTCAACCTCACCCTAACCCGAGCTCCACCCACCTCTACTTGGCCATACCCTCCACCTAAACCCCTCCACCCAAGCCCACATGCCTCAAATACCCACGGCCAAGCTTCTAGCTAAAGCCACACACCCTTACACCCCCTCCTTTCCACCTACCCAAGCCACACACATTCCCATACCACACGCCCCCAACTACACACCACGGCCGAGCCAAATACTCCACATACCCGAGCCTAAAACACACACCTACCCCACATACCCACCTAACCACCTACCCAAAGAGCACACACCCCACACAAAGGCCATACCCTCCCCTTAGCCCAAGGCCACACTAAAAAAATGAAAAGGAAAGAAAAGAAAAAAAAAAGAAGAACAAAAGAAAAAAAAGAAAAGAGAAGAAAAGGAAAATTTGAGACGTTTGGAAAAAAAGCGCGTTAGTTCGAGAAGCATGTTAGCCTACAAAATGATTGACGGAGTGGAAATAAAGGTGAGAAAAATTCTCACCGCTTTTAAAAGATCGTATTATGATTTTGTTATAATAATCATCTTATTATATGTAAGTATATACCCCATTGAATTGTTGTTATGGATGTTTGGATATGTTTGTGTTATGTTTGAATAGTTGCAAGTATTTATGGTTGTGATTATTTATCATATTAGTTGTGTATGGACCATAATTATGTTAGTGATGAATGATAAACTTGGTTATGCTCATTTTGATTAAATATTCCCTTTAATAAATAAGACCAAATTTTTGGTGAAATGATATACTTTGGAAAAATAAGTCTCTTTTAAGTAGAATTGAAATTAAAGTAGAAATAAAAGAGAATTTGAAAATTGAAGTGAAATTGGATTTAAAAAGTATAATTAAACTAAAATTGAAATTGAGATGAATAGTGAAATTGAAATTGAAAGCGATTTCGAAAATTGAAATTGAGATTAAGGTTGAATTGAAGTTTAAATTGAATTTAGATTTGGAATTTAAGTTTTAATTGAGTTTAACTTGAAGTTAGAATTGAAATTGAATTGAAATTGGAATTTAAAATTTAATATTAAAATAATAGGAATATAATAATATTATAATATGGAAATAGTGAAAATACATTTTAAACACATTAAAATGTGGAAATATTGATTTAAAATGATTTTTAATAATTTTATAAGTAATAAAATTCAATTTGAATAGATTATTTCAAATATTAAAAAAAGAGTTAAAAATAGACGCGTCGCGCAACGGTAGTTCGCGATTTCGCGCCGAAAAGTTCAAATGAGTGTATAGAGTGGAATATAGCTCGGAATTCTTCGAGATAAGTAAATTCAGGACTATTATATCCATATCTTCTAAATGAAGAAAGAAAATAAAAATTTTGTTGAGTAGATTTTGAAATATATCCAAATCAATTTTCTAGAAAAATCGCGCCATTGAAGTTAAGTGACCAAAACGGGAAATCCGTTTAAATGAATGTTTTTAATTATGAAAAAATATGGAATAAATTTGATAAATCTATTTAAATAATTTAGAAGAGATTTGAATTGGAAATATTAATTATCGAATGTTTAAAAGTTGTTTAAATCAAATAAGCTTATTAGCACTTTCCAGAGCACTTTTATGCTGCGAATTCTATAACTTTTTGAATATGAGTTTTAAACGTGACAATTTTTCCTGTAATCAATTGTGAATGTTTTTAAAAGGAAAGCTAAGTGTTTAAAAGATAATTTGGGATTTTTATAATCAATTCCAAAATAATGTTGATAACTGAGTATGCGGAAACGACTAGTACATTTGTCCCGTCTGTGAGAGCTGGGAAGATAAAACAAGGTGTTTAACTAAGATTATGGATGGAGCAACTAGAGCCCTGAACTTACCTGGCCTATGTTTTCTTTTCTTAGGCGAGGGGTGGAACAGATCGAAAGGAAAGCTCGGATGCTCTAAAAATATTGTATTAAGGAGATTGATATTATCCAAAATTTAAGCAATCTCCAAAATAAATGATTTCTATGATCCTATTTACTAAAAAATGTTTGCTAAGATTGATTTAGGGTTTATCGTAAACGATGTCTTAAATAACATTGTTTTTGACCTGCCTAAAAGTTAAGGAATTTGGATCAAGAGTTAAGTAAGAGAAATTGAGATATTATCCAAAGCAAAAGAATAAATTACTTAGAATTATTCTAAGACAAAAGAAAGAGATTTCAAAATTATCCGAATTGAAATTAAAGTGAAAAGAGACTTTAATAAATCATGTATACTCATATTCACTTTTATCGATAATTGGATTTCGAAGGAACCGGGGTCGGATTTGGGTGATTCCTATCCGAAAACCACTTCGAACCAGTTTATGTGTTCGAAGAATGAAGATATTTGAAGATGGAGATATTGAGACGAATAATAACGAGGGACTACTTGTTGATTAATTGGGGATATACTCCTGATTGACGATATAATAGCAGTGGTCTTTTTGTTATGAAAAATCTCAAAACCACAAGGACTTCTCGCCTAGTAATGGCCGAGGAAAGTACCTTCAGTTTCGTTCGGTCCCAGAACGAACTGTATGGAAGAATGTCTGACCTTACATTCTAAATCATAATGAGTGATCTCTATAAAATTATATCAGTCGGTGGCAGAGAAGACACCTTCTTTTAGCTTAACACCATTTCCCGAGACATATGAGCTCAGGAGGTTATACGTTTGTAGAAATCAGTCATTTGAATGTGGAATGGAAATATGGCATTCAAAAGTGAAAGAAGATGTGTTATGTGAAAGGGTAATCGTAGCATCGAGCCTCATCAACCGGAAATGACCGAAACAGGGTTAGATGCAGCAAGGCTAAGTGGGTCATTCCCAATAAGGGTACGATCATCCCCTTCTAGATATATTTCTTCCTGCTATGACATTCGGGATGTAAATTTATGTGGTGTATGGAAAACGAGCGCTCGATTAAAGGTCGGTAACGACCGGGGGATGACATATTCGATACTATCTAGTTATAGAGGTAGTCCGGTCTTGTGTTGGTAGAGGGCAGATGTTCTGTGCCTCGGGACATCCATCTAGAGGTGTACCCATCAGAAGGTAGTCCCTTCACCTGGTCATTTGTATGGAAATCCATTCTCAAATAAGGACCTGCGGTTTTGTTTGTATTAGCGTAAGGAATAGCCTCGAAATGCTATATGGGTAACCATTTCGGATAAGATTAATAAGTTTAATTGCAAATGTTTTCAAGGAATGTCACTAGAAATAATATCAAATGTTTTGATATATAAAAGTGTTTTAAGTTATCATAAGGTAAAAACCCGTCCGTGTTTATGTGTGGGCATGGTCTTATGAGATACTCTTTCTTTCCAAAAGATTTTATTTAAAGGCTGATATATGACACTGTCATTTATTATTGAGTTTTTCTCATGCTGGTTTATCAAGCCTGATCCAGGTATTTTCAATACTCGGGTCAGATCCGAATAGTTTCAGGTTTAGTCGAAGACGGTTGAAGTTTCCAAAGGAGAGCTAGAGACATTCATCTACGTATGACATATTCTATTATCCGCTGCTGTCTGTTTGTCTTTGTTTGATGTTTGTCAGCAATTGCAAGGACAGATGTTTATAACTGTCCAAGCTGAATTTAGGTTAGACTCTGATATATGTATTTTAATAGTTTTTCGCTGTAAAGATATTGTTCAATATTATACATTATTCCATTCGTATGAGATTATGTTCTATCTATTTTCTTTATTACCCTTAATGATCCGTCTTTTCATGCAATTTGAGTTGGACCATGTGTGGTTTATTATCGATTCAAAGGGTACGGGAAAACGGGCCATTACATCTGGTATCAAAGCTTTTGGTTGAGCGAACACCAAAGCCTGATAGGGGTAAGACTCACCAGAGATAGGATTAGTAATATCCTAGGATGAGTAACTCATTAGAGATAGGGTTAGTAACACATTAGAATGAGTTATGAAAGTATTATATATATATATATGAGCGCATATTTGTTAATTTTATAAAAATGGTTTTGTTTTAAAGAAATTGGTAATTGATATAATTTTACCTAGGTTTATATTTTATGTAAAAAGAAATATTTTTATATAGTTAGAAATTATGGATTGTTTGTAATTTTGCTTAGTAAATTAAAATATGAATATCTTGTGATTAGAATTGCACGATTTGACTATGAGATATTCTATATAGAATTAATTAGTTGAAAGCTAGAATTTAGTACTATAATCATATGCCCCTAGATATTTGGTTATTAAGAAATAATGATTTAATGATCATCAAAATTGATGGATTTAAAAGCTAAGTACAAATATCCAGTGAAGTAAAATTCGCGATTTGATTATAAGATATTTGACGATAATATTTAAGCTAGAAGTTGTAATTAGAGAAAGTAAAAAGGGAAAATGCACACTTATAAAAATTATTATCAATAAGATAGAAAAACGATAAACCTAAATTGAGATTTTGGGTAAATAGAATATAAATGGTTAAGTTCTATAACATATAAAGAAGATAAGATAATTTGAAATTTAGACTCTTTGATTAGACTCTTTGATTAAGTTAAAATCAAAGTGAAATTTAGGAATAAGAGTTATAAGAAATATCATCCTAATATAAAATTTTGAATTAGTGATACATTTAGGGTAACATTTGTAATTCAAAAATGGAGTAAGATTAGAAGTGGATAGTTTTGAATAATATGGTTAATAGGGTAATTGTTGGATGAAAAAGGTTAATAACAAATACCATGTGAATTAAGTTTCACAATTTGACTATAAGGTATTTGATGGATTTGAGGTTAAGAAATTTGATTTAGAAAAAGGATAAGATAAATAATATTGGCTAAACTAAGACCTTAGATAAATAAAACTAAGGATTAAGTTTTATAACATATTAATTTGAGATAATAATAGAGTTCCACAATGGTTAAACACTCTAATTGAAGTAATAACGGTCTGAAGTTTGGGGATATGTATATATACTCTTAGGAAGTAAAGGTATATTATACAAGTTTAAGTCATATTTGTATGCTTAACTAATAATGGATTTAGTAGAAAGTAAATGGTTG
Organism: Allium fistulosum; assembly: GCA_030737815.1. Lineage (NCBI taxonomy): Eukaryota > Viridiplantae > Streptophyta > Magnoliopsida > Asparagales > Amaryllidaceae > Allium > Allium fistulosum. The sequence continues at coordinate 202,485,428 of CM060904.1, read as the reverse complement.
TGAAATAAACTTGGATTAATAGAAATTTTGAAGAAATACATTTGGTAAAAATGAATGTGAATATATACATAAGTTATACGTAGATCATTTCGGCACATAAATTCTTGATCTAAGATTTGAGTACAGAACTTTGAGTTGTTTACACCAATTCGAAAATGGATTTATCACTCGATTCTTGATGGCAAACATTGATGAGGGTTTGTGATTATGTACTCAAGTTTTCTATCATAGTTGAGAGCTATGCAAGGAAAGTAAGGGTTTGTGATCAAGAAGTCTGATCAAAGTCCGCACTAGAAAATCGGGAGATCGATACTAGTTCGAAAGCATAGTTGTGGATTTAAATAATAGATCGAATCAAATATCACATATAGTATAATGTTTTGGGTCTGTCTACAGAGTAGTTGGACGTATTCATTTATGTTGATATAGTATCAGTTTGGTTGTTTTTGGATGTATGGTCTTATTTGGTTGTTGTATATATTATCTTAAGTGTGCGGTACGCACCAGGATGGGTAGGATAGTAGTCTAACATGATGTATGTATATATAACCTTAAGTACATGATAAGTACTCAGGTTAGTATGGGGAATCTCTGTATGTATGTTTGGTATCATTTGTTTTAATGTTGTTATGGTATCAACCTTCTTTTTATATATGCATCTTTTCTATCGTCGGTATAAATAAGTCAAAATGTTTGGGGATACGAGTATGAGAAAGATTCATTTATCTAACTTTCATTTCGAGGACGAAATGCTTTTAAGTAGGGGAGAATGTAACGACCTATAATTTTGCTATTTCGAAAATGAGTGATTTTGTTTATTTTACATTTAAAAGGGTTTAAAACTTAAATAAATAAGTTATATATAATAAATAATAGTGGAGAAATTATTTATTCTTATAGTTAATAATTAAAAAGTACAAATTTCGATTTTATCACAAATCAACAAAAGATAAGTTTTGTTAAAAATAAATAAATGCTTAAATAAATAGGTTTAAATATTTATTTGAAAAGTTAAATCTTATTTAAAACATCTAATAAAGATTATAAAAGTATATTAAAAGATTTAAAAGTATATTAATAATCGTTTTACAAAAATAACAAAATTTTGTCGTATTTTGTCAGTTTTACATACACTGTAAAATTAGAGATTTTGATATTGTTTAAATATGGTTTTATAATATAAATAGACATGTTTTAATTTATTTAAAAGAAGTAAAAAGTTCATTTTTATGTTTGGTTTACATCAATATATAGCTTAACAAAAACGTCAAATTTTGACTGTAAAATTTGTCAATAAAAAACACCGTTTTCAACCATAACAAGTTATCGCAACGTTGAATAAATGTGTTCACTTTATAACCTATATAATAACAACTTTACAAACTTTAAATCACATTACATTTAGCACTAAAAGACAAAAGGTTTATGTTAGGAAAGTTTGAATAAATATATAAAAAAGTAAAATGATGTGATTTGACTAATTTTATTTTATTTTAAAATCTTTATAAACAACATCATTACTTATATCTTATATCATTAATGATATGTTATGAATATACATAGGAAAGGAGCTAAATTATATGTTTAAATATTTACAAACCATAAAAAGATGACACCTCTTTATCTCTTAACACGCTCTTTCATAAACATCATTCCACACATTAAATGCAACTCAAATCAAAGGCTAATCAAGTCCAAAAGTAAACAAGGGTATTAATGTCATTTGCCACTAAAATCTCCACTTATAAATACAAGCCCAAACCCCTTCATTTATTCACTACATTTCATTCCAAAATATTCCCAAACTCCTTCTCTACTTCTTCATTTTCTTCCTCCACCTCAACATCACCCTAACCCAAGCTCCACCCACCTCTACTTGGCCATACACTCCACCTAAACCCCTCTACCCAAGCCCACATGCCTCAAATACCCAAGACCTAGCTTCTAGCTGAAGCCACACACCCTTACACCCCCTCCTTTCCACCTACCCAAGCCACACACACTCCCATACCACACGCCCCCACCTACACACCACAACCAAGCCAAATACCCCACCTACCCAAGCCCAATACACACGCCTACCCCGCCTACCCAAAGCACACACACCCCACACAAAGGCCATACCCTCCCCTTAGCCCACGGCCACACTAAAAAAAGGAAAAAAAATAAAAAAATAAAGAAGAACAAAAGAAAAAAAATGAAAAGAGAGGAAAAGGCAAATTCAAGACGTTTGGAAAAAAAGCGCGTTAGTTCGAGAAGCACGTTAGCCTACAAAAAGATTGACGGAGTGGAAATAAAGGTGAGAAAAATTCTCACCGCTTTTAAAAGATCATATTTTGATATTGTTATAATAATCATCTTATTATATGCAAGTATATACCCCTTTGAATTGTTGTTATGGATGTTTGGATATGTTTGAATAGTTGCAAGTATTTATGGTTGTGATTATTTATCATATTAGTTGTGTATGGACCATAATTATTTTAGTGATGAATGTTAAACTTGGTTATGCTCATTTTGATTAAGTATTCCATTTGATAAATAAGACCCAAGTTTTGCTGAAATGATATACTTTGGAAAAATAAGTCTCTTTTTAAGTAGAATTGAAATTAAAGTAGAAATAAAAAAGAATTTGAAAATTGAAGTGAAATTGGATTTAAAAAGGATAGTTAAAGTGAAATTGAAATTGAAATCGATTTCGAAAATTGAAATTGAGATTAAGGTTGAATTGAAGTTTAAATTGAAATTAAATTTGAAATTTAAGTTTTAATTGAGTTTAATTTGAAGTTAGAATTGAAATTGAATTGAAATTGGAATTTAAAATTTAATATTAAAATAATAGGAATATAATAATATTATAATATGAAAAAAGTGAAAATACATTTTAAATACTTTAAAATGTGCAAATATTGATTTAAAATGATTTGTAGTAATTTTATAAGTAATAAAATTCAATTTGAATAGATTATTTCAAATATTGAAAAATGAGTTAAAAATAGGTGCGTCGCGCAATGGTAGTTCGTGATTTCGCACGAAAAGTTCAAATGAGTGCATAGAGTGGAATATAGCTCGGAATTATTTGAGATAAGAAGATTCCGGGCTATTATATCCATATCTTCTAAATGAAGAAAGAAAATAAAAATTTTGTTGAGTAGATTTTGAAATATATCCAAATCAATTTTCTAGAAAAATCGCGCCAATGTAGTTAAGTGACCATGACGGGAAATCCGTTTAAATGAACGTTTTTAATTATGGAAAAATATGGAGTAAATTTGATAAATCTATTTAAATAATTTAGAAGAGATTTGAATTGGAAAATATGAATTATCGAATGTTTAAAAGTTGTTTAAATCAAATAAGCTTATATAGCACTTTAAGTAGCACTTTTATGCTGCGAATTCTATAACCTTTTGAATATGAGTTTTAAACGTGACGATTTTTCCTGGAATAAATTGTGAATGTTTTTAAAAGGAAAACTAAGTGTTTGAAAGATAATTTGGGATTTTTATAATTAATTCCAAAATAAAGTTGATAACTGAGTATGCGGAAACGACTAGTACATTTGTCCCGTCTGTGAGAGCTGGGAAGATAAAACAAGGTGTTTAACTAAGATTATGGATGGAGCAACTAGAGCCCTGAACTTACCTGGCCTATGTTTTCTTTTCTTAGGCGAGGGGTGGAACAGATCGAAAGGAAAGCTCGGATGCTCTAAAAATATTGTATTAAGGAGATTGATATTATCCAAAATTTAAGCAATCTCCAAAATAAATGATTTCTATGATCCTATTTACTAAAAAATGTTTGCTAAGATTGATTTAGGGTTTATCATAAATGTTGCCTTAAATAACATTGTTTTTGACCCGCCTAAAAGTTAAGGAATTTGGATCGAGAGTTTAAGTAAGGGAAATTGAGATATTATCCAAAGCAAAAGAATGAATTAATTAGAATTATTCTAAGACAAAAGAAAGAGATTTCGAAATTATCCGAATTGAAATTAAAGTGAAAAGAGACTTTAATAAATCCTGTATACTCATATTCACTTTTATCGATAATTGGATTTCGAAGGAACCGGGGTCGGATTTGGGTGATTCTTATCTGAAAACCACTTCGAACCAGTTTACGTGTTCGAAGAATGAAGATATTTGAAGATAGAGATATTGAGACGAATAATAACGAGGGACTACTTCTTGATTAATTGGGGATAAACTCCCGATTCACTATATTATAGTAATGGTCTCTTTGTTATGAAAAACCTCAAAACCATAAGGACTTCTCGCCTAGTAATGGCCGAGGAAAGTACCTTCGGTTTCGTTCGGTCCCAGAACGAACTTGTATGGAAAAATTTCTGACCTTGCATTCTAAATTACAATGAGTTATCTCTATAGATGTATATCAGTCGGTGGCAGAGAAGACACCTTCTCTTAGCTTAACACCCTTTCTCGAGACATACGAGCTCAGGAGGTTATACGTTTGTAGAAATCAGTCATGTGAATGTGGAATGGCAATGTGGCATTCAAAAGTGAAAGAAGATGTGTTATATGAAAAGGTAATCGTAGCCTCAAGTCTCATCAACCGGAAATGACCGAAACAGGGTTAGATGCAGCAAGGCTAATTGGGTCATTCCCAATTAGGGTATGATCATCCCCTTCTAGATATATTTCTTCCAGCTATGATGTTCGGGATGTAAACTAATGTGGTGTATGGAAAACGAGCGCTCGGTTAAAGGTCGGTAACGACTGGAGGATGACATATTCGATACTATCTAGTTATAGAGGTAGGCCGGTCTTGTGTTGGTAGAGGGTAGATGTTCTGGGCCTCGGGACATCCATCTAGAGGCGTACCCATCGAAAGGTAGTCCCTTCACCTGGAAATTTGTATGGAAATCCATTCTCCAAAAAGGACTTGCGGTTTTGTTTGTATTGGCATAATGAATATCCTCGAAATGCTATATGGGTAACCATTTCGGATAAGATTAATAAGTTTAATTGCAAATGTTTTCAAGGAATGTCACTAGAAATAATATCAAATGTTTTAATATATAAAAGTGTTTTAAGTTATCATAAGGTATAAACCTGTCCGTGTTTATGTGTGGGTGTGGTCTTTTGAGATACTCTTTCTTTTCAAAGGATATTATTTAAAGGCTGATATATCACACTGTCATTTATTATAGAGTTTTTCTCACACTGGTTTATCAAGCCTGATCCGAGTATTTTCAATACTCGGGTCAGATCCGAGTAGTTTTAGGTTTAGTCGAAGACGGTTGAATTTTCCAAAGGAGTGCTGGAGATATTCATCTACGTATGACATATTCTATTATCCACTGCTGTCTATTTGTCTTTGTTTGATGTTTGTCGGCAATTGTAAGGATAGATGTTTATAACTGTCCAAGCTGAATTTAGGTTAGACTCTGATATATGTTTTTTAAAAGTTTTCCGCTGTAAAGATATTGTTCAACATTATATATTATTCCATTTGTGTGAGATTATATTCTGTCTATTTACTTTATTACCCTTAATGATCCGTCTTTTCATGCAATTTGAGTTGGACATGTGTGGTTTATTGTCGATTCAAAGGGTATGGGAACACGGGCCATTACATTGCCTAAAGTCAGCGAGTAAGCTTAGTCTTATTTTAGTGTCTTTCGAAGTAAAGAATTATGTCAAGAATTATGTGGTTAGCTGTTCCCAAGAGCTAATAGAATTTGGGGGATAGCTCTGGAACCATTTTAATATGGGTCCACTAAATGTTACGAGAAGGAATCTACATTTGGTCTCATCTTAGGCCCAAATCGCCTACAGCTGAATTTCATATAAAGTAATGTGGTCTTCGGGGTCAGATGTTCCATTATCAGAGAGTTTCAGGATCTTGAATCTCGGAGGCATAGGAGCTTTCATGATTTCATAGGGAAAAGGCTGAACTTTCCGAAGCTTCATTTCGACGTCGAGACTAGGTCGATCTTCTTGTAATTTCTATACCCGCTCTAGTAATTTAATTAACAAGTTTTTCATTGCTCGATCCCCATCGAGTCTTCTAGTTTTGGCTTCAGTATTTTGATTTTGTAGCCATTTTGTTGCCTTCTTTCAAAATTCACAATTTCGGGACTTAGAGTAAAGGGCCTCTCAAAATGTCCCACTCTTATCATCTTTTCAGTTTCGGTTTTTATAGCCGCATCCGTAAATCCAGCTTCTAAAGCCTCATCAGTCATTGTTAATTTCCTGGGTTTCGGCTGAAAGTTACAGGGTTCTCGTCTTCCTCAAGTATGGCTGAAACCTTTCTATACAATTCAGCAAAAGAGATCTTAAATTTGTTCTGGTAGTTGTCTAAGCATCTGCTATGTCAGAAACGAACTTCGGCACCATTTGTCGAAACTCGCTTTCGGTGAGGACCGAGGCAGCAATTTCCTCATTAATAGTTTGATTTGTTTGGTCCATTTGATTTCCTTCATTCGTATGCAGTTCTTCGATTCCCTCATCCTGGGCAGGGAAGCGAAGCACCTTTCGAGAGGAGGATTTCGACTTCAGGTTAGGTTGAAAGGTTTGAGCTTACTGGATTAGAAAAGAATAGAGATTGGGGGCCCTCCTTCTAGCACCAAAAAGGTTGGATAGATTTTTTGTCCAAATAACACTCCAAAGCTTTAGAATCTTGTTTCAAAAGGATGTAGATAAATTGAATGAATATCGAAACTATGCAGATAATAAGCACTGAAAGGTAAAGAGACATGAGATTTATAGTGGTTCGGGACTAAGATCCCTACGTCCACTTCGAAGGTTTCGTCGTGAGCTTTTATTCCTCAATTTGATGTACAAGTACTTCTATTCCAAAATCCATCGTTAATGTTCTTTTGATTAAAGCCTTTTAAATAGAGTAAGGGATATGGAATGATTGTAGAATGTCAAAAAATCTCCCGTCCATTTCTTTTCAGTAGCATGTGGTCCTCTATTTATAGTGAATTTAAGATTCTCCCATTAATGCAGGGGCTTTCATGTAGATTGATGACCTAGCTTACTATAGGGGGCTTTGATTCAAACACTTGTCATCATCTTATCGAGAGTACTTTGACGCAAATTGATGATTGTCACTCTTATATCTAGTTCCATTGATTCCTTTTTTTCTTAACTGTTGATCTCGGTTCCGGGCTATCTAAGTCATTGATTGTTGATACATGTTGAAATGACTTTGGTCTCGGTAGTTGCCGCTCTCAGCTGAGCTTGTTGCCTTAATTGGACAATGGTCTTGATCTTAAACTACGTCTACGCTCTTTCATTTGGATCCTGGATTCTTGGATATTGATTCTGGTGTTTAAGCTCATAGTGGAAAATGAATAATGGATCTCGAAATTACAAGCCAATGAGCTTTCCTTTCGAATATTCGTAACTTGTACCAGGTATAAATCATGGTGTAACAATATTTGTAACATACAAATGTTATATATATATATATAATTGACATTATAAAATATAATAATTTTAAATAATAATATAAATAAATTTGACTTTAAATTCTAAATTTAAAATTTAAATTTAAAATTTCAGATCCCGATCTATATAATAAAAAATCCAGAGATTTAAAATTCAAATCAATATATTAAAATTTAAATGAATATATATATATATAATGTATATTTTGAAAATAATTTTTTATTGCATAAGCATATATATATATATATCAAAATTAATATTTCAAGTATATTTATAAGGGGGAATTAGGGAAAAGGATAAACTTCGAAAAAAATTAGCTAAAAGACATCAAATTTTATTTTAGGCCGAAGGACAAACTGTTAGTTATAATTTAGGCTGAAGGACAAATTTTAAAAAAAGTTAGGCTAAAGGACAAAAGCTAATTTTATTTTTAGGCATTATATTCAGTTTTATAGTATGAAAAACTAGCATTGTCCTTCAGCGTAAGAAATAAACTTGCTGTCCTTCAGTCTAATTTTTTTCTTCAAAATTTGTTCTTGTTCTTATTTTCCTGTTTATATAATAACTATATATATATATGTATTAGTGTGAAAATGAATAAATAAATATTTATATATATTAACAAATATTCAGCTTTAATAATATTAATCGAAAATAATTTTTTTTAAAGGCTTACGATTTAGAAAAAATAATTTTCTAATTTATAGATATCCGTATGGAAATCTTAATAAAAAATTAATTTTTTAATGAAAACTATTCTAAAACATAGGTGTAATTTTATTAAGAATTTGTTCGTATAATTTATAATATAAATATATATTCAGTTTATAAAAATTTAGGTATAATTTAAAAATAAATTTATATACATGCATATATATAATGTATAGATTTATATATCCATATTTTTTTGTAAAAATAGTGTATATGAAGTATCAAAATTTATATTTGCATATTTTTATATAATTATGTTTTTATTTTAAAATCAATTTTTTTAAATTTATTTTAAATATTATTAAATTCGAGTTTTTTATGTTACAACCTTGAGCTATATGCTTATATATATATTAAATACATACAAAGATATCTATATATATGTAGATATATATATATATATATCATCCAATATAGGTGGCATAAACATATGTGGATTCACGATAATTCATATACTATCTAAAAACATATATAACTTGATGAAAATTATATACAAATGTAAATCTAAATATAAATGAAAGATTTACCTTAACTAAAGCCTAGTTGTAACAAGTTGAAATGTTGAATTGATGAACTCGTCGAATTAACACCCAAAATTGCAAAACAAGCTACCAGACAGAAAGCCTCAACAACCATCTACTATTTGTATTTAAATTAATTTTTAACAGCTTAAAAATTGAGGAGCAATGGCAAGGGGAGGTCGGCTAGATCTGGTCTAAAGGGAGGAAAAATCAAGAGCTTTTAAAGTAGAGTTTGAGGTGTTTAAATAGTAAAGATCCAAAGAAGCAAAAAGAGGATCTGGATCCACATTCCCCTTGTACTATTTCCCACCTTTTGAATCATTATTCAACCCCACTCCAACCACTTTTGGCCAGCCACTACATGCCCATATTTGAGCCTCAAAATTTATTCAAGCTCGATTAATAAAAATGCATTTAAATCTAATGCAAGTGCTCATTAATACCATATATCGATACGTGTGTATATAACTTTTATATACACACTATTTTAATATCGAATAATTCAAGTATTAATCTTCACATGTCACCTTAACTAGTGGTGTGACATTACGGCCAAATTTATCGGTTAAATAACTTTGGTAAAAAAAATCTAATTTTACTAATTTAAGCATTGCTCGGTAGTGATAATTATTTGTACCAATTCTCTTCGTCAATACTATTTCACATTAGGACTTATATATGGAATTTGATAATGGTCAAAATTCCAATATCATCTTGTTGGCGTCGAAAATGACCACCAACACCCAGTTGTATGAAAGCACCAATATCTAATCCAATTACAGAAATATGAAGATAAATTGAAGAACAAAATTAAAACAATTCGAAAGCAAGCAAATAGAGATACAAATTTATAGTGGTTTGGCTAACTCTGGCCTACATCCACTCCAAAGATTTTCCTTTTATTAGTTTATATTGCTGATTACAGTTACAAATCCTTGAAATTCAAGAATAGAAATGGCAGAGTATGGCCTAGGTAGTGATAGAGTTAGGGGTATGCCCTAGAGGCAATTATGTAATTTATTACATATATCTAACTCGTTGACCAATCTTGTTCGAAATAAAAGGTATTTTCTTCCTATTATATACTTGATATAATGTGATTATATTAATTAATTAACTTAATTAAAAGTATATTTAACAGAAAAATCCATAAATGGTATATTTTATGATAGTAGTTACAAAGTGTTGTAACCGTGAGTAATTTATCACAATGAAACAAATATACATTTTAAATGTTCCTAGTCAAGATGCATCAAGACTGGATATCGATGCATCCGTTGAGGCTAGAGTATGTAATGCTCTCCAAATGTTGGGCAGTGTATTACTCATGACTGCTGGGGCACCTAGGGGTTACGTACTAATAGTTATTGGATAATTATGGAACGACTCACTCGATAGTTTTCTGTGGGTTAATATAACTAAGGTCAAAAAGAAAATATCGATGTGACTAATTTACATAGTTCTCTCGACTTGAGAATACGGTGGATCTTCAATATGAAAGCTCCACTTTGATTATAGCCAAATCATGGCATGGCGTCCATCGAGTGACTATAGGTTGGTCGAGTGGAAATATTGGAAGTGAAGCACTATTCAAGATTATATGCGGTCAGCATCAGAGTCAACTCAAGTCAACTCAAAGTCAAAGTCTCTGGCCAGAGCATTTCGGTTAATAATAATTGTTATTATTGAACCAAGGAATTTGTATTTAGACTATAAAGTTGAATGTGGATAAGGTTGGAATTTTGACCATTACGAAATTCCATAAGTCCAAAGTGATATAGTTTTGACGAAGAGAATTGGTGTAAACAAATGTTACAACTGGGTAACGCTTATTAAACTAAAATTGGATTTTACCGAAAATGATTAAGCGATAAACTTGGCTATAATGTCACACCACCTGCTAAGTGATGTGTGAACGTTAATATTAGAATAGTTCGATGTTAATCGCTGAAAATATTTACACCCAAGAGTTACACAGCCGAAATGTTGAATTCCTTTAAGACCGAATGATTTAATTAGTTTATAATTGTTATAAATTAATTAATATTTATGAAATATTAATTATAAAATTTGAATATGATTTGAGAAATAAATAATGTTATATATATTTATAACAGTTATAAATATATCGATCGATATATAATATCGACAAGCGATTAAATTAGATTTAATTGCATAGTATTTTGGCTTGGGCTTAGAAGGGTTAAAGGCCCATCATTAGGTCTGAAAAATTTTGGTTTTGGGAAGGTCTAGGGGTGGCTAAAACAAGGAATTGACTTGGAGATAATGGGTTGAGATAAAGTGAGAATGGATAAAAGGGTTTTCTTCGTTTCTCTCTAATACAAATATATATATATATATATATATATATATATCTAAAAACAATAACTAATCATTTTGGCCGCCATTACCTTCTACATTGCTGGTTAAAACATAGCTCTCAATCCACTCCAAAATTCTCAAATATATTTCAAATTAAAATAATATTATTCGATAGTTAGAGATTGGTGATTACGGACTTGCAATCTGACGAATCAAGAACAGTAAAAGGAAGGGAAGTCATTGCTTCGACGTAGATTCAAAGGCATCATTAAATTGGTAATTTTAATTCATATTATAGTAATTAAATTATATTCTATGATCCTATAATGAGAAAATTCATATATGTTTAAATATATTGCTACTATATGTTTAGTTAGGTGAAATTTTTGTAAGTGGATGTGGTTGTCACAAATCAGTTTGGTTATGTGCATAATTTGTTTATTATAATATTTGATTTATGTAAAGACAAATGTTGCTTACTGTACAAAATCAATTATTATCATTAATAATTGTTTTATATATATTTATTAATAAATTCATATATATATATATATATTAGTGTATATTTCTCTCTCATAATAGCATATATGCATATATAAGATATATATATATATATGATTTAAAAAATTTAGTACACTTATTTATATATAATATGAATTTACAAATTGTAATGACCCTAAAATAAAATAAAATAAAATGATATATATTTATATTAGAAAATTCTGAGATATATATATATATATATATATATATATATATAAGTATATATATTGCATTTAAAACAGAAAAGAATTTGGCAATAAATAAAATTGCATGGGAGCTTCTGTTTGATAAAATGCAAGGAATTAAGGTAATTAAGAAAGGAATTGGAACTCAAAAATAAGTATAGCTTTATGTTCAAAGAATTATGTAAATATATACAAATTGGGTGTTTTCTGTTTTATATAAAGGTAGAATAAAAATTAAATTAATAAAAAGGTTTATAAGTCTTATAATTGTGCCAGAAATAATTAGCATAATATATGTGATTTTTAATTTAAATATACAAAGGAGATTTTCAGATTCTCTAAACTTATAAAAAGAAATGAATAAAGGATCACATGCATATGGCATGAACAAAATAGAAACATGAAAATAGCATGCAGTGTTTAAAATGTTCAACTCCCAAAATAACCAATTAAAGTAACCTGATGTGTGCATTTCCCATTTAGGACCACACAGGAATGAGATGTATGCATGAACAGCTAAGGGTATTAGGAGAATTACCCATTTTCTTAAACCCTAGAATGGAATTATAAATAACTGCACATGGCCAAAACCATCACTCTCTCTCGGGATCAAAAACAAAATAAAATAAACAAGGAAGAAACACTAGCTTGAGGCTTTGGGGGATTTGTTGTTCTAAGAAATTAAGGCAGTAAAAGGGAAAACATTATGTGAGTATTTATCCTTTGTATGCAATGACATTAAGTCCTATTGCAGGCAGCCTAAAATATTATGAGACATTTAAATCTCTGAATTAATTTTGTTATGGGTGATATGGATGTATGTTTGTGCATTTTTTTGTTTGTTTGGAGTATTAATCTGTAAGTGGGCTTTTGGTGTTAACATGATTGGAGCATTCTTGTTCTATCTTAGTATCATTAAACATGAATATAGATTAAACAGGGGAACATGGGGTTGAGTCATAAAAATATACAAGCAGTTATATCTTTCTGAAATATGAATGAAAGAAAAACTAAATTGGTCACTTGGGAGTTAGTCAATGATTTGCTTACTTCAGGTGGAAGCAAGTATATGCATGGTGCAACTGCACCCTGAGGCCTTTGTGTGTTGGAATAATTTAAACAACCTGGGAGTTTCCTTCACAATGCATACATAGTATTCATTTGACAAGGAGTTAAAGACCATAAAATAAATGGGGACAGGGGTTTAAAAATCTGGGTTATAAATATCCAGATATGGTGTTAATTTAATCAAGTTAAACTTGTTCATTGATTAGTTGCTGGGTGAAAATTTGGAGTATAAAACTTGGGTTTATTTATCTAGATTTGGGGAGAATAAATCAAGAATTATACATATGTTTATCTTTACTGTTTGCTGTGTATTTGTTTGAATAGATGAAAGTGTTTTTTTTGTATTACCTTGTATGAACCAAAACATGCTAAGTATAAACATCTGTTAAACTAGGAGGGCACAGCAAGATTATGTTTTAAAATTATGAATATGTATACAAAATTGATAAATGCTCATACCAGTGAAAACTGACCCTTTTGGTTGCCCTTGCAATCATCTGGGTGTCTCAAAAATTCTTTGGGGCAGCTAAATGATTTGCTTGCAGGAAATTGAAGTTGGCTTGATGAGTAGAGAAGGCATTGGCTGCTAGAATATATAAGAGAGACTTGTTTTTAAAATTTGCAGATGCATTGTAATGAAATTACTAGACACATTTTATTTTCTGTAATTTGAAGTTACTTTTAGGAAACTTTTTAAGTATTTTGAGTTGAAGATTTGTACTTAATCAAAACCTGTTATGAGTGATCATGGATGATGGTTGGTTAACAACAAATTTATTTTATGAATGTCTGATTTGGAGAAAATAAGGAGTTAGACATGTTATATGCATATGATATGGATATATATATATTTGAACTCTGATTTTTATTGCTTATGTTTTGCCTTATGGAAAATTAAAAAAAAAACTAAGGGGATTGATTTTTAATGAACACTCAAGATTTTAGTAGAATATTCAGGTGAGATGAATTTGTGCATGGCAGGTAAGTGATACTTGCATATGCACGAATTCTGGAAATTTGTAAGTAATCGAGTATTTAGGTTTAACCTCTGAGAAAACTTGTCAACAATTTTAGACGTCTAAGATCAAATTAGACGTCTGTCATAATAATTTAGACGTCTGAGATCTAATTTAGACGTCTGTCAACAAAAATTTAGATGTCTGAATTTAGTTCAAAATGTTTTCTACTCTCTGTTTAAAATTTAGACACTCTAAGACGTCTGTCATAATAATTTAGACGTCTGAGATCTAATTTAGACGTCTGTAAACAAAAATTTAGATGTCTGAATTTAGTTCAAAATGTTTTCTACTCTCTGTTTAAAATTTAGACACTCTGAGACGTCTGTCATAATAATTTAGACGTCTGAGATCTAATTTAGACGTCTGTAAACAAAAATTTAGATGTCTGGATTTAGTTCAAAATGTTTTCTACTCTCTGTTTAAAATTTAGACACTCTGAGACGTCTGTCATAAAAATTTAGATGTCTGAGATCCAATTTAGACGTCTGTCATAAAAATTTAGACGTCTGAACTACTGATTTTGCCTAATTTGCCTATTTTCGAGTAAATTTCCAAGGTTTATCGATTTTTGTCAATCCAACTTATTGTTATTAATTATTATCAACTTTGATAACTAACATGAGATCAAATAAATACTATTGTAGAGATAAATAGAATTATCTAGGCAAGATAAATATATATAAGTGTTAGTATTTGTCAAAGTGCACCTATGGCAGTAGAACATGACTTAGAAAAGAAATAAGTGGCTATGTCAATAGCTTGTATGGTATTTTGATTTCTATTTGATTTAAATTCCCTCTGATAAAAAAAAATAATAATAATAAAGAAACAATCAAATATACAATTGACTTAGTTTGTTTGTACACTGATATGATTATATTGGTAAAACCAGGGTCTTGGGAAAAATATTTGGAAATTATGTAAATATTCAAATATAAAAGAATTGGGGTTTAGTGGTGAAGGCCTCTTGTGTAAAAAAAAAACTATGTGTTATTGAGTGAGGGTCACCACAGTTGGTATCAGAGCCATGTTTTAAATAACATAGTAAATGTTGTTGTATGCATATGGATGTTTGAATGCATTGTTTGAATTATTGATGTTGAATGCTTTTGTTTTATGACTGAATAAAAAAAAATATAAATGTGTACATGTGATACATGCACAGTGTGCACAGAAATGAAAATGAACCAAGTAAAGACACCAAAAATGATAGGGGTAAATAAACTAATGTAAAAATCATATTTATAGCATTATGGTAGGACCAAGGCATCACACAGGTGTAGGATCTTCACGTGAGCCACCTGTGATGAGCATGGAGGATTTTGTGAGAGCTTTAAGGGATGGAATGGCACCAAGGCAAGACAATCCTCATGAAGAACTCTCCAAACTGCTAAAGACATGTACCACTTTGGGAGGAAAGGATTTTGAAGGTACTGAAGGAGCTATAGGTGTTCAAACTTGGATAAGAACTATGGAGAGGGTCTTCACAGATATGCAAATCAATGACCAGAGGAAGAGACAGATAGCTTCAAGGAAATTGAAGGGGGTTGCACTGGATTGGTGGGAAGTTGTGACAGCAGGAAGACAAGAGGATATTATCACTTGGAATGATTTCAAGGACATGCTTGAGGCCAGATTTGTCCCAGCATCTGCCAAGGCCACACTGCTTGAAGACTTTATCAGATTAAGGCAAGGAAGCATGAGTGTGAATGAATACACTCAGAAGTTTGAAGCATTATCCAAGTATGGACTGGTATTAATAGGGAATGCAGAAGCAAAGAATGCAAGGTACATTCAAGGCTTGAACCCTAGTTTGTCAAGGGCAATGTTGCCATACAAGGACAAAACTTTTGATCAAGTAATTGATCTAACTCTCTCATTTGAGCAACATGACACTGCAAGAGAGAAATTCAGGAATATGAAGCTCAATAAGAAGAAGGGTGGCCAGAACAAAGTGCAACCTTATGACAAGAGAAATGTAAGTAAAGGAGTTAAGAAAGGGGAAGGAGCAATAGCACCTGAAAGCAAGAAATTCACTCATTGTTTTAATTGTGGAAAAGCTGGACATTATAGTAACCAATGCCCTGACCCTAAAATACCTAGAGGAGGCTGTTATAATTGTGGAAAGATGGGTCATCTCAAGAAGGATTGCCCAGAAACCAATAGGGGAACAGCAAGGGTAGGAGCTTTGGCAGCAAGTAACACTGGGAATGTTGGGCAACTTGAAGGTATAATTTTTATTCATACCCAACCAATATCAGTAATATATGACACTGGTGCCTCACATTCACTAATATATTTGGAAATTGTAAAGAAGTTAACACTTGCTTGTGTTTCTATTGATCAGCCCTTAATTGTACACAGTCCCATAGGGAGTCATTGCATGTTGGGGATGAAGGGGGATGAAGTGCATGGGTCTGAAATTAATTATAGGGGGTTATGAATTTAATTCAGATCTATACACCTTAAATTATCCTCGTATTGGGATTATTTTGGGGGTAGATTGGTTAATGAGAAATAAAGCAATTTTAAATTTAGAAAACCTCACTATTTCTTTAGAAACAAATGAAGGCAAAAGAATTACCATCTTAAGTGAAATAGCAAAGAATACATGTTTTAATAAAATCTGGAGTATTAATGAAGTTCAAAAGGAATTAAAAGTAGAGAAAATCCCAGTAGTAAATGGATATATAGATGTGTTTGGAGAAGTAAAGGGAGTTCCTCAAAACAGACCAGTTGAATTTAAAATAAAATTAATTCCTGGAACAAATCCAATCATTAAGAAGCCTTATAGAATGGGTCCAAAAGAGTTGGTAGAATTAAAACATCAACTAGAAGAATTAGAAGAGAAAGGATTCATAAGATCAAGTAGTTCCAGTTGGGGTTCCCCAGTGCTTTTTGTTAAGAAACATGATGGAACAATGAGGTTGTGTGTGGACTATAGGGACTTAAACAAGGTAACTATTAAAAATAAGTACCCACTGCCTAGAATAGATGATCTATTTGATCAATTGCATGGGGCTAGAATATTTTCAAGGCTAGACTTAGCCTCTGGATTTCACCAAATGAAAGTTGCAGAGGAAAGCATTGAGTACACAGCCTTTAATACAAGGTATGGCCTTTATGAATTTCTAGTAATGCCATTTGGCTTGACCAATGCTCCCTCCTATTTTGTAGACTTGATGAATAGAATTTTTAGAAACTTTTTGGATAAGTTTGTCTTGGTATTTATAGACGACATATTAATTTATTCAAAGTCAGAAAATGATCATGCTATGCACCTACATTTAGTATTATCCAGACTTAGAGAGCATGAATTAAAAGCCAAGTATTCAAAGTGTGCATTTTGGCAACAAGAAGTAAAGTTCTTAGGACACATAGTGTCACAGCAGGGAGTAAGTGTAGATCCAAGCAAGGTCATTACAGTTCAATCATGGAGTAGACCCAAAATAGTGACTGAGATGAGGTCATTCTTAGGTTTGGCAGGGTATTATAGGAGGTTCATCGAGGATTTTTCAAGAATAGCCGCACCAATGACCAAACTAACCAAGAAGAACCAACCATATGTGTGGACTGAGCAGTGTGAACAAGCTTTTGAGAAATTGAAGCAAGCATTGGTGGAAGCTCCTGTCCTACAAATCCCAGAAGCAAATGAAGGAATGGTGGTATACACTGATGCTAGTGGATCTGGGTTAGGTGCAGTGCTTATGCAACATGGCAAGGTAGTGGCATATGCATCAAGACAGCTAAAACCTAATGAAACCAAATATGCAACTCATGATCTAGAATTAGCTGCAATAGTGTTTGCACTAAAACTATGGAGGCATTATTTGCTTGGGGCAAAATTTGAATTATTCATAGATCATCAAGCATTGAATATTTATTTTCTTAAAAAGATTTAAATATGAGGCAAGCAAGGTGGTTGGAGTTTCTAGCTGCATATGATTTAGATATATTGTACACTCCTGGAAAAGCTAATAGAGTGGCAGATGCTTTGAGCAAAAATCATGTTAGATTAGCCAGTTTGATGATTGATGAGTTTAAAAATCTTGCAGTGCTTGGGGAGGCAGATATATACAGCAAGGATGCAGTGAATTTTAAAGAACATGGTGATATGGTGGAGTATGGTACACTGGGAATAATCACAGTGAAGTCTAATCTGGTGGAGAAAGTTGGTAGCATGCAAGATCAAGATCAAAGTCTAAAGGAGAAGAAAGAAATGTTATTAAATAACATTGGGTCAGAGAATTTTAAAATAGATTCCCAAGGTTATTTGAGGAAAAATGATAAGCTTTGTGTACCAAACATTGCAGAATTGAAGGAAGAAATCATGAATGAGCATCACAAGACCAGGTACACCATACACCCTGGTGGTACTAAAATGTATCATGATTTAAAAAGAGGCTACTGGTGGCCAGGAATGAAGCAAGCAGTGGCAAGATATGTGGCAAAATGTTCCACATGTCAACAAATTAAAGCAGACCACCAAAAGCCCTCTGGCATGTTGCAACCTTTGGAGGTACCTCAGTGGAAGTGGGAAAGCATTTCCATGGATTTTGTGGATGGTTTTCCAAGAACTAAGAAAGGAAATGATAGTATATGGGTAATTGTTGATAGACTAACCAAATCAGCTCACTTTGTTCCTGTCAGGTCAGATAGAAATGCATCTAGACTTGCACAATTGTTCATTAAAGAAGTGGTGAGGCTACATGGCATACCCAAGACTATTGTAAGTGATAGAGACACTTTGTTTACCTCAAGATTTTGGGAAAGTTTCCAAGAAGCAATGGGAACACAACTTTGTTTAAGCACTGCCTACCATCCTCAAAGTGATGGGCAAACAGAGATAGTGAATAAAATATTGGAAGATTTACTTAGAGCATGTGTGCTTGATTTTGGGGGTAATTGGGAGGATCATATCCACTTGGCAGAATTCACTTACAACAATAGCTATCAATCAACAATAGGAATGGCTCCCTTTGAAGCCTTGTATGGGAGACCTTGCATGTCTCCTGCCTGTTGGTTGGAAGCAGGAGAGGGTGTAATGTTGGGGCCAGACCATGTTAAAGAAACTTCCAACATGATTGAATTGATTAGGCATAGAATGAAGGCAGCACAATCAAGACAAAAATCTTATGCAGATAGAAAAAGGAAGCCAATGGAGTTTGAAGTAGGAGAGCATGTTTTTCTGAAGGTATCACCAATGAAGAAAGTGTTCAGGTTTGGAAAATCTGGTAAACTATCACCAAGATTTGTAGGACCATATGAAATTATGCAGAGAATTGGTGCTATGGCCTACAGACTTAAGTTACCTGAGGAGTTGAGTGGTGTGCATCCTGTATTTCATGTTTCTCAATTGAGAAAATGGGTACATGATGAAGGAGCAATTCTGGAGTCACCTACTCAAGTTCAAGTCCAGAAGAATTTGGTTTATACAAATTAACCAGTAGGGATAGTTGCCAAGGAAGAGAAAAAGTTGAGGAACAAGGTGATCAAACTGGTGAAAATCCAATGGACCTTGGACACTAATGATTGTACATGGGAGGTTGAAGACAAAATGAGGGCTAAATACCCCAATTTGTTTACTGGTGGAGAGGTATGTTTAAGCAGCCTAAGATAATTTTTCTAAATGTATTTATATATTGTTTGTTTCCATAAAATATGAGTATGGGGTTATGGAGTTATAACAGGCTATGGATTAGTGCTTTTAATTGGAGAAAATAGGTGAAATTATGGGGACATAATTCCTTTAAGGGGGAGGGTATGTAATGACCCTAAAATAAAATAAAATAAAATGATATATATTTATATTAGAAAATTCTGAGATATATATATATATATAAGTATATATATATATTGCATTTAAAACAGAAAAGAATTTGGCAATAAATAAAATTGCATGGGAGCTTCTGTTTGATAAAATGCAAGGAATTAAGGTAATTAAGAAAGGAATTGGAACTCAAAAATAAGTATAGCTTTATGTTCAAAGAATTATGTAAATATATACAAATGGGGTGTTTTCTGTTTTATATAAAGGTAGAATAAAAATTAAATTAATAAAAAGGTTTATAAGTCTTATAATTGTGCCAGAAATAATTAGCATAATATATGTGATTTTTAATTTAAATATACAAAGGAGATTTTCAGATTCTCTAAACTTATAAAAAGAAATGAATAAAGGATCACATGCATATGGCATGAACAAAATAGAAACATGAAAATAGCATGCAGTGTTTAAAATGTTCAACTCCCAAAATAACCAATTAAAGTAACCTGATGTGTGCATTTCCCATTTAGGACCACACAGGAATGAGATGTATGCATGAACAGCTAAGGGTATTAGGAGAATTACCCATTTTTCTTAAACCCTAGAATGGAATTATAAATAACTGCACATGGCCAAAACCATCACTCTCTCTCGGGATCAAAAACAAAATAAAATAAACAAGGAAGAAACACTAGCTTGAGGTTTTGGGGGATTTGCTGTTCTAAGAAATTAAGGCAGTAAAAGGGAAAACATTATGTGAGTATTTATCCTTTGTATGCAATGGCATTAAGTCCTATTGCAGGCAGCCTAAAATATTATGAGACATTTAAATCTCTGAATTAATTTTGTTATGGGTGATATGGATGTATGTTTGTGCATTTTTTTGTTTGTTTGGATTATTAATCTGTAAGTGGGCTTTTGGTGTTAACATGATTGGAGCATTCTTGTTCTATCTTAGTATCATTAAACATGAATATAGATTAAACAGGGGAACATGGGGTTGAATCAGAAAAATATACAAGCAGTTATATCTTTCTGAAATATGAATGAAAGAAAAACTAAATTGGTCACTTGGGAGTTAGTCAATGATTTGCTTACTTCAGGTGGAAGCAAGTATATGCATGGTGCAACTGCACCCTGAGGCCTTTGTGTGTTGGAATAATTTAAACAACCTGGGAGTTTCCTTCACAATGCATACATAGTATTCATTTGACAAGGAGTTAAAGACCATAAAATAAATGGGGACAGGGGTTTAAAAATCTGGGTTATAAATATCCAGATATGGTGTTAATTTAATCAAGTTAAACTTGTTCATTGATTAGTTGCTGGGTGAAAATTTGGAGTATAAAACTTGGGTTTATTTATCTAGATTTGGGGAGAATAAATCAAGAATTATACATATGTTTATCTTTACTGTTTGCTATGTATTTGTTTGAATAGATGAATGTGTTTTTTTTGTATTACCTTGTATGAACCAAAACATGCTAAGTATAAACATCTGTTAAACTAGGAGGGCACAACAAGATTATGTTTTAAAATTATGAATATGTATACAAAATTGATAAATGCTCATATCAGTGAAAACTGACCCTTTTGGTTGCCCTTGCAATCATCTGGGTGTCTCAAAAATTCTTTGGGGCAGCTAAATGATTTGCTTGCAGGAAATTGAAGTTGGCTTGATGAGTAGAGAAGGCATTGGCTGCTAGAATATATAAGAGAGACTTGTTTTTAAAATTTGCAGATGCATTGTAATGAAATTACTAGACACATTTTATTTTCTGTAATTTGAAGTTACTTTTAGGAAACTTTTTAAGTATTTTGAGTTGAAGATTTGTACTTAATCAAAACCTGTTATGAGTGATCATGGATGATGGTTGGTTAACAACAAATTTATTGTATGAATGTCTGATTTGGAGAAAATAAGGAGTTAGACATGTTATATGCATATGATATGGATATATATATATTTGAACTCTGATTTTTATTGCTTATGTTTTGCCTTATGGAAAATTAAAAAAAAAAACTAAGGGGATTGATTTTTAATGAACACTCAAGATTTTAGTAGAATATTCAGGTGAGATGAATTTGTGCATGGCAGGTAAGTGATACTTGCATATGCACGAATTCTGGAAATTTGTAAGTAATCGAGTATTTAGGTTTAACCTCTGAGAAAACTTGTCAACAATTTTAGACGTCTAAGATCAAATTAGACGTCTGTCATAATAATTTAGACGTCTGAGATCTAATTTAGACGTCTGTCAACAAAAATTTAGATGTCTGAATTTAGTTCAAAATGTTTTCTACTCTCTGTTTAAAATTTAGACACTCTGAGACGTCTGTCATAATAATTTAGACGTCTGAGATCTAATTTAGACGTCTGTAAACAAAAATTTAGATGTCTAAATTTAGTTCAAAATGTTTTCTACTCTCTGTTTAAAATTTAGACACTCTGAGACGTCTATCATAATAATTTAGACGTCTGAGATCTAATTTAGACGTCTGTAAACAAAAATTTAGATGTCTGAATTTAGTTCAAAATGTTTTCTACTCTCTGTTTAAAATTTAGACACTCTGAGATGTCTGTCATAAAAATTTAGACGTCTGAGATCCAATTTAGACGTCTGTCATAAAAATTTAGACGTCTGAACTGCTGATTTTGCCTAATTTGCCTATTTTCGAGTAAATTTCCAAGGTTTATCGATTTTTGTCAATCCAACTTATTGTTATTAATTATTATCAACTTTGATAACTAACATGAGATCAAATAAATACTATTGTAGAGATAAATAGAATTATCTAGGCAAGATAAATATATATAAGTGTTAGTATTTGTCAAAGTGCACCTATGGCAGTAGAACACGACTTAGAAAAGAAATAAGTGGCTATGTCAATAGCTTGTATGGTATTTTGATTTCTATTTGATTTAAATTCCCTCTGATAAAAAAATAATAATAATAATAATAAAGAAACAATTGTATATCATCAAATATACAATTGACTTAGTTTGTTTGTACACTGATATGATTATATTGGTAAAACCAGGGTCTTGGGAAAAATATTTGGAAATTATGTAAATATTCAAATATAAAAGAATTGGGGTTTAGTGGTGAAGGCCTCTTGTGTAAAAAAAAACTATGTGTTATTGAGTGAGGGTCACCACACAAATTGGAAAATTGATTATCATACATATATTCATATTTTAAAATTAACATTTATTGAATTTTTAAATTGTTTATTATATATATAAAATAATTATTACACTAAAATTTCAATTTTATATTTTTAGAAAATATTATATCATTTTAGAAACATATAGAAAAAATTTAGGAATTTTTCAATAAAGTTTATTATTTTTAGTAATTAATATTATTTCGGAAAAACTGTTTATGATTTATTAAAAATAATAATTTAATTGAAAAATTCTTTATAATTTTTTGTAACCTTTCATTCATTATCCTAGAATTTCTAAAATTTTAAAATTTTAATTTTTAATAGTATGTTATTTTATATTAAATAATTATTGCCGAAATCAATGTATTTGGTTTTAAAAATAATAATTCAACTTTGAAAAATCTCCAGATTTTTTGTAAGCTCTATTTATAATCCTAGATTTTTGAAAATTATAAAATTTGAATTTTCATTAATAGATTATTTTATGTTAATTATTTAAGGATGAAAACATTATTTTATTCATAATATATACAAACTAAAATACTAAAATTATTATTTTTCCAAAACTAAGTTAATTTTGAATTATTAATAATTTTTAATAATTGTTCTCTCCCTTTCTATATATATATTTGTCTATATATAAATGTTTTATGTTCATATATTATATATAATATATTTATACATACATGTGTGTGTATGTGTGTGTGTGTGTATATATATATGTATGTATATATATTTTGTAACACATATACATGCACATATTTGGATAACATACATGACATACAAAATGAGCTAATATGTCTGTTGCGGTGTAAATCCCAACATCTGCATATGGGCATATTATACCTTTCATGGATTATTACGTTACAGATGCACTCACACATATATGTATATGATACATTTATGTATAAACTAAGTCAACTAAAATTAATTTCATATCTTAATATATTTTAATTTAAATAAAATCAATGATTTTATTTAAATGAAATTTAGAAATGTTCTAATTCATTTAGACTTCATAGGCCCAATAAAAGATCCAATAGGGTAAATTTTTTAAAATTCACCCATAACTCCGCTGCGGACTAGTCCAGTTTCAACACGTAGAAGATAAGGAGAAGCAAAAAGAAGCCCCCATTCTAATGCCATGTCTGCTGTATTTATAGGTGAAGATGACCAACAGTCTCTTTGGAACTTCGGCAAAAGGACCTTCTAATCCACATGGGCCCACTATAGGGGTCGCTAGGCTTAACTCCCAATGAGGAGGGATCGGTACCGATCCTTTCATTGGTTGATTTTTAGGTAGCGATCCCTATGGTGGCTTCTACATACTAAAAGATGTTTAACCTCCAATTTTCATGTTATTCGAATCAACAAAGCTCAAGTTATTGATTGTTGAATGCAAGAATACCCTTAGACTTCGTTACATGCCTGACCCTATTCAATGAAGTTTGCTGATCCATATCTACCAATAAAGCATACCAACCCCTCCTTTATGGGTTGAAATATGTCGATACCTCAATATTGAGCATGTCTATCCTTCCTTTATGGAGTATGCCATTCCCTCCTCCATGAAGCAAGCCGATCCCTCCTCCATGAAGCACGTCGATCCCTCCTTTTTCCAATGAAGTAGGCCGAACACTCTATAACACCTAACCCATGTCGATCCCTTCCAAGTTGCTGAGCCATTGAAGTATACTGATCTCTCATGGATGTAGCATGCCGACCCCTATAAATTGAAGCCAATCCCTTATTGACTTATATGACCGATCCCTATATATGTTTTGTCACAACTGACTTCACCAATCCCTCAAGCTATACAATAATACTGATCACTCAAGCTATACAAACTCAATACTGATCCCTCAAGCAATGTTGAACCCTCTCAAGGAGCCTATCCATACTGGTTCCTTCCAATTTGCCATATTATGTCGAACCCTTCCATCCGTTGAACCATATTCCATATTTTGAACATTCTGCCTTACATATCTTTCAATTCCATTCAATCTTGACTTTATGTAACCGTTTGTACCTAATTCTAGGCCCTACAATCGTTGCTCTATACTTATCGGCCTTGATAATCGTGAAGTCTATTGGGTTAAATCCACTCGTGTACTAACTTGCAAAAAGGCGAGTTAACCCATCAATATTCAACTTTATAGTCCAAACACTAAGGTCTTGGTTCACTAATAACAATTATTATTAACTGGACCGCTCTGGCTAGAGCCTTTGACCTTGAACCGACTTCAATTTACCAGGATACAAACCATGTATAACTGAGGAGACGAATTCCCTCTTGAATAGTGTTTCACTTTCAATGCTTCCACTTGACCAAACTATAATCGTTCGATGAACGTCATGCCCTATAATCAAAGCAGAGTTTCTATATTGAAGATCAATAGTATTCTCAAGTCGTGGAAACTATGTAATATTATCACATTGATATTTTTTGTTTGACCCTAGTTATTTAACTAACAGAAAACTAACGAGTGAGTCATTCCATGATTATCCAATAATTATCAGTACGTAACCCCATGGTGCCACCATCAACCATGAGTAATACACTGCCTAACATTTGAAGAGCATTATACTCTAGTCTTAGCTGATTTATCGGTATCCAGTTTCAATACATCCTGAATAGGAATATTTAAAATGATATGTTTATTTTATCGTGATAAATCACTCATGATTACAACACATTGTAATCACTATCATAAAACATACTATTTATGGATTTTCTATCAAATATACTTTTAATATAATTAATTAATTAACATAACATATTATATCAAAGGATATAATAGAAGGAAAACACCTTTTAATTCGAACAAGATTGATTATCGAGTTGGATATATTTAAAAATTATCTAGTTTCCCCTAGGACATACTCTTAACTCTATCAAGGACAAATATTCATTTTATATGAATTAATAGCTACAGTTACAAACACAAGTATAACGATCGATTAAATACTTCTTCTAAGGATTTTCTACTTAATATATTTAAAATATTAATTATAACCCAATATAATAATATATACAACATAAACCAAAGCTTACTTTATTTTGAACAAGATTCATTACAAGAGTTAAATTGTATAATCAAATTTCATTATTGCCTCTAGAGCACACCGTTAACTCTGTCAGTATTAACATTATCCTCGTTTAAACAAATCATTAATTCTAGAACAAAATTTAATTAGGGGTTTTGAATGAAATCAATTTTAAAGGTGATTTGCTTGTGTTCTCTAAATTTGTACCTTGAATTGGAAGTAATATAATGTTATTTGTTGAGTCCTTGCATTTGCCAAACCATTTAAGGCTTTATCGTCTCTATTTTATTTCCGTTTGGTTTTTATTTTTCATATCACCGTGTGTGATAGATATTTATTATTGGTTGAATTCGTTATTGATTTCTAATCGAAATACTAGATCTTTAGGATAACATCCACTATAGCTGTGAAATTAGTAAAGTTTCATCAACAGTACTCATCCTTGAAAAAGCTACCTAAGTATGTAGCAGACTTATCACAATATAACTCAACCCATCTACTTGAGCTGTTAACCCTTTTTATAAATAAGTTGGGTCAACTCATTTATGATTCATTTTAAAAAGGTCGTAATTGTGTAATCCATTTATTTAAAATTTGAAATTTGAAAATGTGAAAACTAAAAGAAATATGGATTTCTAAAATTTGAAAATTTTAATTTTGAAAATCTAAGATTGAAAATTTGATCTTGGAAATTTAAAATTTTGGAATTGTGACTCGAACGACTAGATTTCTTCGTTCAAACTGCAATAACTTCTTCATATCGATTGAAATTAGACAGGATATTATCTAGGGAACCACATGAGTATTACGAACAACATGAAACACTTAGATACTTCATATTTCGTATATATGTTATAGTTCTTCATGGTGACAAACAGTTGTAGTTAGCCAATAACAAGGTACATTCCACATCTAAACTCTAACTCGAGTACCACTTCAATTATACATTTGTCTCTGTAACACTGAATGATCATGTGGAAATTACTCATAACCAATAAAATTTTGAAAATTTGGATTTTAATAACTTGAAGTTCTTAATTTTGA
Organism: Allium fistulosum; assembly: GCA_030737815.1. Taxonomy (NCBI): domain Eukaryota; kingdom Viridiplantae; phylum Streptophyta; class Magnoliopsida; order Asparagales; family Amaryllidaceae; genus Allium; species Allium fistulosum. The sequence goes on along the minus strand of CM060904.1, from coordinate 202,458,611 downwards.
AAATCAGAACTGTGTAAATTTTAAGTTCTAAACATAAATTCTATGTCCGAATATTCGAATTTTATGTTGAACTTGATTTGAATTTGAATTACAATTGAAATTTAAGGTTGAGAGTTTGCATTCTCACTTGAAATCTATGTCCATAATTGCTAATAGTATTCGTTGTATTTATCCATACTATGTTAACCAAATCAACGCTTTTTATCAAGTTAGGAACTTGTAGTTTTTATTTATTAGCTATCCATAACCACAGTTTACGAGTACACCTAATTTGCTAGTGAATAGAATTAGTTGATCAGATTATCTATGTTGAATGATGTATACATTTACTTTGTTTCTTTTAGAATAATTTACCATGTATTAGATTCTTTAGGGTACTCTAATCTTTGGTTGAAATTTATCTTTGTACTGATTCATTAATCAATTAATTAATCACATATTCAGTAAACAATAAAAGGGATCAGGACTTTGTACTCTTTTGTGTTTCTTACTAAATCTGCTTTATTTACCTTGCAGATTTCCACTCACCACTTTCTATCGGACTTCACAAATTTTACGTAATACATATTTTGGATCAAGAATTATAATCCACCTTCAAAGTTGAAATACCATACCTCCTGACATGCTATGCAAATTGACATGCACTAAACAGTATCCATTATCTCATTTTGTGATTGTATCATAAATACGTTAAGTACACAAAAGCATCAATCACATGTTTATAAAATTACTGCAAACTATGATTCAATTTTCATCAAATCTTTAGAGAAGAAGAGTGAGATCGAGCTCATCTTCTACTTTTGGTTCGTCGACTCTCGATTGATTTTCATTAGATGATGATACACCATCATTTATACTCTTGCTGCATTGTGAATTTATGCCACTAGCACTCTTATTGAAATCTCCACTATGTTCAAAAGAGTTGGAAAATAGCTTTTGGTTTCCATTGACACAAAGATCAACTCTATTTTCAGTAGAAGAGTTACAAGAATTCAGTATGTCATGAATGTTGGTTTTCTCCATTTTATCCAGCTTTGTTTCTTCGTTAGGAAATGAAGTGTTCGAACCCAAATTAGCAGTACTGCTAATTCCAGGATATCCCAGTTCAAGAAAACTATTATCATTACTCCTAACGTGAGTCAATGCATTAAAGCTACGGTTGCTATTTGGAGAAGAGCTATAAGGATGGTAACTGTTTCCATATCCCCTTCTACACCAATGAGATTGATGATCAAGGTTTTTATGGCTACTTTGCATGGAAGATCCAAAATGTGAAGAGTTTGCGTTAAAATAACCATTTTGCTCATTGCTTTGTGATTTTTTAGAATTAGTTCGCTCCATGCGATGAGAATTTTGATGACCTCCTAGAGCTTAAGGGGAAAGAAAGATCTTACCACAAAATTTACATGGATAAGTTTTTTCAATACTTTTTGTTGTGATTTTTCCACATTGTTCATGATTGAGCATTGCCTTTTCAAACAAACATGAATTAAAGTAAATGAAAAGCAGCCATTACCGATTACCACACTACCTATGATTGCAACGATGATATAAATAGATTACTTTAGATTGATCTATGGGTTTAGAAATCTAGCTAATAATCCATTGTACAAATTTCGACATCGTGAATGAGACTAAGTAAAAGAACACAAACATAAATTAAGTATAATGAAGAAAGAGTTACTTACTTCCATTACTGAATGAAGGGATCAAGGGCAAGAAAATGTAATCTAATTTTTGGCTTCTGTACTACCATTTATATAGTGATAGCCTGAGATTATATTAGGAAAATGATTCATTAAATTATTAGATTTATCTTTTATACATGAATAAATTCAATCAAAATCCACAAAATTAATTGATAAGATTGTATATCTGACTATAATTATAGTTTTGTTCCTTCTTTATACATGATTCACTCTATATGTTATGTTAAAATCCTGTTATAGTATTATGGATGGTTTAGTGGTTGGATCAATAATTATATGAATTAATGGTTTTTTCTTCTTTGCAAAGATAGAAAGCAAACAACTCTATTATTGTTTAATGAATCCAATTTTGATTAGAAAATAAATTAATTAAGATGTGCGCTTCTTATGTAGAGATACATTTCTGAACTTTGTAGTTTATACTATGGTGAGTAAAATAACATGTTTGTTTCCTGGGTTTGATCCTTCTGTTTAAAGTTTAAACCGGCTTAATCGATAATAATTTGATATGTATTTTCCAGCTTGTACCATGTTATAGAGTCAGGTACAACTTGAATGGAAAGTTCTCCATCGAAGTACTACTTTTGATTGCCATTATAAGAAATATATGGAGTTGATTTTACATGCATAGTATTGTCCTAGATAAATAGTTATACAAATGTTCAAAATAAACAAATGTGAACATTCAACTCTCAAATAATGTTACCTAAACTATAACAGTTTGTTATTATAACTGTACTTTCATGGGTATGATAAATATTATATTTCAGCGAACTTTTAATTATTAATATATTCTATATCAGTACTAGTGATATATTCAGTGTACACTTGTATTTTAAATTGGCTGGGAACAATAAATGTGTAAGTTGGAATATAGCCATATTATATTTGTATACTATATTTTCATCTTATATATTAACATACATATATTTCAGCCTCATAACTAAGTGGTTGTGCTTAAATCCAATGTGAATAGAATTAATAAATATATAATTACAGAGAACCATGGATATTCTGCAAAAAAAATTCATTGACATTCACGGTTGCAAAATAAATATATGAATGTAATGTAACTAGGTAGTATTGCTATATGTTTTGTCGCTGTTTTATGAGTTCATATTAGGTAGCACAAGATATCTTGTCTCTGTTGTGTGTGTGAAGGTGTTTTCCAGCTCCATGACCCTAAAATTGATAATAGTCATCGTCAAAATTTTGATGGTAAATCTTGGTTCAGCACCTAATTGTCTTGACCATTTTATGTTTAATAGAAGAATCACTTATATACTTCTGATTGGAATCAAAACAATTAAGTAACTGCGTAGTAATTCAAAGTTAATCATGATTTAATGAATTATTTACTGCAATGTTTTTACCCAAAGCAAATAATCTGATGCAACATGCTCTGTAGGATCCAGAAATTTCAAAGCAATTTGGACACAAATAGACAGGATGAATTCCTATCCTAAATTTAGTGTATCATGTGTCTTATTAAATACTTTAAAACTTTTATTCCATTTTTTCTTTTTCTTTTTTGTATATCGTTATTTAATATATATTTCATACTTTTAAACAATTTTCTAATTTAATACCGCATCATAAATAATTGCACGATTTTCTCGACTTGATAATACCATTAAAATTTATTATGCATACTTCACTTTGATCATATTTAAATCATGGAATGATGTCCGTCGAACAACTATAGTCGGATCAAAGTTGAAGCATTGAAAGTGAAACACTATTCAATAAAGAATTCGTCTCTTCAGTTACATGAGTTTAGTATCACGCTCAACTATAATTAACTCAAAGTTAAAGTCTTTGACTAGAGCACGGTTAATAATAAATGTTCTACTTGATCCATAGACTTTGTTTAAGGACTAAACAGTTGAATGTGAACAATATTAGAATTTTGACCAAAACCAAATTCCATATAAGTCCTAAAATGGTATAGTATTGATGAAGAGAATTGGTCTAAATAACCGTTACTAAAAGGTACCGTTAAAAATAAAAATTGGATTTTACCAATTAAATTGTATAACTGATAAATTCAGACAAATATCACTCCACTAGCTAAGGTGACGAGTGAAAATTAATATTCGAGTACTTCGATACTAATCGCCGATTGATTTACAATTACAAGTTGCACAATCGCATTGATATTTTGTTCAAAATACCACATGATTTAATTGATTTATAAATTATTATGAATTAATTAAATTGATTAATATTTATTAAATATTATTTATTTATTTATTTGATGTATGTGTGCTATAACTAATTTTTATATGCCATTAGTTATTAGTTGGGTGTGTATATGATGGTTATATATGTACAAATTGATATATGATATCGATACGAATTTAAATTAGATTCAAATACAATTATTTACTAAACGAGTTTGCAGCATTAGAAGGCCCATGTAGCCTATTTGTTTGGATGACCATAGTAGGAGGTAGAAGGGATTTTAAATTTAAATAGTTATATCTGGAATTGGTACAAAATGGATTAGAAAAACAAGAATAATAGTTCTCCTTATCTTTCTTTATATGTTTCATCTTAACTCCTTCATTTTGTGTTCCTCCCCTTTTTGCTCTTCTCTTCCCTTTTATGGGCAGCCTTATTTCCTAACTCATGGCTAATAATAAATTCACCAAAACTAAATCAAAATAAATTAATTAGTGATGTTTCTTATTCTTGCAATATCCGAAGGGTGGTTCTTACGAATATAGGAGTTGTGTTTTTAAATCAAAATTCCATGGAAATCATTATACGGTCTAGCAACCTCAGAAATTAATGCATTTTTGAAATTACAAATTTCATAAATTAAAGTATTTTTGAAATCAAAATTCCATGGAAATCATTATAAGGTCTAACAACCTCAGAAATTAAGGCATTTTTGAAATTACAAATATCAGAAAATTCTTTTAAACCAACACTCGGCGGTATGCTAAAATCCAACTATCATGCCAAAAAGATGTTTTATTACCAAAATGAACTATATTATTAATACCAAGGTTTAAAATATTTAAAAATTGAATATGAATTTCCATAAGCGAGACATATTGTTGGAATTATAGGAAATATGATGAAGGCTAAAAGTTCTACCATAAAATTGATTTGAAATAATTTTTTTTCAAATAAGGTTTTCTTATTATTATTAAATTTGAGAAGTTATTTTCCTAGTAAAGACACATTAAGATTAGATTTATGATTCCTAGGCTCCATTTATTTTTGGATTTGCAAACCATTTCCCAATAAAGAAGTAAGCTAATGCTGCTATTGAGCTTCACACTCCAAAGGAAATTTCTTCTTATTTTATCTATTTTATTAGTTACCCATTTTGGAAAAAGATAATAAGACATCTAGTAGATGGGGAAGAGCCGATAAGATAGAGTTGATTAAGATGATTCTGTCAGCTTTAGATAGAACTCTACTATTCCATTTGATTATTTTCTTTTAATTTTATCAATTATCACTTGCCATTTCTAATCTTCCTTTTTTAGCTTAGTTGGTCTAATCATGAACCATAAGGAGTCTATAGGGAACTTCATGATTTTACAGTTAAGTGTATTAACAACAAGATTTTCAACATTATCTACATCATTCAATACTAAAACCGAGCTTTAATCAAAAAAATTGTAAGTTGCAAAAGCAATTCTAAGCTATATAAAATAAATTTAAAAGCTGTAATGTGGCGAGGTAAATGAGAAGTATAAAAACATGGTATCATCGACGAATTGAAGGACTGAAAGCCCATCACTAGTGGTATCATTACCTACATTAGAAACAATAAAGGCGACAAATAATCGCCTTGCCTACGGCTTCATTTTGATTGAATTTTATTTTCTAGGATACCGTTAACCATTATAATCGAGTTTCGAGTTTTGAGCAAAGTCATATTCCAACTTACCCATCTAGTACTATTAGCTAATAGTAATTCTTTAAGAAAAAACCAGTCAATTGAAACAAAAATGGTAGAAAAAACAAGTTTTAAAAGAGCATAAGTGATATCGTTCTTACAACAGTACTAATAAATTCCTAGACTGTAGCAATCTCATTCGTGATATTTCTACCATTAATATAAATTAATATCTATTTTTGAATAAATTATATTTTCGATTTTATATTTTTAATTTTCTCAGCTGAAATATATTTAGTTATTAATGTATATGTTTTATATTTTTAATCATTGTTTTTATTTTAAAATTATTTTATATATTAATCAAAATAACTTTGAGAAATATGTATATTTTATATTATTATAATATTTTATTTATAATAAATTAATTATAAATATTAATTTCTAAATTATAAATCTAGATTTGATTTTGGAATTGTTTTATTTAGTCAAAATTAGATTTCTTGAATAAAATTTAAACCTAAAAATTGTTGACATAACCAAATTGCTTTTAACTATTAATTATTTATTTATATTAATTTTTAAGTTATTGATCTAGATTTGAATTTTTAAATTGTTTTATTAATTCAAAATTTGATTTATGAATAAATTTTGAATTTAAAATTATTGAGTTGATCAAAATGATTTTAACTATTTTGCATGTATTAAAAAAAGTTTGAAATATATATATATATATATATATATATATATATATATATATATTATAAATTTTATTTTAGATAATAAATACGTATATAGAGGGAGAATGTGTCTATTATAGGTGTAAATCTTAGAATCTATATACATACACATTAACTTTGTTACGATATCATGTTACACATGCACAACACATGTATGCGCATATTTGGATATACTCATATAAAATATTAAAATATAAATTTAATAAAATTAATATAATCTATAAAATTAGAAAATTAAATAAAATTGGATTTTATTTAAATTAATTAAATTGGATCTTGCACAACCTTTAGACTTCATTGGTCCATTACGATCCATAAGTGAAATTTTATTTTAAATCTACCTATTTCACCCGATTCCGACAGACCTAGTTCCAAACAATGGTATCAGAGCCCTAATGGTCTATGTGATCTTAATTAGAAAAATTGGGGCCAAATAATAAAGCCTACTTGTCATTTGGGTGTCTAAAATAGTAGTTTTTAGTCATGGAGTTGGATAGTAAAGTATTCTCCTGTGACAACCTGCACCTCTGAACACAACAATTCAAATCCTAAAATTACTTTCGAACTCGCCTCTTACCAAGAAGCACAAGTCATCGGATTGTTGAACATTACATGACTAAAGACTAATATAAAATTTAAAGCATTCTATTTCAGATCTCACAATGGAAAGAAATAAAATATAAATACTAAAAATAGCCAAATCAGATAGTAGTCTCAACAATATGTAGTCCACACAACAATTGACATACTTAAGTTTCCAAATGTAACATGGTGTCTGAGTAGTAATATGATAAAATAAATAGTATATGAAGAGTAACTGTAATAATATAACTCCAGGTGCCTAGTATTCTCCTCCACGCACTGTGTTTGGACCAAATCCTGCTAGCCACTCCTTTTGTAGTAGGTATAAAAGAGAAAGAGAAGGAGTGGATCAGACAAAGTCTGGTGAATCAATTGTATTACTAGCTTATGGTATTCAGAAGCAATTAACTTCATTTATAACCTACATGACCTAGGATGTCCAATTATGTTTAAGTACTATACATAAGAATTTGTTACTTTGCAAACCAAGAGTATAATTCTAGTTACACCCACGCCCATAAACAACTTAGAAAGGTTTCCAACCAACATTTAAAAACTCTAGGTGTATTCCTAATATATGGTCCCGATAAATAATATCCAAATCAATATTGAGTTAACATTCTCAATGACGACCTACACATTTCACACTAACACATTGAGTGAACATTGTAATGCCTAGTCTCGTGTCGAGTATACTACCTCAACGATTTATGGCCTACCTAAGCACCTGTGTCAACTTTTCAATGGTAAATGTGTCCTATGCTCTTTATCATTCAACTCGAAGCATTAACAAAATCACTATAGCGATTCCCCGGTAAGTCCAGCTGTTGCCAAACCATGTAGCCCTACTATGTGGATGCCTCCACCTCACTTCCTCGGTTCCTACATGTTTAACATGTGACCAGACGTGCCACAATAACAATAAGAGTTTCTAATTATGTTGTTAATGTTAGCCCTGTTGAGTTCCATGTTATGCCCTCCATGAAGTGATTACCCTCATAGCACATGTTCCATGAAGTTACGTGAACTTCTAACAGTTGAGAATGTGGGATACAAGTCTCTCTATTCACCATTGTTGGCTTGCACCAAGTCTAGGTTCAACCTATGCTTGTTAAAACAATTCAAACGTCTGATTAACTATTTCAAACGTTTGACTACCTTTTAAAAAAAATAATTTTCCAGGAATTCAAACGTCTGACACCCTTTTCTAGACGTTTGACCTAGATTCCAGACATCAGAAAAAGGATTTAGATATCTAAATTGAGTCGAATTCGAACTAGTTGTTCTCAGGTTGGAATTTCTTGAAATCCAGACGTCCAAATTCAATTTTCAGACGTTTGGTTGAATTTTTATATGTCTGGTCGTACGTTTGGTTGGATTTTCTTATAGATTATAAAGTTTGTTTATTTTGGTTGTTTTTTCAATCGTCTTCTTCATGATTTCAGACATAGGTTTAAGGACTTATTTTCAACCATATTTTATTGCATAGTTCGTGTTAACAAGAAAACTTGTCAACATCCCCGATGCTATGTGAAAGGTAATTAAAATCAAATGAAACCAAGTTGTTGGAAAGGTCTCTTCTATCGAAACATACCTTCTGATTAGATTGACTTAGTCAAAAGGGTTTTAGATGATAGCCCTACCTTTCGACCGGAGTGGCTTAATCGGAAGGGTTCAGAAAATAAGTTTAGGAATGCAAGATAAGGTAATAGCATTCTACTCGAAACCATCCCTTTGAGTGAATTAGAAGTGACTGATTATTTAAGTTTTTCATTCCTTTCGATTATGATGAAAGATTTGGTTCCGACACCCTTTCGGTCATGTCGAAAGGTAATGTTCCGACCTCCTTTCGATCATGTCGAAAGGTACTAATAATATAACTTAGTCGCTCTCGACTTCTTGGTTTCGCTTCTTTTATTAGGGAACCCTTCGAAAGGGTTTCAATTGAAATTGGAGATAAACCCGCTTTCGAATGAATTCCTCTTTGATTCATTATTAGTCAATTACAAATTAAGATCCCATCGAAACACCCTATCGATTGGGTCAATAGTGGCCCTATTCTTTCGAATCGGATCTAACTTGTAACTGTCTAAGCTTTGTTTCATTTTCATGTATAAGGTTGACCTGGATATCCCCCAATTTCATAAACTTATCCTTGTCGAAACTCCATCATCATTCTTACTTTCATTGTTGGTTCCGATGATGATGTGTTTCGACTATATGTACCCAAATCAATCCTATGCATTGCATAGACAAAAGGAAATTAAGAGAATAGGTTAGAATCATGTGCAATTGATCATTAGACTAGCTAATGATCTAAATGATCTTCCTTATCATCAAAATCCTTATTGATAAGCCTTCTCTCCTTTATTAATGATCCAAAATGAGTTACAAGTTATAGAGCTTTATCCCCAATTTGGTTTAGGGTTTTTAGAAGACTTGATTGCAATTAAGAAAGAATTAGTAGAAGAAATGAATTTAGGATTCCAGAATTCCCTCTCCAAAACCGGACCCCTTAGGTCTTATTTATAGATGTAGATCGGCCCTCTTACACGCCTATGCTTTTGACTCGATCGAAGGGACCCTCTTTATATGTCGCTCCAAGCCTTTCGGCTTAATCGAAAGGCCATGTCTCCTTTCGACGTTGTCGAAAGGCTTCTTTTTGTGCTATTAAATATACTCTTACGCTTCCTTTATCTTTTCCCAGACCTTTCGACTGACTCGAAAGGGTCCTTTGACAACCTTTCGCCTTTGTTGAACTTTAAGCACTACTTCCTTCATAACACCTTTCGACGCTGTCGAAAGGTTTCCAAACGTGCCTTTTATTTCATGTTGGCTTGCTGCTACTGGAAATAAGATAAATGCCTCCAACTCCATTGATAGGTTTCTTATACCGGTTTCAAACATATTGAAATACCAATGGTTTCGATGATGTTGGGTAGCCTTCGAATTCTTGCCTGAGAATTGAGGCGGAACCTTCCCCTAATATTATCGGCCTTGATTGGTTCGAAAGGCTTGTAAATGCTTTCAAAAGGGTTATGATAAGAGCAAAACCTTTAGTTCCAAAAGGTTTAGCTCATAAGTGGAAGATTATCATCCACTGCCTTTGAAAGGGGTTCCGAAGCTGTGTTTGATTATTTATCTGTGTCGAAAGGTTGGAAATGGCGGAAGGATATTTCTGTTTCCATCTGAATCGAAAGCTTCCACACTGTAAGAGCGGCTGGTGCCTTTGACTCTTTTGAAACCTTCTTATTGCCTTTGAAACGTTTTCTTACGACCTTTGTTTAAACATATGCATGTTGCTTCATCGAAACATCACTCTCATTAACCTTCTTTCATACTTCTGCTCTTGAGTGGTTTTTATGGCTAACACTTTGCCCCCCCCCCCCTGTATGAAAGAAGCTTTTGTTCTTTAGGACAAAAATATCAGTACTTTCTTACTCTTCACAACTTTATTTTTCTTTCACAATTCAAAGTAAGTGATATTTGTTTTTGTTAGCTTATCATCATACTTACATGCATGTTTAATATAAATTAGTATATTAATGCTTTCATATTTGGACAGTTAGTTGATCATAATCCTGATTCAATAGATATGAAACTTGCAATCAGTAGCTACTAATGTATATAATAGATGTAGTTTACGAACTTCCTATGGGCAATAGCCAATAGCTGCAAACAGGGACAATGAGTTATTATTAGAAATAAGCCTTTGTAGCTCATCCACCCTATCATATATTCTTGAAACTTTTCCATAAATTTGATTGAGCTTGAAGCCTTCATTCAGTTGTTGCTGAGCATCATTTAGAGTTATAAAACTTCAATTCTAAACTTGGCATTAAAAAGACCAGCTCAAAATTTTCGACTGTCTGTAGTAGTGTCAACTCTATCACATCATACCCCCAGCTTGGGATTAAGAAATAAATAAATATATCCCAGATTAGGGTATTAACTTGCGAAGTTTGGAAGTTGGTAATGAGGTATCCCAAATCCAAATAACAATATCCAAAAATAGCCCTTCGTGGGGAATTTCTAAGCTTATATTCAGGCTTTTATGGTAAATTAAATAAAAATTAGTAAATATTTTCTTTATTTCAAGGTCTGAGCCCAGATCAGGGTATATGTCAGACAATTATCTTTATAAAGGAATCTTCAACCCAGATTAGGGCATGTGTTGTGTAAGCAGACATCCATAGTAATTGTTGCCAAGATAGAAATCCTTTCCCCAGATTAGGGCATATGTTGGACAACCAGAAGTCAATGGGAATTATCTTTATAAAAGGAGCCACAAACCCAGATTAGGGTATTAAGCTGGAAACAAATAATGGTCCCGAAATCCAGATTCGAGTATAAAACCTGTAAGTGATTGATAATGTCCCAATACCCTTATTCGGGTATAATATAGATAGTTAGTGATTGATAAAGACCTGAAACCAGATTCGGGTATTAGTAAGTGAAGTCTTGAAATGAATGTCCCGAAACCCAGATTCGGGTATTAATTGATGAAATTCAAATATGAGAAACCCGAAACCCAGATTCGGGTATTTAATAGATGATGTTTAGAAATGAAAGTCCCGAGACCCAGATTTGGGTATTAATAGTGGAGTTTTGTTCTACTCCTTTGATGCATGAACCCTTCAGGTCTTGTATATATAGAGATAATCTCATTAGCTGCCTCTTGAACTTGGACGTCTTAGTCCATAATCGGATATGACGTTTCTCAGGCTTGGACATTTTAGTCTCTTGTAGATATGTCGTTTTATCAGGCTTGGACATCTCAGTCCATTGTTTGATGAGCCTCTTCTTGGGCTTGGACGTCTTAGTCCATTGTTTGATGGGCCTCTTCTTTGGCTTGGACATCTTAGTCCATTATTTGATGGGCCTCTTCTCGGGCTTGGACATCTTAGTCCATTGTTTGATGTGCCTCTTCTTGGGCCTGGACGTCTTTGTCAATTGTTTGATGGGCCTCTTCCCGGGCCTGGACGTCTTAGTCTATTATTGCCTGGTGCTCTTGGTTAGCTCATCTTAGAGGCTGGTACCAAGGACTTACCCGACCTCCCTCTAGGAGGCGCCCTGCCCTGGCCCTTTTGCGACGTAGACATGGGCTTGTTTGTTGCTTTACCCTAGCCATCTTATAGCATGGATAAAGGCTTACTCCGTCCTCCTTCCAGGAGGTGCCTTACCCTGGCCATAGCATGGCACATATAAGGGTTTGTTCGGTGCTTTACCTTGGCCATCTTATGGGATGAATAAAGGCTTACTCCATCCTCCCTCCAAGAGGTGCCTTGACCTGGCCATCTCATGGCGTGGCTAAAGGCTTACCCCCTCCTTCCAGGAGGAGCTCTACCTTAGCCATCTCAGCACTGACAGAGGCTTTCTACCATCTTAGGTAGTCTACCAACTTAGGTAGTATCCAAATATAAGGAGCATTTCACTCCCAACCATGAAGATTTTCTTTTTGAAGAAAGAGATGCTTTATTCATTCATCTTTGGAAAATATGGCCTCAAATGTTTGGCATTCCATGTTCTCGGAACCATATTACTGTATGGCCAGCATAATTTGTAAGCTCCCAAGGGGATTACTTTGCAAACGATTAATGGCCCTTCCCAATTCGGTCCCAAAGGTCCATCTGCGGGGTTTTTCGTATTTTCCTTCACTCTTCGAAGTACCAAATTTCCTTCATGAAATGACCAATTTCTCACTTTTGAGTTGTAGTATTTTGAGATTCTTCTTTGATATTCTGCGGTTCTTACCGCTGCTTCATCTCTCAATTGATGTATTAAATCTAAGGATTCTTTTTTCAGCTCTTGATTCTTATCAAATGCGTAGGCGATTCTTCAGTTTGAAGGTGTCTCAATCTCAATTGGCAACATCGCCTCACACCCATATATCACAAAGTAAGGAGTATGTCATGTTGCCGTTTTGGTGGATGTTCAATAGGCCCATAACACAAGTGGCAGTTCTCTTACCCAATTTTCTTTTGCCTCGTTTAGCCGCTTTTTCAGAATCGTCTTTATGGTTTTGTTCGCTGCCTCAACTGCCCCATTCGCTTTTAGATGTGCAACTGATGAAAAACTTTTAATGATTCCATTCTTGTGACAAAAGCGGGTGAATTATTTGCTCCCAAATTATGTCCCATTGTTAGAAATTACCTTTTGGGGAATTCCAAATCCAGTTATGATATTCTCGATAACGAATCTGAGCACCTTCTCAGAAGTAATCTTTGGAAGCGGCTCCACTTCAACCCATTTGGTGAAATAGTCTATGGAAACTACAACATACTTTGCCTATCCTTTTGAGATTGGCAATGGGCCGGTTAAATCTATTCCCCATACATCAAAGGGCCATGGACTTGTTATGGGAGTCAACTGACTTAGGGGCAATCTAGGAATCTTTGAATATTTCTGACACTTTTCGCATCTTTTCACATATTCGATGGCTTGGCTTACCATATGCGGCCAATAAAATCCCTACCTCATTATTTTCTTTGCCAACTTTGTTCCATTTGAATAATCCCCACAAAATCCTTCATGTGCTTCAGCCATTAATTTTATTCCTTCGTTCATGCTTACACATCTTAGATAGGGAAGAGCATATCCTTTTTTATAGAGGATTGCATCCATTATTATGAAGGTTGGAGCTTATCTCTTGATTTCCTTGCCTCACCTCTGTCTAATAGGAGTGTTCCTTTAATAAGGTATTCTACAATGGGTGACATCCAGATGCCATCATATATGTTATTTGGACTAGGTTGGTCGACCCTTTTATCCGATATTTCTTTATTACTTTCTCTTCTCTCTTCCCCTTGAGATTTTGCTTTAGACCTTGTCAGAACTAAAAATTCTTTCCCCTGTTCGGATGCCTCTTCTTCAATACTTGGAATTTCTTGATATCCCACTAGAACAATACGTGTCTCTGGGGCTCCCTTGAGCTTTCTAGTTTTGCTAGGGAGTCTGCTTGTGAATTTTCTGCTCTTGGGACTTGGTGTATTGAAAAGTCTTCAAACAAAGCAAGCATTCTTACTATCTTTTTCACATATAAGGACAGCTTGGGATCCTTTGTTTGATATTCCTGTTTCACTTGGTTCACCATTAGCTGAGAATCACTAAAGATCTGTATCCGTGGAATTTTGAGTTCTAATGCCAAGGTTAATCCCCCTACCATAGATTCTTATTCTGCCACATTGTTAGTTGCTAGAAACCCCAATTTCATGGCATAATGTAAACGATGTCCATCCGATGTGATGATTACGTATCCTGCACCGGCCCCTTGTTCGTTTGATGCACCATCAGTGAATAATTGCCACATGGCTTCTGATCTTTCTCCTTTTTCGACCGCTCCTTAATAAAGTTAGTGCACTCACTAATGAAGTCTGCTAATGCTTGCCCCTTGACTGCATCTCGTGGTTGAAATTCTATGTCATATTGGCTGAGTTCGATTCTCCATTTTACCAACCTTCCTGAAGTTTCTGGTTTACTAACTTGCTTAAGGGGAAAATTGGTCAATACCTTGATCGGACGTGCTTGGAAATATGCTCCAAGCTTTCGCGCTATTAGAATAAAAAAATAGTCTGACTTTTCCATCACTGGATATCGGACTTCTACATCCTTCAACCATCTGCTCACATAATATACTGGAAGTTGTGCTCCATTACCTTCTCTAATTAATACTGAGCTAACTGCGTGCTCTGAAACTGCCATATATAGGTATATGGTTCCCCATTCTCGGGACTTGAAAGTACTGGAACCTTTTCCAAGTGGAATTTTAGTTCCTGAAAGGCTTTTCTATAATCTTCCCCCCATTCAAAGTTCCTTTTCTTCTTAATTACATCAAAGAAGGGTATACACTTATCGGTAGCCTTAGAGATAAATCTGCTTAGGGCAGCCACCCTTCCATTCAAACTCATCACTTCCTTGCTGGTTTTAGGTTCGGCCAGGTCCTTAATGGCTTGAATTTGATTTGGAATAGCTTCAATTCCTTGGGCACTTACAAGGTAGCCTAGAAACTTTCTAGAATGGACTCCAAAAGAACACTTTTGTGGGTTTAGTTTCATTTGATATTTCCGCAATACCTTAAACATCTCTTCCAAATCCTTAAGATGATTTTGGATTCTCCAGACTTTACCAGCATATCGTCCACATAAACTTTCATGTTTCGGCCGATTTGCTACTTAAACATTCGGTTGACCAACCTTTGATATGTCGCACCTGCATTTTTCAATCCAAAGGGCATTGCTTTGTTATAATAAATCCCCCACTCAGTTATGAAGCTAGTATGCTCCCCGTTTGGTTTGAACATTGGTATTTGGTTATACCCTGAATAGGCGTCCATGAGAGATAACAACTTGTGTCCACTTTTGGCATCTACTAATTGGTCTATTCGTGGCAATGGGAAACAATCTTTTGGACATGATTTGTTCAAATCCAAGTATTCAATGCAAGTCCTCCATTTTCCATTTGATTCTTTACCGATACTGGATTGGCTAACCACTTTAGGTAGTATATTTCCCAAATAAATCCATTCTCGAGGAGTCTGTTAACCTATTCTTTCAAAGCTTCTGACCGTAATTTATCCGTCTGTCTCTTTCTCTGCCTTATGTGAGTTACACTTGGGTTAATGTTGAGGGCATGACACATGACCATTGGATCAATTCCTACTATATCGGAATGTGATCAGGAAAATACATTAACTTTGAGAAATTGTATCAAATCCTTCTTTAAGTCACCTTTAAGATCCTTTCCCACCTTAACCACTTTGGTAGCATCATATGAGTCAATGTACGCTTCCCCAAGATCCTCTATGGGTTTTATCCTCTCCGTTTGCCCTCAGTAATCAAATTATGTGACTATTGGACTTTCTTCCACTGAGTTTGCATCAATTCTCTTTCTCTTGCCTCTAGAAGGAATGTACCTTTGATACATACATTTGTTACATTTATTAATTTTAATCTTTGCTTCGAATGTTGGAGGTGAAAATCCATCATCTGAAAGCTGTAAAATAGAAGAAGAATCAAAGTACGCAAAATACTCCCTTTTATACTGGTTAAGAATAACAAAATACATTTCCCGAGAGCTAAATTTCTCTCCTCGGACAGTTCCCCAGCCTCGCTTTGTCAGTAATTTTACCATGAGATATTTCGAGGAGACAAAAGCATCTATCTCATCAAGAGCTAGCCTACCAAAGAAGGCGTTGTAATAGGAGGATTGATTGATTATCACAAAAATAGTTTCAAAGTTCTACAGGTTAGTGGCACCTCCATTTGTACGAGTAGTTTTATCTGTCCCACTAGAGTTGATCCTTTGTTGTTTAATCCAAATATGGGCTCCATGCTTGGCTCCAGCTTGTCTTCAGGAATGTTCATCTGATCGAAGGCGTGCTTGAAGATTACATTGACTGCACTACTTGTGTCAACCAGTATTTTAGAGATGATAGATAATCCTATCTGTGTGGTAATCATCAAAGGATCATTATGAGGATGGTGAACCCCTTTTCTTAGTTCTTGTGGAGTGACAACCAAGTTAGGCATCTGAATGTTGAGACGTGGGTTCTTTATTGGGGGTTCCTCTTGGACAGAATGGATACCTTCCTTTGCTTCTTTAATGTACCTACTTCAGGCCCCTTCCTATTTCTTGTTAGATGCAGCCCACCATGGATCACGTCAATTCTATTGATTGGCGGGTTTAAGCTTAGGGTGTCCTCATCTTCCAACACATTTACAACATTGCTTGGATGTTTCTGTGGACCATTCTCTTTCGCTGGGTTTTCTGCTGATCCTGAACAAACTCCTTCAAATGACCTTCTCGAATCAGCTTCTGGATAATTTCAGCCAAAACCCTGCACTCATCAGTTTTGTGGCCATTAGCTTTGTGATAAGTGCAATAGTCTCCTCCCTTTTCTGTTCAAGGTTGTTCTTGGCTTTAAAGGAGACCAGAAAGTTGACTCTTTCCTTGGCTACTGCATACACGTAAGACAGTGGCCTGTTTAAAGCAACTGATGCAGCGCAATCTGCCAATTTAGGTCGCTCACGACCTAGTGGAACTTTAGGTCGCTCATGACCTATGGAAGGTCGCGCACGAGTTAACGGAGTCAGTGTTCAGGCATGTGAATGAGCTAACGAGTTAAAGAAAAAGGCGCTCAAATGATCTAACGAATTACTCATTTCTTTAGGTCGCTCTGATCTTTCGAGTACCAGTTTTTACGAGCTACGACCTATGCTAGGTCGCAGGGAAGAGTTACGACCTATGTTAGGTCGTGGAAGCGAGATACGACCTATGTTAGGTCGCTGATTTGGATGCCGCTTTATTTTAGGTCGCTGCCTTCTGTTGTTAGGTCGCTCGCTACTACATTTCGTTAAGTCGCTTATGGGGTAGGTCGCATGAGGATTTCCAGAAAGCTATTTCTTAAGTCGCATGAAGTGTTAGGTCGTTAACGACCTATACTAGGTCGCTGATGGAGGCTGATGTATTGAAGTTAGGTCGCGTGAGTTGTATTTTAGGTCGAGGTCGATCTATGTGTTGTAAATATGTGATATCATGTGTTGTAATGTGCTATATTTCGTACTGTATTGCTGTGTTGTTTCTTTAGGTCGCAGACGACCTTAGTTAGGTCGTAAGTCGTAAGTGTTAGGTCGGTGCCGACCTAGGTGTTGTAATATGTTGAGTCGTGTTGAGTTGTAACCTATATTAATAGCGAGGTGGTGTCATTTGTAAAGTTAATTTGATTTTGAATAAACTTTTGTTTGTTAGCTTTGTGCTTTCATTAAATTGGTAGTTGAGTGTGATCTCCTGTCTCCTCATTCGGCATTCGAGTGCGCTTGGATCAACGATCGTAGAAGACGATTCACAGAATCTAGTGCGCTAGATCAACGTCGAAGAATCGTAGATATTTAAACACGGTATCGTGCGCGATCAACGTGTTTGGGATAGCTAGAATCCGGTATCTTTGGATCAACAGATTTGGGACATTCAGTATCTTCTATTCCATCGATTGCTACTTTCACATATTTATCCATTTCAGTTATCCGCTGCTGCATCATTTGGTATCAGAGCTAGACTTAGCCAATCATAGCTAAGCCGAGTCTTGGAGCCAATTCTTATTCAAGAGTTCAAGCCGTGCATCACATTGTTGTTCAAAGCCGAGAGTTTGAAGTTAGAGCCGAGCAAGTTAGAGTGTTGAAGTTCAAATTTGAAGTTAAAGGTCGTGCCTCATTTGGTATCATTTTGATTTGAACAAGTCGAGAGTTGAAGTTTGTTTCATTTGACAATGCCACCAAGAAGAGCTAATCGCCATCAGAATGTTGAAGCTTTATATAGAAGAGAAGAAGCTGATGAGATGGAATAAAGAATAAACGAAAACTTTAGTGAAAAGCTTAATGAAGGGATTGGTCGATTAGAGAAGATGATGTTGGAGATGAATCAAAATCGGAGAAGGGTTTCACCTGAATCTAACCATAGGGGAAGTAGAGTTTCGCCACATTCCAATCGAGAGAGAAGTGTTGATAGTGATCATAGAAGTATGAGTCGAGATTGTCATAGAAATGTTGATGATCGAAGGCGTGATAGGAATGTGAATGATCGTGATCGGAGGAATGTAGATAGAAGGGATGCTGGTGGAAGACAGGATGGTAGTAGAGATGTTGGTGGTCAGGATCGACATCGATATACATCAGATTTTGAAGAGGAGTTTGATGGTGGTAGTGTTCATGGACGAGGACGAGGACAAGGAAGGAATCAGTCGGAGTATGATCACAAGTGGGAGTCTGAGATGAAGACTGAAATACCGGAATTCAAGGGAGGTATGCAGGCCGAGGAATTTCTTGATTGGTTAGTTTATGTTGAGGAAATATTTGACTTCAAGGAGGTTCCGGAGGATCGTAAAGTGAAGTTGGTTGCTACTAGGTTGAGGGGGAGAGCTATGGCATAGTGGCAGCAAACCAAACTTACTAGAAAGCGGATGGGGAAGTCAAGGATTGTTGCTTGGGAAAAGATGAAGAAATTAATGAAGGCTACTTTCTTACCCTATAATTACCAATCACTAATGTATCAGAGATTACAGAACCTAAGGCAAGGGACGAAGGCTGTTACTGATTATGCAGATGAGTTCTACCAGTTGATTGCACGAAATGACATTATGGAGACAGAAGAACAACTGACCGCTAGGTTTGTTGGTGGACTTAGAACACAGATCCCGGATATGGTGAACATGTTCGACCCTAGATCTGTGGTAGAAGCACATCAAAAGGCGTTGGCTTGGGAGAAACAAGGTAGCGTGGGGGAGGTGTGTTTCCAAGTTTTACGGGGTAGAACAAAGGAGCGGGTAGTAGTTCTAATATTCCAAAAACATCGAGTAAGCCAGTTGTTCATGAAGTGGCTAAACCAAAAGTCAACACCAATTTCAAATGCTATAATTGTCAAAAAGTGGGTCACAAGAGCAGCGAATGTCCAAAACCGAAGAAGAGAACTATGATTGCTGAAGTAGAAGATGAGGATGCAGAGGATGAATGTTCTAATTCACTACATGATGAGGAGGAAGAAAATGTGTCGGGAGATGAAGGGTATTCATTGATGATGAAGAGGTCGTGCTTGACACCAAAGCAGGAGGAAGAAACTAGGTGGTTAAGAAGTAACATCTTTCAATCAACATGCACTATCTTGGGAAGGGTTTGCAAGTTTGTTATTGATGCCGGAAGTTGTGACAATATTATCTCTACAGAGGCTGTGAAGAAGTTAGCATTGAAAACAGAGAAGCATCCGAAACCTTACAAGTTAGCTTGGTTGAGAAAAGGTGGGGAGGTGAAAGTTGGAAGAAGGGCTTGTGTTAATTTTTCAATTGGGAAGAAATATAAGGATGAAATTTGGTGTGATGTGGTTGACATGGATGTATGCCATCTGTTGTTGGGAAGACCATGGCAATATGATAAAGCGGTGCAACATGATGGTCGTACTAACAGTTATAGTTTCATGTTTGAAGGTACAAAAATCACTTTAATTCCTAAGAAGCGACAACACGAAGAAAGCAAGTCGGAAGAAATTGAAGAACTTAAAACTTTGCTATCTTTGAAGGAGTTTGTTAAGGAAGTAGAAGAGGAGCCCGAAGTGTTTTTGTTGATTGGACGTGAGAGTAATGAAGTGGTGGAAATTCCTGAAGAAGTAAAACCAGTACCGGGAGAATTTGATGATGTATTTCCTGAGGAGCTACCAACGGAGTTACCACCGTTGAGAGACATTCAACATCAAATTGATCTTGTTCCAGGAGCTGTATTACCTCATAGACCACACTATAGAATGAGTCCAAAAGAACATGAGGAGTTGAGAAGGCAAGTGGAAGAATTGCTTGAACTGGGGCGTGTGCAGGAAAGTTTAAGTCCTTGTGCGGTGCCAGCTTTGTTAGTACCAAAGAAGGATGGAACATGGAGGATGTGCATTGATAGTCGAGCGTTGAATAAGATTACTGTGAGATATAGATTCCTTATGCCTCGATTGGATGACTTGTTGGATCAACTTAGTGGAGCTACTATCTTTTCGAAAATTTATTTGAAAAGTGGTTATCATCAAATTCAAATTAGACCAGGGGACGAATGAAAGACCGCATTCAAGATGAGAGAAGGATTATACGAATGGCTGGTTATGCCATTTGGTCTTTCGAATGCACCTAGTACATTTATGCGGGTGATGAATTAGATTTTTAGACCATTCATTGGGAAATTCGTGGTGGTGTATTTTGATGATATACTAATATATAGTAGAAGCTCGGAAGAACACTTGCAACATCTAAAGGAAGTGTTGATGATATTGCGACAAGAACAATTTTATGCTGCAATGAAGAAATGCGTGTTCATGACGCATAGTGTTTTATTTTTGGGATATGTTATTTCGTATGGGGGTATACAGGTCGATCAGAATAAAGTTGAAGCAATCAGAAATTGGCCACAACCCAGGACGATAACAGAAGTTAGAAGCTTTCATGGTTTAGCATCATTCTACCGAAGATTTATTCCACACTTCAGTAGCGTAATGGCTCCAGTTACTGATTGTATGAAAGTGAAGCAATTTTCATGGTCAGAGGAAGCATGGGTTGCTTTTGAGGGGATCAAGGAGCTTTTGACGAAAGCACCAATTCTAGTGTTGCCAGATTTTCAGTTGTTGTTTGAATTGCATACTGATGCATCGAAGGTTGGAATTGGAGGGGTGGTGAGTCAGAAAGGTCGTCCTATTGCATATTTCAGTGAGAAGCTATCGGGAGCAAAGATGAGATATAATACATATGATGTGGAATTTTATGTTATCGTACAAGCTATCAAACATTGGAGACATTATTTGTTTCATAAAGAATTTGTGTTATATACTGATCATGAGGCGTTGAAGCATATGCAGGGACATGGCAAGATTGCGACAAGGCATGCTTCGTGGATTGCGTACTTACAACAATTTACATTTGTGGTGAAGCATAAATCGGGAATTACGAATAGAGTGGCAGATGCATTGAGTCGAAGGAATCATTTGCTGACTACAATGAAGGTTGAAGTAACGGGGTTTGATGTGTTACCAGAACTGTTTGTTGATGATCCTTACTTTGCAAAGTATGTAGATAAAGTCAAGGAGGCGAAGACGGATGAGTTTGTAATGGTGGATGGTTTTCTTTTTAAGGGAAATCGATTATGTATACCGGAGTGCAGCTTACGAATGAAGATTGTGAAGGAGTTGCATAAGGAAGGTCATGTGGGGAGAGACCGTACATTACAGTTGATTTCGCAATCATATTTTTGGCCTACTATAAGAAGAGAAGTAGAGAGGTTCGTGGAGAGATGTCATATTTGTCAAGTTTCCAAAGGGACAGCGACGAATGCGGGGTTGTATATGCCATTACCTGTGCCTATTAAACCGTGGGTTGATATCAGCATGGATTTTGTTTTGGGTTTGCCTAGAACTCAAAGGGGAAATGATTCCATATTCGTTGTGGTGGATAGATTTTCCAAAATGGCACATTTTATCGCTTGTAAGAAGACAGCTGATGCCGTCCGTGTTGCACAATTATTCTTTAAAGAGGTGTATCGATTACATGGGCTACCTGAGTCTATTGTTTCAGATCGGGATACTAGATTTCTAAGCCATTTTGGTTGAGTTTGTGGAAGACGGTTGGAACGAAGTTGAACTTTAGCAGCGCCTATCATCCGCAAACAGATGGGCAAACGGAAGTGGTAAATAGATCATTGGGAAATTTGTTGCGATGTCTTGTGCAGGATAACTTGAAGAGTTGGGATATGAAATTATGTCAAGCAGAGTTTGCACATAATCACACTATTAACCGTAGTACGGGTTTCAGTCCGTTTCAAGTTGTATACTCAGCAAGTCCAAAGGGTCCATTGGATTTGACGACAGTGCCAGATCAGAAGGAAGTTGTTAAGCGGGCTAGTGATTTTGTGACTGAGTTGCAGGAATGCCACAAAACTGTTCATGAGCGATTGCTTGCGTCAAATGAGAAGTATAAACAACTGGCAGATAAAAAGCGAAGATGTGTGAATTTCGGAGAAGGTGACTTGGTTTACGCCGTGTTGACAAAAGATCGTTTTCCAATGGGAACGTATAATAAGTTGAAAGCTCGAAAAATCGGTCCAGTGGAAGTCTTGAAGAAAATCAATGAAAATGCATATCAGTTGAGATTACCGAATGATATTCATACGTCTGATGTTTTCAATGTCAAATATTTGATTCCGTATCATGGGGATTAACTTGTTGTGGAAGAGGAAGGTGCAAATTCGAGGTCGAATTTTTGCCAATCGGGGGAGGATGATGCAGCGCGATCTGCCAATTTAGGTCGCTCACGACCTAGTGGAACTTTAGGTCGCTCACGACCTAGTGAAGGTCGCTCACGACCTATGAAAGGTCGCGCATGAGTTAACGGAGTCAGTGTTCAGGCATGTGAACGAGCTAACGAGTTAAAGAAAAAGGCGCTCAAACGATCTAACGAATTACTCATTTCTTTAGGTCGCTCTGATCTTTCGAGTACTAGTTTTACGAGCTACGACCTATGCTAGGTCGCAGGGAAGAGTTACGACCTATGTTAGGTCGCGGAAGCGAGATACGACCTATGTTAGGTCGCTGATTTGGATGCCGCTTTATTTTAGGTCGCTGCCTTATGTTGTTAGGTCGCTCGCTACTACATTTCGTTAAGTCGCTTATGGGGTAGGTCGCATGAAGATTTCCAGAAAGCTATTTCTTAAGTCGCATGAAGTGTTAGGTCATTAATGACCTATACTAGGTCGCTGATGGAGGCTGATGTATTGAAGTTAGGTTGCGTGAGTGGTATTTTAGGTCGAGGCCGATCTATGTGTTGTAAATAGGGCTGCACAAAGTATGGGTTGGGTCGGGTTTGACCAAATACTTCACCCGACCCGTATAGGTTTGGGTTAAAGGTAGTTCAACCCATATCCAACCCTATATAAGGTTGGATATAGGTTGGGTTAAAGTATGGGTTGGGTCGGGTTTAGTAGGGTTGGGTTACATTAATCTAATACAACAATGAGAATATAAAGAAAAAATTAAAATATAATATTAAAATATTCAGCTTAAAATATCAAATTTTAGCTAGCATAAATTAAATATAACTGGTTCACTACAACACATATTTATTAGAATTTCATTATAAAATACATCATACGAAATTAATTCACTACATATTAGAGTAAGAATTTCATTTCAAAATACATTAAATGCTCTTTGAAATCTCTTAGTCAGTCCTATGTATTTTGGACTGACATCAAATATGATTTTTTGGTATATTTATTCGAGAATACATAAATTTTATTCTAGATTTTAACTGTTCTAATTTTACATTGGCTGATATTAAATTAGTTTTTTTTATATAGGGCTGGGTTGGGTTAAAATAGGGTTGGATTGAACAAAATATTTCACCCGACCCGTATATAGTATGGGTTACAAATTGTAACCCATATCCGACCCGAATTAAGATGGGTTGGGTCGGGTTTATGTGGGTTGGGTTGGGTTGGTGGGTTGGGTCGGGTTGAGTATGGGTTGTGTGCACCCCTAGTTGTAAATATGTGATATCATGTGTTGTAATGTGCTATATTTCGTACTGTATTGCTGTGTTGTTTCTTTAGGTCGCAGACGACCTTAGTTAGGTCGTAAGTCGTAAGTGTTAGGTCGGTGCCGACCTAGGTGTTGTAATATGTTGAGTCGTGTTGAGTTGTATCCTTTAAAATAGCGGGGTGGTGTCATTTGTAAAATTAAGTTGATTTTGAATAAACTTTTGTTTGTTAGCTTTGTGCTTTCATTAAATTGGTAGTTGAGTGTGATCTCCTATCTCCTCTTTCGGCATTTGAGTGCGCTCAGATCAACGATCGTAGAAGCCGATTCACGGAATCTAGTGCGCTAGATCAACGTCGAAGAATCGTAGATCTTTAAACACGGTATCGTGCGCGATCAACGTGTTTGGGATAGCTAGAATCCGGTGTTTGCACAAAAAATGGGCAAACGCCTCCAAGTCGTATGATTTAGTTGATTTTATATGTTTTTTAGTGGTCGGGGTGATTTATGCAAATATGTAAAAAGTAGGGACTAAACTGTAAAAGACACACAGATTTATAGTGGTTCGGCCAGAACGTGCCTACGTCCACTTTATACGTTATTTCTACTTTCTTGTTCAGATTACAAGTACAAAGCTTTGATACAAGTATATGAAAGTTGTTTGAAAGTTCTCTCCGTGCTTGAGCTCTCAAACTTGACCTCTATTGTTGTACCTCTGCCCCTCTATTTATAGAGTGAGGTTGGGGGTAGGGGTCTTGGATGTATATAGTTGCTGGTGGGCCTGGGCTGATACAATCTGGCCTGGCAGCGTTGATCCGGTACGCCTTGGTCTGGTAGTACATTGGGAAGCGAGTTGGTTCGGTGGTAGGTGGAGTATGTTGGTTCGGTGGTATGGGAAGTAGGTTGATTAGACCGGCAGAGGTTGGTTCGGCAGGCATGGGAAGTAGTTTGATTCGGTAGTGGGTGGACCGGCAGAGGTTGGTTCGGCAGGGATGCTTTGTAGTTGGTTCGGCAGGGATTGATTGTAGTTGGTTCGGCAGGGAGTGTAGTTAGGTCTCGTCCGGTAGCATCTGGGAGGCATTTGGTCCGGTAGTGCTATTGTTTCTCCTGGTTCGGTGGGGGTAGAGACGCACCCAACATTTGCCCCCCAAAGCGGGGCAGATGACGACATACGTCGCGCTTTGTTTTCTTCAGACTGAATAGTCACACTCGGTTCTAAGTGTCGAATCGTTTGGTCCGGTCTTCCTGCGCTCTCCTATAAGTATGGGACATATGCCTCTGCGATTTCTTGCCCAACGAGATAGCCGAACCAGATTGCCGAATCAACTGTCGAATCCTGCCGAATCAGTCATTTGCCGAATCACCTTCGTCTACCGAACCAGGTGATCACCGTATGACCTTACGTGCCTCGAACTGCCGAATGAGTTTGTGAGGCATGAGTGCCGAACAAACTTTCGTGGTTTGAACTGCCGGATGAGTTTTTATGACTCGAACTACCGAACGAGTCCCAGAGTTTGAATGCCGAACGAACCTTGAACCTTTTATGTTTCGAATTACAAATGAAATTCTAGATTGTACGCACTTGCTTGTTTATATCTCTACATCCTTTGTTTTAACGACGTATTCTTCTGTGTTGCAGATAATGTCTCATAAAGTTGAAACCCGATCAGAGAAGAAGAAATCTACGGACATAAGAGAATCTCCCGTCGTGCCCCCAGTCCAGCCGAATCCAGAACGACATGGGCCCACCCCGAGATCGCTAGTGGACGGGTACGGTCCTCAAGAGCTTCTGAACTCACCTCCTGATTGCTTCCCTAGCTCTCTCAAAGGCGAGCAGCTTGATGTTATCTCCCGCTCCTTTGGGATTGACAGAGCGCGCATGCTATTGCCGGGGGAAGGAGTGATGCCATATAATCCCCCCGAAGGGTATTTCACCTATAGCCGGTATCATTGTATGTGTGGGGCCATTCCCTCGATCAATGCTTGGATAATCAGCTTCATCACCTACTTGAAGGTTGCTCCGTTTCAGCTTCAGCCTAATTCCTGCGCCATCCTGGTGAGCCTGTTTGTCATTTTCCAGAGGAGCTACGGGCGTCCTCCCTCCAACCGGGAGATTCGGTACTTGTACAATTTGAGAGGCTATAAGAAGGGGTCTCCATACATTAGTTTGGAATCAGCCGTATCTTTCAAGCCGGTCCTGGACTTATACTCGAAGTTCAGCATGTTTAAGAAAGAATGGTTTTTTATCAAGGATGACTATGTTTCCATCCGTCGCTTCACTTCTGGCTGTAAGTCTTAAGCTTATTTATAATTTCCATTCTGACCACAATACCTCTTCTTATGTGTTTTTATTTCTTGCTAGCGACAGGTGGCTTTGCGGTCATGGAGAATGATCGCCTGGTTCAGATGGCTGTGGAAATAGAAGCCATTACGGGAAGGGACATGTCGGCTTCTTACTTGATCAGGAATGCTACACTTCTGGGGCACAACCTGATCCTTCCACATCAGTCCGTGGTTAAGCAGAGAGACACGACGCAGGAGAGAGCTGCCAAAGCTACAGGAGGGGCCACAACGAAAAGCAGCAAAAGGAGACCCTTCCCGCCGCATCCAGTCGCCGAGGGGAAGAAACTCAAGAAGTCCGATGGACCCTCTCCCAGCACACATCCGGATGTTCAGGAGGAGGAGAAAGGTGAGGACGAAGGAGGTGAGGCGGAGAGCGGAAGTGGTAGAGAAGGTGACGGTGATCGTTACGGTGATGATGGTGGCAAAGGACAGGGTGGTGATGGCACCAGGGCTTTGCCTCCCGGGCAGGCGGACGTGATTCAAGAGTGGAGAGATGATGCTCTCCGCCAAGCCTTCGAAGAGTTGGAGGAAACAGAGAAGTCCAAGAAAGCTAGTAAGGTCGGGACCGGCGCCGATTTATCTTCCGAGAGCGCTTCTACTGAGGCAACTTCTGTAATTCAAGGTGAATTTCTCTTTATTCTTTTTAATTCTTGAATGATGGCTCAATACATGCTGGTGACACTTGGTTTTTATTCTAGGAGCGGGCAACACGGCCAAGACCTCAGATCTTCGGCACAGGCTTGAACAATTCAAACTCCTCAAAGCTTCCGCCAAGCCGAAGCCTCCTACTAACCGTCCTGGAGACGTAGTCGGCTATCGTCCTCTTCTTGGAGTTATTGAAGAAGATATACAAAAGAGGAAGAGGAGTCGATCTACGTTTGAATCTCTTCCTGGTCCTCCGGCCTAACTCCAGCCTATTCACGATATTACGGAGGATGATACTGAGTTTATACCTTCCCCACATCCGTCTCAGAATCCAACCGTCACCCCGATAGATCACCCTGGCTTAGTTCGCAATCCGTTTGCGGGTCATCCAGACCTGGACCCGGCCTCTCATGATATCTCCTTCGACGAGGTTACTGGTGAGCATCTTCTTCCTCGCAATCCTATGGTACGGGTGCTTGACGAAGCTAAGTCCCTGGACCTTGATTTTCTTACTACCCAGGTTGTAACTATGGGTGATGAGGCTAAGGCAAAAATTGACCGGGTTGCTGAGGAGACCAGGAAATTGATGGGGCATCATGCTCGACTAGTCAAGGCCGTGGAGGAAATTGGGAGTGCCAACATTCGGATGCGGTTAATGGTCTCCGACCAGACTAAGCAGCTTGCCGATCAAGCCATCCAAATTTCTCAGCACGAGGCTGCATCCAGGCAACTAAAGAAGACTATGGAAGTGGCCAGCAGGGCAGAGTTGCGAAAAATGGAGGCCGCATGCAAGGAGCGAATTGACATGGCCATCACGATGGTGGATGAGGTTCGTCAAGCGGACCTTGAGCGGGCGCAGGAATTATCGGGGAGACTTGAGGCCGCGGAGCTTGCTCAGTCCAGGTTGAAGGAGGAGATGGAGGCGATGAGGATATCCCTTCAGTCCGACCGCTCACGATACCGATCGGATAAGGATGCTGCCGTCGCTAAGCTGCGTGCTTCTGAGGCCCGAATGAGGGAGCTTGAGGAAAACGAGGGGATGATGGATGAGATGCTCCAGGACATGTATTTCCGCACTTGGAAGCAGGGTAATCTATCCTGGATGTATGATTACCCCCGAGTTATGGCCAGGATTTATCTCCGGGCTCTGGAGGAGGCTAGGGCTGATGCGGATAAAGAGGGTGGTGCGGTCTTCAGAATGGATGTGATCACTGCCCAGTTTACCAAGGAGGAGAAGGCAGTAGTGAAGGAGGGTATGCGGCTGCTTGCTGCTGAGGAGGCAGGTGTGCAAGTAGAGGATGATGACCAGGATGGTCAGAAAGCAGGTGCTGGTAAGTCTTCCTTTCTAGTCTTTCTGTTAACTTGGTTGCTTATCACTAATGAATTCTTTCTTTGACCAGACAGGTGGGCAACAGGACAAGGACAAAACTCCGACGCAGCCGGCTCCTTGATTTGACCTGGATATCCTTTTTGTGGACTTGACATTGTTGTATATGTTAGTCTCAAAACAGTAACGTAACTTTTAGGTTGTAATTATGCTGCTTGTAATAAACAACATTATTCTTGACTTGTAATTTTTTAACTTAGGCTGATTTTGTCCTTTTTTGAATGTTTTTGCTATTTTGACATTGTATGAGAAATATAGCTATGCGTATGCTTGTAATTCAATTGTGTTTGATGTCAAGTTCTTGCTTAAAACATAATTTCATGTCTTGCAATGTTGGTGTGATGTGTGAATAAATTATAGCCACGTGTTTATACATGAAAGAAGAAAATACCGCCCTTCATATTTTAATTGAAGATGGCAGCTTTGAATGTCTTGCGTGACTGAGTATGGAATGCGGTCCAGTATCTTGTTGTGAGTATCCGCTTCCATTAGCGAATGTCTCTTATTTTGTGTCCTGTACTTCAGGGATTGTTACAGAGGATAGGAGAAAAGTTTCTTAAATAAAATTGAAATATGTGAAATAGTAAAACTTCCAATCACGGAAGGCCTTCGATATGCTTAAGTTCGTGGCAAACGGGCTTTGTAGTCACTTTCCCTAGCTGTGGGTCTTGGAGACATTTGTCACCCATCTTACGCCTCCGCGGGGAGTTAATCTTTTTTACCACAGCCGTACTTAAGACACATCGGAGCCGAGATCGCGCACAGTAACTATCCGGGCCATTATGGCCCGTAATCATGGGTATTATTCGATTTACTGTGGCCGGCTAGCGTGGGTGTCGATCGTCAACCGTGAACTACCCCTGGCTGGCCACACCTTATGTTGAGGCTTATAGTCAGTTCACAGTTGCCGGCGAGCCGAACGCCGTAATGAGCTGCCTCGGCTATAGTCGGCCTTCTCGGTGGCTTATAATCGGCTCATTACAATTGGCTTTAAGGGCCATCACGAGCAATGAGTTAACCCGCAGCAGAGGGATGCCGGAGCAATAGTGTCTCATTGGCGAGGGCATAGATTCGCATAGTACCTGTTAGGTCTTGTCCAGGTGAAGTTGCGCTGTGGAGTGCCTTGAGTGGAAATGCTATATGCACAGGATTTTGTTCAACATAAAAGGATAAAGTTAACAAGCAACCAAGATATAAAGGAACAAGTTAAAAAAGAGACAAGGTTTTTTAAAGTGGTTCGGCACGAAAATGCCTACGTCCACTGATTCTCTTTGTTAATTCACTTCATATGGGCAGTACAAGTTAAGAAAAGTATCGACGGAGGTGTTGGATGTTCCATGCCCTCTAGAACACCTCTCCATCCACTGTTGACAAAATATAAGCTCCATTGTGGAGATCTTTATGAATTACATATGGTCCATCCCAGATTGGGTCTAGTGCTCCGGGGCGAGGGAAGATTCGCTTGAGGACAAGATCTCCTTCTTGTAAGGTACGACGCTTGACTTTGGAGTTGTATTGTGCTGCCACTTTTTGCTTGTGGGCTGCTGCTTTGAGGGTTGCATCATTTCTTCTCTCCTCAATTAGATCCAAAGACATGTGAAGGAGTTCTTCGTTCTCTTCTGGGTTATAGTGGATCCTACGGTGGGAAGGCACGATGGTTTCAACTGGGAGCATAGCCTCCGATCCGTATGCCAAAGAGAAAGGAGTATGCCCTGTTGATGTTCTGAAAGATGTGCGATAGGCCCACAGTGCCGTAGGGAGTTCATCCACCCAAGCGCCTTTTGACTTTTCGAGTTTCTTTTTGATTAGAGTTTTCAGAATTTTGTTGACGGTTTCGACTTGTCCGTTTGCCTAAGGATACGCTACGGATGAGAAGCTTTTGTGAATTCCGTGCTCTTGGCACCAGTTGGCGAACTCCTCGCTGTCAAACTGGAGTCCATTGTCTGATATAATTTTGAATGGGACTCCGTACCTGCATAGAACATTTTTGATCAAGAAGTTAATAACTTTTGCTGAAGATACTTTATTTAGGGGTTCTGCCTCCACCCATTTGGTAAAGTAGTCGACTGCCACTATAGCATATTTGGCCCCGCCTCGGCCCATTGGCAGTTTGCCGATCAAGTCAATTCCCCATACTGCAAAGGGCCAAGGGCTGGTCATTTGAGTAATCTCAGTTGTTGGTAGCTGCGGAATCTTAGCAAACTTCTGGCATCTGTCACATTTTCTGACGAAATCTAAGGCGTCCTTGCTTAAGGTGGGCCAGAAATATCCATATCGGAGTATCTTTTTTGCCAAAGTCTGCCCTCCAGTGTGATCTCCGCAGCTTCCTTGATGAATGTTGGATAAGATTTCCTTGGCTTCCCTTCCAGCGACACACCTTAATAAGGGGTTAGAGAAGCCGTGCCGATAGAGGGTGCCCTCTTGTATTGTGTAGCGGGAAGCTTTCCTCAAGATTTTCTTGACTTCGTTATGCCCGTTGGGCAGTGTGCCACTTTGTAAGTAGTTTCGAAGGGGAGTCATCCAAGTTGCTTCTTCGGTTGCAACTATCAGATTTACTTGCTCAAAACTTGGGATCAGTTGCTCTGAGATGGCTACTGCTTCGGAAATAGCACCGTCTCTCATGCTAGCTTGCTTTTCCAATTCGTCGGCCTCTTGGTTCTCTTCCCAAGGGATGTGTTTGACTAAATAGTGGTCCAATCGATCGAGAAGTAACTTGGTCTTCTTTAAATATGCTATGAGTCGTTCTTCTCGAGCCTGGAATTCTCCTAGTATTTGATTTACAATAAGTTGAGAATCGCTATGAAGACACAAAGAATTGGCTCTGATTTCTAAGGCAAGTTCTAATCCAGCTATCACTGCTTCATACTCTGCATCGTTGTTAGTGGCACTGAATTCCAACCTTATAGCATAGTGCAGCTTACTTCCCCTAGGGGTGATTATTACCACACCTATCCCCGAGCCTTGTTCGTTTGATGCACCATCCACAAAGAGGTTCCACTTGATGTCTTCTGCTATCTCTGATTGCTCCTTACCTTCGTTGGTAGTGAATTCGACAATGAAATCGGCCATGGCTTGCCCCTTGATGGCGGTGCGAGGTTGGTAGGTAATATCATATTGACTTAGTTCAATGCACCATTTAAGTAGTCGTCTGGAAGTGTCGGGACGATGGAGTACCTACCTCAGCGGTTGATCGGTCAGAACTCTGATGGAATGGGATGGAAAATAGTGTCGCAATTTTCGTGATGCGATTAGTAGACAACATGCTAGCTTCTCAAGTTTAGGATATCTGACTTCTGCCCCTGTAAACCTCTTACTTACAAAGTATACTGGCCGCTGCGTGCGGTTGTCTTCTCTTACCAAAGCAGCGCTTAGAGCATGAGATGATACAGCAAGGTATAGGTATAACTCTTCGCCTTCGTTTGGAGTCGAGAGTACCGGCGGTTTCTAGAGGTGTTCGATTAAGTTAAGGAAAGCGGTTAAGCATTCGTCAGTCCATTCGAACTTTCCTTTGTCTTTCTTTAGAGCTTCGAAGAAGGGGACGCACTTGTCCGTTGCTTTGGAGATGAATCGGCTTAGGACGGCCACTTTCCCATTCAGGCTTTGCATTTTCTTTCGAGTGGAAGGTATTTTGATATCTTTTAGAGCTCGGACTTGTTCAGGGTTTGCTTCAATCCCTCTGGCATGGACGATGAATCCCAAGAACTTTCCCGATGATACTCCGAAGGGGCATTTTAGAGGATTAAGTTTCATTCCATACTGGCGAAGTACTTCAAACATCTCGCCCAGGTGGCTTACGTGATCGTCGGCTTTCCTTGACTTTACCAGGATGTCATCCACATACACTTCCATAGTTTGTCCTATTAGCCCTGCAAACATCTTGTTGATGAGGCGCTGGTAGGTGGCTCCTGCGTTTTTAAGTCCGAAAGGCATTACCTTATAGCAGTACAAACCCCGGTCAGTGATGAAACTAGTGTGGTCTTGATCGGGAGCATGCATAGGAATTTGGTTATATCCTGAGTATGCATCCATAAAGGATAAGAGTTCGTGCCCGGCTGTGCTGTCTACAAGTTGATCGATTCGGGGAAGTGGGAAGCAATCCTTCAGGCAGGCGTCATTTAAGTTGGAGAAGTCAATGCATGTTCGCCACTTCCCATTAGCCTTCTTTACCAGCACCGGGTTGGCGATCCACTCTGGGTAGATGGCTTCTCTTATGAAGTCATTGGCAAGTAGATTCTTTACATCTTCATCGAGGGCTGCTGATCGTTCTGCCCCCATACTTCTCTTTCTTTGTTTTACGGGCGCCTTGGTAGGATCAATGTTTAGTACATGGCATGCTATGTCAGGGGAGATTCCGGTCATGTCAGCATGTGACCATGCAAATACATCCAAGTTGTGGCGAAGAAAGTCGATGAGTTGTTCCTTCAACTCTGCTTTTAGATGGGACCCGATTTTCAATAGTCTACTCGAGTCATGTTTGTCTACAGATACAAATTCCATAGCCTCTGCAGGCTCGGCGGTGGCCTCCTCCTCTTTGTCCCTGGGGTCCAATTCATTGAAAGGGTCGCTGGTATACCAAAGAGGAGGGGCTTTCTTTAGTTGCTATGCTTCCAAACTTTTTGTGCAGAGGGCAACCTCTACATTCTTCCCTTTATCCTTTCTGTGGTTGTTGCGAAGTTCAGTTACATAGCAGTCTCGAGCAACGTCCTGGTCTCCCTCTACTTCCCCTACTCCATTGTCCGTTGGAAATTTCATCTTTAGGCACCATGTGGCCAGGACAATTTGGAAGTCAGACAAGGCTGGCCTTCCTAAGAAGGCATTGTAGGCCGAGTGGTTTTCTATCAGCATAAATGTCTGTTTCCGTACAACGGAGCGGGGATGACTTCCAATTTCAATAAAGAGGTCCAGTTGCCCGAGGGTCATCTTCGCATCTCCAGTGAAACCATGTAGTGGTTTATTGCAGGGAGAAACTTCCTTTATTGATAGTTTCATTTTGTCGAAGGCATGCTTGAATAAGATATTTACTGAGCTTCCAGTGTCTACTAGAATTCGGAAAACTTCGGCTGGACCGAGCCGGGCAGAGATAACCATGGGATCCATGTGAGGGTACTGCCTTCCCTCTAGGTCATGCCTACTGAATGTGATGCCATTACTCTCTTTCCGCTTCGGGTGGCATTCTTCTATAACAGAATTAACATAGTCTTCATTGTTTCTAAGCGACTTTCCATATTTTTCCATCTCTTCCCAGCTTCTGTCGGCGATGTGTGGTCCTCCCGAGATGGTATGGACCACTATCTTCTCTTGACTAGAGCCGCTAGTGTTGCGATTTCCTTTGCCTATCTTTGGTGAGGGTTGCCTTGGGTTCTCATTGGCAGGAGCTGGAGTCCTATTATGACCTTTTACATAGCGTTCCCGTCTCTTTCTTCTGATGTGTTCTTCAATCAAGTCCCGGAGGTGATGGCATTCATTGGTATCATGCCCACGAGATTCGTGGAAGCGGCAAAACTTTCCAGATTTCTGTGCGTTATCTGATTCCTTCTTGTATGGTGGGCGTTTGTATCTAACTTCGTCTTGGGTGGCAAGGAAGATGTTTTCGATGGTTTCATTCAAAGGATTGTAAGCGTCGAATCTCGGTCCTGGCCGATATAGGCGTTTTTCGCCCTTCTT
The DNA here is from genome assembly GCA_030737815.1 of Allium fistulosum. NCBI lineage: Eukaryota > Viridiplantae > Streptophyta > Magnoliopsida > Asparagales > Amaryllidaceae > Allium > Allium fistulosum. The sequence continues at coordinate 202,424,639 of CM060904.1, read as the reverse complement.
GCCCCAGCATTGTCTCTAGAATCACTTCTTCGAACGTCCTTTGCTACAGCAGGCGTGTTGCAGTGAGCTGCCTTATTTTGTTGCCCTGACTGCCCCTCAGTGGCAGCGTCTTCAAGCCTCATATATTTCCCGGCTTCATGGAAGAAATCGGGTAAAGTAGTTGGTTTTTCTTTTGTCAATCTTCTGGCAAATTTAGTATCCGGATGCACACCACTACAGAGGGCCATTAGGATAAGCTTCTCATCGACATCTTGGATTGCGGCCGTTGTGGCATTGAATCGGGTTAGGTATTGCTACAGCTTCTCTCCAGGTTTCTGTTTGATACTGGATAAGGAATAAGCGTCCTTGGGTTGTTCCACATGAATGCGGAACTGGCTGATAAACTTTTCTTTCAATATCTCCCACGAGCTGATGGATCCTTGGGTAGATGGTAGAACCAGGAGGTGGCTAGATCTGCTAAGAATAGTGGAAAGCATTTGCACAGTACTCCCTCTGTTGCCCCGCTCATGAGCATATGCTGTGTGTATCTCTGCAAGTGTACAACGGGGTCAGAGGTTCCTTTGTAAGGTTCCATTGTTGGCATTTTCCATTCTCGGGGGGTGATACCAATTTCGATATTGCGGGTGAAAGGGCTGGTTACCCTAGCGCCTATCCCTCGATCTCTTTGATCCCATTGGACGCTCTCTCTGAACAAGCGTGCCATCCTTTCATCAGAATTTGGAGCAGATAGAAATGAGTTCGGTTCTGTTCTGTAGGATTGATTCCGTACAGATGACCTGTAGGGATGGTATCGTCTATCATTCCTCATATTTTCCAGTGGCTACCTCTGGTCTTCTGGGAGCATGCTAGGGTCAGCTACAGTTGGCCCTTGCCTTGATCTTCCCCTGCTGGGTTCTGATCTAAGCACTTCCTCGGGTCCAACTTCGGGCTGGACTCCAGCTCGGCCCCGTACATTGGTGTTTCCATGGTTAGGTAGTACGACGGGCTCAGCTACAGTTGACCACCGTCCGGTACCTCCCCCGTTGGGTTCGGTTCCAAGCATTTCCTCAGGCCTAACTTCAGGCTGTGCTCGATCTCGGCTCCTACCATGGTCGCTTCTGTCGTTAGCTCCTTCGAAGAAGGAAGATCTTTGTTGTCTCTGAGATCCTCCAGACTGGGACTCACCCCATGATTTAGTGTTGCGGTTGGACTCTTCAGCATCCCTTAAGCGTGACATGAGATGGTCCACCAAGGCTTCCTGCTGGGACGTGAAGCGGTTAGTCACTTCAGCCACAACCCTGTCTAGATCTGCCCTAGTAATTGCTGTCGGCTGTTCCGCGGTAGGGGTGGTCGGATTTTCCTGACCTTCAATTGGTACTGCTGCTGGAGGGGGACGATTTACTTGATCTGTGACCACTGGATCTGGAAGACTGCTGGTTGCAGTGTTTTTTCCTTTGTTAACATCTTTCTTTTGCTTGGGAGGCATGTTTTCCAAGCAATGAACGATGCTGTTAGGAAGAAGGTTAAGTGGAAGAAGCTGAAGCTTCAAGCTTCTAGTTCTCAGTGAAAGCACCAAAATGTTTGCACAAAAAATGGGCAACGCCTCCAAGTCGTATGATTTAGTTGATTTTATGTTGTTTTTAGTGGTCTGGGTGATTTATGCAAATATGTAAAAAGTAGGGACTAAACTGTAAAAGACACACAGATTTATAGTGGTTCGGCCAGAACGTGCCTACGTCCACTTTATATGTTATTTCTCCTTTCTTGTTCAGATTACAAGTACAAAGCTTTGATACAAGTATATGAAAGTTGTTTGAAAGTTCTCTCCGTGCTTGAGCTCTCAAACTTGTCGTCTATTATTGTACCTCTGCCCCTCTATTTACAGAGTGAGGCTGGGGGTAGGGGTCTTGGATGTATATAGTTGCTGGTGGTCCTGGGCTGATACAATCTGGCCTGGCAGCGTTGATCCGGTATGCCTTGGTCCGGCAGTACGTTGGGAAGCGAGTTGGTTCGGTGGTAGGTGGAGTATGTTGGTTCGGTGGTATGGGAAGTAGGTTGATTGGACCGGCAGAGGTTGGTTCGGCAGGCATGGGAAGTAGTTTGATTCGGTAGTGGGTGGACCGGCAGAGGTTGGTTCGGTAGGGATGCTTTGTAGTTGGTTCGGTAGGGATTGATTGTAGTTGGTTCGGCAGGGAGTGTAGCTAGGTCTCGTCCGGTAGCATCTGGGAGGCATTTGGTTCGGTAGAGCTATTGTTTCTCCTGGTTCGGTGGGGGTGGAGATGCACCCAACATCCGGTATCTTTGGATCAACGGATTTGGGTCATTCAGTATCTTCTATTCCATCGATTGCAACTTTCACAGATTTATCCATTTCAGTTATCCGTTGCTGCATCAGCAACTATGTTAGCTATTGGTTCTTCCCATCTCGTTCTTTCATGGCTACGGTCTTGGTCAAATCTCCCCCTTCTTTCTTGAGGATAGTTTTCTTCTTGGCATAGTAAAGCTCATCCATCCGGATGAACTTGTCAGCTTGGAAATGGAAGTCTTGTAAGTCTTTGCAGCCGTTAACAAAGAGTTGCTTCTAGAAGGGGGTGTTTTCAATTAAGCTAGTATGAACAACTATAAGCTTATCTCGATCGTCCATGTCTTTGGCCTTTAAAGCTTTAGCATTAAACCTCCTCAGGGTAATCTCCCAAGACTCTCCCTGTCTTTGTTTTATATTGGCCAAAACTATGTAGTAGATCGCAGGATCTTTACAAATGCATAATTAGGGAGAAAATTCATAAGAAAACTGCTACCATGAGTATATAGTTTTCTCTCGGTACTTCCTGTACCATTTTGTTGCTGCTCCCTGGAGAGTGACTGGGAAAAATTGGCATCTGACAGCTCTAGATGAATTGTACAAGTCCATTTGGTAGTCAAAAGCCATCGGATGATCATTCGGGTCTGTAACCCCATGATATTTCATTGATGGGATCTTGACATTTGGCGGGATAACTGTAGCCATGACCTCATCAGTGAAGGGAGGCACTCTTTCATTGTCATTAACATTCTCGTCCATTGTTCTCTTCCCTTTTGAATTCATAACATCATTTATCGCCTTTTCAGCAGCACCTTTTAGGTAAGCTTCGACATTGCCATATTTTTTCGATGTTGAACTACCAGATTTCTCAAGTGATTTGTCGAGAATTCTTCTCTGATGGTTAGCTTTCGATTATGGGAGTTCTTACTTCTTCGAGGACATCAGATCCACTTTGCCTTTATACTCGTTGGAATTAGATTTTAGATTCATTTTGGGGGAGACCACCTCTTCCCCGTGAGTTAGCTTTGGAGTTTTCGAATATTTTTGAGATAGGGCCATCTTAAGTAGCTCCTACATCTCCTGCAGCTGTTGTTCCAAGTATTTGATTTTAGCTGTATTCTCCTCTTGTTGTGATGGTGACGAAGTTTGTCCAGGAACGGCCCCATCAAAATTAAAAGATGGAGCTATATTATCCTCCAATGTGGTGGTGTGTATTTCTCCTTCCTCAATTCCACTTAATCGTTTAGATCTCATTTTTCTTATGCAAAAGAAATGAGTCACAATTAGTCTGTAATTTAACCACAAGGTCGGAGGTTCAAGCCCTCCTTCTAGCGCCAAAAATGTTAACAAGAAAACTTATCAACATCCCCGATTCTATGTGAAAGGTATTTAAACCCAAACGAAACCAAGTTGTTGGAAAGGTCTCTTCTCCCGAAACATACCTTTCGATTAGATTGACTTAGTCGAAAGGGTTTTAAATGATAGCCCTACCTTTCAACCGGAGTGACTTAATCGGAAGGGGTTAGAAAATAAGTTCAGGAATGCAAGCTAAGACAATAGCATTCTGCTCAAAACCATCCCTTTGAGTGAATCAGAAGTGGCTGATCAATTTAGCTTTTCATTCCTTTTGATTATGACGAAAGGTTTGGTTCCGACACTCTTTCGATCATGTCGAAAGGTATTATGTCGACCTCCTTTCGATCATGTCAAAAGGTATTAATAATATAACTCGATCGCTCTCGACTTCTTGGTTTAGCTTCTGTTATTAGGGAACCCCTTCGAAAGGGTTTCAAGTGAAATTGGGGATAAACCCTCTTTCGAATGAATTCCTCTCTGATTCATTGTTAGTCATTTACAAATTGGGATCCTATCGAAACACCCCTTTTATTGGGTCGAGAGGGGCCCTATTCTTTCGAATCGGATCCAACTTGTAACTTTCTAAGCTTTGCTTCATTTTCATGGATAAATCGACCTGGATATCCCCCAATTTCATAAACTCATCCTTGTCGAAACCCCATCATCATTCTTGCTTTTATTTTTGGTTTTGATGATGATGTGTTTCGACTATATGTACCCAAGTCGTTCCTTTGCATTGCATAGACAAAAGGAAATTAAGAGAATATGTTAGAATCATGTGCAATTGATCATTAGACTAGCTAATGATCTAAATGATCTTCCTCATCATCAAAATCCTTATTGAATAAGCCTTCTCTCCTTTATTAATGATCCAAAATGAGTTACAAGTAATAGAGCTTTATCCCCAATTTTATTTAGGGTTTTTTTAGAAGACTTGATTGCAATTAAGAAAGAATTAGTAGAAGAAATGAATTTGGGATTCCAAAATTCCCTCCCCAAAACCGGACCCCTTGGGTCTTAGTTATAGATGCAGGTCGGCCAACTTTCGCACCTATGCTTTCGACTCGGTCGAAGGGACCCCTCTTTATATGCTGCTCCAAACCTTTAGTCGAAAGGCCATGACTCCTTTCGACGTTGTCGAAAGGCATCTTTTTATGCTCTTTGATCTACTCTGGTGCTTCCTTTATCTTTTCCTAGACCTTCCGATTGAGTCGAAAGGGTCCTTTGACAACCTTTTTCCTTTGTTGAACTTTAAGCACTGCTTCCTTCATAACACCTTTTTACACTGTCGAAAGGTTTCCAAACGTGCCTTTTCTTTCGTGTTGGCTTGTTGCTATTGGAAATAAGGTAGAAGCCTCTGACTCCGTCGATAGGTTGCTCATACCGATTTTGAACATATTGAAGTACCAATGGTTTTGATGATGTTGGGTAGCCTTCGAATGCATGCCTGAGAATTGAGGCGGAACCTTCCCCTGATATTATCGGCCTTGACCGGTTCGAAAGGCTTGTAAATGCTTTCAAAAGGGTTATGATAAGAGGGAAACTTTTAGTTCCAAAAGATTTAGCGCGTAAGTGGGAGATTATCATCCATTGCCTTCGAAAGGGGTTCTGAAGCTGTCTTAGCTTATTTATCTTTGTCGGAAGGTTGGAAATGGCGGAAGAGTGTTCCTATTTCCATCTGAATCGAAAGCTTCCACACTGTAAGAGCAGCTGGTGCCTTTGACTCCTTCGAAACTTTGTTATTGCCTTCGAAACGTTTTCTTATTACCTTTGTCAAAACCTATGCCCGCTACTTCATCGAAACCTCACTCTCGTTAACCTTCTTTCGTACTTTTGCTCTTGAGTGGTTTTTATGGCTAACAGTTCGTACCTTTGCTTACACAAATTTAACTTGTTAATTTCATGACTATATACGTTTATTTACGCTATTTTATATCAAACTACCTATGTGCTTCCAATTAGAATTCTATGTATATTTCAAACTATCAAATAAATTCAAGGCGAAATAAAGGGTGTTTGATTTCTTCTTATATCCAAACCAAACCAAACCAAACATTATCAATAAAAATTTATCTTCATAGATTTGATATGAATTTCAGCAGTCTATCCTATTTTCCTTTATCAATAATTATTCTGTTAAACTAACAATTAGTAATTTCCATTATCATCGCTTATTTTAATTCATAGCTAAAATGGTAATTCAAATTAAATTTAAGTTGGAGTTATTATTAGATTCAACAATTATATCTACAAGTCATACAGAATCATAAAGGAACCAAATTACTTATGATCAACATAAATGTTGTAATCTATTCACTCACCTTTTAAAAGCTATCTTCCTCCTAACTTGATTTGAATCGCCGTCCTTCCTTTCTCTATTTCTTCTAATCTTGATTTTCTCGTTTTAACTTGATTTTCTCTTTTTTATTTGATTTTTCTTTATATTATTTTTATTTTGATGTAGAACCTTTTGAAGAGATAGAAAAGTTTGCTTAGATTGAGGAGTTTCAGAGAGAGACAGAGAGAGAGGTAGAGTGAAGAAATGTACGTGATGGTGAGGGATTGAAATAATAATGGACGCTATGGTCTAATTTATAGCTAAAAACTAGGGTTTTCTAACTTATGCCCAAAATCAATATTTACGAAAATGCCACTGATTAATTTTTTCGCTATATCCAATCCGTTTTATGAAATTTAACAAGTTGTATGTGTTTTCTAACTATTAATGACATTCCAGACACAATGCAATAGGTCCCGACGCTTAATTTCAAAATTTTTGAAAATTTATATTTTAATCCTTTAATGTAAAATTACATTTTTGCCCATATTGTTACTTTAATTTATTATCAAAATTTTCAAGATGTTACATTCTCCTCCCCTTAAGTGGGTTTCGTTCGCAAAATCTCTAAGGATAGGAAAATGTAATTCGCTCATACAACCAATATCTATAACCATCTACTCAACCGTTAACCATTTGTAAACATTGTTATTAAATTCAAAATTTCTAAAGCACTATATACACATATGAGTGGAGTGCATATGAATATATGGATAAGGTAAAATTAGGCGGTCTCCCGAACTAGTCGACCTCTTGAAATGCAAGTGCTTATGCCATGTATGCAAAATCTCTAAGGATAGGAAAATGTAATTCGCTCATACAACCAATATCTATAACCATCTACTCAACCGTTAACCATTTGTAAACATTGTTATTAAATTCAAAATTTCTAAAGCACCATATACACATATGAGTGGAGTGCATATGAATATATGGATAAGGTAAAATTAGGCGGTCTCCCGAACTAGTCGACCTCTTGAAATGCAAGTGCTTATGCCATGTATGTAAAATGTATGCTACTTCCTATATTTGCAATTATATATGAATAAACAACCATTCAATACATATGCAAAAAATGCAACAACCATCTGCATATAACTGATAAAATAAAATGAGTAAAGTAGTGTGTGTTGAAGGCTAACCTAAATATATCAGCCCATAGGTGCAATGCTAACTAATACAATTCATTCATTACTAATCATCATCGCAAACATGCCCTAGCAATATGTTCACAACCATGCCTAGTATCCAAACATTCCTATCTATGGAATATTCTAAGCTAAATACTATTTGCACTAGTAATTATACTAACTTAGATGGAAATGTACTAGAAAAGAGCTTTGGATGGGTAGCTTGGATTTTCTCCTCGGGATCCTATATACTCTCAACTGGATCATCCCCCCATCGGACTCTAACCAATTTAATTATTTTATTGCGAAGTTGTCTTCTTCCAAGCTCAATAATAATGATAGGTGCATGATGAAGACATTTTGAACACCCGCCAACTTTTTAGGAAGCTCCATTCTATATGCTAACTTCCCTACTCTCTCTGTAACATTCCGTATCTGGAGGCCAAAAGCTAAGCATTGTGGATGCTGCAGTCATCCATAGTATTAACTTTCGATGATGAAATACGGTAATGTTAATGGTATCCATAATATCAGAAGAACTTGAATATGAACAAAATCACAAATTTCCAAAATCAATAATTTTGGTGATTATATTTCAAACAAACCATATCCAAGTCACAAAAATCCCAACATATTCCTAGGCAATAATCAAATATAATTACAACAATACGCCAAGAGCGACATATGAAGATGCCTCCTTGGATGATCAAAGCAATATAGACATAAATGTCTTAATACACAGTGGAAACAAATTTAAAACAGAATTCCTAAATTTATCCGTCAACTACCTGCTCGTCTTTGGAAGCTTATTTTCCAAAATCAGCTAAAACCTGAAAACCTAAACCCTCAGCCTACTCAAATCAATTTTGAGCACCCGAGAGTTTAAGGGGAAAAAAAACTTCGAGCCAGACATAAAGCCTGGTATGAATAATTTCTGTTACATCTCTGTTTACTGATATATAGTGAGACCACGCCGCTTAGTGGAACGGGTTTCCCCTCATTAATATCTCTTTTCAAAACATATATTTTTCAATTCCTTTCCTACAACCAAACTGGTTAATCAACTGATTATAATAATAATATAGCAAGATCCATTATGCTAAAACATAAATAAATGGACCATCTGTCCTAAATCTGAGCTAATTGCTCCTTTTTGGATTAGCTGTCCTAAATCTAATTATACCAAAATAGTAATATCCTTTATGCTAAATAATGGACTATCTGTCCATAAAACAGGTTAAAAAGGGTGGAGTAACTGTCCTTAAGAAGTAGCGAGGCCCGTTATGCTAACAAATGAACTAACTATTCATATCTGGGCTAACTACCTTATCTGGACTAACTATCCTCTGGGTTGACTTCCCTTAAAATGGACTGACTGTTCGAATTTAAATGAGCCGACTGCTTGAATTTTCTTTGGGTTAACTACTCTTTAAATTTTCCTTGAAAACCTTTTCAAAATGATTTAGTCCGTCAAATCATATATATACAAGTAAAATATGTCTTTAGCCTTACTCTAAGCTATTTTTCCATGTTATATATACTTTATTCAAAATAATGTTGATGATGTTCAATAAGGATTATCTATCCTTTTAAATAAGTTAAAGTCCTTTATAACTTAAAACATTTAGGCTATCTGCCTAATCATATTATTCGAATCCTTTGTTTAAAACAATTAAACAACCTTTTGAAAATAATGAAGGTAACCCCTTCGAAACCATTAATAAAACCCTTCGAAATCATTTAAGGTAACTCCTTCAAAACCATTAAAAAGCCTTTCCTTTATAAGCTTTAAACGATATGACATCCACCTTTAAATCCTTTAAACCTTAGCATTCAGAAAACATTAAATAACCCATACCTTTCGACCTTGTCAAAAGGTTCACCTTTCAACCTTGTTGGAAGGTTTCTTTCCGACCTTGTCAGAAGGTTTGGCGGACTACCTCTCTGAGATCATTGAAAACCTTTCGAAAGCATTGAAACTTAAAAACTTTCAAAGTCATTGGGTTCAATTAAAAAAAAGTGGAAACCTTTCGAAAACATTCAAAGTTGACTACTTTGAAATCTTTAAAACGTTTCAATTTAAAACATTTGGATTATGCTTTCAAATTGAGCAAGAGGATCAGAAAAACATTGGAGTCGGAAGCAACTGCTTTGAAACCTTTAACAAAACCTTTCGAAACCATTCGAAAACAATGAAGTGATGGTGTTGGAACCAACCCTTTGAAAGCAATGAAGAGGTGGCAAGTTTTAGAAAACAAAAGATTCCTTTCGAAAGCAACTAAATCGGAAGGTAAGAAGCAGCAACTATGATCTTGTCGACTTAGTTGAAAGGTTTCATACCTTTTGACTTTGTTGAAAGCTTTACCTTTCGACCTTGTTGAAAGGTTTTAATTAAAACAAGAAACAACCCAATCAAAATTTTTTCTTTTTGACACCGTCAAAAGCTAGCAGTTGTATTTTCTTTAAAACCAACACAAAGTTTCATCTCTTTCGAAAGCTCTAACCTTTCGACCCTAAACCTTTCGACCCCTTTCAATTCACTACGTACTAGTTGCCTAATACCATGTGCATTGATTATTGACCTAGTCAAAAGGTTTGATACCTTTCGACTTTGTCGGAAGGTTTGGAATAAAGGCGGAACTTCTTGCCGAAATAGTGAAAATCCCATTTATTTGTACTTTAAAATAGTTCTTTTGTATCCAACCTGCCTTATTTGTCTAAATCTGATTGGTTGCCAGAATTTTATATTCAAAAATGCTGCCGACTTTCCTTATTTGGAAATTTAAACAATTTTTGAAAAAGCCCCTTTCTCCTTTATAATTATATAAAACATTTTAGTCTCATACCTTAAATAATTTTATATAACTATTAAATTATTTTAGAAAATTCTGGAAAAATTCAAGAAAATCAATTAATACATTCTTTTCAACATATAAATTTTTTTGGATCCGAACAATAATTATTTTTCCTATAAATAATTTTATAATCCAAAATACCATTTTCTTCCTTAGAAAATTCATAATAATTCCACAAAAATTCAGAAAAATATGAAAATTGAAACCCATCTCTAAAATATCATTTTAGATCACCATAAAAATTTGCAAGGCAAACAAATATCATTTAATAGGGGTTTCATCTTAAAACATGTCATAAAATCTATATGAACATACATAAATCATCAACATGTATATATTATCTTTCTATTATTCAAAAACATGGCAAATCTTTGCAAAATCTTTCGAATTTAATATTAAACCAAAACCATAAAAATTTAGATATGTAAACATTATTCACTTTTGCTTTAGAGATTAAGGAGCTTGAGATTTGAATGAGTTTGATTTGAATTTTCTTATCCATAAGCTTTTCTTAATTTCCTCTTCCCTTTCCTTATTAATGGTGGCTAGCCTTGATTTTGAAAATTACGAAATAGAATGAATGTGTACATAATACACGGCCTAAGGAAGGAGATATAGGAATGGTCTATTTCCCATAATACCCCTCCTCTAATTCATTTTAAGCCCTTCTTTTAATTTATTTGTTTAAAAAGGCATGGCTACCTTAATTAAAATCAAATCTCAATCTCTTAATCAACACATTACTTTATTTAGTTTAACTAACTAAATCTCCTAAATAATGTTATCAAACATCTGGGGTGTTACACTCTCCATGAACAAAAAAGGCCTTACAAACCTTGATGCTAAATTTTTTGAACTACCAAACCTCATAGCATGTCTAAGTAGCGAGTCCTTTACAAGGACCATGTCGTCCACTGCGAAATCTAATTCCATGCATCTCTTGTTAGCCTAAGATTTCTACCTATCTTGGATGGTCTTCATCCACTTACGGATCAAGTCTACTTTCTTCGAAGTCTTCCTCATCATACTTGGTTCAAGAATGATTCTATCTGTAGTGTCCAAATAACAAGATGGTGGTCCACAAGGCCTCTTGTACAATGCCTCGCACAGTGTCATTCCAATACTTTCATGATAACTATAATTATAAGAAAACTATACTAAAGGCCTATGAACCTCCCATGAACCTCCAAAATCCAAAATGAACATATGAAGCTAGTGCTATAATATTCAATTCACTCTCTTAATCTATCCATCTATTTATGGTTGATAAGTGGTACTCAAATTTAGTTTAGTGCCCCAGGCCTCATGAAGACTCCTCCAAAACTCATTAATGAAAAGAGGATCTTGGTCATGGACAATTCTAGAAGGAACTCCATGCAAATTAACTATCTTCTGCACATATAAGGCCACCAAAGATGCAGCTATCATCGTACTACTAAATGGAGTAGAATGAGCACATTTGATCATTCAATTGACTATGAACCAAATACTCTTATTGCCCTTTCTATTCCTTGGTAGCCCGTCAACAAAGTCCATAGAGATATATTCTCATTTCCATTATGGAATATCCAAGGAAGTTTACGGTCCACTAGGCTTCTTCTACTCTACGTTTACCCTCTAACAAGTCACAGACTTGGAAACATACTCTACTACATGACTCTTCATACCAGTCCAATAAAATACTCTCTTTATATCACAATGCATTTTGTCACCACCAGAATGAACAGTCATCCTAGAACTATGGAAGTCTGCTAGTACTATGTCTACCAACTCCTTAACAATAGGGACATACAACCTACCATCTCTTCGCACCCATCCTTTTGAATCAATGGAAAAGCCATCCAAATGATTTGAATGCTACCCTCTGTTCAACTTCTCAAAAATATCCAATAACTCCTCGTGCTTCTTTTGACTTGAACCAATATGGTCCATAAGTGAAGGCTGAACATTTAAAGCTGCCAAAAATCTTGATGTAATGTCCGATGAAGGCTGAAAATTAAATAAAGAAATGAACTCCAAGTGCTTCCTATTCCAAAAACATAGGGCTCGATACCGCATGCTTCCTACTTAAGGAATTGGCTATAACATTGCCTTTGCCAGGAGTGCATGAGATACCGAAGTCATATGGTTCCAAGAACTCCATCCCCTCTATTTCTTCAAATTCAAATCCTTTAGGGAGAATAGATATTTCAAGGACTTATGATCCATGAATATCTAAAATCGCTTCCCTAAAAGATAATGTTCATGATTCGAGGGCGAAGACAATGACTGCTAATTCAAGATCATCAGTTTGGTAGTTTCTCTAGTGTACCTTCAATTGTCGACTGGCATAACAAACAACTCTACCCTCCTGCATCAACACTTCAACTAGTCATATACCACGAACATCGATACATACTGTGAATTCCTTCATACTATCAAGGAGTACTAAAACCGGTGCACCAGTCAACAACTCTTTCAGCTTAATAAAATCATCTTTGCATTCTGAGATCCACAATAAAAGTAATTTTTTCTTAATCAAGTAGGTCAATGGTGCAAAAACTTTAGCGAGGTCTAATAAACTTCATATAGTAGCAAGCCAAACAAAGAAAACTCCTCAACTTTGTAGCATTCTTTGTTATGTGTCAACCCTATACTAATGCAACTTTACTAGGATCGACCGCTACTCCATGCCCAGAGACAACATGTCCTAGAGAGCGGACTTTCTTATGCCTAAAGTGACATTTGAAATTTTTTGCCTTTAGCTTATGCCAACAGAGAGTATTGAGCATTCAATTACTTGCAGTATGTGCTCTTCCTCGCTTTTTGAATTGACAAGTATATCATCAATAATACCACCATGAACTTATTTAGCAACCCACTAAAGACTTGACTCATGTGGTCGGAAAAATATGTTGGTGCATTAACCGGTCCATTTGGCATGACTAAATAGTCATAAAGTCTATCTGTAACGACCCACCTTATCGACCCTAAAAAAATTGACGCTAATGCATTCATGGTATTCACGTATCGAGCATCCAAGTGCCAGAAAAACAGATTGTTAGGGTGAAAGAAAAGAAAAGATAGAACAGAATCTCACATCGCAACGAGTAATATATAATATACAACATATCTTTACAATAGAAAACTATAATATACATACATCAATTAGAGTGAACTAACCTATCATCAGTCAGGACAATTATGACAGCACGTCCTCACAAATGCTGATAAATGCAAAACAAGAAAAGCTAAAGATACATGAATACGTCTTGGAGATGTCCAATTCATCTCCTGAAACTCCAAAGTTTCCATAACTAAATCTGAAATATACTTGGTCTGACCTGAGCATTATAAGAAAATAACGCCTGGATCAGTCTAGCAAATCAACGTGAGAAACACAAATCGTATATATTTTATTCTTATAAACCCTTTCAAAAAATAAAGGTATCTTGTAAGACCATGTGGCATATAAACACAGAAGGATTTTACCTTACGATAGCCAAACCATTTCCATAAGAAATCCAGTGATATTATAATAACACCTAGGGTTAGAATAAATATATAATATAGCTAGAATGCTTGCATCTCACGTTCCAACAAATTTAGGTACAACTATGTCTGTAAGGCACTTATTGGAGAATGGATTCCATACAATGACAAGGTTACTAAGGTACCGCTTGTCATAGTAAACCTCTAGAAAATGTACCAAGGTCACAAAACATTTGCACCCCTACCAACACAAAACCGGCCTACACCTTCCTAGATAGTATCAAATATGTCATTACCCCAGTTGTCGGCCAACAACCATACCGAGTCACTAGCATACATAAATGGGTCAATAATGATAAACAATAAGTGATGAGCATACCCTAATGGTAGCGAACCGCATAAACCTGCTACATATCCCATGTTTTAGTCATTACCGTGTGTGAGGCTTGAGGCTACGTTTTACCCTTTAGCAAATCCCACTTGGAATGCTAACACTTCCCCTAAGCAATAATGCAATGCCAGCATTCATCCATACAAGTTGTTCAAGATATGGACAAACCGAAGGCGCTACTTCTACTACAACCTCAAGATTAGTAGCAAGTAGCCCTTGCTCTTTAAAGAAATTCGTCTTCAGTTATTTTCAAGATGTTTTTAATTTGAATGCTTATGCCGGTTCAAAGTGGTTTTCGGATAACTCATGCTTATATGATCCCTGGCTCTCTGAATCAACAATGATAGTTTCAAAACTGGCCAAGAATTAATAATCAGTTATTTAACTATCAAATAAACAAACAATCCAATCAGAGATTTAATATCATAAGAAACCTAACATGGTTAAGCACATTAGCAACCACTAAGCCTCTTTAATTAATCCTTTCATTAATTAAAAATCTCCTTTCAAATATTCGTATCAAAATAGCTTTTTAAAAAAGATACATTCACAAACTCTCTCTAATTTTTTCAATACTTGGGAAAATTATTTATACACTTATCTCAATGGTATAAATATATTCACAAAACATTTCACTTTTAATACTTAGAAAGTATTATATATACTTATCTCAATGGTAAAAGTATATTCATAAAATCTTAATAAAGATTTCATTTCCAAAAAAACATACTCAATTGAGTTAAAACAAATGTCAACATTGATAACAATAACCCAAAACACTTTCCTTTTGATGTAAGCAAATGGATCGTATGTAAATTAGACCAAATATACTTACCACCACTTCCTGATTTCAAACTTGTGATATCCCTCCATTAACAATGAAGTCGGACAAGTTAGCATGGACATACATTCTTAATTCTCTAGATAGGGATGGGTTTTCCTATCTCAGGATTTGATGTTAAGTAAGAAAAGAATACTTTCCATTCCACCAAAATTGTAACGACCAGGAATTTTACCACTTAAATCTGGAATATTTGATTAATTTTTAAATATTCAAAATTGATTTTAAATGATAAATAATTTATTTTAATTAATTACATAGTGATAATAATTCATTTAAAATAGTTTCATAAATATATAAACCTATTGAAGTAATAAAATAGCTTCGTCGCGCTTTTGCAATTCGACGTCGTGTTTTTGCAGTTTAAAAATATAAGTTTCTGTAAATTTATTAAATATTATAAATATAATTTTACAGCCTTAATAAACTTCATTTAATTATTAAATGATGATATAAACTCTATTTTAAGTTTTGTTTACACAAGTAATTAGTTTGACGAAAAGTGAAAATATGGTCGAAATATAATTTTAGGATTTTCGACCGTTTGTCGAATGAGAGTTGTTTTAATATTGTTGCATCATGGTTTTAAAAACATACACATACATGTTAACACATTTTATAAACTTATACATTTAGCATGTGAAGACAAAAGTTGTTTACTTTTGGAAAAAAATCTCTTAAAAACAAAATCAAATGAAAAGATATTAAGTACATTTTTCAAACATCATTTACAACATCCCTTCCTCATTAATGGTGCATACTTAAGTGGTCAAATCTTGCATGGAAAAGGAGCATTTTGTTTTTATAATTTATGTTTAATAAAATAAAAAGGAAAAATCATCTCACTTAGTACCAAACTCAAATCTACACATCTTATCCACATTAATGGTATGTACTAAATGGTTAAATCATGCATGGAAAAGTGGATTTATAGTGTACGTAAGGGGGGCAAAGGATGACATGACAAAGAGGAGTATTTATGACATTTACTAAGGGATTACTTTAGAACTAAGGATTCCTACCCTATATATACCCACCCTACACGTTCATTATCCAACACACCAAGTTCTAAGCTCTCTTTCTTGCTAAACTCATTAATAGCCTCTCCATGAAAGCAAATTATCATATACACTTCCAAAAACAATAAACATATCAAAAAGTGATCAGAACCCCATAAAACCAAAATAAATCACTTCCCATACCTCCTAGTAGTGCATGGCCACCATCACTTCCACCTTTGATTGAGCACATTAACCCCAAAGACATCACGGTCGAGCTTCCATAAGTGAAGGAAGGAGATTCGAGAAGCTTCAAAGAAAAGAAAAAAGAAGGAAGTGCTACCGGAGTGCCATCGGAATCAATTTAAGAAGCTTCAGAAAAAGTTTGGTGGAGTTGAAACCAATAGTGAGTACTCGACATTCGTAGTTATTGAATAACATCTATAATTATTTCAAGTATGATAATATGACCATTTAATTGGATGATTTATATGGATGTATGAAAATTGGTTGATTATACGGTTGATAATTTGGTTGTGATAAATATAACAAATAATGAGAAAATCATAATTAATCCAAAATCGAAACGGTTACATGATTAACCATAGTTAATTCATGGAAAAATAAATCCCTATTAATATGTGTATGGGAGTCAATAAGCCGCTTTATGGTTTTGAATATAAAAAGGTTGAAAAATGAATATTATAATAATATAATATTATAATAAAGAATAAAGTGGAAAATGAGTTTTTAATGCAGTAAAAATAGTTTGAAATGATTTAAAATAGTTTATAACGATATCTTAAACATTTTAACGAGTTTCAGTAAAGTTTAATGAAGTTTGAAAAATTGAGCCAAATCGAGCTCGTCGCATAGCGGCAGTTCGTAATTTTCTGACTTGAAAAGTTGAATTATAGTGTAGGATTCAATATAAGTCAGAATTCTTTGAAATAAGAATTTTTCAGACCCATCATAATATAGTTTTCAAATGAAAGTGAAAAATCAAGATTTCATCTTCCAGATTTTGAGTTATGTCCAAATCAAGTTTTCAAAAACATCGCGTTTTGGCAGTTCGGAAACCAAAGTGCTAAATTTTAAAAATAGATATTCTTAAATCATTAAAATATGAAATAAATTCCATAACATGTTACAATGTTTTAAAGGGGATTTGAATTATAAAAATAGACTTATATGAAATGGAATTAGTGTTTTGATCAAAGTAGCTTTAAAACACTATTCACAGTGGTTTTTGCGACGGTTTTCAGTAACTTTTGCAAATCATGGTTTGAACTTAATTATTCTTCCCTAATCTTTTTAGTAATCCTTTCAAATGAGTAAATAAGTACGTTGAAGATGATTTGGAAGTTTTATGAATATTTTAAAGGAGTTTAAAATAAATGGTTAAAGGAAAACTGTTTTGAAATAATATTTGGAATTGTAGTAAGTAAATGAAAATCATCTCTAAAAAAAGATTATATAAAAGATTTAGAGTTGATCAAACAAATTGACCACCTTATGGGTGTAAGGGAGATAGTCTCTAGACCCGAGCTTGGACGATAAATATCTGGGTTTCTATAGCACTCTATATTTTTAGCAACATTATTTAGGATATTTAATTAGCTGAATTAAATTAAATAATGTAGGTTGATTAATGGATTGCGATTTGTGATTAATAGGGGTAGTCGTGCCATGTTAATGAGTATATCAAAACAAGATAACATGAAATAAAATAGGTAAGGGCAAAATAGGAGAAGGATATTCTTTTACCCTAAACCCTTAGGAACTTACTTCCACACGTTATTAAGACATAAGAATAAGAGGAAGAAAGCTAAAGGAAGAAGCTAAATCAAAATCAAATTCACTCAAATCTCAAATCCTTAATCTCAAAAGCTAAGGTGAATAATGACTACATCTCTTATTTTTTAATTATTTTCGGTTTTAAGGAAATTCGAATTTATCTTGCATAGTTTAGCCATGATTTTGAAGGACAAAATGTTATATATAATTGTTGATGATTTCTGCTTATTCATATAGATTTTATGATATGTTTTGATCGGAAAACCCTATTTAGTGACATCTAAGTACCTTGCAATTTTAGTTATAGCTCAGAGATGATATTTTAGAGATGGGTTTCAACTTTCATAATTTTAAGAATTAATGTGGATTTTATATTAATTTTCTACTGAAGAAAATAATTTATTGGGTTATAAATAATTTACGGTTAAATTATAAATAACTTGGGTCTGAAATTTATATATATGTTAGAAAACATATTAAAAATGATTTTCTTGAATTTTTGTACAATTTTCCTAAGTGTTTTGATGAATATATAAAATTATTTAATGTATAAGACTTAAATGTTTTATATATTTATATAAAAGGAGAAGGGGTATTTTGTAAATGAATTAAAGTGTTTATTTCTGAAATTTTGGCAGGGCTTATAGAAAAGAAAATTTCTCACCAATATGATTTAGACAAACAAGGCAAGTTAGTTAAAAAGATTACTTAAAAAGGTTAAAAATCAATTTTTACATGCTTTCAGCATGTTTTGCCTCTTTCGACATAGGGTATTTCGATTTAGAGCTTCCGCCCCTATGCCATCGAAACCAATGCACATAGTATCATTAACTTGGTAGATAGTGAATTGGACAAAGGTGGAAGGAACTGGGTCAAGACCATATGTACTTATTGGGTCGAGGCATGACTTTGCTTTAAATGAAAAATGCGCCTGCTTTGCTTTTGACTATATTGCTTTTGACTTGATTGGCTTTCGATTGAGACAAATTGGTTAAAGGAAAGGTTTCGAAATGGTTGTGCCTTTGTTTGTTAACAATCGCTTTCGACTAGGTCGAAGCCTTAGCTGCCACTTTCTACCTTTCGAAGCAATGCCTTCGAAAGGTTGATTTTGTTTTATAAAAATCCTACCACTTCTCCAATGCTTTTGAAAGGAAGTTTCGACACCATCACTTCTTTAGTTAGGTTTTGGCTTTCGAAAAAGTTGCTTTCGATCCTGTTGTTTGTAACCCTTAGAAATTTTTAAAGATTAACCTAAAGATTTCAAAAGAGATGGTTTCGAAAGGTGTTTCCACATGTTTTAAAATTGAATCCAAATGCTTTCGAAAGGTTTAAGGTTTTGATGCTTTTGAATGGTTTTTAAGGAGGGTTTCCAAGGGGTGGTTCCTCAATGGTTTCGAAAGGTTAAAGGAAAGGTTTTTCCAATGGTTTCGAAAGGCTATGTTTAAAGGTTTTAAAGATAGCATGTCTAAGGTTTTTAGCTCGCAAAGGAAAAGGTATTTCAATGCTTTCGAAAGGTTTATGTAAATGGTTTTGAAAGCAAGGTTTTGGTTTTTCGGTTAGATGAAAAAAGAGGTTTAGTTGGTTACGAAAGGGATACTTTCAATGGGATCGAAAGGGGTACTTTCAAAGGTTTAAATGTTTTCACCAACAAAGATTTGGGTAAAGTATATATAGCATGGAAAGGTGATTTTGAGTAAATCATGGAGTATATATTTTCCTTGTTTAAGTTTGGTTTAAAGGTTTTAAATCAATTTGAGATGAAAAGGTTTTCAAGGAAAATTTAAGTAAAAATGACTCACATATTAGAATACCAAATGGGACTAGTAAAGGGTCGTGCCCTATACATTAGCTATTAGCCCCAACCAATTTGTCCAAAATTCCAGTGTGTAGGGCTTTGTCATAGGTAAGACTAAAATTATGATTACACATAGAAAGGAATATATATTTGTATACAAATAGACTATTAGTGAGCCCGCAAAACCATTAGGATCAGGTGACCCTGGAAGATGTTAAGTTTGGGACAGACCATCCAGAAGAGGAGTATTTAATAGATAGTTAGGGATAAACCGTCAAGAAGAGGAGTGTCTAACAGGTGTTAGATCATTTTGATTATATTGTTTGGTAGGCTTGAGTCAGCCAAAGGTTAGTAGTTAGCCGAACAAAACTATAGTGTTCGGACATATAGTTCGATTGTTACCTGATACGTATGTTTACATAATAATGCTTTACAGTTTTAACCAGTTTTGGTTGCAGGATAAAGGTTTGCAAAAGATATGTTTTAAAAGGATATTAGTGAGTGGAAATCCGTTCTGCTAAGCGGCATGGTCTCACTTAATATCAAACAACCGAGATGTATAGTATTATTCACACTAGGCTTTATGTCTGACTCAAAGTTTATGTTTTCCCCTTAAACTCTTGGGTGCTCAAAATTAATTTGAGTAGGTTGAGGGTTGAGGTTTACATTTTTTAGTAGGTTCATGAAAAAAGCTTCTAGAGACGAGCAGGTGGGTGACGGATAGCTGTTTAGGAGTTGTTTTTTTGTTTCGTTTTATTCCATAGTGTTGTATTTAAGACAGTTATGTCTATATAGTACTCTGGTCAACCAAGGAGGCATCATCATATGTTGCTTTTGGCGTATATATGTAATACAGGAAAATGGGCACAGGGAAGAAGTTGTTAAAAAATTTAGTCTCAGGGACAACAAGTTTTCTTTTTAGTCTGAAGGACATTTTTTAGTGTAAATAGAAAATGATAGTTACAACTATCATTCTGTGATTTGCACTAGAAAGTGTCCTTCAGCCTAAAAAACAAACTTGTTGTCCCTAAGACTAATTTTTTTTTCAACTTTTTCCTTGAGCCTAAAAACCCCTATGTAATAATTATATTTTATCTGAACCTAGGAAACAATTATGGGATTATGTAATTTGAATGCGAAACATATCGTCCCCTATGTAATTTTTTTTTCAACTTTTTCATATTCAAGTGCTTCTGAAATTATGGACCCAATTAACATAGCCGTATTTAGTCGGCAAAAGTTAATACTATGGATGACTGCAGCATCTGTAGCGCTTAGCTTTGGGCCTCTAGATAGGGGATGTTACAACTTGGTATCAGACATAGGTTTATGAAAAGCTTTAAACTAAAATGATTTTGAAAAACGTAATCCTTAGGAATTAGAGTAAGATCGGGGTATGGGATAACGCTATAGTAATGTACTTATATTTTCTATATGTAAGTATACGCTATATCTTTAGTATCCTATCTTTCTTAGGCTATTCTTCTGTATCTCACGAGGCTTGAATACAGATATAGAAGCTAGAAGTGGAAGAGTGAATCTTGAAGGAAGCACCACCACAAATGGAAATGCCGGACCGAAGACCAGGAGAAACCAAGGTCAGGTACAAGCAGGGAATGTTGGTCTTGGAGTCCCATAAGTGGTTTTGGAAACTATGTATCAGTTTTTCATGAATATGATGCAGGCAGGTGTTGCTGTTGGAATGGTTGGAGGAAATGCTGGAGTAGGAGTTCAAGAAGCTTCGGTGGTCAACTATTATGCTATCTTGAGCAGAGATTATGCCAGGCTTGGAGGGAAGCCCTTTATTGGAACTGAGGATGCTATAGAAGTGGAGAACTGATTGTTGCATTTTGAGAGGATCTTTATAGACATTGGGCTCAATGATGAGAAGAAGAGGAGGCTTGCTTCAAGACATCTTTAGGGAGCAGTTTTATTTTGGTGGAATAGTGTGACGGCTGGAGTAAATGAAGAGGAGATGACATGGGTTGAGTTTAGAAGAAGGTTTCAGGAGAGGTTCATGTCTGTAATGGCGCAGTCTGCTTTGCTCAGGAAGTTTGCTGAATTGGAGTAAGGAGAGATGTCTGTTTTGGAGTATGCTAGAAAATTTGAGGAGTTGGCTAGGTATGGGTATGCTATTATGGATACTGTGTTGAAGAGGAATGAGAAGTTCATAAGGAGGTTGAAGCCTGAGTTAGCAAGGGTTACATTACCTCATATCAGCGACCCTTGTGATGTGGTTGTATATATGGCTTTGAGTCAGGAGGAGATGCTTGATCTGTTGGAGAAGAGTAAGGAAAATGAAGTCTAGGTGGGGCAGAGTCTAAAAGAAAATTCTTTCATAAGAAGGGTGCTCAGAAAGGTGGAGCCACGAAGAAAGGAAAGTCTGAAGTGGATTGTTATAAGTGCAACAAGCAGGGGCACTTTGCTAATGAATGCCGCACAGGAAAGGCGAAGGAAGTGATCGGGAAGAAGAACATTAAGTGCTTCAATTGCGATCAGATTGGCCACTATAAGAACCAATGCAAGGAACCAGCAAAGGAAGGGAGAGGAAAAGTTTTTGCATTGGAACCAGCTACCTCAAGGCCAACGGCACAGGAGAAAGGGAAATTAGTACTGGGAGGTACGCTTCAGATCCATAATATGTTTGTTAGCGTTTTGTTTGATACTATTGCATCACATTCTTTTATATCTCGACGTTTGGTAGATAAGCTTAACTTAGAACCCACATACTTAGTTACTTCCTTAAGAGTTGCAAATCCAATAGGAGGGTATGCGACACTTGAGATGAAGTGTGACCACTTAGAGTTTGACTTGCTAGGTTACACCTTTGTTTGCAGTTTGCATCTGTTTGACTTTGTAGGGTTCGAAATTATATTGGGCATGAATGGGTCAAGTAAGTACGATGCTAGAATATTTTTCCACGATAGGAAAATATCACTTAGACACCCTGATTGTAGTGATCAGATTTTATATACCGTAGAAAGCCCTACCTGTGAGGTGAATGCATTCTTGGGAGTTATGGAGTTGGAAGACGAGTTGAATCGTGTTTTCGTGGTTAGGGAATTCGCGGATGTCTTCGAGCTAGTAGTAGGATTGCCACTGAAATGAGCCATCGAGTTTTGAATAGATTTGTACCTGGAGCAGAATTAGTTAGTAGGCCACCAAGTAGGATGACACCTGCAGAGATGAGAGAGCTGAAGGTGCAGTTGGTGGATTTGGAAAGGAAGAATTTTATCAGACCTAGTAGTTCACCTAGGGGAGCAACCGCAGTGTTTGCTAAGAAGTCGAATGGATCATTGAGGTTATGTATTGATTATCGTAAGTTGAATGAGAAGATGATAAAGATTCGATATCTATTGCCTGGAATTGACGATTTGTTCGATCAGTTGAGTGGAGCCAAGATATTTTCTCAGTTGGATTTGGCTACACGTTTCCATCGGCTTAGAGTAGCAGAAGATAGTATACCTTTGACGTCGTTTAGGATAAGATATGGATCGTATGAATGGTTAGTTATGCCGTTCGAACTAACTAATGTGCCGACATTCTTTGTAGACTTGGTGAACCAAATTTTCAGAGATTACTTGGATAAATTCGTGTTAGTGTTCATAGACGATATTTTGATATACTCTAAGGATGGGAAAGAGCATGAAGTTTATCTTAGAATTGTGCTAGAGACTTTGAGAGAACATCAGCTGAAGGCAAAGTTTTCGAAATGTCATTTTTGGAAGAAAGAGGTTAAGTTTCTTGGTCACGTGGTTTCAGAGAAGGGGTTGTCAGTCAATCTAGATAATATCGATGCTGTTAATAATTGGAAAAGACCAGAAACGGTGACTGAGATAAGAAGTTTTCTTGAGTTTGTTGGATATAATCGGAGGTTCATTAAGGATTTTTGTGGATAACAGCACCGAGGACCAAGCTAACGCTAAAGGATGTGAAGTTTATGTGGACCGATAAGTGTGAGGAAGCATTCCAGAATTTGAAGCACTTATTGACCCATGCACCTATATTAGTTGTTCCGGAGGGAATCAAGATTTGGTAGTTTATACAGATGCTTGTGGAACTGGTTAGGAGTAGTGATAACGCAGAAAGGTAAAGTGATTGCCTATGCTTCTAGACAGCTTAGACTGCATGATGTTAGATACCCAACTCATGACTTGGAGTTAGCTGCAGCTATTTTTTTCTTTGAAGGTGTGGAGATATTACTTTTTAGGAGAGAGTTTTGATCTTTATACGGATCATAAGTCATTGAAGTACTTGTTCTCTCAGAGGGAGCTGAATATGAGACAGTAGAGATGGTTAGAGTTTATTGCTGCTTATGATTTTGAAATTGAGTACACACCAAATAAAGGCAACAACGTTGCAGATGCGCTTAGTAGGAAGCATCAGAATGTAGTGTTGACTATGATAGCAGAATAGAAAGACTTGGAAGCATTGTCGACTTGGAAAGTGCAGTGGAGATCCGAGGCTGGGTCTAGTGGAGATTCTGCTGTGTTATCGTGTTTAGAAGTCCGACCAGAATTGATTGAGAAGATTTCTTCTAAACAGGAAGAGCCTCCATTGTTAGATGAAAGGATCAGGAAGTTAAGAGATGGAACATAGAGCGATGACTTGAAGGATTTCAGTCTTGACCAAAGTGGGTGGTTGAGAAAGAAGGGTAGATTATGTGTTCCAGATGTGCGAGACATAAGGAAGGAAAATTTGGAGGAATGCCATCATTCGAAGTTCACTATTCATCAATGAGGAATGAAGATGTTTCAGGATATGAAGAGAAGTTTCTTTTGGGAAGATGTGAAGTGGGATGTAGGCTTATGGGTGAAACAGTGTTTGACCTATCATCAGGTGAAAGCTGAGCATCAGAAGCCAAGTGGGTTACTTCAGCCATTGGATATTCCGGTATGGAAGTGGGATTCTATTTCCATGGGTTTCATAGAGGGGTTGTCAAGATCTAATAGATGCAATGAAAGTATATGAGTCATAGTGGATAGATTGACTAAGAGTGCCCATTTCGTTCCCGTTAAGTCAAATAGGACGACACCTTTATCGGCTAAGTTACTTATAAAGAATGTGGTTAGACTGCACGGAATTCCTAGTAAGATTGTTAGTAATAGAGATTCCTTATTCACTAGCGAGTTCTGGAAGAGTCTACAGGAGAGTTTATGAACCAAGTTCAAGATGAGTGTCGCTTACCATCCACAGACCGATGGGCAAACAGAAAGAGTTAACAAGATCTAGGAAGACTTATTAAGAGCTTGTGTATTAGACTTCGGGGGATCATGGGAAGACTATCTACACCTGGTCGAGTTTTCGTATAACAATAGTTATCAGACTAGTATAGGGATGACACCATTTGAAGCTTTGTATGGAAGACCATGAAAATCTCTTGCATGTTGGTTAGAGACCGGAGATAGATGAGTCCTTGGTCCCGATTTGGTAAGAGAAGCTGCAAAGAAGATTGAGCTAATAAGGGCGAGAATGAAGAAGCTTGGTCTAGGTAGAAGAGCTATGCAGATAGAAGACGGAAAGATTTAGAGTTCTCTGTTGGAGATCATGTTTTTGTCAAAGTATCGTCGATGAAGGTGTTGTCAGGTTCAGAAAGATAGGGAAGTTATCACTGAGATTCATAGGACGGTTTCCTATTTTAGAGAGGATCGGGAAACTTGCATATAGAGTAGAGTTACCGAGTAGTTTGGCAGGAGTCCACGATGTTTATCATGTTTCTCCTCTGAGGAAGTGTTTTAGGGATCCAGAAATTATTATAGCACCGACTATGTTAGATGACTTAGTAGTAGAACCAGATTTGACTAGTTAGAAAGCCAATTCATATAGTCGTGAAAGATGAGAAGAGGTTAAGGAACAAGACAGTCAGATTAGTGAAAGTCTAGTGGAGAGACGATGAGAGAGACTGTACTTAGGAGATTGAGAGCAGGATTAGGGGCGCTTATCCTGATTTGTTTGATGGTATGTTTTACCTTTATGTTTGATTGTTATGTACCTTATCATAATTTTGAGGACGAAATTCTTTAAGGAGGGGAGATTGTAACACCACATATTTTTAGTAATATTATTTAGGATATTTAATTAGCTAAATTAAATTAAATAATGTAGGTTGATTAATGGATTGAGGTTTGTAATTAATAGGGGTAGCCTTGCCATGTTAATGAGTAAATCAAAATGAGATAACATTTTTTTTAGAAAAATGTGTGATCCTCTGTAAATAGAGGAGAGCACACATGCAACTATATATATCACAATAATAAGGTACTACCAACATGCCTGGCAGGTAACAAAAACTAAAAACAAGTATCAAAGAAAAATCAGGTACCTCTAAGATGAGTTTCGGCAAGGCCACCACCCATCACGCCCTGATATCGAGTTCCGGCATGGCCACCACCCAATACTAAGGTGTTATAAGAACCTATAAACAAAAGAAAATGATACTCCATGCATCTGAATCAAAAGCTCTATGCATCACAAACTAAAAAAGAAGCTCCATGCATCTGGATTAGAGGGAATGAAGAAGCATCTACTCTGAAGTGGAACTGAATATGATGCTTAATGGAAAAACTGCTCTGGAGACTCTATACAAAGGAAGAAGTGCCAAGCAGAAGAATGGATCCTCCTAAAGATAATACACCATAGTGGATATGAAAGTATCATGCATCAATGGTGGAACTACAAATAATCCTGAGTGGAAAACTCTACTCTGATGGCCTCTCTGCTATCCGTAATCCTGCAATCTCTCTGGAGACTCTCTACAAAAAAACCCGACACCCTAAAGCCCATACCTGTGCCTGAAAGAGGACTAAGAAGAAAGTTAGATTGATACATATATATATATGTATATTTAGATACTAAATATACATATATATGTATAAAGAAGATAGGTGATAAATCTTAAATAAGACTAAATGGACAAATACTGAAGAAATGAATAATTGTAAAACAGAATCAATAGCGACAAGAACAATAGGTAAAGCAAAGCTAAGAAATAAACTTATGAGCCTTCAATCATTACTAAGTTGTGATTAATAGTGGATTCATCATATAAGTTTGAAAAGATATTAATACTACTGTTGTGAATATTGAATATATTATTATTATGTTTAAAAAAATTAATATTATAACTAACCTTATTAAGGTATCTTTTAAAAAAATTATTTTCAGCTAATTTATATTTGGGATTGGAAATCCATTTAAAATAAAAAGAAGAAATTGTAAAAATCAATTTGTTAAAATGACTACTACTATTATTAAAAATTCTTTGATTTCTTTCAAACCAAATATACCAACTAATAATAATGAACAAAGAATCAAGTAAGAATCTAATATTTTTATTGAATCTAAATCTAAAATTATTCCAGTAAAAGTCACAATTTGAAATTTTAGTAGTTATATTAAAGTTGAAAATTTTAAGAGTATTATTTAGAATATAATAGGAATTTATGCAATCATAATAAATGTGTTTAATATCTTCAAGATGCACATTACAAAAATAACATTTATTATCATTTTGAATGTTTTTTCTCTTTAAAAATTCTGTTGTATTAAGTTTTTCATGCAATATTAACCACATATGAATTATAGATTTAGGAGGAGCTTTAGATTTCCAAATAAATTTGAAAGAGTTATTTATTGTACCCGAGAAGTTAATAAATCTGTAAAAGGAATTAGAAGTGTATTTTTTAATCTTATCCCATTCCCAGCAAATAATATCATTATCATTATCAATATTATAAAGATTTAATCTAGCATAAAGCAAAGAAAGTTGCCTAAGGGTTGGACCCTCTAAAATACTATTAAAGCTAAAATTCCAAGGAGGATCAATGTCAGTTGAATAAACTTCATTTATTAAAGCAAACTTAAAATTACATATATCATAAAGCTCTTTAAACTCCAATTTAAGAGGTAAGACCGAAATCTAGCGATCATGCCAAAAAGAAGTACAATTACCAGAATGTACTATCGTATTTATAACTAAGTTAAAAATCTCATTACATTTTAAAATGTTTTTCCAAAAATTTGAGATGTTTTGAGTAACTGGAGAAGTAATTTGATATAAATTACAATTACCATTATAGTAATACTTAGAAATGGTCTCTTTCCAAATAGCATTATCATTTATATCTTTAAATTTCCATAACCATTTGCCAAGTAATGATAAATTCATATTGCACAAATTAATTATTCCTAAGCCCCCTTCCTCTTTAGATTTATAAACAGTTTCCCAATTAACTAAACATTTTATACTATTATTAGGATTTTCCCCACTCCATAAAAAATCTCTTCTAATTTTATCAATTTTGTCAATAACCCAATCTGGAAATAGATGCATGGACATCCAATAAATCGGAAGGGCTGATAATACTGAATTTATTAAGACAAGTCTACCTGCTCTAGATAAAAATCTATTATTCCAGTTAGAGATCTTATTCTTAATTTTATCAATGATAATGAGCCAATATTCATGTTTGAGTTTAGTAGGTCTAATTACAAAACCTAAATAATTAAAAGGAAATTCCATGGTTTTGCAATTTAAGGTATTAGCAATTAAATTTTCAACTTTTTCAAAATCATTTAAAACTAAAACAGAACTTTTATCGAAATTTATTTTTAAACCAGATAGAATTTCAAAACTGTATAAGATAAACTTAAGGGTGATAATATGTCTAGGTAAATGGGAAGAGAAAAGTAAAGTATCATCAGTAAATTGGAGAACCGATATACCATTACTCAAAATGTCATTGCCTACTTGACCTAAAACCCCAATGCCCACAGCTCTTTTAACAATCCTAGCAAAGACATCGGCAGCTAAGTTAAATAATAAAGGTGATAAAGGATCCCCTTGCCTTAAACCTTTCTTTGATTGAATTTTATTACCTAATATGCCATTAACCATAATACTGCAGTTACCAGTTTTAAGCAAATTCTTAATCCAATTAATCCATCTAAGCCTAAAGCCTCTAGCATGAAAAATGTCAACAAGAAAGTCCCAATCTACCGAATCAAAAGCTTTAGCGAAATCAAGTTTTAGAATCGCACAAGTTATGTTATTTTTACAGCAATAATTGATATACTCCTGAACAACTGCCACTCCGTCAGTGATATTTCTCCCTTTAATGAAAGCTGATTGAGAGCAATCAATTAAATCATTTATTCTATTATTAAGTCTGTTGGCTAGAACTTTAGAAATGATTTTAACTGAACAATTAATCAAAGATATTGGTCTAAAATCTTTTAGGTTTTTAGCTCCAACTTTTTTATGTAATAAAATAACATTTGCATAGTTAAATCTCCCTAATTCTAGATTACAATTATAGAATTCATTAAACATATTGAATAAATCGAATTTTAGAACATCCCAAAAAGTTTTATAAAAAATAATTGAAAACCCATCAGGGCCAGGGGATTTATCACCTGGCAAGTCATTAATAGCTTTTCTAATTTCCTCTACAGTAAAAGGTATTTCTAGTGCAGTTAAATCTATATTAGAATCAGAAGGATAAAGATCTTTCCAATTAACATTAATTCTATGTTTATTTCTAGTACCAAAGATATCTTTGTAATAGTCAGTGAAAGCCTTATTGAGGTCTCTTTGATCAACTAATTCTATGTTGTTAACAAATATAGAGTTAATTGTATTACTACATTTTCTACCATTAGCTATATTATGGAAAATTTTAGTATTATTATCACCTTCGTTAATCCATTGAATTCTGGATCGTTGCTTCCACATAACCTCCTCCTTTTCTAATATTGAATTTAATTCATCTTTTAAATTGGTAAAAACATTACGTTCACCTAAATTTAGAGGTTTGGATTCTTCTATCTTATTTATTTTTAGCATATCATTAAGAATATTATCTTTTTTGATTTTTAAATTGCCAAAAACATTTTTATTCCAATTTTTAAGAAAAATCCTAAGATCCCTAAGTTTAGAAACAAAAGCTTTTGCATAATTTTCCTTATTTCTGATATTATGGAAACTCAAAGAAAGCCATTTACCTTTAACTAGATTCACAAAGTTAGGTTCCAAAAGCCACATCTTTTCAAATTTGAAATTGTTAATAATAACTCTATGATACTCACAGGTAAGTATAATAGGACAATGATTAGAATAGGAGTAGGGTAAACCAGAGACTCTACATATTGGAAATTTAACTTCAATTTCATCACTAACGAAAAATCTATCAAGAAGAGCCATAGACGGAGAATCTCTGGCATTACTCCAAGTAAAATTCCTATTAGAAAGGGGAATTTCAATCAAATTGGAATTAATAATAAATTGATCGAATTCCTCCATAGTAGAGTAATCTCCTTCTCTAGGAGATCGCTCTTTTATGAAATGCGTAACATTAAAATCACCCCCCAAAATCCAAGAACCCGGGGCTAAGGATCTAAAATCTAGACATTCTTTCCAAAGAATTCTCCTATTAATTTTAGAATTGGGACCATAGACATTAGAAATATTTAAAAAAGAATTATCAGAAAGATTAATAAGAATAATATGAAGAGAATGCTGCTTAGTAATACATTGAAGCAATTTAAAGTAATTATCACGCCACCCTATCATTAAGCCCTCTGAAGTACCCAAAGAAGGAAGAAAAACCCATTTTCTAAAATGAAATCTGCCTAATCTTCTAAAGAAACGAATGTCAGGATTGTTAATTTTAGTTTCCTAAAGTAAAGCAATATCACAAGAATAGTCTTTAAAGAACGCTCTAACCTTATCACACTTATTCAAATCATTCAAACCTCTAATGTTCCAGCTAATGATCCTCATAACTCAACTGTACTAGCCCTTTCTAACTCCTTACATCTAATAAACTCCCTATCTAACTCAACATCGGTAAAAATAAAAGATGTGTTACTGGCTAACTGACTAAACTTAGCAGACGAAAGACTACCTAATGCATAAGTAGAATACGAACTACCCAAGAAAGAATCCATACCTGAGCCTGGAACCATAGTGTTGCACGTGACACTCGAACCAGGTAACTTACCCGAAGTTTGTAATAGACAACTGCGAATCCTAGCACTTCAACGAATTGAACCGCTAGATGCTACAGATTTCTTGCATCTTCCTTTCTTTGACTTTGGACAAGAACTATTGCCACTCACCGCCCATATTGACTCATTGGCAACACTAGACAAAGACACCGCACCAAAACTTTTAATATCGCCATTGTCTTCTAGAGCAAGACCTGAAGCTTCATTTAAGTCAGCATCCTCTAAATTAACATTCAAATCCTTACGACCCTTTATGTGCACTATCCCCTTATCAACATCTGGAGCTAAAGAGATTTCCGCCCCTACCTCTAAATTTTGAAGTGCAAACAAGTCAATATCAATAAGATCAACCTTCTCCCTATTTATAAGATCAACCTCTTCCAAATTGTCCAACCCCATCGATGATAAAATCTCAGCATTGACATCTATACCATGGAAATTAGAATCATAATGAACATCGACAGTCTCTAGCACTAAACAATGTTCCAATTTCAAACTTAAACTATTCTCCTTCAACTCAACAATCTTCACTACTGGCAATGAAGACAACAAACCATCTAGAACCTCTCCCGATTGAAACTTAGCCATAAATACTAATTGCTCAGGAATTTCTTCATTCAAAAATAGCCCATGAGTATCATCTATCACACTGAATATATCAAGAGAATCTGAGGTAATCTGGAAAACATCAATGCAATATTTCGATATCTTAACAGAGAAATTATCTAAAACATCATCTATATCTTCGTAGCTCGAATTAATCATTTCAGAACTCTTAAAGCCAACATTATGAGAAGCTATTGTATTAGTGTCATTTTGGACAATTACAGGAACAGGCTCAAAGCAACCATCAAGATTCATACTGATATCATTCTCATCTTCCAGTTGCGACATTGCCACTTCCTTTGAATTAACAGTAATGTCATCCTTCAAGAGTAACTTACCTAATGCCTTTGGAGTAGTAGAAGAATCTAAGCTATTATGATTAACATCATCACAAAATTCAAATTCTTAACAATGCTATTAGCTAGCCCATCAACAAAAACCTCCTCTATCAGATTAATCCTAACAGGGCTCAAAGTATAAACAGATTGATTATTTGATGCATTTCTACCAACAGTGAACCCATTACCCATTCTAATTTCAGAATGATCCATATCAAATTCATTTTTTTCTTTGTCAACCTCTGCCAAACAATTAAATCTATTATCAGTCTTTATCTCGAAATTTATGATACTTTGAGATTTTAGTCTTTTGCCTTTTACACGAGTGAATCCACAAGTTGTATCATAGACATTACTCTTAACCTCCAAATTATTGCCCGAAATACACATCTTTTTATTAGCAACAGAAACATTGAGATCCTTGGAGTATTGAATAACAGAAGAATCCAATAACATTGGATCGAAGTCAAAAAACTCATCATTATAATTATGATCCGATGAGATTATGTTCTGATTTTAAAAACCCACTTAACATCAACTGCCTCAGCACATTCATCAGTTTTATTAATCAAAATCTCGGATTTTCCAAAATATTCCTCTAGATCCCCAAATCTTTCCCAGTAACCTTTGCCGATATTCGGAGAGTTAATCACATCAAAGTGTGTAAACAATTCTTCTAAAAGTTGAATTCCTTCAGTTCTCTGATTCCATAGATTGTCAAGCAAAATTCTTTTGAGCAGCATACACTTAAGAGTAAATTGAAAACCGTGATCAATAAGTTGCGGCCCTGAGTCTATAAACTTCGATTTCACCAAACAAGGATTATTCTCAAGTCCAAAAGATTTCGACGAACAAGCAGATTCCGCTGGAGCAGATTTCGTCGAACAAGAAAACTTCTTGTGACCAGTCTTTTCGCAAGCAAAACATCTGATAGGATCTATACAGAGAAATGCAAAGTGACCACGATCCCCACATCTAAAGCAGAAATTGTTTCCTTTCTTAATAACCCGATTTATACGACGATTGCGAATCAAAGAACAAGGGAACGAAGAAGAACCCTCTTTAATAGCTTGGGCATAAGAAAGGGAGGGAGCGCTCGATCAGGATTGTGAAATGAGGAAGACGAATGAAAATTCGAATTGATATCAGAAAAAGACAAAATCGGAAGAAAAGACGCCATTGATTTATTAGATTCTTTTTTCAACTTTACAAAGTTTTTTAAAATGAAACAAAATTGGTAAGGGCAAAATAGGGAGAAGGATATTCTTATACCCTAAACCCTTAGGAATTTACTTCCACACGTTCAATTCATTTACTAAAATTTATCAAGTAGAGGTCGGCCACCATTTTAAAGAACACGAGGAAGAAAGTTAAAGGAAGAAGCTAAATCAAAATCAAATTCACTCAAATCTCAAATCCTTAATCTCAAAAGCTAGGGTGAACAATGACTACATCTCTTATTTCTTAAATGTTTTTGGTTTTAAGGAAATCCGAATTTATCTTGCATAGTTTAGCCATGATTTTGAAGGACAAAATGTATATATACTTGTTGATGATTTATGCTTATTCATATAGATATTATGATATGTTTTGATGTGAAAACCCTATTTAATGACATCCAAATACCTTGTGATTTTTTTATAGCTCAAAGAAGATATTTTAAAGATGGGTTTCAATTTTCATAATTTTCTAAATTTATGTGGATTTTATATTAATTTTCTAGTAAAGAAATGATTTATTGGGATATAAGTAACTACAGTTATATTATAAATAATTTGGGTCTGAAATTTATATATGTTAGAAAACATATTAAAAATGATTTTATGGAATTTTTGTAGAATTTTCCTAAGTGTTTTGATGAATATATAAAATTATTTAAGGTATGGGACTTAAATGTTATATAAAAGGAGAAGGGGTATTTTATAAATAAATTAAAGTGTTTATTCTGAAATTTTGGCAATGCTTTTAGAAAAGAAAATTTGCAACCAATAAGATAGACAAACATGGTAGGTTAGTTAAAATGATTACTTAAAAGGGCTAAAAATCAGTATTAACAAGAAAACTTGTCAACACCTCAAATTTCACGTTGGAGTATGAGTAACGCTTTCGGAACGTCCATTCAAATGAGTAGAGATTGCTAAGGCTTTTCTGATAAGAAAAATTGGACAAAAATTCACTTTTAGTACCTTTTGACACAGTCGAAAGGGGACTTTTCCTCTTGGTAATTCGTTTCGAATAGACTGACTAGAACTCTGTCGAAACCATCTTTCGACACTAAAAGGGAAGCATGAGTTAGGGACCTAACAGGTTTAAGAAACTGCTGGATTGGTAAGGTTTCGACTCTATCGAGAGGGGTAGCGCTTGCAATCCAATTGTTTTGAGCTAAAATTTCCAAGAAATAAAAGGCTTAGGGTTTCGACTTAGTCGATGGGTAACCTTTCAACTAGGTTGAAACGTTGAATGGTAACAATCATATAACATAAGAATTCCATAGTTGTAACATGACCAAAATTATTATACTCTTTCTTTTTATTGAACTCAATTGCAAAAATTGACTAGATCCCCAATTTAATTTTAGAAATAGGGTTTACAAGCTTAAGAAAATACAATTGCGAAGTGAAAGAAATCCCATCCCCCATAACTGAACCCTGGAGTCATTTTTATAGATGCGAGTTGGGGTCCTTTTGACCCCAAGCTTTCAACTTGGTCAAAAGGTCAGTCCTTTTGCTTTCGTGAATGTTTCAGAGCCATACCTTTCGACTTGGTCGAAAGGGGTTTAGTTATTCTTCTATTGCCGCTTGAAGCTGGGTTTCAATCTTGCTTTGTTTCCCTTCGACTTGGTCGAAAGGTGCTACTGGATGTCTTTCGACTTCATTGAAAGGACTATTGATGTGCTCCTGTCTCGAATGTTGGTGCGCCGCATATGCTGACTTGGATGCTAACCTTCAATGCTGTCGAAACATGTATTCTTTCGGCTTTGAATGAGTCGAAACACCCAAATGGCCTTGTTGTAAATAGTCTTTGTCGAAAGCCTCTGCCCCAACTAATTCGGAACCTCATTCCTTTATGGTAATGGACATGTAGCTCTTCTTTCTTAGGTGATAGTAGCCCTAACCGTTTCGAAAGGTTGTATATGCTTTCGAAAGGGTTGAATCGGTTGAACACTTTTCTGGCAGAAGTGATGAAGGTGAAACCATGATGTTTCAAGTGGTTTGGCGCAAAAAGTAGTGTGTCTGCTATTCATTGCCTTCGAGAGGTGTCTTTTTGAGTACTTTGGATTCTGATAACATGTTTGTTGTCGCCTTTGAATGGTAGCCTCCGACTTTGTCGAAAGCTCCGACCTTGTCGAAAGCTCCCTGTTGTCACAGTCGAGACGTCCTTTCTGACCTACTCGAAAGGTGTTGTTGGCGCTGTCTCCCTCTTGTCAGTAGCTATGCTTAACTTGACCATCTTGGTGATTTTTGATTTTTATCAATGTTCTCTTGTTCCTTCTTTCATAATTTTATTCTTAAGCATATTTTATGGATATCATTTAGCCTCTACTAGTATGAAAGAAGCTTTTGTTCTTTAGGACAAAAACTCCAAAGAATCTCCACTTTTGTTTCCTGCAAAACAAACAATGACTTCTATAAGGATCTTAAACTTGAGGCAAAACAATAATGAGTATCCTTATAATTCCAGACGCAGTCTGGTTATTTTATTAGGTAAAGCATTCAAGCAATTGTATGACGATTATAGATATATGAAACGATATCAACCGGTCTGCTGCTACCAATTTAAGTAAATAGACCTTCCCCAAAAAGGCCATCGCATACACTTAGCCCACTATTCTCAAGTTATATTTTCCTCGGCCAATGAGGATCAATTTCTTGCTTTTGGAAGTTTTATCTAGTCCCTTTGCTATGACTTTATTTTCCATCCCTACACTTTGATGGGAGTCCAACTACTATCAAAAAGGTCTTATATAAAATCCAACCTCGAGAACTCAATAGAAAGTTCGTAAATCATCATGAAATATTCAATATTTAAAATTCAAAAAATCAAAAATCTGATTAGAGATCATCAAAGCATCAATAAGTAAATTAGAAGTATGAAATCCACACAGATAAGAAACTCCTAGATTCACAAATACATAGGATCATTATGAATAGAATCCCAAAATCCAAGAATTCAGGAATGTAATCAGAAAACCGTTAGGACACATCTATTAAACAACCAGCATAAAACTCTTTTCTCTACAATGTCAGAAACTTAACATGAAATCTTTTGATTATCATGGAAATCCAACAATGAATTCAAGAAATGAAAACAAGAAATCGATAAGAAATTATTACGAAAGTCCCACGGGAAAATCAAGTGTATATCACTCACAAACCATTATGAAAGTTAACATAAAAATTCAGAATTCTCAATATCAGCAATTCAATAAGAAATCATTATGAAATCTCAATAAGGAGATTAAGAATATAGAATCCACAAATCATTGTACAAATCGATTAAGTAACCCGAAGTTCATGAAATCAGGAATTCAGTAGGAAATCATCATAAAACCTCAAAACAGAATTCACAAATCACCATCAAACCAGTAAGGAAGTTTAGAATTCACAAAATTAGAAATCCAGTAAGAAATCATCAAAAATTCAATAAGGGAACCCAGAACTCGTGAAAGCAGAAATTCAATATGAATTCATCAAAAAACCCAACAAGGAGCCAAGGATACAAGCCGTCATAAAAATTAGTGCAGGATTTCGGAGTTCACGAAATAAGAAACTCAATATGAAATCATCAAGAAAATCAAGCATGGAAATCAAGAATATGAAGTCAGTAAATAATTGTAAAGGCCAATATGGAAATTTTGGCTTCAAAAAACTCAAGATGAAATCTTCATGAAATGAGATAAGAAATTTGAAATCTTGCAAAATCAATAATTCAGCCAAAATTTTGTCAGGATCTCATCTGACGAATAAAAAATTTACAAATTCATCCAATGTATGCACAAAATCAGAAATTTGTCTAGTAATAGTAAATTTAGTCAATGTGTGATTCCTAAAGTTCCTATAAATTAGTCGTATTATGGTTATATTAGAGCCGAGTAGTTCCGTGAAGCCATACAATTACTCGGAATAGTGTTTCTGAATTACTGCTTGACTATTTAGTAGTGCAATGGTCCATATAACATGTTGATATATATATATATATATATATATATATATATATGTAATATAGACTCTTCCATCTTAAAGGGATACCTATCTCCAAGGATTGGTTTACTCAATCTATCTTTGAATGGAGTCACTTTCATCTTTGGTGTAAGAACTTGTTATATATTCTATTCCTTTTACTCTTGTATAGATTTTTACTTTTGGTATCATGTTATGGATTTCTTTTATCCATTATTTTATTTCATGTTCCTTTATTTTAGGATACATGTTTCTCAGTCCTTTAGTGTAGAAATTATTTCCCAAGCATCAGATGTTCTAAGGTTTGCTAATTCATATATTGCCTCTTTTGGATATGATTTTGGCCTCTTTATCTATTCCAAATTTTTGGGCATCAGATACCTTTATCCCTTTTGCCTTTGTTCATTTCCCTTTTATGAGTCTCATCTTTGTTTTGGGCAGATAGATTTCTTTCTTTAAACCTTTATTATTTTGGGTTTTGACTTTCGTTTTGAGTTGTAGACATCTTTGTCTTTCTTCTTTTGTTTGCTGCCTTTTCTTGGGCTCGGACATCTTAGCTCGCCGTTTGATAAGCCTCTTCTTGAGCTTGGACATCTTAACCTGTTGTTTGATGAGCCTCCTTTAGGCTTGGACATCTTAGTCCATTGTTTGATGAGCCTCCTATAGGCTTGGGCATCTTAGTCCACTGTTTAATGAGCCTTCTTTGGGCTTGGACATCTCAGTCCACTGTTTGATGAGCCTCTTCTCGAGCTTCCCTTGTCTCAAAGGGATATTGTGCTTGTTGAGCCGACCTTCCTCCAGAAGGTTGCTAATGGGTACTATCCTACCCATCCCTTAAGAGGTGGTTTTGACGTTAGGGGTTCTATCTCTCCCTCTAGGAGATGCCTTTCGACTTTGTTGAAAGGACTATTGATGTGCTCCTGTCTCGAATGTTGATGCGCCGCACTGGCTGACTCGAATGCTAACCTTCAATGCTGTCGAAACATGTATTCTTTTGGCTTCAAATAAGTCAAAACACCCAAAATGGCCTTGTTGTAAATGGTCTTTGTCGAAATCCTCTGCCCCAACCAATTCGAAACTTCATGCCTTTAAGGTAATAGATGTGTAGCTCTTCTGTCTTAGGTGAGAGTAGCCCTAACCGTTTCAAAAGGCTATATATGATTTCGAAAGGGTTGAATGGGTTGTATACTTTTCTAGCAGAAGTGATGAAGGCGAAACCATGATGTTTCGAATGGTTTGGCGCAATAAGTAGTGTGTCTGCTATTCATTGCCTTCGAGAAGTGTGTTTTTGAGTACTTTGGATGCTGCTAACATGTTTGTTGTCGCCTTTGAATTGTAGCCTTCTACTTTGTCGAAAGCTCCGACCTTGTAGAGAGCTCCCTGTTGTCACGGTCGAGACGTCCTTTCTGACCTACTCGAAAGGTGTTGTTGGCGTTGTCTCCCCCTTGTTGGAAGTTATACCCAACTCGACCATCTTAGTGCTTCCACATGTTTCTCCTCTTTCCGCACAGGGGGTTCCGATTGGGAGCTTTTGTCCCTATGCCATCGAAACCAATGCACATAGTATCATTAACTTGGTACATAATGAATTGGATAAAGGCGGAAGGAACTGGGTCGAGACAATAGGTTCCGATGGGGTCAAGGCATGACTTTGCTTTAAATGAAAAATGCGCCAACTTTGCTTTTGACTAAATTTCTTTCGACTATATTGCTTTCGACTTGATTAGCTATCGATTGAGACAAATTGGTTAAAGGAAAGGTTTTGGAATAGTTGCGCCTTTGTTTTTAAACAACGGCTTTTGACTTGGTCAAAGCCTTAGCTGCCGCTTTCTACCTTTTG
Organism: Allium fistulosum; assembly: GCA_030737815.1. Classification (NCBI taxonomy): domain Eukaryota; kingdom Viridiplantae; phylum Streptophyta; class Magnoliopsida; order Asparagales; family Amaryllidaceae; genus Allium; species Allium fistulosum. The sequence continues at coordinate 202,386,415 of CM060904.1, read as the reverse complement.
AAGTAATGCCTTCGAAAGGGTTGATTTTGTTTTATAAAAACCCTGTCCTTCTCTAATGCTTTCGGAAGGAAGGGTTCGACACTATCACTTCTTTACTTAGGTTTTGGCTTTCGAAAGAGTAGCTTTCGACCCGATTGTTTGAGACCCTTAGAAATTTTTAAAGATTAACCCAAATGTTTCGAAAGAGATGGTTTCGAATGATTTCGAAAGGTGTTTCCACATGTTTTAAAATTAAACCCAAATGCTTTCGAAAGGTTTAAGGTTCTGATGATTTCGAAAGGTTTTTAAGGAAGGTTTCCAAGGGGTGGTTCCCCAATGGTTTCGAAAGATTAAAGGAAAGGTTTTTCCAATGGTTTCGAAAGGCTATGTTTAAAGGTTTTAAAGATAGGATGTCCAAGGTTTTTAGCTTTTGAAGGAAAAGGTATTTCAATGGTTTCGAAAGATTTATGTAATTGGTTTCGAAAGGAAGGTTATGGCCTTTTGACCTAGATGAAAGAAAGGGTTTAGTTGGTTACAAAAGGGATACTTTCAATGGGATCGGAAGGGGTACTTTCAAAGGTTTAAATGTTTTCATCAACAAAGATTTGGGTAAAGTATATATAGCATGGCAAGGTGATTTTGAGTAAAGCATAGAGTATATATTTTCCTTGTTTAAGTTAGGTTTAAAGGTTTTAATTCAATTTGAGATGAAAAGGTTTTCCAGGAAATTTAACTAAAAATGACTCAGACATTAGAATACCAGATTGGACTGGTATAGGGTCGCGCCCTATACATTAACAATTAGCCCCAGCTAATTTAGTTCAAAATTCCAATATGTAGGGCTTTGTCATCGTTAAGACTAAAATTATGATTACACATAGAAATAAATATATATTTGTATACAGATAGGTTATTGGTGAGCTCGCAAAACCATTAAGATCAGGTGACCCTGGAAGATGTTAAGTTAGGGATAGACCGTCTAGAAGAGGAGTATTTAATAGATAGTTAGGGAAAGACCATCCAGAAGAGGAGTGTCTAACAGGTGTTAGATCATTTTTGATCATATCATGTAGTAGGCCTAAGTCAGCCAAAGGTTAGTAGTTAGCCAAACAAAACTGTAGTGTTCGGATAGATAGTTTGATTATTACCTGATATGTATGTTTACATAATAATGCTTTACATTTTTAACTAGTTTTGGTTGCAGATAAAGGATTGCAAAAGATAGGTTTTAAAAGGATATTAGTGAGGGAAAATCTGTTCCGCTAAGCGGTGTGGTCTCACTTAATATCAAACGTCCGAGATGTATAGTATTATTCACACCAGGCTTTATGTCTGACTCGAAGTTTATGTTTTCCCCTTAAACTCTCGGGTGCTCAAAATTAATTTGAGTAGGCTAAGGGTTAAGGTTTTACAATTTTTAGTAGGTTCATGAAAAAAGTTTCTGGAGATGAGCAGGTGGCTGACGGATAGCTATTTAGGAGTAGTTGTTTTGTTTTGTTTTATTCCACTGTGTTGTATTTAAGATAGTTATGTCTATATAGTACTCTGGTCAACTAAGGGGGCATCATCATATGTCACTCTTGGCATATTTATATAATAATTATATTTTATCTGAACCTAGAAAACAATTATGGGATTATCTAATTTGAATGTGAAACATATGTTTTGTAAAATGTAATCAATGAAATGTTGTTTTTTTGAAATCTAGGATTTTGTTTCATATTCTAGTGCTTCTGATATTATGGATACCATTAACATAGCCGTATTTAGTCATCGAAAGTTGATACTATGGATGATTGCAGCATTTGTAGCATTTAGCTTTGGGCCTTTGGATAGGGGATGTTGCAGTTCCACTCAGACAATCCAGACTGGCTACTCTGACCGCATTTTCTTAAGTTAAAAGAAAAGAGATTTCGAGTTTTTCAAAAGTTAAACAAGATTTTAAAATATGATTTTAGTGGTATGGAGAATACCCTAGTTAAAATCTATATTAAATTCTAAGGAGGGTACTAGTAATCTCTGTGTGAATTTAAAAGTTGATTTCACTGCGACAAATAATACAAGTTGAATATGGAAACTGGTATTGAGTATAATTAGCCTAATCTCCATGGATCCTTATCTACTCAATATTGATTGACTTGGGTATACAGTAAATGGCATCTTAAATAACATCGTTTTTGACCTATTTAAAAGCTATGATTTCAAAATAAGAAATCTATGTTAAGATTTAAATACATGATTTGGAAATGTGTTCCTAAGCAAAAGGTGAAATGATTTGGAATTATTCTAAGATTAAAGAGGTTAATCAACTAGAGAATTTGATAAATGAGGCATAATGATTCCATGTACTCTTAAATGATAAAAGAATAGTTTCAAAGAAGGGGCATTTCACCAGAAGGACAATGTTTGCACAAAAAATAGGCAAACACCTCCAAGTCGTATGGTTTAGTTAATTTTAGTGATCTGGTTGATTTATGCAAATATGTAAAAAGCAGGGACTAAACTGTAAAGGACACACAGATTTATAGTGGTTCAGCCAGAACGTGCCTACGTCCACTTTATATATTATTTGTCCTTTCTTGTTCAGATTACAAGTACCAAGCTTTGATACAAGTATATGAAAGTTGTTTGAAAGTGCTATCCGTGCTTGAGCTCTCAAACTTGTCCCCCATTGTTGTACCCATGCCCCTCTATTTATAGAGTGAGGCTGGGGGCAGAGGTCTTGGATGTATATAGCTGCTGGTGGGCCCGGGCTGATGCGATCTGGCCTGGCAGTGTTGATCTGGTACGCCTTGGTCCGGTTGTGAGTGGATGGGGTTTTGGTTCGGTGAGGACTTAATTCGGTAGGACCTTGGTTCGGTGGGGCAACTTTGGTTCGGTAGGCAGGGGAAGGAGTTGGTCCGGCTGTTGGTGGAAGCAGAGTTGGTTCGGCTGTACAGGGAAATGGAGTTGGTCCGGTTGTTGGTGGAAGCAGAGTTGGTCCGGCTGTACAGGGAAATGGAGTTGGTCCGGCTGTTGGTGGAAGCAGAGTTGGTTCAGCTGTGGGCTTCCCTTATCTTCGTTCGGTGATACCGGTCTAGTGAAAACATACCCAACATTTGCCCCCCAAAGCGGGGAATATGCATGTATATGCCGCATTTTGTTTTAGCTTGGACAGTCTCATCCGATCCTGTGTGCCGAACTAGTTGGTCCGGTCGTTTCTATTTGCCTATAAGTATGGGCATTACCTTCTCGCTATTCCCTACCAAGTGAGATAGCCGAATCAGATTTTTCTGCCGAACCAATCATCTTGCCGGATCAAACTTGACTACCGAATCAGGTAATTTCCGAAAGAATTTTATGTTTTGAACCAACCGAATGAATCCATGGATTATGAGTGCCTGATGAAGCTTCGACCCTTGAGATACCGGATGAATATGAATGCCAGATGAACTTGCGAGCCGGATGAACTTGAGTGTCGAATGAACTTGAGTGCTGGATGAACTTGCGAGCCGTATGAACTTTAGTCTCGAATTAACGATTGGGCTTTTATGTGAATGATATTCCATGCCATATGTACTTGCTTGTTTGTGTCTCCGCCCTCCTTGTTCTAATAATGTGTTTTCTCCTGTCGCAGATAATGTCTCACAAAGTTGAAACCCGATCAGAAAAGAAGAAATCCCAAGACAAAGAAGATCCTCCCGCAGTGCCCCCGGCTCAGTCAGGATCGGGACGTCATGGGCCCACCCTAAGGTCACTAGGAGATGGGTACGACCCTCAGGAACTTCTGAACTCACCTCCTGACTGTTTCCCTAGCTCTCTCAAAGGCGGGCAGCTTGATGTTATTTCTCGCTCCTTTAGGATTGACAAAGCTCGCATGCTATTACCGGGGGAGGGAGTGATGCCATATAATCCCCCCGAAGGATATTTCGCTTATAGTAGGTACCATTGTATGTGTGGGGCCATTCCCCCGATCAATGCTTAGATAATCAGCTTCATCACCTACTTGAAGGTGGCTCCATTTCAGCTTCAGCCTAACTCCTACGCCATCCTGGTGAGCCTGTTTGTCATTTTCCAGAGGAGATACGGGCGTCCTCCCTCCAACTGGGAGATCCGGTATTTGTACAATTTGAGAGGCTATAAGAAGGGGTCTCCATACATCAGCTTGGAATCAGCCGTATCTTTCAAGCCGGTCCTGGACTTATATTCGAAGTTCAGCATGTTCAAGAAAGAATGGTTTTTCATCAAGGATGACTCTGTTTCCATCCGTCGCTTCACCTCTGGTTGTAAGTTGAAGCTTATTTATGATTTCCGTTCTGACTGCAATGCTTCTTCTTATGTGCTTTTATTTCTTGCTAGCGACAGGTGGCTTTGCGGTCATGGAAAACGATCGCCTGGTTCAGATGGCTGTGGAAATAGAGGCCATTACGGGAAGGGATAGGTCGGCTTCTTACTTGATTAGGAACGCTACACTTCTGGGGCACAACCTTAATTCTACCACATCAGTCCGTGGTCAAGCAGAGAGACACGGCGGAGGAGAGGGCTGTCAATGCTAAAGGAGGGGCTACAACGAAGAGCAGCAAAAGGAGACCCTTCTCGATACACCCAGTTGCTGGGGGGAAGAAACTCAAGAATTCAGATGGACCCTCCCCTATCACATGTCTAGATGTTCCGGAGGAGAAAAATGTGGAGGAGGAAAGAGACGAGGATGAAGGAGGTGAGTCGGAGAGCAGAAATGGTAAAGAAGGTGACGGTGATCGCCACGGCGATGATGGTGGCGAAGGACAGGGCGGTGATGGCACCAGGGCTTTGTCTCCTAGGCAGGCAGGCATGATTCAAGAGTGGAAGGATGACGCTCTCCACCAAGCCTTCGAAGAGTTGGAGGAAGGACCGGCCTTGGTGGAGAAGCCCAAGAAAGCTGGTAAGGCCGGGACTGGCACCGATTTATCTTCCGGGAGCGCTTCTACGGAGGCGACTTCTGCGATTCAAGGTGAATTTCTTTTTATTCTTTTTTAATTCCTGAACGATGGCTCAATGCATGCTGGTGACACTTGGTTTTCATTTCAGGAATGGGCAAAACGGCCAAGGCCTCAGATCTTCGGCGCAGGCTTGAACAATTCAGACTTCTTAAAGCTTCTGCCAAACCGAAGCCCCCTACTAACCGCCCTGGAGACGTAGTCGGCTATCGTTCTCTTCTTGGAGTTATTGAAGAAGATATACAAAAGAGGAAGATGAGTCGATCTTCGTTTGAATTTCTTCCTGGCCCTCCGGCCCCACTCCAGCCTATTCACGATATTACGGAGGATGATACTGAGCTTATGCCTTCCCCACATCCGTCCGAGAATCCAACCTTCACACCGATAGATCACCCTGGCTTGGTTCGTAATCCGTTTGCGGGTCATCCTGACCTGGACCCGGCCTCTCATGACATCTCCTTCGATGAGGCTACTGGTGAGCACCTTCTTCCTCGCAATCCTATGGTACGGGTGCTTGACGAAGCTAAGTCCATGGACCTTGATTTGCTTACCACCCGGGTTGTAACTCTGGGGGATGAAGCTAAGGCGAACATCGACCGGGTTGCCGAGGAGACCAGGAAATTGATGGGGCACCATGCCCGATTAGTCAAGGCTGGGGAGGAAATTGGGAGTGTGAACATTCGGTTACGGTTAATGGTTTCTGACCAGGCTATGCAACTTGCCGATCAAGCCATTCAAATTTCTCAGCACGAGGCCGCATCCAAGCAACTGAAGAAGACTATGGAAGAGGCCAGTAGGGTGGAGTTGCGAAAAATGGAGGCCGCCTGCAAGGAGCGGATTGACATGGCCATTGCGACGGTGGATGAGGTTCGATAAGCGGACCTCGAGCGGGTACAGGAATTATCAGGGAGACTCGAGGCCGCGGAGCTTGCTCAGTCCAGGCTAAAGGAGGAGATGGAGGCGATGAGGATATCCCTTCAGGCTGACCGCTCACGATATCGATTGGAGAGGGATGCTGCCGTTGCAAAGCTGCATGCTTCTGAGGCCCGAATGAGGGAGATTGAGGAAAACGAGGGGATGATGGATGAGATGCTCCAGGACATGTATTTCTGCACCTGGAAACAGGGTAACCTATCTTGGATGGATGATTATCCCCGAGTTATGGCCAGGATTTATCTCAGGGCTTTGGAGGAGGCTAGGGCTGATGCGGATAGAGAGGGTGGCGCGGTCTTCAGAATAGATGTGGTCACTGCCCAGTTTACCAAGGAGGAGAAGATGGCGGTGAACGAGGGTATGCGGCTGCTTGCCGCTGAGGAGGCAGGTGTGCAAGTAGAGGATAATGATCAGGATGTCCAGGAAGCAGACGCTGGTAAGTCTTCCCTCCTAGTCTTTCCGTTAACTTGGTTGCTTATCGCTAATGAATTCTTTCTTTGACCGGTTAGGTGGGCAACAGGACATGGGCAAAGCTCCGATGCAGCCGGCTCCTTGACTTGACCTGGATATCTTCATGTGGACTTGACATCGCTGTATATGTTAGTCCCAAAATAGTAATGTAACTTCTAGGTTGTAATTATGCTACTTGTAATAAACAACATTATTCTTGACATGTAATTTTATAACTTAAGCTGATTCTGTCGTATTTGAATGCTTTTGTTACTTTGACATTTTGTATAAGAAATATAGCTATGCATATGCCTGCAATTCAATTGTGTTTGACGCCAAGTTTTTTGCTTAAAGTACAATTTCATATCATGCAATGTTAATGTGATGCGTGAATAGCTACGTAAAAAAAAGTACCGTCCTTCATTTTTTAGTTGAAGATGGCGGCTTTGAATGTCCTGCGTGACCAAGTATGGAATGCTGCCGAATGTCCAGTTGTGAGTTCCCACTCCCATTAGCGAATGTCTCCTATTCTGTGTCCTGTACTTTAAGGATCGTTATAGAGGATATGAGAAAAGTCTTTTAAATAAAATTGAAATATGAGATAAAGTAAAACTTCCTATCACGGAAGGCCTTCGATGTGCTTAAGTTCGTGGAAAACGGGCTTTGTTGTCACTTTCCCTAGCTGTGGGTCTTGGAGACATTTGTCACCCATCTTACGCCTCCGCGGGGAGTTAATCTTTTTTACCATAGCCGTACTTAAGACACACCGGAGCCGAGATCGTGCACAGTTACTACCCGGGCCATTATGGCCCGTAATCGTGGGTATTATTCGATTTACTGTGGCCGGCTAGCGTGGGTGCCGATCGTCAACCGTGAACTACCCCTGGTTGGCCACACCTTATGTTGGGGCTTAAAGTATTTTCATGGCTGCCGGCGAGCCGAACGCCGTAATGAGATGCCTCGGCTATAGTCGGCCTTCTCGGTGGCTTATAATTGGCTCATTACAGTTGGCTTTGAGGGCCGTCGCGAGCAATGAGTTAACCCGTAGCAGAGGGATGCCGGAGCAAAAGTGTCTCATTAGCGAGGGCATAGATTCGTATAGTACCTGTTAGGTTTTGTCCAGGAGAAGTCGCGCTGTGGAGCGCCTTGAGTGAAAATGCTATTTGCACAGGGTTTTGTTCAACAGAAAAGGATAAAGTTAACAAGCAGCCAAGATATAAAGGAACAAGCTAAAAAAAGAGACAAGGTTTTTAAAGTGGTTCGGCACGAAAATGCCTACGTCCACTAATTCTCTTTGTTAATTCACTTCATATGGGCAGTACAAGTTAAGAAAAGTATCGACGGAGGTGTTGGATATTCCATGCCCTCTGAAACACCTCTCCGTCCACTATTGACAAAATATAAGCTCCATTGCGGAGATCTTTATGAATTACATATGGTCCATCCCAGATTGGATCTAGTGCTCCAGGTTGCGGGAAGATTCGCTTGAGGACAAGATCTCCCTCTTGTAAGCTACGATGCTTGACTTTGGAGTTGTATTGCGCTGCCACTTTTTGCTTGTGAGCTGATGTTTTGAGTGCTGCGTTGTTTCTTCTCTCTTCAATTAGATCCAAAGACATGTGGAGGAGTTCTTCGTTTTCCTATGGGTTATAGTGGATCCTACGGTGGGAAGGCACTATAGTTTCAACTGGGAGCATAGCCTCCGATCCGTATGCCAAAGAGAATGGAGTATGCCCCGTTGATGTTCTAAAAGATGAGCGATAGGCCCACAGTGCCGTAGGGAGTTCATCCACCCAAGTGCCCTTTGACTTTTCGAGTTTCTTTTTTATTAGAGTTTTCAGAATTTTATTGACGGCTTCGACCTGTCCGTTTTCCTGGGGATAAGCTACGGATGAGAAGCTTTTGTGAATTCCGTGCCCTTGGCACCAGTTGGCGAACTCCTCGCTGTCAAACTGAAGTCCATTGTCTGATATAATTTTGAATGGGACTTCGTACCTGCATAGAACATTTTTGATCAAGAAGTTAATAACTTTTGCTGAAGATACTTTATTCAGGGGTTCTACTTCCATCCATTTGGTGAAATAGTCGACTGCCACTATAGCATATTTGGCCCCGCCTCGGCCCATTGGCAGTTCGCCGATCAAGTCAATTCCCCATACTGCAAAGGGCCAAGGGCGGGTCATTTGAGTAATCTCAGTTGTTGGTAGGCGCGGAATCTTAGCAAACTTCTGACATCTGTCACATTTTCTGACGAAATCTAAGGCGTCCTTGCTTAAGGTGGGCCAAAAATATCCCTATCGGAGTATCGTTTTTGCCAAAGTCTGCCCTCTAGTGTGATCTCCGCAGCTTCCTTGATGGATGTTGGATAAGATTTCCTTGGCTTCCCTTCCAGCGACACACCTTAATAAGGGGTTAGAGAAGCCGTGCCGATAGAGGATACCTCCTTGTATTGTGTAGCGGGAAGCTTTCCTCAAGATTTTCTTGACCTCGTTACACCCGTTGGGTAGTGTGCCACTTTGTAAGTAGTCTTGGATAGTGGTCATCCAAGTTGCTCCTTCGGTTGCAGCTATCAGATTCAGTTGCTCAAAACTTGGGGTCAGTTGCTTTGAGATGGCTACTGCTCCGGAAATAGCGCCGTCTCTCATGCTAGCTTGCTTTGCCAATTCGTCGGCCTCTTGGTTCTCTTCCCGGGGGATGTGTTTGACTAAATAGTGATCCAATCGATTGAGAAGCGACTTGGTCTTCTTTAAATATGCCGCGAGTCGTTCTTCTCGAGCCTGGAATTCTCCTAGTATTTGATTTACAATAAGTTGAGAATCGCTATGAAGACACAAAGAATTGGCTCCAATTTCTAAGGCAAGTTCTAATCCAGCTATCACTGCTTCACACTCTGCATCGTTGTTGGTGGCAGCGAATTCCAACCTTATACCATAGTGTAGCTTATTTCCCTTGGGAGTGATGATTACTACACCTGCCCCCGAGCCTTGTTTGTTTGACGCACCATCCACAAATAGATTCCACTTAATGTCTTCTGCTACTTCCGATTGCTCCTTACCTTCGTTGGTAGTGAATTCGGCAATGAAATCGGCCATGGCTTGTCCCTTGATGGCGGTGCGAGGGTGGTAGGTGATATCATATTGACTTAGTTCAATGCACCATTTAAGTAGTCGCCCAGAAGTGTCGGGACGATGGAGTACTTGCCTCAGTGGTTGATCGGTCAGAACTCTGATGGAATGGGACTGGAAGTAGTGACGCAGTTTCCGTGATGTGATTAGCAAACAGTACGCTAGTTTCTCAAGTTTAGGATATCTGGCTTCCTCCCCTGTAAACCTCTTGCTTACAAAGTATATTGGCCGCTGCGTGCGTTCGTCTTCTCTAACCAATGCGGCGCTTAGAGCATGAGATGACACAGCAAGGTATAGGTATAGCTCTTCGCCTTTGTTCGGAGTTGAGAGTACTGGTGGTCTCTTGAGGTGTTCGATTAAGTTAAGGAAAGCTGTTAAGCATTCGTTAGTCCATTCGAATTTTCCTTTCTCTTTCTTTAGAGCTTCGAAGAAGGGGATGCATTTGTCGGTCGCTTTAGAGATGAATCTGCTCAAAGCGGCCACCTTCCCATTCAGGCTTTGCATTTCCTTTCGGGTAGAAGGTATCCTGATATCTTTCAGAGCTCGGACTTGTTCAGGGTTTGCTTCAATTCCTCTAGCATGGACGATGAATCCTAGAAACTTTCCTGATGATACTCCGAAGGAGCACTTTAGAGGATTCAGCTTCATTCCATATTGACGAAGTACTTGAAACATTTCATCCAGGTGGCTTACGTGATCGTCGGCTCCCCTTGACTTTACCAGCATGTCATCCACATAAACTTCCATGGTTTGTCCTATTAGCCCTGCAAACATCTTGTTGACGAGGCGCTGATAGGTGGCCCCTGCGTTTTGAAGTCCGAAAGGCATTACCTTGTAGCAGTACAATCCCCGATCAGTGATGAAACTAGTGTGGTCGTGATCGAGAGCATGCATAGGAATTTGGTTATATCCTGAGTATGCGTCCATAAAAGATAAGAGTTCGTGCCCGGCTGTGCTGTCCACAAGCTGATCGATTCGGGGAAGTGGGAAGCAATCCTTCGGGCAGGCGTCATTTAAGTTGGAGAAGTCAATGCATGTTCGCCACTTCCCATTGGCCTTCTTTACTAGCACTGGGTTGGCGATCCACTCTGGGTAGATGGCTTCTCGTATGAAGTCATTGGCAAGTAGGTTCTTTACTTCTTCATCGAGGGCTGCTGATCGTTCTGCCCCCATACTTCTCTTTTTCTGTTTTACTGGCGCCTTGGTAGGATCAATGTTTAGTACGTGGCATGCTATGTCAGGGGAGATTCCGGTCATGTCAGCGTGTGACCATGCAAATACATCCAAGTTGTGACGGAGAAAATCAATGAGTTGTTCCTTCAATTCTGCTTTTAGTTGGGACCCGACTTTCAATAGTCGACTCGAGTCATGTCGGTCTACAGATACAAATTCCATAGCCTCTGCAGGCTCGGCGGTGCCCTCCTCCTCTTTGTCCCTGGGGTCTAATTCATTGAAAAGGTCGCTGGTATATCGAAGAGGAGGGGCTTTCTTTAGTTGCTATGCTTCCAAACTTTTTGTGCAGAGGGCCATTTCTACACTCTTCCATTTATCCTTCCGGTGGTTGTTGCGAAGTTCAGTTACATAGCATTCTCGAGCAATGTCCTGGTCTCATTCTACTTCCCCTATTCCATTGTCCGTTGGAAATTTCATCCTCAGGCACCATGGGGCTAGGACAATTTGGAAGTCAGACAAGGTTGGCCTTCCTAAGAAGGCTTTGTAGGCCGAATGGTTTTCTATTAGCACAAATGTCTATTTCCGCACAACGGAGCGGGGATGACTTCCTATTTCAACGAAGAGGTCCAGTTGTCCGAGGGGCATCTTCGCATCTCCCATGAAACCGTGTAGTGGTTTATTGCAGGGAGAAACATCCTTCATTGGCAGTTTCATTTTGTCGAATGCATGCTTGAATAGGATATTTACTGAGCTTCCAATGTCTACTAGAATTCGAAAAACTTCGGCTGGACCGAGCCGGGCAGAGATAACCATGGGATCCATGTGAGGGTACTGCCTTCCCTCTAGATCACGCCTACTGAATGTGATGTCATCACTCTCTTTTCGCTTCGGGTGGCGCTCTTCTATAACAGAATTAACGCAGTCTTCATTGTTTCTAAGTGACTTTCCATATCTTTCCATCTCTGCCCAGCTTTTGTCGGCGATGTGTGGTCCTCCCGAGATGGTATGGACCACTATCTTCTCTTGACTGGAGCCGCTAGTGTTGCGATTTCCTCTGCCTATCTCTGGGGAGGGTAGCCTTGGGTTCTCATTGGCAATAGCTGGAGTCCTGTCTTGACCTTTTACATAGCGTTCCAGTCTCTTCCTTCTGATGTGTTCTTCAATCAAGTCCCGGAGATGATGGCATTCATTGGTATCATGCCCATGTGATTCGTGGAAGCGGCAGAACTTTCCAGATTTAAGTGCGTTATCTGATTCCTTCTTGTATGGTGGGCGTTTGTATCTAACTTCGTCTTGGGTGGCAAGGAAGATGTTTTCGACGGTTTCATTCAAAGGGGTGTAAGTGTCGAATCTCGGTCCTGGCCGATATAGGCGCTTTTCTCCCTTCTTGCCCCCATCATTGTCTCTAGAATCATTTCTTCGGACGTCCTTTGCTACAACGGGCGCGTTGCTGTGAGCTGCCTTATTTTGTTGCCCTGACTGCCCCTCAGTTGCGGCGTCTTCAAGCCTCATATATTTCCCGGCTTCATGGAAGAAATCGGGTAAAGTAGCTGGTATTTCTTTTGTCAATCTTCTAGCAAATTTAGTATCCGGATGCACACCACTACAGAGGGCCATTAAGATATGCTTCTCATCAGCATCTTGGACTGCGGCCGCTGCGGCATTGAATCGGGTCAGATATTGCTGCAGCTTCTCTCCAGGTTTCTGTTTGATACTGGATAAGGAATAAGTGTCCTTGGGCTGCTCCACATGAATGCAGAATTGGCTGATGAACTTTTCTTTCAACATCTCCCATGAGCTAATGGATCCTTGGGGTAGATGGCAGAACCAAGAGGTAGCTAGATCTGCCAAGAATAGCGGAAAGCACTTGCACAGCACTACTTTTGTTGCTCCACTCATGAGCATATGCTGTGTGTATCTCTGTAAGTGTACAACGGGGTCAGAGGTTCCTTTGTAAGGTTCCATTGTTGGCATTTTCCATTCTCGGGGGGTGATGGCAATTTCGATATTGCGGGCAAAGGGGCTGGTTACTCTAGTGCCTATGCCTCGATCTCTTTGATCCCGTTGGACGCACTCTCTGAACAAGCGTGCCATCCTTTCATCAGAATTTGGAGCAGATAGAAATGAGTTTAGCTCTGCTCTGTGGGATTGATTCCGTCCAGATGACCTGTAGGGATGTCATCGTCTATCATTCCTGACATTTTCCAGTGGCTGTCTTTGGTCTTCTGGGAGCATGCTAGGGTCAGCTACAGTTGGCCCTTGCCTTGATCTTCCCCTGTTGGGTTCTGATCTAAGCGCTTCCTCGAGTCCAACTTTGGGCTGAACTCTAGCTCGGCCCCGTTCACTGGTGTTTCCATGGTTAGGCAGTATGACAGGCTCGGCTGTAGTTGACCTCTGCCCGGTACCTCTCCCGTTGGGTTCGGTTCCAAGCGTTTCCTCAGGTCTAACTTCAGGCTGAGCTCGGTCTCGACTCCTACCATGGCCGCTTCTGTCGTTAGCTCCTTCGAAGAAGGAAGATCTTTGTTGTCTCTGAGATCCTCCAGACTGGGACTCACCCCACGATTCGGTGTGGCGGTTTGACTCTTCAGCACCCCTGAAGCGTGACATGAGTTGGTCCACCAAGGCTTCTGCTGGGATGTGAAGCGGTTAGTCACTTCAGCCACAACCCTGTCTAGATCTGCCCTAGTAATTGCCACCGGCTATTCTGTGGCAGGGGTTGTCGGATTTGCCTGACCTTCATTTGGTACTGCTGCTGGAATGGGACAGTTTACTGGATCTGTGACCACTGGATCTGGACGACTGCTGGTTGCGATGTTTTTTCCTTTGTTAACATCTTTCTTCTGCTTGGGAGGCATGTCTTCCAAGCAATTGCGACGCTGATAGGAAGAAAGTTAAGGGAGAAGCTGAAGTTCGGGGTTCAGCATTCTCAGCGAAAGCACCAAAAATGTTTGCATAAAAAATTGGCAAACACCTCCAAGTCGTATGGTTTAGTTAATTTTAGTGATCTGGATGATTTATGCAAATATGTAAAAAGCAGGGACTAAACTGTAAAGGACACATAGATTTATAGTGGTTCAGCCAGAACGTGCCTACGTCCACTTTATATATTATTTCTCCTTTCTTGTTCAGATTACAAGTACAAAGATTTGATACAAGTATATGAAAGTTGTCTGAAAGTTCTATCCGTGCTTGAGCTCTCAAACTTGTCCCCCATTGTTGTACCCCTACCCCTCTATTTATAGAGTGAGGCTGGGGGCAGGGGTCTTGGATGTATATAGCTGCTGGTGGGCGTGGGCTGATGCGATCTGGCCTGGCAGTGTTGATCTGGTACTCCTTGGTCCGGTTGTGAGTGGATGGGGTTTTGGTTCGGTGAGGACTTGGTTCGGTAGGACCTTGGTTCGATGGGGCAGCTTTGGTTCGGTAGGCAGGGGAAGGAGTTGGTCCGGCTGTTGGTTAAAGCAGAGTTGATTCAGCTGTACAGGGAAATGGAGTTGGTCCAGCTGTTGGTGGAAGCAGAGTTGGTCTGGCTATACAGGGAAATGGAGTTAGTCCGGCTGTACAGGGAAATGGAGTTGGTCTGGCTGTACAGGGAAATGGAGTTGGTCCGGCTATTGGTGGAAGCAGAGTTGGTTCAGCTGTGGGCTTCCCTTATCTTGGTTCGGTGATACCGGTTTAGTGAAAACATACCCAACAGACAAACTTTGCAGTCCAATTAATTTCTAGGACACACATCTCAAATAATTACTTTCAAGGCCAAAGTCAGCAGAATAATTACTTTCAAGGACAAAGTCAGTTGTCCAATTAGTTTCAAGGAAATAATTTCATAGGTTTTTAGGCCCTAAAAACTAATTATTTTACGTATTGTCCTTAAAAGTAATTATTCTAGTTGTGTGTCCTAGAAATTAATTTCACTTGTTAAAGAGGCCCTTGTGAATTCCCACTTCAAAGAATATATCTCTGAAAGATATTTGATTTGATAAAAAGATAAATTGATTAGATGTTGTTTGATAATCACCTAATACTTGACACCTTTTTATCGACGATTGGTTTGGAGAAACCGAAGTTAGATTTGGCTAATTCCTATCTGAAAACCACTTCGAACCAATATACGTGTTCGAAAGTGAGGATATGTTGAAGATAATGATTTGAAGACGTAGGTCTTTATGATGTAGGACTGCTTGCCACTAACCTCTTTGTTAATCCCCATATCATATTATATATAGTGGTAGTAGTGCCTTCGTTCTGAAAATCTTCGAGTTCCATGGACTACTCGCTACTAATCCTAGGGGTGATTCCTAAACAAGAAGCAGTAGGAGAAGTGCCTTTGGTTTGTCCTTTACTTGGACAACTTGTATGAATGAGTGTCTGACATTGATTTTCTAAAAACACGTACATTTATCTCTACTAGCGTATATCTTTTGGTAGTGTAGGAGGTAACCCCTCCTATACTTAATAGCCTTCTCTAAGATGTACAAGCTCAGAGGTTATAACGACCCGCATTTTTGACCATTCAAGTCGACAAAACATACACACGTGCCGACTCAAACAATCCAAAATACAGATAGTTATTGGGGTTAAGTAAGAAAGGAAAAGAAAGAACAGAAACAAACTCAGAATCTCACAGCGGAAGGGACAAGATATAATAATAAAATAACAGTTCATGAAGCTGTTAAATAAATAAATTTGATTATTATTATACATCATAAATCAGAGTTACATACATATCAGAGATAATACAACAATGCAGCGGAAAAATAATACAGTAGTAGAATACAAATGATGTAATACCAAACTCCATCTTCGTCCTCCAGAATAAATCTTCAACCTTATCTGAAATGCTCAGGCTGACCCGAGCGTAATGAAAAGACAAAACACTCGAGTCAGGACTAAAATATCTCATGTAAGTTAAATCGAATAAGTAAAATGAGTGTGACGGCATCGGAGATGTTTACGGGTTTTAGACACCTCCTATCCAGTGTTTAACGTGCGTGCATTAACTTAAGAGATGTTCAGGATTTCCATCTCCTAAGGATCCGTTAAACTATCTACTATATAATAGAATACGCTATATACAATAATGTCTATCATAAAGTAAAATATCAAACTAGCGTTAAGCCATGGACCATTCCACCCTTAACACATTTTTATTCCCAAGAGCATATACAAGACCGTAGTTTCCCCAAAACCAGAAGTCACCAGAGGGCAATCCATATACTAAAGGTACAAACAAAAACGTAGTGGTCGCGAATAGGATAATCAGTATGACAAGGTACATGAGACGATACCAACTAGGATACTAGTAGTTGCGTGATCCGGATTGATGTTGGGCATAGTAGCTACTACCCCAACACCGCGAAACAACACTCCCATAATCGAGGGGTGCACCCAAATCGAATCACAAAAGTAATAGACATGGTAACGAAGAAGTGTGTCCGCTAGAGGTGGCGAACCTCAATGGCCCGGCGCGGCTCTTGTTTTAGTCATGAAAGGGGTCATCCAATATCGTTCTCTTTCTTCAGTCAACGCGTTCATCAAACCATCCACTTCATTCTGGATCAACACTCCGCGTATATTAGTTATTAAAGTGGTTTTCGGTATCGACAGAGAGTATGTCCATATCCGATCTCGGTCTCTTTAATAACTACGTATTATTACACCGGTGGCTCTTTTACATTTTCAAAATCAATTCATAATTGATTATCAAAAATATCATATTCGCTTCAAAAAAATCAAATCCATTTCAAAATCATCATATCTACTCAAAATATACAATTTCATTTCAAAAATCATTTTCGCTTCAAATTCCACAAAACGATTCACATAAACTCGAATTCCAAAATTTAAAATTTAATCAAATCTCAAATCATCAATTTCAACTCGATTCAGCTTCTCAATAAACCATTTCAAATTATCAATTTCAAATACATATTTGAACCACAAAATAAGCCATTCCAATTTCCATATATCTCAAAGCTTTAAATATTCACATTTCAAAACTAAATTTGATAATTCCATTTATATCTCAATTTAATTTCATTACATTTTGTTTCTGAGATATTTCTTTAAACATTTCAATACATCTAAATACGACTTCAATTTAAAATTTTAAATAAACAAACTATCCCATTTAAATTTATATAAGTTTGAAATATTCATTTAAGTCACTTTTAATCAAATTCAAGTTATTAAACACATCTTTCAATTTTCAAATTTAATAATTTCAAATCAACCTCGTTTAAGAAAAATTCTTAAATAAATATAATTTCAAATCAATTTTATCTTCAAATTTAATTCAATAGTTTCAATTTAGTTCAATTCACAAATTTATTTAAATTTCAATTCAATTATAAATTAATTAAATCTCAATTTCAAATAAATTTTCAATTCCAATCTCAAACCTGAAATATCGTTTCATATAAATTTTCTTAGAAATATTCAGAGTTCGATTAAAAGTCCAATCTTTTAAAACAAATCAACTTTCGAAAATTTACGCCGTATTTCAATTTTTTTTCTTAAAAATTTAACTTCGAATAATTAAACAATTACCTTTACCAAGTTTAAATTCCAACATCTCGAGCTTCAATTCAAAATAATTCAATTTCCATAAATTGGATTTTATTCTTAAAATCAATTCATTTAAATAATTTCAAGACAACTTTTAAAATCATTTAATTTAACCAACCCGGTGTCCGTATATAATTTTCTAACCTATGACCAAGTGGATAATTATTTCAATTCTAATTTCAAGGATGGATATATATCATTTCAATCCAAATAGATGTCATAGGTATATCATTTCAACATATTCCTTAATTTATTCGAAATGATTCAGTTTACAGTTTTATATGCAATAACAATATACATAATGATAGCATGATATATCAAAATAAATAAACAACCAATATCGACTAATAGCATCCATCACAACCAATCAACCATAAAGCCAATAACATTCACAACAATTTATAATTATCAATATCGAGTAATATACTGCCAATTTAAATTTAAATTTATTTTAACGGTCAATTTAAATTCTATCAATTAATTCATATATCAATACAGATGATAATTAAACCTACCAAACAACAGTCAATAAATTTCATATCACTTCAGAATATAAATTTACCTAACAAAAATTATTTTAGTCAATTGTGAGCGTATAAACACTCACCTTTTGAATTTAAATTGAATTTAAATTCGATTTAAACTCAAAAATTTGACAGTCTCAGAATTCATCCAAACCAGTGTCATCAAGTCCGGAATTTCAATATGATCCTAACAAAAGAAACCGTGTGTGAAACGGAGTTCGTATGCGAAAGATATAGCGATTAGTGCGATTGAATTTATATTAAAAATAAAAAAGAAGTGAACACTTTTACTCACTTTCAATTCATAGCCACGTCACCAAAAATCATCTCCAGAACATGCGAAAGCTCTGCTACTAGACTACGCACGCAGAAACCCTCCACTGCGACATCAACCAAAACACGCATGCAACCTAGACGACCGGAGCAACATCAGACCGCACCTACGCGCGACCCTCACCCCAGCATATCGTCGCCGATCCCCTCGACCATGCGCAGGCGCCGAACGCCGCGCCTAAAAGTAGCAGCCGCCCCTAAATTGCAAACCCTAATCAAAAATTGCGCCACATCCAACCATTGAAACAGCGAACAAACACCACAGATCAACTCCCCTCGGTCCCCTCTACAAAACCCAGAAACGGTTCGTCAATCCGTCGAGTTTGATTTCGATGTGATGAACGACCGAGACTTCTTCGATTTTTACCGGTCAAACAACAATCCAAAACGAAAAACGAATTTCACCAGAAGATTACGCATTTTGAGAGCTTCAACATATATTTATTTCGAATTTTTCTGAGGAGTTTGAATTTTCATTTGATTTTTGAATTTGTAATTTGATCTAGGGTTTTCAGCCATTGGAAAGGAAGAGCTGATGAAATTTTATGTGTAGACAAATGAGAAATAGGAATAGGCTAGGGATTATAATAGGATATTTATAAGGAAAGGTTGGAAAGAAGAATGGATTGGATCTATTAGATATACGCGCTAACGACAAAGTGGCCCAAAAAGCCCGTTCTGACTCCGGAACGAAATTGCGTCAACCCATATATCAAAATAGATGTTTTAAAATATTTTAAACGCAATGTAAAAGGTTTCGGGTTCAAATTGTATCGTATAAAGAAGTTATGCTAAAAACAATACTTTCCAAATTGATTTCAATTGCATAAATTTCAAGGCGTTTCGAGTCCGTACGATCAAATGATAAGTCCGATAGCTACAAAACTTGAAACACTATTATAATTCACCGTTACGGATCCAATGAAACTAGTTTTGTCGAAATCTGAGACCGTTGCAAAAATGGCTATTTCTACTGTTTAATTTCAATATAAAATTCCCAATTTTAAATTATTAACTTTTAAATCAAATTTCAATTGTTCACAAATTTCATTTTTAATTTCACAGTAATTAGCAATCTTTTACAATGCAGTTTTCCATTATAAATCCAGTATAAAAGATTACATTAGATTCAACGTTCAATTATATTGTAATTCAAATTCAAGTTATTTAATTCCAATTGAATTCTTTTATTTCGATTTACACTTTCATTATTGAATCAACCATTTACTTAAACACTATTATCAATAGTTTATAATTCATTTACTTTCATTTTTCTTCAGCTATCATCTTATTTAAATTCATAGTAATATTAAATTACATTCATTTACGTTGATTTCAATATTATAACTTCAATATTAAATGTAACATTTTATTTATTTCGTTGTTTACAACCAAATTCAATTCGTTTCAATTACTTGTTACACTCAAATTTAAATCTTTACTTACGTTCAATTACAAGTTAACATCTTTATCAAATTACAGTTTCAGTTATTATCTGATTTCAATCAACTGTAATATTAAGTTACATTTATTTATATTAGTTTCAATAACATAAACTTCTACTATTAAATCTACCATTTTATTTATTCTTTGTTTACAACCATAACCAATTTGGTTTACAATCAAATTCAATTCATTATTTACATTCAATACAAGTTAACATCCATATTTAATTTACAATAAGTTATTTCAGAATTCAGTTTTGTATTTTAACTTGTAATTCACATTTAACAGCAAAAAAATTTATTCCATTCGGATTTTTATCCAAAATTTTATTTTAATTCGTATTTTTAAAGTGTTAAAAATACGGGTCGTTACATTCTATTCCACTTAAAACTTTTCGTCCTCGAAAAGGAACGGAGAAGGGGAAACCATCATTTAGATATAATTCATTCAAAATATTCGACTTATTTGCAAAATTTAGTTATAGGATTTTTAAAATCACAAAATTTTCTAACTCCCGGATTTTTGAAAAATTTTGGCAGCACCTCCTTTGCGCGGCTAGGACCGAAAAATTTCACAGTGGTTATAATTGCATGATATACATCTCATTACAAGAATGAGGCATCCCAAACCATGGGGAACACAATAATATACCACAACATAAACCGTAATCCGAGAACATACCTTTTATTAAGCGTTTATTAGCATTTTAACTTACATTTTGCATTTAGCGTAGAAGCGAGCTCCACAACGAAGCGCAACCCCTTTGCTACCTACTAAAATGCTCAATAACCAAGTTAGAACCATGTATATAAAGATAGATCGATATACTTAGCATAAACAACATACATATAACATGTTTAGCTTCAAAACTGAAATTCCAATTCCAGGACAGCAAACGAATCTCAGTTTTTGGTCACCTAAACGATAAAATTTGGCAATGGAATCTAAAAAAAAGTTGTTGCATTCGTTTCAGGCTTTCCGGAATGTCCAAAATCATCAAATTCGAACCATCCTTTCAAAAGTTACGGCTATTTTTCTAAATGGATATGCCTCAGCCTGGGCAATGAATTGCGCAGGTCAGCGACATTCACTCACGTTTTCGACCCTCTAAATGACAGCAAAACACAAAACACTTAAAGCAAAAGTTTTAACTTAAGTTCTTAGCTTTCCAGAAAGTGCAAGATCGTCAAAATCCGATACACCAGTAAAAAGTTATGGCGAGAATACTAAGGTGCTTCAGATTTCTACTTCACACAGGCCAGCGACTAATATTGGTGTTTTAAGCCTAGTGGATGAAGGTATTTATCAAAACATTCTAAACAAAAGATGTAGCACAGTTTCTAGGCTTTCCGAAAAGTCTAAGATCGTCTAATTTCGTCTAACCATTTAAAAGTTATGGTTGTTTTCGTTTCAGCATATATTTAACAATTTTGGATTTTTCAAAATTTTCTTTTATTATTTCAAAGTACAAACCATCAAACTTCAAATTTTCTAAGAAACAATCACAAACACAAAGTCGTTTATTTTCTTATTTATCCATGAAATAAGTTTACATTCGATTTGTTTCCGATTTATTCAAGTTTGTTTCATTCATAATTTAAATTCAAGTCAATTTGCTTCAATTTAATTTCACTTTGCTTCAAATTTGAATTTAATTATTTAAAAAAATTTATATCGTTTATTCAATTCCATTTACACTAATGAATTCTATTTAATCAATTACCGTCCATCTAACAACCAATGCATATCAAACATTAACATCCATCCAAAATCTACACTAAATCAATTATACATTTCCAAGTCAAAATTTTAATTTCATACATTTCCAAGTTTATTGACATTTAGTTTTATTCAAATTTAATTAGTTTCCATTTACTAATTTTATATTTTATTAATTTTAAATTTAATTCATTTTACAACTTAAATTTCCTTTATATTTACAACTATCAGTAGATTTTCACATTTTATTATTCGCAATCACACTTGTATATTATTCATTTACTTATCCTTATTAGCATTTTAAACTTTTTAAGTATTTGGTAAGTTATAGCTATGCAAATAGAATGTAGTTAAACAATATACAACTTCTTTTCATTCAATTTGAGTGTTATACCTATTAAATAAATTTCCAATTTATTATTTTCCTAATTAAGGGTTACTACTACAATTTTAAATTAATTTTTTTTTACACTTAAATTCAATTTCACCTTTCTCAATTCATAAGTTTCTAACAATTCAAGATTTACTTTAGTTTAATAATTAAAATCATTCCTTATTAGAGAATTTAAGAATTTCAACACCGGATTCGATTTAAACCATTTTTTTAAATATATATATATATATATACACTAATATCTTTATATCTCAAATCATACTTTTTAGAAGAATTTTAATCAGTATTGAAATATATATATATATATATACTTATTTTCATTACATATTTTAGAAAATTTCAATTCAATTTCTATTTAATCCAAAAGAGTACAGTTTCTAGTTTATTTCAAATTTATACTCCTTTATTCTAAGGGTTTCCTACTTCAGTCTATTTTCACTTAACACTTAGGTTCATCCCTTATTTTTCAATTCAGAAGTTCCTTAATGATTCAAGTATTTGTTTATTTCAATAGTTTAAAGTCATTAAATATTAAAGAACTTAAGAATTTCAACTCCGGTTTCATTTCAAATCAAGTTTGAAATAATATATACTTATATTACTATATATCAAGTCATACTATAGAGAATACAAAATAAAATTCAATTTTAATCAAAACAGGGTTTAGAAAAGCTATTAAGTGATCTCCCCCACTTGGACTCTCGAAAATAAACGTCGATGATGCGTGCACTCATCACCGAAATCATTCTCTAGTGTCAAGTGGGGAGTATAATACTTACTTCATTTGAAAATCCTTTGAAAACAATTTCTAATCGAATATACTATCATATAATACTTATATTATACATTTCAAATTTTTGTTAATAAATTTTCAAAACACCGGAATTTAAATTCTCCATCTTAATTTAAATTCATTTTTATTTTATTTTATTTACCATTTATATTCGTTGTCAATCATATTTACAAGTTTCATTTCTTAAAATCATCCAATAGTCAATAGTTAGAAAGATAAGTTCCCCTTTATTTTCCCTTAAAATAAACGTTCATTATTATATGAACTTTCCTATACAATAAATACTTCCCGAAATACTTTTAAAACATTTTCATATCAACTAGAAAGATTAACAAAAATGTTGAAACAAAATAAAGAAGTTCAAAAACCATTTCTAAATAAAATATCATAGAAAATTCCCAGAAATCAATTTTAAAATCATCATCTGAATCAAAACCATTTTCAAATCAAACAACAAACTATAGTATTTTAAAATATTATAATGAGGGCAATAGCTACCATACTTAACCAATGCTACTACTACCTTTATCACTAAAAAGGTTCCACTTTTAACATATATCAATGTCATATCCAATATGGTCAACTACCGAACTTTTAGCACTTTATACAACTAGTATATAACTGAAATTTAAAATCAACAATGGTGAGGAATCCGGATTCCTCTACAAAATATCCTATATTTCAGTTTATATGTCATTCACTTTACAAATCTGAAATTCAACCAAACAAAACCAAACCAATAAATCATTCAAACACGAAAACAATAACTTATATCAACACATATATCATATATTATTCATCCAAAGGTGAGATAACTTATCAAAATTGCAGTTGATGCTTAAGCGTTCTAGTTTGACCTAAAATCGAGTAGCGTTTGATTTTAACTCTATACTTGCTCCAAACTTGACAAAGTCAATTCAGTCCTTAGACAGTGCTCCTACGAGCACAAGTAAAACACCACATCTCGATTGGACCTCGTATAAAGAAGTTATTGAGGTTATAAAATTTTGAGATTACAATATTCATTAATTAACTTTAATTACAAAGTCAAATCCTTCTTCCCTCCTAACCGTGCATAGTGATACACCGATAGAGCCGTGACTTCTCCTCCCCCTCTCTCACTCGTTGCTCCACTAAATGACATGCACCACCTCCATCGTACTCCGCTTCGCAAGTACACTCTCCCCGGCCCATCAATGTCAAGCTCGACAGCTTCTTCTCATGACAAATCTCAGGTCACTTTTCATCTCCCATGATCGCATGCCACAAAACTTTTCCAAATGATACTCCTCCTCATGGAAAACCCATAGCCACCAATGCCAAAGCCTATCCCCTCCTCAATCTCACACAAACCCTAGTTCACGACAAAACAACCGGTCGTCCCCAACCACCACCGTTCATGACAACGAGCCCATGGATTTGAAGCCTTTCTTGCTACGAGTACAATGGATCCGGTACTGTGATTTATCACTGAGTGAATCGTTTGATTTTATATTTTAAGGTGGTGACTAGGTTTATAATCTACAGGCAATGAAAATAAAAAAGGGAGGTAGGAAAATTGATGAAAATAGTTAAGCGTTGGGTTATGTTTATTTTCAAATTTTCGACACTTTGTTACAAGCATTTCATTCACGTACGAACCGCGAATGATAGAAATAAAAATACAATTGTGTAGAAAAATGTTACACGATCATAAAACAAAAATAAAACACACTGGTTATCTTATGCCAAGAAATTTCAATAATACCAACATTTGCCGCAAAATACATCAAATGATAATTTAAATATTTTCCAATTTAAAAATTATGGAAATTCCTATAAATTCATTTAAAAGTACGCCATTAAAAATCAAGTCATTTTATCAACCATTAATTTTCAAATTATTTATTAAATTTGAATCAAATTTTAATATTTAAATAAATTAAATACTCCCATTAAAAACGTTAAAAATTTTGGGTCGTTACATTCTTCCTCGCTTAAAAGAATTTCGTTCCCGAAATTCTCAAAGGAAGAAAATGTACTCTAACCCTTAGACTTTCAAATTCAATTATTTGAATCGATTCATTAAAATTTTAAAGTCTCATATGTTACAAAAAATTTCGACAGCATTCCCTTTGTGGGAATAGGTCCGAAAAAATCACAACATTAATATACGTTCGTATCCGGGACCTCCCATATTTGAGGACAAAACAACAACAATATATACATATGATATACCTTATAAAGTGTGTATGACACATAACAAACACACCCTTTAAGCAATAAACACATACCAGTTTGTCGACCAAATTAAATTCTACTCATGAAACCAAAAGCAAATAGAAAACCTTTGCTTAACTGAACTTATATCTAACTTACATAACCCAAATGAGAGTTAAGCACAACCAATGAAATAATACCACAACTCATCCATCATATCACATAAACATGCCATATCCAACCATGTAACTTGTATTTCTAATGTAAGAAACATACAACTACATTAAAATCTGTACGATATACATATACCATCGGTACGCAATATCAAATTTGATCACTTGCTCGATCACACAAGTTTCACTTTCGAACTAGTATCGCTCACTCGACTTCCCTAGTGCAGACTTCGATTATGTTCCTTGATTAGAAACATCAGTTCTCCTTACATAGTCATATACTATGATAGAATACTTCAGAATCATGTCAAAAATACGTATCAAGTGTTCACCACCAAGAATCGAGCAAAAAATTATTGTTTGTATCGATGTAAATCACCTCAAAATCATGTAATCGAATCTGGATCAAGAACAATTATGCGAAAATGATCTAAATATAACTTATGTATTTACACCATTGGTTTCTTAACTACAGCAGTTACTCTTTATTTTTCAATCATTTCACAAATGTTATTTCATTTAATATTATAATTATGAACCATTTAATAACACATTACTTACATTTATAAACATTTTATAACTTAAGTTCACATTCGAATGATATTCCACTACATCCTGAGAGTATATATACAATAACAGATTTGTTTTACTTAACCAAAATGGTTAACAAATTAAAACTTATTTTAACATACTATCTTTCCACTCTAATTTTACAAAACTGTACTTTTATAATATCACCAGTACTTAGGTTCAAGTTCTCAATTAATTCGAAAGTTTTCGACTGTCCAAAATCGTCGAAAATTTCATTTCATTTCAACAAATGAAATTTACCGAACAACAAATCACAATAAATGCATAAATCAAACTACCTTATTGCATAGGATACACGAGTCCATATAATAACTTAACCGAAAACTTCAGAATTAAACACCTGGGTTTTATTTCAACTCTATTTGAAATAATAGCATATACTTATAACCTTAGTGTATCAAATCATACTTTCGGAATTTTATCAAAAATAGTTTTACTGAAACAACCCTATAGCAATTTATTATGGTTGCATCCCCCACTTTGAAACTCAAAAATAAATGCCCATGTAGTCATCACCGGAATTATTTTCCAACGATAGAAGTGAGTTCAGTGCTTTTTATCTCCTTTAAAATCCTTTTAAAAATATTTCTATATGTAAATACTTTCAAATAACACTATTATTAATTTCTCCAAAACTTTGAAAACAATTTTCAAAAACACTGGGATTTACATTATCAAATTCTCAGTTTTAAATCCTTTTTATTTATAAACCATACTTATATAATTTCACTTTCTTATACTAAATCATTTCACAAATGTATATCATTGTTTATATTATGATACACAACTCTTATTAAAACTAAGTTTTAGGCCAACATTATCCCTAAAAGCCTTATTGTCAAATTGTGAAACTGAATTCACAAGGTGTTAATATTTAATTTAACCAAAACAATGAATGCTTATAAACTAGCTTAGCAAAAATAATCGATCAACAAACAATAGTCAATGCTCACAAACTGGCTGAGCATAACTAATCAAATGATAAATGATAATAATTGAATATTATCATTTCCTAAAAACAAACAGATTATAAATAACTATATCAATTTTTGAAAATTTAAAATATAAAATCTAGGAAAAATTATTTCATTTACCAAATTTCAAAAACAATACTGTGTCGGTTTGCCTTGTTCAATATTTTAGAAACCCTATCGACTCAGTTATTCCTTCTGAATCCATCGGAACTCATAAACCATTAAACATATCAATCAACACAATATAAAACATTTTTATAGCACTAATCAATATGCGCTCCCATATACATATACACTCAAACTCATTCTAGGGTGTTACTAACCCTATCTCTAATGAGTCTACCCCACCAAAGCCTAGGTGTTCGCTTAACCTAAGCTCTTATACCAATGTACTGACCCGCCGTTTTGTCCCTAAAACAATGGACAGTAATACATCCATGGCACTAACGTGCCGACCATTCGAGTTTCGAAAAGACAGATTGTTGGGGTGAAAGAAAAAAATGAAATAGAATCTCATGTCATGACGAGTAATATATAATATACAATACATCTTTATAAGAGAAAACTATAATATACATACATAAATCAGAGTAAACTAACCTATCATCAACCTAGACAGTTATAATAGCCCGTCCACACAAATGCTGATAAATAAAAAATAATAAATGTAGTGTAAATAAAGATACGTGAATATGTCTTGGGGGCATCCTGCTCGTCTCTTGAAGCTATAAAGAATCCATAATTAAATCTGAAATATACTCGGTCTGACTCGAGCATTATAAGTAAATAATGCTCGGATCGGGTTGGTCGACCAACGTGGGGAACACCAATTTTGTGGATTTTAATGTTATAAACCCTTTCGAAAAATAAAGGTGTTTCGTATGACCACATTGCACATATATAAAGATAGGTTTTACCTTAGATTGCCAAACCATTTCCATAAGAAATCCAGTGATATTACAATAATGTCTAGGGTTTAAATAAATATATAACATAGCTGGAATGCTTGCATCTCATGTTCCAACATATTATGGCACAACTAAATCCGTAAGGCACTTATTGGAGAACGGATTCAATACAATGATAAGGCGGTATCGCCTGTCACAGTACACCTCTAGAAAATGTACAGAGGTCACAATACATTTACACCCCTGCTAATATAGAACCAGCCTAACTTTTGATGATCGCTTTACACCTTCGACGCTCATATAATTGAATATTGTGCTGCTAGAGTATCCGGTCGATGTTGGACGATTATCAAGGGAAGGAAAAAGAAGTAAAGAGGAGGAATAAAAAGAAGAGAAGAGAAAGAAATAAAACATCAAACAATCACATAACATTTCATATATCTCACAAGCATCAGATAAAATATAATAGTCATCCTAGATATAAAATAGGCGAAGGAGTAATAACTACATAAACCACATAATCAGAGTACACAGACTCATACAGTTATAGAAATAGTACTAGAGTTTATACAACTGGTAAATAAACTCAATTGATAACCTGTCTCTAATAATAGTAAGTTAACACTATCAAGGATCCACAATGTCACACATCAGAAAAAACAATAATAAGTCCAAAATATAAGTATGAGAAAGCATCACCTTCTACTAGTCCATCTGCACAGCCGCAAGTGCTGTTTACACTTGCCATCTAGTCTACTCGTTTAAGAGTACCCAAGATAATAAGAAGCAAAGCATAAAACCTCAAGTCAGACAACAGTCTCCTGTGAGCGATAAATAATTTCAAAACACTGTAAAAGTTTGTATAATATATGGAACATAGGGTATGGAGAATCATACCTGACATGTCCCTACATTTACAGAGTTAGCAAATAACATAGAATATATGTTGCTCAATATCATAGTCATCATGGGTGTACTATCATCAAAGTACTAGGGGCATCTAGGTATCTACATCAGTAATATCTATATCGTGTGACATTCCTAAGGTGTTAAAAAATCAAGCAAACATAGCATCCATCACCCATCCTCACATTCACTCACTCAATGTATTGGATATATGATACTCGTAAGACCCCATCACATAGTCTAGGAATACTCAATGTCCCGGTTTCTCGGTACTCGAATCCATGCCACCCAAAAGGCCAGGACCTAGAGTGCACACAACATAACAGTCCGGGGAAAATGGATCGAGTCATCATTTCATCTAAGGCATACATCACAGCCCAAGTGAACGTCCTCATATACACCTACTTTACGAGGATAAAACCTTCAAATATCAACAATCCCTTTTCACACATCTTGTATAGCAGATCTCATCTTGGAACTGTCCATACAACTCCCGTCTGAAGTCGCCGCGATTAGGAACTACTCTAGACAACCATCATAAGTCATAGATGTCATCGTGCATCCCATATCCTTCCTCTGATAGTTTAAATGAACCACACATCATCGCCTACTCTACATCCCAAGTATAACTATCCATCATCGAAGCATCACTCCCCATTATCGAATCATCATCGTCGAATCACGAAGTCGTCATATCAAAGCATCGTCCTCGATTCAGCGCCAAAACCACTCGTCGAAGAGTCATAGAATCAAGTCAAATGTCGAACGAACAAACCATCACATCATGCCCTTCAAAGCCACTTCATCATCCATATCAAAATTGGCCAAATTGGCTATTGTCTATAGTAGAAGATATCGACCACTCAATAGTAGTCGATAACCACCAATTTGTTCGTGTACTTAACCAAAAGTGGTTAAATATAAACCAAATGAAAACGTACGACATCCCCTGAGATCCGAAGCACATCCAAAGTCCATCCTTTATCTTCAGATCAATCATTGTGCATGAAACTCTATGCATGAAATCCTATCCTACGGGATATTTTCTAATACTATATCGCATTCGAACGACATTTTCAACCAACTAGCAAACAAGAAGATATGCAACCAACAAGCATAGAAATGTTTATAATTGCATACATATATCTATAATAACACAGTACAATCTATCCAAAGCAATAATATGGGATTCATATCAAAATAGCCTAAATCTAGCAATTCATCAAAAAAGTGTGCTAATGGGAAAAATATGATATTTAATTTAAAACAATTTTAAAACACCTTTAATTTTTTTTTGTAAAATAAGATATAGATTTAAGTATTTTACAAATCACATTTTAAAGTTAGAAAACATTTCAAAACATCGTTTTAATACTATGCTAACAATCATAGTATGGTGAATGACAATATCACTCACCTCAACCAAATTTGTCCATACCATCACCAAGTTGTAGAGCTCACCATCATGAGTGCAATGCAAGAAATGACGTCCAAAACGAACCTGGTATGCAAAAGATATGAATTATATAAGATTCGAATTATTTAAATGATTAATTAAGTAAATTAATAATTAACTTAAGCTAATTACCTTCATTACCATAATCATATTTCTCCCCAATCTTGCTTTACTATACGTGCACGAAACACAGAACCCAATTATCGTACATGCTTCCTCTATGATACGGAGCTACGGTCGACGAAACTGAACGTCGTCCGCACCATTGAACTCCTCATCGGATGCTCGACCAGTAGCACCAAAACCGCCACGTCTGCCACCATACGAAATGCAACTCCCAGGCTCTGCTTTGGCTACTCTTATGTCGCGATTAGCCAAGTGCGACCGGACCTTCCCAAAATCACACTCCCAACATGACTCTCCACCCCAAAGCCAACACCGGCCTCGTTTCCTCTATATCCGATAACGCCGTGGGAAAACTCAAACCCTAGTTTTAAGCAACCCACCTTGGATATCATCGAAAATGCTCAAATTCATACCAGAGATGCTCTTCTTCTCCAGGAATTCAATAAGTCAAGTCTCATGATTTATCATCGAGTAAAGCACTCAATTTTAATTTTTGAAATAACATGAAGGAGGCGACCATTTTCTTAATGGAACATTAAATTAGAATTGAAAGAGAGAATTCTCAAATAAACGGTCGTGCGTTTTGAACTTGCACGATCAAACAGTGCGTCCGATCGCAATGAAACTCGTGTGCGTACATCACCTCATTTTTTCGGTCTTGATGGTATAAGTTTCGTCGCTATCCAAGAAAATGCTCCGGAATGATAATTCGCGCTTTTCGGGACCGTTTCAACCATCAGATCATCCGATCTTAAAATATAGCAATCCTTATACTCATTTTAATTCGCAATGTTGATACGAGCTCAATGGAAGTGGTCTCGAGTCCTGATTAGACGTATGCAAAAAATCATATTTTTGGGACCGTCAATTAAATAACTTCAATATTTAAATCAATTATTTAAATATCTTATCGTTAAAATACGGGTTGTTGTATTCTCCCCTACTTGAAAGGATTTTGTCCTCAAAATCCCAAGGATGAAGCAACACACCTCAATAACCTCACATGAGCAACAATACAAGAAAAATCGTCGCTTATCCGCTCACGACGACAATCACTGAAAACGATCGCAACAAAGGGAATATACTCAAAATTAGCCGGGGCCATCATCCTCATCCCTAAGTATAATCACTATCTCATCCAAAATCAATGTGGCTAAACCAAACTTATGCACTTATTTCCAAAGAAATGGACAATGGAAAAAAAGTGTCAACTCACTAATCGAAAGGCAAGTCAACTAAATCTCATACATTATTGACTCTCTCGACTATCGACAATGTTTAATATCCTATACATTTACTTTTCTTTCAATTTTGTCTTATGGTGGTAGCATCTCCTATGCATAGCTAGGTCAGGGAAAAATCCTAATATAACATAAAAATATATACATCTCGTATCTACGGCATCTCATATCTGAGGCATCTTGTTTCTGAGGGCAACCAAACATATATCACCAAATCTACACTACAGATGTTACATACCTCTTTTATAGCAAGAGCATAACATTTAGATGCGAATATAAGTGGGTAAGCATCTAAATAGCCAAAACTTCCTTCCATGTACCTGATCAAGTACTCAATAAAAGGGATTAAACACAATACCAACATCGTGATGTAAATGAGCATACTAAATCGCACACACACACACAAATATAGCAATTGTCTCAAATAAGCATGCAATATCAAATCATAGCTATCTTGCGTGCCTAACAACCATATAAGCATAAGTAATCCTAAAAAATCAAACACCAAATAGGAACATATAAGATCAAACACAAAAAAGTAACATCCATGCATATCCTAGCATGCAGGATACTAAAACATCTAGTGTAATACATCAAAAATGATATCCAATACGAAAGTAGGCGAAAAATAGAAATCTCCCCTAATGAAGAGCTCTGATCAAGCGGTCCTCATGCTCTCATCGGTCTCTCATATGCAATTGCCTTTGCTTTCATTCAACTGAACCTTTAATACTCCATCGCTTTCCTCCTAACATGTGTTTGTATCACGTCTATCGGTAAAAATTGGCCAACGAGGTCTCAAAGTTCCCGGTTCGATCTTGATATCATCTGGTTAATTTGGTCCAAATTTCCAAACGCCTCCCTTAAGTTCTCCCAAAACCCACTAGTGAATAACGGGTTTCGGCCACTTACAGTGCTCTTGACACACAATGGAATCACACCATCCATTTCACATATAGCTCGACAAATTCAGATATCATTCTACTGCACATAAGGAATACAAATCTAGCATTCTTTATCAATTAATCGATGTGACTCAAATGCTATCATACTATCCTCAGTCCTTGGCTATCTATCGATGTAGCCTATAGATATATGTTCCCACTACTCGAGAACAATTAATCTCTCATCCCTATGGAACCAAAAAACTCAGTCAGATCCACACAACATCAACTTTACAGACATTACGTTCCTCTAATATAGCCGCAATCTCCGCTAGCCTAGCTTTACGCCTCGAAGAAGTATTGATCTGCTAAATCTAAGTAGGTTTGATAGTCAAACTAGCTATCATCTTTGTCCATAACTCACATCAAGTTTTGAAGTCATAACCAATAATAAACTCGAGCAATGTCCACTCTAAGAATGTCACTCTCAAACTGGTATGTCTTCACTCAAAGCATCAAAGACTACATTTTCCTTATGAGCATGTAGGGAAATGACAAAATCGTGGAGACTAAGAATTCCAACCATCGCTGCTAGTGAAGGTTAGGATCCTTCTCGAAGAAGTGATACTTCAAAAATCTCACCATCAATCAGTGTTTTCTCAACACCTCCAATACAATCATCAATCATGCCTTGTGCTTCTATTTCGTCTATGAGTAGACGAAAGTATCATCAACAAGCACAAGCATGAATCAACTTAAGCGATCTCTCAAAACACAGTCCAAGAAATCAACAAAGCATATCGACTCGTTGGTTAGCCTAGACGGCATAACCAACCATTCAAAAAAAATCAAATTAGTGTATGAAATGCTATGATCGACACACTCTATCTAGTTACTCTTAGTAGATGAAACCTCAACGTAAGGTCCAACTGAGAGAACGCCTTCGTGCCATAGAGTCGATCGAACAAGCCATTTATAAGCGGGAGTGGATACTTATTCGTCATCTCATTCAACTCATGGAAATCAAGATACAACCTCAAAGAGCCATCCCACTAGTGGCAAACACCATAGGTGTATTCCACTTAAATATACTCCTAGGGATGAACCCTCACCTCAAATGATCATCCGCTCGCACCTTTAGTCTCCTCTACTCTTTAGGCATCATATGCTTTAAAGGCATAACTAATGGTCAAGTACGTCTAACTAGATCAATACGGAACTCAATCCCTATACCATAGTAATCCGATCACCTCGTCGAATGTGTCTGGACACTCTCTAGCTACAAGCATAGATGACAACTCGTTGTGTGGGATATCGAGCGAATATAGAAAGCTAACCATCACCTCATCATCAGATGGGCAACCAGACACGACCTTTCGCTCATCGTCGGTGCCCATCGTCACCAACGGCCTCTCATAATGCACCACTATTTTGTACCTCTTCATCCAGTCAATTCTTGGACTGTAATACCGAAATCAATTATACCCAAAACAAATCAATAGCAAATAGACAAATATCCATGACTTGGTAGGGCAAAGTTTCAAAAAACTATGTGTAAGCTAAGTATAGACAAACGATGTGGTAACATTCCACATTTTGAGGCCTGTAACTAAGTGCTACGGATGTTGTAGTCTCCATAGTATTAATTTCCTGTGACAAAATGTGGGATGTTACACATGTATAGACTGGCTAAGCCCGCAATAAGATTCACCATAATTTAAAGGTCGGTCAATAATTTCGGGTCTCAATCCCAATCTATCTACAAATCACTAGGTAAGAAGGAATAAAAAACCTCGATGTCGAATAAAACATGGATGGAAATGCCATCAATGGAAAGCATACCCTTGGTGGTGATCCCTTTTCCCTTCTCTTTCATTAATGGAGCAATCGTCAAAGTCGGAACAGTGTTTAATGCATATGCTTCCATTATTTTCCTTTACTTAACTGGTTTAGGACACGCCTTCACACAGGTTCCAGGCTCACACATCATAAAGCCTTTTTAATCAACTTCTTGAATCTCTCGTCAATATGACCAACCAATCACTTCTCAAGATGATCGCTCAACCTAATGATAAATTCTCTATTCTTTCTGTATGGAGTATTAATATGCGATAGACCGTACTTCGACAGAACATTGAATTTAGTCGCATACTCTGACATATCACCTTACTATAAATCAACAAACTTCCTAAATAACATCGACTTTTGAAAAGTCAAGATAATTTCTTAGAAGCAAACTATGAACTAATCCCAAGTAAAATGATCCTCTGGAATTAAAGCTATAAGGGTACTCCACTAGTTCATTGCTCGTCCTTGGAGTCAACTTGAGGTTAACTTCCACTCCTTGCATCATTTAACTCCAAGTCATCGAAAATTCTTTGGCAAATATCATCTCGTCTTGCACCTCAATAGTCGATCGCGTTCCAAGGAACGGTATGCCTCTTAGACCCATAAAGTCTTTATACAGCTCGGCAAAGTCAACTCTAGGCATTTGCATTGAGCACCATAATCATTTGGTGTGATTTAGGCATTCTAGAATACTGATTCGCATAATCTCTACGAACATATTCTGTAAATCGAGGCCAGTGGTTCTCAATCCCGCCCACTCTCAATTCTAGAGATGGAGTCAATAGCAACATTTCTCCTATGCAAGATCACTAATATTCTATTAGAATGATTAAACTCTAATGGAGAAAAACTGCATCAATAGTACTTATGTGTTCAACAACTTATATATTACATATACTATATACATATATTATCGATCCAATCTTAGACGATAGTTCCGACCCTATCTCTACTAGACCGGTATCAACTTGGGATAATCTCATAACCTAAGCTCTAATACCAAATCTGACAACCGCTTTACACCTCTGATGCTCATATACCTAAATAGTGCACTTCTCAAGCATCCGGTCGATGTATGACAATTGTCAAGGGAAAGAAAAAGAAGTAAAGAAGAGGAATAGAAAGAAGAGAAGAGAATGGAAGAGAAGAGAAAGAAATAAAACATCAAACAATCCCATAACCTATTATATATGTCACAGCGCATCCAATAAAATATAATAATCATCTTAGATGTAAAATAGGCGAGATAGTAATATTTATATAAATCACATAATTAGAGTATATAGGCTCAAACAGCTTTACAAAATAGTAATAGAGTTTATACAACTGATAAATAAACTCAACTGATAAACTGTCACTAATAATAGTAAGCTAACACTGTCAAGGCTCCAAAGTGTCACATAGTGGAAAAAACAATAATAAGTCAAAAATATAAGTATGAGAGAGCGTCGCCTTCTGCTAGTCCATTTGCATAACCCCAAGTACTATTTACACCTGCCATTTAGTCTACTCATTTAGGAGTACCCGAGATAATAAGAAGCAAAGCATAAAACTTCGAGTCAGACAAAAGTCTCGTGTGAGCGATAAATCATCTCAAACACTATAAAAGTCGGCATAGTATATGGAACATAGGGTATGGTGAATCGTACCTGATATGTCTCTGCATCCATTGAGTACGTTAGCACATAACATAGGAAATATGCTACTCTATATCATAGTCATCATGGATGTACTATCCAAAGTACTATGGGTATCTACATATGTGCATCGGTGATATCTACATCGTGTGACATCCCTAAAGTGATAAATAATTAAGCAAACATATCATCCATCCTCACATTTACTCACCTAGTGTATTGGATATATGATACTCGTAAGACCCTATCATATAGTCTAGAACTACTCAACATCACAGTTTCTCGATACTCGAATCCATGCCACTCAAAAGGCCAGGATCTAGAGTGCACCCACATAATAGTCCAGGGTAAATGGATCGGGTCATCATTTGATCCAGGGTATACATCATAGCCAATGTGAGCGTCCTCACATACACCTGCTTTACTAGTACACCTTGAAACCTTCAAATATCAACAATCCCTTTGCACACGTCATGCATATCAGAGCTCATCTCTAAACTGTCCATACAACTCCCGTCTGAAGTCGCCGTGATTGGGAACTACTCTAGACAACCATCATAAGTCATAGAGCGTCATCGTACATCCCATATCCTTCCTCTGACAGTTCCAATAAACAGACACATCATCTCCTACTCTACATCCTGAAGTACAAATATCCATCGTCGAAGCCATCACTTCCCATTATGGAAATGAAGTCATCACGTCGAAGTATCGTCCTCACTTCATCGCCAAAACCGCTCATCGAAGAGCCATAACATCAAGTCAAATGTTGAACGTACGAACGAACCGTCACATCATCCCCTTCGAAGCAACTCCACCGTCCATGTCAAAATTGGCCAAATTGGCCGTTGGCAATAGTGGTAGATATCGACCACTCCAGAGTAGTCGATAATGACCACTTTGGTTGTGCACTTAACCAAAAGTGGTTAAATACAAACCAAATGAAAACGTCCAACATCCATCCCGAAATTCGAAGCACATCCTAAGTCTATCCTTTATCTTTAGATCAATCATCGTGCATGATGCACGAAATCCTATCCTATAGGATATTTTCTAATACTATATCGCCTTCGAGCGGCATTTTCAACTAATTAGCAAACAGGAGGCATGCAACCAACAAGCATATAGATGTCTATAATAGCACACATATATCTATAATAACACAATACAATCCATCCAAAGAAAATAATATGGGATTCATATCGAAATAGCCTAAATCTTGCAATTCATTGAAATATTGCACCAATGGGAAAAATATGATATTTAATTTAAAACAATTTCAAAACACATTTAATTTTTTTTGTAAAATAAGATATAGGTTTAAGTATTTTAACAATCACATTTTAAAGTTAGAAAACATTTCAAAATGTCATTTTAATACTATAATAACAATCATAGTATGGTAAATGACAATATCACTTACCTCAACTAGATCTATCCATACCATCGCCAAGTCGTAGAGCTCTCCATCATGAGTGCAATGCAAGGAACGGTGCCCAAAATGGGCCTCGTACGCAAAAATATGAATTATACAAGATTTAAATTATTTATAACTTAATTAATAATTAACTTAAGTTAATTACCTTTATTACCATAATCCTATTTCTCCCCTAGTCTTACTTTTTGTACATGCACGAAACACAGAATCGAACTACCGTGCATGCTTCCTCCATGATATGGAGCTATGGTCGACGAAACTGAAAGCCGTCCACACCATTAAACTCTTCGTCAGTTGCTCGACCCACCAGGACCAAAACCACCACGTCCGCTGCTACCATATGAAGTGAAACTCCCAGGCTTCGCCTCGGCTGCTCATATGTCGCAATCACCCATGTGCGACCAGACATCCTCAAAATCACTCCCACGATGCGCCTCTCTGCCCCAAAGCCAACACCGACCTCCGTTCCCCTATCTCTAACCACACTATCGGAAAAGTCAAACCCTAGTTTCGAGCACCCCACCTTGGTCATCACCGAACATGCTCAAATTCATACTAGAGATGCTCCACCTCTCTATGAATCCAATAAGTCAAGTCTCATGAATTATCATTAACTAAACACTTGATTTTAATTTTTAAAATAACATGAAGGAAGCGACCATTTTCTTAATGGAATAGTAAACTTGAATTGAGATCGAAGAGAGAAGGGTTTAGGGGTGTTATTTGTTAATACTATATAATTATTTATTTGAATTCTCAAGTAAACGATCATGCGTTACGAGCTCGCAAGATCAAACGGCGCGTCCGATTGCAACGAAACTCGTCTATATACATTACCTCATTTTTCTGATCGTGATGGTATAAATTTAGTCACTATTCGAGATAGCATTTTAGGATGATAAATTCGTGCTTTTCGAGACTGTTTCGACCATTAGATTGTCTGATCTCCATATATAACGATCCTTACACTCATTTTAATTCTCAATGTTGATATGAACTCAATGGAAGTGGTTTGAGTCCTGATTTGATCGTATGCAAAAAATCATATTTTTGGGACCATTAATTAATTAACGATTTAATATTTAAATCAATTATTTAGATATCTTATCATTCAAATATGCGTCGTTACATACCCTTCCTTGATAGTACGAATATGTCATCACCTCGGTTGTTGGCCAACAATTGTACCGAGTCACTAGCATAAATAAATGGGTCAATAACGATTTAGATCGGGTGATGAACTTACCCTAATGGGAGCGAACCACATAGCCATGCTACATGTCCCTTGTTTTAATCATTACCGGGTATGAGTCTTAAAGATATGTTTTACCTTTAGCAAATCCCACTAAATGCTAACACTGCCCTTCAGGAAACAATGCAATGTCAGCATTTATCCATACAAGTTGTACATGATATGAACAGACCGAAGACACTACTTTTACTACATCCTCAGGAATAGTAGCATGTAACCCTTCCTCTTCAGAGAACTCTGTCTTCGATTATCTTCAAAATGCCTTCAGTTCGAACGCTTATGCTGGTTCGAAATGGTTTTCAAATAACTCATGCTTATCCGATCACGGTCTCTCTGAACCAACAATGATAGTTTCAAAACTGGCCAAGATTTGATAGTCGGTTATTTAAATATCAAATACACAAGCAATCCAATCGGAGATTTAATTTCTAAATAAATCAAACATGGTTAAGCACATAAGCAACCACTAAGCTCTGTAATTATTCCTTTCATGAATTAAAAATTTCCATTCAAATATTCGTATTAAAATACCTTTTTACAAAAGATGTATTCACAAACCCTCTCTACTCTTTCTAATACTTGGGAAAAGTATTTATATACTCATTTGAACGGTATAAGTATATTCACAATACTTAGAAAAGTATTTATATGTACTTATCACAACGGTATAAGTATATTCACAAAATATTAAGAAAGATATCATTTCCAAAAAACATACTCAATTAGGTTAAAAAAATTTCATTTAAAACATTGATAACAATAACCCAAAACACTTTCCTTTTGGTGTAAGTAAATGGATCATATATAAATTAGACCAAATATACTTACCACCACTTCCCGATTTCAAGCTTGTGCTATCTCTCGACTAACAATGAAGCCAGACAAGTTAGCGTACTATCCTTACCTTAACATACATTCTTAATTCTTAGGATAGAGACGAGTTTCCCTACCTCTAAATTTGGTGTTAAGTATGAAAAAATACTTTCTGTACCACCATAATTTAAATGAACATTTATATAAATCAAATCTCATTTTTTTTATAAAAAATCCCTTTTATAAATCTTATTCATATTTGCAAACTCCTTTAACAAATCTCCTTTCTATTTATAAAACTTCTTTTATAAATCCCTAAATATAATTATAAAACTCCTTTTATAAATCTTCAAATTTATTTATACAACTCCTTTTACAAATCTTATTTACTTATCACAAACCTTTTGTTTCAAAATAAAACCAAGTACTTTCCATAAAACGATCATTCCATATATTACCTTAAATCCACAAATGTGATTTATAATTCCAAATTAAAAAAATGATATAATTTTTCCTTTTTATAAAACATCATTTAAATGGGAAAAATATGATATTTAATTTAAAACAATTTCAAAACACTTTTAAATTTTTTGTAAAACAAGTATAGGTTTAAGTATTTTAACAATCACATTTTAAAGTTAGAAAACATTTCAAAATGTCAATTTAATACTATAATAACAATCATAGTATGGTAAATGACAATATCACTCACCTCAACCAGATCTATCCATACCATCGCCAAGTTGGAGAGCTCTCCATCATGAGTGCAATGCAAGGAACGGCGCCCAAAATGGGCCTCGTACGCAAAAGATATGAATTATACAAGATTCAAATTATTTATAACTTAATTAATAATTAACTTAAGTTAATTACCTTTATTACCATAATCCTATTTCTCCCCCAGTCTTACTTTTTGTACATGCACGAAACATAGAACCGAACTACCGTGCATGCTTCCTCCATGATGTGGAGCTATGGTCGACGAAACTGAAAGCCATCCACACCATTAAACTCTTCGTCGGTTGCTTGACCCACCAGGATCAAAACCACCACGTCCGCTGCTACCATATGAAGTGAAACTCCCAAGCTTCGCCTCGGCAGCTCATATGTCGCAATCACCCATGTGCGACCAGACATCCTCAAAATCACTCCCCCGACGTGCCTCTCCGCCCAAAAGCCAACGCCGGCCTCCGTTCCCCTATCTCTGACCACGCTATCGGAAAAGTCGAACCCTAGTTTCGAGCACCCCACCTTGTTCATCACCAAACATGCTCAAATTCATACTAGAGATGCTCCACCTCTCTATAAATCCAATAAGTCAAGTCCCATGAATTATCATTAACTAAACACTTGATTTTAATTTTTGAAATAACATGAAGGAAGCGACCATTTTCTTAATGGAATAGTAAACTTGAATTGAGATCGAAGAGAGAAGGGTTTATGGGTGTTATTTGTTAATACTATATTATTATTTATTTGAATTCTCAAGTAAACGATCATGCGTTTCGAGCTCGCATGATTAAACGACGCGTCCGATCGCAACGAAACTCGTCTACATACATTACCTCATTTTTCTGATCGCAATGGTATAAATTTAGTCACTATTCGAGATAGCATTTTATGATGATAAATTTGTGCTTTTCGAGACTATTTCGACCATCAAATCATCTGATCTCCAAATATAGCGATCCTTACACTCATTTTAATTCGCAATGTTGATATGAACTCAATGGAAGTGGTTTGAGTCCTGATTTGATTGTATGCAAAAAAATCATATTTTTGGGACTATTAATTAATTAACAATTTAATATTTAAATCAATTATTTAGATATCTTATCATTAAAATATGCGTCGTTACATACCCTTCCTTGGTAGTACGAATATGTCATCACCTTGGTTGTTGGCCAACAATCATACCGAGTCACTAGCATAAATAAATGGGTCAATAACGATCTAGATCGGGTGATGAACATACCCTAATGGGAGAGAACCACATAGCCATGCTGCATGTCCCCTGTTTTAATCATTATCGGGTATGAGGCTTAAGGATATGTTTTACCTTTAGCAAATCCCACTGAATGCTAACACTGCCCTTCAGGCAACAATGCAATGTCAGCATTTATCCATACAAGTTGTTCAAGATATGAACAAACCGAAGGCACTACTTTTACTACATCCTCAGGAATAGTAGCACGTAACCCTTCCTCTTCAAAGAACCCCGTCTTCGATTATCTTCAAAATGTCTTCAGTTCAAATGCTTATGCTGGTTCGAAATGGTTTTCAAATAACTCATGCTTATCCGATCACAGTCTCTCTGAACCAACAATGATAGTTTCAAAACTGGCCAAGATTTGATAGTCAGTTATTTAAATATCAAATACACAAATAATTCAATCGGAGATTTAATTTCTAAAGAAATCAAACATGGTTAAGCACATTAGCAAGCACTAAGCTCTTTAATTATTCCTTTCATGAATTAAAAATCTCCATTCAAATATTCGTATTAAAATACCTTTTTACAAAAGATATATTCACAAACCCTCTCTACTCTTTCTAATACTTGGGAAAAGTATTTATATACTCATTTGAACGGTATAAGTATATTCACAATACTTAGAAAAGTATTTATAAGTACTTATCACAACGGTATAAGTATATTCATAAAATATTAAGAAAGATATCATTTCCAAAAAACATACTCAATTAGGTTAAAAAATTGTCATTTAAAACATTGATAACAATAACCCAAAACACTTTCCTTTTGGTGTAAGTAAATGGATCGTATGTAAATTAGACCAAATATACTTACCACCACTTCCCGATTTCAAGCTTGTGCTATCTCTCGATTAACAATGAAGCCAGACAAGTTAGCGTACTATCCTTACCTCAACATACATTTTTAATTCTTAGGATAGGGACGAGTTTCCCTACATCTAAATTTGGTATTAAGTATGAAAAAATACTTTCCGTACCACCATAATTTAAATGAACATTTATATAAATCAAATCTCATTTTCTTTTATAAAAATTCCCTTTTATAAATCTCATTCATATTTGCAAACTCCTTTTACAAATCTCCTTTCTATTTATAAAACTTCTTTTATAAATCCCTAAATATAATTATAAAACTCCTTTTATAAATCTTCAAATTTATTTATAAAAATCCTTTTACAAATCTCATTTACTTATCACAAACCTTTTGTTTCAAAATAAAACCAAGTACTTTCCATAAAACGATCATTCCATATATTACCTTAAATCCACAAATGTGATTTATAATTCCAAATTACAAAAATGATATAATTTTTCCTTTTTATAAAACATAATTTAAAAATCTTATCTTTTATTCATAAAATACCATTTATAAATCTCTCTTTTATTTTTAAATACAATTTATAAATCTATCTTTTCATATAACATT
This sequence comes from Allium fistulosum, assembly GCA_030737815.1. Taxonomy (NCBI): domain Eukaryota; kingdom Viridiplantae; phylum Streptophyta; class Magnoliopsida; order Asparagales; family Amaryllidaceae; genus Allium; species Allium fistulosum. The sequence continues at coordinate 202,344,160 of CM060904.1, read as the reverse complement.
TTATATAAAACGTTTTGCAAATATTTATTCCAAAATATTGCTATCTTCTTTTAAAACATAATTACTTTATTACAAAAGATAAATTCCCCTTTATTTTCCCTTAAAATAAATATTCATTATTATATGAACTTTCTTGTAAAAAAAATTCTTCCTAAAATGCTTTTAAAACATTTCCATTTAAATTAGAAAGGATTAACAAAAAGGTTAAAACAAAATAAAGAAGTTCAAAAACTATTTCTAGATAAAATGTCATAGAAAATTCCCAAAACCACTTTTAAAATCATCATCCGTATTAAAACCATTTTCCAATCAAACAGCAAACCATAGTATCTTAAAATACTATAACGGGGCCAATGGCTACCATAGCACTTAACCAATGCTATTACTACCTTTATCACTAAAAAGGTTCGACTTTTAACATATATCAATGTCATAACCAATATGGCCAATTATCAAACTTTTAGTTATTCAACAATTTATACAACAAGTGTATAACTAAAATTAAAATAAACAATGGTGAGGAATCAGGATTCCTCTACAAAATTCCTTATATTTCATTTTATGCCATTCGCTTTTCAAATCGAAAATTCAACCAAATCAAACCAACAAATCATTCAAACACAAAATAATAATTTATATCAATACATATATCATATAGTATTCATCCAAAGGTTAGATAACTAATCAAAATTCTGATTGACACTTAAGCATTCCAGTTTGATCTAAAATCGAACGTCATTCAATTTTAGCTCAAAATTCCACTTGCTCTAAACTTGAAAAAATTAATTCTAATGCTTAGATAACACTCTTGCGAGTGCAACGGCAAAAGACTACGTCTCGATTGGACCTCGTATGAAGAATTTATTGAGTTTATAAGATTTTGAGATTAAAATATTCATTAATTAACTTAAATTACTTAATTACCTTTAATTACCAACTCAAATACTTCTTCCCTCCAAATGTATCCAGTGATACACTGATACACCACCATGGCTGTGACTTCTTCACCCTCTCTCACTCATTACTCCACTAAATGATGCCGCACCACCTCCATGTACTCCACTTCGCAAGTACTCTCTCCCCGATGCATCAATGTCAAGATCGACGGCCTCTTCCAAAATTTGCATGTTCCATCACCTTGCGATAACCCCAAGTCGCTTTTCATCTCCAACAACTGCACGCCATAGGACTTTGTCAATTGATGCTCCTCCACATGAGAAACCAGTAGCCATCAACACTAAAGCCTATCTCAACCTCAATCTCACGCAAACCCCAACCCTAGTTCAAGACAAAACAATCGGATGTCTCCAATTGTAACATCCCCCATTTGGAGGCCCAAAGCTAAATGCTACAGATGCTGTAGTCACCCATAGTTATTAATTCTAGGTAACCAAATGTGGTAATGTTAGATACGTTGATATAATAGAAACACATGGATATGAAAAAAAAATTGAAATCATAAAACAAATTTCTCATTCCACTTCAAATCACATTTCAAATTCATTACATAATCCCAATTCATAAACTACGTTCAGAGAAATATAACTATTACAAAATATGCCAAGAGTGACATCTAAAATGCCCACTTGGTTGATCACAATCTAAGTATAGACAGTTAAACAACTTAGCCATTACATCCAAACACGGCGAAATCAAACAGAAAGAACTCCTACTGGCTAGCTTGCCTCCTGCATGTCTCCAGAAGCTTATTCGTCTAGAGGAGAACCTGAAAACATTAATTATCTACTAAAAAATCAATTGAGCACCCGAGAGTTTAAGGGGAAAACAAAAACTTCGAGTCGGATAAAAAGTCTGGTGTGAATAATATCCTACCATCTCGAACCATATAGATATCTTGTTAGACTATGCCACTTAGCAGAATGGGTTTTCCCCTCGCTAGTACCTTAACCCAATTTTATAATAACCATATATTGTGCACCTACATCCAAAATGGTTAAGACATAACATAATAAAAGGTATTATAATGATATGCAAACATGCAATATGCTCTAGATTTCTCATCTCCATTTACCTGACTATTCATCTCAAGTTATAGTTTCTAAGGTCACTATTAACCTATTTGTTTTCATGGGCTAACTAATAACCTATTAATTCTTTATCGAATTCCTATCCACTTTCATAGTTTTCATGGGGTCACTATGAACCTATTGGTTCTTACCAATATTACCATCCAATCAAAGTTTTCTTAGGATCTCTATGAACCTATTAATATCTACCAATAACTTTCTCCAATCATAGTTCTCATGAGCTTACAATGAACCTATTAGATTCTCCAATAAATTCTCTCGTCATAGTTTTCATGGGCTATTGATCTCTTTCAATAACTTAATCTGGACATAGTTTTCATAGGATCACTAAGAACCTATTGGCCCCAGCCAATAACTGTTTCCACGCATAATTTTCATAGGCTTACTAAGAACCTGTCGAAACAATAATCCTTTGATCAATCTTTCGGCATCCTATATTCTGGTCTGCCTGACCTCCTAAATGCAATTCAACTCACACGTGAGTTAACTCGATGTATATTCACTACTGGGTCAACCAAACTGGTTATTCTGCTCATAACACCCCAAAATGTAATTATGGGTTAATTATAAAGTGAATATGTTTACAGAAGAAACATACGTGATAACTGATTACAACATAATAGTATAAACATCTACGCTTTAATTTCCTTGTAATTATTTTTCAAATGAAACATGGTTAATACCCTTAACTCACTATCTTTTGTAAGGAAAGCTTCTTCAAAAACTCCAAAGTTAAATGCCATTTCAAAACTCTTTCATATTGCCATGGGTTAACTTTTAAAAATGAGAATGGGTTTTTTATTTGAAAGCTAAGGCTTTCGAAACCTTAGGCCTTCCCTTTCGAAACCATTAAAAACATACCTTTCAAAACACTAAAAGCTTATCTTCTGAAACCTTTAAAGGTATACCTTTTGAAATCATTGAAACTTATCTTTCGAAACCATTTGAAAGTATCTCTTTCGAAATGATTTGGTTTAACATTAAATATAAATTCTTGGTCAAAGAGAACACAAGTGAAAGTAACCCTTTTGAAAGCATTGATCTTAAAATAAAAGAATTGGGGAAAGGATAGCTTTGAAACCATTGATAAAAGTGGCTACAAGAACCCTTTTTGTAAGAATTGGGATGGCAGCATCAATATTACTAAAACGAAAGCCTTCCTTTCGAACTCATAGTTATAAGGCTATAAAGAAAAGCAACCTTTAACCAATTTGAAAGGTATGAAGGCGGCAGCTAGGTATCGAATAGGTTCAAAATGCGGCAACTCATTCGAAAGCTTCTTTTAAAAACAAAGTAAGTGGCTCTTTGAACAAAGGTAAGTTGATTGATTCAAAAGCTTCAACCCCTTTTAAAGCATGCCTTATGTAGGATCGTTTTCAGCCTAGAGGGGGGGTGAATAGGGTGATACTAATAATAATAAAAGTTAATGCGGAAATATATATAATAATTGCAGCACAGATAATAGCAGAATAATAAAAACACTGATTTACTCAACTTCGGAAATAACCTGCCTACATGCCGCCCCCAAGGTTTCTACTAGAAATTAAGTAGTCAGACGCTTACACACGTAAACTCGCGACCCCCGCTAATGACTAACCTAACTCTACGCTCAAAACCCTGCTACAACTTAGCCACTGAGTTGTGAATTCTGAAACTACGCCTCGTAGTTAGTACCTAGTCACACGAATAGAAAATTAAACAATTTTAAAAGGAATTCAAAATAAAAATTAAAAACTAAGAACAATTAAAACCCTAATTAAAAAAATAAGCCCAAACAAAAATAGAAGGCTGACCCAAATTTAATATGTGTTTTCCCTTGTGAACAAACTCTGGATGTTTCCTTTTATTTTCATGCCGCCTCCTTTGCTCAGTGAAATCAATGGCTGCTTCCAATTTGTTCCTTTTTCACAAGCAAGGGTTTTGTTCGATTGAAGTCGCCGCTTCGATTATGATCAATTGAGATTATAATTTCACTCAATTGGCTTCGTCAATTGATCACTGGCTTTGGTCGGCTTTCGGCTGCTCCAATTTGTCGAGCTCGAACATTTAGATAAAATTTGGTATGTGACTTTCTTTTCCGATTTTGATTTTTGCTCGACCTAGATTTGAGTTATTGGTTTTGATTTATTTTAGTGGTTAGCTCTGGTATTTTCTTGAACTCGAATCACACCCTTTTGTCGATGATGATTATTGGGTATTTATAGGGTTTGAACCGCTTAATTTTCGTTTGTATACTTCTAGTTTGAATAATTTTTTATTTTGGCACATGCGTTGATTTTTGATCAAAAGAGCACTGTAATCTCTGACTTGTTCATTGTTGAATTTGCTTGAATATTATTTAAGTTGGTTCCATTATTTTCTCTAATGCATTTGCATTTTCTCTGTGAATTGCTTTGGTTTTCTTTGAATCGGTTTCGTTCTTTTCACCTATGACTTCGGCCATTTGATTATTTGATATAAACATGACTTGTTCTCACTCTTGACTTTGTTCCAATTTTTGTGTTACTCTCTGACTTCGCTGACTTTTTTGGACTGATCAATTTAAGAAACAAAACTGTTGTTTTTCTTCGAACTGTGGCTTGCAACTTTGTTTACTGTAAACATATAAACATGTATATACATACATATATGTATGTATATATGTGTACGATTGTTGCCTATCCACTTGGTTTCATTGGTTGTTGCTCTCTGGTCTGTATATATGTATATTAGTGCTTCTTGGAGTGTGGTTGCTTTACTTTGAATCATACTTGCTGTCACACACTGTCACTTGATCCTGGTCTGGTACCATATATACTCTGGTTAGCGAACATTTTACTATGCATTTTTGAGTCTGGTTCCTTTGATTGTTCATATCTTCACCGTCGAGTCTGTTCTCATGTCTTTGTTTTATTGTTGTATGCCTGCACTAGTTCCTATTGGAGTCTTCACTTGGTTTGTTGTATGCCTGCACCTGTTTGCTTGAGTTACATTGATATTCAAGTGTGTCTGGTTGTAGTGTTAGTAGTCTTATTGTTGTGTTCATTTGTTTGGAGCTTTTGTTTCACTGGTGGTTCCACTTGAGTCTGGTTTGGAGCTTGTTGCAGTCTTGGTTCACTTTTGTTTTTTGTTTGGTTTTGATGTCTGAATTTATGTTGACTTTGCTGTTGCACATTTCCACTGGTCTGGTTCATCGTTCTCTGGAGTCTTGTTTCACTTGCATGTGTTGAGTACATTTCTGGTGGAGTTTGAGTCTGGTTCTGGTTAATACTTCATGTGTACTGCCCTTTGTATATGTTGTAACTAGTTCACCACCTTGTCATGTGAGTATGCTTAACTGAGCATGTTTGTTGCTTTCTTCTGATTCATGTGCACTGGCTTGTTGTACATGTTGATTATTTGTACTGATTTTGATTTGTTTCTGACATTTCATTGCTCTGTTTCACCACTTTGAGTCTGCATTGTTGTCATGTGATATGGATGCATATGCATTGTGGTTATAGTCTCATTCTTGTTTGGTTGCCACTGTTACTTGAAGTGGTTTTGGTTGAGGCTTCACTTGCATGCTCTGATTGGTGTTCACTGCATATATATGAGTCTGATTCATTTTAGAGTGGTCTAAAGATTTTTGCATATTGTCCATATGTGGAGTTACATCCCTTTGTTGTATTGTCTACGAGTTAAATTGATAGTTGCTTTGAGTCATTACAGTTTTCTGAACTGAATTTTGTTTGCACGCACCTGAGTTGAATCCAGCGTATGCTTGGGTTTGACCTTGTGCTTGCCTGTCCCTACAATTATATCAAGCAAGTGTATATCGGTGTGCACGGCCTTGTGGCATGTACAGTGATACACTATGCATGTCACAAGTTGTTCGTGTATAATGAATTCAAACGAAAATGATGACGAACAACCCAAATAACTGAGGCAAATAACATTTTCAACACACACTATTATTTTACATTGCAAAATATTTCTTTTTCAATTTTACTGCGTCAGTGTTTATTTTGCAGATAATTAAGATGCCGGATACAGGCTGGAACAAAGTTGGAGATAAAATACGAGTGTGAGTGAATATATGTAGTGAGGTCAAAATTGTAAATTGAAATTTGTGATGAAATCGAAATTGTAATGTAACTGAAAAATGTATATATCTAGTGAGAGCTCAAATTTGTACTATTTGAATTTGTAATAAAATAGTTGTTTGAATATCAATTCTGTGTTATTTATTTTATCCAACAAATATTTATTTAATTATGTGAAAAATAAAATAGTACAATATCAAATTCATTTAAACGGATATATATATATTTATTATCATCAAAAAAAAATCATATATTAGCATATTCTACAATCTCCCCCTTTTGATGATAACAAACATATATTAAAATTTAGTCTCTATAAAATGTATTTGGTCATTGATGAATTCTATTTACTCACCCTACTTGAATGCTCCCCCTTTACATATGCATGAAAATAAATAAAAAATATGCAAATGAACCTAGATGGGAATATGCAAATAAAAAATATGACTTGAATTATTTGCCAACTAAAATCTGAACTTCTCTCTCCCCTTGTTGTTATCAGCAAAAGAGTAATAGTGTTAGAAAAATAGAGATAAAGTGATAAACATTAATACAACATTTATACCTAATCGAGTATAAATATTAAATTACAATAAAAAATCAAAGAAAAATCATAAATACTCTGTTAGGCGCATAATTCACTTTAAAGTGATAGGGGTGATGTCGGCATATAAAACCATATTGTTGTGTCTATTTGTGGTATATTTATAATAGGAATTTGAATACTTACTAACCATGTATAACCGTTAGCACTTTTAAATGAGATTAATAGCATTATTTAAATTTAAAAAAAAAATGAATTTCAAGCATCTTCTAACCACGCATAACCGTGAGGACTTTTAAATGGGATTAGAATCAACTCGTCTATTAATAATCAATTTTGATATGTGTTCCATACATGCATAACCATGAGGACTTTTAAATGAGCAAGAAAGCACATAATCAAAGATTTCAAGTAGTTCACCCATGCATAACCGTGAGGACTTTTAAATGAGAGTGAATACTTTGGATAATTTTATTGCTAATTAATTTTTAAAAAAATGAATAATTTCCCGTTTTAAATACCACATTTTGATATACTATATTGGATTTTAATAAGTGATGGTCGTTAGAAATATGATAGAAATAGAGATGGTCGTGGAATTTTTAAATAATCAAAGTTATTACAAATTTTGTTTAAATTTTTAAAGAAATTTACTACATATACTGTCTTAAGTCATAATATATGATTAATATCAACACTCATCACATTTTTTTCAGTCACTATTTTCCTTTTCGATAATCTGTAGGGAGTCAGATTAGTTAATGCATTCATTTAAGATCAAATCCAAAAATAAATATAAAATCAAATTTCTAAAATCTCTAATCTGAAACGAAGTCAACAAAAACTATTTTATGAAAGGGGTTTTATGAAAATATGTCCGCCAATCGAAAATCAATTAAAATGAAAATTATGCAGATATTTTATTTGGAAATGTGATGCAACTTATGAATGTCCCTACATTAAACACATTCCACCAGTAATTTTTCTATCAACTAGACTACCAGTAGAATCTGCATCTGAATATCCCTTTAACTCAAAGTTATCATAAGTTGAATACCATAGACCAAACCGTGAAGTGTGCAACAAATACATTATGATCATTTTACAACTTTTAAAATGAGATTCATTTGGATTTGATTGAACCCATGTACACAAGTAAGCAGAGAACACAATGTCTAGAAGCAGTAGGATGAAGAAGTGATCAATCATACCTTGATGTTTCTTTTGATCAACTACCTTACTAATTTCATCCTTGACAATTTAATTGTGGTCCTCAAATTTTCTCAGTTGATCGTTGGCTGATTGAAATTTGATTATGGTGCAGATTTTCAACATATAATACATCGTTTGACCCATTTTGGCTCTGCCGCCTTTGTACTTCTCTAGGCTAAGGAACTTTGATTTGTCGCCCGTTGTGTGCCTGGAACAGCCAGAATCCAGGTACCACTCTTGTTGTTCCTTAGCCTTCCACCATATCTACACGAGGAAAGATTTTTGTGACCTATTCTTTTTTATAGGTCCATGATTGTTAGTGACAGTTGATTTTGAAAAACAAGTTTGCGTAGAACCAAAACAGTCTATATTTGTTCCTTTTGGCACCCATATTTGTTCCTTTTGGCACCCATATTTGTTTGATTTTAAGGGATTTAACATTTTTGCCTTTAGGAACCCAAATTGGTATGATTTTAGTGTGTTTGGGTCTAAACCAGCAATTATTTTGATTATGTCCATTTTTCTACAAATCGTGCACTTGAAGTTGGCTTGATTAATTTCACTTCTAACATGTTCAGATTGAGTATACCCAAGGCCTTGTCTAATAAAATTAACAGTTTGTTTCCTTAATAACATATTTAGCGATTTTTCTCCTTTGGGGAATTTCCCTAAAGTTGTCAAAAATTATTGGACTTGTGTTTTGAGAGATTCATTTTCATTCAATAACAACGTGCACTTTTTAATATAATTTTCTCTCATAGTGTTTTCACTTTCTTTCAAAATCAGAATTTCATTTTCATGTGATTTAATTTTAATTTTTGATTTTTTAATTTCTACTTCGAATGATAGACACTTATCACACTTAGGGCTCTTATTTCGATAGGTTTTAACCAATTGATCAAGCTGCTTATTTAGTTCTATCAAACTATCTCTTTGTGATTCAATTTTAGCGTACTTCTCCCTAAGTCTTTCAAAATAGTCATTTACCTCGTGAAGATATACAAGTAATTCTGAATGAGTAAGTTTTGATACCTCGCTTGGCTCGTCATCATCGCATCAGTTGTATCACTTCAAAGACACGGATCTGCTTTTTCACTCTCACTGCTAGTTCTTTTATTATCATCATCACTTTTATTCCAAGTGGCTGCAAAACTTCTCCTTTTCGATTTCTTTCCTTGGCCGAGTCGATTCTAAGAACAATTGGGCTTGATGTGACCATGTTTATTGCACTTGCGACAAATGATCTCTTACTCTTCTGAGTTGTCTATTATTTTGACTATTCTGCTTTTCAATTGTTGATTTAGAGCTGGATTTCTGTATTTGTGGTTCCACCTTTTGAATCTCTTTATTAACAGTGCCAGTTCGGTTGCTCCATCGTCATCGTCGTCATCATCACTTTCCGTTGTACCTTTCAGAGCTATTGATTTCTTTCGCGTATCACCTCCTTCACGTTCTTCCTTGAATTTGATTTCTAGCTCATAAATGATGAGATTTCCGATGAGTTCTTCAACTTTAATTTGTTTCAGATCTTTTGATTCTTGAATAGCAGTCACTTTTGCTTCAAAATTTCGTGGAAGAATTCTGAGAATTTTTCGAGCTATTTCTAGCTCTATGTATGGTTTTCCAAGTGATTTTGATTTGTATACTATATTAGAAAGTCGTCCATACATTTCTTTGACACTTTCATCCTTTGCCATTATGAAGTTTTCGTATTCGCTACTGAACATGGCAAGGCGAGATTCTTTGACTTGGGAGGTTCCTTCGTGAGTCACTTCAAGTGTGTGCCAAATTTCCTGCGCAGTAAGACAATGTGAGACATGATTAAATTCAATTTGATCTAATGAACAAATAATAGAATTCATAGCTTTAACATTAGCATTCTGCAGTTTATTTTCAAGATTTGTCCATTGATTCATCGGTTTTTCAATTTCTTGATTATCTACTACTATAGTTGATGTCCTATATCCCGTCTCAACAATATTCCATGCATCTATGGTTTTCAGAAAAAATGTCATTCTATTTTTCCAGTAAGCATATTCACCATTGAACATGGGTGGTCTAACTATGGACTGACCCTCAGTAAAAGCATTATTAAAAGAAGCCATTTAAAAAATAAAATTTTTAAAACAAAAATTGGTTTTTGAAAAATCAAAATTTTAAAACAAAATATGGTTTTTGTTCCTAGCTCTGATACCACTTGTAGGATCGTTTTTACTCTAGAGGGGAGGTGAATATGGTGATACTAATAATAATAAAAATTAATGTGGAAATATATATAATAATTGTAGCACAGATAATAGTAGAATGATAAAAACACAGATTTACCCAGCTTCGGCAATAAACTGCCTACGTGCTGCCCCCAAGGTTTGTACTAGAAATTAAGTAGTCAGACGCTTACACATGTAAATTTGCGACACCCAGTAATGACTAACCTAACTCTACGCTCAAAACCCTGCCACAACTCAGCCACTAAGTTGCGAATTCTCAAACTACGCCTGTAGTTTGTACCTAGTCACACGACTAGAAAATTACACAACTTTAAAAGGAATTCAAAATAAAAACTAAAAACTAAGAACAATTAAAACCCTAATTAAAAAAATAAGCCCAAACAAAAATAGAAGGCCGACCCAAATTTAATATGCGTTTTCCTTTGTGAACAAACTCTGGCCGTTTCCTTTTATTTTCGTGCCGCCTCCTTTGCTCTGTGAAATCAATGGGTGCTTCCAATTCGTTCCTCTTTCACAAGCAAGGGTTTTGTTCGATTAAAGTCGCTGCTTCGATTATGATCAATTAAGATTATAATTTCACTCAATTGGCTTCGTCAATTGATCACTGGCTTTGGTTGGCTTTTGGCTGCTCCAATTTGTCGAGCTCGAATGTTTAGATGAAATTTGGTACGTGACTTTCTTTTTCGATTTCGATTTTTCTCGACCTAGATTCGAGTTATTGGTTTTGATTTACTTTAGTGGTTAGCTCTGGTATTTTTCTTAAACTGGAATCACAACTTTTGCCGATGATGATTATTGGGTATTTATAGGGTTCGAACCCCTTGATTTTCGTTCCTATACTTCTGGTTTGAATAATTCTTGATTTTGGCACTTACATTGATTTTTGATCGAACGAGCACCAGTGATCTCTGACTTGTTCATTGTTGAATTTGCTTGAATATTATTTAAGTCGGTTCCATTATTTTCTCTGATGCATTTGCATTTGCTCCATGAATTGCTTTGGTTTTCTTTGAGTCGGTTTCGTTCTTTTCACCTATGACTTTGGCCATTTGATTATTTGATATAAACTTGACTTGTTCACACTCTTGACTTTGTACCAATTTTTTTGTTACTCTCTGATTCCACTGACTTTTTCGGCTTGATCAATTTAAGAAAAAAACCGCTGCTTTTCATCGAACTGTCACTTGCAACTGTGTTTACTATAAACATATAAACATGTATAAACATACACATATATATATATATGTGTGTGTGTGTGTGTGTGTGTGTGTGTGTACGATTGTTTCCTATTCACTTGGTTTCATTGATTGTTCATGGTTGTTGCTCTTTGGTTTGTATATATGTATATTAGTGCTTCTTGGAGTGTGGTTGCTTTACTTTGAATCATACTTGCTGTCACACAATGTCACTAGATCATGGTCTGGTACCATATATACTCTGGTTAGTGAACATTTTACTGTGCATTTTTGAGTCTGGTTCCGTTGATTGTTCATAGCTTCACCTTCGAGTCTGTTCTCATGTATTTGTTTCATTGTTGTATGCCTGCACTTGTTCCTCTTGGAGTCTTCACTTGGTTATTGTATGCCTGCACCTGTTTGCTTGAGTTAAATTGATATTCAAGTATGTCTAGTTATAGTGTTAGTAGTATTGTTGTTGTGTTCATTTGTTTGGAGCTTTTGTTTCACTGGTGGTTCCACTTGAGTCTGATCTAGAGCTTGTTGCAGTCTTGTTTCACTTCTGTTATATGTTTGGTTTTGATTTCTGAATTTATGTTGACTTTGCTGTTGCACATTTCCACTGGTCTGGTTCATCATTCTCTGGAGTCTTGTTTCACTTGCATGTGTTGAGTACATTTCTGGTGGAGTTTGAGTCTGGTTCTGGTTAATACTTCATGTGTACTGCCCTTTGTACATGTTGTAACTAGTTCACCACCTTGTCATGTGAGTATGTTAAACTGAGCATGTTTGTTGCTTTCTTCTGATTCATGTGCACTGGCTTGTTGTACATGTTGATTATTTGTACTGATTTTGATTTGTTTCTGACATTTCATTGCTCCGTTTCACCACTTTGAGTCTACATTATTGTCATGTGATCTGGTTGCATATGCATTATGGTTATAGTCTCATTCTTGTTTGGTTGCCACTGTTACTTGAAGTGGTTTTGGTTGAGGCTTCACTTGCATGCTCTAACTGGTGTTCACTGCATATATATGAGTCTGATTCATTTTAGAGTGGTTTGAAGCGTTTTGCATATTGTCCATATGTGGAGTTACATCCCTTTGTTGTATTGTCTTCGAGTTAAATTGATAGTTGCTTTGAGTCATTTCAATTTTCTGAACTGAATTTTGTTTGCACGCACCTGAGTTGAATCCAGCAGCTTATGCTAGGGTTTGACCTTGTGCTCACCTGTTCCTACAATTATATCAAGCAAGTGTATATCGGTATGCACGGCCTTGTGGCATGTACAGTGATACATTGTACATGTCACAAGTTGTTCGTGTATAATGAATTCAAATGAAAATGATAACGAACAATCCAAATAACTAAGTAAAATAACATTTTCAGCACACACACTATTATTTTACACTGCAAAATATTTCTTTTTCAATTTTACCGCATCAGTGTTTATTTTGCAGATAATTCAGATGCCGGATACAGGCTGGAACAAAGATGGAGATAAAATACGAGTTTGAGTGAATATAGGTACTGAGGTCAAAATTGTAAATTGAAATTTGTGATGAAATCAAAATTGTAATGTAATTGAAAAATGTATATATGTAGTGAGAGCTCAAATTTGTACTTTTTGAATTTGTAATAAAATATTTGTTTGAATATGAATTCTGTGTTATTTATTTTATCCAACAAATATTGATTTAATTATGTGAAAAATAAAATAGTACAATATCAAATACATTTAAACGAATATATATATATATATGTTTATTATCATCAAACAAAAATCATATATTAGCATATTCTACACCTTCGACACGGTCTCTTTCGCCTTTCTCCAATCCACTACGTATCAGTGGTTGATACTATGTGTATTGGTTTCGAATGGGTTTATTAGTAGAGAAGTATGGTGATGAAAGTTAGCAGAGGGAAGTGACGAAGTTGTAAATCAAAACAAAACTTGTTTTGTAGCCTTTCAAAGAAATTCTTTTTTACCTAACTTACCCAATCTGTCAAAATATGATTGGTTTCCAAATTATTTATCAAGATCCTTTTCTAAAAAGACTACTGAATTCAATAATTTATAATTGAAATCATTTTAACAAATAAGTCATTCCCTTCAACAAAACATTTAAACGTTTAACCCTCCAACATAAATAATTTAATAACCATATTAAAACACTTGGAAAAATCCCCAAAAATCACAATAGTACTATTTTAATATGTTTTCGAACATATATTAATTTAGACCAGAAATCCTTTATATAATTTCCTTAAATCATTTAAACCCAAAAGTTTCTATTTCTTTCATCCAAAATTCATAATAAATTATCCATAGCTTGGAATATTATGAAAATTTAAACCCATCTCCAAAATAATGTTTCACATAACATATTCAAACATCGTAGCATTCGAAATCAATTTACATGATTTTAACCTTGAAATCGAATTATATCATTACACAAAATTCCTTTATAAATCAAAACATGGCATATGATCAAAGCATATCATCAAACATCCAACAAAACAGGTTTTAAACCTTAAGCCCGATATTCAAAACTCCAATAAGACTTATATGAGATGGTTTAGATTATTATTCACCTTATTTTGATAAGGAACTTGAGATTTGTTCTTGCTTTAATCTTCCTCGCTTGGATCTTAGCTTCTAATTGATTTTAAGCTCTTCTTTTTCTAGGGTAATGGCTGGCCTTATTTCTCCTTTGTTTATGTTTTTGTTTTATGGAAGTATGAATGAGAATAAGGTAAGGGTTTAGGGGTTATGGGGTTATGGTATACGACTATTCCCATATTACCCTTGCCTTATTCTCTTAGGTATTTAACTTATAAACAAATTTTATAAATCCATTTAGTTAAGGCACGACCCTGAATAGTTTTCAAATCTCAATCCCCTTATCACTCAAGTTTCTTCATTATTCTATTTAGTTTATCTAATTAAATCTTTTGAATAATGCTATTTAAAATTAGGGGTGTTACAGGGTCACCTTCTTAAAGAATTCCGTCCTTGAAATTCAGCAAGGACTATATACTAATCATAGCAAACATCTGTAACATCTCCTATCTACCATACTAACCTACTTGACCAGCAAACAGTCTATATAAAGTGAATATAGAACATACCCTTAAAGCAAATCATGATAGGTATCTTTAATCCTATCTTCTGTCTCCCAAGTATAGTCCTCGTTGTCGCACCAATGAACTTTCACCAACTTAACTGTCTTGTTTCATAACCTCTTCTCATCTCTCGCTACAACCGGAACTAGTTGCCTAACAAAAGCCAGATCCGGTTCTACTATTAAGTCTTCCAATGCAGTCAGAGGAATAGTAGTCTCTGGATCATGCACAAACTTACGAAGATGTGACATATTAAACACATTAAGGAAACATGCCAAACTGCTTGGCAACTCTACACTACATGCAAGCTTTTCGATCCTTTCAATAATTGGAATGATCCAATATATCTCGATTCCAGTTTCCCTGACTTTTCGAATCGTATCACACCCTTCATCAGTGCTACTTTCATGAAAATCCTATCTCCAACTGAGAACTCTAGATCTTTACGCCTCTTATCTGTGAAACTCTTTTTTCTAGACTGAGCTTCCTTCATCCTACCATGGATCAACTCAATCTTCTATGTTGCCTCTCTTACCAGATCTAGTCCTAAGCCTAATCTGTCTCAAGTTTCCAACCAACATATTGGTGACTTGCATGGCCTCTCATACAAAGATTCAAAAGGTGTCATTCCTATATTAGTCTGATAACTGTTATTATAGGAAAACTCAACTAAGTGTAGGTGATCTTCCCAAGATCCACCAAAATCTAGCACACAAGCTCTAAACAAATCCTCGAGTACCTTGTTGACCCTCTCTGTCTTCCCATCTGTCTGAGGGTGATAAGCAGTACTCATCTTAAGCTTGGTACCTAACACATCCTTTAGACTCTTCCTGAACTTGCTAGTAAATAAAGTATCTCTATCACTTACTATACTTCTAGGAATTCCATGCAGCCTAACTATGTTTTTCATAAACGATTTAGCTAAAACAGGTGCCGTCCTAGTTGAATTAAGTGGAATGAAATGGAAACCCTTGGTTAACCTGTCCACTATGAACCATATACTTTCATTTCCTCGATTCGACCTTGGCAACTTATCTATAAAATCCATGGATATCGAATCCCATTTCCAAACTGGTATATCCAAAGATTGAAGCAACCCACTCGGCTTCTGATGTTCGACCTTTACTTGTTGACAGTTCACATACTGCTTTACCCACAAGCCAACATCTTTCTTCATACCTTCCAAGTGGAAACTCCTCTTCATGTCCTGATATATCTTGGTTGCCCTGGGATGTATCGTAAATTTGGATCAATGACATTCCATAAGAACTTCTTTCCTTAAATCCTCATCATTTGGAACACACAACCGTCCCTTCTTTCTTAACCATCCCCTCTGGTCAAGATTAAAATCTTTTAGATCATCAATCTCCGATCCAACCTCAAGCCTTTTAATCTTGTAAGCTAACTGTGGATTCTCTTTCTGCTTAGAATAATTCCTTCCAATCGGTACTAGTCGTACTTCCAAGCAGGATAACATGGCAGTGCTCTGACTAGTGCTAGCAGTCAATCTTAACTGCACACCACAAGTAGTCAAAGACTCAAGATCATTCCATTCCATTAACATAGTTAACACTACACTCTGATGTTTTCTGCTAAGAGTATCCGCTACTTTATTTCCTTTTCCAGGTGTATACAGTATACCAAAATCATAAGCTGCTAAAAACTCCAGCCACCTCTACTATCTCATATTCAACTCCTTTTGAGAGAATAAATATCTTAAGGACTTATGATCTGTGCATAACTCAAATCCCTCCCCTAAGAGATAATGTCTCCATACTTTTAGTGCAAAGATCGCCGTTGCCAACTCTAGATCATGAGTAGGATATCTCAATTCATGCAGTCTAATATGTCGTGAAGCGTAGGAAATAATTTTACCTTTCTGCATTAACATGCCCCTAATCCGGTTCCACATGCATTGGTATACACTACTAATCCTTGGTTTCCGTCTGGAACTACAAACACAGGTGCATTATTCCAATAAATGCTTTAACTAAAGAAATACTCCCTCGCATTTGTCAGACCAAATAAACTTCACGTCCTTCCTAGTTAGCTTAGTCAAAGGCGCTGCTATCCACGAGAAATCTTTAATGAATCTCCGGTAATAGCCAGCGAATCGAATAAAACTTCTGATCTCAATCACCATCTCTGGTCTCTTCCAGTTGTTAACGGCCTCGATCTTATCCAGATCAATCGACAAACCTTTCTCTAACACCATGTGACCAAGAAACTTAACTTATTTCTTCCAAAAATAACACTTTGAAAACTTCGCTTTCAGTTGATGCTGCCTCATCGTCTCAAGCACTACTCTAAGATGAACTTCATGCTCTCTTTCATCCATAGAGTATATTAAAATTTCATCTATGAATACCAATACGAACTTATCCAAGTGCTATGGGAAAACTCGGTTCATCAAATCCACGAAGAAAGCTAGCGCATTCGTTAACCTGAATGGCATTCCTAACCACTCGTACGAACCATACCTAGTCTGAAACACCATCAATGAAATACTTTCCTCGCCACTCTTAGCTGATGGAAATTACCTGTTGCCAAATCTAGTTGGAAAAATACTCTGGCCCCACACAACTGATCAAATAAATCATCGATTCTTGGCAAAGGATACCTATTCTTGATCATCTTCTCGTTCAACTTACGATAGTCAATAAATATCCTTAACGACCTATCTGGTTTCTTCACGAACACCATTGCCGCACCCCAAGGAAAACTGCTTAGTCTAATGATACAATTTCCATCTAAATCCACTAGTTGCACCTTCAATTCCTTCATCTCGGTAGGTGTCATCCTGCTAGGTGGTCTACTTGCAGTTTATGCTCCTAGCACAAGGTCTATCAAAAACTCAATTGCTTGCTTTGGTGGTAGTCCTGTGACTTTGCTCAAAAACATCTACAAACTCTCTCGCTACCAAAACTTGATTCAACTCTTCTTCTACTTCCATTGCGTTCATTAAAGCACAAGCACTTGAGTCTAAATTTTCCACCGAGTATATAATCCGGTCATAACTATTGGGGTGTCTTAACAACCCTATCTTGGCAAAACATCCTAGCATCATATCTATTTAACCAATCCATACCCAAAATGATCCCGAAGCCTATGAAATCAAAATATACAAACTACATACAAACTTATGACCTAACAATTCAAGTTCTAACTAGTCACATCTCATCCCCAGAGTTGCATACCCTCCTATCGGATTCGCAACCCTTAAGGAAGTAACAAGGTAAGAGGGTTCTAAACATAACTTACCTACCAAACACTAAGATATAAATGAATGCGATACACCTTTATCAAATAGTACCCTAACTGGCATACTATGAACCAAAAGCATACCTTCCATCACAGTCTTTCCCTTCATAGCAGTGGTTGGTCTAGAAGAAGCAGGTTCCAAAGAAAAAACCTTTCCCTTGTTCGCTCTGACTGGTTCTGGACACTGATTCTTGTAGTGTCCAATCCGGTCACAGTTGAAGCATTTCACTCCTTTCTTATTTGCAACCTTCTTCCCTTTTCCAGTTCGACATTCATGAGCATAATGTTCCTTCTTATCACACTTAAAACAAACAAGATCAACTTTTTCCTTCTTGGCGACTCCTCTTTTCTGAGCTCCTTTCTTCTTAAAGAATTTCCTCTTCTAGCCTTGAGAATCATGGGTTCCGGCCTGCTTCTCCTTCCTATAAGTAGAAAGCATCTCTTCATTTCTGATTTCCATTTCCACTACAACCGTACTTGGATCACGAAGATGTGGCATAGTCGTCATGGCAATCTCGGACCCTAACCCTCGTATAAATTTCTCGTTCCTTTTAATGATGGTATCAGTGGTAGCAAATTCGTATTTGGACAACTCATTAAACTTCGTAGCATACTCAATCACCGACGTCTCACCTTGCAATAAGTCCATGAACTTTCTCAGCAATACCGACTTGGAAATTTTAGAAAAAACCTCTCTTTGAATCTCCTTCGAAACTCTGTCCAAGTCAACTCTTCCTCGGGAACTCCCACGGTAACACTATTCCACTAATAAGGTGCTGCTCCCTGCGACTGTCTAGAATCAAGTCTCCAATTCTGCTCATCATCTAATCCCAAGTCAGCGAAAATCCTTTCATAGTCAATAACCAGTTTTCTACTTCAACGGCATCCTTTGTTCCCAAAAAATGGCTTCCCACCAGGACTTATGTAATCCCTTCTCAGCTTAGCATGGATATTGCCAACTGGGGCCACGGGATTAGCTCCTCCAACATTCACCACATTACCCCTAGCTACACTAGCTTGCATCAGATTGATAAAGAACTGATACATCATCCCCATATCTACTGGTGGGGTTCTAACACCTATGTTGGCATTTGCATTTGGATTAGCATTGCCTATTGACCTGGATTCCTTCTAGTATGGAGTCGAGCATTTCCATAAATTGTGGTGCTTCCTCTACCTAGATTTCCTCTTTCGTTTCCTGCCTCAGTATCTTCCTTTCTTGTAAATCTACATACGAGCCTTAATAAGATATAGAAGAGTAGACTAAGAGAGAGGGGAATATGACTTATAGGTATATGTATCAAATGCAAGCAAGTTACTATAGCATTGATGTAGAATACAATAGCCTATGATTTTTGTTTGATGATAATAAACATATATATATATATTCGTTTAAATGTATTTGTTATTGTACTATTTTATTTTTCTACATAATTAAATAAATATTTGTTGAATAAAATAAATAACTTAGAATTCATATTCTAATAAATATTTAATTCAAACAAATATTTTATTACAAATTCAAATAGTACAAATTTGAGCTCTCACTACATGTACACATTTTCAGTTTCAATTACAACACAATTTTCACTTTACAATTTCACCTCACTACATATTCACTCAATACTCGTATTTGATCTTCAACCATTTTCCAGCCTGTATCCAGCATCTGAACTATCTACAAAATAAACACCGACGCAGTAAAATTGAAATAGAAAATATTTTGCAGTGCTCAATAAAGTGTTTGTTTTAAATATTATTTGCCTCGGTTATTTGGGTTGTTCATCATCATTTTCTTTTTATTCATCTTACACGAACAACTTGTGACATGCACAATGTATCACTGTATATGTCACAAGGTCGTGCACACTGATATAAACTTGCTTGTTAAATTGCAGGAATAGGTGAGCACAAGGTTAAACCCAAGCCGAGGTTGGATTCAACACAGGTGCAATCCAAAATACAAAACAAAATTCAGTTCAGAGTGCAACAAAGTTTCAGGCATGGTCAAGTGCAAATGAAAACAACATTTCAACCCAACGTGTCAACAAGCTCCTAACAAGACTCAAATCAACAATATGCAATCACATGAAAACAATTCTGACCATAAAATGTACAAAGACACATGTATGCATATATATATATATACATACACATGTATTAATTCAGAACTGAAGTGAACCAGACCAAAACCAAACCAGACCACCAATTGATACAAGTGCACTTAACACAACATACATATATACATGCATGTTCACACATGTCGTCATGTATATATATAGTGGCAAAGCAATTAATAGAAGGGACTCCAAATATACACACAGTAGCAGTTGTGACAACAAGGGATTCAACATAGACCAGTTCAAATACAAGTTCAGCCTTAGTCAACTTGAACATTGGAGCATGCAGCTCAACATATCAATGCAACAGGACTTCAGAACAAAACAAACAGAAAATAAACCGGACATGTACAAAGAACCAGTCATTATCAACATGAAACCAGACTACTTGAAAAACAAGCCAGTGCACATGAATCAGAGGAAACAACAAAGACATGTACAAAGTTCTCATGCAACAAGACTTTAAATTGACCCAGACCAAAATTAGACTCAATGCAACATGGAACCAAACCACAAAATGGAACAAGGCACCAGATCACATGACAACAGTGCAGACTCAAAGTGGTGAACCAGATCAACATACCAACCAGACTCAAGTGAAACATTCAAACATGAAGAATCAACATGAATGCAAGGCATCATATATATACAGACAAACATAGTCAGTTTCAACATATATATGAAATTCACTTTCAAGTGCAACAAGACATCAAACTGAATCAAGCAAGTAGTTTAAAATCAACTTCTCGAAATCAAGTGCAGACTCAAAATGTATAAAGACTGGAGCATACATATATCAGTTCAAGTAGAAGACATCAAGTGCACCAGTTCTACACATGAGACAAAGCATAGGCACATCACATCATACACAAATATACATACATATATGTATGTATATACATGGAGATGACACACATTTGCAAACATAGTTTACAGGTGTATATCGGTGAAGCAGTTTACATATTTACAGTAAATAACAGTAGCAGTTCGAACTAGTCGAGGAGTAGAAAAATATTGCAGTGAAGTCAATCAAAGTAACATTAATTGAACAAATCAAAATTCGTCAAGTCCAGAAATTCAAAATGCCGAAGTCAAAGGAGAAAAAAGAACGAACTGACTCAAGCAATTCGAGCAGATTCAAATTCATCAACTATTAAACGAGTCAGTATCATCACCATCGTTCAAGCACAAATCAACATAGATGATAAAATCAAGACAGATTCAAATAGAAATTATACGAACATAAATATAGGGTTTTTATGCGTATTTAACCCAATCTCATCATCGACAAATTAATCATCAAGTTCGACCCCAAGCAAATCTACAAGGCAATCAAGTCGAGCATAATTAAAATGGAAAAGGGGCAAAAAAATCACATACCAATTTCTATCCATTCAAACTCGAAATTGGAGCAGCCGTAAGCAATCATAAGTAAGGAAATCGATTGACAAAGCAATTCAACGCAAAATCATAACTTCAATCAATAAATTTCAAGCGGCGGCTTCATCGCAGCAAAACCCTAATTTGTTAAGAGCAAAAGTAAAAGAGGATATCGGCCGAAGAGATGACACTGAAAGGGAAACTTGTCTTCATTATAATTTTATTTGGGCCGGCTTTGTTATTTTGTATTGGGATTAATTTTTTAATTAGGATTTTGTTTTTGTTTTAGCTTTTATTTCATTTTGTAATTTTCTTTCTTTTAAAATTGTGTAAACTTCTAGTTGTTTAACTAGGTTACGAACTACTTGGCGTAGTTCGGAGAATTCACAACTCAGTGGCTGAGTTATGGCAGAGTTTTAAGCTTAGAGTTAGGTTAGTCAAGTTAGCGAGTGTCGCAATTTTACGTGTGTTTGTAAGCATCTGACTACTTAATTTCTAGTAGAAACCTTGGGGGCAGCAAGTAGGCAGGTTTTTGCCGAAGCTTGGTAAATTTGTGTGTGACTACTGCATTACTTTCTTTTATTATTTTTATTTTTGCATTAATTTTACCTGTACACCCTATTCACCCCCCCCCCCTCTAGGGTGAAAACGATCCTACAATTAACCCAAACCCGGGTCTCATTTTCTGATTCATTAGACTATGTTGTGAAAATCTTTTAGGATAAAATTTCTTTTAAATTTGCATAAACCTATGATCTGATACCAACTTGTAACATCCCCTATTTGGTGACCCAAAACTAACTGGTACGGATGCTGCAGTCATCCTTATTTATTAATTCTCGATGACCAAATGCGGTAATGTTAGATACGTTGATATAACAGAAACGGATGGTTATGAAATTAAAATCATAAAACAAATTTCTCATTCCACTTCAAATCACATTTCAAATTCATTACATAATCCCAATTCGTAAGCCACATCCAGAGAAATATAATTATTACAAAGTACGCTAAGAGTGACATCTGAAGATGCCCCTGGGTTACTCAGTCTCTAAGTATAACCAGTTAAACAACATTGCCATTACATCCAAAACACAGTGGAATCAAACAGAAAGAACTCCTACTAGCTAGCTTGTCTCCTGCACGTCTCCGGAAGCTTATTTGTCTAAAGGAGAAGCTGAAAACCTTAACTCTCAAACTACTCAAAATCAATTAAGCACCTGAGAGTTTAAGGGGAAAACATAAACTTCGAGTCAAACAAAAAGTCTGGTATGAATAATATCCTACCATCTCGAATCGTATAGATATCTAGAGAGACCATGCCGCTTAGCAAAAACGGTTTTTCCCCTCACTAGTATCTTACCCCAATTTTATAATAACCATATACCGTGCACCTAGATCCACAATGGTCAAGACATAATGTTATAAAAGGTAATATGATGATATGCAAACATGCAATATGCTTTGGATTTCCCATCTCCATTTATCTGACTATCTGTCTCAAGTTATAGTTTCTAGGGTCACTATTAACCTATTAGTTTTCATGGGCTAACTAAAACCTGTTAATTCTTTATGGAATTCCTATCCACTTTTATAGTTTTCATGGGGTCATTATGTACCTATTGGTTCCAACCAATATTAGCATCCAATCATAGTTTTCATAGGATCTTTATTAACCTATTGGTATTCACCAATAACTTTCTCCAATCATAGTTCTCATGGGCTTACTATGAACCTATTGGATTCTCCAATAACTTATCTCACGTCATAGTTTTCATGGGCTGTCTATGAACCTATAGATCTCTTTCAATAACTTAATCTGGACATAGTCTTCATGGGATCACAAGAACATACTAACCCCTGCTAATAACTATTTCCACACATAGTTTTCATGGGCTTACTAAGAACCTGTCTAACCAAAAATCCTTTGATCAGTCTTTGGGCATCCTATATTCTTGTACGCCTGACCTCCTAGATGCAATTCTACTCACGTAGGAGTTAACTCAATGTATATTAACTACTGGGTCAACCTAGTCGGTTATTCTACCCATAACACCCCAAAATGCAGTTATAGGTTAATTATAAACTGAATATGTTTACAAAAGAAACATACATGATAATTGATCACAACATAATAACATTAACATCTATGTTTTAATTACCTTGTAATCATTTTTTAAATGAAACATGGTTAATACCCTTAACCCACTATCTTTAGTAAGGAAAGCTTCTTCAAAAACTCTAAAGTTAAATGTCATTTCAAAACTCTTTCATATTGCCATGGGTTTACTTTTAAAAATGAGATTGGGTTTCTTATTTGAAAACCAAGGCTTTCAAAACCTTAGGCCTTCCCTTTTGAAACCATTAAAAACATACCTTTCGAAACACTTGAAGCTTATCTTCTGATACCTTTAAAGATATACCTTTCGAAAGCATTGAAACTTATCTTTCAAAACATTTGAAAGTATCTCTTTCGAAATCATTGGGTTTAACATTAAATACAACTTTTGGGTCAGAGAGAACAAAAGCAAAAGTAACCCTTTCGAATGCATTGATCTTCAAAAAAAAGAATTGGGAAAAGGATATATAGCTTCGAAACCATTGATAAAAGTGGCTACAAGGAACCTTTTCGAAAGCATTGGGAAGGCAGCTTCAATATTACTAAAACGAAAGCATTCCTTTCGAACTCATTGTTATAAGGCTATGAGGAAAAACATCCTTTAACCGATTCGAAAGGTATGAAGGCAGCAGCTACTTATCAAATAAGTTCAAAATGCAGCAACTCATTCAAAAGCTTCTTTTTGAAACAAAGTAAGTGGCTCTTTGAATAAAGGTAAGTTGATTGATCCGAAAGCTTCAACCCCTTCAAAAGCATGCCTTCGACACAGTCCCTTCCACCTTTCTCTAATCCACTACATATCAATGGCTTGATACCATGTGTATTGGTTTCGACCGGGTTCGTTAGCAGAAGAATGGTGATGAAAGTTAGTAGAGAGTAGTGGCAAAGTTGTAAATCAATATAAAACTGGTTTGTTGCCTTTTCTTTTTTCCTAACTTACCCAATTTGTCAAATATGATTGGTCGCCAAATTCTTTATCAAAATCCTTTTCTAAAAAGGCAACCTAATTCAGTAATTTATAATTAAAATCATTTTAACAAATAAGCCACTCCCTTCAACAAAACATTTAAACGTTTAAGTCCTCTAACTTTAATAATTTTATAACCATATTAAAACACTTAGGAAAAATCCTCAATAATCATGATCATACTACTTTAATATGTTTTCCAACATGTATAAATTTCAGACCCGAAGTCCTTTGTATAATTGCCTTAAATAATTTAAACCCAAAATTGTCTATTTCTTCCATCCAAAATTAATAATAAATTATCCATAGCTTGGAATCTTATGAAAATTTAAACCTATCTTAAAAATAATGTTTCACATAACATATTCAAACATCATGGCATTCGAAATCAATTTACACGATTTTAACCTTAAAATCGAATTATACAATTACATAAAAAACCTTGTTTAAATCAAAACATGGCATATAATTAAAGCATATCATCAAACATCCAACCAAACGGTTTTAAATTTTAAGCTCGAAATTGTAAACTTCAATAAGACTTATATGAGATGGTTTAGATTATTATTCACCTTGTTTGGATAAGGAACTTGAGATTTGTCCTTGCTTTAATCTTCCTAGCTTGGATCTTAGCTTCTAATTGATTTTAAGCTCTTCTTCTTTTAGGGTAATGGCCGACCTTGTTTCCCCTTTGTTTTTGTTTTTGTTTTATGAAAGTATGAATAAGAATGAGGTAAAGGTTTAGGGGTTATGGGGTTATGTGATATGACTATTCCCATATTACCCTTGTCTTATTCTCTTAGGTATTTAACTTATAAACCATTTTTATAAATCCATTTAGTTAAGGCACGGCCCTGAATAGTTTTCATATCTCAATCCCCATATCACTCTACTTTTCATTAGTCTATTTAATTTATCTAATTAAATCTTCTGAATAATGCTATTTTAAAATTAGGGGTGTTACACCAATCACCACTATTCAAGACAAAAAGCCCATGGGTTTGAAGCCTTTCTCACCACAAGAATAACTAATCCGGTATAATGATTTATTATTGAGTGAATCGTTTGATTTTTTTAATGTAATGACTAGGTTAATGAGCTACAGGAAATGAAAATAAAAGAGGGAGGTCGGAAAAGTGATGAAAATTGTTAAGTGTTGGGTTACGTTTATTTTCAAATTTCTGGCACTTCGCTACACAGCATTTCATTCTCGTACGAACCATGAACGACAGAAATAAAAATACGATCACGCACAAAAATGAGACACAATCAAAAAACAAAAGTAAAATACACTTGTTATCTTATTTTGAGAAATTTCAAAAATACCAACGTTTGCCTCAAAATACATCAAATGATACTTTATATATTTTCCAAACTAAAAATTATGGCAAAAAATCTATAAATTCATTCTAAAATATGTCATTAAAAATCAAGTCATTTTATTAAATATTAATTTTCTTCAAATTTTATTATTTAAATGAATTAAATACTCCCAGTCAAAATGTTAAAAATTTCAGGTTGTTACACTATTGGCATACAAAAAGCAGTTTTTCTGAATACTAACCTCAACTACACACAACTGATGGAATTTGATAGCCAATTCAAGTTGGGAGAGTAACTTTGCTCCAACTAACTGATCGAAGAGATCATCTATATGGGGCAGTGGATAATAATTCTTTTTTGTCAAGCTATTTAGCTCATGATAATCGACGCAAAGCCTTAAAGTACCATCTACTTTAGTAGAATAAACAGTTGGTGCTCCCCACTCCAAAATACTCCTTTGAACGAAGCCATTCTCTAATTATTCATTTACCTACTTATTTAGCTCGCATATTTCTTTAGGAGACATATGCCAAAGAGGTAAGACAACAAGTCTAGCATTCTCTTCAAGATAAATTCAAAATTCAATCACCCTATAGGGCAGAAGACTAGAAACTTAAGGAAAGGCATTTGGGTAGTCATAAACTACTGGTATGAAAGCTAACTCATCATGTGACAGGTCAACGAATATAGGCAACTCAACATAACTATATGCCTTGGGTGATAGTAAATGTAACACCCTAGAAATTTTAATAAATAAATTAAAATAATACTAAGGGAAAAAATGTAATTTTACATTAGTGAATAAAAATATAAATTTCAACAAACATTGGAATTAGGCCATGGAACCTATTTCATTGTCTCTTAATGTGGTTTATAGTTAAGAAACATATACAAATTGTTAAATTTTATAAACTAAGACGAAAATTATGGAAATTACGACCAGTGGCATTTTTGTTAATATTGATTTCAGGCCTAGATTAGAAAACACTAGATTTTAGCTATAAAAAGGATCTTAGCCTCCACTACTTTCCATCTCAAACCCTAGCAGGCATCTGTTCTTACAATTCTCCTTCCTCTTTCTTAAAAATTTCTTAACCTAAACAAAACTTCTATATATATTCCTAAATTCTAAATAAAAATAAACATAAAATCAAAGTAATCAAGATAGAGAAAGGAAATTGGCTAATAGGAAAGAAAGAGAGAAGGGAGGGCAATTCGAATGAAGTTAGGAAGAAGGAGGCTCCAAAAAGGTAAGTGAACTGATTTCTAGAAGTTTTTGATTCATAGAGAATCAAATTTATTTATATTTCTACTTGATTTATAAATGTACCCTTTAAATTTAAGATAGAAGTTATAAGTTATTTTAATGGATCAATTTCAGTTTTGTATAGATTTAATGGAAAACTCTAAATTAATAAACTGTAATTGTAGAGAATGGGAAAAGGTAAACCGGGTAAATCAACCCCAAATTATATGGCTATAAACCCTTAATTAATAAAGCTTGGTTTGAATTCATAAAGCTGATTTGAATTGGATAGTAGTTGAATGCTCCTTTATTTCATCTTGAATTGAATACGTGATTTGAAATATATATAGAATTATCCTAGGATATGCTTAGGTAGACTTAAATAGGAATTGTGTATATATACATATAATCCATGAAATTAAAAAGTTAAATTAGTGAAATTAAGGGTAAGAAATACATATAAAGATCTGGTTGAAAAGAAGTCCTTAAAACTTGTATGAAGTCACGAAAAGATGAATAAAAATAACCAGAACAAATAAATTATAATAGTCTAGAAAAAAACACGGCCAAATGTTTAAATAGTCATACGAAAATTCAATCAGACGTTTAAAAATTAGGTTTAGATGTCTCGATTTCATGAAATCCCAACCCAAGGGTTTTATGACAAAATCCAACTTAATTTAGGTATGTAAAAACTCAATCAGATGTTTGAGAATTTAAGATAGCACTAGTACAAAAAGTGCATATTGCTTCGCCTCATTTGCATCAGTTGAAGTAAAAACTGATGCAAATAGAACTATTTGCATCAGTTCTATCTTAATAACCGATGCAATTGGCACGTGGAAAGCAATAGCTAATAAAAAATCAAATTTGCATCAGTTGTCACCAATAACCGATGCAATTGGGACGTGCAAATAGTTTTAGTCGCATCGGTTTTAAATTCAACCGATGCAACTACGGGAAATTTTGTTTGCCGCCGAATCATTTTTCTTTGCCGCTAAAATTTTTGTTCTTAAATTTTCGTTCCTCCATCAAATTTTCATTCCGTCCCCAAATAATTTTATAGCCCCCCTTAAACCAGATCTCCTTTTCATCTCCACCTTCAGTATTAATTCCAATCTCAAATAAAATACAGGCAATAAGCCTTGCGTACGTCGTCAGCGGCTATTGTGAGGAGGCGTGTTTCAAGCATGTTAGGGCAAGGCGAGGTCGAACGACATCAACATCTTAAGGCGATAAGGAAGGTCGCAAGTGCTTCGAGGTACGTTCTGGTGATGCGAGTTATGGAGGTGTGAATCTGGGTGCGATAGAGGTGCTCAACAGCGATGGCAGGTGCTCAACAGCGATGGCAGGTGGCATACTTCTTTTCGTCATTAAAATTCAATGGCAAGTTATGGCAATTCAACTCCAAGCCTGACTCCTTCAAGTGGAAAAATGGTTACAATTCTAAGTATTGATGGAGGAGGCGTTAGAGGCATTATTCCCGGAACTATTCTTGCTTTCCTCGAATCTAAGCTCCAAGTTTGAACATTTCTTTCATATAACATTAACATTGTTCTATCTGTATCATGGTAAGATCATTTACGTCAATTACATTGTAGGAGCTGGATGGAGCAGATGCACGACTTGCAGACTATTTTGATGTGATTGCTGGAACAAGCACTGGTGGCCTCGTTACTGCAATGCTCACTGCTCCTAACGCTGATAATAGACCTTTATTTGCTGCTAAGGAGATTAATCAGTTCTACCTTGAAAATTTCCCTAAAATCTTTCCCCATAAAAAGCGAGTATTCGTGGATTGAAAAGAGTGAACAAAATTCTCAAGTCTTTATTTATTAAGATTGTGGGATCTAACATTTTAATTTATGTTATTTTACGCGCTTTAATTTCTTGGACGTTTGGATTCTTAACCCCCTTCATTTATAAAGGTTCATCTTCTTTAGTTACTAAACAACCTGAGCATTGGCCCTGTGTTAGTTACCGTTCTTGCAATTTTATTTACGGACAAACAAAAAATAAAATAAAATAAATGTAAAGAATAAAAATCACATGTTACAAATTATGGACAAGGCATCTATTAGGTTCATTCCCCACAAGGAATGTTGTAGCTCTTCATGATTGATGATATACATTATCAAGTTCACAAATAATCTATTTCTAGCTCATTACTACAGTCATCTTTATAGAGTATCCATGCAACCGAATAATTTTTTCCAGGGCTATATATGTCTCCATATGATCCAGATGAAGGTCCTTCGATAATAGGATGGAAAGTACCATGCTGGGAATCATCATTTAAGCCTGTAGTTCTTCATCCAAATTTTGAAAATCCTGCTTCTACTTTGGGTGGTAAACCACCCATGCAGATAGTTTGGTCGACTCAAGTTAACAAAAGCATACCACCAACAGATGACTTAAAAAATCCGAGCACGGCTAAACTTGCACCAATATTTTCTAATGATATGTCATCTGACTGCTGCGTTAATCGAGCAAACAGACTCAGTTTTGGCCCTTACGATCTACCTAGTGATGTTAGACGGTTAGCTCAGATAGTTTATTCAGCTAATGCTAGTGAGGTTGCAGTTGCTTTTCTCCACGTTGGGGGGTCATATATTCTCTGGAGAAAACTTTAGTCGTGTTGATAGCTACCATATTAATGTTGGTTTCACCATAGCAGCCCCTGCTTTTCGTCTAGTGGCTGTTGTTTGGCATGATAGTAGCATATACCACACTACGTTGAAAATTATACGTGTTCTTCCTCCTGCTATGTCTAGCTCTCAAGCAAAATTGAATTCAACTATATGGGAGCATGCAATTGCTGACAGGTATGGTACATTTAAGTCCCATAAGTTTTTGATTTTCCTCCATAAGTAGTTGAGTACTACTTAACCGAGAAGTATAAGGTGCTAGAGGTGATTGACATTATATCGCACTTCTAGGTGAACAAAAAACTGTATGTTGGATACAACTAGTACTAACACCACAAACTAGATCTTTTAGGAAATTCATAGCCATGAAGCAAAGTTGTAGGATGATGGTCTCCTGGAATGTCCTATGGGCATGTCCAAACAATTGGCAAAACAGTAAACATATTGTATATTGATGATTAGATACAACCGAGATAGCTAGGATGTAGGTCGATGTCGTGTTCCAGAACCTTAAAGGCATAGTATTAAAAGTGGTTTTTGGGAATGATAAATCGAGCTTTGGGGCTGGAATTTCTGGATTCATCTGAAAGATCGTTATCCTAAAACCCATTCTGTTTTTAAATTTTTTATTTGTACTTTCAGGTTGTTATATAATAGTTAGAATTACATTTTTAGACATGGATTCTTTTAAGTCAATACTTTCCCGGTGCGAAGTTGGAATTTTTTGGCCCATGATAATGGCACTAAAATGTGTTTAAGTTAATGTTAGTGAACGTGTTCAGTTAATATAAAATAGAAACTACGATGTATTTTGTGGCTCGGACACATTTTTACGATTTTGTCTATGGAATAAGTGACTTTAAATCTAAGTGTTGGTCTTTAGTTCAAAAAACAAGAACAAAAAGGTCACTGGGAACCACATGAAAGTTTAACAGGTCACACAAAAATAACCAGTAATAATGGAACTTCTTAAATATTTCAGTCTTTTTATGATAAAAAATTCCAATCTGAAGCAAAATTTGGTGAATATGCTGTATTTATCAGCAACATCATTGAAAATATATTTTAACCAACAAATTGAGATGTAATTTGTGGGCATGATCTTCTTTATCTATTCTTCGTGTTCTGGACTAAAGTCTCTGCTAAGATAAGTAGACTATATGGCTAAAAACTTATTAATTTTCGATAATCATATATTATACAAATAAAGTTGAGCACAAATCGAGGATATGAAAAGATGAAATGCCAGTCTTTTCTATATGTGTTTGTATATGCGTAGTTAGTTTTCCACAGTTGAATGTCTTTTGTATTGTAGTATAGTAAACCTTTAAGGCATAATGGGAAACATAACTGAATATAAAATTAGAG
This sequence comes from Allium fistulosum, assembly GCA_030737815.1. NCBI lineage: Eukaryota > Viridiplantae > Streptophyta > Magnoliopsida > Asparagales > Amaryllidaceae > Allium > Allium fistulosum. Next base: position 202,313,328 of record CM060904.1, on the reverse strand, counting down.
AAAAAATCCTAGAGGTTTCACTCATTTACAACACCAACTGCAAAAATACTTGCTCCTTAAGGATATAATTTTAGTTGGTTGTTATTTTCTGACTTGGATAAAATTTTGATTCTGTTTTGAAAATTTCATAAATTGTGTTTCAATTTCAGTTTTTTTGATATTATTTTATGTAAGTACATGATAGTTGATACAAATTTGTGTAGCATAACAAAGTTATACATAGTGATGTTGCTCTAGAATGTAGACACTGATATGAAGTGTATACAGCATCAGTTTTCAGGGACCAAGCATGTCTAAAATCAAACCAAAATATTGTCATTCTCTAGTTTCTTTACATGACACTGCATACCCAGTACTTTCAAATAGGAAGATTTTCTAACTAATCCATACAGTAACAAAAATTAGAAGTAAGTTTTTCCATCAAAAATGTTGACATTGCATTAAATGATAGACCCAAAGCCCAAAGGCTGTCCATCTAACTCAGATCTGCAACTGTTAGTAACATGAGATACAACGTGTGAACAATTCTTGTATAACACTCAGATAAAGCAATTCTAATATGCATCTCACTGACCTTACAGACAACATTGCTCTTCTTTTTCTCAGTCTTTTGGGGCTTCTACCCTTTATACAATGCAGTTTTCACGTTCCCTCAAGAAAGATCAATGCTAATCAAGGAGAGATCATCTGGAATGTACCGTCTCTTCGCATACTTCTTAGCTCGAACTGCTGCAGACTTACCTATGGAATTAGCCCTACCTATAGCCTTTGTATTTATATTATATTGGATGGGAGGTCTGGATCCATATCCATTGCAGACTACCTACAGACTTACCTACAGCCTTTATATTTCAGACTCAAGGGCGTGAATCAATTGCAGCCAAACTTGTTGCAAATTTGATAACAGAAACAGGTGCACATCGTGTACTTGCTTGCAACCTTCACTCTGGTCAATCTGTTGGATATTTTGACATTCCAGTTGATTGGGTCTATGGTCAGGTACTCATTCTCATTTTTGAGCTTTTATTTTGTGGCTAGGTAGTTTTGGGAATTGATTATAAGGCAATGGAAATATATCAGCATTGAATTGTTTGTTACTTAAAAAGGGCCATAAATTCTCTACATTCAGCCTTTTCTTTTTGTAATTTGAATTTACTGCCACTTAAACTTAGAAATGAAGTGGAAGAACCCATAATGCAAAGTCTTATATTTAAACGTACTTGTTTTCCATCCCGAAATAGTTGAGGGCTGGCCATTTTTTTAAAACTATGAAGGTCTGAGTGATGGAATACAGTCAAGAATGAAAGCAGTGAAAGAAAAACCAACAGCAAGTAAGTTCATTGACATATCCTAAGAGCTTATGAAACTGGAGTAACATTAGCACTCTAAATCAAAATTTAGGTGTTTTTGTTCCAATCAATAACCATAATGTAATATAGATGTTGTTGCATATAGTTGACCTAAACCAAGATGGAGTGACATCTAAGCTAGTTTATGAACTAACTGTGTTTTATGAACTTCATCAGGTAGTTTATGAACTAATTGCATGTTGTGAATTTGATACTAGTATCTCATATAGGTTGTTATGGGTTATCATAACTATGGCTACATAAACTATATCTGAATATTACTAGTTATTTTTTAAGGATGCAATGTAAGTAACAAGAAACATATTAAAGAATCTAAATTTTCTTCCTAAAGGCCAGGCTATATAATAGACTGTATCGGCAACACTGAAGCAGAAAAGATGGTCAATTAGGCACTAAGAAGGTACATTATACGTTATTAGTATCATTTGAAATTAACAAACTTGTAGTTTATTCTGGTGGGTAGTTTTCCTAAAGGGATTGTATGTGCCTTTTTTTAACAAAAACATGTAACTAGAATACTGAATGGTAGTACATTTACTAGAAACTCAAATTATCATGCTTGCTGCCATTACTAATATACCATGTATATTCTTATTTCTTTTTATTCAGCCCACCTTTGGATACAAAGATGACCCCATGAGAGAGAATCAATGGTTGGAAAAGTTTATTCCAAGATTATCACGTGTGCCTGCAAAACCTGGCAATTCTCTAGTTTCCTCTAGCAAGGCAGGAGTTGTACACATGTAAGGCAGCAAGGTCTAGACAGTGGGGATGGACTGTTATATGTGCAGTGCACTGATGTGCACAGTATGAAATGATGTGCAGGCTGTTGTTTAACAGAGGTGTTGATGATGTAGATGAGCAAGAAGAGGTGTTGGTAGTGTGATTGTATAGTAGTGACGATGAAGATTAAGCAGTTGTATGAATGGCTGTAGGAGTGTAATATTTGTGGTGTGGCAGTCCTGTCAGGTGGAAGAATGCAGCAGGCACTGAAGGTGACAGTGTAGAAGAGGAGCAGGCAGTGGTTGTTTGGATGGAACAGCTCAACTTCAGGTAGCTCAAGTACAATATAGGATGAAGGTTTGTGCATTTGAAGACCATCTTCTGCTTAATTTATCCACTGTCAACGATATATTCTCTTCTCTGTATATATGTATTTTTGTGTGTCTACATATAACACGCTACATTTATTTTTTACTACTGACTGTCTGATTATGTACTGTGGAATTTATTTATGTTTTTCATTCTTTTGTAGAATTATTAAATCTGATTATGTATTTGTCATCAAATTTAATTTTGAATGATTTTAATATTGCATGCAATAATTGTCTGTTATAATCAATAATATATATATATAGTCTATTTGAGTACTGTAATAATGGTTTCTGAAAATGACTTTTTTGCATCAGGTATAAATAGCTGATGCAATAGAGGGATTAGTTTGCATCGGTTGTTATAAAAAACCGATGCAATAGGGGGATGATATTTTGCATCAGCTATTAGTAACAACCGATGCAAAAAAGACCTTTTTGCATCAGTTTTAGAACTGATGCAAAAGTGTTAAGCCTGTTGCATCGGTTGCATATGCATCAGTTGTTGAACTGATGCGAAAGGGGGGTAAACAACCGATGCAAATGACCTGTTTTGTAGTAGGGTAGATGTCTGAGCAGGGGATTCAGCCATCTGAGTATCTAGGAATGTTTTTTTAATAACATCAGGCAACTAGACGTCTGAATGGGATTTCCAAACATCTGAATAGTTTCAGAAAGCCCAGTTCAAACATGGACCTGGAGCAAGCCGAGTAGGATGAATTAGGGAAACATATTTCCACTACTTTGACTTTAAGGGCGTCCACAGAACTGAAGGAAGGCGAGCAACGAGATGGAGAAGTATCAAATTAGATAAAGTCCTATATTCAAACTTCATGAAGTTAGAAGGCATGGCATTCGATGTGGATTGTGGTTTTACCGTGATGGCGTGCTTTGGCGCACATGACACTAACAGGAGGTTACTCAATGTCTTACGGACAACTGGGTCTAGGCATTATAGTGGTATGCCCGGTGCTATGCATAGTTACAGGCACTAAGGGAAGGTTGCTTGATATTATTGGGCAATTAAGCCTAGACGTTGTGGTGTATGCTCAGTGTGGTGCATAGAAATAGGATATCAGACACTAACGGGAGTGTACTTAATGTTTCTGGGGCAACTGGGCGTAGAGTTTGTCATGTATGCCCGATGTTGTGCTTAGGATAATGAACATGAGCGAAAGGTTGCTTGATGCTTTTGGGGCAAGTAGGCCTAAGCATCCATGAACAACCTTAACGGAATTAGTAGATTGTCATATTATACACTTGAGACTTGTATTTGAGGTTGTCTACTTAACGTAGAAGTTTTGTGGTTCATCATTAAGGATGTTTATTAGAATTTAAGTGTACTTAAGGTGACTACTACATCTAGTAGCAGGCTATAATACTTTTGTAGGAGATGCCTTATATATATAAATATATATATATATATATATATATATATATTCCACAGAGACAAATAAGCACTCTAGGTCATGTAGACTATAAACGAAGTTAATTACTTATGAACACATTACACTGGTAATACAGTTCATTCACCAGACTTTGTTTGATCCACTCCTTTTCTTCCTATTTATTTTCCATTACAGAAAGACAAATCGGTTGGTGATTTGGTGTGGACCCAGTGCGCAGAGGAGGTTACCAGGAGATTAGAGTTATATTATTTACAGTTACTCCCCATGTACCTTATATTATACTCCTTCTATCAGTTATACTTTTTATTACTATCAGACTCTTTGTATTTAGCATTTGGAGACATTATTGTACGGACTACATTTGATAGAGATTGTTATTTGTTTTGGACTATTTTCAATATGTATATTTTATTTCTTTCTACTATGAGATCTAAAAGTGTAGAATGTGTAAAATTTATAATTTTCACTGTATCATGTAAAATATTTAAACCTAATAAATTGTACTTCTTGGCACGACGTGAGTTCAAACGTCGTTTTATACCTTGAATCGATGTGTTCGGAGGTGTGGATTGTTAAATTTGGTATCAGAGTCTATGTTCAAAAGCCCTTATGGTTTAGGTGTGTACTAAAAGAACGTACTTGTTTATTGTCAAAAATTTAAAAATATTATATATACGTGTATAAGTATAACCCAAATATATGCACTAAATTCCAGTAATGCTTAATACTATCTGATGAAAGTTGCTAATAGTTTATAATCATAGATAAAGAGAAAGAGCAGTCAAGCTGGAAATGGTATATGCGAAGCAACTGAGATTCCAGACGTGAATGTTTCGATGTTATTCCACAGGTATTTGCAAGCAAGGGGCCAAGCTGAACTTTACCCCAATGGAGGACCCGCAACACAAGCACAAGGGGCAGTGCCCGTCAACTCGCCGGCTATGGATTTCTCTAGGTTACGTAAGGACTTTTCTTGCTTAGTAGGGAAGCCTTATGTAGGATCTAAATCTTTCATTGACTCATAGGCATGGTTGCATACTTATGAGAGGATTTTTGGGTTATTGAGCCTAAGGGATGTCGTTAGGAGAGAGCTTGCTTCTTGGCACTTACAAGGGGAACCTCTAAATTTGTGGGATGCTGTAGTGGCAGAGACCAATAAGGAAGACATCATTTAGGGAGATTTTAGGAGGCATTTTGAGATGAGGTTTCTTTCCGTAGCAGAGCAAGGAGTGCTATTACGGATTTCTATATGTTTGCAACAAGGAGAGATATCTGTGAAACAATTTGTGAATCAATTCAATGAGCTGGCTAGATTTGGACTTGACTTAATAAATGCCCCACATAAAAAGGCTTTGAACTTTGAAAAAGTGCCGAAGCAACATCTCCATGATTTCGCCATTAGCCACATTCCAATGGGAGCTACTCATAAGGGTTTGGTGGAGATGGCTCTACAAAATACCATTTCCAATTATGAAATGAAGGATGAGCCCAAGAAGGCAGGTAGAAAGCCATTCCATCAAAATCGCGGTAAGGGTGGAATGGGAGCTTAAGGCTAGATGAAAGAACAAGGAATCAGGTGTAGGTGATGTAATAATAAAGGACATATGGTAACGGATTGCAAGCTGAATCTCTCGAAGATCAAATGCTGCAACTATAGTCAATTACGGTAGATGAGGAGGGAGTGTCCGACTGCACCTAACACCTCTACCCAGGTGGTTCCAGCTTATGCATTGTATGTTGTTTCTTGTTTGAGTGCAGATCCAACTGTGGATAAGGGAAAGAAGGTCGTCATAGAAGGTGTGTTAACTCTTTTTCATTTATCTATTCGTACTTTATTTGACACCAGAGAATCACACTCTTTTATTTCGAGTAGACTAGTGGAGAAATTGCGCTTAAAACTAGTATATTTATAAACCACGTAGTAGTATCAAACCCTGTTGAGGATCGATGTAACACCCTGAAATTTTAATGAAAATTTAATAAGAAAATTAAATATAAATAAAACAAGGACTAAAAAGAAAATTTTCACAGACATTTAATTTAGCTACGACACTTGCACCATTGCATTCGCAATAATTTTCTAGACGATTTTCATACATAATGCTTCAAAATAATAGTTCATACGGAGAAGTTACGGGCGTTGGAAGAATCAGAAATAAAATAAAAAAATTAAGAATAATATATACACACGTGCAAAAATTAGCACGTTGACTGGTCGACCCAAGAGGGTCGAAGGTCAACTGATAGCGGTCGACCGTTGCCTATTTAAAATTGAGAGTAATTAACTATAGTGTTACGTGTTTGAACAGTCGAGATTTCTTACTTTGTTGCCAAGTATCAAATGAGCGTACTTGATTACTGAGAAGATTCTCCAACCTAAATCCATTGGCCTAAACAAATTGCTAAATCCTATAAATTCAAGCTTAATCAACCTAAAATTCACATAATCGTTCACAATAACGAAACTCTACCAAATTTTAGTCTCTCCTCTAAACCTAAAATTCTCCAAAAATAAAATAAAATAAACCTAGAAGAACGCAAGTAATTGAATCTGGATAAAGCAAGTGGAGCTAGCATATGAAGGGACGATTCTCAAGCAAGGCGAATAGGAAGAACTTAGGGTTAAGGTGAGTAGGAACAATTCTAATTAGGTTATTATCTAATATTAAAATTAATCTATTCTCTATGATCCAGGATGATGTTAGAAACACTAAATTGAAACCGGTAATCTAGGATAGCAATTGGAATCACTGTAAACTGCTAAACCTATTCTTTTGTTATTAACCGGTAAAACACTAAAATAAGTAAACCTAAATCTTTAATCCCTAAATTGAACAAATTGAAATCGAGAGTATGGCCTGGTCAAATTATTGTTAGAGTTCACTGCAAACTGAAGTCAACAAATGATGTTAACATAACTAAAATCGACATTAGAAATTAACGAACCCTAAAAATTTAGCTTACGACCGGTCAACCTTGACCTTTTGCGATCGATCGGTTAGGGTTAGAGGTCGACCAGTAGGCGTGAATAATGCACACTCTGAACCTTGGCTTGAGGCCCAAGTTTAACAATAAAAATTTATATAAACGTTAATTATTTAGGGCCTATAAGGGCAATTGGATGTATGTTAGGAGTTGTAGAGAAACTAGTTCTCTATGAACAGATGCTAGGTATTTTCGCAATTCGAATGTTGTTAGGGGACAATTAAAGAGCATTTGGATGTTGTTTACCCAATTCGGGAGTGAGTAATTGACTAGAGATGATGTATTTTCACAAATGGTACTCATAAGAGGTTCCATGGTGGATGCACAGCACCGACAAGAATGCTTGATAGAGAGTGGCCCAGCATAACGGGAGTCCTAGAATGCATGAGTACTGACGTGACGTGATACAATTCGAATGGCGGATACCGATGCATGCAATAAGAGGCCAACACTATGATCGAGAGGTGGATAAAGATGCGGAGGATGAGACACTTCGGTGAGGCGGCGTCGTAGGTTCACCATCGATTCGTAGTAGGGTTACGTGTACTAGTAATTAGAGGGAGAATTGATTTCTTTTTAGCCTAGAGGCAATGAAATTGGTGGGAGTTGTTCCACTGTATCCTAGTGGCGGTGTTTCCATAGTTAGTAGCCAAGAGGCGGTGTTTTACATATTTAGTAGTTCTAGAATGGTGGTCGATCATTAGATGTGAGGTTTGATCCTTAATTTGATCCATTGTAGTAGACTACACAAACTGTAGTGTAGGTATGTATTAAACATGAACCCTTATGTGATGTATGGACCTTAGGAATTAACGAACACTTGTATTACACCCTATGTCATCTACAGTAGCATTAAAGTTAACTGCACATAGTCATCACATATTAAACTTATACTCATTCACCGGACTTTTGTCCGATCCACCCTTCTTCTCTTCATTTTTCCCCACCACTGGATGACAGGTTAGCAGTTGATTAGGCATAGTACGTGGAGAAAGGAGCTTCACATTAGATTTCTCATATTCTTTATTGTCCATCATGTAATTACTTATTCTATTAAAAGTCTATAAACATATGATGTACTTTGAAAAAGTGTATATGGAAAATAAAGCATTTTGGAGATTATTTTTCTAAATTGTCCACTTTTAGTACTTATATTTTAATTCCTACTAATGTGAGATCTGAAAATGTAGAATGTCTTAGAATTTACCTTTATAATATGCTCTGTAATGTTTTAATAACCCAAAAGCTCATATTTTTTTAGCATGGCGTGAGTTCAAAAATCACACCAGGCTTTAGAACGATATGTCTTGAAGTGCGGGTTGTTGCATTTTGAATCAGAGCTAAGGTTTAAGATTCCAAGGATTTAGGTGAATATTGAGAGAACGTATGTAACATCCCATATCTGGAGGCCAAAAGCTAAGCGCTACAGATGTCGTGGTCATCCATAGCATTAACTTATGGTGAGAAAATATGGTAATGATAATGGTGTCCATAATATCAGAAGCATTTGAATATGAACAAAATCACATATTTCCAAAATAACATTTTACTGATTACATTTCAAAAAAATTCATATTCAAATTACATAATCCCATATTGTTCCCCAGGTAAAGATTAATTATAATCTTTACAAAAATATGCCAAGAGCGACATATGACGATGCCCACTTGGTTGATCAAAGCAATATAGTCATATCTGACTTAATACACAGTAGAAATAAACAAAATAATCTGCAATTCCTAATTAGCTATCTATCAGCCACCTGCTCGTCTCCGGAAGCTATATTCGCCAAAATGACTAAAACTTGAAAACCTTAACCCTCAGCCTACTCAAACCAATTTTGAGTACCTAAGAGTTTAAGGGGAAACAAAAACTTCGAGCCATACATAAAGCCTGGTGTGAATAATTATGTTACATCTCAGTTTACTGATATTAAGTGAGACCACGCCGCTTAGCGGAACAGGTTTCCCCTCACTAGTATCCTCTTTAAAACATATATTTTGCAAATCCTTTCCCGCTACCAAACTGGTTAATCAAACTGATTATATCAAAATAGCAAAATCTTTTATGCTAATAAATGGACTATCTATCCATAAAATAGGTAATAAGTAGACTACATATTCACAACATAATAGCAAGGTCCATTATACTAACAAATGGACCATCTGTCCATAAAACTGGGTGGACTGCCCGCAAACTGGACTAACTATCCGAATCATTTTCTCAGGGTTAACTACCCTTTATCTTTTTTCCTTGAAACCTTATCAAAATGACTTAACCTTTTAAATCATACTTATACAAGGAAAATATTCTTAGCTTTATTCTTAAGCTATTTTGCCATGATATATATATATATATATATATACTTTCTCAAAATAATATCGATGAGATTTAATAAGGATTAACTATCCTTCCAAAACAAGTTAAAATCCTTTTTAACTTGAAAATACTTAGACTATATTGCCTATTTAATACACTCGAAACCTTTGTTTAAAACCTTTAAACAACCCTTTTGAAACCCTTGAAGGTAAGCCCTTCGAAACCATTAAAACCCTTTCAAACACATTGAAAAAACTTTCCTTTCTTTTCTTCGAAAGCTTCATAATATCAGACATCCTCCTTTAAAACCTTTTAACTATTGCCTATTGAAAACATAGGAAAAACCCTTCCTTTCCACACTTTCGAAACCCTAGGGAACCACCCCTTTCGAAACCATTCATTGAAACCTTTCAAAATAGTCAAAACTCAATCCTTTCGAAAGCACTTTGGGTTCAATTTAAAACATGTGGAAACCTTTCAAAACCATGCAAAAAGTTACCCCTTCGAAACCATTGAAAAACGTTTCAGCCGAAACCATTTGCATTATGCCTTCAAGTAGAGCAAAAGGGTCAGAAGCCCATTAAAGTAGAAAGCATCTGTTTCGAAACCATTTAAAACTATCTCCTTCAAAACCATTTGGGTTTTACTTCAATTATATAAAAAGGGTCTTAAAAACATTTAAGTCGAAAGCATCTGTTTCGAAACCATTTCCTAAGTAATAAAGTGATGGTGTCGAAACCATCCTATTGAAAGCATTGGAGAGGTGGCCAAAATTTTAGAAAAAAAAGTAAATTATCCCTTTTGAAACCATCTGTGTCGAAAGGTAGAAAGCGGCAGTAAAAGGGCTTATACTTGGTAGAAAGCAATCATTTAATCGAGGATAGAGAAATTGGCGTACTGCTAGGTGATCGCGTCGCGCAAACTTCGCCCATACTTCCGAGCACATCCAATTAACGTCTACACCGATCAGCCTTTATGACAGGTCCTGCAATGACCCGGGATGTCTGAAAGGTTGCTTAAGTGGAACATTGAGCTTAGTCAGTTCGACATCACATATCTGCCTCGAAGAGCTATCCAGGGACAAGCATTGGAAGACTTCATAGTAGAGTTTACTATGCAGGACAAGCCCCTGGAAAGTAGCGTAATCCCTACTGTACGATGGAAGCTGTATACTGATGGTGCATCCAATGATCATTGTTATGGAGCGGTCATCGTTCTTGTAACCCCTGAGAATCGGTCAATTTTTTATGCTTTGAAGCTTGATTTCCCTGCTACAAACAACAAAGCCGAGTATGAGGCATTAATTGCTGGACTTAAGCTTGTTAGAGAGCTCAGGGTGAAATCTATTGAAGTCTTTTGCAACTCGCAACTGGTGGTGTACGAGGTTAGAGGGGACTACCTGGAAATGGGACAACGGCTTACCCCTTATCTTACCCGAGTTCAAGAGTTATTGGCAGATATCGAAGACTATGACATTTCGCATATCCCGCATGAGCAAAACGAGGAAGCCGACTCGTCGGCAAAGTTCGCAAGCACTGGTGATGCACAATGGATAGGCTTGGTTCCAGCCGAGACACTATATACCCCAAGTATAATTGTGATGGAAGTTGATCAAGTATCGGGAACAGAACCCGAAAGGGAATCATGGATGACTCCATTTAAAGAATACCCGTTTGCATGGAATCTTGCCTGAGAAGAGGAACGAAAAGCGACAAGTCCTTTGTAAAGCTTTACAGTACATTATGCAAGAAGGAACTATGTATAGAAAGGGGTTCTCTATTCCCTTACTCCGGTGTATCGCCCATGAAAAGATAAAGCGTGTCTTGAAAAAATTCCATGAGGCAGAATGTCGCGATCATACTAGGGGCACATGCTAGCAAAAAAGATACTCCGTTATAGGTACTACTGGCCGACTATGAACCGGGATGCCGCCGATTATGTGAGATGATGTGAAAAATGCCAGATATATGCAAAAGTCCCTAGAGCACCACCGATAGAGATCATGCAAATGGTTAGTCCATGGCCATTCGCTGTATGGGGAATCAATATCATCGGCTCTTTGCCAATTTCCAAAGGTGGCGCAAAATATGCAATTTTCACAGTTGACTACTTCACCAAAAGGGCCGAAGCAGAGTTGTTAGCTCCGATCACAACTAAGGAAGTCATCAACATCATTGTTCGAAATATTGTGTGTCATTTCAGTCTTCCATGAACTATCATGACTGATAATGGGACTCAATTTGATAGTGTTGAGTTTAAGAAGTTTTGCCGGAGATATCACATTGAAAAGATATTTGCGGCGGTCGCTCACCCTCGGGTGAATGGACAAGTTGAAGCTATAAACAAGATTATAAAGTGTATCCTGAAAAAGAGTTTGGAAAAGGCTAAAGGCAAGTGGGTGGATGAACTTCCTACGGAACTTTGGGCCTACAGGACCACTCATAAGTTTGCAACTGGCCACACACCATTCACTCTTGCTTATGAAGCTGAAGCGGTCATCCCTATAGAACTTGAAGTCCTTTCCCATCGAGTGACTTACTATGATCCCAGAACAAACCAAAATCTCTTATTTAAGTCATTGTACTTTATCGACGAGAAGCGTGAGGAGGTCGATTTGAGAGCAGCTGCACATCGACACCGAATCGCTCGGTACTATAATACAAAAGTCCGACCGAGAACCTTTGAAGTTGGCGACCTTGTCTGAAATGAATTTTTTCAATCCCATCGCACATGAACCCGACATAGGAAGGGCCATAAGTCATTGAACATAGGCTTGGAGAAGGAACTTTCAAGCTGAACTTTCAAGCTAGTGACTGTTGATGGTGTGACGCTTCCAAGAGCGTGGAATATCGAGCATTTACGACGCTATTTCACCTAGACTATTTGTTTCACATTTCAGTAGTATTTGCTTTCAATATTTGCTTTGGTGTTTGACTTTTCTGGTGTGTAATAAGACAAGTTATTCTGTTCCTATTCTTATGATGAATAAAAACTTGGAGTTTCTATTGCATAAATTACTATTATTGCATGTTATGCTAAGTGTGCATTGGATCTAATTGATATCGGCATCTGCAATGTGTGAACAGGTTCGCAGAGTTAGAAGTCGACAAGTCACACCGATCCCCGATGAGATCAAAAGAAGGGGGCTTTGTTTGTTTGCCCGGCTTGCGATCCCCATAGATGAATCAAAAGGAAAAGTTCGCAATAAGGAACAAATGTCGTCGATGGTAGGAGAATGGCAAAAAACTCTAAGTCCTTGATGCGGATTAGAATACTCTAAGTCCCTGACGCGGACTAGAGTATAAAGGATTTGACAAAATTCTCTAAGTCCTTGATGCGGAATAGAGTACTCCAAGTCCCTGATACGCACTAGAGTATAAACGATTTGACCCAAATCTCCAAGTCCCTGATGTGTGTAGGATCGTTTTCATCCTAGAGGGGGGTGAATAGAGTGATACTAATAATAATAAAAATTAATGTGGAAATAAAAACAATAACAGAAAGTAATGCAGTAGAGATCACACATAAATTTACCCAGCTTCGGCAAAGCCCTGCCTACGTGTTACCCCCAAGGTTTGGACTAGAAATTAAGTAGTCAGGCGCTTACAAACACACGTAAACTTGCGACACCCGCTAACGTGACTAACCTAACTCTAAGCTCAAAACCCTGCCATAACTCAACCACTGAGTTGCGAATTCTTGAACTATAAAACCGTAGTTCATACCTAGTTACACAACTAGAATTTTACAAAATTATAAAAGAGAAAATTACACAATAAAAATAAACAACTAAACTCAAAACCCTATTTAAAATTTTAAGCCCAATACATAAAAATTACAATGGCACACTTTAAATTATATCTCAAGAAAAAATAAGGACGTCTCCCCTTTCTTTTGAATACTTCGGTCGTTCCTTTCTTTCTGCCCTTCACAAATTAGGGTTTCTTCAAATTGAGGCACCGCTTGTGATAACGATCGATTGCAGTGTGCTATTGCATTGATTGGCTTTGTCAATCGACTTCCTGGCTTTGAATTGATCACGGTCGCTCCAATGATGAGTTCGAATGGTTTGAATTTGGTATGTGATTTTTTGCCCCTTTTCGATTTTTGCTTAAGCTTGACTTTATGCTCTGTTTATGTGCTTGGGCTCAAACTCATGCTTGCCGATGATGTAACTGGGTCCAATTTATAGGGATTAAAGCCCTAAATTCTCGTTCGTATATTTCTTTTTGAATTTGTCAGTGAATTTTTCTTCGCTGTTCGATTTGTGCTTGAACGATGTGATGATATTGACTTGTTCATTACTTGATATATTTAAATCACTTTGAGTCGGTTCCATTATTTGCTCCTTTGACTTCGACACTTGAATTATTTGAGATACACTTGACATGTTCAATGGCTTGTTCAAATGGATGACTTATTTGGAACTTGAATTTGAGATATATTGTTGACCTCCTAAAAACTGACTGGTTCACCTTGAATTACTCTATGACTTTATTCAAGCCGTTGTTCCATTCTCTTTGAATTATGACCCACGGTTTTGATGGTATAATCCACTATGACTTTATTCAAACTCTGGCTACTGATATTTTTCTATATTTTCATAACCCACGACTTCACTGTCATTTCATTGTTGAAACTGCTCCTTGACTTTGGCATTTTGAATTTTTGATAATATTTGATGATTTCCATATGTTGTTTTCATGTCTGCTTTTGGTTTAAAATTGTTGCATGTTTGGTTACATTGAACTGTTGTCTACATTGCTCGATATTTCTGGTTTGAGTTGTTTGTTGTGTCCACTGCTTTATTACTCGAGCACTTCGAGTTCAATTCCCAGTTGCTTCGAGTCAGTTCATGGTTGAGTTTCCTTCGTGTGTTCACTTGTATTCATGTTCAAGTTGACTGGTTATATTGAAGACTATACTTGCCTCGAGTTAAACAACTTTATCCTTCCTTGTGCACAAGCATACTTGTTGTTTGGCTTTGAGTCTTTATAGTCTTTTCTGTTGCATTGTCTCTGGTGTATGTTCATGTTGCCATTGATTTAGATTTTGTACATTTGGTTGCAGCCCTTGTGTGTTGCTTGATTGCTTGCATATTGGTCTGCACTTGCTCATTTGAGCTGCTGTCATTTGAGATTTGGTGTGCATGTTGTATGCATGTGTGCCTCTAGTCTGTGTTGCATTGAGCTCTGGTTTGCATTGTGTTTCATGTGCACTTGTCATTGTTCTGGTCTTCATGATCAAATAACTTGAGTGCACTTGTATCAATTAATGGTCATGTTGTACACACTGGTCTGGATCATCTTGAAGTTTGGTTCTTGCCTTTGTGTTTATAGTCTTGTCTATGTTGCACTGGTGGTTGTGAGCCATTTGAGTTTCCCACTGCTTGTCTCTGAACTGATATGTGTATACATGCATATCCATATACATTTGAACATGTTCGCTTTGTTGCTTTCTGAACTGAATTTTGTTTTGTATTTTGGATTGCACCTGTGTTGAATCCAGCCTCGGCTTGGGTTTGACCTTATGCTCACATGTCCCTGTGATTATAACAAGCAAGTGTATATCGGTTTGCACAGCCTTGTGACATGTACAGTGATACACTGTGCATGTTACAAGTTGTTCGTGTAAGATGAATTCAAAAGAAAATGATGACGAACAACCCAAATAACTGAGGCAAATAATATTTTCCAAACACACACTTTATTTTGCACTGCAAAATATTTTCGTTTTCAATTTTACCGCGTCAGTATTTATTTTGTAGATAGTTCAAATGCTGGATTCAGGCTGGAACAAAGTTGAAGATCAAATACGAGTGTTGAGTGAATATGTAGTGAGGTGTAATATGTAAATTGAAAAATTGTGTTGTAATTGAAATTTTATTGTAATCGAAAATCTGTAAACGTAGTGGAGCTTAAATTTGTACTATTCAAATTTGTAATAAAATATTTGTTTGAATAAAATATTTGTTTAAATATGAATTCTGAATTATTTATTTTATTCAACAAATATTTATTTAATTATGTGGAAAAATAAAATAGTACAATAACAAATACATTTAAACGAATATATATATGTTTATTATCATCAAACAAAAATCATACACTAGCATATTCTACAATCTCCCTCTTTTGATGATAACAAACATATATTAAAATTTTGACTTTACTAAATGTATTTGGTCTTGATGAATTTTTTTAGCTCTCCTATTTGAATACTCCCCCTACAACAAAGCTCCCCCTTCACATATGCATGAAAATAAAAAGAAAATATGCAAATAAGAAGCAAATGCAAAAAGAACCTAGATGATAATATGCCTTATTTGCCAAAATCTTAACTTCTCTTCCCCTTTTGTTATTAGCAAAAGAGTAATAGTGTTAGAAAAAAGGGATAAAGTGATAGACATTAATACAACATTAAACCTAATCGAGTATAAATATTAAATTTCAATAAAAAATCAAACAAAAATCATAAATACTCTGTTAGGCGTATATTCCATTTTAGAGTAATAGGGGTAATGTCGGTATAGATAACCATATAGTCGTGTCCAATTGTGATATATTTATGACAGGAATTTGAATACTTACTAACCATGCATAACCGTTAGGACTTTTAAATGAGATTAGTAGTATTCCCAATTTTTATTAAAAAATGAATTTCAAGCATCTTCTAACCAAGCATAACCACGAGGACTTTTAAATGGGGTTAGAATCAACTCGCTTAATTAATAATCAATGTTGATATGTTTTCCATACATGCATAACCGTGAGGACTTTTAAATGTGCATGAAAGCACATAATCAAAGATTCCTAGTACTTCACCCATGCATAACTGTGAGGACTTTTGGATAATTTTATTGCTAGTTAATTAGAAAAGGAACAATTTCCTGTTTAGATACCACATTTTGACATACTATATTGATTTTTTATGAGTGATGGTCTTTAGAAATATGATAGAAATAGAGATGGTCATGGAATTTTTACCAACAAAAGTTATTACAAATTTTGTTTAATTTTTTAAAGAAATTTACTAAATATACTGTCTCAAGTCATAATGTATGATTAATATCAACACTCATCAAAAATTTTCAGTCACTATTTTCCTTTCCGATAATCTGTAGGGAGTCAGATTAGTTAACATAGACATTTAATATCAAATCCAAAAATATAAAATCAAATTTCTAAAATGCCTAAATTGAGATGCAGTCGACAAAAACTATTTTCTGGAAGGGGTATTGTAAAAATGTCTGCCAATTGAAAATCTGTTGAAATGAAATTTATGTAGATATTTTCTTTGGAAATGAGATACAACTAACGAATGTTCCAACAAAAAACACGTTCCACTAGTACTTTTTCTATCAACCGGATTACCAGCATAATCTGCATCTGAATACCCCTTTTAAGTCAATGATATCATTAGTTAGATACCATAAAAAAAGTGCGGTGTGCAACTGATACCTCATAATCCTTTTACAGCTTTTAAAATGAGATTCTTTTGGATTTGATTGAAATCGTGTACACAAGCAAGCAGAGAACATAATGTATAGAAGTAGTAAGATAAAGAAGTGATCAATCAAACCTCGATAATTCTTTTGATCAACTACCTTACTTTTGTGGAATTTAATTGTAGTGCTCAAATTTTATCAGTTGATCACTGGCTGATTGAAATTAGATTATGGTGCAGATTTTCAAAATATAATACATCGTTTGTTGCCCATTTTGACTCTACCACCTTTGTACTTCTCTAGGTTAAGGAACTTTGATTTGTCGTCCATCATGTATCTGGAACAGCCAGAATCCAGGCACTACTCTTGTTGTTCCTTAGCCTACCAACACACCTACATAAGGAAAGATTTTTGTGACCTATTTATTTTTATAGGTCCATGATTGTTAGTGACAATCCATTTTGAAAAACAAGTTTGCATAGAACCAAAACAGTTTATGTTTGTTCCTTTTGGCACCCATATTTTTTTGATTTTCAGAGATTTTACATTCGTGCCTTTAAGAACCCAAATTGGTATGGTTTTCGCATGTTTGGGTTTGAACCAGCAATTGTTGTGATTGTGTCCAATTTTTCCACAAATTGTGCACTTGGAATTGACATGATTAGTTTCACTTCTACCCTTTTTAGATTGAGTATACCCAAGTGCTTGTCTAACAGTATTAACAGTTTTATTCCCTGGTAGCATATTTAGTGATCTTTCTCCATTGGAGAATTTTCCTAAAGTTGTAGACACTTGTTGGACTTGTGACTTGAGAGACTCATTTTCAAATAATAACAAAGTGCACTTTTTAATAGAATTTTCTCTCCTAGTATTTTCACTTTCTTTCAAAATCAGAATTTCATTTTCAAGCGATTTAATTTCTGATTTTTTATTTCCTCTTCAAATGATGGACACTTATCACACTTAGGGCTCTTATTTCGATAGTTTTTAACCAATTGATCAAGCTACTTATTTAGTTCTATCAAACTATCTTTTTGTGATTCAATTTTAGCGTACTTCTCCTTAAGCAATAAAACCAATTATTTCATGAAAATACATAAGTAATTGAGAGCGAGTAAGTTTAGATACCTCGCTTGGCTCATCATCATCGCTGTCACTTGTTTCTCCTCGAAGACACAGATTTGCGCTTTCACTCTCACTACCAGTGCTTTTATCACTTTCATCCCAAGTAGCTGCAAAAATTCTCCTTTTCAGTTTCTTTCCTTTGCTGAATTTATTTTGAGGACAATTTGGTTTGATATGACCAGGTTTATTGCAGTTGTGAGAAAATGATCTCCTTCTCTTCTGAGTTGTCTAGAACTTTGACGATTATGTTCTTCAGTTGTTGATTTAAGGCAAGATTTTCATATTTGTGGTTCCAACTTTTGAATCTCTTTATTATTAGTGCCATTTCAGCTTCTCCATCATCATCATCATTATCATCACTTTCCGTTGTTCCATTGAGAGCTATTGATTTCTTTCGCGTATCTCCTCCTTCACGTTCTTCCTTGAATTTGATTTCTAGCCCATAAGTGGTGAGATTTCCGATGAGTTCTTCAACTTTAACTTGTTTCAGATCCTTTGATTCTTGATGGCAGTCACTTTTGCTTCAAAATTTTGTGCAAGAATTCTGAGGATTTTTCGAACTATTTCTAGCTCTGTGTATGGTCTTCCAGAGATTTTGATTTGTATACGAGATTATAAAGTCATCCATACATTTCTTTGATGCTTTCATCCTTTGCCATTGTGAAGTTCTCGTACTCGCTACTAAGCATGGCAAGGCGTGATTCTTTAACCTTAGAGGTTCCTTCATGAGTCACTTCAAGCGTGTGCCAAATTTCCTGCGCAGTTAGATAATGTGAGACATGATTAAATTTAATTTGATCTAATCAAATAATAGAATTCATAGCTTTAGCATTAGCATTTTGCAATTTATTTTCAAGATCTTTCCATTGCTCCATAGGTTTTTCAACTTCTTAATTATCTACCTTATTTTTTGTGTCCTATATCCCATTTCAACAATATTCCATGCATCTATGGTTTTCAAAAAAAAAATTCATTCTAATTTTCCAATAAACATATTCACCATTAAACATGGGTGGTCTAACTATGGCCTGACCTTCAGCAAAAGCATTATTAAAAGAGGCTATTGAAAAAATCAAAAAAATTTAACAGAAAAAAAAGGGTTTTGTTCCTATCTCTGATACCGCTTGTAGGATCGTTTTCACTCTAGAGGAGGGTAAATAAGGTGATACTAATAATAATAAAAATTAATGTGGAAATAAAAATAATAACAGAAAGTAATGCAGTAGAGATCACACACAAATTTACCAAGCTTCAGCAAAACCCTGCCTACGTGCTGCCCCCAAGGTTTCTACTAGAAATTAAGTAGTCAGATGCTTACAAACACACATAAACTTGCGACACCCGCTAACCTGACTAACCTAACTCTAAGCTCAAAACCCTGCCACAACTCAGCCACTGAGTTGCGAGTTCATGAACTACAAAACCGTAGTTCGTACCTAGTTACACGACTAGAATTTTATAATAGTTTAAAAGAGAAAATTACACAATAAAAATAAATAACTAAACTCAAAACCCTATTTAAAACTTTGAGCCAAATATATAAAAACTAGACCGGCCCACTTTAAATTATATCTCAAGAAAAAATAAGAACGTCTCCCCTTTCTTTTGTATACTTTGGCGGTTCCTTTCTTTCTGCTCTTTACAAATTAGGATTTCTTCAAATTGAGGCGCCGCTTGTGATAACAATCGATTGCAGTGTGCTATTGCATTGATTGGCTTTGTTAATCGACTTCCTGGCTTTGAATTGATCATGGTGGCTCCATGATGAGTTCGAATGGTTTGAATTTGGTATGTGATTTTTTCCCCTTTTCGATTTTTGCTTAAGCTCGACTTTATGCTCTTTTTATTTGCTTGGGCTCGAGCTCATGCTTGTCAATGATGTAACTGGGTTTAATTTATAGGGATTAAAGCCCTAAATTCTCGTTCTTATATTTCTTTTTGAATTTATCAGTGAACGTTTCTTCATCATTCGATTTGTGCTCGAACGATGTGATGATATTGACTTGTTCATTACTTGATATATTTAAATCACTTCAGTTCCATTATTTGCTCCTTTGACTTCAGCATTTGAATTATTTGAGATACACTTGACATGTTCAATGGCTTGTTCAAACGTATGACTTATTTGGAACTTGAATTTGATATATATTGTTGACCTCTTGAAAACTGATTGGTTCACCTTGAATTTCTCTATGACTTTATTCAAGCTGCTGTTCCATTCTCTTTGAATTATGATCCACGGTTTTGATGGTATAATCCACTGCGACTTTATTCAAACTCTGGCTACCGATACTTTTCTGTATTTTCATAACCCACGGCTTCATTGTCATTTCATTGTTGAAACTGCTCCTTGACTTTGGCATTTTGAATTTTTGATAATATTTGATGATTTCCATATGTTGTTTTCATGTCTGCTTCTGGTGTAAAAATGTTGCATGTTTGGTTATATTGAACTGTTGTCTGCATTGCTCAATATTTATGGTTTGAGTTGTTTGTTGTGTCCACTGCTTTATTACTCGAGCACTTCGAGTTCAATTCCCAGTTGCTTCGAGTCAGTTCATGGTTGAGTTTCCTTCGTGTGTTCACTTGTATTCATGTTCAAGTTGACTGGTTATATTGAAGACTATACTTGCCTCGAGTTAAACAACTTTATCCTTCCTTGTGCACAAGCATACTTGTTGTTTGGCTTTGAGTCTTTATAGTCTTTTCTGTTGCATTGTCTCTGGTGTATGTTCATGTTGCCATTGATTTAGATTTTGTACATTTGGTTGCAGCCCTTGTGTGTTGCTTGATTGCTTGCATATTGGTCTGCACTTGCTCATTTGAGTTGCTGTCATTTGAGATTTGGTGTGTATGTTGTATGCATGTGTGCCTCTGGTCTGTGTTGCATTGAGCTTACATTGTGTTTCATGTGTGCTTGTCATTGTTCTAGTCTTCATGATCAAATTACTTGAGTGCACTTGTATCAATTGGTGGTCATGTTGTACACACTGGTCTGGATCATCTTGAATTCTGGTTCTTGCCTTTGTGTTTGTAGTCTTGTCTATATTGCACTAGTGGTTGTGAGCCATTTGAGTTTACCACTGCTTGTCTCATAACTGATATGTGTATACATGCATACCTATATACATTTGAACATGTTTGCTTTGCTGCTTTCTGAACTGAATTTTGTTTTGTATTTTGGATTGCACTTGTGTTGAATCCAGCCACGGCTTGGGTTTGACCTTGTGCTCACCTGTCCCTGTGATTTTAACAAGCAAGTGTATGTCGGTATGCACGGCCTTGTGACATGTAAAGTGATACACTGTGCATGTTACAAGCTGTTCGTGTAAGATGAATTCAAAAGAAAATGATGAAGAACAACCCAAATAACTGAGGCAAATAATATTTTCAAAACACCCTCTTTATTTTGCACTGCAAAATATTTTCTTTTTCAATTTTACTACGTCAGTGTTTATTTTGCAGATAGTTCAGATGGTGGATTCAGGCTGGAACAAAGTCGAAGATCAAATACGAGTTTTGAGTGGATATGTAGTGAGGTGTAATATGTAAATTGAAAAATTGTGTTGTAATTGAAATTTTATTGTAATCGAAAATGTGTAAACGTAGTGAGAGCTCAAATTTCTACTATTCGAATTTGTAATAAAATATTTGTTTCTATAAAATATTTGTTTAAATATGAATTCTGAGTTATTTATTTTATTCAACAAATATTTATTTAATTATGATGAAAAATAAAATAGTACAATAACAAATACATTTAAATGAATATATATATATATATATATATATATATATATATGTTTATTATCATCAAACAAAAATCATACACTAGCATATTCTACAATGCGGACTAGAGTACTCTAAGTCCCTAACGCGGACTAGAGTACTCTAAGTCCCTAACATGGACTATAGTATAAACGATTTGACCAAAATCTCTAAGTCCCTGAGGTGGACTAGAGTACTCTAAGTCCTTGATGCGGACTAGTGTATAAATGATTTGACAAAAATCTCTAAGTCCCTAACGTAGACTAGAGTACTCTAAATCTCTGACGTGAACTAAAGTATAAATGATTTGACCAAAATCTCTAAGTCCGTAACGCGGACTAGAGTATAAACGATTTGACAAAAATCTCTAAGTACCTGATGCGGACTAGAGTATAAACGACTTGACCAAAATCTCTAAGTCCCTAACGCGGATTAGAGTACTTGAAGTCCCTGATGCAGACTAGAGTATAAACAATTTGACAAAATTCTCTAAATCGCTGACATAGACTAGAGTACTCTAAGTCCATGACGCGGACTAGAGTATAAACGATTTGATAAAAATCTCTACGTCCCTGATGTGGACTAGAGTACTCTAAGTCCCTGACGGCGGACTAGAATATAAACCATCATGGCAGAAGCATGATCGCTGACGACGAAAAACCTTAAGTCCGAGACTGCGGACTAAAAAATTCTAGGTCCCTCGACCACAGGCTAACTCGAAAACCCAATAGGTGGACATACGAGCTTTCAATCATTCGTTATCCCATGGGATCTGATCTCAAATAAACGGAAGAGGCTCAAGCTATTAGCGGCAAGGTACCACCGTTAGTTACAATTCCGGCTTGTCATTGCTTACAACTTAAGGTGGTGCCTACGAGGATGCTCCAAGGTCGGGATAGTGAATTATTAACGAGACTTGTGAAAATTATTGCAAGTACATCGCATGAAGGAAATTACTCCATTGTTGTGATAATTCACACGATGGTTAATCAGAAAACAAAAACTTTTATTCACAATCTAAAAAATTCGTTACAAATTATACAAAAGTTCAGGATCCACGCCCGTATGTTTGCTACAATGAAAAGAAACACATGTCCAACTTATCCAGACTTTATACAATGATACAAAATGCTAACTATTTCTTCAATTTCTTCTCCTTCTTTAGTTTTTCAGGAGATGAATCGGTTGAACGTCTCTTTTGAGATCCTTTGCCGCCTTTAGTGGAGGCACTGGAGGAAGGAGGAGGAACCTCGATAAGAGTTGTCCCGCCAGGTGGGATGAATTGTAGAGGCCTAAGGAGAGGATCTTCAACCACCACCACATCGTGTTCGCCCTTGACTTCGCATTTCAACTTTTCCTCCTCTTCAATTTGTTCTTTCATACTGACTTTAGTGGTATGCTCTGAGGCACCCGTGACCACAATGTCATCAAGCTCTTTAGAAAAAGATGGGTTTTTGGGCTTGTCCTCATCAAATGCCCCAATCACTTGGGCGTTAGGCCCCGGAGTATTTGTAGCAGTCGGAGCCTCGGCCATTTTTCCATGATGCTCCGTAGCGACATCGCTCCTGGGGGTTAATTCAGAACCAAGATGACCTGAAAAAATTCATCAAAACGCTAGAATTAGTCTATAATCATTATGTGCCAAAATAGCAACTTTTTTAATTCGAAGGAGTTCAATACGGTACCAGCATCCGGTTAGCTCTCAGTGGTCATCGAGTTGATCCCTTTAATGATGGGAGATAGCATGTGTGGGCCGAGTCCGGGCCTTTTTGGATCATAACTGATGTGTTCCTCCATGGGTTAGAAAAATAACATTCCAGCCGGCTGAATAGGAGGAGGACCCTAGGGTTCAGTTCTGGAAGACCCTACGATATCTTACATTTTCCTTTGTTGGGGCAGGAGCTTTACAGAATTGAATTTTTGCGGCAGCCAAATCAAACGGCTCGTTTCCTTAGAGCACTTCTTGCACAAGTGCCTCTTCATCAAGCACTGCCACTCCCAACTCTTCTTCCTTGATTTTTGTGATGATCTCCCAAGCTTCAGCGAGCGATTCGAGATAGCTTTCGTCTAGAAAAGTCAAGTTGCGATGATGGAGAACTTTTGCATTGTATTCAGCAATGAGCGGATCGAGTAAGTTCTTGATCTCTTCCCAACTGGACTCAGTTGCTGCCTCAACTCGAGAGTTGGCTTCTACGAGCACCTATTTCCTGCCCTCTTCACGGGCGGCTTCTTTCAAGGCTTCGATTTGGGCGAGTTGTTCATCGAGTTTCATCTTTAAGTTCCTTGTTTCGACAATCTCTTCACAGTATTTCTCCGACTCTTCTTATGCCTTAATTTTTTCTTCCCTCTCTTTGAACAATAATTTTTCTAGCTCCTCAACGCGGTGGGCTAAGACATCTTTCTCATTTTGTAAGGAGTCTTTCTCTATAGCCAAAGTGCCACTGCATTGAAGTAGCAACCAGTTCCCTCTTGTCCGAAGTCTCCAGGCGTCTTACTGCCTCAGCCGTCTCCTTTGCATTTTTCTTTGCCTTGACAAGTTGAGCCTTACATTCGAACAATTCAGCATCTTGGTGTTTGATGATATCTTTTTCATGAATGGCCTCTAACTTAAGGCAATGCTGGCACTCAATGAAAACTTCAAAGACTTTCTTAGCTAAGTGAATGAACGCTGCATGTTGAACGTACACATCATTCATGCATGCTAATGAGATCTTTTTGGAACTTCCAGGAATGATGTGTATTGAGGGAGGAATTTGCGCCATCAAAGCAAATTCTTGGGAAAGTAGCTTTGAGTTTGGCTAGTTTCTCTGTTGTAGTAGGATCTTGGGCAGGAATAGATGCAACCAGTGGATGTTTGCGATGCTCACAAGATTGCCTTGTGCTTGACGACTCAGAGTGTTGGTCATGGGTAGCGGCAGCTTAGGAACCCCGGTGTGAAGATTTATCTCCACTGTTAACAGGAGGGTTTGATGGATCGCCTTAGAGCGGAGCGTGTGTCCGAGACTTCCTTCTGGACGAAGAAGAATATTCTTGAGAATAATAGTCTCTATCTCATCCTTCATCTTTTTCTCGGCGTCTTCCAGATTTGGAATCCCGACCCGAGCGATAGTAAGTGGAAGAGCCGCGGAGATGATTGAAAGCATGCGAGTGACACATTGCACCTGTAAAAAAGAAAAATAGGAGCATATTAGGAGTTGTTATGTGAATAATTAATCACAAGTGGATGGTGGAGTGCAAGTGCTTGTGTGTTTCCTAGTGTCTCCCCCAGACAGACCAGTAACATTGGCTTTACTCATTAGAGTTACTTCTCCTCTATTAGAAGGATGCATGCCTTCGCCGCTTCTTGCGGGTGAGTTAAGCCCTTCGACGTCAAGATTAGTAAAGTTGTAATTTAACAAATCATCCGGCATCAGAATGTCGGAGAGTCCCTTCAGTGAGCTCTCCATTTTTTGAGTAAACGATTCTTTTTCAAACGGAGATATGACAAATTTTGGGGTTGCCCCGACCTTCCTATTTTGTACCTTGTACGCCAAACCTTTTCCCCTCTTCGGAGGAGGTTGCAATTGGCTAGTATGTTGCGCGTCAACTGCTGGTGTTTTGCCAAGGCCTATGTCTTCGTTTCTCCGCCCTACATCTTGCAATTCCTTTACCTCCCCCTCTTCGGTGTCTTCTTGGGTTCCCCTAACACGGGGCACTGAGGGGTCATTTATTTCTTCCCTTCTCTCGACGACGGTCTTCGGAATCGCTTTGCTTCCAAGGAGACCAATTTTGCGGCTGTCTTCTAACAACTTGAATATCAAGAGAAACTCATCGGTGATGAGGAGTTTGATGTCCTGATCCTCCACAGGAGTAGCATGAATAGCCGCAACAGCCCCGGAGTACCCAACGCCATCAGGTCGAGGGCGGACACCTGAAAGAATTGAATATATTAGTATGATTAAGGAAGAAGCTGTGACTTGAACCTTTGAACTAAAAACGAAGGCAAAAATGGAGCTTACGTCCTTCCAACCATCTTCTTGCGAAGCCGGGAGGACACCGTTCATAGGACCATTCATGTTTGAATAAAGAAAGCTTATTCCATGCACCCGTTAAGACCTGTCATTTGGGAAGGGGTTCAAGAAAGATGTACGAAGGACTATCAGCCCGTCTTTTGAAATTGTAAATGTACGAGATGTCCTCAGGAGTTGGCGGACGAAATAGAACGTTCATGAAGAGAAGAAAAGTACCATGGATAAAAGCTTAACTGTTAGGGTGTTGCTGAGTAAGAGCGATCCCCAAATATCTCAATATTTACCGAACGAAAGAATTGAAGGGAGGAACACATCCGGCCCAGAACATGAACTTGTTACATGTAGTTATCCGGCTGGAGGCAAGTGAGGTCTATCTTGCCTCGACGGAACTAGAACATCTTCAAAAGGAATCCCATGGGCAGAAAATAATCGACGAAGAGCAGCTTCATCGATTCTAGATGCTTGTGAGTCAGTTGGATTGTTCAGAATGATGGCATCCTCCGCAGCGTTGGGAGCTGGGTCAATAACTTCTATAGGAAGAACTAGGATGTCAGAAAACAGTGTTGTTTGTAGGTCAGATGCCCCTACTTGTTCTATTTGCTGACTCGGTGTAGGTTTATCAAATAAGGTGGTGAAGCTTGATCTCGCGGCCGACTCAAAAGACATTATAGTTGAGCACTTCATATGACTTGGGATCTATGTCAACTATACACAGTAGACAATCAATATTAGAAATAATAACCTGCCCCCACCTCTGTGTCATGTGTGAACAAGTGCAGTGCAATATGAAATAAAGTAATCAATTTGAAATCAGAAAAAGCAAAAGTGAAATGTCGAAGCTTGCAGGGTTCATCCAGATAGACTGTCATTGTTGACCATCTCAAATGATGTGATGGGTGATCGGCAACCAAAGCTTTAGGATCGAATGTCGACATTCCGGATTATTAAGTCCATTGTTCAAGTATTTTTGGCCGATTTTATACTTAGTTCATGTTAAGTAGGTTGTAAATTTGTTCGTTCAAACTTAAGTCCATTGGTCCAAGTGTGTAAGTCGTGTTATTATCAGTCATTTTGTGCTCGAGCGAGGCAGTGTGCATTAAATGTTTAGGCAACTTGAGTTGGCCAATTTTTTATGGTCGACACCGATCCCTGTTGTGCATGCTGACCCCTGTGTTTCAGTCTCATAGCCGATCCCTATATTTCAACTTGTGTGAAAGCACCGATCCCTTCATTCTGGCATATATGACGACCCGTATACTTAAGTTTCTAGGACGAACCCTCCTTTTTAATTCCTAAACCGACCCCTATATATAAGCCGTTATATCGATCCCTATTAAGTCACTTATCTACATCGATCCATTAACTGAAGACCAACTACTGATCCCTATCTTTATACATTGTCGACCCCTATGATAGACAAGTCATACTGATTCCTAAACCTACCCATGTCGACCCCTCCCTTAGCTTATCCTTTCTCTAATCACTCTGATATCGATCCCTATGGCACTAATCCCTTTTAGGTCCTAAGGCCTCGACTTTCCTCCATCCCTTCGAAAACGCCAACTGATCCCTCATCCTTCTCTCTCCTTCTTCTTCCTCCTTCTCCTACTCCTTCGCCTTCTCCTCCTCTCCCGCATGACATAACCAGCCCCACTAGGAAATACACCTAAAAGACACTTAAACACATCCAAGCTCGAGATTCATGACCCAACCACATAAATAAGGAAGAGATTATACCTATTCGATTTGGATTGCAAGGTCGAATCTTGGATTAGGAATGAATTGATGGTAAGGGAGGTCGGAGATGTGGTCTCACAATTGAGTTTGGGTTTAAAAGAGAGGCTTGTCCTCTTTTAGAGCATTTGGCTAAGTGATGAATGAGAAAATAAAAAAGTGCTTAAGTGCTGGGAATACAAAGTGAAAGGGGAAGAGAAGAAGATGCGGGATTTTATATGAGAGTGAGAAGGGGAAGAAGAACCGATCACACTCAAGTGACTCGATCATAATATTAAAAAGGGATCGGCCTTAAGGTATGCTATCCATACAGATTCACTGAGGGATCGGCATACCAAATGCCAACCTCACTTACATATAAAAATAAATAAATAAAATAATATTGATATATATTTTTTATCCGGGTTTTTAACCCAGCAGAAACAAATAGAAAACTGAACGGCCTTGCGGGGACAGGATGGTTTAGGACTTAACCAGAAAAGCCAAGACAAGGAAGTGACAAGGGCCAAGCTATACGACTAAGTGACTGGGATCTACGAAGCTAAGAGATCAGCATTCCTTTAATCCAATCAGTAGCTAAACGTAAACAGCTAGTGAATTGCCATCAAAACCTAAGAGCAACGATAAAAGGCTATGGAAACATCTCCAATTCCAAACTCCAAAAAAATTCTAAGCACTTAGCTCATCAGCGACCCATGCCTTTACTCAAACCATCAAACAAACTAGTTATGGAACACTAAGAAAAGAGCCAAGATATGGCTCGCAAACGAGCCAAGTCCATGGGTCTCCAACGACCCATTGGCCATGGGTCGCTAGCAACACATGGTATTTACCCGTTTTGCGAGCCCAAAATTCCCTAGGTCAACAACTACTTACCACGAGCTGATGAAGGCTCGGCCTAGCCTAGAAGCTTCAAGATCTTTATAAATACCATCCTACCTGCAACATAAACAGGATCTTCTCTGGACTGTTTGCTAAAGCTCTGCTGGAAACATTCTTCACTCTTTATCTTCCTCACAACAGTCTCCAAAGGAATTCACTGTGATTCTCCAGTGGATTCCAACTCTGAAGATTCAATCTAGCTAGAAAATAATCAAAGCCTTGTAATCAAGTATCTATTGTAACAACAATCAGTCTATAATAAAACTATAAAGTGGACGTATACTTCATTAACAGTCGAACCACTATAAGAATTCTCTGTCATCTTTCTTTTACTGTTCTTTTTCTATATCTGTTATCTGTGATATTGCTCTGTCAGAATAGGGCTGGTGCTTCCAAACTCAAACTAGGGTGTTGGTCCAGTTTTTGGGTCAACATTTTGGTGCTTTCACTAAGAAATCCAACTCAGGATCCAGATCTAGCTATCTACTTTGGATCCTATATTTCCAAAAGTTAGATCCTCAATCTTTGCTTAAAGAATCCTCTGTTTGTAGTCAATGACCTCTAGAAGAAGAAGATCTATCAATCTACTTTGGATCAGATAGTTTCAGAAGTTAGATCCTGAATTGCCGCTTGGAAGGATCGGAAAAAAATCAAGCAAACACATGCTAAGGTGAGGGAGAACATCAACATGAGATAGTTGACGCGATCCTAAAGGCAAAGCTTAGAAATCACTTAGGCACATGGGTCGCTAGCGACCCATGCACTATGGACCGCTAGCGATCCATACCTTTTCACCTGACCGCCATAAACTCCAGAAGACAAAGTACTGAAATCACTTAAGTACATGGATCGCTGGCGATCCATGTACTATGGATCGCCAGCGACCCATGCTATAGATCGCCAGAAGCTATGGGCTGTTAGAAGCTATGGGTTGTCAGTACCTACGGATCGCCAGAAGCTATAAGCGCCAGAAGCTATGGGTCGCCAGAAGCTATGGGTCGCCAGAACCTATGGGTCAACCTCTGGGTCGCCAGAAGCTATAGGTTGTTAGAAGCTATGGGTCGATAGCGACCCATAGCCTATGGAACGCTAGTGATCCATGAAGTTAGCTCGGTTCGTGATGATTTTTAACATGTATCGTGAACTTCGGGGGCATTACCCCGAACCCCCATCGAGGGCCATGTTGGGCCCCCGAACCCCCAAACTAGGGCACTTCACCACTGGACCCTGACTCGCTGATCGGCCAGCGAGAATGCCGTCTAGGTCATTCGAAGGGGATATAGTCCAAAGGAAGCAATCGGCGAAGCTCCAAGAAGAATGATGATGGAAGAAAATGTTAACACTCCACCTACTCCAAAAGGACCAGCTACAAACTTGAACTTAGGAGTGAAAACCATACGGAAGGATATAAGGATGGCTCTC
Source organism: Allium fistulosum (assembly GCA_030737815.1). Classification (NCBI taxonomy): domain Eukaryota; kingdom Viridiplantae; phylum Streptophyta; class Magnoliopsida; order Asparagales; family Amaryllidaceae; genus Allium; species Allium fistulosum. Next base: position 202,283,766 of record CM060904.1, on the reverse strand, counting down.
CCCGGCTCGGAAGATGACAAACAATTTGAGGAAGACAAATTGGATGAAAATGCTCCTTTGAACGATTCAATTAATAGCCTATACTTGGATACTCACGACTCAAAGAAACACTGAAAACCAGCCTCGAGAGAGTCCAATGGAGTCCAAAGAAAATCCAGGGAATGTTGTATATTCCAAGATGCATATGGTTCTAACATTGGTGATTACAAACATCTCTGAGATGTGATCGGAAAGCTAATTTGGAAATGAAAGCTTCAACGGTATGTGCAATCCCTGTAGAATGGCAAGCAAGGAACATCCGATGCCTATCAATAAAGAACTCTGATTATCAATTGGACCATTGAGGGTCGCCACCCACTGAAAGGAGCTAGGGGCAAAGTGGAATAGCGAGAACACGATACTACTTTACTTATCAATGCGATTTATTCCGATCTTCTTTGAATTATTTTATTTTAATTTAAATTTCAGTTATGTTGTGAACTATGACCAAGTTGAACTAAACTACTTCCACAATGATGCAGGTGACTAAGTACTTAGAGTTGGCCGCTAGCTAATCTCCACAGACCATGATTGAACCTATAGAGTTTCATCAAGACGAACGTGATTCGATTGTTCATTAGCTACCATATACCATTAATTTCGAACACCGAGGCACGGAATAAAGAACTCGACAAGTTCAAAATCCAATAGAAAATAGACGTGATTGACTATCCACTCAACAACTTTCATATTAGACTAGAAGTAATCGTGACTGGCCGCCTGCTGATCATCCCTAGATTTCAACAAACGGACATGATTGCAGCCTGAAACAGATGCAACTTAATTGCCCGCTTAATAACTCATCATCTCCACTTGCTGGAAAGAATACAAAGCAATTGTGCAAGACTCGATCATCAGACCCCAGCATGGATATGATCAAATCATTTATCACCTGCTTTTTTCCCGACTTAATGGGAAAAGCCGCAACTATCAAATAGACGTGAATCGACCATCTGATTGCCAAGCTTCATCCTGAACGCTAGGGGTAGAATCCCATTCCATGAACGAACGTGGTTCGACCGTTCATTCGACCGTTCATTCGACAACTCCTGCCTCGACACGGTAAAATAAGTACAAACCGGTTCTAAACACTAGATGTAATGCAATTAGAAGAAGAAAAGCTCGACAGTATGCCAAAAAACATACCAAACGATGAAGTAGCTACAGGACCTCAGGGACCTTCTACTGAAGCAAGGCTACCAAGACACAGCAGAAAAGCGCCCCAACTAACTGACGAAATCAGACGAAAGCAAGATTATCAAATAGAACTCTAGCTAGCTAACAACTAAGGAGTGGGACAGCAACCTAAAGGAATGCCTTCTCATCCATCCTTGTCTGCTCTCCTTTTCCAAATGAGCCGTAGCGGGTCACTAGGGGTATTGCAGACAGCATGGCAAAAGAAATGCTTTTATGCCCTTAACAAGTCATGTCAATCCCCCTTCTGAGAACCGGCATTGTTGGGGGCGTCGAGAAGTCTTATCCAAAGGATCATCGAACAAATAGATCTAACACCTTAGCCTAAAGGAACCGATAAAACTATGTTCCCTCGAGCTAAATTCGAAAAATTCCTCTTGAAGTCGATGAATCATTGCTTTAAGACTGCCGGGCCGTCGGACGCACGACCCAAACTCCCCTCAGAATCGATAAATTATCATTCCAAGGCCGTCTAGCCGTCGGACATCTGACCATAAAAAACCCTTCGCAAACGTGAAGGTCTTTCACGAACTAGAGCGTCATGAAGGTAAATCGGTAGATCAGCGGTCCTTTGATCCAAAAAACCCTTCGCGAACGTTAAGGTATTTCACGAACTAGAGCATCGTGAAGGTAAACCGGTAGATCAGCGGTCATCTGATACAACAAAAACCCTTCGCGAATGTGATGGTCTTTCACGAACTAGAGCGTCGTGAAGGTAAACTGGTAGATCAACGGTCATCTGATCCAAAAGACCCTTCGCGAACGTGAAGTTCTTTCACGAACTAGAGCGTCGTGAAGGTAAACCGGTAGATCAGTGGTCAACTGATCCCAAAAAACCCTTTGCAAACGTAAAGGTCTTTAACGAAGTAGAGCGTCATGATGGTAAACCGGTAGATCAACGGTCATCTGATCCAAAAAAACTCTTCGCGAACGTGAAGCTCTTTCACGAACTAGAGTGCCGTGAAGGTAAACCAGTAGATCAGCGGACATATGATCCAAAAAAAAAACTTCGCGAACGTGAAGGTCTTTCACGAACTAGAGCGTCGTGAAGGTAAACCGGTAGTTCAGCGGTTATCTGATCCAAAAAAAACCCTTCGCAAACATGAAAGCCTTTCACGAACTAGAGCGTTGTGAAGGTAAACCGGTAGATCAGCGGACATATGATCTAAAAAAACCCTTCGCGAATGTGAAGGTATTTCACGAACTAGAGCGTCGTGAAGATAAACCAGTAGTTCAGCGGTCATCTGATCCAAAAAACCCTTCACGAATGTGAAGGTCTTTCATGAACTAGAGTGTCGTGAAGGCAAACCAGTAGATCGGCGGTCATCTGATCCAAAAAATCCCTTTGCGAACGAGAAGGCCTTTCACGAACTAGAGCGTCATGAAGGTAAACTGTTAGATCAGCGTTCATCTGATCCAAAAAAAAACCCTTCGCGAATATAAAGGTCTTTCACGAACTAACGCATCATGAAGGTAAACCGGTAGATCGGCGGTCATCTGATCCAAAAAAACCCTTCGCGAATGTGAAGGTCTTTCATGAACTAAAGCATTGTGAAGCGAACTGGTAGATCAACGAAATTCATATACGACTGATATCCATGAAGGTGAATTGGAAGATCAGTAGTCATCTAATCCAAAGCCCATTGGAGTCAACGAATTCATGCTCCAGGGCCACAAATCGACAATCATATTAGTCCCTCAGCATAATTAAATAATCGATGAAAAAAACAGTGCTGAATCCCATAGCTTCAAAGTCGCTCAAAGGAACTAAGCCAAAACTAAATCGAACTTGTGGTTAATCAGAGGCTGACTCGAATCAAGCCAAGACTAACAACTCAGAATAACCACTCCAACTAGACTGGGGGCAATCAAACGAGTTGTGGAGAGACCATGGATACAGTGCAAGTGCGCCAACAGCCCTATGGCATTGGGGCACCGCATACACTTGAATAGCCATAAGAAAGGCATAGACTAATCATACCACAGTTCTGTTATGGCCGATTAAAATTTTTGGCATTCTAACAGCCGCAGACTTAATGACCTAGCTAGTGCAACAAATGAAATACTAGCATAATACTTGCCCACTTCTTTCCAACTACAATTTTACCGTCCTTGGTGACCAATTCCTCTTCCTCTTAGACTGTATGCTAATCAAAGACCAATTCTCTAGTTACAGTTTGGACCGAAAACCGAGAGTCTTTTCCCAAACTCCCATAAGCTCTTTCTTCATAATCAAGTCATGACTATCCGATCTAAAAACTAATTATCTCTTAGAACTAACGAAACCATGTTCCAGCAAAGTCAAACCACTGGATTGATGGGAAAACTCGATTCAAACCTTCTATGAACTAGTATCACTCCTCCAGCACCAAGAAGGCCCAAACCACTGTGCGCATCCCGTAAGCCATGCCTCGCTTCTTGAACCAATAAAGCCGTGTTCATAATAAATACACATCGAGTCGACGAAAGCGAATCGACTCAAACCATTGGATCGACGGAACACGATCCTTGCCTTCCGAAAACCAATGTTGTCCCAGCAACATCGGGAAGACCCAAAACTTAAACTCCTCGCATTGCCCAGAGAGAGGCAACGCTAAGGAGCACCAATAGTCGCGCATCTCATAAGCTGCGCATCAAAAACTAACTCCTTGCATTGCCCGGAGATAGGAAACACCGAGGAGCACAAATAAAACTAACTCCTCGCAATGTCCAGAGATAGGCAACGCCGAGGAACATCAAAACTTACACTCCTCGCGTTGCCCGGAGATAGGAAACGCCAAGGAGCACCAAAAGTCGTGCATCTCATAAGTCGCGCATCAAAGACTAACTCCTCGCGTTGCCCGAAGATAGGCAATGTCGAGAAGCACCAAAAGCCGCACATTCCAAAAGCCGCGCCAAAATATATGCTCCTCGTGTAGCTCGAAGATATGCAACACCGAGGAGCACGGAAAGCCGCGCATTTCGCAAGCAGCGTACTAACTCTTAAAGAGCTTAAACCCCTCATGTTGCCTGAAGATAGGAAACACAAAGGAACTTTATAAGCCATGCACTCTCAAAAGTCGGGCACTTCGATTAACAGGGATCCACTCCCATTATCCGAAAGAAACGACATTGCTTTGGTAGTAACGCAAAGCTCACAAACCAAGAAGTCGGTAAAGAGTTCTGATTTTTGGCCAAAGTTAATGTACAAAATGTCAAAATTCAAGACATCCAAGCCACGAGTTTCCTGAGGTAGGAGTTGCGGCGTACCTTTGACTGGGGGCATCCAGGGAGCTGCCCAGAATGTCAAGTCTCACATCATTTTTTCAGAATAATCAGCCTTGGGGACTGAGGGGCACAGAACACATTAACACTTGGTCAGGATAAAAGATCGTTCCAAATTGCAATTAAAGAAGGAACTTAACGTCATCTAGAGATAGACGACGATTGAAGGCTGTTCCAAAATCAGATCATCAACGCATCAGTGTATAAAGAACATAAGCATGTGCTCGACTGAGGTCTCAAACCCTAATTAGTAGAAAACCAGCAATTATCTGAAGACAGACTACGGAAAGGAGGGAACGCTCGAAATCGAGCAGCTAAACCATTGATTCCCAAAGATTGGAACCAATGAATAAGATTGATATCCGTAATAATGCTACCAGCCTACATAATGCATATGGCCAGAAACAGGCATGGTTATGTTCCACGGATTCAGGACAAACACTACCGAACTCTACCGGTCCATGATCAGTATAGGAATGAATGCAGTCATACCGAGGACAATGTGATAACTTGCTCCCCAATTTCAGATTTTCAATAAGATCCTGAAATTGGCACCTAGAAATGAAGGGTTTCCCAGGTAGTCATCAGAACATAACAAAACCGATTGGAGGAAATTAGATTTTTCATGAACAAGAATAATTATGGAATTGGTTAAGCAACAGCCTTGCATCTCTAAGGGTAACACTTGACGGCTATAAACAAATCTAGGCAATGAAAACGCCTGGGACTCTTATCGTTAGAGAACATGGTGCATCCCGAAGTTAAATAACGTTGAGAAAACAGCCACATTGGGTTAAAGGGAATCTACTCAACTCTACAGGATCGGATGAATGATTCAACCATCACCAAACAGACTCTAAGTCCCCGGAGCGTGGACTAGAGTATAAACTATTCACGAAAATCTCTAAGTCCCCGGAGCGCGGACTGGAGTATAAACAATTCACAAAAATCTCTAAGTCCCCGGAGTGCAGACTAGAGTACTGTAAGTCCTCGAAGCGCGGACTAGAAAAACGATTCACAGAAATCTCCCAATCCTCGACTACGAATTGGAGTACAAAAAATTTGGTGAAAGTGCGACCACCCACTAACTCTAAGTCCTCGAAGCACGGACCGAAGTATAAACAGAAATCGAGTATGAGTCAACCGCTCGCAGAATGAATCTAAGTTCCTAAAATGCAGACTAGAATGCAAACACCATTAAGCGATAAGGGGTTTCAAACGCCCCCTATTACAGTAATTACAACCAAAAATCGGCAAGAGAAGTGCAAACCGTTAAAAACCATCAACAACATGACTTTAACACTGCCTGAAGACAGGCAGCACTAAGAAAATACTTCTACAGTCCAACCATCGAAGTGCTAGTTTTCGAAGACCGAAACTAGTACCCAACTAGATTAAGAGCACCGCCGAATCAATGGGGAAAATCAATCCCAACCTCCTGAGTGTCAGTGTTGCCTCACCAATGCCAAGGCCTTCATTTATCTTTTAAGTACTGGTGTTGCCCTAGCAACACCGGGAAAAATTTCTATTTCCTAAGTACCAGTGTTGCCCCGGAAATGCAAGTAAACTTTCTATTTCATAAGTACCAGTGTTGCCCCGGCAACTCCGGGAAACATTCTACTCACTAGGTACCGGTATTGCTTCGGCAATGCCAGGAAAACTTTAATCTACAGGGCTGATGAGGAACACTCATCGCAGTGAACCATTGATGCACTAGCTTCCAGAGATAGAAGTTGGTCCTCAACTGAGTTTCTTCTTTCTCTTCAGAAAACTATTGTTGCCCAATGACAAGCAACGACGGGAATACATATCCTTTCATAGGTCAGCCAGATGGGTCGACCTTTTACTAAAGAATCAACCACTACACAGGAATAAAGCAGTGTCGAAAGCAAATCCCAGGATTGAATTACCTATGTACTAGTTTCTATGGATGAAAGCTGGTGCACAACCGAATTTCCTAAATTCAACTTAGAAAGATTTAGACACAGCCGAAAGATAGAGGTCTCGAGGAAATGTCGCTTGGAACCAAACAGCTAGGTTATCAATTCTCAAAGATAAGAGTTGAGGTATGAACAAAACTTCCATGACAACGTCAGCAACCAAGAAGAGCTTGCATGGCCAAGAACAAGCAAGAGCAATCATGGAAGGTCGAAAATAAAATCCCCAAACGTCCTCAATTCCAGAATGTGATAGAGAGCTAGACCGGAGGCAATTGAGCAATTCGCCCCACAGATTTCCACCTCTTACAATCGCCCAAATACAGGCATTCGACATAGCTAGTCGCTCAAGAAGGGATAGAGGCATAGATACTTAATCGAAAGAAATGTTTTAAAAGTCCAAACATGAATAACCGCGAGGTTGGTTAGATAACGGTTCTGTATTACAAAACAGAGCATTCTGGCAACAAAATCTCCAACAAAGGGAAATGAAGGATTTAACATTCAGAAATCCAACATCGCTCATAGTCTGGCGATGACGAGAAGGATCAATGACCTACTTACGGTCTAACTAGATCATTTGGTTCCAACTTGCAGGATAATGCCATTACCTAAAGTTTGGTCATGCTACTTGAAAATTCACAACATTAAGGAAAAATCCACAAAGTTGAGTCATCCGTGTATTAGTTTCCAAAGATAGAAACGAACACGTGATTAGGATCTCAGCGTTGGATTCAAAAGAATTTACTTTAGCAAAAGATGCCAGAAACACATCTTTCTAATGCCATTACTCAGATCTTGGGATCAAGCAACAAAGTCCCTAATTCCCGAAGAAAGGAGTTTTCGTGTCAATCAAACTGAGGCAATTGAATTTATAGCTAAGGAAATCTAGTCTCCCAAAACATGATGGCTCGGTGGTCAAAGTAATCAGCCATACGGACTAAGGCATTTGCACCAACACTTTGTTGAAACTAACTCAATTGAGCATAAGTAGGGGTTAGCTACAGAACTGGCTAGACTAAGCTACTTCATAGTTCTGAACAAAGCCATGAAATAGAATATGTCAAAATGACCGTAGAAGTATTACTTACATGTATAGAATTAAAGTAAATGAGTTTGCTGCACATGAGCATAAGAAGTGCAACAGCGAGAAAAAGAAATTTTCGAATCGAGCAACTAAGCCAATAGTCTCGAAGATAAAGGCCGGTGTGCATTGAATTCTGAAAAATACAAGAGAAGGATAACCGCAATTGAACAACTCATGTGCTAGTTTCCGAAGGCTAAAACTATACCTAATTGAACTTCAACTACAACTCTACAAGAGCAACTATGCCTCATAATTTAACTGCAATCATTCCTCCCAATATGATAGGAATAATAAGCGAAGCCTAAGTTGTGAAGGACCCAGCTTCTGGAGGAGTGGAGGAACCTCCACCAGACTAAAGGTTGGATGACCGAAAAATCATTTTCAACGACAAAAATTTGCATTCAACCCTGTCAGGTATGTTTTACTTTAAATAATATCCTCGTATAATCAACGCCCGGAATCCAAGGGAAGTCAACGTATGTTGACCAATCGGTTCCTGAGCGTTGACCGGGGCAGATGCAGTGTGTTATCTACATGAGAAGAGTCTGGTATCCTGAATACTACGAACAAACAATCTAGTGTAGTTAGCCTGCTTGCATTTGAAAACAATCCATGTGTTCCTTTAAAATAATCTCTTCTACACTTACTTGTTATCGATCAACGATCGATAACGGAGCCGCTGTCCGAGGCGACGCGGGAAGCTTTTCTTTTCAAGATTACTAGAATACAGAAATAGGAAGAGCGATATGATTGAATCATCCACTATATCCGATTTTGGAATAAATTGTCGCATTGGAGTTCAAACGCATCGATGGGAACTTAACTAAATTCTCGAAAAGAAAAGGTTAAAGACCAAGAGCAAGACTTCGCTCCAGAATGGCGTACAATCATTCGAGACAAAACACAGCTTCACCGTAGGTCGAATTAAAACTATATTAGACAAATCCAAACCTACTTCATGCACCCACCTACCGACCTAAACCCTTGTGAAAACTACGGAGCATTGAAAACATCTTGAAGTGGCCACCGATGATTCATACTGAAAATTCAACAGATGGCTGAATAGTCAAAGCCAAATTTGCATGGTAACCTCAACATGATCGACTGTTGATGTGACATACAGTAATGGCTACGGAACTGGACACAAGTCAATTCTGGTCTAATGGATGAAGATAGCAAAGCGTGTCAAGCACTGGGCCAAAACCCAAATTTCGTTCCGGGAAACAACTTAAGACTCGATTTAATATCTTCCTCCATTAAACCGCAATCAACTCGAACTTCTCGTAATCAACGTTGAAAATGGTGGAATGGATCGATGGTGAGCCTACTTCAGGTCGATAATAAGATAGGGTCAGCTACAGTTCCACAGCGAGCTAAGGCTTGTAAGCTGGAATTTCGAGTTAGGGCTTGGAGTTTGGAATCGAAATCACAATGGAAGGTATCAATTAGGATGATGAATCAAGGCATTGGAAGATGATTGAATTGCTCAAAGATTGGATTGCTCGGAGATGAATCGATCAGAAAGTGGATCGCTTAGAGGATCTACTAACATAGGTCGAATGAAGTGAGGTCGGCTCTGGCACTGTATATAAGCGAGCAAGAAAAGCAAAAAAAACTTTTGCTAACTAATCGAGTCACTAGCAACCCAATCCATTATGGGTCACTAGTGACCTGACCTAACTTCATGTTGTTAAAAAATTCAACTATACAGTTATGGTCGCTAGCAACCCATCCCACATGGATCGCCAGCGACCAAACAAAAAAAAGAAAGAAGAGGAATTTCGCCTATTCTCCTCGAGCCCTATTTCCTACAGGTACTCACCATTGTGAGAAGTGCTGGGAAGTTATAAGCAGAAATGTGATATGTTGCGGAAAGCAAAAGCAATCGAAACCAAAGAAAGATGACCAACAACATTGGGATAGCGTATTCGTAAAATTCTAACGCAATCACTCGAAATCGACAGATGGATATTGAAAGCGATAACTTCTAGAGCATGCCTTGTTTACAACGAAGACGTACTCTGGGGGGCAAATGTTATCCGAATTTTTAACCCAGCAAAAACTAATAGAAAATAGAACCACCCTGTGGGGACAGGATGGTTAAGGACTTAACCAGAAAAGCTAAGACAAGGAAGTGACAAGGGCCAAGCTATATGACTAAGACAACGACTGGGATCAACGAAGCCGAGAGATCAGCATTCCTTTAATCCAATCAGTAGCTGAATGTAAACAGCTAGTGAATTGCCATCAAAACGTAAGAGTAATGATAAAAGGCTATGAAAACATCTCCAATTATAGACTCCAGAAATTCCTAAGTGCTTAGCTCATCAGCGACCCATGCCTCTGCTCAAACCATCAAACAAACTAACTATGGAACACTAAGAAAAGAGGCAAGATATTGGCTCGCAAATGAGCCAAGTCTATGGGTCGCTAGCAACCCACAGGTCATGGGTCTCTAGCGACCCATGGCATTGACCCGTTTTGCGAGCCTAAACTTCCCTAGGTCGTCAACTACTTACCTCCGAGCTGATGAAGGCACGGCCAGGCCCAGAAGCTCCACAATCTCTATAAATACCATACTACCTGCAACATAAACTGGATCTTCTCTGGACTGGTTGCTGAAGCTTTGCTGGAAACATTCTTCACTCTCTATCTTCCTCACAACAGTCTCCAAATGAATTCACTGTGATTCTCCAATGGATTCCAACTCTGGAGATTCAATCTAGCTAGAAAATAATCAAAGGCTTATAATTAAGCATCTATTGTAACAACAATCGGTCTATAATAAAACTATAAAGTGGAAGTAGGCTTCATTAACACCCGAACCACTATAAAAATTCTCTATTGTCTTTCTTTTATTGTTCGTTTTCTATATTTATTATCTGTGATATTGCTCTGTCAGAACAGGGCTGGTGCTTTCAAACTCAAACCAGGGTGTTGGTCCATTTTTTGGGTCAACAATATTAATAAAAGAACAAAAAATATATATAACAAAAGAAAAAAGGGAGACGTGCATGAATGATGGATGCAAGTGAAATAGAAAGGGGAACAGAAGGTAATGGCAGATGTTTGAAAACTGAATGGCAACCGATATCATGAAGATTAGATAAGACCAACAAACGTCCAAACACATCCTGGAGCCAATAACATAAATGTGTAAGTGAGTGTAATGGGATAGAGATCAGCCAAAAAGTTGGATGAACTTCCTTTTGGTGACTCGGACTTTCCAATTCAAAGCACATCATGTTACTCACAAAATGTACTTTGGGGGAAAAGTGTTATCTGTTTATGCCAAAATTGGTCACAAACACCTAATCGCAGATGAAAGCACTAATTCACGATCTCAGATCACAGATAGAAAAAATGCAGAGGATATAAATATGAAGAACACTCAAAATTTAAAAAGGAGAGCAGTAAAAAGACAAGGTTCATAGTGGTTTGGCGTTGTAGCCTACGTCTACTTTGAACGGTTTGATCTTTATTGCTAATTGCTAACTAGTTACAACAGAGAATAACTCAAACACTCAAGTTACAATGAAGATCCAACAGAGTAACAACATAGCAGAGTCCAAAAGTCCTTTTTTTCTTGGCATTGGAGTGTTATTTATAGGTGCAGTCTGGAATTATCTGGCTTAGATCTCGGAATACCCCTTCTCAATCGTCGGTGGGCCCACCTGTCAATCCGAGGTCATTTGGGATCGATTGGGAGCGATCCCCTCCCTATTCATATCGATCAAGGAATGATTGAATGGAGCTGCAACCGATCGTGGTAGTGGTTGAGTGCACAAGGAAGCTTCGGTGAAAATTTGAAGACGTTCAGACTTGTAGATTCTGAGTTATGATCGATCCAAAGTTGAATTTGTAAGTGGCTGAATTGTTCGTATCGATAGCTTTGTATCGATCAACCTCGGACTGATCATAATTCGTATCGATCTGCCATGTACTCGTGATGTGGAGCAATGGTTCAGGAGAGATCCACTTTTCATGCCAATTGATCGCTTCTAACATTTGACCATGCTTTTTGTATCCACCCTGTAGATATCTCTTCATATCGATATTGAGGAAAACGCCTTCGTATCCATGCTTATATGCCACTTCGTATCGATCAAAGTTGGCACGTGTTTTTCGTATCGATCATTTAGAGGTGGATTTCGTATCGATCATTTGTTAATTGATACGAAATGTGTAGAAGGGGGATCGATACGACGTGGGTATTAGATGAACCCAGACCGATGCCAACACCCGATGGATAAGAAGGAGAAAGGTGTAAAGTTGATGGATACGAATCCATATCGATACGAAGAAAGGGGTTGTAAAGTGATGGATACGAAATGATGTGAACCCATGGTTGTCGATCGATCCACTCGAAGTAGCGGCCTGCTTGATCCAAAGTAGACCTATCACTGACTCAGAGTAAACGTGTTGCCGACCCGAAGTAGGTTGCTTGATGGCTCAAAGTAACTTGTTCCTCAAAGACCCAAAGCGAACACTTCTTTGACCCGAAGTAAGCTGCCTGAAAACCTGAATCAAACGTGAAGGTGACTCAGAGCAGACTCCAAGCAACTTGAAGCGACTCGATCTTTGTCAAAACCATATTATAAACATCTTACGTTGTTTGTTCGTCGGCTATGTTATATCCTGGCCTCGTGATCATGTTTATTATTTATGACAATCCAACTTCAATCATTATGCAATCGAGTGGGTTAAATCCGCCTATATGTTTCCTTGCCAAAAGGCGGGTTAACACTTTGCCCCCCAAAACATGCCTTGCGATAGGAAGGTGTGTTTTGTAGTGCCATAAGCTTGATGTTCGTATCCTGTTGATAACCTGTAAAGAGATCGATAATTTTTCCTGATTATAAATAGCGATCATTCGAGATCGTATGCCATTCGGGGCAATATATGTGACCTTTCGAGGTTGGATGTCGTTCGAGGCGAATTATCATCGTTGGCGGTTAGGTGTTGTTCATGGCGAATTGTGACCGTTCGAGGTCGGGTGCCATTCGAGGCGAATTGTGAACGTTTGAGGTCGGGTGCCGTTCGAGGCGAATTGTGACCGTTCGAGGTCGGGTGCCGTTCGAGGCGAATTGTGACCATTCGTGGTTGGGTTTTGAAATCACAAACATCAGAATTACATTCAAATGAGTCTTATAATAAAAATGTACAAATAAATCAAGTCCAGATGCACAAAAGAGAAAACAAAAGCAAAACAGAAACATCAAAGTGCAAACACCTCCACTGTTGCAGTTTATAGCCAACTCAGAGCATGCCTGAGGACCGTTCGTAATCACGTACATGTGTAAGCGATTTAACCGTTGTTAGTGAGGAGTTTGCTACATATTCATCATTATTCCAATCAGTTGATGATAAGCTGATGCCTTGGTCCGAAGCCGTTCTCATTTGATGCAGATGGCGGCCGCTCCTGTTCCACCGCCGTTGCTTGCCTTTTCACGTACTGCAACAGCGTATTGTTTCAGATATGTCCTTCTATCTCATCCCTCAAGTGCCTACAATCATTCGTACTATGGCCGCTTAGCTCATGGAATAAGCAGTACTTGTCTGATTTCTTTTCAATGTTGGTTGGATCCCTCCTCATTGGCCTATGGTAGGGAACCTGCCCCCTTGTGTTTTGATATATTTGCTCTAATAAGAGGTAAATCTTGGCTCCTTTCACGGTCGCCTCGACTCGTCAATGTTATTCCCTGCTTTTCGCTTCCCTTATCCTTGTTCACATCTTTCTCGGGCGGATCCCTGCCTTTGACTGCATAAACATCAACTTCATCTCCTTCCTCTCTCTCAGCCATTGTATCTTCCTGTCGCAGAAACCTTTCCGCCTCATGGTAAATCTCTCCCAGGTCCATAGGTGGATCCCTTGTCAATGAATTTTTGAATTCCGCGCCATCAGCTATGCCAGATACAGCTGCCATCAGAACCATGGATGGATCCGGTCGATCCACCGATGTGCCGCTGCATCAAATCGTGTTGATTTTCTGCTTCAGTGTTGTCAAACTCATCACGTTCTTGGGGCCTCGAGATGTGAACTCTGAATTGCCTCATAAACTTCTTAATCAAGTCAGTCCATGTTCAAATGGAACCGCTTTCTCATTGTCTGAACCACAACGCTGCTATACCCGTTAAATACAATATGAAACACCGGGCCATGACTTCCTCCGATGCTCCCAGTACCTCCATATGCCTCATATACCTCGTCGGATGAACTGGAGGATCCATCCTCCCATCGTACGTCTCCAGTGTAGGTAGCTTGAATTCAGGTGGGTTCCTGGCCTGCCTAATTGCGGGAGTGAAGGGGCTTCTGTTCACATCTTCCAGATCTCTATTCACTAATCTGCCTCTCATGGCGCATCTGACCATCTCTGCCAATCTGTCGCTGTCGCCAAGTGGTGGTCCTTGTCTGTTGCCTCCGGTCTGCCCCCCGAGTTCATGAAGGAACCCTGAGATCTGTTCTCTTGGACGAGCATTCATTCCTCCATCGATGCCAAACTATATAGTATTGCCGGGTATCCTGCCTGGAATTGGTTCAACATGATCCGGGGGTGTGCCCCTAGCTCGGTGGTTGCTCCTGATGGTCCTGCTCTATCCTGAATCCCAGTGGCTCTGTGTCCCTTACTTTAGTTCTAGATTCCCTCTGTTCCTGTTGATTCATTCTCTCGATTCTGCGCTCAAGCTTGTCCAATCCGTCGGAGTAGGTTCTGCATCATTTCCTCCTGCCTTTTCAGTATCCCTTCCTGCATAGCCTTCACCGTCATCTCCATTTCATCTCTGGTGATGAAAACTGAAGTCTGATTAGCTCTTGAAGAAGCCTCCTAACTTCCTTCATGCTGACACCTTTCCGTTGTTTGTCTCCTTGTTGATTACTTTGTTATAGCTTTCCAGATCCAAGTTCCTAAGCCTTCAAATCTAAAATCCAAGCTTCAGAATCCCTGAGTACTAGCCTTCTCAGTGAAAGCACCAAAATGTTTATGCCAAAATTGGTCACAAACACCCAATTGCAGATGAAAGCACCAATTCACGATCTCAGATCATAGATAGACAAAATGTAGAGGATATAAATATGAAGAACACTCAAAATTTAAAAAGGAAAGTAGTAAAAAGACAAGGTTTATAATGGTTCGGCATTGTAGCCTACGTCCACTTTGAACATTTTGATATTTATTGCTGATTGCTAACTGATTACAACAGAGAATAACTCAAACACTCAAGTTACTATGAAGATCTGACAGAGTAACAGCGTAGCAGAGTCCAAAAGTCCTTTTTCTGTTGGCATTGGAGTGCTATTTATAGGTGCAGTCTGAAAATATCTGGCTTAGATCTCGGAATACCCCTTCTCACACGTTGATGGGCCCACCTAATCGATTTGAGGTCATTTGGGATTGATTGGGATCGATCCCCTCCTTATTCGTATCGATCAAAGAATGGTTGAATGGAGCTGTAGACGGTCTTAGTGGTGGTTGAGTGCATAAGGAAGCTTCGGTGAAAATTTGAAGACGTTTGGACTTGTAGATTTTGAGTTATGATCGATCCAAAGTTGAATTTGTAAGTGGCTGAAATGTTCGTATCAATAGCTTTGTATCGATCAACCTCGGACTGATCATAATTTGTATCGATCCGCCATGTACTCGTGATATGGAGCGATGGTTCAGGAGAGATCCATATTTCATGCTAATTGATCGCTTCTATCATTTGACCATGCTTTTCGTATCCATCATGTAGATAGCACTTCGTATCGAAATTTAGGGAAACGCCTTTGTATCCATGCTTATATGCCGCTTTGTATTGATCAATGTTGGCACATGTTGTTTGTATCGATCATTTAGAGGTGGATTTTGTATCGATCATTTGCCGATCGATACGAAATGTGTAGAAGGAGGATCGATACGAAGTGGGTGTTAGATAAACCCAGACCGATGCCAACATCGATGGATACGAAGGAGGAAGGTGTAAACTTGATGGGTACGAAGCCGTATCGATACGAAGAAGGGGGGTTGTAAAGTGATGGATACGAAATGATGTGAACCCATGGTTGTCGATCGATCCACTTGAAGTAGCTGCCTGCTTGACCCGAAGTAGACCTATCACTAACTCGGAGTAAACGTGTTGCCGACCCGAAGTAGGTTGTTTGATGGCTCGAAGTAACTTGTCCCTCAAAGACCCGAAGCAAACACTCCTTTGACCCGAAGTAAGCTGCCTGAAAACCCAAAGCAAACGTGAAGGTGCGTCGGAGCAGACTCCAAGCAAGTTGAAACGACTCGATCTTTGTCGAAACCATATTTTAAACATCTTGCGTTGTTTGTTCGTCGGCTATGCTATATCCTAGCCTCGTGATCATGTTTATTATCTGTGACAATCCAACTTCGATCATTATGCAGTTGAGTGGGTTAAATCCGTCTGTATGTTGCCTTGCCAAAAGGCGGGTTAACATTATCCGGAATCCTGACCCGGCTACATTGGGCTGATCACGCAAGGCAGATTCGACCGTTAACAAAAGGAATGACCTTGAGGCAACGGTCACAAGACCCAGATATAGAGTCTGGATAGTTATACGAAGCCTGGGTTGAGCATAGTTGATAAACAGATAGTGCCAGATGTAAAAGAGATGGATGTTAGCTTGGATAAAATAGGGGTCGGTATGGTCGTTTGCTAATATGGAGGAAACACTTGGGGGTCGGCATAGCTGTGAAAAGGTTAAGGATCGGCATAATTTGGGGGGTTCAGCATAACGTGTTTGATTCGACATAACATGTTTGGATTGGCATAACATGTTTGGATCGACATAGCATATATAGATCGGCATAATGTGATGGGTCGGCATAGTGTGTTCAGGTCGGCATAGAATATTTGGAAGGATGGATCGGCATTAGCCTGGTGGTGTGACTCATGGAGGGATCGACAGGGCATGACTTCAGAAGGTTGGATCGACAGAGCACTGCATGGAACACGGATCGATATTACCTTGACTAGGTTGAGGTTAGAACTAAAAACGTGATGAGAAATGAAGATCTACAAGTCCAAATGCTATGATATTTGGAGCAACATCAATATAGACTATAAGAAGCCACCATAGGGATCGCTAGCCCAAACTCAACCCATGGAGGGGTCGGTACCGACCCCTATACATTGAGAGTTGGGCTTAGCCCTCCCTACAGTGGGCCCATATGGTTGAGGGGGTCTAGATGCCGAAGTTTCAGTCAGATTGGAGGCTGCCTTCATCTATAAATACAGGCACAGGGGGCAATTTTGAGGGAATTTTGGAAGGGATTGCAAGGGAAACTCTTCCATTATTAGAGCTAATCTCCTTTTATTCTTTCCTGATCTCTTGCTATTTCTTACTGATTGTAATTGTAATCAAGTGAATTATGAAGCAATAAAAAGAATATTCAAAGTGGACATAGGCAATCAACGCCGAACCACTATAAATCTTGTTGTTTTTGCTTTCTGCAACATTTTTTTGATATCTAGCATTATTCCTCTGTTTTTATTTAATTTCTTCATTTATTTCACTACTTAAACCTATCCTTGGGTGTTTGTGGCCAATTTGGTTGCAAACACCCAAATTAACATTTTCTTTACTAGAAAATTCATATAAATACCACATAATTCCAAAAAATACTGAAAATTGAAAACCATCTCCAAAATAATATTTATGACCTTTATAAAAATTTGCAAGGCATTTGGATGTCATTTTATAGGGATTTCACCTTAAAACATATCATAAATTCAATATGAACAACCATGATTCATCAATAAGTATATATATTCATTTCATTGTTCAAAAACATGGCAAATCGTTGCAAAATATTCGGAATTCATCTTAAAACCGAAAACACAGTAAAAAATGAGATGTAAATATTACTCACCTTAGCTTTAGTGATTAAAAAGATTGAGATGTGAATGAATTTTATTTGAATTAGCTTATTCCTTAGCTTTTCTTCCTCTTTTCCTTATTAATGGTGATCGGCCTCTTTAAAAAATTATGAAAATGAAACGTGAATGTGTATAGGAATACACTGCCATGTTTTAGGGATATAGTAATTGCCTCTTTCCTATTTTAACCCTTCTCTATTTCAATTTAACTCTTATTTTAATTTATTGTTAAATGGCACGGGTACACCTTAATTAAATCAAATCTCAATCCCCTAATCAAACACATTATTTTATTTTATTTAGCTAATTAAATATCCTAAATAATGTTACCAAAAATCTGGGGTGTTACAGACTCCTTCCCTAAAAAAATTTCATCCTCGAAATTATGATAAGGTACACAAAAAATCAAAAATGAAGGTAAAACATACTATCAAATAAGTTAGGATAAGTATCTCTAATCCTAGTCTCAATCCCCCAAGTACAGTCCCTGTCATCATCGCTTCACTTGACTTTGACTAATCTGACGTCTTGGTTCTAAGCCTCTTCTCATCCCTCGCAACAATACGAATAGGCTTCCTCACTATAGTCAAATCCGGTTCTACCACTAAGTCATCTAGCATAGTCAATGGAATAGTGGTCTCGGGGTCTCTAACACACTTTCTGAGATGGGAAACATGAAAAACGTCGTGGACTCCTGCTAAACTGCTCGGTAACTCAACTATATACGCGAGTTTCCCAATCCTCTCAATAATAGGAAAAGGTCCATCGAATCTTGATGCTAACTTTCCTGATTTCCCAAATCTAATCACACCCTTCATCGGTGATACTTTGACGAAAACATGATCTCCAACTGAGAACTCTAAATATTTTCGTCTCTTATCCGCATAACTCTTCTACCTAGACTTAGCCTCTTTCCTTCTAGCCTGGATGACCTCAATCTTTTCTGCAGCTTCTATGACCAAATCTAAACCAAGAACCAACCTATCTTCGGTCTCTAACCAACATACGGGAGATTTGCATGGCCTTCCATACAAAGTTTCAAACGGTGTCATCCCAATACTAGTCTGATAATTGTTGTCATGCGAAAACTCTACTAAATGCAGATGGTCCTCCCATGATCCCCCGAAATCTAATACACAAGCTCTTAACAAATCTTCAAAGATTTTTTTAACTCTCTCTATTTGCCCATCAGTCTACGAATGGTAAGCGGTACTCATCTTGAGCTTGGTTCCCAAAACTTCCTGCAGACTCTTTCTGAACTCGCTAGTGAATAAGGAATGTCTATCACTAACTATGCTACTAGGAACTTCATGCAGTCTAACCACATTCTTCATAAACAACTTTGCCAAAACAGGTGCCATTCTGGTTGACCTAACTAGAATGAAATGGGCACTCTTGGTCAATCTGTCCACTATGACCTATATACAATCATTTCCTCCGTTCGACCTTGGCAACCCGTTAATAATATCCATGGAGATAGAATCCCAATTCCATACTGGAATATCCAATGGCTGAAGCAACCCACTTGGCTTCTGGTGTTCGGCCTTTGCCTGTTGGAAAATCAAGCACTGCTTTACACACGAACTAATATCCCGCTTCATTCCTTCCCAAAAGAAACTCCTCTTCTTATCCTGATACATCTTAGTACCTCCCAGATGAATAGAGAATTTCGAACGATGGCATTCCTCTAAGACTTCTTTCCTTATGTTTCCCACACTCGTCTTCCTTTCTTTCTCAACCTCCCATTCTGGTCAAGACTGAAATCATTCAAGTCATCGCACTCGGTTCCATCTCTTAACTTCCTGATCCGTTCAGCTAATACTGGATCCTCTTCCTGTTTAGAAGCAATCCTTTCGATCATTACTGGTCGAATTTCCAAACAAGATAACACTACGGTTTCTCCGCTAGACCCAGCCTCAGATCTCCACTGCACTCTGCAATCTACTAATGCTTCCAAATCTTTCCACTCGGCAATCATCGCTAATACTGCATTCTGATGTTTCTTGCTTAGTGCATCTGCAACCTTGTTGCCTTTCCTCGGTGTGTACTCAATTCCAAAATCATAAGCGGCAATAAACTCTAACCAACTCTGCTGTCTCATGTTGAACTTCTTCTGAGAGAACAAATACTTCAGCGATTTAAGATCTGTATATAACTCAAACCTCTCTCCCAAAAGGTAATGTCTCCACAACTTCAAAGCAAAAAAACACCGCAGCCAATTCCAAATCATGCGTCGAATATCTGACCTCATGTGGTCTAAGCTGTCTAGAAGCATAGACAATCATTTTACCTCTCTGCATCAGCACAGCTCCTAGTCCTGTTCCACACGCATCAGTATAAACCACCAAATCTTGATTCCCTTCCATAACAACCAACACAAGTGCATGGGTCAATAAGTTTTTCAAACTCTGGAATGCTTCCTCACACTTATTGGTCCACACAAACTTCACATCCTTTCTTGTTAGCTTGGTCATCGGTGCTGCTATCCGTGAAAAATCCTTAATGAACCTCCGATAATAACCAACCAACCCAAGGAAACTCTTATCTCCGCCACTGTCTCGGGTCTCTTCCAACTATTCACCGCCTCAATCTTAGCCGGATCTACTGACAACCCTTCCCCTAAGACTACATGACTAAAAAACTTCACTTTCTTTTTCCAAAAATGACACTTTGAATACTTCGCTTTCAGCTGATGTTGCGTCAGCGTCTCAAGCACCACTCTAAGATGAATTTCATGCTCTCTTTCATCCTTAGAGTATATCAAAATATCAACAATGAAAACCTGAAATGACCCTAGTTATTTTACCTAATTTTTTACTAAGATTTTTTTTTACATCTGTAATTTCCTAGAGTCATTTAGCCTTTCTACTAAATTATCCAGGATCCTAATTTTTCTACTAATATATTTATATCAGTTCATTAATAAATATATTCTCATACATATGAAGATGTATGTGACCCTCTTGCTTGGATCAGAGTGTTTTTTAGCAAGAGTGCATCCTGATTGAATTTGAATTTCTAATCAACCAGTACATAGCTCATTTTCCAAAATATTGATATTTGAGTCAGGGTAATTAATCCCATAATCATATGCAATCTATACTTAGTAATTTTTGACCATTTCTATAGTGATTGTCTGTTGGTTTGAGATAGCAAAGTGATCTCAGATTATATAGCAAGCCACCATAATTTTAGTTTAATTATTTGGTATTTGATTAAAGCCAGAAAGGAAAATGATATACTCATTTATCATTTTCAACATAAGTGATTTTATCACTAATTTCTTTACTTATAACCAAGTCAGTTGAGTAATTATTTCATAATCTATAGTTGTATTTTTCTGAACCAAATTTATTTCCTAATCTCTGAGTTACCTCAGCTTGCATCTAATTTACAGGTTGCTTTACTGGATTTAGAGAATCCAGATTTTTATGATTACTTAACAAAAGTAGTAATTAAGTAATATGTGTGCATATCAGCTGTATTGTGTTCTCTGGCTTAAGAAAGCTTCTCAAAAATAAAAGAGAATTGCTCAAGTATTTGAAAATGGCTTTGTACTTGCATTTGCAAAGAAAGCTTCAGATTTTTACAAATGCATTTTCTTCCTTTACACCCAAAAACTCTGGTCATCTTAATCAACCCAGACCTCACTATTTTTGAAGTAGGTTAACCTTATGACTAGGCCATCTAAACATTTGTGCCTGGCTATTGCAATGTGAATTCAGATACAAGATACTTGAAGAATCTTTTAGAACATATACACATTTTTTATACAATGCACAAAGAAATATAATTTCTTTTATCAAAATACTTCAGCATATAGACACAAAATTCTTTAAAAATATTCTTAACCAAACTCAGATTTTAACCTCAAAACTGAAAGCTTTTAAATGACTCAAGAATGACTAATACAGAATATATATATATATATATCCATTTCTCAAATATAGGCATATATCATCTACAGATTTCCATCATAATACTCAAATATATTTTCTTGCATGAATTTAACTGAGTCTTTGGTTTTTTCCCAACCTTAATACATTACCAGATTCAATTAAAACAACTAAATAAAATCCAAACATTCAAAATCATTACATAACAACTAAAGCAGAACTATAAAACTTCCAAGAATACATGCAAATAATTCATTCTAAGCTCTTATTTAATTCTATTTTAGCATGCTTATCCAATCATTCTCATTAGCCATAGCAGCTTCCTATTTAGAACCAGCATTCCCTAAAAGAGCATTAGAGGCTGCCCCATTTTAAATGAGACACCCCGGATGCCATAAGCAAACAAGGGTCAGATACAAGATCTGGTATGAGCAATATCAAAAATTCCATGATATTAAGTAGACAAGTGAAACATAAGCATTTTGTATGGGTTGGCATAATTTCTTTAATCAGTTTGCCTGACTTGTTTATGAAACATTGTGCATATGTAATCTGCATTAAGACTAATTATATACACACTTTCAACTATGCAAACATACATGTCAAACAGAGATACTTAGGAACTATCTTAGCTCCAGTCCAACCAACCTAGGAATAACTCAAGTTCCTACTTCATCAATTTAAGGTTGCATTTACCAAATTAATTCCTAGCCTCATCTGCCATAAAGGAATCACGGGGACACATTGAAATAAAATAATTCACAATATTGCACAAAGATCTCAGGGCTTAAACAAACCATGTGCCAACTTGCATACTTTAAATACAACAAGCATTCCAGCAGTCTTCTTGGCTTACAATCCTTAGTTTATTTACTAAGTGTTCATGTTTGATCCTATCATGAGATAGCTAGGTGATTGAATCATAGTGTACATGAAACATTACACAAAATTTATAAGCATAAGTCAAAATAGGCTAACATTCATTTCCAGGGAAAATCATATTTTCAAATATTTTGGCTTAAAGAAAATACAAGAATATTTACAACTGGGAATAAAGACTAGGCATGTGGGTTATTATTGTTTCATAAGCAACCATGTTTGAACTAAATTCAAGATCTAGCTTAAACAAGATTTCTGGCTCATGGTTTTCTACTTAATCAAGGGTTCAGCACTTTTGGATATTTCCATTGCAACCTTGAATCTTTCATTTGAGCCTCAGCACTTACACAAGTGTAATGCAACTCATATATATATATATATTGATTTCTATATTTGTCATGCCATATCTAAACCAGTTACAAGTATTCTCTATTTACTTTCATGACTCATACTTTAACATTTCTGGGTGTAACCAAACAGAGCAAAATACTCAACCATCAAAGCAATCAAGAGCATTCAGAAACACCCATTAAAGTATCCATTAAAACCATAGTAATAAAATCAAAAATAGGTAAAAGAATAACATAAACTTGGCTGCCTCATAACAGGACTTAATGCCATGGGTTTAGTGAGATTACTCACAGAAAAATGCTTCTCTTGCTTAATCCAGAGAAGAAACCTTTTAAAACTTGCTTTTCTGCTTGCAAATATTTTACTTCTTTGTTTTCTTAAATGTCTTGGGTAGCAAATGATTTTTTCTGGTTTATACTTGGATTTATAAGAGAGGTTTTTCTAGGGTTTTATCATTGTAAAATCTCATTCCTACCCTGGCCAAGACTCATGCATTCTGCATTTCAGATTTGCTTATTTTTCACCCTTAATACCCCGGCCATATGTGATGCTTACCTTCCCTTTTTTACTTTTCCAAAATATCATATTCTTATCAAGTCATGATAATTGTGTGACATTGTCACTTGTTTATTTTCTAAAAATCCTCCTTTCTATTTTCTGCCTAAAGAAATTGTTTTGTTTGTAATTTGTCTTTTGCTATTTTAGTGTTACACTTTCCCTTGCTTATTTCTTTTTAATATTTTCAGTACTTACAGAAATGTATATTTGTATACATATCTTATCTAGGCTTATTTAATTCTTCCTTAATTTCAGAAAGATATGCACCTATATGTGCATACAGGTTTTCAAATCCTTGTAACATATATATTTTTTTTCTGGGTTTTAAATAAAATCTGTTTACTGAATTCAAAACAAAACCTACTTTTCTTATTTTCTGGGATGATTCATATAATTCCAGAAATCAAATATCCATATCACAAAATCATGTTTGTAATGCTTTTTAATTCTTGTTTTAAATTCAGGAAATCTGGAGTTCTTCCTTGTGCCATATCAGTGTGCACGTGCACACATGCACACACACACTTGCACACAATTATTTCCATATATTCCTATACAAATAGATTCATATATTTTCAAAATCCAACCAAAATAAGATTCCATGAATTTTTGGGGCATTACAATCACCCCACCTTTTTAGGAATTGTGTCCTCACAATTTTCTCATTTTGACTTTAAACATTTCCAGATTTTTATAAAATCTACCAAACATTGCATAAGCATACAATTCAGTCAAAACAACTATACATATTAAACTTTTTTTTAGGAATTTAGTTTTTACCTTCCACTGCAAAAAGCTTAGGGTAATCCATCTTTA
Organism: Allium fistulosum; assembly: GCA_030737815.1. Classification (NCBI taxonomy): domain Eukaryota; kingdom Viridiplantae; phylum Streptophyta; class Magnoliopsida; order Asparagales; family Amaryllidaceae; genus Allium; species Allium fistulosum. The sequence goes on along the minus strand of CM060904.1, from coordinate 202,259,863 downwards.
TCTTATCCTTCAATTCCCATGTACAATCATTAGGGTCTAGGCTCCATTGAACCTTTACCAATTTCAAAGTTTTTCTCCTCAACTTCTTTTCCTCTTTAGCTAAAATCCCCACTGGTTCTTTCTCATAGACCAAATCAGGATTTATTTGGACTTGAGTTGGTTTCTCTAGAATTTCCTCTTTATCATGCACCCATCCCCTAAGTTGTGACACATGAAATACATTGTGCATTGCACTCATCTCTTCTGGTAGCTCCAACTTATATGCTAATGAACCTATTCTTCCGAAAATCTTGTAAGGTCCAACATATCTTGGGGTAAGTTTTCCCTGCTTGCCAAATCTTAACACCTTCTTCATAGGTGAAACTTTGATGAAAACATAATCACCAACTTCATATTCTACCTGCTTCCTCCTTTCATCTACAAACTTCTTTTGCCTATCTTGAGCTGCTGCCATTCTTCTCCTCACCAGTTCAATTTTCTCTGTAGTCTCTTTAACATACTCAGGCCCTAAGACAGCCTTTTCTCCTGCTTTAACCCAACATATTGGTGACAAACATGGTTTTCCATACAAAGCTTCAAATGGTGCCATCCTATGGTGCTTTGATAACTATTGTTATATGTAAATTCATCCAAATGGAGGTGATCTTCCCAATTACCTCCAAAGTCCAATGCACATGCCCTTAACAAATCCTCCAAAACTTTATTTATTACTTCAGTTTGACCATCTGATTGGGGGTGGTATGCAGTACTCAAGCATAATTCACTCCCCATGGCTTCTTGAAAGCTCTTCCAAAATCTAGAGGTAAAGATTGTGTCCCTATCACTCACTATAGTTTTAGGGATTCCATGCAACCTTACTACTTCTCTCATGAATATTTGAGCTAGTTTAGGTGCATTTCTTTCTGCCTTCACTGGTATAAAGTGTGCTACTTTAGTCAATCTATCAACTATTACCTAAATGCTTGTATTTCCTCTCTTTGATCTAGGCAGACCATTTATGAAATCCATAGATATATCTTCCCACTTCCACTGTGGTATGCTTAGAGGTTGTAATAGGCCTGAGGGTCTTTGGGTTTCTGCTTTGACTTGTTGGCAAGTCATACACTTTGCAACATGTTTGGCCACATCTGATTTCATCCCTTTCCACCAATAATCCCTCTTTAGGTTTTGGTACATTTTGGTGCTGCCTAGATGTATAGAATATTTGCTCCTATGATATTCATTAAGTATCTCTTCCTTCAATCCTATATCCTTTGGAACACATATCCTACCTTTATTCCTTATGTAACCATTCTTATCAGTATGGTAGTTTGCTACTTCTTCTCCTTTTTCTATTAGAGTTTTCTTTTCTAATAAATCTGGATCCTCCTCTTGCATTTTCCCCACTTTCAAAATTAAATTTGATTGCAAAGTCATCAAACTTAATTTTCCTTTACTCCCTTCTTCAATCATCTCCATGTTTACCTTATTGTTTTCCTCAATTTCCAAATCAGTAAGTAGAGATAAATTCCTAAACTCTTCTATCATTAACATGGCTACTTTTGCATGCTGCCTGCTCAAAGCATCTGCAACCTTATTAGCTTTTCCTGGAGTATAAAGTATGTCTAAATCATATGCTGCTAGAAACTCAACCCATCTATGCTGCCTTATATTCAAATCTTTTTGTGAAAAGAGATATTTCAATGCTTTATGGTCAGTGTATAAAATAAATTTAGCACCCAGTAGATAATGTCTCCAGAGCTTTAATGCATATACCACTGCTGCCAACTCAAGATCATGGGTTGCATACCTTGATTCATGTGGCTTCAATTGTCTTGATGCATAGGCTATAACTTGATCTTGCTGCATCAATACAGCTCCTAGCCCAGAACCACTTGCATCAGTATAAACAATCAAATCCTCATTTCCTTCTGGTACTTTCAACACTGGTGCATTGACTAAGGCCTCTTTGATTTTACTAAAGGCTTGTTCACATTTCTCAGTCCATACAAAGGGTTGGTTCTTTCTAGTTAGGTTGGTAAGAGGTGATGACATCTTAGAAAAATATTTTATAAATCTTCTATAATACCCTGCCATTCCCATAAATGACCTAACTTCTCCTACTGTGCTTGGCCTTTTCCATGCTTGGATAGCCACAATTTTATTGGGGTTCACTGAAATGCCTTTGGCAGATATAACATGCCCAAGGAAATGCACTTCTTCTTTCCAAAATGCACACTTAGAAAATTTTGCTTTTAAATCTTTTTCTCTTAATCTTGACAAAACAAGGTGTAAGTGATTTTCATGTTCCTCTACTGTTTTAGAATAAATCAAAATATCATCAATAAAAATCAATACAAACTTGTCTAAATAATCCCTGAATGTCCTATTCATCAAGTCTACAAAGTATGATGGGGCATTTGTCAACCCAAATGGCATGACAAGAAACTCATATAAACCATACCTAGTATTAAAGGCTGTATACTTAACACTTGAGTTCTCAACCTTCATCTGATGGAATCCAGATGCCAAGTCTAATCTAGAAAATATTTTTGCTCCACTAAGTTGATCAAAAAGATCATCAATTCTAGGTAAGGGGTACATGTTTTTGATAGTGACTTTGTTTAGCACCCTGTAATCTATACACATCCTTAAAGTACCATCATGTTTCCTTACAAACACTACTGGAGCGCCCCAGCATGAGTTACTTGGTCTTATAAATCCTTTGCTTTCCAATTCTTCTAACTGTTTCTTCAATTCCTTCAACTCACTTGGCCCCATCCTAGTGGGTTTCTTAATAATTGGACTTGCTCCTGGTATGAGACTAATCTGAAATTCCACTGGTCTGTGGTGTGGAACACCCTTAACTTCTCCAAACCCATCTAAGTATTTTTTAATTATGGGGATTTCTTCAATAGAAGGCTCACTGGAATCCTTATTTAAGTCAATCAAGTGATATAATTTTCTTTCTTTGGCTATTTCACACAAAATTGTGATTCTTTGACCTCTAGAATTTTGTAATGATATGGTGGATGAGTCTAAATTAATTATGGCTTTGTATTGCCTTAACCAGTCTACACCCAATATAACACCTATATTTGGGTAATTTAAAACATATAAATTGGAAATAAAAACATTTCCTCCTATGTTTAATTCCACATCCACACAAATCATGTTTAAAACACTAGAACTTCCCAATGGGCTTTGCACTAACAAAGGGGTTTCAACCAGTATGCAATTTAATTTAAGCAATGCAACTAATTCATGGGAAATTAGAGAATGTGTTGCCCCTATGTCATACACTACTGATATAGGTAGGGTACAAATAAATAAGGTACCTTCCACTTGACCATGATTTTCTGCAATGGCTTCTACCGTGGATTTGCTTTTGCTCTCCAAACTTGCTAGCTTCCCTTGCTGTTTATACTCAGGGCAATTTCTCTTGATATGTCCCTCCTTACCACATAGGTAGCACTTGAAAGCTCCTCCCTTCAATTCTAGGCACCTTGGTTTGATATGTCCTTCTTTTCCACAATGATGACATGTTATTTTCCTCTTTGTATCAGTGGTCTTAGTATCATTGGTTTTCTTGCTTTCTGTCTCCTCCTTCTTTTTGTCATAGGGGGTGATACCTTCCCTTATTTTTCTTATTGTTGTTGTTCTTAAAACTCCTATACTTCTCTCTCTCCTTGTCATGTTGCTCAAACTTTAAGGCCAGATCAATGACTTGATCAAAAGTTTTATCTGCATATGGAAACATAGCCCTACTAAGCCCTGGGTTTAAACCCTTAATATACCTATCATTCTTTGATGCCTCATCAGCCACAAGCATAGCTCCATACTTAGACAAGCCCTCAAACCTATGAGTATATTCAGTCACATTAAAAGTTCCCTGCCTAAGCCTGATGAATTCTTCAAGCAATAGAGTTTTGGCTGATACTGGAACAAATCTAGCTTCCAACATCTCCTTGAATTGATTCCAAGTTATTTCATTCTCAATCCTCCCAGCTATGACTACCTCCCACCAGCTTAAAGCCACGCCTTTCAGTTGTCTTGAGGCCACTTGCCTCTTCCTTTGATCATCCAATTGCATGTCATTGAAAATTCTATCCAGTGTTCTCAACCATGCTTTAATTTCCATCACATTTTCAGTCCCTTCAAAGCTCTTGCCTCCTAAATTGGTATAAGTCTTTAATAGTTTGGAAAGTTCCTTATGTGGGTTCTCAAGTCTCTGCCCTACTCCATCCCTTAAAGCCCTCATAAAGTCTTGCATATCAAGCATTTGTGGTGTACTTGATCCTGCATTGTGATGAGATCCTCTTCCTACCATGATTGGATAACTAGATTATGGGTAGATAGGGTTAGTTTATCATGAGTATATTTTTTTTTAACTTTCTATCTGTATTATTATTTTACTCAAACAAACAGTACATATATATGGTTATAGTACTTCAATCAATCAATACAATCATTCTTAGATATGTATAGTTTTAACATAGCTCTGATACCAAATGAAATGACCCTAGTTATTTTACCTAATTTTTTAATAGGATTTTTTTTTACATCTGTAATTTCCTAGAGTCATTTAGCCTTTCTACTAAATTATCCAAGATCCTAATTTTTCTACTAATATATTTATATCAGTTCATTAATAAATATATTCACATACATATTAAGATGTATGTGACCCTCTTGCTTGGATCAGAGTGTTGTTTAGCAAGAGTGCATCCTGATTGAATTTGAATTTCTAATCAACCAGTACATAGCTCATTTTCCAAAATATTGATATTTGAGTCAGGGTAATTAATCCCATAATCATATGCAATCTATACTTAGTAATTTTTGACCATTTCTATAGTGATTGTCTGTTAGTTTGAGATAGCAAAGTGATCTCAGATTATATAGCAAGCCACCATAATTTTAGTTTAATTATTTGGTATTTGATTAAAGCCAGAAAGGAATATGATATACTCATTTATCATTTTCAACACAAGTGATTTCATCACTAATTTCTTTACTTATAACCAAGTCAGTTGAGTAATTCTTTCATAATCTATATAGTTGTATTTTTCTGAACCAAATGTATTTCCTAATCTCTGAGTTACCTCAGCTTGCATCTAATTTACAGGTTGCTTTACTGGATTTAGAGAATCCAGATTTTTATGATTACTTAACAAAAGTAGTAATTAAGTAATATGTGTGCATATCAGCTGTATTGTGTTCTCTGGACTAAGAAAGCTTCTCAAAAATAAAAGAGAATTGCTCAAGTATTTGAAAATGGCTTTGTACTTGCATTTGCAATGAAAGCTTTAGATTTTTACAAATGCATTTTCTTCCTTTACACCCAAAAACTCTGGTCATCTTGATCAAACCAGACCTCACTATTTTTGAAGTGGGTTAACCTTATGACTAGGCCATCTAAACATTTGTGCCTGGCTATTGCAATGTGAATTCAGATACAAGATACTTGAAGAATCTCTTAGAACATATACACATTTTTTATACAATGCACAAAGATATATAATTTCTTTTATCAAAATACTTCAGCATATAGACACAAAATTCTTTAAAAATATTCTTAACCAAACTCAGATTTTAACCTCAAAACTGAAATCTTTTAAATGACTCAAGAATGACTAATACAGAATATATATATATATATATATATCCATTTCTCAAATATAGGCATATATCATCTACAGATTTCCATCATAATACTCAAATATATTTTCTTGCATGAATTCAACTAAGTCTTTGGTTTTTTCCCAACCTTAATACATTACCAGATTCAATTAAAACAACTAAATAAAATCCAAACATTCAAAATCATTACTTAACAACTAAAGCAGAACTATAAAACTTCCAAGAATACATGCAAATAATTCATTCTAAGCTCTTATTTAATTCTATTTTAGCATGCTTATCCAATCATTCTCATTAGCCATAGCAGCTTCCTATTTAGAACCAGCATTCCCTGAAAGAGCATTAGAGGCTGCCCCATTTTAAATGAGACACCCCAGATGCCATAAGCAAACAAGGGTCAGATACAAGATCTGGTATGAGCAATATCAAAAATTCCATGATATTAAGTAGACAAGTGAAACATAAGCATTTTGTATGGGTTGGCATAATTTCTTTAATCAGTTTGCCTGACTTGTTTATGAAACATTGTGCATATGTAATCTGCATTAAGACTAATTATATACACACTTTCAACTATGCAAACATACATGTCAAACAGAGATACTTAGGAACTATCTTAGCTCCAGTCCAACCAACCTAGGAATAACTCAAGTTCCTACTTCATCAATTTAAGGTTGCATTTACCAAATTAATTCCTAGCCTCATCTGCCATAAAGGAATCACGGGGACACATTGCAATAAAATAATTCACAATATTGCACAAAGATCTCAGGGCTTAAACAAAACATGTGCCAACTTGCATACTTTAAATACAACAAGCATTCCAGTAGTCTTCTTGGCTTACAATCGTTAGTTTATTTACTAAGTGTTCATGTTTGATCTTATCATGAGATAGCTAGGTGATTGAATCACAGTGTACATGAAACATTACACAAAATTTATAAGCATAAGTCAAAATAGGCTAACATTCATTTCCAAGGGAAATCATATTTTCAAATATTTTGGCTTAAAGAAAATACAAGAATATTTACAACTGGGAATAAAGACTAGGCATGTGGGTTATTATTGTTTCATAAGCAACCATGTTTGAACTAAATTCAAGATCTAGCTTAAACAAGATTTCTAGCTCATGGTTTTCTATTTGATCAAGGGTTCAGCACTTTTGGATATTTCCATTGCAACCTTATCTTTCATTTGAGCCTCAGCACTTACACAAGTGTAATGCAACTCATATATATATTTTGATTTCTATATTTGTCATGCCATATCTAAACCAGTTACAAGTATTCTCTATTTACTTTCATGACTCATACTTTAACATTTCTGGGTGTAACCAAACAGAGCAAAATACTCAACCATCAAAGCAATCAAAAGCATTCAGAAACACCCATTAAAGTATCCATTAAAACCATAGTAATAAAATCAAAAATAGGTAGAAGAATAACATAAACTTGGCTGCCTCATAACAGGACTTAATGCCATGGGTTTGGTGAGATTACTCACAGAAAAATGCTTCTCTTGCTTAATCCAGAGAAGAAACCTTTTAAAACTTGCTTTTCTGCTTGCAAATATTTTACTTCTTTGTTTTCTTAAATGTTTTTTGTAGCAAATGATTTTTTTCTGGTTTATACTTGGATTTATAAGAGAGGTTTTTCTAGGGTTTTATCATTGTAAAATCCCATTCCTACCCTGTCCAAGACTCATGCATTCTGCATTTCAGATTTGCTTATTTTTCACCCTTAATACCCCGGCCATATGTGATGCTTACCTTCCCTTTTTTACTTTTCCAAAATATCATATTCTTATCATGTCATGATAATTGTGTGACATTGTCACTTGTTTATTTTCTTAAAATCCTCCTTTCTATTTTCTGCCTAAAGCAATTGTTTTGCTTGTAATTTGTCTTTTGCTATTTTAGTGTTACACTTTCCCTTGCTTATTTCTTTTTAATATTTTCAGTACTTACAGAAATGTATATTTGTATACATATCTTATCTAGGCTTATTTAATTCTTCCTTAATTTCATAAAGATATGCACCTATATGTGCATACAGGTTTTCAAATCCTTGTAACATATATATATACATTTTTTTCTGGGTTTTAAATAAAATCTGTTTACTGAATTCAAAACAAAACCTACTTTTCTTATTTTCTGGGATGATTCATATAATTCCAGAAATCAAATATCCATATCACAAAATCATGTTTGTAATGCTTTTTAATTCTTGTTTTAAATTCAGGAAATCTGGAGTTCTTCCTTGTGCCATATCAGTGTGCACGTGCACACATGCACACACACTTGCACACAATTATTTCCATTTATTCCTATACAAATAGATTCATATATTTTCAAAATCCAACCAAAATAAGATTCCATGAATTTCTGGGGCATTACAAAACCAATACGAACCCATCCAAGTGCTCTCAAAAAACCCGGTTCATCAAATCCACAAAGAAAGCTGGCACATTAGTCAGTCCGAATGGCATAACTAACCATTCGTATGACACATATCTAGTCCTAAATGCCATCAAAGTTATACTATCCTCTACTACCCTGAGATGATGGAAACCTGTCACGATATCCAACTGTGAAAATACCTTAGCTCCACTCAACTGGTCGAACAAATCGTCAATCCTCGGCAATGGATATCGATTCTTTATCGTCCTCTCATTCAACTTACGATAATCTATACATAGCTTTAATGATCCATCCGGCTTTTTAGCAAACACTACGACTGCTCCCCAAGGCGAACTACTTGGTTTGATAAAACTCTTACCTTCCAAATCCACCAACTGCACCTTCAAACCCTCATCTCTATAGGTTGTCATCCTACTCGGTGGACTACTCACTGGTTCTACTCCCGGAACCAAATCTATCTGAAACTCAACGGCTCTTTTTGGCGGCAATCCAACTATAATCTCAAAAACATCTGTGAATTCTCTAACTATGAAAACTCGACTCAACTCATCATCCAATTCCATAGCACCCATCAAAGCATACATCCCACCGCAAGAACCTTCTACGGTATAAACTATCTGATCACTACAATCTGGGTGTCTAAGAGATATTTTCCTATCCTGGTAAAATATCCTAGCATCATACTCATTTAACCAATCTATCCCAAGAATAATCCTGAACCCCACAAAATCAAATACATGCAAACTGCAAACAAAAGTATGACCTGACAGGTCAAACTCTAACTGGTCACATCTCAACCCTAGAGTTGCATACCCTCCTAATGGATTCGCAACACGTAAAGGAAGTAAGTAAATATGTGGGTTCTTGGTTACACTTATCTATTAAACATCTAGATATTAAAGAATGTGATGCACCAGTATTAAATAGAACGACAACAGACATACCATGAATCTGAAGCGTACCTCCCAAGATTGCCTTTCCTTTATCCTGGGCTATTGGCTTAGAAGCAGTAGGCTCCAATGCATACATTATTCCCTTTCCATCCTTAGCGGGCTCCTTGCACTGGCTCTTATAATGGCTAATCTGGTCACAATTGAAGCACCTGACGTTCTTCTTTCTAGCGACCTCCTTAGCCTTCCCAGCATGACACTCATTAGTAAAGTGCCCCTTCTTATCGCACTTGAAGCAAACATTCTCAGACTTCCTATTCTTAGCTGCTCCACCCTTCTGAGCACCTTTCTTAGGAAAGAACTTCCTCTTATGATTCTGCCTAACCTGGACTTCTTTAGCCTTACTCTTCTCTAGAGAATCAAGAATCTCCTCATGCCTTAAGGCCATCTTCACTACAAAGTCAGAATGATCTCTAATATGAGGTAATGTGGCCATAGCTAACTTAGGCTTCAACCCCCTGATAAACTTCTCATTCCTCTTCATTACTGTGTCCACTAAAGCATACCCATATCAGGCCAACTCCTCGAACTTTCTAGCATACTCCAGAATAGACATTTCTCCCTACTCTAACTCAGCAAACTTCCTTATCAGAGCTGACTATGCCATTGCAGATATAAACCTCTCCTGGAACCTTCTCTTGAAATCTTCCCATGACAAAGTTTCCTCATCCACACCAGCAGTCACACTATTCCACCAAAACAAAGCGGCTCCCTGAAGCTGTCTGGATGTCAACCTCCTCTTCTGCCATCATTGAGCCCCAAGTCTATAAAGATTCTTTCATAGTGCAACAACCAATTTTCCACTTCTATAGCATCCTCTATCCCCAAAAAAAGCTTTCCTCCTAGCTTAGCATAATCTCTGCTTAGCTTTGCACAATGTTAACTACCAAAACTTTCAGAACTCCTGCCCCTACAGCATCTCCACCTACCATTCCAGCTGCAACTCCGATTTGCATCATATTCACAAAAAACTAATACATAGCTCTCATGTCCACTGGCGGGACTCCAACACCTACATTCTCTATTTATGCATGATCTTGGGTTCTCCTTGTACTAGGTCTTGCATTCCCATCGGTGCCCTCCCCTCCTGGGTTAACTCTTCCTCTTCTACCTTCCATATCTGTATTCAAACCTTATGAGATACAGAAAAATAAACTAACAAGGATAGGAGACTAGAGATAAAGCGCATATATATAGCAAATACAAGTATGTTACAATAGTGTTATCCCATACCCCAATCTTACTCTAATTCCTTAGGATTATGTTTTAAAAACCATTTTTTAGTGTAAAGTTTTTCACAAACCATACTCCGATACCAAGTTGTAACATCCCGTATCTGGAGGCTAAAAGTTAAGCACTGCAGATGTTGCAATCATTTATAGTATTAACTTTGGGTGACAAAATACGGTAATGATAATAGTATGCATAATATCATAAGCATTTGAATATGAAGAAAATCACTGATTTTCAAAACAACATTTCAATGATTACATTTCAAAACAAATTCATATTCAAATTACATAATCTCATATCGTTTCCTAGGTAAAGATTAATTATAATCATTACAAAAATACGCCAAGAGCGACATATGACGATGCCCCTTTGGTTGATCAAAGAAATATAGTCATATCTGACTTAATACACAATGGAAATAAACAAAACAATATGCAATTCCTAATTAGCCATCCGTCAGCCCTCTGCTCATCTTCGAAAGCTTTATTCACCAAAATGACTAAAACCTTAACCCTTAGCCTACTCAAATCAAATCTGAGTACCCGAGAGTTTAACTGGAAATAAAAACTTCGAGTAAGACATAAAGCCTGGTGTGAATAATTCTGTTACCACTCAGTTTATTGATATTAAGGGAGACCATCCCGCTTAGCGGAACGGGTTTCCCCTCACTAATATCCTCTTTAAAACATATATTTTGCAAATCCTTTCGTGCAACCAAACTGGTTAATCAAACTAATTTTATCAAAATAGTAATATCCTTTATGCTAATAAATGGACTATCTATCCATAAAACAGGTAATAAGTAGACTATCTGTCCACAACATAATAGCAAGGTCCGTTATGCTAACAAATGGACTATCTGTCCATAAAACTGGGCTGACTGTCCGCAAACTGGACTAACTGTCCAAATCAAAATGGACTAACTGTTTGAATCATTTTCTTAGGGTTAACTACCCTTTATCTTTTTCCTTAAAAACCTTTTCAAAATGATTTAACCTTTTAAATCATACTCATACAAGGAAAATATTCTTAGCTTTATTCTTAAGCTATTTTTCCATGATATATATACTTTACTCAAAATATTGTCGATGAGATTTAATAAGGATTAACTATCCTTCCAAAAAAAGTTAAAACCCTTTTTAACTTGAAACTATTTAGGCTATATTGCCTATTTAATACATTCGAAACCTTTGTTCAAAATTTTTAAACAACCCTTTCGAAACCCTTGAAGGTAGCCCCTTTGAAACCATTGAAAGTGACCCTTTCGAAACCATTAAAATCCTTTCGAACACATTGAAAAACCTTTCCTTTCTTTTCTCCGAAAGCTTCAAAATATCAGACATCCTCCTTTAAAACCTTTTATTTATTGCCTTTCAAAAACATAGGAAAAATCCTTCCTTTAAACCCTTCTGAAACCATGGGGAACCACCCCTTTCGAAACCATTCATTGAAGCCTTTCGAAACTGTCAAAACTCAATTCTTTCAAAAGTGCTTTAGGTTCAATTTAAAACATGTGGAAACCTTTCAAAAATTTACCCCTTCAAAACCTTTGAAAAACGTTTTGGTCGAAACCATTTGGATTATGCCTTCAAGTAGAGCAGAAGGGTCTAAAGCCCATTAAAGTCGAAAGCATCTGTTTCGAAACCATTTAAAACTATCTCCTTCAAAACCATTTGGGTTTTATGTAACGACCCCGAATTTTGATTAAGTTTAAATTAATAATTTATTGATTTTTTTGAATAAAAATTTGTCAAATCTACTATAAATGGATTGCGAGTTTCCCCGCCGTGAATAAAATTGGAATAAATCATTTAAATTTAAAAATATTTTAAAAATTGTATATATGTGAATATATATGTATACGGGCATGTATAATTTATAAAATATATATATATAAAGGAATACAAGATAATAAAAGTACTACAAAAAATAATACAAACCAGACAACACTTGTAAAAGAAGCAAGCGAATATAAATATGAGTATGCAAAGAGATATATTCAAGCATAAGTGTGAAAACAAATAACATAAAGAAATGAAGAAAATATGAACATGAAGACATAGAGTACCCTCAGCCGAAACAATATCACCTGCACAATATTAAGTAAAGAAATATATATAGATGTAGACTTGCAAAAGAAGAAATAAAATAAGGTGATGTTGTACAAGGCAATTAATAACAACATCACTTCAGCCACTACAACAAATCTGCATAGCCCCCAAACGAAAATATCACTGATCAAAACTTGTACAAATTTTATCATCACCTTGTACCAAATATTTTAACCAGCAAACTCACTCTTTTATCAAGCCTTCCTCATATCAATTCGTTCATCTTCAAAGTTAAGAAAATCTGAAGTGATCTCATCTTCTAAAATTTAAACAAAACTCAAACAACTTCAACTCTGAAATTCCTGAAGCATTCCCAAGGCAAGGTTTTCAATGACCAAATTCAGCTTCAAATTTGCAAATCATCAGACTTCAAGTAATTCAAAGTTCAAGAGTAAAGTCTACAGCCTGGAAAGAATTTAAAATTTAAAAGCTCTCAACCTAAATCAAGCATGCAAATTCAAACTGTTTTCAACATTAAAGTGCTCTGTTCTTATTCCTGGAAAAACAAGAGTGAGCAACTTTAATTGTTCTTTTAGACCTCTTTATTCTTTTATCTGTGAGTAACTTCTTTTTAAAACTTAAATTTAGTTGTTTGGGAAAGTCTGATACTTTGTTGATTGAAGGAGATATACATATATACATATATGGATGGATAACTGGTACATATATATATAGAGCCTCAGAATAAACATAATACTGGAAGTGATTATCAACTTGTACTCTGATAATCTGGGAATCAAGTTTGAATTCAAAAATCATTTCTTCCCAAACCATTTGATATTTGGACTGGGAATCAAAAGAGTTTCTGTTTGTTTAACTTTGAATTTAATTTTAAAAATAAATTTGAATAGAAATCATTTGACATTATCTCTGGAAATAAATATTTCGAGTACAACTTCGTTTTTGACAAAATTCGAATATCGCCATTTACGAATTCAATTACATAGCTTGAATACTTAGGGGATGACGTGAATTTTAAGGTTCATATCATAATTTTTAGTGATCTGATTGAAGAGCAGTTCGTGATTCTTTGTTTTTGGGTTTTCGAGTCTCTGGGGTCGGCTGAGTTGACAGGGGAGGTCGGCGATTGGTCTGGAGGTGGAGGAGACTGCAGTGGGTCGGGGAAAAATGGTCTGGAGGTGGCCGGAGCATTGTGGTGGCGGTGGCGTTCATTTCAAGTTTTAAAACCTAGTTTTGGGGTAGCCGGTAGTTTTGATTCGCGTGACGTCGTCGTGCGATCGAGTGTTACGCGACTCTGGGTAATGGTAGATGGGTCGTAGATGAAGCGGTGGCCGGAGGCGCTGGTGATCTGGTGATCGGAGCGTTTTGGGAACGACGTGTTTCCAGGTGAGGTGGTGTTTCCTGTATCTTGTTCCAGGCTTTCGAATTCATACTCGAATTTGAGTTTGTTGGAGAATGGGTTCGCTGTGGATCAGAGGATGGTTGGTAGGTGGTTGTCGGTGTGCTCGATGAAGTGGAGGCGACTGGAGTTGGTCGTTGGCGATGTGCACGTGCACGTTTCGATTTCCGGTTGTTCCAGTTTTGGGGAAGAAGAACAGAGGAGTAGGATTCCAGAGAGGATCGGGTATTGCTCGAAGTTGTAGGAGTTCGACTCGAAGTTTTCAATTGATTGCCTCGGGTCATTTGGAAATGTTACAGGTTAAAATACTTAGGAAAAAATTTTAATGGAAATTTGGACACTCGGGTTAAATTTTGACAAAACTCGAAGTAAACAAGCAGAATTCTCGGGGCTGACTCGAAGCGGGTCTCGAGACTAGTATATAAAACAGTTTATACTTTAAGATTTTTCAATTCTTTTAAGACACTTTTAAACTACGTTCAAATAATGATTTGATTGGAATTTTAAGCTAATAAGATGTTTTCAAAGAGATTAAATTTTAATTTATTTAGTTTTGATACGATATTTTTATAATGTTATTTATATTAAATAAATAATATAACTTAAAAGAAAAATTAAGATAAAATGTCGTTTGAACTAAATCTTACCCTTTCAAAGTAACTAATGTGATTTAATGTTTTAATTTGTTAACTTAAAAAGTTAAGTAAATTTATATTGATTTATATTGGATTTAAAATTAACTAAGATCAATAAATTATTTATTTAAATCCAATTAATTTAAAAATTAAGGATAATTAATTAAAAGGTAATTAATTAAGGGTAAATTTATTAATTGAAGATAATTAATAGAATGGTGAATTAAATAATTAAAAGTTAATTATTTAATAATTAAAGATTGATCAATTAATAATTAAGGGGTTAGTAAATTATTATTGATGATTATTAATAAATGATTAAAGAATAATTAATCAAAATAATTTGTAATTTATTAATAATTAATTAACCAGAATTAGAAATAAATTCATAAGAAATAAATCTGATTTGAATTAATCAGATAATTTACCGACCTTACTTATGGATGTTTGAATTCTATTTGATGACTTGATGTGTTTGATACCCCTGATGTACGATGCTTTGTGATATACCTTGATTTATGTTGTGATCTATAGTTTACTTACTTGTGATATATATCTGTGATCTGTGAATGAACGATAAGCGTTATAGTTTATATCGCTTATCAACTATATCCTGTATTTTGTTATGTGATGATTGATGTTGCACTATTGTGTGTTAAACCCCTGGACCACACTTATACACACACCAATATGGATTTCACGTGGAAATCGGTTAAGTCACAGATAATTTAAATTTGATGTTTTGGAAATTGAAATTTTAATTTCAATTGATTTTGAAATTAGAATTTGGGTTTTAAAGTGAAAAGCTTTTGAAATAGAATTTCAAAGATAAAAGTCATTTTGAATAACTTAAACGAGTTTTGAAAATTTAAATAATTAGATTTAAATTTGAATTCAAGTTTGAAATTAAATCTATGATTTGGAAACTAGGGATAAAAGATGATATAAATTTGTCGTATGAATTAAACCATTTTAAAGTATTAATTTGGGAATTTGAATTTAAACCAAGGATTTCAACTCGTATGAATGAATCAGATTTCCAAATTGAAAACTGTTGTTTTCGAATGATAAAAGCTTTCAGATAAGAAATGAAATTCCAGTTTAATTAAAAGAATTTCAAGATTGAATTGAAAAATGATTTTTCCAAGTTATGAATGGAATCTTTTTGAAAGCTATGAATTAAATCTGTTTATTTTTAACAGATTTAATATGATGATTTGTTTAACCCATTCGAAATGAAATTGTTTTGAAAGCCATAAGTTGAATCTTTGATTTAAAGATTTAACGAATTAATTAAACTGAAATGGAAATTGATTTGGAAAATCTGTGAATGAATCTTTGTGAAATTAAGTGAACTTTGTGAATTGAATCTTTTTTGTTTAAAAAGATTAAAATGGTAATTTGATAAACCATTTGTAGAGAAGTTTGGGTTTAAAATTGTGACTTAATTGAAATCCCAATATCCGTATGTTTCTAAATATTTCGCTCACTATTCGGGTTAGCCGGGAAAGGACCTTTGGGTCGTATAACTCATTCCGAATAGTGATACGTCGTATATGGATAGCATTTGAAGACCGGTGTTGAAGACCGGATATTTTTCGAAAATGAAAGGACAACCTGTCGAATGTCTCTGCACTGAGTCGCGCCGGTATAGAGATTTATATCACTCTTTTGTGACGGGAAGTCCGGACGTGATTGAAAGTTATCCGGAATTGCAAGGGCTTCGTGAGAAGTGCCTTCGGTTTTGTTCGAACCCGGAACAGACTTGTATGGATACATGTCTGACATTACACTTTGAGATATAAAGCCGATTTCTTTCAAATACATATCTGTTGGTGGCGGAGAATTTATTCTCTTAGCTTAACACCCTTCTCTGAGACGTACGAGCTCAGAGGTTATGTAGTTGAAATTTATCAACGATATATCCCAATTTGGTAATGTGGCATGCTGAGTGTTGCTGTGTGATGATCAGTGTTTGATCATTTGTGATATGATCAATTGTTTGATCTTATATCTTTGTGATCATAGGTTGATCATTTGTTTGACCCGAAGCATGGCTTTGTGAACAAAGCGTAGCTTTGTGGACGAGACTTCGTCGAGCCTCACACCCCGGAAATGGTCAAAACAGGAAAGATGCGGCTAGGTTCTAGGGAGTAGCGCCCCTTAGTGTATGTCATTCCTTCTGGATAAAGGTGGTATCATGGTATGGAGCCCAGATACTTAACCTCTGTGGTTGCTGCAAATTTATTACTTTGTGGTTTGTTGGAAATCGGGGATCCTCGGGAAGATCGGTGACGATCGGGGGATGGCATACGCGTGTCAGTAGTTACCTATTTTTGCAGAGGTAACCCGGCCTTGTGTTGGCAGAGATCCGGTTAGGTTCTCGGGTCGTCTATTCCAGGGACGTACCCATCGTGGAAAAGGAAGTTCCTTAGCCTGATCATTTGTTGGAAATCCAAACAAAACAATACGAGACTTGTACGGTTTTAGTTGTAGAACCTATCATTCACTTATGGTGGCGCCCCACTGTTTGGATGGTAGCTATAGTAGGCATAGTTCGAAATGTCTATGCTGGCTAAGATTAATATTATACTTTCGAAATGTTTTCTACACTATGCACTAATAATAATATCAAAAATGATTTGATTTTGCGTAGTAAGCATCTTTGACTATCATAAGAAGAAATCTCCTCCAATTCTGCGTTTGCATTGTGTGTGTGGTGGGAGGTCTTATGGTAGTTTCATTTTCTAAAAGCATTGCAGATTTCAATGTTTAAAATTCTTTTGTTGATTTTTTTAAAGATAAACTGTTTTTGTTGCTCACACCAGTCCCATGACTGATCCGGAGTTTATTGTTCTTTCCTAAACTCTGGATGCTCAAAATTTTTCTACACGAGCAGTCTAGAGTTGGGTTTTTCAGATATTCAGGTTTAGTAGATTATCTGGAGCTAGTTCAGTTCTTGGAGTTCATGGACTGACGTTGCTTATCTTGGAGCATTCTATTGGAGACATTCTATTCCGCTGCTGATGTTATCGTTTTCTTTTCCGCTGCTATTTGTTGTATCATATCTCTGATGTATATTGAAATTCATTGTATCACTCTGTTGTATCAGATATTGTATCTGATATTGTATATCAATGTATTATTCTTTTATTCCGCTGTGTTATTTACTTAACTGTGTTATAAGCTCCGGCGACTCGGATTTGAACGGTCGAATCTACGGCATTCGAGTACGATGTAAAGTATGGATGTCGATTTTCGAACGCGAAAATCCGTATCGTTACATTTGGTATCAGAGCTAAGGTTGAACTTTAGCTCAGGAGTGTAACACGTTAAGTAGCTCATTAGAGATAGAGTGAAGTAAACTCTAGAATGAGTAATTCCTCAGATATCCATCCGAATGTCTCAGTAAATTCTCTTGCTATCCACTGATAGTAAGTATGAGTGTAAGAAGAGGATGAGATAGGGGACATGGAAGAGACTATGAAATGGTCAATATCCTGTAACAACAAGGAAGAAATTTTTTTTTTCTTTTTTCTATCAATCTCTTTTGTTCAGCATCTTTTCTCAATTCTTCGGTAGTTTCTGGTAGATCCAGAAAGGAAGAAATTCGATATATTAAAATGGGACATAAACTCCAACTGAGCCAAAATTGTTTGTTTGGATGAATTGTTTGTTTGGTTGCTATGATTGATAGGTATAATTTAGTTTCTAAACTAAAAATTTCGAAATCGTATCCATGTATCTATCTATTCCTTGGGTCCGGATATGTTCTACGAATAGTTAGTTATCCCTTTGAACTAACCGATGCCCTTGTATATTTCGTAGATCTGGAAAACCCGAGTATCTTGTGAAGTGTTAGACAGATTCGTTCGTGTATCTGTTATTGATATCCTGATTTGGTAAGCCGAATGCAGAATAGCTGTTCAGTTTGATTTGATGAAACATTCTTCATCTATCTTTTTGTCTCCTTGGCAATTTCGAGGACAAAATTCTTTTAAGGGGGGAAGTCTGTAATGACCCCGAATTTTGATTAAGTTTAAATTAATAATTTATTGATTTTTTTGAATAAAAATTTGTCAAATCTACTATAAATGGATTGCGAGTTTCCCCGCCGTGAATAAAATTGGAATAAATCATTTAAATTTAAAAATATTTTAAAAATTGTATATATGTGAATATATATGTATACGGGCATGTATAATTTATAAAATATATATATATAAAGGAATACAAGATAATAAAAGTACTACAAAAAATAATACAAACCAGACAACACTTGTAAAAGAAGCAAGCGAATATAAATATGAGTATGCAAAGAGATATATTCAAGCATAAGTGTGAAAACAAATAACATAAAGAAATGAAGAAAATATGAACATGAAGACATAGAGTACCCTCAGCCGAAACAATATCACCTGCACAATATTAAGTAAAGAAATATATATAGATGTAGACTTGCAAAAGAAGAAATAAAATAAGGTGATGTTGTACAAGGCAATTAATAACAACATCACTTCAGCCACTACAACAAATCTGCATAGCCCCCAAACGAAAATATCACTGATCAAAACTTGTACAAATTTTATCATCACCTTGTACCAAATATTTTAACCAGCAAACTCACTCTTTTATCAAGCCTTCCTCATATCAATTCGTTCATCTTCAAAGTTAAGAAAATCTGAAGTGATCTCATCTTCTAAAATTTAAACAAAACTCAAACAACTTCAACTCTGAAATTCCTGAAGCATTCCCAAGGCAAGGTTTCAATGACCAAATTCAGCTTCAAATTTGCAAATCATCAGACTTCAAGTAATTCAAAGTTCAAGAGTAAAGTCTACAGCCTGGAAAGAATTTAAAATTTAAAAGCTCTCAACCTAAATCAAGCATGCAAATTCAAACTGTTTTCAACATTAAAGTGCTCTGTTCTTATTCCTGGAAAAACAAGAGTGAGCAACTTTAATTGTTCTTTTAGACCTCTTTATTCTTTTATCTGTGAGTAACTTCTTTTTAAAACTTAAATTTAGTTGTTTGGGAAAGTCTGATACTTTGTTGATTGAAGGAGATATACATATATACATATATGGATGGATAACTGGTACATATATATATAGAGCCTCAGAATAAACATAATACTGGAAGTGATTATCAACTTGTACTCTGATAATCTGGGAATCAAGTTTGAATTCAAAAATCATTTCTTCCCAAACCATTTGATATTTGGACTGGGAATCAAAAGAGTTTCTGTTTGTTTAACTTTGAATTTAATTTTAAAAATAAATTTGAATAGAAATCATTTGACATTATCTCTGGAAATAAATATTTCGAGTACAACTTCGTTTTTGACAAAATTCGAATATCGCCATTTACGAATTCAATTACATAGCTTGAATACTTAGGGGATGACGTGAATTTTAAGGTTCATATCATAATTTTTAGTGATCTGATTGAAGAGCAGTTCGTGATTCTTTGTTTTTGGGTTTTCGAGTCTCTGGGGTCGGCTGAGTTGACAGGGGAGGTCGGCGATTGGTCTGGAGGTGGAGGAGACTGCAGTGGGTCGGGGAAAAATGGTCTGGAGGTGGCCGGAGCATTGTGGTGGCGGTGGCGTTCATTTCAAGTTTTAAAACCTAGTTTTGGGGTAGCCGGTAGTTTTGATTCGCGTGACGTCGTCGTGCGATCGAGTGTTACGCGACTCTGGGTAATGGTAGATGGGTCGTAGATGAAGTGGTGGCCGGAGGCGCTGGTGATCTGGTGATCGGAGCATTTTGGGAACGACGTGTTTCCAGGTGAGGTGGTGTTTCCTGTATCTTGTTCCAGGCTTTCGAATTCATACTCGAATTTGAGTTTGTTGGAGAATGGGTTCGCTGTGGATCAGAGGATGGTTGGTAGGTGGTTGTCGGTGTGCTCGATGAAGTGGAGGCGACTGGAGTTGGTCGTTGGCGATGTGCACGTGCACGTTTCGATTTCCGGTTGTTCCAGTTTTGGGGAAGAAGAACAGAGGAGTAGGATTCCAGAGAGGATCGGGTATTGCTCGAAGTTGTAGGAGTTCGACTCGAAGTTTTCAATTGATTGCCTCGGGTCATTTGGAAATGTTACAGGTTAAAATACTTAGGAAAAATTTTTAATGGAAATTTGGACACTCGGGTTAAATTTTGACAAAACTCGAAGTAAACAAGCAGAATTCTCGGGGCTGACTCGAAGCGGGTCTCGAGACTAGTATATAAAACAGTTTATACTTTAAGATTTTTCAATTCTTTTAAGACACTTTTAAACTACGTTCAAATAATGATTTGATTGGAATTTTAAGCTAATAAGATGTTTTCAAAGAGATTAAATTTTAATTTATTTAGTTTTGATACGATATTTTTATAATGTTATTTATATTAAATAAATAATATAACTTAAAAGAAAAATTAAGATAAAATGTCGTTTGAACTAAATCTTACCCTTTCAAAGTAACTAATGTGATTTAATGTTTTAATTTGTTAACTTAAAAAGTTAAGTAAATTTATATTGATTTATATTGGATTTAAAATTAACTAAGATCAATAAATTATTTATTTAAATCCAATTAATTTAAAAATTAAGGATAATTAATTAAAAGGTAATTAATTAAGGGTAAATTTATTAATTGAAGATAATTAATAGAATGGTGAATTAAATAATTAAAAGTTAATTATTTAATAATTAAAGATTGATCAATTAATAATTAAGGGGTTAGTAAATTATTATTGATGATTATTAATAAATGATTAAAGAATAATTAATCAAAATAATTTGTAATTTATTAATAATTAATTAACCAGAATTAGAAATAAATTCATAAGAAATAAATCTGATTTGAATTAATCAGATAATTTACCGACCTTACTTATGGATGTTTGAATTCTATTTGATGACTTGATGTGTTTGATACCCCTGATGTACGATGCTTTGTGATATACCTTGATTTATGTTGTGATCTGTAGTTTACTTACCTGTGATATATATCTGTGATCTATGAATGAACGATAAGCGTTATAGTTTATATCGCTTATCAACTATATCCTGTATTTTGTTATGTGATGATTGATGTTGCACTATTGTGTGTTAAACCCCTGGACCACACTTATACACACACCAATATGGATTTCACGTGGAAATCGGTTAAGTCACAGATAATTTAAATTTGATGTTTTGGAAATTGAAATTTTAATTTCAATTGATTTTGAAATTAGAATTTGGGTTTTAAAGTGAAAAGCTTTTGAAATAGAATTTCAAAGATAAAAGTCATTTTGAATAACTTAAACGAGTTTTGAAAATTTAAATAATTAGATTTAAATTTGAATTCAAGTTTGAAATTAAATCTATGATTTGGAAACTAGGGATAAAAGATGATATAAATTTGTCGTATGAATTAAACCATTTTAAAGTATTAATTTGGGAATTTGAATTTAAACCAAGGATTTCAACTCGTATGAATGAATCAGATTTCCAAATTGAAAACTGTTGTTTTCGAATGATAAAAGCTTTCAGATAAGAAATGAAATTCCAGTTTAATTAAAAGAATTTCAAGATTGAATTGAAAAATGATTTTTCCAAGTTATGAATGGAATCTTTTTGAAAGCTATGAATTAAATCTGTTTATTTTTAACAGATTTAATATGATGATTTGTTTAACCCATTCGAAATGAAATTGTTTTGAAAGCCATAAGTTGAATCTTTGATTTAAAGATTTAACGAATTAATTAAACTGAAATGGAAATTGATTTGGAAAATCTGTGAATGAATCTTTGTGAAATTAAGTGAACTTTGTGAATTGAATCTTTTTTGTTTAAAAAGATTAAAATGGTAATTTGATAAACCATTTGTAGAGAAGTTTGGGTTTAAAATTGTGACTTAATTGAAATCCCAATATCCGTATGTTTCTAAATATTTCGCTCACTATTCGGGTTAGCCGGGAAAGGACCTTTGGGTCGTATAACTCATTCCGAATAGTGATACGTCGTATATGGATAGCATTTGAAGACCGGTGTTGAAGACCGGATATTTTTCGAAAATGAAAGGACAACCTGTCGAATGTCTCTGCACTGAGTCGCGCCGGTATAGAGATTTATATCACTCTTTTGTGACGGGAAGTCCGGACGTGATTGAAAGTTATCCGGAATTGCAAGGGCTTCATGAGAAGTGCCTTCGGTTCTGTTCGAACCCGGAACAGACTTGTATGGATACATGTCTGACATTACACTTTGAGATATAAAGCCGATTTCTTTCAAATACATATCTGTTGGTGGCGGAGAATTTATTCTCTTAGCTTAACACCCTTCTATGAGACGTACGAGCTCAGAGGTTATGTAGTTGAAATTTATCAGCGATATATCCCAATTTGGTAATGTGGCATGCTGAGTGTTGCTGTGTGATGATCAGTGTTTGATCATTTGTGATATGATCAATTGTTTGATCTTATATCTTTGTGATCATAGGTTGATTATTTGTTTGACCCGAAGCATGGCTTTGTGAACAAAGCGTAGCTTTGTGGACGAGACTTCGTCGAGCCTCACACCCCGGAAATGGTCAAAACAGGAAAGATGCGGCAAGGTTCTAGGGAGTAGCGCCCCTTAGTGTATGTCATTCCTTCTGGATAAAGGTGGTATCATGGTATGGAGCCCAGATACTTAACCTCTGTGGTTGCTGCAAATTTATTACTTTGTGGTTTGTTGGAAATCGGGGATCCTCGGGAAGATCGGTGACGATCGGGGGATGGCATACGCGTGTCAGTAGTTACCTATTTTTGCAGAGGTAACCCGGCCTTGTGTTGGCAGAGATCCGGTTAGGTTCTCGGGTCGTCTATTCCAGGGACGTACCCATCGTGGAAAAGGAAGTTCCTTAGCTTGATCATTTGTTGGAAATCCAAACAAAACAATACGAGACTTGTACGGTTTTAGTTGTAGAACCTATCATTCACTTATGGTGGCGCCCCACTGTTTGGATGGTAGCTATAGTAGGCATAGTTCGAAATGTCTATGCTGGCTAAGATTAATATTATACTTTCGAAATGTTTTCTACACTATGCACTAATAATAATATCAAAAATGATTTGATTTTGCGTAGTAAGCATCTTTGACTATCATAAGAAGAAATCTCCTCCAATTCTGCGTTTGCATTGTGTGTGTGGTGGGAGGTCTTATGGTAGTTTCATTTTCTAAAAGCATTGCAGATTTCAATGTTTAAAATTCTTTTGTTGATTTTTTTAAAGATAAACTGTTTTTGTTGCTCACACCAGTCCCATGACTGATCCGGAGTTTATTGTTCTTTCCTAAACTCTGGATGCTCAAAATTTTTCTACACGAGCAGTCTAGAGTTGGGTTTTTCAGATATTCAGGTTTAGTAGATTATCTGGAGCTAGTTCAATTCTTGGAGTTCATGGACTGACGTTGCTTATCTTGGAGCATTCTATTGGAGACATTCTATTCCGCTGCTGATGTTATCGTTTTCTTTTCCGCTGCTATTTGTTGTATCATATCTCTGATGTATATTGAAATTCATTGTATCACTCTGTTGTATCAGATATTGTATCTGATATTGTATATCAATGTATTATTCTTTTATTCCGCTGTGTTATGTACTTAACTGTGTTATAAGCTCCGGCGACTCGGATTTGAACGGTCGAATCTACGGCATTCGAGTACGATGTAAAGTATGGATGTCGATTTTCGAACGCGAAAATCCGTATCATTACATTTTACTTCAATTATAGAAAAAGGGTGTTAAAAACATTTAAGTCGAAAGCTTCTGTTTCGAAACCATTTCCTAAGAAATAAATTGATGGTGCCGAAACCATCCTTTTGAAAGCATTGGAGACGTGGCCAAAATTTTAGAAAACAAAGTAAATCATCCCTTTCGAAACCATCTGGGTCGAAAGGTAGATAGCGGGAGTAAAAGGGCTTCGACTTAGTCGAAAGCAACCATTTAAAACAAAAGTGCAACCCAATTGAAACCATTCCTTTTAAAACCATTTTACCCAGTCGAAAGCTAACCAAGTCGAAAGCATCTTAGTCGAAAGCAAGCAGGCGCATTTTTAATTTAAAAACAAAGTATTGCCTCAACCCCTTCGGAACCCATAGTTTCGACTCAATACCTTCCGCCTACATCCAATTCACTACGTACCAGTTCCCTGATACCATATGCATTGGTTTCGACTGTGTCGGAAGCGAAGATGAGGAGGCGGAACCTAGCACCGACGGTGTCGAAACAGTGAAAAACATGTAGCAAATATTTCTTTTCATCTAACCAGCTTTACGTGTCAAATTTTGATTGGTTTCCTCTTTCTTTACCAATAAAATGTACTGCAATTGTCGAAAGTGCTGCCGACTTTCAGAATTTACAAATTTGAATTGTTTTGCAAAAAGCCCTCTTCTTGCTTAATTATATCAAACATTTAAGTCGCATACCTCAAATAATTTTATATAACCATTAAAACACTTAGGAAAAATCTACAAAAATTCCAGAAAATCTCTTTTAATATGTTTTCCAACATACAAAACTTTCAGATCAAAATCTTTTATTATATAACCGTAAATAATTATTAACCCAAATTAACGTTTACTTTACTAGAAAATTGATATAAATTCCACATAATTTCAGAAAATTTTGAAAATTGAAATCCATCTCCAAAATGATACCTTCATAAAAATTCACAAGGCATTTGAATGTCATTTTATAGGGTTTTCACCTTAAAACATATCATAAATTCAATATGAACAACCATGATTCATCAACAAGTATATATATTCATTTCATTATTCAAAAACATGGAAAATCATTGCAAATATTCGGAATTCACCTTAAAACTGAAAACACAATCAAAAATGACATGTAAACATTATTCACCTTAGCTTTAGAGATTAAAGAGATTGAGATGTGAATGGATTTGATTTGAATTAGCTTCTTCCTTAACTTTTCTTCCTCTTTTCCTTGTTAATAGTGGCCGACCTCTTTAAAAAAATTTGAAAATGAAACATGAACATATATAGGAATACATGGCCATGTTTTAGGGATATAGGAATGCCCTCTTTCCTATTTTACCACTCCTCTATTTCAATTTAACTCTTATTTTAATTCATTGTTGAATGGCACGGCTACACCATAATTAAATCAAATCTCAATCCTCTAATCAAACACATTATTTTATTTTATTTAATGAATTCAATATCCTAAATAATATTACCAAAAATCTAGGGTGTTACAGCATACTTGAAAAGTTTGGAAAAAAAAGAGTTTTCCAAA
Source organism: Allium fistulosum (assembly GCA_030737815.1). NCBI lineage: Eukaryota > Viridiplantae > Streptophyta > Magnoliopsida > Asparagales > Amaryllidaceae > Allium > Allium fistulosum. The sequence goes on along the minus strand of CM060904.1, from coordinate 202,234,268 downwards.
AAGGTTTTCTCAAAATGGACTTTTGAAAGGTGTATATATATAGATAAAAGTTTTCAAAGGTTTTACATATATATAAATATAATAGGAAAGTTGATATCAATATTCTTTCCAAGTACTATCTTTGGGAAAGTTTAAAATAATTCATAATCACAGAAAGTAAGAATGAGTACAAATTTTAAAGAAATGGTCCTGGAAAGGCAGCTAAGATTTTGAGCGTGAACATCCTTATATACTTCCGTCGGTATCTAAAGCGAGGAGACAAGATGAGCCTAACCCGAATAAGGGTGTGTAATTATAATTTTTTGATATGTGTACTTATACACAACAACCTATATATTTTGACTCATAAGGTATTTGTTCATTTATCCTTTATAGAAGTAGACAATTGTGGGTTAGAATAAGTATTAAGTTTGTAACAGTTGTGGTGAGAAATAAAATTTTCACATTTATTGGAGTTTACCACATATAGAATGGCTAACCGAGATTTTATATACCAACTAGTAGTAGCAAGTAAATTATGGACATAAGGGTAAGTAAAGAAGATTAGTACCATGAGACCTATATAATAGGAATAGAATATTGATAGCATGAAGCGGGATTTTACAAATTTAAGGCAGATTTCCCAATTAAAGTAGAAACCATGTTCTTATACTAGTAGTAGTCGACTAGTCACAAGGACTCCTATTTATTTAATGGTATGGCTAGAGTATTTCTGTATTGAAGTTGGATACTGAATTGGAATATAAACTTGAGTTAACCATCTTTGGAAAGAAGGACGAAAACCTTATGCATCTAAAGCATTATTAGTTATAAGTGGACTTAAGTAATTAGGTTGCTATTGTCTAATCCGATTTAAGTAATAAACTAATAAAAATGTTTTCTAAAAGTTAGAAACAAAAGATGTCTGATATTTTAAATAGAAAAAAGGTGGGTTCAAGATTTCATATAAAATAATCAGAATTTTTTTATGTAATTTATTTAAAAATGAGAAATAAGAGAATTTGATAAAAAATTAATTTATCGGTAACTGTTTTAAAGCTTTTGATTTGTCTTTTAGCCACATCGTTACACTTATCCTCACTATGAACTTTGCTTTTAATGATAGAACTTTTGAAAGAGAAAGATTGAGAAGTATGTAAGATCTAACTTTTGAACTCCGTTTATAAATAAGAAATTGTTAATATTTGAAAATGTCTTTTATCAATGTCTTTGTCAAACTCCAAAATAATAAAAAAACAATAATAAGTTAAAATACCACCTTATCTTTAAAAATATGGTTTTATGATAATTCCTTATTTATAAAAGATTTTTTTGGAAAGGTGTGTTTTATGTATGTTTTTCTAAATTTATTGTTTTTATAATTTAATTAAAGAAAATGTCATGACCTTAGTAAGAATGAAATGTTTGTTAAAAAGAAAAATAAAATGATGGAAAGTTTTACAGTTTAAAAACTTACTGGCTTTGTGAAAATAAAGTTAAATATCAAAGATTTTGATTTAAAAAGGGAAAAGTGAAAATATTCTGACTATCACTTAAACTAAAAAGGGAAGAAATAAATCGGAGTTAGAAAATAGGATTAAACAACCCACCAGGACATAATTGACTATGAAATTTAGAAGCTTTAAAATGGTTGGGACAGTGATAAAAAGGTAATGTGGGAATTTAGTGACTTTTCAATCGACAGCTGAATTGGAAGGACGGTGTACTAAGTCAAACTTACTATAGTAGTGTAGGGTGAGCACCACCTTGTATCTTTTTACCCAAATATGTTTTGGAAAAAACATATTCCAAAATAAGGAAAGAGTACGCCGAGATGTTTTATTTTATCAAAGGATGCTGCTAATGTAAGCAGTTATCCAGTTTGGATTGTAAAAAAAGGGCCAAGTAGGGTCTTCTTCAATTCTGATATAGTGATTTAAGTGACAAAGGGGCAATCAGTTTCCCAGTAGCCTAGCAGGTGATATTGGTGGGAGTAGTTCCACAATAGGCTAATGGCAATATTTCCATAGTTAGTAGCCTAGAGGGCAGTGTTTAACATATTGAGTAGCTCTAGGAGCAATGTCCGATCATTAGATGTGAGGTTTGATCCTTAGTTCTATAACGACCCGTATTTTTAACTATTATAAATTATTGAGTTTAATATGATTATTGAAAAAAAAATGGTTAGAAATAGAAATTTAATGATTTATCAATGTAAGTTTATTGAATATGAACTTGAATAAAATTTTGAAATAATCAATTTCGAAGATTTTAGAAATAACGAGTATTGAAATGAAATTCTATGTATTGAATGTATTTATAATCAATAGCTGGAATTGAATAGTTAATGTTGAATTACTATAAAATGGAAGTAGTTGTTTTATTATTTGAATTTGTTTTAAAGGTTAAATTTTAAAATTTAAATAACTTATATTTCAAGTATAATGGTTTATTTGATAATTGAATTGTTTAAATATAATATTGGAAATTGTTTAAATAATTGAATCCTGAATTTAATATAAATGAAAATGTTGTCGAAAGTTGATATAAATTTTATTTAAACAAGAATGAAAATTTTTAACTTTTAAAATTGAATTAAATTGATTTTGGAAATTTCTTGTTTTAATTAATGCGTAAAAATAGCCGTTCAGGAAACTGTCTCGGATTTCAACGAAACTAGGTTCATCAGATCCGTAATAGTGAATTATTGTAGAATTTCAAGTTTCGTAGTGATCGGACTTATCGTTTGGTCGCACGAGCTTGAAATGCGTAGAATTTATTTTTAGAACTTTAATTAAAATAATTTGATTTTGAAAACCTACCTTCTGAATATGATAGAATTGGCTCCCGATATATATTCCATTATATTCGGAATAGCAGTATAACATATAGAACGCTAAGCGACACACTTCATTTGGAGTTCGAAAAATTTATGGGTGAATCGGGTCGGAAAGTTATATAATAGGCCGTGTTTATCTTCATTCGCACAACCCTAATCGAGAAAATCGTTTAGCCGCTCTCTTATACACGATTAATGGCCAAAAATCCTCTTTATTTCTCCCTTGATTTCTCCAAATCCACTCAACAAAATCAAATGCCACCAAAAGGAAAAATGTAGATCTCAACGAGCTCTACATATCCAATGGATGGATTAAGGCACGATCGTCTGAGATGGCCGATTATGTCACGCGTTCGACTGTGGGATTTTGGGGTTTCACTAGCATCGATTGGCGCACACGAGCAGGAGAGGTGACGGCGTGAGACGATGCAGGTTCTGGTCGGCGCTGGCGCTGGCGTGCCTTGGGTTCGCGCGATCGTCGTTCGTCGATCATATAAAAAACCAGAAACGAAGAATCAAGTACGCGAACGTCGGCCTGGGTTTCTACATGCGCATGTACAGTGGTATTAAGGAAGAAGGTTAGTTTTTGTTTTAAGTTAATTAGTTTTGTTAATTAAACTTAATTATATTCAGATGTTTATAATTACGTAACTTTTTCATACGAGGTCGGATTCGAGCGAAACGAGTTGCGTTGGAATGGTATCAACATCATCTACGACATAGAGTGGAATTGGAATTTATATGAAGCTGAAAATTTTTCATTTTCAAATAAAGGTGAATTTTTATTACGCTCACGAAATACTAAAATATTTCTGATGTTCGTTAAATTGAAATCATAAAGTAATTTAATGTTTATTGACTTTTGTTTGGTAATTTAATTGGCATTTAAATTGACCTATGAATTGACTATTAGGAATTAAAATTGATAGGTAAAGTGAAATTGGGATTAAATTACTAGTTAAACTCCCAATCATTGATAACCGGTTAACTGTTATGTTATATTGAATTTTGGATGTTGATTGTGATGGATGCCTATTGGTTGATATTTTGGATGATTGGATGTTATTTATTTTATATATATCATGTTATCACCCTTTATATTATTTAACAGTATATAAACTGTTATTTGAATTATTTCGAATAAATTAAGAAATAGGTTGAAATAGTATGTACATTTGACATTTATTTTGGATTGAAATGATATATATCCATCCCTACAATTAAAAATTGAAATAACTATTGACTTGGCCACCGGATTGGTTAGATTAAATAGTTTTAAATTCTTGAATTTGGATCTATTTAATGATTTTTATTTAAAGAAATAAAAAGTGAATTTATGAGAATTGAATTAATTTCGAATTTGAGTTTTGAAATGTTGAAATTTAAATTTGTTAACAGAAGTGTTTAAAAATTGAAATTTAGAATTGAAGTTATCATCTATATATGATTTGATTATGGAAATCAAATTTATTTTGAATGTTGAATTTTATTCGAACTTCGAGATTTGTCTTAGAAAAGGGATTTAAAGTGATATTTCAAATTTGAGCTCAGAATTGAAATATTCAAAATGGAATTAATTTAAAGATATGAATCTAAAATTTGAACCTTGAGGTTAATTTGAATTAAGTGATTTAAATCGGTAAATTGGAATTGGACTTGAAATTTATTTAATTAGAAATGGTTTCAAATAAGAATTGAATTTAAATTTAAACCATTGAATCGAGTTGTTGAATCGAAATTGAAGTTAAAGTTGAAAAGCGAAATATAAACTAATTTGAATCGAAATTAAAATTGAGTTGATTTGAATTTAAATCGAGTCAATTTGAATTGATTTGAGATTTAAGATGATCTGAATTGGTAGATTTGAAATTGAATCGGTTTGATATAAATTTGGACATGAATGCAGATTTATTGGAAATGGGAAGAAACGGTTTTGAATTTGAAATTATTTTCACTATAAACTATTTTCCTATAAACTGTTTTAAAATTCATCTTTTTTAATTTCCAAATTATTTAAATTTTCAAATCATTTAATATACAATCTATTTTAATATCTAAACCATTTAAACTATTTTAACTTTTAAAACTATTTTAACTATTTAAACTATTTTCAAAAATTCAAACTGTTCAAGTTGGGAACTGTTTATATTTAAATCATTGAATTAAATACGAATGTGGTTAAAAATGAAGTAATAACCTAAGTCGAAATTCGAAATAATTTTTGGAAATGAAATTGATTTCAAAGTGAATATGATAATTTTGAAATGAAATTGACTTCAAAGTGAATATGATAATTTTGGGAAATGAAATTGATTTCAAAGTGAAGATGATAGTTTTGAAATGAAATTGATTTTAAAGTGAATATGATAAGTTTGGGAAATGAAATTGATTTCAAAGTGAATTTGATAATTTTGAAATGAAATTTATTTTGAAGTGAATATGATATTTTGATATCAAGTATGAATCATTTTTCGAAATGTAACTGAACCAACCGGTATGTAAACGACGTTTGGTTGTTAAAAAGACCGGGCCTCTTATTGGCGTACTCTCTGTCAATATTGGAACCACTTTAACAACTGTGTACGTGGAGGAGACTATAGAATGAAGTGGTTGGATTTGATGTAAGTTTGCTGGATTTGAAGAAAGAGAATGATGATGGATAGACCCGGCACTTGTGCCAATTTGAAATGACTAAAACAGGACGGCTTGACAGGGCCAATAAGGGTAGCCACCTCTAGCGGACATCTGTTCTTTGATTTTCTTTTGGACTTAGTCCATACTATTTCCTTGATGTTGGTTTCAATTGGTGCACCTTGATTTGAGATGACCTCCCTTTGACTCGATATGGGATGGATGGATGCGGTGGGCGATCGTGGCTACGATGCGTTACCACCAGCCCTGCGACCCAAACTGGTAGTATCCTACCTTGGGCATTGCCTCATGTGACTTATCGTACTTTTATCTTTATACAAGACAACTACGCGTTTGGTTTAGTGTTGTCGTATCACGGCGCATACCTATCCCCCGATGTGCTACTGGGGTGTTATATGAAAATTGTATGACAATGCTTAAAACATGTTAAGGGGGATGAATGTAAAGCCTTAGCGCTAAGAAAAATATTTATTTTACTGATTAAACATTACATATATAGAGTATTATACTATATATAGATATTTTGACGGATCCTTAAGAAATGGAAAATCTCGTAACATCTCTTGAGTTATTGCATGCACGTTTATACACTGGATAGGAAATGTAAAACTCAGTAAACATCACTGACGCTATTATACTCCTGTTATATGTGATATTGATTTGACTTACATAAGGATATTTTAGTCTTTACTCGAGTGTATTATTTTAATTTATGCTCGGGTCAGCCCTGAGTTTCAGTGCATTGAAGATTATTTTCTTGAGGACGAAGATGAAGATTTGGTATATTGTATTACTAGTATTATTCCCTGCATCATGTTGTTCTGTTGCATTATTCTATTGTTATGTTGTATATATAACTCTGATAAATGTTTTAAAAATTTAATCAAATGTATATTATAAACAACTTCATGAACTCTTTATTTGATTATTATATTTTGTCATTACAGTGTAAGATTCTGTATTTGTTTCTTTTTTTCTTATTTTTCTTAATTAACCTCATTGATTATCTGTGTTCTGGATTGTTTTGATTTGGACATGTGTGGTTTATTGTCAACTTAAACCTTTCGAAATGCGGGTCGTCATAGTTGGTATCAGAGCTTTGGTTTAGCGATAACCTTAGCTTTGTGGGGTTTAACTCATTAGATATAGGGTAGTAATACCCTAGAATGAGTTTGTTTGATGTGTGTGTGTGTGTATATATATATGAGAGCGCATACTTGTTAGTGTTATAAAACGTTTTATATTTTGTTTACTTATCCGTTGAGTTGTTTATAAATTTTGGTTGGTGTGTGGGACGCCATGTTATCGATAGGGGTTTCTAAACAATTAAACAAGGCAAGTCACATAATATTGTTTTAAAAATTAAGTAAACAAAATAATTTTACCTAAATTATATCTTATATATAAAATGATAACTTTCATAAACCTGTATGATTATCAATGAATGTTGTTTGTTAGGAGATGATAATATTTTTTTATCTTCGATTATTGGTTGAATTAAACTAAAAAAGAATACTTTGTGAACTCTATTTCATGAAGCGTTCGATAATTATATTGAATTGAAATCTAATTACTATAAGAATTGTTTGCAATAACAGAGAGGTAAATTAATGAAATGTTTTCATAATAAGGTAATGAAATTGTATACTTATATTTGTAATATAGCTTATAAATAGAAAGGATTTAAAAGCTGAGAATTTGAGAACTTAAATCCGGTGCTTTTGAAACTGTTTCTAAGATTGTGATATAATAATTAGTATTATTTAAAAATATTTACGAATAGAAGTGTTTCAAAAGGAATTAAAAGGAAATAAGTCATGTACTCCCCTCTTATGTCGTTGGAAAATAATTTTGGTGATGATGGCTGCATCATCGACATTCATTTTCGAGTCTCAAAGTGGGGGAGGCCACTTAGTAGCTTTGCTACACATTTGGTTCGATAAACAGATTTTGATTTATAATTTCTAAATATGATTTTATATATATGAAAGATATGAGTATATATATGATTTCAAAATGATTTGAAATGAACTCGGTATTTGAATTCTTAAGTTCTTGTTAATTAATGATTTTCAGTTGTAGAAATGAAGTGAATTTTTTTGAATAGTTTGAAACTTCTAAAATGGGAAATAAAAAATTGAAGCTAAGTGTTTAAATGAAATATGAGAAGTTAAGTTATAACTCTTAAATTTTAAGATAATGGAAATTTAAACTTGTGTAAATTATTGAACATTCTTGTTAACTAAAATGAATAAGATAAATTTGTATAACACCCAATTACACTCTAAAATCATATATAAAATTTACTTGAAATGTTTAAAGAGTTGAAATATGAATATGTAATAGAATATTATACAAGTTTGAACTTAAGTAATAAAAATGTTTCAAATTGAAATTGTGTTTAAAGAAATGTTTATAAAAAAATTAAATTAAGTTGTTATAAGAAATTTTATATACTTAGTTAATGTTCTAAGTAATGTTAAATGAATAATTTGAGTAGTGAAAAAAGAAAATACTATTTAGATACAAACTTAAGAGAAGGTAAACAAATAATAAATTAAATCATATCTTTGTAAATTGTTTGTAAAATAAAAAATAAATAAATTTGCAAATGATGTTTTAAGATTTAGTTGTAACTTTCTGAGATAATTATAATTTGAATAATATTGTGTAAAAGAAGATACATTTGTTTAAAATGATTATAAACTTAAGAAATGATTAATGAAATGAGAAAGTTGAAATTTGAGTTATGAAATGAAGTTTTACTTAAGTCAAGTTGAATGAAATTGATTGTGATAAAAATAAAAATTTATTAATATGAATTTGAGTTATAAAATAAAATTTACTTAAGTAAAGTTAATGATATGAATTAATGAAGTGAATCAATGAATTAATATGAACTTAAGTTATGAAGTAATAATAAACATGAGTTGCATTTTATAAAATGTTTATAATAAACTTAAATGGTTTTATGAAATGATTTATAAATGATATTAGTATTAAGGAGAATATACTAAGTGGTAATGAAATAAAATTTAACTTAAATAAGGTTAAATGAAATGATTTATAAAGTGGTCCATAAATGAATTTATATGAAATATGTTAAACAAAAGTGAAATAATTGAAATTTGAATAAATTGAATGTAAATGAAACATGTGTGAATAAATTGGAAGTAAACCAATTAAATGTTAATAAAGAATGAATGTTAATAAGAAATGAAGTGCATAAATTAGGTATGGACATTGGATAATGTAAATTCATAACGTTATGAATTAATTGGATGAATATTATTTTTTGGATGGTTTCTTTTGTTGTAAATCATTGTTATTACTACTTTTAGCTGCATATAATTATTATGTTGTGTATTAATGCTCGTGCTTATGGTTTGGATTCAGAATTCATGTTATATAGTTTTATATTCTATATCCTTTATATGCAACTAATATACTAATCTGAGTTGAAATAGGTACATACAAAGACCGTTTGGACGTATACGTAGTTTGATTTGCTTTTACCTGCTTAATATGAGCGAACCGGCTCATATTAATCATAATAAGCTACATATCTCGAATTACATACCGCACTTTTATGTTTTTCCCTACGGGATGCCTCATCATTGAGATGAGATGTATATTTGATATATATATATATATGTATGTATGTATATTGTAAATTTTTACGATCGAGCCGCGCAAAGAAGACGCTGCCGAAATTTTCCTTAAATTCAGGTGTTACAAAAAATTTTAGATTTTAAAATTTTGTAACTTGTTTTTATAAATAAGTTGTAATTTCAATAAAGCTAGTATCGGAGTGGCGTAGTAGAAGCGTGGTAATGGTTTTCTAATAAGATTTTTATGTTTTGTAAGTTGACTATTTTAAGTAAAATATATAGTAAGTTACTTAACCTCTTTTCGAGGAAGAAAATTTTTGAGTTAGGGAGATTATAACGACTCATATTTTTAACTGTTTTAAATTATTGAATTTAATATTATTATTGAATAAAAATGGTTAGAGATAAAAATTTAATGATTTATCAATGTAAGTTTATTGAATATGAACTTGAATAAAATTTTGAAATAATCAATTTCGAAGATTTTGGAAATAGCAAGCATTGAAACGAAATTCTATGCATGGAATGTGTTTATAATCAATAGCTGGAATTGAATAGTGAATGTTGAATTACTGTAAAATGGAAGTAGTTGTTTATTATTTGAATTCATTTTAAAAGTTAAATTTCAAAAGTTAAATAATTTATATTTCAAATATAATGATTTATTTGATAATTGAATTGTTTAAATTTAATATTGGAAATTGTTTAAATAATCGAATCCTAAATTTAATATAAATGAAAATGAAGTCGAAAGTTGATTTAATTTTATTTAAACAAGAATGAAAATTTTTAACTTTTAAAATTGAATTTAAAGTGATTAAATTGATTTTGGAAATTTCTTGTTTTAATTAATTCGTAAAAATAACCATTCGGGCAACTGCCTCGGATTTCGATGAAACCAGTTTTATCGGATCCGTAATCGTGAATTATTGTAGGATTTCAAGTTTCATAGCGATCAGACTTATCATTTGGCCGTTTGAACTTGAAACGCTGGAATTTATTTTCGGAACTTTAATTAAAATAATTTGATTTTGAAAAGCTGTCTTCTGAATATGATGGAATTGGCTCCCGATGTATGTTCCATTGTATTCGGAATAAGGGTATAACATATAGAATGCTAGGCGGCATGCTTCGTTTGGAGTTTGAAAAATTTATGGGTGAATGGGGTCGGAAAATTATATAATATGCCGTGTTTATCTTCATTCGCATAACCCTAATCGAGAAAATCATTTAGCCGCTCTCTTATACACGATTAATGGCTGAAAACCCTCTTTCTTTCTCCTATGATTTCTCCAAATCCACTCAACAAAATCAAATGCCACCAAATGGAAAAGTGTAATCTCGACGAGATCTACGTATCCAACGGTTGGATTAAGGCGCGATCGCCTGAGGTGGCCGATTTTGTCTCGCGTTGACTGCTGGTTTTTGGGGTTTTGCCTGCATCGATTGGCGCGCACGAGAAGGAGAGGTGACGACGTGAGGCGAGGCGATGCAGGTTCTTGTCGGCACTGGCAACGGCGTTCCCTAGGTTTGGTTTAATTTTGGGAGTGGATTGGATGACTATGTATGGAGCAGTTTTAAACTGTGATAGGAAGGTTGTTCATTTGGGTACTTGTAATGGGCCTAGCTTTAGGAGTTCAGTGATGTTGAGTTACCTATATTTCTTAGACCTATCACATAATGAGTTAGCTTTAGTACTAGTAGTTCGTGACTACCCAGATATATTTTCCAAAGTTTCTGGTCTTCCACCCCATAGAGAGATCAAATTTCAAATTTATCTTAAGGAGAATGCTAGACCCGTTGCCTTACCCCTCGGCGTAAGGCCCTAGAGAAAGACACGAGTAATTGTAACTCTCCGGAAATTTAACAGAAAATTTAATAAGAAAATTAAATTTAAAACAAAACAGGGCCTAAAATGAAATTTTCACAAACGTTCAAATTTTGCTTAGGAAACTGTACCATTGTGTTCGTAACGATTTTCTAGACAATTTTCATATATAACACTTTGAAATCGAAGTTAGTACGGTGAAGTTGCGGATGTTTGAAATTTGAAAACGAAATAAATTAAATATAAAACCTCCATAAATTCACGACCCCTAAGGTTCATCGGTCGACTAATCCTCATTGACGGTCGACCATTGACGTGTATTTTCATAGAACTGGAGCGTGAATTTAAATAGAGATAATTGAACCGACTATATTTCTTGGTTGCTAAGTAACTGATGTGCACCCACTACAACATAAAATACATTTTACAACACTGTGAAAACCTATAACAGCGTTTTAATAAAAGTTGTCTAACGACATGTTGTTAAAAATAAGCAACTTTTAACAGCATAAATAAAACGTTGTAAACTGTGGCTCTTCACAACGTTTAATAAATGTTGAAAAGAATATTCTACAACATTTATTTTATGTCGTTTAAAATTTTGTACAGCATTTAATTGTTATTTTAGTATCTTTTACATGTTTTATTGATGCTATTAATTTTATTTTTACAACCTTTTTTTATTTGTACCTTACATTGTAAAACATATTTAAAATTACAGCATGTAATAAATGTTGTCAATACTTTCACACCCCATCTCACTTTTGAATATATATAATATACATATTGTTCGAAACTAGCCAATATCTATAACATATTTAAACCGAACAGGAATCATATCAAAAAAACAAAACACATATATTCAAAAATCAAAATCATATCATCAAATCCAAGTTCTCACATATTCAAAAACCAAGTGCATACAATTCCATAAACCATGTTTTCATAGCGTCTATACAAGTTTGGCAATAACTATACACCAAGTTTTGAGAAAATGCACGAAGCCGAAAAAACATCATTTGCTTACTCCAAAAAGAACTCCAACATTTACCTATAATAAATAAAATAGAACAATTAGCGATCAAATAGCGATTAACGATAAAAATGCTTTAGATTTCACCATAGATATTCTGAGGCGAATGCCTACAAAATTTGAGTCAAATGCATCAGAAATCTGAGGAATTTGCCTCGGATTTATGAATGCCCAGAAATCCAAGGCAAATGCCTCAGTTTTTCTGAGGCATTCGCCTCAAAAATATGAGGGAAATGCCTCAGAAATCTAAGGCATTCGCCTCATGAATTTTAAGTCATTTGCCTCGTGATGTCTGAAACAAATGCCTCAAGAATTCCGAGGCAAATGCTTACAGTATATACATTTGCAAGGTGCCTTACTTGAAGACGATTTATGTCGGACATATAGCAAAAGTAACAGCGGATAAAAATACCAGTGGTTTTCGGTATAGTTTTCCCACACAAGCTAATCACCACTCCACATGTTTTCATACAAACAAAAATCCAATCCTTAGACTCGTGTGTATATTGCTTGCTATCATCTTAATTAAATTTAACTATAAAAGAATAAAATGGACTAGGAATTTTAAATCAGCTAGTTGCTATGAGAAAGAAAATGTGAATTTCACCCTGTCATGTAAAAAAGATGATTTTTAATTATTATTTTTCAATAATTGAACGGTAGTTCTATTTTAATTACAAAAATACAACTATGTATTTTTCAAATTAAAAAGAAAAGCCAAGGAACCTTTGGTCAATCCATGAGACCCCATAAGCACTGCTGAAAGTTTCAAATATGTATTCGATGGATTCACCATTTGCTTCATACTGAATCCTTGTAAATATTTAAGTGCTAAATACACAAATCCTTGTATGAATGCGAAGTACCAACCATAACTACAAACGCATAACATATGATAATTGATCAATAAATCATAAAATCTAAACGAACCCAAAAGGGAAAAGGAAAGAAAATTGCTTCTGTCTACCTGAATTGCAGTCGGTTATAAACATATTCTTGTAAAATAAATACAGAAATCCTGTCAAAACACAAACTGGATGCATGAAAAAGAAGATAAAGTCAAATGAAAATTTTGCAAAGAAGTACCTCGCATATGCCGTTAACAAGATAACCAAAGAAAAACTCTGAAGAACAGAGCAAAAATTGCTGCCACTTGGGTCTGTCGGTTAATGAAATTCCAAATAAGGACCTTGCTTGCTCTTCTCCTTTCTTCTTCGGTCTTTCTTTCTGCCTTTGCCAAAGGCTTGATGAAATTTTGTGTAATAAGGGATTTATACATAAATTGGAAAGGGTAACAAGAGATAAATAAACAAGAGAAGAAAAGAATATAAAATTCTTGTCTATGACTATTCTACTTTCTATTTATATATGTTGGTTCTGTCACCAGATTTTCTCTGACTATTCCATTTTGCTCTGTATTCGAGGAGGGTATTATGGCAAAAGATGCATGAAAAATATAGAGGGGGTTAGGAAACTGAGATTAGCGTTTAAGATCTGAATTACTTCATGCATTTAATGGTCAGAGGAATCATTAATGGAACTACTGATCTAGAGATAATTATTTATTTATAGTTACTGCAGATTTATGATTTTTCATTTCAGAAATGCCACTAGTTTGGTTAGTTGTATTATTTTCCAAATTTCCATTTCAATTGGGTTTCCAAATTTCAGGTTTTGTTTCATTTTCTAACCTTGAAATTTCATGTACCATATTTGAAAACCTGAGGAACGAATCTATTTTTCTAATTTTGATTTGATCTTCTGAGATATTTGTGCAAAGTTCAAACTATAAATTTCAGGTTGCATATGGTGAGTAGTAGCACAACGGTAGGATTGGTTGATAGTTATTTTCATCTTGAATAGACTGTTGAATATTTTTAGAAGAAAGAGGGAGAGAATATAAGAAAGAGGAGTTTTTTTTATTTATTTTAGAAAAATTTTCTTTATTGATGATTTATTTCTTGCTTGATAAAAAATGAGGGGAGATCTCCTCTATTTATACTCAATAGAATATTCTAGATATAGAATACTCTAGAAACATGACTCATTTGACAACTCTAGAAATGGCTCTTTAGGCAATTCTAGAAACATAACTATTATATAATTCTTATTTCTAGCAACTAATATAAAATTCTAGAGCTCTCACCAAATTCTATCAAATACAAGAAGACTCTAGAAACTTTAATAATAAGAAACTTCTAGAAATTAACAAATCAAGTTTAATATTTCAACACCCCCTTTTAAACTTGATTTGTGACTCCAAGCAGATTTCTCAACCGGACAAAATCTTCATGCTTGAGAGGCTTGGTGAAGATATCAGCTACTTGATCATGTGTCTTCACGTATTCTAGTTGCACATCCATTTTGGAGACACACTCTCTAATATAGTGATAGCGTGTATCAATATGCTTGCTTCGATCATGGAAAACTGGATTCTTAGCCAAAGCAATTGCTGATTTGTTGTCCACGAAAATCTTGGTCGGCTTCTCTTTTGGCAGTTTCAACTCCTTTAGTAGATTTCGTAACCAAATTGCATGGCAAACACATGAAGTAGCAGCTACATACTCTGCTTCGCATGTGGAAAGAGTGACAATCGACTATTTTTTTGACATCCATGTGAAGGCCATATCTCCCATGTAAAACACGAAGCCACTTGTGCTTTTTCGATCATCCATATCTCCACTCCAATCACTATCACTATATCCAACAAGCTCGTAATTATCAGAAATAGAGTAGTACAATCCAAAGTTTGTTGTGTCTTTAACATAGCGAGAATCCTCTTTGTTGCCTTCAAATGAGTTATTGTTGGGTTCTCCATGTATCGACTCACAACTCCTACCGCATATAGAATGTCAGGTCTTGTACACGTTAAATATCGCAAGCTTCCAACCAAGATTTTGTAGAGTGTTGAGTCCATTTTTTCTCCTTCCTCATGCCTTGACAACCTGGTTCCACATTCCATTGGTGTGCAAACTGGATTAGAGTCATCCACCTTGAACTTCCTCAATACTTCCTTAGCATAGCCTTCTTGAGTGATTAGAATGCCTTTATCTTCTTGTTTTACTTCAATGCCAAGGTAATAAGACATGAGCCCAATATCAATCATCTCAAACTCTTTCGTCGTCTCTTTCTTAAACTCTTGAAACATGCTTGGATTGCTACCTGTGAAGATCAAGTCATCTACATACAAGCATATAATCAATGTATCACCATTATGGATTTTAATATAGAGTGCATGCTCATATGGACATTTGATGAAGTTTCTCTCTTGGAGGTACTTATCAATTCGAGCATTCTAAGCTCTTGAAGCTTGTTTCAACCCGTAAAGTGCCTTCTTTAGCTTCAAAACCTTGTCTTCTTCTCCTTTGACTTCATAGCCTTGTGTTTGCTCGATATAAACTTCTTCTTCAAGAACTCTATTTAGGAAAGCAGATTTCACATCCATTTGATGTATCTTCCAACTATTTTGAGCTGCTAAAGAGATTATTAGTCTAACAGTTTCTAATCGAGCGACTGGAGCGAATACCATATCATAGTCAATGCCGGCTCTTTGACTATAGCCTTTTGCCACCAATCTCGCTTTGTATCTTTTAACTTCTCCTTTGGCATTTTTCTTTGCTTTGTATACCCACTTCACACCAATCGCCTTGTGTCCTTTTGGAAGTGAAGCTAACTCCCATGTGTTATTCTTCATGATGGCCTTGATTTCTTCGTCCACAGCATTTTTCCAACTCTTCTTTTGCAAAGCTTCTTGGAAGTTCATAGGCTCACAATCTGCAAATAAACAAAAGAGAGTAAGATTGTCTTGATTTTCTGTTACCTCATAAATTTCTTGAAGGCTTTTAAAGCGTGGATCCCTTTCACTTGAGTTCTCATCTTCTTGACAACTTGTGGTAAGAGAAACTAGTGGGGAAGTAGGCTCCTCCCTTAATTGCTCGATCCTTGGTTGTGGTATTTCATCTTCTTCAAAGTATGGAAAGAAGTTGTAATTTTCATTATGTGATCTCCAATCCCATTCTCCTTCTTCATCAAACACAACATCTCGACTAATTATTATCTTCCTCGTATCAAGATTGTAGATCTTATATCCTTTAGAGTTGGTATCATAACTGATGAAAATATACTTCTCACTTTTGTCATCCAATTTGCTTCGCTTCTCGTCTGGTACATGTACATGAGCTATGCTTCCAAAGACTCTTAGATGGGAAATACCAGGCTTCCTTCCACTCCATGCTTCTTGTGGTGTCTTTCCCCACACACTTCATGTTGGAGACCGGTTTGATAGATAAACCGCACATGCCACAGCTTCCGCCTAAAATTCCTTTGGCAACCTCTTACTTTTGAGCATGCTCCTTGCCATTTCAAGAATTGTCCTATTCTTCCTTTCTGCTACTCCATTTTGCAGGGGGGATCTAGGCACTGTCAGTTGTCGTCTGATTCCATTATTTTCACAATACTTTTGGAATTCTTTTGATGTGAACTCTCCTCCACGGTCAGATCTCATGGCTTTAATCATAAGGCCACTTTTCTTCTCAACATGGGCCTTGAACTTCTTGAAGTTATCAAAAACCTATGATTTATCTTTTAAAAAATACACCCATGTTTTTCTTGAAAAATCATCGATGAAAAGAAGAAAATAGTTACTCTTACCAAGTGAACTTGGCTTGATCGGACCACACACATCCGTATGTATGAGTTCCAACGGCTTTTTAGCACTTGAGTATGACTCCTTTGGAAAGCCCATTTTAAATTGCTTTCCAAGTAAACATCCTTCGCACACTTGATTTGGATGGCTTATGCATGGTAATCCTCTTACCATTTCTTTCTTGGATAGAAACTCTAGTCCTCCGAAGTTAAGATGTCCAAAACGAAGATGCCAAAGCCAAGCAGTACTTTATAGCACACCTTAAGGCATTGTGCGACATCACTTTGAATGTTGAGCATAAACATTCTATTTCTTGACATTGGTACCTTTGCAATGAAGTTACTTGCACCATCTCTTATAGAAAGATTATTATCTTTTAATCGAATATCATAACCTTTCTCTAAGATTTGTCCTAAGCTCAAAATGTTGCTCTTCATGTTTGGCACATAGTAAACATTGAAAATGAATTGGTGCTCTCCATTCTTCAATCGGATAAGAACCTTTCCTTTACCTTTCATTGCTATCTTTGATTCATCTCCAAATTCCACATTGCCCTTCACTGATTCATCAAGCTCCACAAACATATTTTTTCTTCCCCACATATGGTTGCTTGCACCACTATCTAGGTACCATTGGTTTTCCTCTCTTTTTTCATTTTCTTTGTAAGCCAATAATAATGTACCATCCTCTTGGCTTTTTTCTTCAACGTAATTGGTCTTCTCTTCAACTTTGTTATGCTTTGAAGCTCTACATTCAGAAGCATAATGTCCAAATTTCTCACAATTGTAGCATTTAACACGTGACTTTTCATACCTTGAATTTCCTCTCCCACGACCTCTTGTTGAGCTTTCTCCTCTTTTATTGTTGTTGCTGTTGTTGTTTTCATAGTTGGGCCTCCAATCTCGTCCATGTCCATATGCATGACCTCTTCCTCTTTCTTGGCCACCACCCCATCTTTGTTGGCTTCGATTACTTTCTTCCTTTTTTGAATCAATCTGTGTCTTAAGGACTTGCTCCACAGTCTCTTCCTTCTTCTTTTTCTTTTCTTCATAAGCTTGCAATGAGCCTAGAAGTTCCTCTATTGACATGGTCTCCAAGTTTTTTGTTTCTTCAATGATGGCGACAATATGTTCGAACTTTGGATCTAATGATCTAAGAATCTTCTCCATAATTCTTACATCATCTAACTTCTCACCATTTCTTTTAAGATTATTACTAACCACTAGAACTCTTAAGAAGTAATCAGAAACAAGCTCACCTTCTTTCATATGCAAAGTTTCAAACTCTCCTCTTAAAGTTTGAAGACATACCTTTTTGAATTGATCAGCTCCCTTGTAAGACGTTCGAAGCTTCTCCCATGCTTCTTTGGCCGACTTTGATCCAGAATTTTTTTCAAAGGTATCATCATCCAATGCTTGATAAATTAGACAAAGAGCCTACTTGTCCCTT
Source organism: Allium fistulosum (assembly GCA_030737815.1). NCBI lineage: Eukaryota > Viridiplantae > Streptophyta > Magnoliopsida > Asparagales > Amaryllidaceae > Allium > Allium fistulosum. The sequence continues at coordinate 202,216,232 of CM060904.1, read as the reverse complement.
GTCCTTGATTTTCTCAAACCATCTCTTTGAATTTGAGATAAACCATCTTCATTCTCATGTTCAATATAGTCATTTTCAACTATCTCCCACACGTCGTGTGCTCCAAGGAGAGCCATCATCCTTAAACTCCAATTATCATAATTGTTCTTGGTGAGCATTGGAACTTGTAGGGGAACGCCATTATTCGCCATCTCTATCTTTTTTTAAAAAAATTCTTGCTCTGATACCACTTTGTTGAATATTTTTAGGAGAAAGAGGGAGAGAATATAAGAAAGAGGAGTTTTTTTTTATTGTAGAAAACTTTTCTTTATTGATGATTTATTTCATGCTTGATACAAAATGAGGGGAGAGCTCCTCTATTTATATGACTCAATAGAATATTCAAGATATAGAATACTCTAGAAACATGACTCATTTGACAACTCTAGAAATGACTCTTTAGGTAACTCTAGAAACATAACTATTATATAATTCTTATTTCTAACAACTAATATAAAATTCTAGAGCTCTCACCAAATTCTATCAGATACAAGAAGACTCTAGAAACTTTAATAATAAGAAACTTCTAGAAATTAACAAATCAAGTTTAATATTTCAACATAGACCAAAAAAATGTAAGAGGAGATCATTTATTTTTTATAGAGAAAAGGTGAATATAATTGTGAAATATGTTTAACACTTATCAATTATTTCTATCTGTTTGGAAAGATATTTAAAAATTATTTCCATAAAATTTTGGCCGATATTGTTAACCAAGTGTCATTTTGGTCAAATTTATTGCTTGCTTGGTTAATTCTTAGAAACTTAGTCAACTTAGTTAAATAGAAAGCTTGGTTAGTTTTTTAAAACTTAGTTAAGTTAGTTAAATATTTATAAAACTTGGTAAATTTGTAGAAACTTAGTTTTACAAAACTTAGTTTCTACGCACTTATTTAATTTTTGCTGAAATTGGTTAAATTAATTAATTTTCATAAAACTTGATTAAATTTTACAAACTTGTTAAATACTTATAAAATTTTATTAACTTTTATAAAATTTAGTTAATTTTATAAACCTAGTTACTTTTATAAACATAGTTAACTTAGGTAATTTTATAAAACTTAGTTAATTTTTATAAACTTAGTTAATCTTTATAAAACTTTGTTAATCTTCAAAAACTTAATTAATTTTTATAAAACTTGATTAACTTAGTAAATTTTTATAAAACTTAGTTAACGTGGTTAAATTTTATAGGAGTTAATTTTTATGAACTTTGTCAACTTAGTTAATTTTTTATAAAAGTTAATTAACTATTATAAATTTAATTATCTTTTATAAAATTTAGTTAACTTTAAAAATTTACAAAACTTAGTTAATATTTATAAACTTGTTTAATTTTTATAAAACTTAGTTAAATTTTATAGAACTTAGATAATTTAGTTAAGAAAATAATCATTTTTATAAACTTATTCAGCTTAATTACATTTTTATTCGAAGAACACATACTCCTTTTTTACACCCACTAGTATTTCAGTTGCCTTGGAATATAAGGCCCTGTTTGCTTTCATTTTTAGTTTTTGGTTTTTAGTTTTTAAACCTCATTTTCGATTTTTCATTTTGAGTGTTTTTAATATTTTGGAAAATGTATTTGGGTCTAGAGTTTTGAAAAATAGTTATAACTAAAAATAAAAAATTCCTTTCCAAAATAAAAATGCCAATTTCAAATTTGGTTAGAATTTGATCATTAAATATAGAAATGAGATAAGATAATTAACGAGACTAACAAAAAATGTCATGATACTAGAAAAATCATGAATTGACATAAATAATAAAATGATAATGACTACTGGTATGTGAACCATATCGAAATGAGACTAACTCATGTCATACTATAAATTAATCATATCTGAAATCAAAATCATTACAAAATAGATAAGATATATCAATTGTATCGGTACAGAATGAGAGAAAAAAAGTTTTGATGTATCTGATAGGCAAGTAGTCTTTGCTTTGTTTAAGTAGCTCTTCTTCCTCATGCTAGGCCTTCTCTTTTCTAACACAGACATAACTACTACAAACTACTACAGACCCAAAATAACATCCACACCAACCCCAAAAAGAAAATATACTAACCAAAATACACCCTTTAAGACAGCCCAAACTATAAACTGAAGCAAAAAGTACAAACTGAACCTGATTTTATACCATGACCACCACTAAACTAACCAACCACATATTATCTTTCAGAGTCTTCAGTATCTTCATTCACTTCAGCCACTCTCCTTTTATAAGCCAATCTACAACCCGACTAAGCTGATACTACAACCCAACCTACAAATTTAATCAGATTTAACATTTTTCGATAACAACTAATAGACATGCCCTCCAAATTAAAAAGATTTGTCGAAATAATAAGAAATAATCGTATATTCAAATGCAACACATTAAACAAACTTCTATGTGTTTTGATTTAAAAAGAATTGTGGAATTGAGTAAATATGGACAACCGGGGTTAATTAGACATTTACAAATTTTTACCTCCTTTGTAGAGAAGGGATATATGCTCCAAAAGCCATAACCTGCATCGTTAAATTTATTATCATTAGTAAAGCAAGTTCCTATTAAGAAAGGATAAAAAAGACAAATTTCATACTTAACTATCTAGGTTTATGGATGAGTTGTTGTCTAATCATTCCACATTTGTATAGCAATTTGATCCCTGATATGTCCCATTTGAGTTGTTTGACTAACATCAAATTGTATGATTTCTTGATTTTGATTTGCCTCTAATGCATGTTCAAATACCATATTCTCAGATGAGTATTGTGTGAAAAGAGCATCCAAAGCATGTTCTTGTAGAATAAAGTTATATAATGTGCAACAGGCAATAGGAATTTGTCTTTGATTATGAAGTGGATAATTGGTCATTAGTTTTAGAATTGGAAATCTTGCTTTTAAAACACCAATACAACGCTCAATTATATTTCGACATGATGAATGCTTATAATTGAACAAATCTTCCTTTCCACATAGTCTTCCTCGTTCGTTATAATCACATAAATGATATCTACGTCCTCGATAAGGAGCCAGAAATCCAGGCATGTTTGGGTATCCAGCATCAACAAGGTAATATTGATCTATAAAATAGTGGCCATGTATTATATAAATATTATAAAGATAAGTATTATGTAACTATTTATAAAATAATATTTGATGGTGACATTTTATACAATAAAATATACCTCCTCTTGGCATTGGGAAATTATTTCCGGTTCTTGTAACTGCATCGATGAATACTCGAGAATCGTTAGCAGCGCCTTCCCATCCAGCGTATACAAATACGAATTTCATATCAAAATCACATGTGACCATGAAATTTTGTGTTATATTGGTTTTCCTTCCACGAAAAGATGTGTGTCTCGATGCGGGCACCCATGCAACAACATGTGTTCCATCTATTGCACCAATACAATCCTACAATAAATAATACTACAATATTATTTGTGTTTATTATTTGATAAATATAAAAGTTGTGCTAAAAAAATGACCTTAAAGTAGGGATACTTGTTTACAAGATTTTCATGTATGACATCTTGATTCGTTGGACGTATTATCTCTGTGCCCAAAGAACAAACAGCTCGTAAAACTCTTCTGAACCATTTTGAAATAGTATGGTGTGAATGCTGAAAACGATCGGCAATAATACTATATCTTGTTGTGTGTCCTATTATCATTAGAAACATTGCCATACCCTCTTCCACGCTTACTTTTCTTCCATCATTTAAAAGTCCTTTCCCATTTAGAACATCACAAAAATTCAAGAATACATGCTTCTGCATTCAAAAAATTTGATGACATATAGAAGGATTTCCATTCAATACATCAAGTAAGAACATCCTTCCTGTAAGCGTTGATGTTCTATAAGGTATTCTATTCATGATACTCCTTTGGTTAGCAACAAAGTTATTAATCATTAACATATCACCGAATTCTTCATCATAGTAGTCCGTAAATATAAAATCATCATCAGAACTAGAGTCATCATCAGATTCATAAGAAATGATACTAGATCCAGTAGACATTACTCTGCATAAAATTTATATTAACTATTTATCATTAAAAATATTGTTATGCTTATAACAGTGATGAACAAAAGAGAAATTCCTCTTATTGTTGGTTTAACTTGAACAAAATTTATTTAACAAACAAGAAAACATAAATTTTATATATTACATTGCAATAGGATATAGGTCGATAATCATTAATATTATTAGAAGTGGACGCTTTAGGCACTAAAGTAATAAATGTATGATTTATTTCTTTAGCGAGCTTCTTGGTTAAAAAGATATGTGAGATAGCCTGTAGAAAATCCTCTTTTATCTCATCCTAATGATTTTTTGTAAAAATTTTCACCGTAGCCATCTGGCCTAGGGCTACTATTGTTATTTATCTAAAATGTTGCATCCCTCACTCCTTCTAAGTCCAATAGTTCCCTAAGCTTTCTTTTAGCATTTTTCTAAGAGAATTTTTCTACACCCTATTTCTTGAAAGTTTTTTGTTACTTCATTAGTCTTGAAAAGAGTGGTGAAGTGGTTCACTACTTCAGTTGCCAAAGTGATTTCTTCATTTGTTACTTGGCCTTGCTCGTTAATGGGTTTTTGAATGAGTTCTACTTTTATTATTTGACATCATAGCATGAAATGTTTTGAAATATTGGTCCCTATGGGTTAACCAATTTATTTTTGCCTTTTGCATATTTTCTGTAGCTTCATAATGCAAAATACTTTGCAGTTGTGCTAAGCTACCCTCATAGTCTCTGGTTAAGTTTTGATTGAGTGGGTCATTTAATAACTGCAGATAAATAGCATTGTTTTTGTCTCTATTTCACATTGTTGTCTAATTCTCACTTTATTATAACTCTAAATTCTGAGCCTGGCCCTGAGTTTTCTTATATAAATGATAGTGATTAATGATTATATCAAAAGCTAAAACATGGGAATAACTGTGCCTTCCTAAGTAGCTGATTGTCAAATTCATGATTTTATCAGCAAAAACAGGGACCAGAATTGAGTAAAATATGAAGTGCTACCAACATATTAAACCTGTTGTGCTAATAACCTATTGTGGAATTGCATAAAATGTTAAGGGAGAAAAATCAGTTAAAGTTATACCTCAATTTGTTGAAGTTTGGCTTCAAAGATTTTCTGTCTATCTTCTTCCTAAGTAATGGTTTAAGAACTTTAGTCATAAACATACACACCATATGCTAAAAAATGTGCTTGCTGGTAAAAGAAAGAAGAAAAAAATATCATACTATAAGAGTTTGTACGTCAGGCGCAGGATGAGCAAGAACAAACACGCAATCGATAAGGACAACAACAAGCTCTTTACCCAGGCTTTTCCAAGGTACCTATATCGAACATAAAATTATGGCAGTCTGGTTATCAAATCATATGCAGTATATATGACATAAAATATGAGTGTATTACACTAAGATTAGTGGGAAGTTGGACCTACAGCTGCATAAAATACACCCTTAAAATTGAATAATGGACAACAAATCCGATGCTGTATAAAACCTTCATTATATATTGTAGGATGCTGCAAATTGTGTTGCCATGGTACCATCAGGACAAATTTTTGATAGGTAAACTCCATTTCCAGCATAATTGAAATCCAACCAAACAATTTGCCTTAGTTCCGAACTTAATCAATTGGCCAAAGTATTTATTATTAAAGTATTATAGCTGGGTTGTCCTTTTCTTTTGGTAAATTTGTCAGTAAAGCTATATCAGAGGGGTGGATAACAAAATTGCTATAAAATAGCAGCTTATCATCTCAACATATCAGTTTTTGAACGGTAGCATTACAATTACAGTATAAATGACAAATTTCTATAGGCAAATTATTATACATATAAGAACCATCTTAAGTAACTTTCAACTAGTTATCAATCAATTGCTGAAATTGATATAGCAAGATATTGTCAAAGATAGCTGATCCTAGCAGCTTGGATGCAATAGATCCCAAAACAAGTAACTTCTACAATCTTTAGTTTAAATAGTGAGTTGCATTTGGCATGCACACTACATTATTGGATTTTAAGACCAAGTCATTAATTCTTGATTATTTATTGCATTTGCACAGCAGCATGAATAAATTTGCATTGCATTTGAATAAATTTATGTACATCATAAACAAACATACATGGCAAATAGCCTATAAAGCAATTAGTATACAAGCTTGGAAAAACCATGGTCAAATAAAGCAATCGGTATGATCTAACAAAACAAAGCAATTAGTATAACAAACTAATTAGTCTGCAAATAGAAGAGCATTGCAACCAGTCCAACCAAGACAAGCAACACAATCAAATCAAGTAACTAATAAAGGTCAAGCAAAAGTTGACTTCCTAGCTAAAATTAAACAAAACACAACCTACAATAAAGATACCACAACACACAAGCTAATAAAATTATTCTAGAAGTTCTAAAATTGGTAGTCTTCTACGTTCCGGCATCATAACAAACTGCATCCTAAAATCAGGATCTTTAAAAGCCTTCATTGCCTTCATGTAGACCTCATTAGAAACACCGTCAATACCATTTAATATATTCATACACACCAAATTGAAATATGGATCTGATACGTCACTTTGACTATCATTTGGGTTGGGCGACTTTCCTTTAACTTTTGCAATTTTTCCTTTTAAGTATCACACTCTTAGTTCGGCTTCTTCATTGCGCATTTCAATTGAAGAAGACCGCTTTTCCATACATGTCTCAAGCTTTTCAACATTATTGGCTTTATGTTTTTGGCGTCGTCGTTCATTCGTTGACGTGTCATCACTTGGACGAGTACTCATTTGCTCATCATCATTTACCACATGAACATGCACACCCTTGTTTAGAAAATTCTCTTCTAATTGTCTTTCATCATCTGAATTGGGAGGAAGTTTAGTTGAAGCATTACTTAAACCTCCAGTAGCCATAGTTCCACCGAAAATCTCTCCCAAAAGTTCATAATTCTTGTAACCATCTTTCCTAAATATCTTAAACTCGGTCTTGTTAATCTATAATAATTTAACAAATATTGGTTCGATATGCACTTATATTCATAAATTATATTTTCAAACGCATACCGTATAGAAGTGTTGTCAAACTTCTTCTACAGCGTTAACCTTGTTGGTATTTGGGTCCCATGTAATGCCAGTTAGTTGCGAAAACAGACGATGTATAATACGCAAGCGGTTCCACTTTCCCTTTAATCTCTCCATCCCATAATCGGATTTTGTTGCTTCAATCATCTCTTGATTAATTTTTCCCCATTGGTCTTTAGTGAAAGTTGAGCATTGCAATATTCCCGCTTTTACGTATTCATAGAGTATTCCAATGAAAGTGAGTTCATTCTCGAATGACCATGACATTGGTTCCTTTGCCTTACTATGACCTCCCATATTCTATATAAATAATTAAATAAAGATAAATATTTTGGGCAGCCATGGTCAAAGTTAGAACTACAAAAAATATAGTTAGATTAAGAGTTCACCTAAATTTAAACTTTTTTGAAATTTGAAACCATCGTATAGATATTAAGCATATCTTGATTGAAAATTTTAATTCATGAGTGCAGATGAATTTAAACCGTTTGACGTTATGATTTTAGTAATATCAAATATATCCAATTGTTCAATAGCCTGTTGTTTAAGTATCTCAAATATATATTATTACAACTGATTTTTTCTTTGTTAGTAGTTGTTAGAATATATTCCCACTGTTTAACAATATAAAAACATGCTAACATTTCATGTATTCTCCACCATCTATTTATTTCAGATAAGGATTGTAAACAAAGTGACATATATACCAGTATGGTAAATTATTTTACCTTAAGCTTAGTTTGACGTGTTATTCATATATTTATATCCAAATGAATTCACAAACATGCATGCTTATTTTGCTCATCTGATTCACGTTACTATTGTCATGAATAAGTTAAAGGCAATTCATTTTCTAGATCCAAAATGTTTATGCATTTGGTCTAATTACTTATTTTCAGTACATAAACAAAGATAAGCGATTTCCTTCATCTTTGAATTGTCTATATTCCTATATTGTTGCAGGTCATTGTAGCTTGCTGGTCATTCATATATTCCTATATTCATTTATTTATATTATCAAGTCCATATTCTCATGTATTAATTAAATAAAATTAAACAGTAATGAGAATTTGATTGGATATAATAACCTGTTCCACGTGAAAAAAAAATGTAGAGATGGGTATCACACGTGCATATAACTGTAGAACTAACTAGAATCAACAGTAATATCATTTTGCTTTATTGTAACTTGTAACTGCTTTAAAAGTCAAACTTAACTAAAGGTTGATATTTAAAAAGTAATCATGCAGTTTGAAAGTAGTATTAACAGCTAAAAAAATAGAGGTTCACAACAATACTTACTCTAAATATCCATCGCCTTTTTATTTCTTTTTTCAAATAAGAAGTGATCAAATAAGAAGTGTCTTACTAAAAGATGAAATCCAACAAGAAGTCATGCCCTTCCTTTTCAATTGCAGCGATCAAATTACGTAGAAGTGTTGATTTTTATTCTTTATTTATTTTTCAATATATTTTTATTTCAAAATAATAGATGAATGAAAGATATTATTCAAAATACTACACAACTTGGCATGGCCCCCTTCTTGTTGCAATTTGCTGTATCAAATAAAGGACTGCCACAGCCATTGTTTCTAGATGTATATTGATAAGTGGTGTTGCTTGTATCATTGTATCTTGCGGGTTCGTGATATAAAAGACTTGTATGAATTATCTATATTCCTATATTGTTGTTTACAGGATACAGTGGATAATAAGCAATAATAATGTATACTGAAAACGCAGAATGATGAGGTGGGTGAGAAAAAAACAATTATTTGCAGAACCCGTTGTGGCTATTGTGATGTTACGTACTAGACATTCGGTTTTGATACACAAAGGGAAGGCAATTAAAATACCTCTATCAAATATAACAGTGCATGGAAATACAAAGTAGGATAAGATAACGGAAGGGGAATGAGTAGTTCGTACATTACAAATCCCTTGCATCGATTTTTAACAAACTCAAAAGAGTGAAATCTAAACTCAAAAAATGGAACAAAGAGGACCAGAATTCCCAAAACAATGTGGACGCATTAAGAAAAGAATTAGATAGAACTGATTACCCACCCAAATGATGAACAGACTACTTAGTTGTATACACAACAAGTTGATAAATTAACAAGTGCGCTAAATAGGCAGGCGACAAAAATCAATATGCGATTACAAGCAAAACCCTAATTAACAAAAATAAATCATACGACTCATCAAAGTATTCGCATTTAACCAAGATATTATTAGCTTGAAGAACAAGATAACCAAGAAACAAAAGTGAAATTACCTCATTTTTGATGATTTCGGGATAAATTTGATGAAGATGACAGAATCGCTCAGATGGAAATTACTGGATATCGCGGCCGCAGAAAAAGATAGGGTTTCGCGTCTGTTTGTTTTGGGTTTGGATTTTGAATTTTCAGCGTTCTCATTTTGGGCCAAAACTGAGAAAAAAAACTAGTTTTCAATTTTATGTGTTAAGCCCATTTTGAAAAATAGTTATTTTTAAAAATGAATTTTACAAAATGATAAAGCAAACGGGTTTTCATCATTTTTCAAAATTGAAAATTGAAAATACTCCGAAAATGGGTAACCAAACAGGGCCTAATTTTCCAGGATGAAACTAAAGATTTCCTAAAAAAATACAATGCTCCAAATTAATTTCTAACCCTATAAACTAACACCTAAGCAAACCCTAATTTCATTAAAAATCTTAGTGCATACTGGAACTTTGCCAAAATTTCTTTTCTCCACTTATAAAATTTCTTTCAAAAACAAATTAAAATCAAAGTAAGAGAGCACCAATAAATCGGTTGAAGGAAGGGGCAAGCTAACGATTGACAATTCTCCGACGGAGTTTAGAGCTAGAGCTTGGATCCGAGGTGAGTGGGAACAAGTTTAATAAGTTTATTATTTATGGTTAATTATAACCTGTTCTATTTCATCTATGATGTCAGTAATTAAATTGCAAATCTCAATTGTTTAAATCTAAAGTTGAATTAGAAATTGGAAATGTATAAATTTGTTATTCTGATTTTATCCCAAGGTAAGCCCCTCTTATTATTGAATTAACACTCTAAAATTGATCAATCCTAAATTAAACTATTAAATGTAAACTGTATAAATCTATGAATTTGAAATAAATAAAAAGCAGGGTAAACAGCAAAGAATGGTAACTGTAAACTGATGCTTAGGGTTCACTCAGTAAGTTAAAATTGATGAAATAAATAATTAATTAAATGATAAAATCCAAAATTTTGCACTGCGACCATTCGACAGTTCACTTTGAGCAGTCGATCGGTTAAAGGCTGAAATGCATAAACTGAACCTCAGCCTGAGGCCCAGGTTAAAATATAAACTATTAATTATATGTATAAGTACATTTTATACATATGTGTGGATGTTAGGGATAGTTGGGAAACTACTTCCCTATGAGATGACACAAGGATTGCAGGGTTGGGTAAATGTACTTTACCCAATGAAGGCGATTCTATCGCAAATGGCACTTACAAGAGGTTATACGGTGGACAAGCAACACTAACCGATGCATAATGAAGTGTGTGGGCTCGGCACAATGGGACTCCTTGGTATTCACGATTCTGACACGGTGTGATACTGTGTTGTAGATGGATCCCGACACGTGCAATAAGAGGTGTATACTACGATCGAGAGTAGGACACGGATGCAAACAATGAGACACACCAACGAGTTGGCATTGCGGGCCCTCCCTCGATGTGTAGTTGAGTTACGTGCAGTCATTGTTATCGGAAATTTATTCCTATGTAGATCTAGTAGCGGTGTTTCTATATTGAGTAGCTAGCTGTGTTTCCATATCGAGTGGCTTTAGTAGTGATATTTCCATATTGAGTAGCTCTAGTAGTGGTGTTTCCATATTGAGTAGCTCTAGTACCGGTGTTTCCATATCGAGTAGCTCTAGTTGTGGTGTTTTCATTTTGAGTAGCTCTAGGAGCTATGGCTGATCGTTAGTTATTGAGGTTTGATCCATAGTTCGATCCTTGTAGTAGCCTACAAAAGTTGAAGTGTAGGTGTGTGCTGGATAAAAACCCTTAAATAATGGACCCTAGGAATACATGGACAGTTGTAGGACACCCTAGGAAACTTGGAGTAGGATTAAATTCAATTGTACATGTTCACACTATATTAAACCTGTACTCATTCATCAAGCTTTTGTTTAACCCACCTTTTTTCTTTTCTTTTCCCTACCACAGAAGGACAAGGCGGTAGGTGATTTGGCCTGATTTTCGTACGTGGAGAGGCGATCTCATCATAGGAGTTACTTTTCCATTACTTTCTCTCCATGTCTATGTCTATTTTATCAGTACTTAGTATTTCTTTTATCGACTTTAAGTGGTATTTCCATGTACTCTGTATATGACTACGTACTTTTGACCTAAGACCGTGTTTTGGGATATCTTCTGAGATGGATGTTTTCAGTATTTATATTTTGTTACTTCCGTTGTGAGTTATGAAAGTTAGTATATCTTAGATCATGTATGTTCACTATTAGTCTTTATAACGTTATAAAAACCCAATAGCTTGTACTTCTTGGCACCGACGCGAGCCCGAAAGTCACACTAGACTTTGGATCGGTGTGTCGAGGGGTACGGGTTGTCACGTTTGGTATCAGAGCATAGGTTTTGTAACAACCTGCCTCAAAACAGCGCTAAATCCCAACCCAGAAAGAGCCTATCGGAACTTAGAACCATTCCAAGGTTGGCTGTTAGTTGAAAAAAATCGAAACAATACATAGTACACGGAGCTATCTATCTATACTTTCATAATCTCACGGCGGAATGGGATAAATTATAACTTCAGAATCAAATACCATTTTCATAAAAGAAAACCATTTTAGAAACATAACATGTTATTAGCAAATATTAAAACATGTCCACATGTATCCTCCATAGTACATTCAAAATAACACAACTGTCTAAACTGTGTACAATAAAATATTTAAAAGCATAAATAGGTAGATTACTGCCACAAGTCATCATCTCCACCTTCACCTCTTAAATCAGCATTGTCTCTTCTACCTTGCGTGTTGTGAAGAGTGGGTCAGAACAACAAATGTCTGGTGAATGAGAATATCAGGCTTTACCATAATTATATATGGACAGTATCATTTAGATAAGAAAATATGGCTTACGTATTTAAAACTAAACCATACTAATAACTATAACTATAAGCCCAAAGACCCTTCTAGTCCAATTCCAAAATTAATGCAACTACCATTTATGATGCAAGAGAAAGCATCCAAATCACTTATTACCTTTTATTGAGGATAGACAGACCCTAACCATTTAATGCCTATAAAATAGACAATTCCCATCATTTAATACCTAACCCATTTCCTGTAACAACCCGCATATTTTACGATTGTATATTTAAATGTTTTATTTAAATATAGCATCGTTAATCGGATTAAAGTTCGAAATGTTACTTTTTGTAAACAGTCGAATTAGGACTTGAGACCACTTCCATTGAGTCCAAAATGGCGTTTACAACTTTTTGAGTATAATCATCGGTATGTTTGGAGTTGAGTAGAATTTGATATTTTTTTACTTTGGTTTTGGGCTTGGGTTTGGGTTTCAGCCCACTAACCCAACTCATCTTATATCCTAATTCCACCCCCTCTCCTCTTCATTCATTCTATTATTTTCCTAACACTTCAATCTTTAGTAAAAATGGGGGAAGAGATTGGAAACTAAAATCCTAAGCCCTAGTTTCCTTTGCAAATTCAAGTTCTAGCTCCAAAAAAGCTTAGGTAAGCATCCTCTTCTTCTTCTCCATCTTAATCTCTCTCCAATTTCAGAAATTTCCTATAACCTAACTTAGGAAATATTGCTTTTAATCTTAGATTGGAGCTTCTAGAGTTGAAGTTGAAGTGTGGTTGATCTTTCTTTTGATTTCAAAGCTTCTCATTTGTTGTTTTGGGTTGAAAAGGTGAGTTCTTTAACTCACATCTACGTCTATAACTATCATTGTTGTTAGGTATGAATTCCTAACATTTGTGCATATTCATTTGCTTTTGATTTGAATTGATTTGGTGAATTTTCAAAATTTTAGTGTTTTGGTCCAATTTTATGAAAAATCCTTCTATGGATGTTTGGACATGTTGTTTGGGGTGTATCGAAGAGCCTATAAGGCTGGGTTGTCGCTGGGCATAATTCCCTAGCCTCCATCGCTCGTCCGATCGCCTTCGGTTTGGATTTTCGCCCTTTTTGGGCTAGGCTGATTTTTGTCTACCAGGAAATTTCAGACGTCTGGATTGAATTCCAAACGTCTGGTGCAAATTCAGACGTCTGGATTGGAAATCCAAACGTCTGGAATTGGTCCCTGGAAAACGCAAAAAGGCAAAGACAAAATCCAGATGTCTGGAAATCCATTCAGACGTCTGGTTAGTGGTTCAGACGTCTGGTTGGTAATTTCAGACGTCTGAAATGTGCAGTTTTTCCTATTTTGGGCCAGAACCTAGGGCCAGACGTCTGGATCAACCCCCCAGACGTTTGGAACTGTTCAGTTTTGCCTATTTGCCTTTTTTGAGTGAATTTCCAATGTTTATTGATTTTTGTTGATCCGATTAGTTGTTATCACTTTTATCGACTTTGATGACTTCTTTCTTTAGATTGTTGGGAATATCCATTTGATGGATTTGATATCGATTTTTATGGTTTTGATTCACGTCGTCGAATGTGAATTTTTGGTTGATCGATTGTTTCTACAATCGTTTTCTGTGATTTGTCACTTTAAAATACAAAGGTTTCGATACTAGTAGTAAATACTAAAACTCTTTCACTAAAACGATTTCGACACTATTTAAAATATAAAGCTCGCTTTTAAAACTGTTTTCCAATCTATTAGTATATACCAACCTTTACCTCATTCGTATGAGAAATCTAATTAAACGGCTTAGCAAAATAAGTGGTATGAAACGCTTGCGTTTACTTCGTCGGTTAATTCTTGGACTTGTTCGATTGAACTCTCGTGAAAATTTTCGAGTGGAAATCTACAATTTGTTCGTAAATATTTAAGTTAAGCTAGTGGTTATGGGACATGAAGCTAAACACTTATATTTACTAGCTTAGTGTAATTTACACTTATTTTCGAGTGGAAGTCTACAATTTGTTCGTAAATATTTAAGTTAAGCTAGTGGTTATGGGACATGAAGCTAAACTCTTATATTTACTAGTTTAGTGTAATTTACACTTGTCGATCAATGATGATCATTTTGAGATTTAGACTAGCGATGTGCGATGTCTTTTATTTGTGTGGGAACTAAACCCCATTTGTGGAGCTTCGGCTCAAATTTGGTGGGGTAGCGACCCATGGTCTTCGGGCCGATTGTGGAGCTTCGACTCAAATTGGTGGGGTAGTGACCCATGGTCTTCGGGCCGTTTGTGGAGTTTCAGCTCAAACTTGATGGTTAGCGACCATGGAATAGCGTTTCGTTTGTGACACACGTGTTGGGGAGTTTTCATGCTCCCGTTTGTGATAGGCCTTCCCCTTTTTGTGATTTCTGGATTTCTAGTTGATGATTTCTAGTATTTGTGTTTTACCAATTTTTGCGATTGGCATTGATATGTTTGTCAATATTTGTGTTTTGGTGAATAATTTAAAGAATATGACATTCTTTTTAGTGTTTGAGAATATTTGAGATATTGTATGATTTTTGTTGTTACCTTATGTATACTTGTCACAATATGACATTTTTGTTATCATACGTTTTTGGCATATCTCTTATCCTATCTCATTTTATATGATATTTATAGCTAGATTGATCCATTTATTATTTTCTTCTTAAACAATACTCGGGTCAGACCGAGGTATTTCAGGTGCTTCTGCTTGAATTCTTATCAGGGTTCGTCACCTGACTTTTGGCTAACTACTTTAGCTTAGTAGTTTTTGTTATTATACATTAGAGACTCTTTGATGTATACTTATTCTTTTGTCTAGCACTTGTATCTATTCTTTTGTGATGTACTGGATCTAGTTTGACCACTACTTTGATGTACACTTTTATGTGATATATTCATATCTGTTTCCGCCTTAGTGATATGAATATCTGTGACTGATTTGTGTTATGCTTATTTCTGTATTTGTTTCTGAAGGCCTCATAGCCACTGTGTGGAAGCTTTGAGTTTGTATTAGATATGTCGGATTTCCTCTTGAAATGAAATGTAAGTTACATTATCTGACATATCAGTACTCGCACAAAGCAATTACAAAAATGGTCGCTCCTCAACAGCCTTATTCTTCGTGCTAGTTAACGGCTTTACCCCGTAGTGTCCTTGGCTAGTGTGAGTATAGAGGTGGGGCATCACATTTCCAGTCCATTTCCAAATTCTAACGCAACTATCGTTAACAATGCAAGAGAGAGCGCTTCCAAACCACTTAATACCTTTTTATTAAGAGTTAGGTAGACTTTGACCATTTAATACCTATAAAAATAGGCAAGTGTGCGTCATTTACTACCTAACCCAAGGCGGTCCCTACATGGTTCTCATTAACTGACATCATAAGAAATCCCACCGGGTCACTTAATACTTCTCCCAAAGGAAAGAGGCGGACCCCACAATAGTCACTTAATACCTCTAAACCCGAAGCAGACCCCTCTAAAGTTCCTCCTACTGTCCCAACAATGTAATTATGACCTATAACCTAAACTATGACATCTCAGATTAATCCGACTATTCGTAGGAACTGGTAGCCAGATTTCCTGGGCAGATTGAGCCTACAGAATTGGGACTAACTACATCCACTAGGTTTATTTATTGTAGACGATGTCCCACATCAGTCCCCATAGTTACAGTGCTAGTAGCCAGATTTAACTAGGCATACTTCTATGTAACTTTAGACTGATCTCGCATCCCTTCAACTTAGTCATGCTTCATATATATAGACACACACACACACCCCAATTGTATATATACACTATCCTACACAATTAATAATTAAGGCCATATAAGCTAACCCTTTATTACGTTAATTATGGATTAATTCTCATAATTATCATTATTTACCTTCCTACGAAATTAATACTATTTACTACCATATTAATTCTAATCAATACGCTATAATCATTATGTTATTAACTTTAATAATCAATATGTTAATATTATATATATTGTTACAAAATGAAGAAGAGAAAGTGAATACGAATTAACTATTCCTCTCAATTAACAAAGCAGAGAATACAAGAGTATATATACAAACAGTACAGCCTAATAGCCACAAAGCCCCAAAGCAAAAGTACCAGCCCAGTCGAAACAAGTAACATAAACACACCAAATGAAACAAAGCTAAAAAGACACACAACACAACTAACCAGCAACTAATCAGTAAAACCTTTTCAACATATATGAACGAGATTCGAGTAAAATATCTCTAATCGCACGCAAAGAAACCGCTAATTAATTTAAATGTCAAACTCATACAAGCCCCAAACTCCAAACAAAAATATAGTCAATATCCTTAGCCAACAACAGACTCATATACAAAAAGGAATAATACCAAACTCATCTCATATTAACATAGTAGAATTATCTCCTCTAATTCAAGGATTTTTTTTTTATAATTTAGATCTTTTACATTCTATTCAACTTTTACAGATAACAACTTGAAGTGAAAAAGAGTCCATACATGTTTAATTTACAGAAATAGGTAGTGCAAACTACAATATAATAAAATTCATACTTTGCACACCATTACTAACTTTATTTACTTGTAGAACCCTTTTACTACTACAAGTGAAATCAAAAGAAATAAAGTGGAACATATTATAAATTATCTAATAATTACAGATCTAATTCTACTATGTTAATACAAATAATTGAAATTCCGACGTATTCAAGGATTGACATTTCTTTAGGGAAATTCTAGGGGTTTTAAATGTTATTATTTCGTTTATCAAAATTTCCCAAGGCATAAATAAATCCAAATAAACACTAATCAATCACAAAAATGTGAAAAGCCTGATATTTCCACTCATAGAGAATTGTCTGCTTCTTAACAGGATTTGATTCCACCTTGCCTAATTCCCTTTTGGATCTCACTCTTTTGGAATATATAAAAAAAAGTGAGTGAATTGTATATAGGAATTGGATCTAGAATCAGAAACTAGAAAGGAATAAAATTAAAAATCAAAAGAATTAAATATCTAAACCTCTTACCTGAAAACCCTAACTGATTCTGAAATTTAAAGAAGAAGAAGAAGAAGATGAGATCTGATTTATACTGCTTTCAAATCTCTGTTAGATCTTCCCCTTTTTGAACATACAACAAATGGATTATATATAGATTAGATTAAAATAAGAACTAAAAAGGAGAAGGATTGGGGAATTTAATTAAATTAATGATTAGCTAGAATTCCTTACCTTAAATCTTACTGTTTCTAAAAACCTAGAGGGAACTAATTTGACAGAGCTTCGTTGTTGCTTTTAGACTTTTATGAAGAAAAGTGAGGGGTCTAAGGTTCCATTTATAGAGGTGAGAAGACACTAGAACCATCAGATTTAAATAGTAAAATCCATGTCATTCAGGCTTAAGGTTTCCCTAGCCGTTGGCCACTCACCGGTCGGCCACTGATTTTCTTCCGTTTTTATTTTTATTTATTACTTAATTTACTTTATACGTTACCTTTAATTTTGATGCTTAATTAAATGTTAAGTAACGCTTAACATTAATTATTTAAATTCAAATTTTAAACTTTTCAAAATTAAAACATTTAAAATTTTACATTCAAACTCTTTTGTATTATTTAAATTTGAAAACTGCAAATGTCCAAAAACTTCTTTGTTTGAACTCCGATTTTAACATATTATATATGGAAATTGATTAGAAAATCGCCATAGAAGCAATAGTGTAACTTCAGTGACCAAACTCCAACATTTAGAGAATTTCCATTTTTAGCCTTATTTTAATTATTAAATTTTATGGGGTGTTACATTCTCCCTCCTTAAAAAGTATTCTGCCCTCGAAATCACCAAGCGCAGATAGTGTAACGTGCACTCAACAACCATGTTATACAACCAAGTTATCTATAATAATCTACATAGCTATCTACTCAACCAAAATGCAATGTGGTTACGTATGCCATATATTATAGGTAAGCTCAATCAAAGCGTGAATGCAAGGTCGTGACATATAGGCATGTATGCAAGCATCCTAAATATACATAAAATTCTATATGAGTGTAAAAATAATGGTAAAAAGTGTGGCACCCACCTCTTACCATCCAATCTAGCAACCTCAATACAACCAAATACCTGTATTTTTGGAGAGAAAGGTTTACCAGAGAAAAGCACAGGATGAGAAACATTTATCTTTTCTTCGCTTTCCCATGTGCATTTCACTGGGTTATCTCCCCATTGAATACAGACCACCCCAATTTTCTTTGTTAGGAAGCCTCTTAATATCGTGCTCCACAATGCATGCAGTGGCATGGGAGCGATGGGCTCCGTTTCAACATCAATTAAGTGATCAGGCTCTACTATAGAGGCAATGTCATGCAGACATTTCCTCAAGTATGGAACATGAAAGACGTCATGGACTCTCGCTACCTAGTCCATAAGCTCCACCCAATAAGCAAGTTTCCCCACCCTCTCTAAAATCAAGAAAGGCCCAACGAACCTAGGTGTCAACTTCTCAGACGTACCAAACCTCATAACCTTTCTAAGAGGAGAAATCTTAATGAATACTATGTCCATAACTAGAAACTCCAATCCATTTCTTCACCTATCAGCATAGGACTCCTAACGGTCATGTACGACCTTCATTCTCCGCCTGAACACTTCTACTTTCTCCAAGGTCCTCCAAAATCCACGTTGCAAGCTCTCAACAAATCTTCTAAAATTCTTGTTCACCCATTTTCGTTTAAACATCGGTCTGCAGTTGGTAAGTGGTCTATGATTCAAATTCGTTTCCAAAGCAGATTGTAAAATCCTTAAAAATTCAGTAAAGAAGGATCTCTATCACTGACAATGTTAACTGGAACTCGATTAAGTTGCATCACTTCCTTAACATAAATCTAAGCTAAAGTTGTTGCATTCATATTACTTCTAACAGGAGTAAAATGAGCCAATCTACTATGATTTAAATAGCATCACTGTCTCTAGGCAAGCCATCTATAGAGTCCATCGATATATGCTCCCATATCCAAGTCGAAACCTCTAATGATAATGACAATCCTTTGGGCTTGGTTTTCTAAGCCTTAATCATTTGGCATGTCAAACATATAGAAACTTATTCCGCGACTCTTTTTACATCCTTGACCAATTAGAAAATTCTCTTTACCCTAACATCTTAACTCGTTCGCGATGAATGGTGGCCCTCCATAGTTTCAGTTTTGAAGCATTCTGATCTAATTTTCCTACTAACTTCCAATCTTACCCTCGGTTTATCGCTAGTTAATTGTCCTTATGAATTTTCCTCATTTACGATGTCCCTTCATAAAATCAACACATTAATAAACAAGGACATGTCTTATACCATATCGTACTCTTTTTCTAGAGGAGGCAAGTAGCAATTACAAATCAAAACCCTAAAAGAAAATTTTGCTGGACGTTGCCCTTAATCATCAACCGGTGTTAATGATGTTTGGGTCCTAACGCTCCTTTCCAATTTAAGAGGTACATTCCTAGAATGTCATTCCATCATTACCCACCTTCCTTAATTTTCCTTTTTAGTTCTAATAAATATCCATTACTCATAATAATTGGTCACTACTATCAAAATTGACTGTCTTTAGTCTATCCTTATTTAATCTCTTTCAATCTATTACCAATTTCAAAATTCGCTTAATATGAGTATTCACTTGCTCCATAGTTACCATATTGGTTTCCTTAAACAGTCACATGTTTAATTCTTTTTTATTTTCTATTAATTACAAATTTGTTGCCCATTAAATCTGTAATTAATGTCCATAAATCTTAGTCCTATAATTACTACACTATTTATTATTAATATTAATATTGTTGTAAATTACGGTATTTATATATTCTTGTTTTTAATTACTAATTTCTAAACTAGGACATTCATTTCCATATTTGTTTTATCAAAGCCATCCTTCCAAATAGGATTACTGCTAAAAATTTTCGCAAATTAATCATAAAGGATATTTTTGCTTTGTTTGAAGTTACAAGGGATCATTTCTTTTCTTTTATATAAATAGACAGTGTAAACTACAGAAAAGAATATCAATATCTTACACATCTCTTTTCATTTCTGGTATATCCTTTGTTAATTCAAACGGCGCATTTTTATACATATTTTGAGATCGGATAATTTATGGAAATTACACAGAACATGCTCCAAATAAATTAAAACATAGAGATTCACAATCGAAGTCAAAATGGCAACCTAATTTACAAACCAATTATAGATCTAGAATATCTTTACACTTTACCAACATTCTACAAATAAATGTTTGAGACTGATTTTAAATTTCCAGATCAGGTCGTACATACCATTCTTATTTTAGACATATCATAAAACCTTTAATTCTTTCTTACCTAGATAGCGATCCCTATCTACTCCACAACATATAAACTTAGAAACCTGCATTCCGCAAGCATGTGACATTTTGAAATTCAAACTTGCAAATGAATTCCACATCTTGAAAGAAAACGTTTATGCATACGATTACATATGCACGCCCAGGTGGGCCTGCATTTAACCACAATATGCATGCATTTTTATTTGTACCTGTGGAAGTAGATTTGATAGTAGCATCCCCACATTTGAACGCCGCCTAGGCAGAAACCGCTATTTGTTTTGTTCTGACTGCAATAACTTCTTCATACTAACTCGGAATCAGGCAAAACTTCAACCGATGAATTCCTACCTAAATTACAGACAATATGATACACTCGGATACTTCATCTTGTGAACGCACACTGTAATTCTCCAAGGGGACTGACAGTTTACTTAGAAAATAACATGGCACAACATCCTAATATTTGAACTCCGCCTAGTGCAGAAGCCGCTATTTTTTTTATTCAGACTGTTATATTTTCTTCATTGTAACTTGGAATCCGGCGAGACTTCGATAGATTAACTCCCACCTAAATTACGGACAATATGAAACACTCAGATACTTCATCTTATGAACGCACACTGTAGTTCTCCATGGGGACTGACAGTTGTACTTAGAAAATAACAGGCTAACACATCCCCATATTTCAACTACGTCTAGTGCAGAAGCCGCTATTTTTTTTGTTCAGACTGCAATAACTTCTTCATACTAACTCGGAATTAGGCGATACTTCGAACGATGAACTCTCCCACCTAAATTACGGACAATACGGTATAGTTGGGTACTTCATCTTGTGAACGCACACTGTAGTACTCCATGGTGACTGACAGTTGTACTTAGAAAATAACATGCTATATCCCCACTTCAACCCTCACTGTAGTTCTCCATGGTGACTAATAGTTATACTTAGAAAATAACAGACTACATCCCCATATTTGAACTCCGCCTAGTGCAGAAGCCTCTATTTTTTTTGTTCAGACTGCAATAACTTCTTCATACTAATTTGGAATCCGGCGAGACTTCGACCGATTAACTCCCACCTAAATTACGGACAGTATGGAACACTCAGATACTTCATCCTCTGAAAGCACATTGTAGTTCTCCATAGAGATTGACAGTTGTACTTAGAAAATAACAGGCTACCACATCCCCGTATTTGAACTCCGCCTAGTGCAGAAGTCGCTATTTTTTTATTCAGACTGCTATATTTTTTTCATACTAACTCGGAATCCGGCGAGACTTCGACAGATTAACTCCCACCCAAATTACGAACAATATGGAACACTCGGATACTTCATTTTCTGAACGCACACTGTAGTTCTCCATGAGAACTGACAGTTGTACTTAGAAAATAACAGGCTACCACATCCCCATATTTGAACTCCGCCTAGTGCAGAAGCCGCTCTTTTTTTTGTTCACACTGCAATAACTTCTTCATACTAATTCTGAATCTAGTGAAACTTCGACCAATTAACTCCCACCTAAATTACGGACAATATGGAACACTCGAATACTTCATCTTGTGAACACATGCTGTAGTTCTTCATGGGCACTGACAGTTGTACTTAAAAAATAACAGGATACCACATCCCCATATTTGAACTCCGCCTAGTACAGAAGCCGCTATTTTTTTTGTTCAGACTGCAATATTTTCTTCATACTAACTCGGAATCCGGTGAGACTTCGACCGATTAACTACCACCTAAATTACGGACAATATGAAACACTTGGATACTTCATCTTGTGAACGTACACTGTAGTTCTCCATGTGGACTGATAGTTGTACTTAGAAAATAACAGGCTACCACATCCCCATATTTGAACTCCGCCTAGTGCAGAAGCCGCTATTTTTTTTGTTCAAAGTGCAATAACTTCTTCATACTAATTCAGAATCCGGTGAGACTTCGACCAATTAACTCCCACCCAAATTACGGACAATATGGAACACTCGGATACTTCATCTTATGAACGCACACTGTAGTTCTCCATGGGCACTGACAGTTGTACTAAGAAAATAACAGGATATCACATCCCCATATTTGAACTCCGCCTAGTGCAGAAACCGCTATTTTTTTGTTCAGACTGCAATATTTTCTTCATACTAACTCGGAATCCGGCGAGACTTCGACCGATTAACTCCCACCTAAATTATGGACAATATGAAACACTCGGATACTCCATCTTGTGAACGTACACTATAGTTCTCCATGGGGACTGACAGTTGTACTTAGAAAATAACAGGATACCACATCCCCGTATTTGAACTCCGCCTAGTGCAGAAGCCGCTATTTTTTTTGTTCAGACTGCAATATTTTCTTCATACTAACTCGGAATCCGGCTAGACTTCGACCGATTAACTCCCACCTAAATTACGGACAATATGAAACACTCAGATACTTCATCTTGTGAACGTACACTGTAGTTCTCCATGGGGACTGACAGTTGTACTTAGAAAATAACAGGCTACCACATCCCCATATTTGAACTCCGCCTAGTGAAGAAGCCGCTATTTTTTTTGTTCAAACTGCAATAACTTCTTCATACTAATTCAAAATCCGGTGAGACTTCGACCAATTAACTCCCACCTAAATTACGAACAATATGGAACACTCGGATACTTCATCTTGTGAACGCACACTATAATTCTCCATGGGCACTGACAGTTGTACTTAGAAAATAACAGGATACCACATTCCCATATTTGAACTCCGCCTAGTGCAGAAGCCGCTATTTTTTTTGTTCAGACTGCAATATTTTCTTCATACTAACTCGGAATCTGGCGAGACTTCGATTGATTAACTCCCACCTAAATTAAGGACAATATGAAACACTCGGATACTTCATCTTATGAACGTACACTGTAGTTCTCCATGAGGACTGACAGTTGTACTTAGAAAATAACAGGCTACCACATCCCCTTATTTGAACTCCGCCTAGTGTAGAAGCCGCTATTTTTTTTGTTCAAACTGCAATAACTTCTTCATACTAATTCAAAATCCGGTGAGACTTCGACCAATTAACTCCCACCTAAATTACGGACAATATGGAACACTCGGATACTTCATCTTGTGAACGCACACTGTAGTTCTCCATGGGCACTGACAGTTGTACTTAGAAAATAACAGGATAACACATCCCCATATTTGAACTCCGCATAGTGTAGAAGCCGCTATTTTTTTGTTCAGACTGCAATATTTTCTTCATACTAACTCGGAATCCGGCGAGACTTCGACCGATTAACTCCCACCTAAATTACGGACAATATGAAACACTCGGATACCTCATCTTGTGAACGTACACTATAGTTCTCCATGGGGACTGACAGTTGTACTTAGAAAATAACAGGCTACCACATTCCCATATTTGAACTCCGCCTAGTGCAGAAGCCGCTATTTTTTTTGTTCAAAGTGCAATAACTTCTTCATACTAATTCAGAATCCGGTGAGACTTCGACCAATTAACTCCCACCAAAATTACGGACAATATGGAACACTCGGATACTTCATCTTGTGAACGCACACTGTAGTTCTCCATGAGGACTGACAGTTGTACTTAGAAACTAACAGGCTACCACATCCCCATATTTGAACTCCGCCTAGTGCAGAAGGCGCTATTTTTTTTTGTTCAAACTGCAATAACTTCTTCATATTAATTCAGAATCCGGTGAGACTTCGACCAATTAACTCCAACCTAAATTACGGACAATATGAAACACTCGGATACTTCATCTTGCGAACGCACACTGTAGTTCTCCATGGGCACTGACAGTTGTACTTAGAAAATAACAAGATACCACATCCCCATATTTGAACTCTGCCTAGTGTAGAAGCCGCTATTTTTTTTGTTCAGACTGCAATATTTTCTTCATACTAACTCGGAATCCGGCGAGACTTCGACCGATTAACTCCCACCTAAATTACGGACAATATGAAACACTCGGATACTTCATCTTGTGAACGTACACTGTAGTTCTCCATGGGGACTGACAGTTGTACTTAGAAAATAACAGGCTACCACATCCCCATATTTGAACTCCGCCTAATGCAGAAGCCGCTATTTTTTTTGTTCAAACTGCAATAACTTCTTCATACTAATTCAAAATTCGGTGAGACTTCGACCAATTAACTCCCACCTAAATTACGGACAATATGGAACACTCGAATACTTCATCTTGTGAACGCACACTGTAGTTCTCCATGGGCACTGACAGTTGTACTTATAAAATAACAGGATAACACATCCCCATATTTGAACTCCGCATAGTGCAGAAGCCGCTATTTTTTTTGTTCAGACTGCAATATTTTCTTCATACTAACTCGGAATCCGGCGAGACTTCGACCGATTAACTCCCACCTAAATTACGGACAATATGAAACACTCGGATACTTCATCTTGTGAACGTACACTATAGTTCTCCATGGGGACTGACAGTTGTACTTAGAAAATAACAGGCTACCATATCCCCATATTTGAACTCCGCCTAGTGTAGAAGCCACTACTTTTTTGTTCAAAGTGCAATAACTTCTTCATGCTAATTCAGAATCCGGTGAGACTTCAACCAATTAACTCCCACCTAAATTACGGACAATATGGAACACTCGAATACTTCATCTTGTAAACGCACATTGTAGTTTTCCATGGGCACTGACAGTTGTACTTAGAAAATAACAGGATACCACATCCCTATATTTGAACTCCGCCTAGTGCAGAAGCCGCTAATTTTTTTGTTCAAACTGCAATATTTTCTTCATACTAACTCAGAATCCGGCGAGACTTCGACCGATTAACTCCCACCTAAATTATGGACAATATGAAACACTCGGATACTTCATCTTGTGAACGTACATTGTAGTTCTCCATGGGGACTGACAGTTGTACTTAGAAAATAACAGGCTACCACATCCCCATATTTGAACTCCACCTAGTGCAGAAGCCGCTATTTTTTTGTTCAGACTGCAATATTTTCTTCATACTAACTCGGAATCCGGCGAGACTTCGACCGATTAACTCCCACCTAAATTACGGACAATATGAAACACTCGGATACTTCATCTTGTGAACGTACACTGTAGTTCTCCATGGGGACTGACAGTTGTACTTAGAAAATAACAGGCTATATTCCCATATTTGAATACCGTTTCTCTATAAGATGTAAAAGGGTATATTTGGAATTTCAAAATGACACTGAGTAAATCTATTCAATGAATTCTCTTTATTAGTAGTAAAGATAAAGATTTCAAAAGGAATTTCCAACTTGCAAAACAGTTTGGGGAGTCGGATTATTAAAAATATCTAAATACCATATTTTATTTTACTCCATACATCTATTCCATTTTTATTAAACATTTGGACAAAACCTTCCAAAATTATTTGAACTCAACTTTTCACAATTTTCAAAACATCTACTTCTTTATTCTTAACCCCAAATTCAAAAATTGCTTAGTAAAATGATTTACCTTCTCAAATACTTTTATCTCAAAAAAATAACTTCTTTAAAAGTAGGGTCTTTAACCTAAAACATTAAAAACATAATTATTAAACCAAACTATCAAAAATTCAAAGAGGCTTGCTTAATTCCCAAAAAGAAGCAAAATAATTTCCCTCTTTCAAAAACTTTCTACATCAAAGATTTATTCCTTTGAAAGTTAGTTTTTTAGTTCAAAACATTCAAAAACATCTTCCATAACTTTAAACAATGTAAAGTAGAGTAGACAAGGTAAATTCTTATTCCCTCATTTTTCTATCTCATTCTCATCACTTCTCTCCTACATTGTCTCTAACTAGATCACTAATCATATTTTATAAGTTCCTAACACTATTCATATCCAAATCTCCCAATATTGCCTCTATTTACATTTCTCCTACTTTAATTGCTTCTATATCATTTTAGTCAAGTTCCATTTTATATTTTAAAAAGAATAATTTGAAAGAACTTCCAAATTTATGAAATAGGAAAAATCATTAAGTCCAACCTATGCTCTAATTTATATTTATTTCAAAAAGAAAAATCCCTTCATTGTAAAATCTTTATACCGAAAACTTTTTAACCCAACAAACTTTTAGACTAAGGATTTCAAAAATGAAAAACCCCTTTTTACCAAAAACCTTTTAGTCGGAACTTTTAACTCCATAACTTCTTTTTAAGTTATGATTTTCCAAATTTCCTTACTTTTTCAAAACAACCACTTCTTAATAAATCT
Organism: Allium fistulosum; assembly: GCA_030737815.1. Classification (NCBI taxonomy): domain Eukaryota; kingdom Viridiplantae; phylum Streptophyta; class Magnoliopsida; order Asparagales; family Amaryllidaceae; genus Allium; species Allium fistulosum. The sequence goes on along the minus strand of CM060904.1, from coordinate 202,189,351 downwards.
TTTGAAAAATCCATTCAAAACATTTCATAGAAGTTTCCAAAGAAAATCTTTTTATCAAATTCTATCACATAGGGTTAGGTTTTAAAAATTGACTTTAATTGTCCTCCCTATTACATTATCTTCTTCTATCATCCCTTACTTTCGAATGTTTACAACTATGCTGCCTTATAATATTTAGATATTGCCCAACATGTTTATCCGCTATTTTATAAATGTTGATCGTCCATAATAAATTATTATTATTTTAACCGAACAATATCAATAGGCATTTATTTATTCATTCCAATCTTTCCTATTATCTTTCTATAATTTCACTAATAATCTCTTTAATTGGTCCGTTCATATCCTTATTAAATTCTTGTAACTCCCTATCTATTTCATGTTTATTTCCTTATTAATCTTAGAGTTACAATCTCTTTTAAAAACATTCATAACAATACGACCTCCGCCCCATGAGTAATCGAAATAGGAGTATAATTTTAACACTATTTATTTTTTCAACTGGTAGTCACCTCGCCCATCCCTTTGGAATATGGTCGCGGCTTCTTCTATAGTTGGAATTTATAAAGTAAGTCCTAATTAAGCATACATATAAATATTTATATGTAGTATGGTTTTTGAAAAACATTTTCAAAAATAACAAATATGCCACTCATACGTATACATATCCCCATTGATTGGGCAACCTAGGCTCTGATATCAAATGCAATAACTCACCTCCAAACAGCCCTAAATCCCGACCCAGAAAGGGCCCATCGGAACTTAGAACCATTCCAAGGCTGGTTATTAGTTGATAAAAATTGAAACAGCTATCTATCTATACTTTTAAAATCTCACAGCGGAATGGAATAAAATATAATATTAGAAACAAGTACCTATTTCATGAAAGAAAACCATTCAGAAACATAACATGTTATTACCAACTGTTACATGTCCATATAAAGCCTCCATAGTACGATATTCTAAAATAACATAACTATCTAAACTGGGTACAATAAATAATTAAAAAGCATAAATAGATAGATAACTGCCGCAAGTCTTCATCTCCACCTTCATCCCTAAAATCAACATTGTCTCCTCTAACTATGTGTTGTAATGAGGAGTGGGTCAAAACAACAAATGTCTGGTGAATGAGAATATTAGGCTTTACCATAATTGTATTTGGACAGTATCACATAGATAAGAAAATATGTCTTACGTATTTAAAACTAAACCATACTAATAACTTTAACTATATGCCCAGAGGACCTTCCAGTCCAATTTTAAAATTAATGAAACTAACATTTCTGATGCAAGAGAAAGCATCCAAATCACTTAATACCTTTTATTGGGGATTAGGCAGACCCTAACCATTTAATATCTATAAAATAGGTAGGTCTCCATCATTTAATATCTAACCCATTTCCAATCCATTTCCAAATTCTAATGCAACTATCATTAACGATGCAAGAGAGAGAGCCTCCAAACCAATTAATACCATTTTATTAGGATTTAAGAAGACTCTGATCATTTAATACATATAAAAATAGGCAGGTCCCGTCATTTAATACCTAACCCAAGGCAGGTCCCTACATAGTTCTTACTAACTGACATCGTAAGAAATCCCATCAGGTCACTTAATACTTCTCCTAAAGGAAAGAGGCGGACCCTGCAATAGTAACTTGATACCACTAAAACTGACGTAGACCCCTTTAAAGAATCCTCCTACCGTATCAACAACGTAATTATGACCCATAACCCAAACCGTGTCATCTTAGATTAATCTGACTATTCATATGAACTGTTAGCCAGATTGCATGGGTAGATTTATCCTACAAAATTGGAACTAACCTCGGGTTCACTACAATTATTTATTATAGGCGATGTCCCACACCGGTCTCCAAAGTTACACTGCTGGTAGCCAGATTTAACCGGGCAGACTTCTATGTAACTTTAGACTAACCTCACATCCTTATAACATAGTCATACTTCATATATATACCAATTATATATACAGACTATCCTACACAATTAATAATTAGGCCATATAAGTTAACCCCTTATTACGCCTTTAATTATGGATTAATTCCCATATTTATTATTAACTACCTTCCTAAGAAATTAATACTATTTACTACCCTATTAATTATAGTCAATACATTCAATATGCTATAACCATTATGTTATTAACTTTAATAATCAATACCCTAATATTATATATATACGCATGAGATTCGAATAAAATATCTCTAATCACATGCAAAGAAACCACTAATTAATTTAATTGTCAAATCATACAAGTCCCAAACTCCAAAAAAATAGCTAATATTATTAGCCAACAACTGACTTGTATACAAAAAGGAATAATACCAAACTCATCTCATATATATTAACATAGTGGAAGTTACCTCCTTTAATTCAAGTAAAAAATTTCTTATAATTTAAATCTTTTATATTTTGTTCAACTTTTATGCATAGCACCTTAAAGTGAAAAAGGCTCCATACATGTTTAATTTACAGAAATAGGTAGTGAAAACTACAATATAATAAAATTCATACTTTGCGCACCATTTCTAACTTTATTTCCTTTTAGAACCCTTTTACTACTACAAGTGAAATAAAAATAAATAAAGTGAAATGGATTATAAATTATCTAAATCTCAATTACAGATCTGATCCGACTATGTTAATAAAAACAATTCAAATTCCAACATATTCAAGGATTAACACTTATTTAAGGAAATTCTGGGGTTTTAGATGTTATGTTTTCATTTACCAAAATTTCTCAAGGCATGCATCAAATTCAAATAAATACTATTCAATTACAAAAATGTGAAAAACTTGATATTTCCACTCACGGAGAATTGTCTGCTTTCTAACTAGATTTGGTTGCACCATGCCTAATTCCTTTTCAGATATGCCTCTTTTGGAATATATAACAAAGTGAATTGTATATAGGAATTAGATCTAGAATCAGAAACTTGAGAGGAATTGAATCAAATGAATTATATGTCTAAATCTCTTACCTTAAAACCCTAACGAATTCTGAATTCTAAAGAAGAAGAAGAAGATGGGATATGATTTATATCACTTCCAACACTTGGTTAGATCTTCCTTTTTTTGAACATACAACAAATGGATTGTATATAGATTAGATTAAAATTAGAAACTAGAGAGGAGAAGGATTGAGAATTTAACTAAATTAGAGATTAGAGTTCCTTACGAGAAATCTTACTGTTTCTGAAAACCTAAGGGGAAAGAATTTGATAGAGCTTCGCTGTTGCTTCCAGAATTTTATAAAGAAAATTAAGTGGTCTAGGGTTCTATTTATAGAGGTAAGAAGAAACCAAAACCGCCAAATTTAAATAATAAAATCCAAACTGTTCAGGCCTTAGGTTTTTCTAGCCACCAGCCACTCATCGGTCAATCGCTAGTACCCAAGCGGTCGGTCGGTATACTGGCAATCGACTGATCTTTAGTAGAAACATTTGATTTTCTTCCATTTTTATTTTTATTTATTACTTAATTTACTTTATACATTACCCTTATCTGATGCTTAGTTAAACGTTAAGTAACCCTTAATGTTAATTATTTAAATTCAAATTTTAGACTTTTAAAAATTCAATACTTAAATTTCAAATTTAAACTTGTCTGAATTACTTAAATTCAAAAACTTTAACTATCCATAACTTCTCTATTTGAACTTTGATTCTAACATATTATATATGGAAATTGATCGGAAAATCTCCATGGACGCAATGGTGCAACTTTTGTGATAAATTCCGACATTTACAGAATTTCCATTTTTGACCTTGTTTTAATTATTGAATTTCTTATTAAATTTTATGGGGTATTACAGGTTCAAAGTTCCTTAGGGATTAGGAGCATATTGAGAGAACATACTTGAAAAGTTTTTGAAAGTGATTTTAAAATGTTTTCCAAATTTTTTTAAAATGAGTTCCGAAAGTATTTATATATAGATAAAAATTTCAAAATTATATATCCTAATCTTACTTTTACTCATGCCTATTCTATCTCTTATTCATGCTTATACTGTTTGTGTAAAGTTACTAATAAATTTTTTAAAAGTCATAGATAGAAGGTAAGCGATCCCATTGGTTAGGCTTAGGCGACGCAATCGAGGTTCCAGGCATGAACGTTTTGATTTGATTCCATCAGTATCTTCAAGCATGAAGACAAACAGAGCTTAATCCCATGGAGAGAGTGATAGGTGCAGTTCCTACTCACCCATCTTCCGTAGATTTTGCTAACTTATGTAAGGATTTTGCTAGCCTTAGAGGAAAGCCTTATGTGGAGAATATGTCTTATACAGATTCAAGGACATGGATTTGTTATGCTGAGAGGATTTTTATGTTGATGTGTCTTGCTGATGAGATGAGGATACAGTTAGCTACTTGGCAACATGGTAAGGTTCTTAGTTAGTAGGAGGTAGTTGAGGCAGAGACCGAGGGATGAGAGATCACTTAGGGGGAGTTTCAAAGATGCTTTGAGATGAAGTTTATTTCTGGAGCTGAGGAAGGAGTACAGTTAGAGAAGTTTATCCACCTGAACCAAAAAGACATGTCAGTAAAGGAGCATTGTAGAAGGTGTGGCAAGACGGGACATTTCGCGAAGGAGTGCAGATTAGTGGGTTTGAATGTCAAGTGTTATAATTGCAATTAGTTTAGGTATATGAAGCATGAGTGTCCAGTACCTCTGAAGACCTCTACCCAGATAGTTACAGCACATGCACTAGATGCAGTACCGAGCTCGAGTATGCCACCCATTGTAGATAAGGAGAAGAAGGTCCTGATCAAAGGTGTGTTGACTTTATCTGGTTTATCTCTTCGCACTTTATTCGACACGAGGGCATCACACTTTTTATATCTAGTAGACTTGTGGATGAGTTATATCTATACATTAGCATAGTTATGGATCTTGTACTTATGTCTAACCCTATAGGAGGATCGACTTATTTGCCTATGGTATGTAGGAGTAATTATTTATTTTGGAGCTCAAGTTCGATTGCGATGCTTTTGTCTTAGGATTTTTTGTATTTGGGTTGATATTGGGCATGGATTGGATGATGATGTTTAGGGCTATATTGGATTGTGATAGGAAGGTTGTTAGGTTGAGTATGTGTAGCGGACGTAGCTTGGAGGTTTATTATGACCCCGGAGGATCGGTTATGTTGACCTACTTATATTCTTTAGACCTATCACACGACTAGCTAGATTCAGTGCTTATAGTTAGATATTACCTGTATGCTTTTTTCGAGGTTAATGGTCTCCTTCCCCGAGAGAGATCTAGTTTTGAATTTACCTTATAGAGAATGCCAGACTTGTTGCCTTAACCTTAAAGCATATGGCTCCGAAGGAGAGATGCAAGTTGAACATGCAAGTAAATGAGTTATTAGAGAAGGGCTTCATTAAGAGGAGCACTTCGAAGTAGGGAGCACCAGTCGTATTTGCCACTAAGGCAAATGGTTCTCTAAGACTTTGCATTGACTATAGGGGGCTGAATAAACTGACAAAAAAGAATCGATATCCACTGCCCTGTATCGATGATTTCTTTAATTAGTTGGTTGGAGCGAGGGTGTTCTCATATCTTGATTCAGCTACCAGATTCCATCGGTTACGAGTAGCTAAGGATAGTATCCAGAAGACTACCTTTCGTACACCCGACGGGCTTTATGAGTGGTTAATCATGCCCTTCGGACTGACTAATGCACCCACTTACTTCATTGATTTGATGAGCCAAGTTTTCAAAGGGTTACTTAACAAGTTCGTTGTGGTATTTGTGGATGATATTTTAGTTTCTTCGAAGGGCGAGGAGGAGAATGTGTTGCATTTAGAAGAAGTGGTCAATACACTCTGTGAACATAAGTTAAAGGAAAAGTTTTCAAAGTGTCACTTTTGGAAAGAGGGGGTATGCTTTTGGGGACACGTTGTCTTAGAAAGAGGGCTGGTGGTCGATCCCGGTAAAGTTGCAGCAATGCAAGATTGGCATGTGCCGAAAAATGCCATGGAAGTGAGGAGTTTTCTGGGTTTGGCGAGCTACTACTGGAAGTTTATTAAAGACTTCACGAAAACCTTCTCTCCTTTGACCCACCTCACCATGAAGAATTTAGTTTTATCATGGGACGCAAAGTGTGAGGATGCTTTTATTAAGCTAAAGGAGGCGTTGACTAGTGCACCTAATTTGGTATTGTTCAATGGTGCAAAGACATTCATAATATATATCGATGCATGTGGTACGGGGTTAGGCACAGTCTTGATGCAAAAAGGAAAGGCAGTGAGCTACGCTAGTCAAAGCTGAAGTTCCATGAGAGAAACTACCCTACCAATGATCTAGAGTTAGCGGCCATTGTCTTTGCGCTCAAGTCATAGAGACATTATCTTTTAGGAGAGCGATTTGAGCTGTATACGGATCATAAGTCTCTGAAGTATTTGTTCTCCCAAAGGAACTTGAATTTAAGGTAGCAAAGATGGAAGTAGTTTTCGGCATTACACGATTTCGATATCTTATATACTCAAGGCAAAGGCAATGTAGTGGATGGCACCTTGAGTAGACAACATGCAGCATTAAGTCCTTTGTTCTTAGAGTGGAGGCATTTGGATGTTATTTCTACATTTGATTTTCGACCATCTTTAGATACTACCCTAGGATTGTTAGCAACCTTGGATGTGCAGCCTACACTTATGGAACGTATTGGATCTAGTAGATATTTTTAAGAAGTTGAGTCATTTGAGGTGTTATGCCATTGACTCAAAGGGATTGTCACAAAGATATGGTAGACTATGTATTCCCGTTGTTAATGATTTGGTAAATATGGTACTAGTTAGGTCTCATCGTTCGAGGATGACCATTCATCATGGTTGAGACAAAATGTACCATGACATGAAGAGAGTCTTTTATTGGTTTGTTATAAGAAACATGTAGCGGAGTATGTAGCTTGATTATGACTTGTTAAAGGGTAAAGGTGGAGTAGAAAAGGCCAAGAGGTTTGCTACAGTCGTTGGATATTCCTCAGTGGAAGTTGGAGAGTATTTCTATGGATTTTGTTGATGGTTTTCCAAGGAGTAGAAAAGAAATAAGAGTATTTGGGTCATAGTCGATAGGCTGACTAAATGTGCTTATTTTATACCGGTTAGGAGTACGAGGACAGCGGCATATTTGGCGACTCTGTACGTAAACGAAGTCGTTAGGTTACACCGAGTTCCTACTAGCATGGTTTGCGATCGATATCCACTTTTCACCAGCGAGTTTTGGAGGAGTCTATAAAAGGCTTTAAGCATTGAGTTGAGCTTGAGTATCACTTATCATCGGCAAACAGACGGACATACGGAGAGAGTGAATCGGGTTTTGGAGGACTTTCTTCGAATGTGTCTGTGGGATTTTGGAGGCTCTTAGGAAGAACATTTTCCATGGTGGAGTTTACCTATAATAACAACTATCAGGAAAATATTGAGATGGCAGCATTTGAGGTGCTATAGGTTGACCTTGTAGATCACCATCGTGTTGGAAGGACACTACGTATAGGATTAATCTTGGGCTGGACATGGTGAGGAAGACATTGGAGAAAGTAGACTTGATCCGTAGAAGAATGAAAACTGTGTAAAATGGACATAAATCTTATGCTAATTGGAGATGTACGGAGTTAGAGTTTGCAGTGGGAGACATGGTGTTTGTGAAGGTCTCACCGCTTAGGCACATCATGTGGTTTGGTAGTTCGAGGAAGCTAGCATCGAAGTTCGTAGGACCTTTTCTATTACGAAGAGGATAGGAAAGTTGGCATATAGATTAGAGCTTCCTAAGAAGTTGGCGGGAGTACATGATGTCTTCTATGTGTCGCACTTGCGAAATTATTTACATGATTCAACTACCGTAGTCAAGTCGAGTCGGCTAGAGGAGGTTGAGAGGGAGTAACTTGCTTACCGTGCATCCACTTGTATTCTTGAGAATGGTACAAAGCGACCCTGTAAAAAAGGAATCAAACTTGTTAAGAACCAATGGGGAGACGATCCAGTGGAAAGTACAATGGAGCCTAAGGAGAAGATCCGAGCTACCCACCCACAACTCTTTTCTAGTAGGTTTCCAATTTAAGTTTAATAAGTAGAGGTTACTTAAGAAATAGGACTTAGCTTGGTGTAACCTTTAGGTAGAGACCATTGAATGGTAGGGATGGTTATAAACGTGTCATTAGGACACATTATGGATGATGGATGCTAGTCAATATATTTGTTGGATGGTTTATGTTACATGTTTAGGACAGTATATCCTCTATATAGTACACACACTCGTATCTTCTCTTGTTTTTGTTTATCTTGTTGAGAATTATGCATATGGACTGAATGGTTGCGCATACATGTAGAATTGCAAATATACTTACTTAGGATGTTACATACATTTTGGATTCATGGCATGAGTACTTGCATGATAGGAGATCGACTAGATCAAGAAACCGCCTGCTCTTTGCATTAGTATAGGTCCACGTGCATTTCATGCTTGCAAATATACATATTGCATAAGAAAATTTTATTAAGGACAATGATTGTCTATGGATGATGGATGAGTAGATGGTTGTAGCTATTGTTTGTTATGTATACTAGTTACATTTTTCCGTCCTTTGAGATTTTGAGGATGAAATCCTTTTAAGGAGAGAGAATGTAACACCTTGGAAATTTAGCGAAAAATTTAATAATAAAATTAAATTTAAAACAAACCAAGAGCTAAAATGAAATTTTCATAAACTTCGAATTTGGCTAAGAAACTTGTATCATTGCGTTCGTAGTGATTTTCTATTTGATCTAAGATGTTAGTAATTAAATTGCAAACCATAATTGTTTAAATTTGAAGTTGAATTAGAAATTGGAAATGCTATAAATCCTTTTAAGGGGATGAGTGGGAACAAGTTTAATAAGTTGCTTATTTAAAGTTAATTATAACATATTCTATTTGAACTAGGATATTTGTAATTAAATTGCAAACCCTAATTGTTTAAATTTGAAGTTGAATTAGAAACTGGAAATGCTATAAATTTGTTAATCTGATTTTAACCTAAGATAAACACCTCTTATTATTGAATTAACACCCATAAAATTGATTTATCCTAAGTTAAACTATTATATGTATACTGTACAAACCTATGAATTTGAAATAAATAAAAAGTAGGGTAAATTGCAAAGACTAGTCATTGTAAACTGATGCTTAGGGTTCACTCAGCAAGTCAAAATTGATGAAACAAATAAATAATTAAAATCGAACAACTAAAATGAGAAAACCCAAAATTTTACACTACGACCGGCCGACCATCGACTGCAAGTGGTCGACCGATATGGTGTAGTAGTCAACCAGTTAAAGATGAAATGCGTAATATGAACCTCGACTTGAGGCCCAAGTTAAATTATAAGCTATTAATTGTATGTATAAGTACATTGTATAGATATGTGTGGATGTTAGGGATAGTAGGGAAGCTAGTTCCCTATGTGATGACACTAGGACATTGTGGGGTTGAGTAAATGTACTTTACCCTATGGAGGGGATTCTATCGCAAATGGCACTCACAAGAGGTTCCGTGGTAGATGCACAACACTGACTAATGCCTGATGAAGTATGTGGGCCCAGCACAAAGGGACTCCTTGGTATTCACAATTCTGACGCAGTGTGATACTGTGTTGTAGATGGATCCCGGCACATGCAACAAGAGAAGTATACTATGATCGATAGGTGGACACAGATGCAGATGATGAGACACACATGCTAGTTGGCATTGTGGGCTCCCTTTCGATGCGTAGTTGGGCTACATGTAGTTAGTTATGGGAAATTTATTCCCATGTAGCTCTGGTAGCGGTGTTTCTATATTGAGTAGCTCTAGTAGAGGCATTTCCATATCAAGTAGCTTTAGTAGTGGTATCCCATATTAAGTAGCTCTAGTCATGATATTTCAATATCGAGTAGCTCTAGTAGTAGTGTTTCCATATCATATAGCTCTAGTGCAGTGTTTTCATTTTGAGTAGCTCTAGCAGTGGTGGCCAATCATTAGTCGTTGAGGTTCGATCCGTAGTTCAATCCTTATAATAGCCTACACAAGTTGTAGTGTAGGTGTGTGTTGATTAAAATCCCTTAAATAATGGATCCTTGGAATACATAGACACTTGTAGGACACCCTAGGACACTTATAGTAGGATTAAATTCTACTGCACATGATCATAATATATTAAACCTGTACTCATTCACCAGACTTTTGTTTGACCAACCCTTTTTCCTTTCTTTTACCTACCACGGGAAGATATGGTAGCAGGTGATTTGGCCTGATTTCAGTACGTGGAGAAGCAAGCTCATCATAGAAGTTACTTATCCATTATTTAATGTCCATGTATATGTCTATCTTATCAGTACTTAGTATTTGTTTTATCAGACTTTGAGTGGTATTTTTATGTACTCTGTATTTAACTACGTACTGTTTTTCTGAGACTGTGTTTTGGGATATTTTCTAAGATGGATATTTTAAATATTTATATTTTGTTCCTTCCGTTGTGAGTTCTGAAAGTGCAGTATATCTTATGTTAACAAGAAATCTTTTCAACAACCCCAGTGCTTTGATAAGACAATCTTATTTGGATGCAATCTTGTGGTTGGGATGATTCTCGCTTCAGAAATGTATCTTTTGACAAAATGTCTTAATCAAATTTATCTGGATGAAAAGAATAGTGAATTGCTATACCTTTCGACCTTGTCGAAAGGTTAATGAGGCTACTTCGACCCTTAGACTAGGTTGATAAAATATCAGATTGTCAAGACTTTCGACCTTGTCGAAAGGTTAAAGGGCAAGATCACACCAACCTTTCGACTAGATTGGAGTAGAAGAAGATAGCTAGCCCTATTTGACCTTGTCGAAAGGTTGTTAACAAGATCGCCCTAAGCTTTCGACTAGGCTGGAATAGAAATAAGTTGCCAAACCTTTCGACCTTGTCGAAAGGTGTGACAAGGCCTTTCCAGCCTTTTGACTAGGTTGATGTAATTCACGATCATTTAGCTTCCTGAAATTAGCAATTTTTCAAATTCCATCTCCACCAGGAGTTGAAAGCAGTTACGGTTAATGACTCCTACTTTCTTCTTAATCGTGTCGAAAGGTAACATGTGAGACCTCTCGACATTATTGTAAGGAAATGCATGACTCACTTGTCAACCTTAATTGCTTTCAGCCCCTTTGATGTCTATATTCTTTTTATGGAATCCATTCGAAGGGTTTACTGGTGCTTAAGGGAGTATATTCACTTCGAATAAAGTCCATCTTGAGTGGTTATAAGATACATAACCCATGATTCCATTAGGAATTCAACCTTTCGACTAAGTCGACGGGTTTTCTTCCTTTTGAAGCAGTCTCAGTTTTATATCTTTAACCCATTTACTTTTCTTATATAAGATCAATTTAGTTATTCCCATAACCATGCATTCAGCATATGCGACACGTCATCATTACTTTATCCTCCCACATTAAGTATGGATTTCAATGATGACGTGTTTTGATGGGGAATGTCTTAGTCGATCTTATACATAACATAGATCAAAAGAGATTATGAAAAGGTAGAAATCATGTGCAATTGATCATTAGTCTAGCTAATGATCTTAATGATTCTCCTTATTGCCAATATCCATCATGAACGAGCCATTTCCATTTTATTCATATCCAAAATGAGTAACAAGAAATTGAGCTCTCTCCCCAATTCAATTTATGGTTTTTCCAAGTACAGTTATCACTATGAAAGTAGAGAAAAGAAGATGAATTCAGTATTCAGAATTCGGCTACTAAAACAGGACCCCTTGGGTCTTATTTATAGATGTAGATTGGCCCCTTGCCACGCCTTACCTTCCGTCCGAGTCAAAAGGTCTCCCTTTCATATGTTACCTTAAACCTTTCGACTTCACCGAAAGGTTATGAACCCTTCGACTGTGTCGAAAGGTTATGAATCTATTGTGCTCCTTGGTTCATCCCTTTTGCTTCCCTGCTTTTGACCTTGTTGAAAGGTCTCCTTTTTGTATGATGTTGTGAACCTTTCGACCTTGTCAGAAGGTTTGCCTTCCATATGCTGTTTCAAACCTTACGACCTCATCAAAAGGTTTGTCTTTGTTATGAACCTTTCGTCCTTGTCAAATGGTTTGTCCTTCATATGCTATTATGAACCTTTCGACCTTGTCAAAAGGTTTGCCATTCTTATGCCTTCATGAACCTTCCGTCTTTGTCAGAAAGTTTTCCTTTTATACTCTTTTGTGAACCCTTTGGCCTTGACGAAGGGTTTGTCTTTACTTGTTGTTACGAACCATCCAACCTTGTCGGAAGGTTTGTACTCCAGTTGAACGTTGTCAAAGCTGTATTTCCCTTCAGTGTTGTCGAAAGGTTTTCTTTCATTCCTTTGCCTCTGCTAACTTTTGATTGTTGCTCTTTTTCATAGCACCTTTCAACGTTGTCGAAAGGTATCCTGGATGTGTCTTAACCGGTTCGAAAGGCTTGCTCTGCTTTCGAATAGGTCACTTCGGGGCGAAACCTTTAACTTCGAAAGGTTTGATTGTGTAGTTGAGGGAACACTATTGATTGCTTTCGAAAGGGGCTCTGAAGTCATTTTTACTTTCCCATCTGTGTTGAAAAGTTGGTTATGATGAAAGGTCCTATTTGTTTCCATCTGGATCGAAGGCCTTTGCATTGTATAAATAGTTGGCCCTTCGAAACATTCTTTTTAAACCTTCCGTGATGATTTGACATGTTTCTTCATCTAAACTTCACTTTTATTATCCTTCTTTCATACGTCTGCTTTCAAGTAGATTTTATGGTTAACATTTTGGCCCCCTTGTACGAAAGAAGCTTTTGTTCTTTAGGAAAAAGTTTTCATAGCTTTCTTACTCTTCATAATTTTGTCTTTCCTGCAAAATTCAAAATTAAAAGCACCATTGTTATTATCATACTTACATGTATGTTCAGTAGTTGATCAGCATATTTATGCCCTTATTTGCCTGATAAACATCATTTGGAATTCATAACCACCAACTTTTAATTTTAGCATTAAGAAGATCAGTTTGGGATTTTTGGCGTCCTGAAGTAGACTTAGTTACATTATATCATCCATGAAATCCAACCCAGATTAGAGTATTAACTTGTGAAGTTTAGAGATTGATAACGTGATATTCGGAATTAAGATGGCAATATCCCAAAAATAGTTCTATATATGTCTTTTCTAAACCCAGATTTGGGTTTTTATGGCCAACTAAACGGTAATTAGAAGTAGATTTTCACATTAAGCTTTGAGCCCGGATTAAGACATATGTTAGTCGATCATCTTTGTAGAGAGAATCTTCGGCCTTGATTAGGGCTCATATTTTTGTAAGCGGATAGTTGTTAACATAGAAACTCCCTGCACGTATTGGGGTATATTTTGATTAACTAGAAATTCATGAAGATTGTCTTTATAATAGATGTCTCGGACTCGGATTTAGGTATTTAGGCAAAAATCAGATAATAATCCCGAAACCCGAGTTCGAGTATTATGAATTGTAATAATAGACAATGTTCTCGTACCTTGATTCAGGCTTAATAAAGATGGCGATTGATAGAATCGTAAAACCCAGATTCAGGTATTAGATGTTGAAATTCATATTGAGAATCCCGTGGCCCAGATTCGAGCATTTATAATGAATAGAAATCCATAGATTCTATACCTAAATTAGGGTTTAGATAAGTAGCAATCTTGATACCTCGATTCGGGCATAATAAGTTAGTGATTAATAAAGACTTGAAACCTAGATTCGGGTGTTAGATAATGCATTTCATATATAAAGGATTTGAAACCCCTATTCGAGTATTAATAGCCGATGTTTAGAAGTGAGAATCCTGAAACCCAGATTCGGGTGATAATGAATGGAGATCTTTTTTACTCCTTTGCTTTTGTCTTTTTCGACATATAAGAACCCTTCAGGTTTTGTATAGAAATAATTTGATTAGCTTCATCTTTAGCTTAAACGTCTTAGTCCATAATTTGATGAGCCTTTATCTGAGCTAGGACATCTTAGTCCTCAGTTGATTGTGCCTTTTCTCGAGCCTGGACATCTTAATCCATTGTTGGTTGTGCCTCTTCCCAGGCTTGGACATCTTAGTCCATTATTGATTGAGCCTCTTCTCGAGATTGGACGTCTTAGTCCATTATTGATTGAGCCTCTTCTCGGGCTTGGATGTCCTAGTCCATTATTGTCCGGTGCTCTTGGTTAGCTCATCTTAGAGGCTGGAACCAAGGACTTACCCGACCTCCCTCTAGGAGGCGCCCTGTCCTGGCCCTTTTTCGGCGCGGACATGGGCTTGTTCGGTTCTCCACCCTGGCCATCTTATGGCATGGATAGAGGCTTACTCTATCCTCCCTCCAGGAGGTGCCTTAACCTGGCCATAGCGTGCCGCGGATAAGGGCTTGTTCGGTGCTTTAACCTGACCATCTTATGGCATGGATAAAGGCTTACTTCGTCCTCCCTCCAGAAGGTGCCTTGACCTGACTAGAGGCGCGGTCAAGGGTTTGTCTGGTGCTTCAACTTGGCCATCCAATGACGCAGTTAAAGGCTTACCCGCTCTCCCTCCAGGAGGTGCTCTGCCCTGGCCATCTCGGCGTAGACAGAGGCTTTTCTACCATCTTAGGTAGTGTTCAAATATGAGGAGCATTTCACTCCCAACCATGTAGGTTTTCTCCTTTCAGAAAGAAGCTCTTTATTAATCCATCTTTGGAAAATATGGCCTTAAATGTTTAGCATTCCATGTTCTAGGCACCATGTTACCGTCTGGGCGACATAATTTGTAGGCTCCCGGTGGGATTACTTTGCATATGATTAATAGCCCCTCCCAGTTTGGTCCTAGGGGTCCACCTGTAGGATTCTTAGTATTGTCCATTACTCTGCGGAGTACCAAATCCCCCTCTTGAAATGACCAAGTCCTTACTCTTGAGTTATAATACTTAGAGATTCTCCTCTGATATTCGGTGGTTCTTACCGCTGCTTCATCTCTTAACTCATGTATCAAATCTAGCAATTCTTTCTTCAACTCTTGGTTCTTATCAAATGCATAGGCAATCCTTTGGTGTGAGGGTATTTCAATCTCGATTGGTAGCATTGTCTCACATCTGTATGTCAAAGAATATGGGGTATGTCCCGTTGCCGTCTTAGCAGATGTTCGGTAGGCCTATAACACTAATGGTAGTTCTTCTACCTAATTTCCTTTTTCTTTATTCAGCCGCTTTTTCAGAATGGTTTTTATGGTCTTATTTGCAGCTTCAACTACTCCATTAGCTTTTAATAATGCCATTTTTGTGGCAGAATTGAGAGAATTCTTCGCTTTCAAATTGTGTCCCATCATCAGAGATTATCTTTTAGGGAATTCCAAACCTGGTTATGATATTCTTAATGACAAATCTCAATACTTTTCTCGAAGTGATTTTTGGCAGTGGTTCGGCTTCAACCCATTTGGTAAAATATCGATAGCCGATACGACATATTTAGCTCCTCCTTTTGAAATTGGCAATGGGCCGATCAAATATATTCCCCAAACATCAAAAGGCCATGGACTTGTGATTGGAGTTAATTGACTTGGAGGTAACCTGGGTATTTTTGAAAACTTCTGGCATTTCTCGCATCTTTTCACATAGTCTATTGCTTGGCTCACCATGTGTGGCCAATAAAATCCTTGCCTCATTACTCTCTTTGCATGCTTTGTTCCATTTGAATGATCACCACACAACCCCTCGTGTGCTTCAGCCATTAGTCTCATCCCATCATTCATGCTCACACAACGAAGATAAGGTAGAGCATATCCCTTTTTATAGAGGATTTCATCTATCATAACAAAGGTTGGAGCCTACCTCTTGATTTTTCTTGCTTCACCTTTATCGATTGGTAATGTCCCTTTAACTAAATACTGAACAATGGGTGACATCCATGTGCCATCATATGTGCTATCTGGACTGGGTAGGTCCATTCTTTCATTTGTCAGCTCATTACCTCTTTCTATTTCTTCTCTCCTTTGAGCCTTAGTTTGAGATCTTGTCATAACCAGCAATTCTTTTCCTTGTTCGAATATCTCTTTTTCAATGCTTAATTTTTCTTAATATCCAACGGGAACAATTCCTGTTTCAGGGGCTCCCCTTGAGCTAGCCAATTTTTGCTAAAGAGTCTACCTGTGCATTCTCTGCCCTTGGAACTTGATTTACTGAATAATCCTCAAAAAAGGCGAGCATTTGCAATATCTTCTTCATATATAAAGATAGCTTGGGGTCATTTGTTTGGTATACTTGCTTCACTTGATTGAACGTTTGTTGTGAGTCACTGAAAATCTGTATCCGTGGGATTTTCAATTCTAATGCCAGAGTTAGTCTCGCTACCATTGACTCATATTCTGCCACATTATTGGTTGCGGGAAATCCCAATTTCATGGCATAGTCCAATCGATGTCCATCTGGGGTTATAATTACATATCATGCTCCGGCACCTTGCTCATTTGATGCCCCATCCACAAATAGTTGC
Source organism: Allium fistulosum (assembly GCA_030737815.1). Taxonomy (NCBI): domain Eukaryota; kingdom Viridiplantae; phylum Streptophyta; class Magnoliopsida; order Asparagales; family Amaryllidaceae; genus Allium; species Allium fistulosum. The sequence continues at coordinate 202,172,824 of CM060904.1, read as the reverse complement.
CACATAGGCTTCTGGTCTTTCTCTTTTTTCGATTGTTCCTTTATAAAGCTAGTGCATTCATCAACAAAATCTGCTAGGGCCCGGCCTTTGATTGCAGCTCTTGGTTAAAACTCTATTTCATATTGGCCGAGTTCAATCCCCCATTTTACCAATCTCCCTGAAGTCTCAGGCTTACTGAAAACTTTCTTAAGAGGAAAATTTGTCAATACCCTGATTGAATGTGCTTGGAAATATGCTCTGAGCTTTTGAGCTGTAAGAATCAAGCAATAAGCTAATTTCTCTATAACTGGGTATCGAACTTCTACATCCTTCAACCACCTACTTACATTGTATACCAGGAGTTGCACTCCTTTATCCTCTCGAATAAGTACTAAACTGACCGTGTGTTCTAATACTGCCATATATAGATACAAAGTTTCCCCACTCTTGGGTCTTGAGAGTATCGGTGGTTTCTCCAAATGGATTTTCAATTCCAAGAAATCTTTTCTGCAATCTTCTCCCCATTCAAAGTTCTTTCTTTTCTTAATTACATCGAAGAGGTTTGCATTTATCAGTAGCTTTAGATATAAACTTGCTTAGCACAGCTACTCTTCCATTTAAACTCATCGCTTCCTTGCTAGTTTTTGGTTCGACCATATCTCTTATAGCTTGAATTTGGTCGAGACTTGCCTCTATTCCTTGAGCACTTACCAAGTAGCCTAAGAACTTTCCAGAATGAACCCCAAAAGAGCATTTTTGCGGATTTAACTTCATTTGATACCTCCGTAATGTCCCGAACATTTCCTCAAGATCTTTGAGATGGTTTTCAGGTTCGTTAGATTTTACCAGCATGTCATCAACATAAACCTCCATATTTCTACCAATCTGTTCTTTGAACATTCGATTAACCAATCTCTGATAAGTGGCCCTAGCATTCTTTAGACTAAATGGCATGGCTTTGTAACAATAAATTCCCCACTCTGTTGTGAAGTTGGTATGATCTGCATCTGGCTTGAACATCGGTATCTCATTGTACCCTGAATAAGCATCCATAAGAGATAACAACTTATGTCCGCTCGTTGCATCTACCAGCTGATATATTCGTGGCAATGGGAAACAGTCTTTCGGGCATGCTTTGTTTAAATATGTGTAATCGACACATGTTCTCCACTTTCCATTTGATTTTTTCACCATAACTGGGTTGGCTAACCATTTGGGGTAATATACTTCTCGGATTAAACCATTTTCAAGGAGCCTATCAACTTCCTCTTTCAGAGCATCTGTTTGAACTTTATCCAATTGTTTCTTTCTTTGCCTTATGGGGGTTGCTCCTGGGTTGATGTTAAGGGCATGACACATGACGGTCGGGTCAATTCCTACCATATCGGTATGTGACTAGGCAAACACATCCTTGTTGTCTTTGAGATACTGAATTAGATCCTCACCATCAAGATCTTTTCCCACTTTAACCACTTTAGAAACATCTTCAGAATCTGTATGGGTTTCCTCAAGGTCCTCTATGGGCCTTATTCTCTCTGTCTCACCTCGACAATCAAACTCTGTGATTATTGGACCTTCTTCTGCTTAATTAGTGTCAACCCTCTTTCTCTTGTTTCCTGCAGAAATGTACTTTTGATACATACGCTTATTAGACTTCTTATCATTAATCTTTGCTTCGAATGTTGGATGTAAAAATCCATCATCTAAAGGCTGTAAAGCAGTAGAAGAATCCAAATAAGTATAATACTCCCTTTTGTATTGATCGAGCGTGGCAAAGTACATTTTATGGGAGTTGAATTGTTCTCCCCGCACAGTCCCTTAGACTCGCTTTGTCAAGAACTTCACCATGAGGTACTTTGGATAGACGAAAGCATCAATTTCATCCAGGGCTGGCCTACCGAAGAAAGCGTTGTAGTATGACGGTTGGTCAATTATCACAAAGATGGTTTCAAATGTTCAACAAGTAGGAGGCACCCTCATTTGTACTAGAAGCTTTATTTACCATGTTGGAGTTGACCCCTTGTTGTTGAACCCAAATATCGGCTCAGTGCTCGGCTCCAACTTATGTTATGGGATATTCATCTGATCAAAAGCATGCCTGAAGATGACATTAACTGCACTACCTGTATCGACCAGAATCTTGGAGACGATAGAAAGCCTAATTTGTGCGGTTATCATAACGGGGTCGTTGTGTGGATGATGGACTCCTTTGCGTAGCTCTTGCGGGGTGACCACCAGATTAGGCATTTGAATATTAAGACGTGGACTCTTCATTGGGGGCTCCTCTTGAACAGAATAAATTTCCTCCTTGGCCTCTTTAATATATCTACTTCGAGCACCTTTACTATTCCCTGTCGAATGTGGCCCGCCGTGGATCACATCAATCCTGTTAATTGGCGGGCTTAAGCTGAGGGGATCTTCATCTTCCAGAATATTTATAGTGTTGCCCGGACGCTTCTGGGGAGCACTTTCAGTTCTTTGGGCTTTATGCTGATCTTGGATAAATTATTTAAGATGGCCTTCTCGGATCAGCTTTTTAATTATTCTGGCCAGAACTCTGTATTCATCTATTTTATGGCCGTTAGCTTTATGATAAGCGCAGTAGTCCTCCTCTGCTCTAGATTATTCTTAGCTTTGTAGGAGGTTGGAAAGTTAACTTTTTCCTTTGTTGTAGCATATATGTAAGACAGTGGATTGTTTAAAGCAACTGCATTAACAACTGGTTCTTCCCATCGGGTCCTTTTGTGGCCACAGTCCTAGCCAAACCTTCCCCCTTCCTTCCTGGGAATTGTTTTCTTCTTGGCATAATAAAGATCATCCATACGGATGAACTTATTTTCTTGAAAGTGGAAGTCTTGTAGATCTTTACAGTCATTGAAAGAGCTGCTTCCAGAAAGGGGTATTCTCGATCAAGCCAGAATGGACAGCTATGAGATTATCACGATCATTCATATCCTTAGCCTTCAAAGCTTTATATTGGATCTTCTCAAATAGTCTCCCAAAGATTCATCCTACCTTTGTTTTATGTTTGCCAAGACCGTGTAATCAATAGTAGGATCCTTGCAAATACAGAATTGAGCTGAGAATTCATAAGAAAACCATTTCTAGGAGTAGATGGTTTTTTCTCTATATTGTCTATACCATTTGGCTGCCGCCCCTTCGAGAGTAACGGGGAACAGTCGGCATTTGGCAGCCCCAAAAGCATTGTATAAATCCATCTAGCTGTCAAAAGCCATAAGATGATCATCAGGATCCGTATCCCCGTGATATTTCATAGACGAGATTTTGACATATAGAGGTATTGTTGTTGCCATGATCTCGTCGATGAAAGGTGGCACCCTCTCATTACCATTGACATTCTCGTCCATGGTTCTTTTCCCTTTAACATTCATAACATCTTTGATAGCCTTCTTAGTAGCATCTTTAAGAAAAGCATCAACATTGCCGTAATTTTTCTTACTTGGGCAGTACTCTTTAAATGTTGAGCTACCGGACTTATTTAATGACTTTTCAAGAACTCTCCACTGATGATTAGCTCTGGCTTGGGGAAGCTCTTTCTTTTTTGAGGAAGTCAAGTCCATTTTTTCTTTGCACTCTTTGGAGTTGGACTTTAGATTTCTTATTGGTGAGACCACTTCATCTCCTTGAGTTTGTCTTGGATTTTTTGATGATTTCTGAGACAAAGCCATCTTTAGCAGTTCCTGCATTTTTTGAAGTTGTTGTTCCAAATGCTTGATTGTTGCGGTGTTTTCATCTTGTCGTTCCGGTGATGAAGTTTTCCCTGGAAGAACCTCATCCAGGTTGAATGTCGGAGCTATATTTTCCTCCAAGGCAGTAGTGTGTATTACTCCCTCTTCTAGTGCACTCAAATGCTTTGACCTCATTTTTCCTATGCAAGAAAAATGAACCATAATTAGTCTATATAAAGTAACAAGATCGGAGGTTCGAGCCCTCCTTCTAGCGCCAAAAATATTAACAAGAAATCTTGTCAACATCCCTAATGCTTTGATAAGATAATCTTATTTGGACATAATCATGTGGTTGAGACGATTCTCGCTTCAGAAAGTGTATCATTGGATAAAATGTCTTAATCAAATTGATCTGGATGAAAAGAATAGTGAATTGCCATACCTTTCGACCTTGTCGAAAGGTTATTGAGGCTACTTCGACTCTTCGACTAGGTTGATAAAATATCAGGTTGTCAAATCTTTCGACCTTGTCGAAAGGTTAAAGGCAAGATCACTCTAATCTTTCGACTAGATTGGAGTAGAAGAAGATAGCTAGCCCTTTTTGACCTTGTCCAAAGGTTGTTAACAAGATCGCCCTAACCTTTTGACTAGGTTGGAATAGAAGTAAGTTTCCAAACCTTTCGACCTTGTTGAAAGGTGTGACAAGGCCTTTCCAACCTTTCAACTAGGTTGATGTAATTCACGATCATTTAGCTTCCTGAAATAAGCAATTTGTAAAATTCCATCTCCCTTGGGAGTTGAAAGCAGTTACGGTTAATGACTCCTACTTTCTTCTTAATCTTGTCGAAAGGTAACATGTGAGACCTCTCGACATTATTGTAAGGAAATGCATGACTCACTTTTCAACCTTAATTGCTTTCAGCCCCTTTGGTGTCTATATTCTTTCTATGGAATCCATTCGAAGGGTTTAATGGTGCTTAAGGGAGTAGATTCATTTTGAATAAAGTCAACCTTGAGTGGTTATAAGATACATAACCCAGGATTCCATTAGGAAATGAACCTTTCGACTAAGTCAATAGGTTTTCTTCCTTTTGAAGCAGTCCCAGTTATATCTTTAACCTATTTACTTTTCTTATATAAGATCAATTTAGTTATTCCCATAACCATGCATTCAACATATGCGATACATCATCATCACTTTATCCTCCCACATTAAGTATGGATTATAATGATGTCGTGTTTTGATGGGGAATGTCTAAGTCGATCTTATACATAGCATGGATCAAAAGAGATTATGGAAAAAGGTAGAAATCATGTGCAGTTGATCATTAGTCTAGCTAATGATCTTAATTATTCTCCTTATTGCCAATATCCATCATGAACGAGCCATTTCCGTTTTATTCATATCCAAAATTAGTTACAAGAAATTGAGCTCTCTTCCCAATTCAATTTAGGGTTTTTCCAAGTACAATTATCACTATGAAAGTAGAGAAAAGAAGATGAATTCAGTATCCAGAATTCGGCCACTAAAACAGGACCCCTTGGGTCTTATTTATAGATACAGGTTGGTCCCTTGCCGCACCTTACCTTCCGTCTGAGTCGAAAGGTCTCCCTTTTATATGCTTCCTTAAACCTTTCGAATTCATAGAAAGGTTATTAACCCTTCGACTGTGTCGAAAGGTTATGAATCTATTATGCTCCTTGGTTCATCCCTTTTGCTTCCCTGCTTTCGACCTTGTTGAAAGGTCTCCTTTTGTATGTTATTGTGAACCTTTCGACCTTGTCAGAAGGTTTTCCTTCCATATGTTGTTTTGAACCTTAAGACCTCATCAAAAGGTTTGTCTTTGTTATGAACCTTTCGTCCTTGTCGAAAGGGTTGTCCTTCATATGCTATTATGAACCTTTCGACCTTATCGAAAGGTTTTTCATTCTTATGCCTTCATGAACCTTCCGTCTTTGTCGAAAGGTTTGCCTTTTATACTCTTTTGTGAACCCTTTGACCTTGACGAAGGGTTTGTCTTTACTTGTTACGAACCTTCCGACCTTGGCGGAAGGTTTGTACTCCAGTTGAACGTTGTCGAGAGCTGTATTTCCCTTCAATGTTGTAGAAAGGTTTTCTTTTATTCCTTTTCCTTTGCTGACTTCTTAATGTTGCTCTTTTTCATAGCACCTTTCGACGCCGTCGAAAGGTATCCTGGATGTGTCTTAACCGGTTCGAAAGGCTTGATATGCTTTCGAAAAGGTCACTTCGGGGCGAAACCTTTGACTTCGAAAGGTTTGATTGTGTAGTTGAGGGAACACTATTGATTGCTTCCCAAAGGGGATCTAAAGTCATTTTTACTTTCCCATCTGTGTCGAAAGGTTGGTTGTAACGGAAGGTCCTATTTATTTCCATCTAGGTCGAAGGCCTTTGCACTGTATAAACAATTGGCCCTTTGAAACATTCTTTTTAAATCTTTCGTGATGATTTGGCCTATCTCTTCGTCTAAACTTCAATTTTATTATCCTTCTTTCATACTTCTACTTTCAAGTAGATTTTATGGTTAACATCTTAGATCATATATGTTCACTATTAGTCTCTGTAATGTTATAAAAACCTGATAGCTCATACTTCTTGGCACCAACACTCGTTCGAAAGTCACATTAAACTTTGGATTGGTGTGTCGAAGGGTGCAGGTTGTGACACTAAATAAGCAAGTGGATGAATTACTGGAGCAAGGCTTCATTTGTAGAAGTGCCTCAGAGTGGGGAGGACAAGTTGTCTTTACTACTAAAGCAGATGGCTCCTTAAGACTTTGCGTCAATTATCGAGAGCTAAATAAAATGAAAAAAATGAATCGTTATCCACTACCCCATATAGATGATATCTTTGATTCTTTAGTTGGAGAAAAAGTTTTCTTTCGGCTTGGTGTGGCTAGCAGATTCCATCAACTCCGTATGGCCGAGGATAGTGTTTAGAAAACCACTTTTCATACACTCGATGGACTTTATAAGTGGTTAGTCATGCTATTTGGAATGACTAATGCCCCAACACATTTCGTCGATCTCATGAGTTGAGACTTTAGAGGATTATCGAATAAGTTTGTGGTGATATTCATTAATGACATACTTGTCTATTCAAAAAGTAAGGAAAAACACGAGTTGCATTTAGAAGAAGTTCTCAATACTCTCCATAGACATAAGCTAAAGGAAAAAATTACCAAATGTCATTTTTGGCATAAGGAGGTTCGCGTTCTAGGACATGTTCTCTTCGAGCATGGACCAACGGTCGATCCTAGTAATGTTGTTGCAGTATAGGACTAGCATGTACCAAAGAATGCTGCAGAAGTGAGAAGCTTTCTTAGTTTAACTGGCTACCGTAGAAAGTTCATTAAGAACTTTGCTAAAATTTCCACACCATTGACATGCCTTACCCAAAAAAAATCTTGTTTACTTATAGAACCCAGAATGTGAAGATTCTTTTATTAAGCTGAAGGAGTTGTTGACTAGTGCACCTGTTTTAGTACTCGTTGATGGTTCGATGGCGTCTGCAATACATACCCATGCATGTGGTATATGACCGAATGTTGTGGTGATGCAGGTGGGTAGAGTTGTTTGTTATGCCAGTCGACAACTTAAAGTTCATGAGAGAAACTATCCAACCCATGATCTTGAGTTAGAAGCCATTGTTTTTTGCCCTTAAGTCATGGAGGCATTATCTTTTAGGAAAGTAGTTTGAGCTATTCACGGATCATAAATCTTTGAAGTATTTATTCTCCTAAAAAAGTTTGAAATTGAGGCAGCAGAGGTGAATGGAGTTCTTGGCTTCGTATGACTTCAGTATCACATATACTCAAGGAAAAGGCAATATTGTAGCTGATGCCTTGAGTAGGAAGCATGCGATGCTGAGTCCCATATTGGACTGAAAGCACTTGGAGGTCATTTCTCATTTGATTTTTGACCCTCATCGGACATCACATCAGGATTGTTTATCAGACATTACACCAGGATTATTCATCGGACACCACACCAGGTTTGTTGATAGCTATAGATGTTTAGCATTCTCTTTTAAACGTTATTGGTTCAAGTCAGAGGCAAAATATAAAGTTATTGAATATTTTTGAGAAGCTGAACCAAGGGGAGAATTTGAGTCATTTGGATCGTTATTCCCTTGATTTGAGAAGATAGCTGAGGGGAGAAGGTGGGTTATGTGTTCCTCTTATTAAGGAATTGATTGACATGGTGCTAGTAGAGTCCTATCATTCTAGGATTACTCTTTATCCCGATAATGAAAAAATGTATCATGATATGAAGAGAGTATTTTACCGGGCAAGAATGAAGAGACATGTAGCGGAGTTCGTTTCCAAGTATACAACTTGTCAGAGAGTAAAGGTAAAGCAGAAGAAGCCCGGTGGATTTTTACAGCCATTGAATGTTCCATAGTAGAAATGGGAGAGTATCTTTATGAATTTTATTGATGGACTACCTAGGAGCAAAAGGGGGAACGAGAGAGTTTGGATCATCGTTAATCGATTGACCAAATACGCTCTTTTATCCTAGTTAGGATTATAAGGGTAGCTGCATCTTTGGTGATTTTATACAGGAAGGAGGTTGTTCGACTACACGAAGTTCCTTCTAGCACTGTTAGCGATCTAGATATACTTTTCACTAGTGAGTTTTGGAGGAGCCTTTAGGAGGCCTTGGACACTAAACTAAATCTTAGTAAAATTATCACCCACAGACGGACGGACATGCAAAGTGGGTGAATCGGGTATTGTAGGATTTGCCGAGGATGTGTATTTTAGATTTTGGAGGTTCTTGGGGGGATTACTTACCATTAGGGGAGTTTATGCGCAATAATAGCTATCAGACAAGTATTTGAATGATATCATTCGAGATGTTGTACGGGAGGCTATGTAAATCTCCATCTTGTTGGTGGGATACTACTAATAGAATCATTCTTGGACCAGACATGATTAGGGAGACCTTTGTGAAAGTAAATTTGATCCGTAAAAGAATGAAGACTTCACCAGATGGGCAAAAATCTTATGCTGACAGGAAACGCAAGGAGTTAAAGTTCGTGGTGGGCGACATGGTCTTTATGAAGATCTTGTCACTTAGACAAGTTATGAGCTTTGGTAGTTTAAGAAAGTTAGCACTAAGATTTGTAGGGCCTTTTCTAATCTTTGAGAGATTGGAGAAGTTAGCTTAAAGAGTGGAGAAGTTAGCTTATAGAGTGGAGCTTTTTGAAATGTTGGTGAGGGTTCACAATGTTTTCCATGTGTCACACTTGCAGAAGTGTTCACATGATTCCACCACCATTGTCAAGCTGAGTCAATTAGAAGAGGTTGAGGTGGAGGGAGAGTCACTTATTCATCATGGAACTTACCATATTGTTGAGCATGGGACAAGAAGACTCAGCAACAAGTGGTCAAACTAGTTAGAATCCGGTGTGGAGATGATCCAACTGAGAGTACATGCAAGCCCGAGGAGAAGATATGAGCTACCCATTCGGAACTCTTTTTTGGTATATTTCCATTTAAATTAGTGTAATTATTAGTGCACATAAAAAATTTCTTAGAGTATTTCATAGTAGGAGTGTTTGGATGTTAGGCATGGCTGTGAATGTGTCATTAGGAAATGTTACAAATGATGGCTGCTAATGCATGAATTTCATCTGTTAGTATTGCACTTATGGGTTGATATATTTAGATTAGCCCATGACACACGCCACCTGACTCATTTCATTTATCAGTTTTATGCAAATGGTTATTGATTTTTTTGTGTATTCATGTAGGATTATAAGTATACATGGAATTGTATACATTTTGGATACATAGCATAAACACTTGCATTTAGGAGGTTGACTAGTTTAGGGGACCGCCTAATTTTGCATTACCAATATGTTTATATGCATTCCATACATATATGTATATGCTGCATTAGAAACAGAAATTAAGGACAATGGTAGTAAGTGGTTGATGGTTGAGTAGATTGTAGTAGATATTGGTTTTTTTATAAGGAGTTGCATTTTTCCATCCTTAAAGATTTTGGTACAAAATCCTTTTAAGGGAGAGAATATAACACCACGACAATTTTAATAAATAAATTAAAATAATAATAAGGGAAAAAATGTAGTTTCGAATTAATGGATAAAAATATAAATTTCTATAAATGTTGGAATTAGGCCTCTTGACCTATTCCATTGTGTCTAGAATGTTGTTATAGTTAAGAAACATATATAACTTGTTAAATTTGATAAAACTGGTGGAAAATAGCAGAAAATACGACCAATGACATATTTGTAAATATGGATTTTGGACCTAGATTAGAAAACCCTAGTTTTTAATTATAAAAATGATCATAACATCCCTTATTTCTTATCCCAATCCCTAGTCGTCATCTGTACACATAATTTTCCTTCCTCTTCCTTAAAAACTTCTTAACTTAAATAAAACTTCTTTATCTCTTCTTAACTTCTAAATCAAAATAAATTTCTCAGTTCTAAATCAAAATAAAAATAAAATCAAAGTAAAATCAAGATAGAGAAAGTAAGTCAGCAAATAGAAGAGAAAGAAGGAAGAGAGGGTAATTCGAATGAAGCTAGGAAGAAGGAGGCTCTAAAAAGGCGAGTGAATTGATTTCTAGAATATGTTGATTCATAGGTAATTAAATTTATTTATATACCTACCTGATCAAAAAATGTACCCTTTTAATTTGAGATAGAAGTTTAAGTTATTTTAATGGATTAATTTCAGCTTTGTATAGATATGATTGAAAACCCTAAATTAATATATTATAATCGTAGAAAATGGGAAAATAATAGACAAGGTTAATCAGTCCCACATTATATGGCTATAATTGATAAAGCTTGGTTTGAATTGATAAAGTTGATTTGAATTAGATAAACTAAAGTAACTAAATACTCCTTTATTTCACCCTGAATTGAATACGTGACTTGAAATATTCATAGAATTCTCCTAGGATATGCTTAAGTAGAATTAAACGGGAAGTGCGTAAATATAATTATATAATCCTTTAAATTAATAAGTTAAATTGGTGAAATCAAAGGTAAGAAATACACGTAGAAATTTGGTTGAAAACAAATCCTTTAAACCTGTATGAAAAGTCATGAAATTATGAATAAAAATAACTAAAACAAGAAATTATAATAATATGGAAGAAAACACAACCGGATGTCTAAATAGACATCTGAAAATTCAACCAAATATCTAAAAATTGGGTTCAGATGTTTGAATTTCAGGAAATCCCAACCCTAGAGTTTTATATTGAAATCCAACCTAAGTCAGACGTCTAGAAACTCAGTCAAACGTTTGAAAATTTAGGATAGATGTCTGGGTAAGGGATTCAGACATTTGAATATCTGGAAAATGTTTTTCTATAACATCAGGAAACTAGACATATGAATGAGATTTTTGAAGATCTGAATAGTTTTAGAAAGCCCAAGTCGAACCTGAACTCGGTGCAAGCCGAGTAGGATGAATCAGGCAATTTTGCCTTCCCACTCCTTTGACTTTAGAGGTGCCCAAGGAACTTAAGGAAGGCATGCAATGAGGTAGAGAAGTATCACACTTGGTGATGCCATAGGTTCGCTCTTTACAAAGTTATAAGGCGTGGCATTCGACATGGTGTGCGGTTTTACTGCGATGGTGTGCTTTGGAGCACATGACACTAATAGGAGGTTACTCAATGTATCAGGGACAACCTGATCTAGGCATTGTGGTTGTATGGCAAGTGTTGTGCATAGTTACGGGCACTAATGGGAGGTTACTCGATGTTATTAGGCAATCGGGCCTAGATATTTTGGGGTGTGCCATGCGGTGCATAAAAATAGGATAACAAAAACTATCGAAAGATACTTGATATTTTTGGGGCAATTGGGCCTAGACATTATTATGTATGCCTAGTGTTGTGCATAGGATAACGAACATCAACGGGTAGGTTGTTCGATGCTTTTGGGGCGAGTAGGCCTAGGCATCGTATAATAAGCTCAATGTAGTGGATTGTCGGATTATACAGTTGAGACTCATATTTGAGGTTATCTACTTAATGTAGAATCTTTGTGGTAATTGTTAAGGATGTTCATTAGATTTTAGGTATACTTAAGGTGACTGTTACATCTAGTATCAAGTTGTATTACTTTGGTAGGAGATTCCTTACAAATACACACACACACACACAGAGATATATATATATATATATATAGTCCAAAAACAAATAATCAGTCTATGTTGGCTATAAATGAAATTAATTGCATACGAACACCATACACTAATAATACAATTCATTCACCGAACTTTGTCTGATCCACTCCTCGTCTTCCCCTTTATTTCTCATTATAGAAGGACAGGTCGGTAGGTGGTTTGGTGTGGACCTAGTGCACAAAGGAGGAGACCAGGCGATCAGAGTTATATTATTTATAGTTACTCCTTATTGATTCTATCGTTTAGACATTATATTACTATCAGACTCTTTGTATTTGGCATTTGGAGACTTTGTTATGCAGACTGCGTTTTGTTGAGACCGTTACCTATTTTGGACTATTTTCCGTATTTATAATTTATTTTCTTCCATTGTGAGATCCAAAAGTGTAGAATGTGTAAAATTTATAATTGTCTTTATCTCATGTAAAATTTAAGACCCAACAACTCATGCTTCTTGGCATGACATGAGTTCAAATGCCATTTTATGCCTTGAATCAATGTGTTTTTGGAGGGTGGGTTGTTATAGTAAACCTCAAGGTTGCACCGTCCACAGGTATCTAATTGAACCACCATCCCATCGTAATCTAGCATTGCTTCATACATAGTCATCCAGTCCATTCCAAAAATTAAACCAAATCCAAAAAATCTCAAAACAAAAGCATCGCAATTGAATTTGACATCCAAAATATATAACTTCAAACCCTTGCAAATCATGGATAAATGAGTCAATCCTCCAGTAGGGTTCGATACCATAACAGAGTTTGTAACTATACTAGTTTCTAAGTACAATGCATCTACTAGTCTACTCAAAATGAATGATACTGCACCAAAAAAGCCATTTCGTCATGGCCCAGAGCCATGGCGAAATGGGCAGTGGCTAATATTTAGCCACGGTTCTAAGCTAAGAAATATTTATCTATGGCTTGGAGTCGTGGATAAATATAAATTAGCATGGCTTAAAGCCATGGATAATTTATATTTACCCACGGCTTGGAGCTGTGACTAATTTATATTTAGCCATGGCTTTAAGCCGTAACTAATTTATATCTAGTCACGCCTTAGAGCCGTGGCAAATTAATTCAACAATACAAAGTTCAGAAGAAAATATGTAAAGAACAATATAGTAACACTAGCAGGATGTGTATACCAAAGACATGACAATATCAAGTATCAAGTATTTGTCATTGCAAGCTACACAAGAAGTTTAAAATATATAAAGAACAATAAAGGTTCATGATAAAACTAATGAAAGTTATTAAATTTGTTTGCTATATCTGGAACACCGCCTTTTGTTGTTCTACAATTAATCGGCTTCAAAACTCAGGGGTATAATTAAGCATGTTACAACATCAGGTTTCATAAATTTTCTACATGTTTAAAAATATCTAACATCGATTCAGAGACAATAAATGCATAACGTGTGGTTAAAAGAAAAGGGAATGATTTTATCCAAATTAACAACCTTGTCAACACGTTCCTGTTTGATGCCCCGACTACTATCACTTGAGCAGATAATGGAAAGCTAAGTGATTCTGAATGCATCAATACCACATGTTATACAAGATGCAATATCATCGGAAAATTTGTTCCATACAGAATATAATACCATATGTTCGGTGATACGGTCAGAGATGATTCATGAATACAATGGCAGCAGATCAAGTAAGAACTATCTACAGGCTACAACTAACAAATGATGAGGTAGTCATAACTTACAAATAACATACATCATTTCAAAATGTCCAATTGCTGAATAATATTGATATCCACCAGGCAATTTATACCATGATCTTCGTATATATTTCTGACAAAAACTCTGTTAACAAAAAATAATAATCCATGATCAACTAATAATCCAAATATTTATGAGTTACAATATTGTTGTTTGAGAAACTTGAATTGGGTGCATATGTTTTCTTTAGCCAAAGTTTGGGTACCCAACACATAGTTCATTGACTATCAGCATCATAGATTTTGTTTCCAGCTTTAGCTTTATTAAACAACATTCAAAGCAAACTGCAGTACAAAGAAATTATGGATAAATTAACATCTGATAAATATGACAGTAGTAGGATCTTAGTACCGATCTTAAGTCAAATCTCCGTCAACATGCAAAGGTTTAATTTCATTAAATACCTATTTTCACATGACATTATAATTAGTTAAACAAATAAGTTAAAGATAAGTTTGGTTTCTTTCAATATGTCATTTAAATTGTTTGTTGAAAACTTTAATTTAGAATATCATAAAATTTACATTATATTATTGTCATTCATTCTTCTGCATAATTTTCTTTCCTTGATTTCTCATCCACTTCTTACAAGGACCTATTAATTCTGTTAATTTCACGTAACCCTCCATAAAATTAATTACAGTTAGCCTTTTAGCATAGGAAGAAAACTATACTTAAATAGGACAACTAAGCTAAAAAATAGTATGTTTAATAACGTCAAAATAGATGAGACCTACTGTAAATGTATCATGTTATTTCTTAAATGTTTCTCTGTTCACTAACTCATAATATGTTAGGAGACTTTGATACATGCTACTAAATTTAGCAACATACCTGATACATATATGGTGCTGATCAAAGTACTGTAATCTTGTACTATTAAGCAATTTAGGAGCATATGTTAAACCATTAGTGAACATAAAAAAATAAAAGGAGAATTCTCATGAATCTTTTCTAATCGCAGGAATAGCCTTTCCACTCAGGGATACAATTGCAGTAGTCGCTGAGGGTATGCTGCCCATTTGAAAAATCTCAATTTTAACTTATTTCTTACCAGACAATCTTCATGTAATAGTCAAGCTAATCAAACTTATTACGTCTTTATTGAAACTTTTGAATTCTTTACACCCTTTTCTGGATTTAAGATAAATACAGAAAAATAATAATCAAAAGAGGCTCGGATTGGTTGTCTGTTACAAACACCAATCAGAGTAATATTCAACCAAAAAATAAAAATTTCATTAGAAAGCCAAACCTTTTTTCAAAAAAGGAAAAAGAAACATGCATATATCTTAAAAATATATGGTGACATTTGTTTTCATCAAATAAAGGATGTTCATCTATAATTTATATAATGAAGGAAATAACATTATATATTACTAAAATAAAGTAATAACATGAGTTAGTCCCTTACCCATGCTCCATGTTCTCCTTTCACTATCAGGCGAACCAGTAGGTAGTTTTTCAGCTTTCCATGCCATGAAAACCATGTTGTCTCAATTGTTTTTCTCTGTTCACCAACTCATAAGTAGATTTTTGATGATATATACATTTTCAAAAATAAATATGATTTGTTTTATAGTGAATGTTTAACTATTGTTTGTCGCTATTCTCATAAGAAACTATTCCTAAATATTTTGATTATATCATCCTATAATTAGAATATTTTGAACTAAGAATAATAATCTAAAATAATGCGACTTCCTTTTATAATGAACCAAAAGATTCTTGATCTTATTAACACATGAACTATTGGTGAGAATTTGAATAAATTGCCTAATCTTAAATAATAAATCAATTTAAGTATGCTAACATGCAATTATATATAACATATTATTTATTCACATAGTAGTAATAAGGATTATGATAATGTAATGAGATAATAAAACAATAACTAAGAATAATAATCAGATTCTTTCAATCCACTATTGTCTAGGGATTTGTTTTAAAGCAGAATAAGAGGAAGGAAAATATAATCCCATATCTTAAGATATAAGGAATTATATTTGTTTAAATATAGGGTCCTCAAGAGAAGGGTTGGGCCCTTTTTGGGCACCCAAATGTTTACTCTATTATTTTTGGGCCAGATTTAAATTCAAATTTAAATGGTGACCGTCAGAATGGCAGGAAGTTTGTATTTTTATAAATAGATGTGGGTGGGAGATGTGACTGTTGCATACGAATGGACGCGTCTTCTCACAACGAAAACGCACCTCTCTGCAACTATAAATAGCAACACCCAGAAATTGTTGCAATTCAATTTTCTTCTTCTTAAAATAGCAACGCCTGGAAAGTGTTCCGGAATTCTTCTTCAGTCTGAAAATTAGTAACAATTGAAAGGTGTTACAGATCGAAAACGTCCGAAAGGTGATGCAATTCAGAAAGTTCTCTTCTTATTCTCCACTCTCTTCTCTAAATTTTGCATCATCAGAAAATACCAAAAGAGTGGTTCTTGGCCGGATAAAAGTCAAACAAACTTTGAATCCGATTACACTGTTTCAAGGCTTCATTGAATCTTGAAATCAATAGTTCTACAACCTGTTTATGCCAGTTGGGTTGAACTATTGTCTAAAAGAATCTACATAGTTGATCCTTGAAGTCAAAAGTACAACAATCTCCTCATCACGATACTCGAACCAATGATAATTTTCCTACAATTTTTAGATAATAAATTCAACCATGGATGGTTCGAATTTAAGCAATATCAATGCCCTACAAGTCATGAATCAACACTTGACGCGTTTGGAGCGGTTTGACGGGGAAAACTTCACACGTTGGCAAGAAACTGTGATGTTCTTTTTTATCACCGTCAAACTCTTCTACATTCTTGAATATGATTTGGAGGCTATACCCGAAGAAACTTTGACAGATATGGATGAATTGAAAGCAAAACGTGCGAAGCGCAAAGAAGATGATTTCCAATGTAGAGGACACATACTCAACGCACTGTCTACTTCTGTGTACAATGCACATAGAAGTCTGGAAATAGCCAAAGTACTCTGGACTCCACTAGAGAGAAAATATCAAATATCCAAGGCAAGCAACAAGATATTCCTAGTATGCAACTTTATGGATTTTAAAATGAATGATAATAAGTCCATTATTGGACAAGTTAGTGAAATTATATATATAGTAAATCAACTTAAAGATGCCAGATCTCCCTGAATCCTTTGTTGTTGGAGTTATAATTTCTAGACTCCCTCACTCTTAGAATGATTATTAAAAGGAATTGAAACACACGGAGTCGGATTATGATTTAGAAGATTTACAGTGTCATCTTCGCATAGAAGAGGACTCTCATAAAAGAGAACTAAATGATAATTCGCAAACTGAGTCTCATTCTAAGGCAAATAATATTGAATTAAAAAATTCAATAAAGCCTAAGAATGAGACACAGTTTAAAAAGTAAAATCATTTTAAGAAAGATAAAAGGAAAAGCGCTTGTTATTTTTGTAATAAGCCCGAGCATTATGCTTGTGACTATCCTCAACGAAAGAAACAAATGAAGGCAAATATGGTCGAAGACATATTGGTGGCAGTAGTGCAAGAAGCAAACTCCGTTAGAGGCATAGAAAATGATTAGTGGCTTGATACTGGAGCAACCATTCATATATGCAAGGACCGTAATCTCTATAGGAACTATGAAGAAATTAATGGAGATGAAAATCAAGTTACTGAAGCAAATAATATTTGTAGCAAAGTGATTGGCAAAGGCACTATAGAACTCCCATTCACTTCTGGGAAGATTCTCACTTCGGTTAATGTTTTTCATGTACCCGATATTTGCAAGAATTTGGTCCCTGGATACCTTCTAAACAAAGGAGGATTCAAGATAGTGTATGAGTCCGACAAATTAGTGTTATCCAAGAATGGAAAGTTCATTGGATAGGGATATTCTTGTAACGGCACGATTAAGTTGAATTTAATAAAGAAAACTTCTACTTATATCGTTAATTTATGGCACGCTAGATTAGTATATGTTAATCATGGTTCACTTAAAATATGAATAAGTTAGGATTGATGTAACAACCCGCATATTTTACGATTGTATATTTAAATATTTTATTTAAATATAGCGTCGTTAGTCGGATTAAAGCCCGAAAAGCTACTTTTTGCAAACAGTCGAATTGGGACTCGAGACCACTTCCATTGAGTTCAAAATGTTGTTTGCGACCTTTTTTAGTATAAACTTTGATATGTTTGAAGCTAGCTAAAAATTTGACCGTTTCACTTTGGACTTTGGGTTTGGTTCAGCCCATTTGCCTAAACCATTAACTCAAGCTCCACTCCCTCTCCTCTTCATTACTTCACTTTCATTTCCTAACACTTAAGCTTTATCAAAAATGGAGAGTGGAATGGGAAATTAAAACTCCAAGCCCTAATCATCTTTGCAAATCCAAGTTCTAGCTCCAAATTCAAAGAATAAGCTTTGGTAAGCCTTCTCTTCTTCTTCTCCAACTCATTCTCTTATCAATTTCAGAAATTCCTAAACCTAACTTAGGAAATGTTTCTCTTTTAAGCTTAGATTCAAGCTTGTTGGGTTGGAATTGAAGAGTGATTGTTCTTGCCATTGCTCTATAGCTTCTTCTTCATTTGTTTTGGGTTTAAAGGTGAGATTTTTATCTCACATCTATGACTATAATTATCTTTGGTTGTTGGGTATGAATTCCTAACACTTCTTCATGTGCATTTGCCCTTGATTTGGATTGGTTTTGTGAATATTCAAATTTTTGGTTTTTGAAGTCAAATTTGTGTGAAAATCCTTTTATGGATGTTTGATCATGTTTTTGGTGATGCATCAAAGAGCTTATAGGGCCGGGTCGTCTATTGGCATAAAACCTTAGCGCCCATTGCTCGTCCGGTTGCATTTGCAAAGAGATTGCATCTTCATTTTAGGCTGAAAATACTGGAAATCTCAGTTCAGTCGACTGAAATCTCTGTTCAGTCGACTAAACCTGGAACCCGAAAGTTTCCGGGCATGATTCAGTCGACTGAAATCTCTGTTCAGTCGACTGAACCTGGAAACAGAAAGTTTCCAGGCATGATTCAGTCGACAGAAATCTCTGTTCAGTCGACTGAATTTGCTGTTTTAGCCCGCTTTGCCTTTTGGGATTGAATTTCCAATTTGAATCGATTCGTGATGATCCTATTTGTTGTTATCATTTATTATGACTTTGGTGACTCCTTTTTCAGGATTTTTGAATATCCATTTCGATGGATTCTTTATCGGTTTAATTGGATTTGATTCACGTCTTCGAATGTGAATTTTGATGATTGATTGTTTCTACAATCATTTCTATGACTTGTCACTTTAAAAATACAAAGGTTTCTATACTAATAGTAAATATTCAAAATCTTTACAAAGATGATTTCAACTCTATTTTTAATACAAAGCTCGTTTATAAAACCGTTTTCTAATCTATTAGTATATACAAACCTTTACCTCATTCGTATGAAAAAATCTAATTAAACGGCTTAGCAAAACAAGTGGTGTAACGACCCAGAATTTTGAACGAATTAAATTGAGAATATTTAATTAATTTTAAATATTTAAACGATGATTTAATTTGTGTCCCCGATATAATTTTGAAATCCGCAATTAAATGATAAAATTTAATCGATTGAAACTGGATAAAATTTTGAATCTTTAATTTTAAGCCGAAGAAAAATATTTCAAACGCTTGTAAAATTTATATTGATAACACTGAAGATAACCGCAGCTTCAGAAATTGATTTGGAAATAATTTGTTCAGTTTTGAAATTATATCGTTCGAATCGATATTTGAAAATAGCGTTCCAGAGCACAGTCTCGGAATTCGACGAAACCAGTTCCATTGGGTCCGTAACGTTGAATTATTGTAGGATCTCAATTTTCATATTTTTCGGAGCTGTTTCGTGACCGTACGATATGCGAATGCGTTAAGAATAAAATGAAATTTAAATTTAAAATTTAAAATATATATTAATATACATCAGCATGTTCTCTCCCTAGAATCACGCCTGCGATCACGAGAATAATCGTGCACCCCATCACGTATACTCGTCCCTTTCCCCTTTCGTTCCTTAAACAAAGAAATCATCTCGTTCAATTTAAAAATGGCAGCTGAAAATCAAAATCGTTCGTTCCCCCTCTCCTCTCATTTCTTAACTCGTTTCAAACCAAAAAGAACAAATAAATGGGCACTGTCTTTCGTTCAAAAACGAAATCAAATTAGGGCTCGCGCGCGTGTACAAGTAGGAGGGATCGGCAGGCCGTAATGGCCTCGGTCGCGTGTGCGACTGGCTTTGGCGAGGCATCCTAGGGTTCGCGAGTCGTTCGCGTTGGGTTAGGGAGGCGACAGGCGTATCGTGGAAGGCGACTGGGTCTCGTAGGAAGAAGGAGCAAGGCAGTGGAAGGGGTCGGCTCGTATGGGGTTTCGCGAGCTTGAAAGCGTGGTGGCTGGTGGTGACAGTCAGATGAAGGGGTGAAGCATTCCTGGGCGATGTCAAATCGATGGCGAAGGAGGATAAGGCTTGGGCCTACGATGGTGCTCGAGGCAGTGGCATTGGTTTTCGTTCGCGTGGGCAGGCGATGGCGAGGCCGCGATTTCGACCTGGGTTCGTTCGAGTTGTCAGTAAGGTAATCGATATTTGTCTTCCTCATTTTTTTTCTTGCTGGTACATCATATTCAAATTTAAATTTAAATTTATTTTAGGTCAGTTTAATTTAATAAATGAGAGATGTTGGTATGTATAGGCAGTTTGGGATAAAATAAATAAGTATATAATATTTTGAAAACTACCGAAGTTTATAATTTATACAGAGAAATTTATATGAGCAAAATGTTTGATAAGTTTATTTAAATTCGTTTAGTTGTTAAGAAAATAATAATAATTTAATTTGTTGTTATAGTAAAATAATTTACTAAAGAATATATATATAGGAAATTTAGTTTTAAAAATAAACTTTTGAGTTAAAATGAATTTAGTTTAGTTTTAAAATTTTATTAAATAAATTATTAAAAAGGATTAAGTTAAAATCAATTGTATTTAATTTGTTAAAAGAAGATTTGTTTAATTTAATTGTTTTAGAAATGGTTAGAGAATATTAGGTTGAAACTGGAATGTTGGTTAAATAAATCTATTTATGAAGAAATTGGTTTAGAATAAATTATTCGATTGATTCGAATATTTACAAATTGTGTAAAATATTTATACAAGGTTTAAAATCAAGAAATCAAGCCGAGAATGGAAGTGGGATTGCAAATTAAAAGCGAAGGTGAGATTATTTTCTCACTCAAAGTATATTTTGTATGACAGTTATTTATCGACTGATTGTTGTTATTTGATGTGATATTAGATATAGTAGGATATATCTATTATATATAGCAATATATACATATTGGCATATGTATATATTGGATTGATGATTTCCCGCCTCGTATAGCGGATGAGACCCTATTGCGCCGTTAGTAAGCGGATTTTTATAAAAACCCATATACCGCGATAATTCCGTACTGGAGCGGAATTGGTATTGTGCTAACATCTTTGGATGCAGGAAAACAGGTTGGAGGGATCCAACTGGACCCCTCACATTGATTGAATTTATTTCTATTGTGATATGAATCTGTGAATGATTATAGTGATGCTATTAATCATATTGATATCTGGAAATTGTTTGAAAAGCTAAAATTTAGCTGAATGGATGTTTGGCATCATCGGATTCCAAAGATAAACGAAATGGAATTTTTGAAATTCAAGTAGAAAATTTCTAAGTGAATCAATTTTTGAAATTGAATAAATTCGAAGAAAGGAATTTTAAAGTATAAAAAAGGTTAATTTTTATATTCTTATCGAATTAATTCCAGGATCAAGTGAAAATGTTAAATAAATGAATTTCGTATAATAGTGATTTTAAATTGAGGAAATTAATTTAAAATCTGGATTTTTAAATAGATCGAAAGAAACCATTGAAATTTGTTTTTTTTAAAAGGAATTTATTTAAAAAGAGATAAGTTGGAAATCCAATTAGAAATTTAATTGGTAAATTGAAATAATTTGGGAAATCAATGTAAAATGATCTCAATTTGAAGAATCCATTTAAAAATAGGATATTGAATAATTTGAAAAGAATATGAATTTATTTTAGTAGTGAAAATAAATTTAGAAATCAATTCGTAATTGATTTGGAGTTAAAGTAGAATTAGAAATTAATTTGGAATCCGATTTTAGATTCAAAAGTGAATACTTGGAAAAATGAATCCAATTGAAATAAGGGAATGTGAATTTAAATGGAAATGATGTTAAAATGATTTATAAAGGGATGAACTTTACAATTGTAAAGTTTTAAAAGAACGATGTTGAAGATAAATGAATTATAAGTATTAACTTATAAGATGGACCGTTAGTATAAAAATTGAGTTATGAATTGAACTAGTTAATAAAGAAGATTTATAAATTGTAGTTTTTATAAATGGAAATAGAATTTATAACCGTGTTTATAAATTCGAAATAGATTGAATTTGATAAATTCAATATGGAAGATTATTAAAGAAGATATATTCACGATTTTGGACAGTGAATATATTATTGAATAAAATGGATTCATTTTTGAAGAAGTAATATTTTAAAAATGAAGTTAAACATTTTAAAGATGTTTTAAAATGTATTATGAATCGAAAGCATAGATTTCCGCAGTTCTTGTTGAAATAGACGTTTTCGAGTAATTTAAGGAAATGGTGGACTATAACACCGTTGTTATAGTAAATGATTTCCGAAAGGAAATGTTTTGATGTAGTATTGGGATTTACATATCTATCTAAATTCTCGAATCCCTATACTAGCCATTTTGGGTCGTCGTAACGATGTTTTACGTAACATTCGTTTTGACCCAAATAAATGTGTTAAAAGAATATTTTCTTAAAGAATGAAATATATACTTAATTTGATTTAAGTATATCGAATATTTTCTAAGTGTTGAAAATAAATGATTTGTGAATTACTTATTTTTAAATAAGTATGGAAATGCTTTTCCCAATGTGAAATGAACTGGTTGAGTTTTTATCTTTTAAAGATAAATTGAAAAGTGAATATTTGAAATTGTTTTTCAAATGGTTAAGTGTGGAAATTTTATATGTAGTAGAGATATTTTTGAAGATAAATAATTTGGGAAAATTATTTGGAATCTGATGATGTTGCGCATCTTTATTGATAGTTAAATAACCGACTATCAATAATTACCTTGAGTAGGTATTTGTTGTGAATTGGATGAATTTGAATGCCACACTTATTTTTGAATAATCGCTCACTATTCGGGTTAGCCGGGAAAGGACCATGGGGTCGTATAACCCATTCCGAATATGTGATACGTCGTTATGAATTGCATTTGAAGACCGGTGTTGAAGACCGGATATTTTTGAAAACGGAAGGATTACCGTCGAGTTACTCTACATCGACTGATCTTCGATTTAGAGGTTTTATCACCCTTAGTGACGGGAAGTCCTGACGTGATTAGAAAATTATCCGGAAATGCAAGGGCTTCGTGAGGAGTGCCTTCGGTTCTGTTCGATCCCGGAACAGACTTGTATGGATTGTGTGTCTGACGTTACAATTTGAGATATAAAGCTGATTTCTTTCAAATACATTTCTGTTGGTGGCGGAGAATTTATTCTCTTAGCTTAACACCCTTCTCTGAGACGTACGAGCTCAGAGGTTATGTAGTTGAAATTTATCGGCGATATATCCCAATTTGGTAACGTGGCATACTGAGTGTTGCTGTGAAACGATCAGTGTTTGATCATTTGTGATATGATCATTTGTTTGATCTTATATCTTTGTGATCATAGGTTGATCATTTTTTTTGACCCAAAGCAGGGCTTTTTGAGAAAGCGTAGCTTTGTGGACGAGACTTCGTCGAGCCTCACACCCCGGAAATGGTCGAAACAGGAAGAATGCAGCAAGGTTCTAGGGAGTAGCGCCCCTTAGTGTATGTCATTCCTTCTGGATAAAGGTGGTATCATGGTATGGAGCCCAGATACTTAACCTCTGTGGTTGCTGCACAGTTATTATTACTTTGTGGTTTGTTGGAAATCGGGGATCCTCGGGAAGATCGGTGACGATCGGGGGATGGCATACGCGTGTCAGTAGTTACCTATTTTTGCAGAGGTAACCCGGCCTTGTGTTGGCAGAGATCCGGTTAGGTTCTCGGGTCGTCTATTCCAGGGACGTACCCATCGTGGATAGGAAGTTCCTTAGCCTGACCATTTGTTGGAAATCCAAAGAAACAATACGACACTTGTACGGTTTTAGTTGTAGAACCTATCATTCACTTATGGTGGCGCCCCACTGTTTGGATGGTAGCTATAGTAGGCATAGTTCGAAATGTCTATGCTGGCTAAGATTTATATTATACTTTCGAAATGATTTCTACACTATGCACTAATAATAATATCAAAAAGGATTTGATTTTGCGTAGTAAGCATCTTTGACTATCATAAGAAGAAATCTCCTCCAATTCTGCGTTTGCATTGTGTGTGTGGTGGGAGGTCTTATGGTAGTTTCATTTTCCAAAAGCATTGCGAATTGACTTTAAAATTCTCTGCTGTTTATTTTTAAAGAATAACTGTTTTACGATCTCACACCAGTCTTGCTATATTACAGCATGATAGGGGTTCTCGCTTCGCAGTTTGGTGGCGAACGGGAGACTCTTACCCCTACATGTCCCTGAGAGGGATGGGTTGGTTAGGCAGATGCCGTGACAGTCGAGAGGCTGGCCGTAAAAGCAAGTTTGGGGTACCATTGTCAGCCACGGTGGGGCCGGGATGGTTGAAAAGCCTACCGGTTGTGACCGCTTCTTTCGGGATGTGACAAAGTGGTATCAGAGCATATGGTTAAGCGACAACCCTGCTCTGTTGGGTGTTACTCATTAGAGATAGAGTCAGTAGTACTCTAGAATGAGTTTGAGTGTAATAATAGATATGAGCGCGTATTTGTTATTGAATATGAAATTGTTTTGTATTGTGTTGACTTATCGGTTGATTGTTTATAGATTCTGTTCGGTACATTCTAGCTAACTGTAATCGATAGGGGTTTCTAAACTCTAAACAAGGTAAACTGACACAGTATTGTTTTAAAAGGGTAAATGAAATAATTTCGCCCAAAACTATTTTTGTATAGAAAATAAATAATTTTCTATGAATTATCATAGTATATGGTTGCATTGTTGTTAGGAAAGTGATAATATTGAAATGTTATCATTATTATATGAAATTGAATACGAAATGGAAATTGTAACTCCAAAGTTGAGAAATAAATCCATATACAAATGAAATTTGAGAATATAAATTATAAATGTGATTTGTAATTTGAAATGGAATTCCAGAGAGGTTTTTGGAAATGTTTTGAAAAGAATTTGAAAATTTTGGAGATTTAGAAAGTTTAAATTCTTTTTTGATTTGAAAATGAATTTCAAAGGTTTTGAAAAGTATTTTGAGAGATGAAAGCTCTAAACTCTTTTCGGTCGCTGGAAAATAACTTCGATGATGACCGCGGCATCATTGATGTTCATTTTCGGGTTTCCGGAAGAGGAATTGCTGCCAAATTGTTTTAAATGGAAGTTGTTTGAAAATTTGGGTTTTGTTTTAGAAATTCAAAGGATAATTTGAATTATTTTCGAAAATAGTTTTGAAAATGTTAGTAAGACTCTGGAATAGAATTCAAGAAGGTAATTGAAAATTTAAAATTCAATAATGGAATGAAATTGTGAATATGAATTTATAATTGAAAATAGAATTTTAATGGAACGAAATTGTAAAGTGAAAGTATAAATGATGGTATAAATCGGAATGTAAGTAAGTTGAAGACTTATAAATATTTGAAATTTGATTGAAAATGAGATTCAAATCGAAATGAATAAATGTGTGAATAAATAAATTTGAAATTTCAAGTGCAAGAAAATGAAATTGAAAGTTAAAATTCATTTTGAATTTGAAAGTAAATAAAATGGGAATTGAACTTGATTTGTGGAAAAAAAATATGAACTGAAATTGAAACTGAAAAATTAGTAAGTGAGGCTAATTAAATGAAGTAAATAAGATTAAAATTTAAATGTTGAAACCGAATTTGAATAAGTGAGTTAGAATTCGTAATGAATTAGTAATTGAAACTAATCTAAAATAAGCAGTTGTAAATAAAAGTTAATCAATGAAATTCCATATTTCGGAATTGAAGATAAATTGAATCTAAATTGAATTAAAATGGTAAAGTAAATTCAAATGGGAAATTGAAATGTGAAATTGAATTCAAATAAAATTTGAAATGTAAAATTGAAGATAATGGATATAACCTCAATAGTGAACTAAAAGATGATATAAGTAGTTTATATTGAAAATTTGTAATTGAATTTGCAAAATGATTTGAATATATGTAACTAGATATTATGGCTAGTAGGATATACAGGTATAAATGAATTGGATTTGATTTCAAAGAGAATTCGAATTGCTCGACAAAAGGTACGTATTTGAGTTTTAATATGAGTTTTTGATGATTTCTCTCTAGCCGCTTGGCTTTTTCTTTTTCTTTTTGAAATCTGAGAGTCCGTAGGGACGTTTTGTAGTCGTACCGTATTAGCTGCGCAAAGGAGACGCTGGCGAAATTTTTCGAAAATTTCGAGTGTTAGAAAATTTTTGAGAAAATTTTGAAAGTTTAAAATTTGAATTTAAACTTAAATTTGAATTGTTAAGTAAACAATGTTGTTGGAGCTTATAATTTGAGTTGGAAAATTTAGTTGAATTGATAACGAATCTCTAGTAGAGAGATTTGTTTTGAAAGTTTGATAAAACTATTAGATGTTGGAAAAAGAGTAGACGAGTTAAGGACTATTTTTTTTCCCTAACTTGTAATTTCGAGGACGAAATTCTTTTAAGGGGGGAAGTTTGTAACGACCCAGAATTTTGAACGAATTAAATTGAGAATATTTAATTAATTTTAAATATTTAAACGATGATTTAATTTGTGTCCCCGATATAATTTTGAAATCCGCAATTAAATGATAAAATTTAATCGATTGAAACTGGATAAAATTTTGAATCTTTAATTTTAAGCCGAAGAAAAATATTTCAAACGCTTGTAAAATTTATATTGATAACACTGAAGATAACCGCAGCTTCAGAAATTGATTTGGAAATAATTTGTTCAGTTTTGAAATTATATCGTTCGAATCGATATTTGAAAATAGCGTTCCGGAGCACAGTCTCGGAATTCGACGAAACCAGTTCCATTGGGTCCGTAACGTTGAATTATTGTAGGATCTCAATTTTCATATTTTTCGGAGCTGTTTCGTGACCGTACGATATGCGAATGCGTTAAGAATAAAATGAAATTTAAATTTAAAATTTAAAATATATATTAATATACATCAGCATGTTCTCTCCCTAGAATCACGCCTGCGATCACGAGAATAATCGTGCACCCCATCACGTATACTCGTCCCTTTCCCCTTTCGTTCCTTAAACAAAGAAATCATCTCGTTCAATTTAAAAATGGCAGCTGAAAATCAAAATCGTTCGTTCCCCCTCTCCTCTCATTTCTCAACTCGTTTCAAACCAAAAAGAACAAATAAATGGGCACTGTCTTTCGTTCAAAAACGAAATCAAATTAGGGCTCCCGCACGTGTACAAGTAGGAGGGATCGGCAGGCCGTAATGGCCTCGGTCGCGTGTGCGACTGGCTTTGGCGAGGCATCCTAGGGTTCGCGAGTCGTTCGCGTTGGGTTAGGGAGGCGACAGGCGTATCGTGGAAGGCGACTGGGTCTCGTAGGAAGAAGGAGCAAGGCAGTGGAAGGGGTCGGCTCGTATGGGGTTTCGCGAGCTTGAAAGCGTGGTGGCTGGTGGCGACAGTCAGATGAAGGGGTGAAGCATTCCTGGGCGATGTCAAATCGATGGCGAAGGAGGATAAGGCTTGGGCCTGCGATGGTGCTCGAGGCAGTGGCATTGGTTTTCGTTCGCGTGGGCAGGCGATGGCGAGGCCGCGATTTCGACCTGGGTTCGTTCGAGTTGTCAGTAAGGTAATCGATATTTGTCTTCCTCATTTTTTTTCTTGCTGGTACATCATATTCAAATTTAAATTTAAATTTATTTTAGGTCAGTTTAATTTAATAAATGAGAGATGTTGGTATGTATAGGCAGTTTGGGATAAAATAAATAAGTATATAATATTTTGAAAACTACCGAAGTTTATAATTTATACAGAGAAATTTATATGAGCAAAATGTTTGATAAGTTTATTTAAATTCGTTTAGTTGTTAAGAAAATAATAATAATTTAATTTGTTGTTATAGTAAAATAATTTACTAAAGAATATATATATAGGAAATTTAGTTTTAAAAATAAACTTTTGAGTTAAAATGAATTTAGTTTAGTTTTAAAATTTTATTAAATAAATTATTAAAAAGGATTAAGTTAAAATCAATTGTATTTAATTTGTTAAAAGAAGATTTGTTTAATTTAATTGTTTTAGAAATGGTTAGAGAATATTAGGTTGAAACTGGAATGTTGGTTAAATAAATCTATTTATGAAGAAATTGGTTTAGAATAAATTATTCGATTGATTCGAATATTTACAAATTGTGTAAAATATTTATACAAGGTTTAAAATCAAGAAATCAAGCCGAGAATGGAAGTGGGATTGCAAATTAAAAGCGAAGGTGAGATTATTTTCTCACTCAAAGTATATTTTGTATGACAG
The DNA here is from genome assembly GCA_030737815.1 of Allium fistulosum. Lineage (NCBI taxonomy): Eukaryota > Viridiplantae > Streptophyta > Magnoliopsida > Asparagales > Amaryllidaceae > Allium > Allium fistulosum. The sequence goes on along the minus strand of CM060904.1, from coordinate 202,144,500 downwards.
TTATTTATCGACTGATTGTTGTTATTTGATGTGATATTAGATATAGTAGGATATATCTATTATATATAGCAATATATACATATTGGCATATGTATATATTGGATTGATGATTTCCCGCCTCGTATAGCGGATGAGACCCTATTGCGCCGTTAGTAAGCGGATTTTTATAAAAACCCATATACCGCGATAATTCCGTACTGGAGCGGAATTGGTATTGTGCTAACATCTTTGGATGCAGGAAAACAGGTTGGAGGGATCCAACTGGACCCCTCACATTGATTGAATTTATTTCTATTGTGATATGAATCTGTGAATGATTATAGTGATGCTATTAATCATATTGATATCTGGAAATTGTTTGAAAAGCTAAAATTTAGCTGAATGGATGTTTGGCATCATCGGATTCCAAAGATAAACGAAATGGAATTTTTGAAATTCAAGTAGAAAATTTCTAAGTGAATCAATTTTTGAAATTGAATAAATTCGAAGAAAGGAATTTTAAAGTATAAAAAAGGTTAATTTTTATATTCTTATCGAATTAATTCCAGGATCAAGTGAAAATGTTAAATAAATGAATTTCGTATAATAGTGATTTTAAATTGAGGAAATTAATTTAAAATCTGGATTTTTAAATAGATCGAAAGAAACCATTGAAATTTGTTTTTTTTAAAAGGAATTTATTTAAAAAGAGATAAGTTGGAAATCCAATTAGAAATTTAATTGGTAAATTGAAATAATTTGGGAAATCAATGTAAAATGATCTCAATTTGAAGAATCCATTTAAAAATAGGATATTGAATAATTTGAAAAGAATAAGAATTTATTTTAGTAGTGAAAATAAATTTAGAAATCAATTCGTAATTGATTTGGAGTTAAAGTAGAATTAGAAATTAATTTGGAATCCGATTTTAGATTCAAAAGTGAATACTTGGAAAAATGAATCCAATTGAAATAAGGGAATGTGAATTTAAATGGAAATGATGTTAAAATGATTTATAAAGGGATGAACTTTACAATTGTAAAGTTTTAAAAGAACGATGTTGAAGATAAATGAATTATAAGTATTAACTTATAAGATGGACCGTTAGTATAAAAATTGAGTTATGAATTGAACTAGTTAATAAAGAAGATTTATAAATTGTAGTTTTTATAAATGGAAATAGAATTTATAACCGTGTTTATAAATTCGAAATAGATTGAATTTGATAAATTCAATATGGAAGATTATTAAAGAAGATATATTCACGATTTTGGACAGTGAATATATTATTGAATAAAATGGATTCATTTTTGAAGAAGTAATATTTTAAAAATGAAGTTAAACATTTTAAAGATGTTTTAAAATGTATTATGAATCGAAAGCATAGATTTCCGCAGTTCTTGTTGAAATAGACGTTTTCGAGTAATTTAAGGAAATGGTGGACTATAACACCGTTGTTATAGTAAATGATTTCCGAAAGGAAATGTTTTGATGTAGTATTGGGATTTACATATCTATCTAAATTCTCGAATCCCTATACTAGCCATTTTGGGTCGTCGTAACGATGTTTTACGTAACATTCGTTTTGACCCAAATAAATGTGTTAAAAGAATATTTTCTTAAAGAATGAAATATATACTTAATTTGATTTAAGTATATCGAATATTTTCTAAGTGTTGAAAATAAATGATTTGTGAATTACTTATTTTTAAATAAGTATGGAAATGCTTTTCCCAATGTGAAATGAACTGGTTGAGTTTTTATCTTTTAAAGATAAATTGAAAAGTGAATATTTGAAATTGTTTTTCAAATGGTTAAGTGTGGAAATTTTATATGTAGTAGAGATATTTTTGAAGATAAATAATTTGGGAAAATTATTTGGAATCTGATGATGTTGCGCATCTTTATTGATAGTTAAATAACCGACTATCAATAATTACCTTGAGTAGGTATTTGTTGTGAATTGGATGAATTTGAATGCCACACTTATTTTTGAATAATCGCTCACTATTCGGGTTAGCCGGGAAAGGACCATGGGGTCGTATAACCCATTCCGAATATGTGATACGTCGTTATGAATTGCATTTGAAGACCGGTGTTGAAGACCGGATATTTTTGAAAACGGAAGGATTACCGTCGAGTTACTCTACATCGACTGATCTTCGATTTAGAGGTTTTATCACCCTTAGTGACGGGAAGTCCTGACGTGATTAGAAAATTATCCGGAAATGCAAGGGCTTCGTGAGGAGTGCCTTCGGTTCTGTTCGATCCCGGAACAGACTTGTATGGATTGTGTGTCTGACGTTACAATTTGAGATATAAAGCTGATTTCTTTCAAATACATTTCTGTTGGTGGCGGAGAATTTATTCTCTTAGCTTAACACCCTTCTCTGAGACGTACGAGCTCAGAGGTTATGTAGTTGAAATTTATCGGCGATATATCCCAATTTGGTAACGTGGCATACTGAGTGTTGCTGTGAAACGATCAGTGTTTGATCATTTGTGATATGATCATTTGTTTGATCTTATATCTTTGTGATCATAGGTTGATCATTTTGTTTGACCCAAAGCAGGGCTTTTTGAGAAAGCGTAGCTTTGTGGACGAGACTTCGTCGAGCCTCACACCCCGGAAATGGTCGAAACAGGTAGAATGCAGCAAGGTTCTAGGGAGTAGCGCCCCTTAGTGTATGTCATTCCTTCTGGATAAAGGTGGTATCATGGTATGGAGCCCAGATACTTAACCTCTGTGGTTGCTGCACAGTTATTATTACTTTGTGGTTTGTTGGAAATCGGGGATCCTCGGGAAGATCGGTGACGATCGGGGGATGGCATACGCGTGTCAGTAGTTACCTATTTTTGCAGAGGTAACCCGGCCTTGTGTTGGCAGAGATCCGGTTAGGTTCTCGGGTCGTCTATTCCAGGGACGTACCCATCGTGGATAGGAAGTTCCTTAGCCTGACCATTTGTTGGAAATCCAAAGAAACAATACGACACTTGTACGGTTTTAGTTGTAGAACCTATCATTCACTTATGGTGGCGCCCCACTGTTTGGATGGTAGCTATAGTAGGCATAGTTCGAAATGTCTATGCTGGCTAAGATTTATATTATACTTTCGAAATGATTTCTACACTATGCACTAATAATAATATCAAAAAGGATTTGATTTTGCGTAGTAAGCATCTTTGACTATCATAAGAAGAAATCTCCTCCAATTCTGCGTTTGCATTGTGTGTGTGGTGGGAGGTCTTATGGTAGTTTCATTTTCCAAAAGCATTGCGAATTGACTTTAAAATTCTCTGCTGTTTATTTTTAAAGAATAACTGTTTTACGATCTCACACCAGTCACCATGACTGACTCGGAGTTTATTGTTCCCTTCTAAACTCTGGGTGCCCACCAATTTCCACACGGGCAGCCTAGAGTTATGTTATCAGGATATTCTGGATATTCTGGAGCTTTGGAGATAAGCTGGAGGACGAGACGTAGTATTTGTATCTGATAGTATTTATTCCGCTGTGTATTCTATATGAGGACAAGTTTATATAACTGTCCATTGTTGTATATGACTCTGATGATTGATGTATGTATAAACTGATAGTTCTTTGTTTTAAAAGACTAGTAATTATCTATTGTATATTTTCCGCTGCGATATGTGAGATTCTGATATTGTTTTCGGCTTCTGTATCTGATGTTGTGTTGTTGTTCTTCTCTTTTCTTCTTCTTCTTACTTTTTCTTCTTTCTAAAACCCTCACTATTGGAGTTTCCGGCACTCGATTGCTCGGCAGTCGATAAAGTAAGTATCGATGTCGAATTTTCGAAAGTCGAAAATTCCGGGATGTGACAAGTGGTATGAAACGCTTGCGTTTACTTTGTCGGTTAATTTATGGACTTGTTCGATTGAAACTCTTGTGACAATTTTTGAGTGGAAATCTACAATTTGTTCGTAAATATTTAAGTTAAGCTAGTGGTTATGGGACATGAAGCTAAACTCTTATATTTACTAGCTTAGTGTAATCGACACTTCTTGATGATCGATGATGATCATTTTATGGTTTAGACTAGCAATGCGCGATGTCTCTTTGTTTTGGTTCATCGGACGTTTCGCTGTACGACGTCGATGTTCCGAATTATTTGTGCTTCTGGTTCATCGGACGTTTCGTTGTACTACGTCCTTGTTCCAGATTATTGGACTTTTGGTTCATCCGGCGTTTCGCTGTACTACATCATTGTTCCATATTAATGGATTTATTTGGTTCATCGGGCGTTTCGCTGTACTACGTCGTTGTTCCATGTTATTGGATTTTTGATTCATCGGGCGTTTCGCTGTACTACGTCGTTGTTCCATATTATTGAATTTTTGGTTCATCGGTCGTTTCGCTGTACTACGTCGTTGTTCCATATTATTGGATTTTTGGTTCATCGGGCGTTTCGCTGTACTACGTCGTTGTTCCATGTTATTGAATTTTTGGTTCATCGGGCGTTTCGCTGTACGACGTCGTTGTTCCGGTTTATTGTGTTTTGGTTCATCGGACGTTACGTTGTACGACGTCGTTGTTCCGATTTATTGTGATTCTGGAGCACCAGACGTTTCGCTGTACGACGTCGTCGCTTCGAATTATTTGATTTCTGGATTTCTAATGGTTGATTTCTGGAATTTATGCTTCACCAACTTTTACAAATTGGCATTGAAATGTATGTCGTTATTTGTGGCTTGGTGAATTAAATTAAGAATATGACATTCTTTTTAATCTTTGAGAAGATTATTGTGATATTGATTAATCTCTAGATTGATTTTCGATTAGATACTTATCACAGTATGGCTTTATGGTTATCATACGTTTTTGTCATATCTCTTATTCTATATCACTTTATCTGATATTTATAGCTAGACTGATCCGTTTATTATTTTCTTCTTAAATAATACTCGGGTCAGACTGAGATTTTACAGGTGCTTCCTCATGACTTCTTATTCGGGACTATCATCTGACTTTTGGCTAACTACTTTAGCATTGTAGTTTTTGGTTGTATACATTCGATATATTGACTCATTGATGTATACATATTCTGTTGTCTAGCACTTGTATCTTTTCTTTTGTGATATTGTGGATCTTGTTTGACCACTTCTCTGATGAACACTTTTATGTGTTATATTCATATCTGTTTCCGCCTTTGTGATATGAACTATCTGTGACTGATTTGTGTTATGTTTATTTCTATATTTGTTTCCGAGGTCCACTTAGCCACTGTGTAGTCGCTTTGAGTTTGTGTCGGTATGTCGGATTTCCTCTTGAAATGAAATGCATGTTATACTATCTGACATATCGGTACCCGCACAAAGAAATTATACGGATGGTCGCTCCTCAACAGCCTTATTCTCCGTGCTAGTTGACGGCATTACTTCGTAGTGTTCTTGGCTAGCGTGGGTATAGAGGTGGCCCAGGTGGGGCGTCACAGCTTGGTATCAGAGCCAAACTTCGGAACAATGTAGAATAATTTAGCAAGGATCATGTCCTAAGTCTTTCTTAGGAGTCGTGCTTTAGGAATTTATTCGAGTCAATTGGACCCGTTCTATCCTATTTTCTTTTATGATTCCTTGTTTTATCAATCATGATTGTTTGATATTCATTCTGAGAATAACTTTTTTTTTCTTTCTTTCTTAAAGAAGAGAAATGGTTAGATCTGGTCGTACCAACGTCGGTCAACCCAGTGCAACTCCTCAGGATGGAATATTTATGTCTGCTCAGCAGCTTTTAGATCTTGTAAAGAATGCTCAAGCTGTCGGACCCATCCCAGAGCCTACTAATCCTAGATCTGGATTTGCACGTTTGTGCAGAGACTATACCGATTTGGGTGGAAGGCCATTCAAGGGATCCGAAAGTGTTATAGAAATCCAAGCTTGGCTTAGATCATGCGATCGCATCTTTTCTCGCATGAATCTTGTTGATCTCCATCGAGTCCAAGTGGCTTCTAGCATACTCCAAGAAAGAGCATTAGATTGGTATGAGCTTTTAATTTCTGAAATCGTCGAAGCGGATCTCACTTGGGAGCAATTCCGGGAAAGATTCGAATTGAAGTTTGTGCCGGAGGCTGAAAAAGTAACTTTGGCCCGGCATTTTATCGACCTTGTTCAAGGTATATCTTCTGTGACGGACTATGTCGCATCTTTTGAATCTCTCTCTGAATACGGGGTCGAATATATTAATACCCCATTGAAGAAAAATCAGATATTTGTTTATGGCTTGAATAAGAATCTTAAAAAGCCTTTACTTCTGAAACTAGAAGTTTCCTTCGATCAACTTGTAGATATTGCTCTTCGACTTGAAGAGGCCGATAGAGAAAGTGATGTTGAAGTTGTGCATGTCAAACAGAACTTCAATAATAACATGAAGAGGCCTATCAAATTCAAAGGCCCCACTCCCAACAAGAAAGGGAAGCAACAAACTCCGGTAGAAAAGACTCCTACCTCTAGTTGTGGACAATGCTACAATTGTGGTTCTACCGACCACTATGCAAATATGTGTCTGAAACCCCTTTTTTGTCGTTATTGCAAAGGTTCGGGTCATCTTATATCTACATGCTCCGTACTTCAAAGTAGGAGAAAGGGAGAGCTGAATGTTGTGCAAGCTCCTAGCAACTCTTCTCTTGGTCAAGGTATTTTTAATTCAATCCTTGATGACATTTGTTTTGTGATCTTTCTATTCGAGTTCTTTTTGATACGGGTGCATCTCACTCTTTTATATCAAAAGAACTTGTTGATGCTTTGTCTTTGGATGATATTGGCTTGATGACTTCACTAAGATTTGCTAATCCGGTTGGCGAATCCGCTACACTCAGTTTGTCTCTTTTAAAAGTTGTCGAGATTATTTTATGTGATTTTTCTTTCCGAGCCGGTTTGCACGTTATGCGCTACTTAGGCTTCGGAATTGAAAGGATTGGTTTAATCATTGTGAAGCTCATATCCTATTTCCCATGGGGACTATTCATCTTCGACATTCTTAATCTGTTAAGCAGATATCTATTTTTCTTTGTGATTTTGATTCCAATTTGATGACATCATTTTATTCTTTAAACCCACATAATGAGGAAAACGTTATTTTTCTCATTCGGGTAGTTTGTGGAATTTTCCGTTATTTTTGAGCTTGTCTTAGGATTATCACCTAAGCAGTCTTTTGAGTGGTGATAAGGTCTTTTCAGATCGACCTTACCACCAGTTTTCTTTAGCTACGAGTTGCGGAATTTAGCATCCACTTACCGCATTCCGCACTCGTTATGATTTTTATGAATGACTTATTATGTCATTCAGTTTATCTAGTTTATTTCATCCATTTTGTAAATCGAGTATTCTATGAATATTTCGATGAGACCATTCTTGTATTCATTGATTTTGGATGAAAATAGCGATTTAAAATTTTGCAAATCTTTTTCATAAGATATTTATAAGTACAATTTGATTTTGCTCTTAAACGAGCAAAGAATATTCTTAAAGGTTTTTAAGAAACATGTTTATCATATAGAAGATGATTTTGTGATTGTATTGCCCATTGAGTGCTTTAAGAATTCTGGTCGATGCGCTTGATCAACGTTATCGATAAGAATCTCCTAAACGCTTTGATGAGACAGTCAGACACAATATATTGACTTGTAAAAATGTAAATTTTTCTAGAAAGATTATTACATAAAGATAAATGTAATTTTGAAAGTTTCAGCTTTTCGGGAAAGAAGATTATTTAAAAGAAATTATTTCTTTTCGATACTCTTATTCTTGTGATTTCTGAAGGGAACCAAGACTTTATCTTTTGTACCAATGCTAATCGTATTGGTTTGGATGCCGTTCTCTTGCAAAAGAGAACGTGCTATCACTTATGCTTCTAAATCATTAAAGCCGATCGAGACTAGGTATGCCACTCATAATCTAGTGCTCGCAGCTATTGTTTTCGCTTTTAGAGTTTGGCATCATTTTTTGGGGAAGAAATTCGTTCTCCACTCCGATCATAAATCTTTGAAATGTTAATTTCTTATAAGGAACTTAATGTTGGCTCGAGTTCCTTGCATCTTATGATCTTGATCTTCTTTGTACACCGGAAAAGGGTAATCGAGTTGCCGATGCCCTTAGTTGTAAGCAACAAGCGGTTGTTTCTTCGATGATATCTGAATGGAATGATCTCGAGACTTTATCCACTTTTGAGATTCGAGATCGTGAATCCAATTCATGTTCATCTCTTGTTTTGTGTAACCTTGAGGCTCGTCCTTCACTTTTGGACTATACCTCTTTTTGATGAACTCTATGTCCTGTTATATTGCATGGAGTTCCTACTTCTATTGTTAGCAATCGTGATCCATTGTTTTTCTAGTGGATTTTTGTAGAGTCTTCAAAAGCTTTGGGAACAAAGCTTAATTTTAGCACCGCTTATCATCCTTAGTCCGATGGACAAACCGAGCGTGTGAATCAAACTCTTGAAGATCTCTTTCGTGCATGTGTTCTTGATTTTTGTGGAAGTTGGGAAGATCGTACTCTTGTTGAGTTTTCTTCCAATAATAGCTTCCAATCTTGTATTAGTATGGCACCTTACGAGGCACTCTACGAAAGGCCGTGCCGATTTCCTTCGTGTTGGCTTAAAGCCGGTGAGAAGCTGGTTTTAGGTTCAAACTTTATTGGTATTCATTTGCGTTTCACCTTTGATGGGTGATGTGCGTTTCAGTCAATCGGGAAAGTTAGCACCTCGATATGTTGGTCCGTTTCCCATCACCGAACGTATTTGTTCCGTGGCTTATCGCCTTTTTATTATCGGCTCAATTTTCTGCTATTCATGACGTGTTTCATGTTTCTCAATTACGGAAATGCCTTCGAGATTCCGATTCTATTCTCGAGCCCGGTGTTGTTGAAGAAATTGAAGTTTCGCCTAATTTAACATATGAGCAACATCCTATTCGTGTTATTTCTTCGGAGGTTAAACGCCTTCGAAATAAAGATGTCCTGCTTGTGAAAGTTCAATGGTCCTCAAATCCTAAGGATTGCTCTTGGGAATCTAGAGAATTCATCGAGCAAACACATCCAGACTTACTCTCTTGAGCTCTTTGAGGTGAACTTCTTATTTCAAATTTCTTCTTTTGTGTTGATATGCTTTTATGGTTGTTACTTTTTATTCAAATATTTCTTATGATTGCGAGGATGCAATTTCTTTAAGGAGGGGAGTCTGTAACAACCCGCATATTTTACGATTGTATATTTAAATATTTTATTTAAATATAGCGTCGTTAGTCGGATTAAAGCCCAAAAAGCTACTTTTTTGCAAACAGTCGAATTGGGACTCGAGACTACTTCCATTGAGTTCAAAATGTCGTTTGCGACTTTTTTGAGTATAAACTTTGATATGTTTGGAGCTAGCTAAAAATGTGACCATTTCACTTTGGACTTTGGGTTTGGTTCAGCCCATTTGCCTAAACCATTAACTCAAGCTCCACTCCCTCTCCTCTTCATTACTTCACTTTCATTTCCTAACACTTAAGATTCATCAAAAATGGAGAGTGGAATGGGAAATTAAAACTCCAAGCCCTAATCATCTTTGCAAATCCAAGTTCTAGCTCCAAATTCAAAGAAGAAGCTTTGGTAAGCCTTCTCTTCTTCTTCTCCAACTCATTCTCTTATCAATTTCAGAAATTCCTAAACCTAACTTAGGAAATGTTTCTCTTTTAAGCTTAGATTCAAGCTTGTTGGGTTGGAATTGAAGAGTGATTGTTCTTGCCATTGCTCTATAGCTTCTTCTTCATTTGTTTTGGGTTTAAAGGTGAGATTTTTATCTCACATCTATGACTATAATTATCTTTGGTTGTTGGGTATGAATTCCTAACACTTCTTCATGTGCATTTGCCCTTGATTTGGATTGGTTTTGTGAATATTCCAATTTTTGGTTTTTGAAGTCAAATTTGTGTGAAAATCCTTTTATGGATGTTTGATCATGTTTTTGGTGATGCATCAAAGAGCTTATAGGGCCGGGTCGTCTATTGGCATAAACCCTTAGCGCCCATTGCTCGTCCGGTTGCATTTGCAAAGAGATTGCATCTTCATTTTAGGCTGAAAATACTGAAAATCTCAGTTCAGTCGACTGAAATCTCTGTTCAGTCGACTGAACCTGGAACCCGAAAGTTTCCAGGCATGATTCAGTTGACTGAAATCTCTGTTCAGTCGACTGAACCTGGAAACAGAAAGTTTCCAAGCATGATTCAGTCGACTGAAATCTCTGTTCAGTCGACTGAACCTGGAAACAGAGAGTTTCTAGGCATGATTCAGTCGACTGAAATCTCTGTTCATTCGACTGAATTTGCTGTTTCAGCCCACTTTGCCTTTTGGGATTGAATTTCCAATTTGAATCGATTCGTGATGATCCTATTTGTTGTTATCATTTATTATGACTTTGATGACTCCTTTTTCGGGATTTTAGAATATCCATTTCGATGGATTCTTTATCGGTTTAATTGGATTTGATTCACATCTTCGAATGTGAATTTTAATGATTGATTGTTTCTACAATCATTTCTATGACTTGTCACTTTAAAAATACAAAGGTTTCTATACTAATAGTAAATATTCAAACTCTTTACAAAGATGATTTCAACTCTATTTTTAATACAAAGCTCGTTTATAAAACCGTTTTCTAATCTATTAGTATATACAAACCTTTACCTCATTTGTATGAAAAAATCTAATTAAACGGCTTAGCAAAACAAGTGGTATGAAACGCTTGTGTTTACTTTGTCGGTTAATTTATGGACTTGTTCGATTGAAACTCTTGTGACAATTTTTGAGTGGAAATCTACAATTTGTTCGTAAATATTTAAGTTAAGCTAGTGGTTATGGGACATGAAGCTAAACTCTTATATTTACTAGCTTAGTGTAATCGACACTTCTTGATGATCGATGATGATCATTTTATGGTTTAGACTAGCAATGCGCGATGTCTCTTTGTTTTGGTTCATCGAAGTTTTCGCTGTACGATGTCGATGTTCCGAATTATTTGTGCTTCTAGTTCATCGGACGTTTCGTTGTACTACGTCGTTGTTCCAGATTATTAGATTTTTGGTTCATCGGGTGTTTCGCTGTACTACATCGTCGTTCCATATTATTGGATTTTTTTGGTTCATCGGGCGTTTCGCTGTACTACGTCGTTGTTCCATGTTATTGGATTTTTGATTCATCGGGCGTTTCGCTGTACTACGTCGTTGTTCCATATTATTGGATTTTTGGTTCATCGGGCGTTTCGCTGTACTACGTCGTTGTTCCATATTATTGGATTTTTGGTTCATCGGGCGTTTCGCTGTACTACATCGTTGTTCCACGTTATTGGATTTTTGGTTCATCGGGCGTTTCACTGTACGACGTCGTTGTCCCGGTTTATTGTATTTTGGTTCATCGGACGTTACGCTGTACGACGTCGTTGTTCCGATTTATTGTGATTCTGGAGCACCGGATGTTTCGCTGTACGACGTCGTCGCTTCGAATTATTTGATTTTTGGATTTCTAATGGTTGATTTCTGGAATTTATGCTTCACCAACTTTTACAAATTGGTATTGAAATGTATGTCGTTATTTGTGGCTTGGTGAATTAAATTAAGAATATGACATTCTTTTTAATCTTTGAAAAGATTCTTGTGATATTGATTAATCTCTGGATTGATTTTCGATTAGATACTTATCACAGTATGGCTTTATGGTTATCATACGTTTTTGTCATATCTCTTATTCTATATCACTTTATCTAATATTTATAGCTAGACTGATCCGTTTATTATTTTCTTCTTAAATAATACTCGGGTCAGACTGAGATTTTACAGGTGCTTCCTCATGACTTCTTATCTGGGACTATCATCTGACTTTTGGCTAACTACTTTAGCATTGTAGTTTTTGGTTGAATACATTCGATATATTGACTCATTGATGTATACATATTCTGTTGTCTAGCACTTGTATCTTTTCTTTTGTGATATTGTGGATCTTGTTTGACCACTTCTCTTATGAACACTTTTATGTGTTATATTCATATCTGTTTTCGCCTTTGTGATATGAACTGTCTGTGACTGATTTGTGTTATGTTTATTTCTATATTTGTTTCCGAGGTCCACTTAGCCACTGTGTAGTCGCTTTGAGTTTGTATCGGTATGTCGGATTTCCTCTTGAAATGAAATGCATGTTATACTATCTGACATATCGGTACCCGCACAAAGCAATTATACGGATGGTCGCTCCTCAACAGCCTTATTCTCCGCACTAGTTGACGGCATTACTCCGTAGTGTTCTTGGCTAGCGTGGATATAGAGGTGGGGCGTCACAATTGATTTATGATTGCAATTTTGACTCCATCTCTAAATGTGAAATTTCTATTCAAGCAAAGATACATAGAAAATCCTTTAAATCTTTAAAAAGGAAGACTAGTCTACTTGATCTTGTATATAGCGATGTTGGTGATTTAAAAGGTCACACAACATATAGGGAAAATAAATTATATGTCACATTTATTGATGATTACTCTAGATATTCTTATGGTTATCTAATGAAATCAAAAGATTACAAGGCTGAAGTTGAAATGCAATCAGGACTTAAAATAAAAGTATTACATTCTAATCATGGTGGTGAATATTTTTTAAATGATTTTACTTTATTCTGTAAACAACAAGGATTAATTCATCAGTGTACTGCTGCTTATACCCCTCAACAAAATTGAGCCGTTGAAAGAAAAAATAGGGCATTACTAGAAATGGTTAATGCTATGCTAATTAGTTCAAATTTACCTAACACCTTTTGGGGCGATGCCATTTTATCTGCATGTTATATTTCAAATAGAGTTCCGTTGAAAAACAAGGATATATCCCCTTATGAACTATGGTTTAAATGAAAACCTAACTTATCAAGACTTAAAGTTTGGGGATGTTTAAAGTATGGTAGAAAACCATATCTCAAAAGACCAAAATTAGGAAATAGAACATTTAAGTGTGCTTTCATTGGTTATTCTCTTAATAGTATAACTTATCATTTTATTATCCTAGATCCTTTTGAAGGAATTGAGTTTGCAGATGTAGAACTTTTTTAAAAACAAGTATATAGCCCAACATCAAACTAGCAAGAATCCATTGGCATCATCTAGTTCATAATATATTGAAACTAATGATACCAAAAATGAAGATTATACCTCTTCTCAAAACAACGGTAATGTTTCAGTACCTGAAGAGGATACTGAACAAGGAAAAGTAAAAGAGCAGGAATAGAAAAGAACTATGGTCCTGACTTCATTACATGTCTTGTAGAAGGAAGTAAGAATGAAATTATTAACATCACCAAATACGTAATGAATGTTAATGATGAACCAAAAACTTATTCTAAAGCTATGAGTTTCAAAGATGCTATTTTATGAAAAGAAGCTATCAACAATGAAATAAATTCAATTTTGGTAAAAAAAACTTGGATTTTGACTGATTTACCTCCTTTACTAAACTGATAGGATGTAAATGGATATTCAAGAAAAAGTTGAATACTGATGGATCCATTGATAAATTTAAAGCTGGGTTAGTAGCAAAAGGTTATAAGCAAAGATATAATGTGGATTATTTTAAAACATACACTCCTGCTGCTCGCATATCTTCGATCCGTTATTTGATAGCACTTGCATCCATTCACAAACTTGTAATACACCAAATGGATGTGAAAACTGCTTTTTTAAATGGTGATTTAGAAGAAGAGATGTACATGGAACAACCAGAGGGATTATAAATCGAGGCCAAGAAAAGAAAGTTTGTAAACTGATAAAATCTCTTTATGGTCTGAAGCAGGCACCCATGCAATGGCATGAGAAGTTTGATAAAGTAGCATTTTCATAAGGCTTCATTGTTAATGATCCTGATAAATGTATTTATAGCAAATCGAATGAAACCGGTTGTATTATAATAAGTTTATATGTTGATGACATGTTAATTTTTGGGACTAGTGTATCTTGTGTGAAAGAAACTAAGAAGTTTCCATCCTCTAAATTTGGTATGAAAGATCTAGGAGAGGCTGATGTAATTTTAGGGATTTAAATCCTAAGAAAAGAGGAGGAGTTGGTACCAACCCAATCTCACTGTATTGAGAAATTTCTCAATAAATATGGACATTTTAATGACAAACCAGCACCAACTCCTTTAGATCCTAGTATTAAATTGGAGAGGAATGTTGGACATACTATTTCTCAACTAGAATATTCTAGTATAATTGGGAGTCTTATGTATGTTATGCATTGCACAAGACCTGACATAGCACATGTTATTAGCGTATTATATCGTTTTACGAGTAATCCATGTATGGAACATTGGAAAGAAATTTCAAGAGTTCTAGCTTATTTGAAAGGTACCATAGACTATGGTCTTTTTTATAAAGGATATCCTGGTGTATTAGAAGGATACAGTGACGATACTTAGAACAATGTAGAATCTAAATCCAAGTCTACGACTAGATGGGTATTTACCTTAGGAGGAGCTATTGTGTCTTGGTGTTCCAAGAAGCAGCCCTGTGTTTCTGACTCAACTATGTTGTCAGAATCGATTGCATTAGCAGATGCAAGCAAGGAGACATAATGGTTTAGGAACTTGTTAATAGAAATTCCTTTATGGAAGAAGCCATCACCAGTAGTCTTCATTAACTGTGACAATCAGGCTACGATATATAATATTTCTAATAAAACATATAGCAGAAAAAATCTAGACATGCAAGTCTTAGACATTAGATGATAGGATAATACTCAAAAGAGGAGTAATCAATGTCGATTACATAGAAACAAAGAAAAACTTGCTTGACCCATTTACTAAGAATCTTTCAAAGGCTGTGGTTTCTTTAAAATAAAAAAAACGGGGCTAAGGACCGTGAATGAAGGTTGGTCATTTTTAATAGAAACACAACTTGTGTGTTGAAAAGGATAGACAAAGTTCAATAGGTATCAACAAGTTAAGAGAATGATTATGGAACACTAAAACTAGTTGCCCATCATTAGTGTTGGATTCTGCATGAAAGAGGGTGGATGAAGACCCTTAATTAGTCCAGTTAAAATCACAAGGTGTATCATAGAAACACCTCAAAGACTTACCAATATGAGTATGGAAATATGGCCATTTCCGAAGAAAGTAAAACCGCTTTCTGAAGTAGACTCATGAACTCAAGATTTGAGCACGTGACCATTAATGTGCTAAACATACAGAACACTCTATGTATGGAAATCAGTACGCGTGACTATTTGGGTACTATCACAAAGGGTACTTAGTTCAAGATAAGTTCACCATAGACCTCGATAGAACTTTGAACGTTTTATACTAAGTGAAGGTCAAATCCAAAAGATACCTATAATTTATGTATTGATTTCCATGATGATGTAACACTTGATCTTGGAACTACGTTGGCTTGATCCCACTTGGGTACGTAGGCAGTCACTCTAGTGATGCAGCCGTCTATTTTATTTATTTTACTTATTTTGAAAATGGGGAAATTGTTGTAAATTTTCAAAACTGATTTTGGGCATTGGGGTTTGTTTAAAGAAGAAGAAGAGGAAGGAAAGTATAGTCCCGCATCTTAGGATATAAGGAACTATATTTGTTCAAATATAGGGTCCTCAAAAGAAGGGTTGGGCCATTTGAGCACCTAAATGTTTGCTCTATTGTGAGGAGGGAAGCCATACATAACCACCACATACGAGCGCGTCGTCGCCGCCTATCCGTCCGACCGACCGAACCAGGCTGGGCCGGGTTGGTTCGGGTTTGGGTTTGGGTCCAAATAATAATCTTAAGCAGAATTTTAGACCAGATTTAAATTCAAATCTAAATGATGATCACTAGAACGGAGGGTAGTTCATATTCAAATGAATAGACGTGGGTGGGAGGACTGTTGCATACGAACGAATGCGTCTTCTCACAATGAAAAGGCACCTCTCTGCAACTATAAATAGCTACACCTAGAAACTATTGCAATTCAATTTTCTTCTTCCTTAGCAACGCCTGAAAAGTGTTCCAGAATTCTTCTTCAGTTTGAAAATTAGTAATGGCTGAAAGGTGTTACAGATCGAAAATGCCTGAAAGTTGTTGCAAATAAGAAATTTCTCTTCTTCTCCACTCTCTTCTCTAAATTTTGCATCATCAAAAAATATCGAAAGAGTGGTTCTTGATCAGATCAAAGTCGTACAAACTTTATATCCGAATACGCTGTTTTAAGGCTTCAATGAATCCTAAAGTCAATAGTTCTACAACCCAATTGTACCTGTTGGGTTGAACTATTGTCTAAAAGAATCTACATAGTAAATCCTTGAAGTTAGAAGTACAATAATCTCCTCATCACAATACTCGAATCAACGATAATTTTCCAACAGGATGTTATCATATATATTATAGAGAGCATATTTGACCTCTCTATAAACACTAGAGTGATATTTCTCATAAGGAACTATATATACTAATTGATATATTGAATATCTCAAGTATTATAGTATTCCTAATCTTAATTGCCTCCATTAATGTTAAATTCTGATGTTTAATCAAACTACAAGCACTACAGTTTACATGGCATGAGTTGGAGAACTTGATCGAAGATCCAGTTTTCAAATCAGTCATCTTAAATGAATTAAACCATATAACATAGCTATAAACCAAACACGATGTTGTCAATAAGATTGGGTATACTCATTTAACTAAATGAAGAGCTTACTAAATAGTTCCTCTATGATCATTTTTTGCTATCTATTTGTACACATATAACCGATCTCTTTAATTTTCAGGCTTGTTTGATGCAACAATGCTAGCGTGATAGAGCTGGGGAAGAAAGGAAATTGTTCGCTGTAATAAAAAAGACTTTCACATCCTTCTTCTAAAGATAGTATCATATATGCAAGTGCTATATCATTTTTCTAAAATTATGTAGTATTTTTTCTATATATTGATGTATGAGTTGAAACTTTGAATGTAGAATACAGAGAAAATCTTGGTAAAAGAGCAAAAGAAATGCATAGTAAGGAAATCAAAGAATGTAGAAGTCGGTTCATTCATTCCACTAAATAGAGAACCAAGCGGCATTGAAGATTGGGAGAAGCAAGCTGCAGTACCTAAAGATTCATCGAGAGCAATTTATAACACATGCTCCACATTTTTAATCAAGTCAAACAAAACCTACAAAAAAAGGTCCAAAATTTAAAAGAATCAAAACAGAAACATAGTTTTTTGCCACATAAAAGAGTTAATAATTCTACCTATGCTTGAAATTCGGCTCTAAAATTCAAGCAGCCTTCAGAGGTTACATGGTAAGGCATTGTCAGATTTAATTGTTTTACTGCGTGTGTTATGTTTTAAATTGTCAATATACAATAAATTAAGACTATTTTATATATACAATATTGTAACATAGGCTTTATTGGTTGTAAATAAAGAAAATGAAGACTCTAAATTGGCTGAAACTCGCTATACATTTGATATCCATATGATGGTTCATACCACAAGCAAGAAGATGACTGAAAATAAATGGAAAACTATATTTACTAAAGCAGGTTTCAAGGGCTATAAGATTATACCAATATATAGATATATAATATAAGAAGTGTAATTTATTTCAGTATAGGTTAGGGTATGTCATCTTATCAAACAGATTTGTGTACATAAATGATAGAAAAAATGTTAATTGTGATAAAAGGGATAAATGATAAAGAAGATTAAAGAATTTGAATACCTTGCTCACTTTTATTTCGATATCACCATCATCAAATGAGGTTGGCTGGATCTATATGGAAAATAATTGTAGTATCATGATGACAACTCACATAACAATCATAACTCGATAGAGTACTAAATTGTCTTCCTATAACTGGATAATCAATTGTAACTTGTCATAGAACATCAGTGTTGATTAGCATAATTTGGATAATTATGTTTTGATATTTTCACCTCATTCAGTATACATGCCTAAACATTTAATACCTCCGAATAACGGGAAAAACATAACACAAACAGTAAAACAAATAAAAACCTTACCTTATAACCTTTGAAGGCTTACCATGTAAAACATAACAGGTGTAGTAAAAAAATCACATCCTCTTGTTTTCGTTTTTTATAGGACAAATTTTTGAAATAGGCTTCATAAAAAACTTATTAGAAAAATAAGCTTATGTGGAAACTTACTATAAAAATAAGCCTGTTTTGTTCCTAGGCTAGTATACATGCTCATTCTGTAAATGCGCATGAACAAACTTATATATGCGCATTTGCAGAATGCACATGTATACCTTGTTTTTTTAAATAAACAAAACAGACACATTCTGTAAAGTGGAAATTAATGGGAAGGGCCTATAAGTCAAGCTCAATTATTTTCTAGGACACGGGTTTGAAGGGTTTATTTTGTAGGACAAAAACATACGTTCGGCCATTTTCTCAAATTAAATTGACTTGCGAATTTGTTAAATCGATCAGACGATCTTTCTAATTTGATCAGGCGATCTTTCTGCTTTGATCAGGCGAGGTTATTTTGTTGATTAATTCAGGCGATCTTTCTAATTTGATCAGGCGAGGTTATTTTTTTTATTACTTCAGGCAATTTTCTCAATTTGGTCAGGCGAGGCGATTATATCGACTCGATCTAGAGGTTTTATCATATTGTATTGGTTTCATGCACGGTTTGATATCATTGGTGGAGTAAGGTGTCAAATGGTGGAATAAGGTGTCGATTTGATATCGTTGGTGGACTAATGGGCTCTGAAAATCAATGTTCAAGAGATCAGTTAATGGATTGTGGTGATGAAATGTATTATTTTTTTACATATCTGTTTTGTTTGGTTGTGATAATAATTCCTCAACTTGTGTTATTATGCTATGGTGTTAAGTGATAAATGAATTTGTATTTTTTTAAAAGCAGTATACAAATAAGGTTGATTATTTTGGTTGGTTATTAGTTGTTGCTTTCTTTTTTAGTTCTGACATTTCTTGTTGACAATGCTTCTTCTTTAGTTCTTGGTAAATGTGTTAAATGGATGACATTGTAATTTTGAGTTTTGGAAAAGATAAATGGTTTTATCTTTTTCTGATAAGTGAGCTAAAAAAGTATATGTCATGTAGTATGTTATGTAATTAGTGGTTAATTAAGATTAGATGTTTTCAAATATTTTCATAAACATATTTATTTGTTTACATCTTTAATTGCATGTGTTATTCATTTGTTATGGTTGTGTTTGATTTCAATAAGAATTGTTTTAGTGCTCGTTTTGGATTGGATGCTTCTATTTCTTGTGTTAGGAATAAAATTTGTAAGGAGTGGAATAATTTTACTCCATTATGCTTCGATATTTTTTATATTCGAGAATCAAAGACCACCTTTGTTGAAACAAATAGTGATCTTCAAGCTGTATTATGCTTATCTTGGTTTAAAAAGGAAGAATATTTGGGTTTTTTCTAAGACTGAAGAATAATTCCATGGATAATGTTGTTGGTGAAAGTAGTAAATCTTGTTCACTTGTTGTTGGAGAATCAAGTAGTAATATGTTAGAGTATGCTGAGGATTCACGGTCTGGTTTTACACAAGAAAGGGATGAGCTGATGAAGAAGAATTCAAATTTAGAATTTTTTACTGGGTTGGTCAATAATTTGATTATGCTCTTGGATTTCGTTGAACAGTTAGTGCTTATTGTTTGAAGAATGGGTTTAAAGTATAGTATATTAAGAACTGTAAGGAACGATTGACAGTTCGATGTGCTGTAGATGGTTGTCCTTTTAGGATTCATGCTTCTTGCAAATTGAAGCAATTGGAACAATTGTTTGTTAAAAATATTTATTTAAGTCATTCTTGTGGTGGTGGATTTCGATCGATTAGTAGTCCAACTATTAATAGTGATCTTGTGAAAAGTTTGATTGTTAATCAAATTCATGATGAGCCAAAAAGAAAAACAAAGGATATTATGAAAAGTTTTAGAAGAGATTATGATGTGGATTTGAGCTATTATTTTGCTTATAAGGGTAAGAAAATGGCTATGATTGATATTTATGGTGATGAAAAGAAATCTTATAATGATTTGGTTTGGTATTTGAAGGCAATGGAAAGAAATAATTCGAATAGTTACTCAAGTATGGAAGTGGATTCGGATAATAATCAATTTGAGAGAATTTTTGTTTGTTATGAGGCATGTATCTTTGGATTTTGTTATTGTCGTCCTATGGTGTTTTTAGATGCAACATTTTTGAAAGGTCGAAGTGGTATTTTGATGGCAGCCACAGCAAAAAATGGGAATCAAGGTACGTTTTTTTTAATGTATATGGGTTATACTTTGTAGTGTTTTCATGCTTTCCTTGTTATAAATTTAGGCTTGATAGTTGTTCTGCTGTAATTTATTGTTCTAGTCAATAAAATATGCTGTAATTTATTGTTATAAATTTGGGTTAGATAGTTGTGCTGCTGTAATTTATTGTTGCTGTGTGGATTAACAGTGAATGTATTTTGCTATTTTTTTGTTTCAGGTTTTTCTCCATTGGCAATGGCTCTTGTTCCTAAGGAAAATGAAGAGTGTTGGAGTTGGTTATTGACTCACTTAAAGAATGCTCTTAGTTGTGGTAGACCATTGACTTTCTTAAGTGATAGGCACTGGGGTTTGCTCTTAAGTATTCTTAATTTTTTTCCAAATAGTTATCATTCTTATTGTTTGCATCATATGCAAAATAGTATTGCTAGTATTGTGAAAAGTGGAAGGGGCTTGTGGGTAGCTCATTTACTAGAACGTTGTGCTTTAGATTCCAATTGTTATGAGTTTGAAAAAGCTATGTCAAAGTATAAAGAAATTAGAGTTGCAAAAGCTATTGAATATTTGAATGATAAGCCATATGACCACTGGGCTGATTTATTTTTTCCTGGGAAAAGATATGGTGAAAATAAGTCTAATGTAGCTGAAAGTTTTAATTTCTGGATTTTGAATGAAAGAAGTCTACCTGTCACTTCATGTCTTGATGGTATTCGGGTTAAACTTATGATGCAAATGTCTAATCGAAGAGAAGAGGTATCTAAGTGGACTAGTGTGCTTTGTCCAAAAATGGAAGCTCATTTGTTGAAATTGAAGGAAGAAGGATTTGAATGGAGTGTTTCTAAATCATCTAGGTATGTGTTTGTATTTTATTACATGCTGCTCACAGTTTCTGAAAAAGGTAAGTGTATTTATCTTTTTTTTTCAGTCTGCTATATACCCAGTGTATTATGTTTTGATTTTGTTGCTCCATGTTATTTTTGCATTAAAGAATTCATTTTGTTATCTGACACACTTTTCTGCACATGCTTTGAGGCTTATGTGTTACAGAGAATATATATAGTGTGAATAACTTTTGTTTGGAAATAAAACTTGTTTATATATATATATATGCAAGATTGTGTCATATGTATGTTACAATATAATGGAAGAATAGGCAGTTGGATTGCATATGTATGTTAGGATATTTCAACAATCATTTTCCCTACATTTATTCAACTTAGTATTCTCATATGTGAGATTGTGTGTAGGTGAAAGTGTTTATTGCTAGAATATTATGGTAGAATGTCAGTTAGGATATCTCTACAATCATTTTTGATGTATTTGTGTTAAATGTGGTTTTTGTCATCGTTTCTTACGTTTGTTTCAACAGTTGGTATTTCCATTCAACTAGTGATGTTGAATGCAAGATTGTATGAATATGGGAATTGCTAAATCAATGCATTTCTTTATGAAATTGTTTGTTGCTATAGTTTAATGGCAAAATAGGCAAGTGAATTGCAAAGTATACTAGGATTTTCCGACAATGTATTCCCAATATTTGTTTTGATGCTAAAATTCTTAGTTTTATTTTCTGTTGTGGTTGTGTAAATTTTTAGAGCATATCACTACTTACATTTTTTGCTTTGCTCTGTTGATTTTTTTTATACTTGAAACATACATTACATTTTTGAAATTTTGTAGGTATATTTTTGAAGTTCATTCTCCAACGTCGCAAAAAATTGATCTTAAAAATCGCATATGTAGTTGCAATCAATGGAAAGTGATGGGTTTTCCTTGTGCATATGCTTTGAAGTGTATTTCTTTAACCAGAAATTTTGTTTATGATTATATTGAGAATTACTTTACTGTTGAGTATTATCGAGCTTCGTATTCACATGTGATCAATCCTATTCCAACTTTTGATAAGGATGCAATTGAAGCCGTAGAATCAACTACTGTTCTTCCTCCTAATCCTATTCGTGGAGCTGGTAAGCCTAGGATGAATATGATTGAAGAGGTTTATTTTCATGCTAAGAAAAACAGATGTGGAAAGTATTAAAAACTAGGACATAATAGAAGGGGGTGTTCTTTGAATAATTGAGTTGAGTGTTTTAATCCAATGTATTTGATTGATTGTTCTTTGAATATTTTGAGTTGAGTGTTTTAATCCAATGTATTTGATTGATTGTTCTTTGAATATTTTGAGTTGAATATTCGAATAATTGGGTATGTTGAATTGTCGCTGATATGTTTTTGATTATTTTTGGTTGTAAGCAATTTTTATGTTTAATTGTTATTTGGTATACATTGTTGTTAGTTTTGTGAAAAAGATAAATTCATATATCTTTTTTTTGTTCTGCTATATAGCCTTTGTTCTGTGTTTTGATTTTGTTGGTCTGTGTGATTAATTGCTAGATTTTGTTGGTGTATGGACTACCAAATGTCATTGTAAGGCATCAGGTTACAATAAGAACCTAAATAAGTTTTTAGAAGTGTGTATATATTTACAAATATTTTGAATATTATCCATAGCAAACCATGAGTTGGAAAAAATGGTTTGTTTGTGACTAATGTAAAGAGAATAGACCTCAGATAAATGCTTTTATGTTTAAAAGATAAATGCTTTATTAATAGCATGTCGTACTGAATAATGTCAATTAATGACATTATCACATGACATGTTAAACAGATGATGTTTCAAATATCATTAATTGTGTAAATTAATGGTTTAATCTACAAACTGAAACGATGAATATAAACAATAGTATTAGTGTTTCAAAACTCTGTCTGAAAACCTAATACTATCAACGAGAAAGGTGAAAAAACTGCACTTCTTTGTTTATCAAGCAGACATATCATGTACTTTGTCAATGTGACGCATGCATAGTAAACTCTTACAACTCTTAAAGGATAGATCATCAAAATTAGAGTGATTCAGTGACAGGTAGTACATTTGGACCATGTAGCTTTTGCAGACATTTTTAGCCTATGGCACTCAAGTAGTAACCTAAGCTTATCACTGAACTGTCTCCAACACTCCAGACATAGGAGAATATGCAGAATGTTAAATAGTACATGAAATAAAGTGAATATTGCTATACATATAAATCTGGGAGACATAAAAACAGTGCATACTGTAAAAGACTGATACAACATACTGTTAATAACGTATTATTTTATGACATCGGAATATTATCAATAAAAGATAAATGCTTTTATCTTTCTTAACAGAGCATTAGAAACAAATTAGCCATTACAAATTCATGATCAGTTATCAGAATTTCATCATCAAATTAACATCGGTTGTGTAATTACTTGCTAGTTAACATCACCATTACAAATTCATTATCAAATTCATCAGTAAATTCAGATATACTGCCTAAAATCTATTATGAACAATATAGTTTTGGATATTGTAATAAATTTTTAACAAATGCATGATAAAAAGACTGTCAGACATCAAACGAATTGTTCTTATCATTCTCAGTTCGCATTTTTTTGTAGTTGAAGCTGAGCTGCAAAAAATTTCAACTGTCCAGCAATATGGTTTATCGGAGAGGATTTGTGCAGCTATTTGCGCTCTAAATGCATTGAGTTGTTCAAGACTGATTTTTGATGTAGTCTCCATTCCTTGTGCAATCTTTTGTATGAACATCATTACGAAAACTCTACAGTCGAACCTGTATTTCTTAATTTTAGTAATTTGAATGTAATGATAAAACAGATTATCTTTTCTTCATTTTGATAATGAATTGTATTTAGTAGTGTGTTTATCTAAGTAACAGTATGTGAGTAAATGATAGTATCTAATTGGCAATATGTGGGTAGCTAGTTATCGTGTAATATGCATTTTTGTATAAAAAATCTCCACTGTCTTCAAATTTACCCATTGCTTTGTTGGGCATAGTCAACATTTTTAAGCAATGTAGACTTTCCCAGAATTGTTTTATGCCCTACGTCTTGTAACTCTTTATTAAGGTTGTTTATTGATGCTTTTGCCAAAAAAAATATAATTATTTTAGAATAAAGATAAATCTATTTATCTTTTTTACTTTCTGTGTATTTTTACTTACCACATTAATAGCAAACTTTGAATGTCCACTTCTTAAGGTCTTAGATCTTGTGGTCAAGTGTAGAGAATCGTAATGGTTCCAAGTACATGATTCCACTACTAGTTCTAGCACGCTCCAATGTTCGTTGATGTGTATAGGAAATAATATATTGCAACATAACGAATTTAAATGTGTTTGTTTAATAAAAGGATTAAACATATCTCTTTTGATATTTTCCATGCTTCCGTCTATTGCACTTTTCTGTTAAATTTTTTTTTCCAGAAAATTCATCTTATAAAGAAATTTTTTATTTGACATTATAGTTTACTTACTGTCATTTTCGTGTTCACGTAGATAATGCTAGAACTTTGTTCTAATAAGTTTGTTTTTTCTGAACCAAAACCAATCGATAACCTACATTTCAAAAAGAATATGGATTAAATATAGAATTTATAATGAAGTAAAGTATAGTTTTTTCTACTTACTTGACCAGAAATATATTCTCCATAGAGAAGTTCTTCAAACATACTTTTTGTGATGGTGATGAAGTTTCCATAATCACAAGTAAATGCTTCATCACTGAAAAATTTGATGGTTGTTAACAGAAGAAATTAAGATTAGTACGTACTGTGTTGTTTCTATTTACTTGTTAATAAAAGAAAACAACAACCTTTGTAAAAGTTTGTATGAAAAGATAAAGATAAATTAATTTATCTTTTTTAATTTTGTTTAGTTTTTTTTTTTGTTTTTTTTATTTGTAAATCATCAAATTTTGATGCCAAAATAAAAAGCTTTATTTGAGTTATATGTTGTTAACATATTGCACCATAAACAATATCTTATTGGAATAAATCTATATTTAAGTAAATTGAGTGAAAAGTAGTTTAGTTACTTACTTGTTTCCTCCAAGAATTTTGAAATTTTTTTTGACAATTTGTTTCTGTTCTTCACTAAGATATTTGAGGAGTGGACATTTTTCAACATTCCTTGGCTTCTTCTTTTTTTGGTTCTTTAAGGACAACATCTTCAACAACAATAGGATTTTCGGGAGCAGTTTCTTGAGTAGGTATATTCAGATTGTCAGATTTTAAATTATCTTGTGTCTGCTCTTCTAGTATGAAATCTTGAGTTTGCATTATATTAAAAGTTGGAAAATTAGCAGAACTGTTTATGTGGATTATACCAACAATTTTTCTTTTTTTCTTACCTTTTTCAGCTTCAGTTTTTTCCTTCAAATCATTTTTTTCCTTCACATCATGCACTTCTAAATTTTCCAACTTCTGGAGCTTCATTTCAAGATTCTGGATTCTTTTTTCAACCATTTCTCTTAAACGTCTTTCCTGATTTAATTGTTCCACAACATTTTTCATCTCACTAGTCAAAAAGATGACTTTTGACTCTAGCTCCTTTATGCTACTAGCACATTCTTTGGCATATTTTTTCAGACTTTCGACTTCTAAATGCTCATCTAATTTTCTTTTCTTGGTTTGGTCTTCTTCCACCTCAATAGCTTTTATTTTATTTGAAAGAAATTCTTTCTCTTCTTTTGTTACATTTGAAAAAAAAATTAAAAACTGCAAGGAAAATATTTATTAAGCTTGCACATGTAATGTCATTCAAGTACTAGACAAGTTAGAAGCATAAATTTAAGTAAGTATGACAAACTCAGGCTATAAAAAAAAAGATAAACGTTTTTATCTTTTTTATTTGTTTAATAAAGAGAGAAAAATTCCATAACAAATAACCAGCTGCATGAAGGGAATGATTCATATATGCCTAATCCAAACAAAGCTGATGAGATGGACTTTCAAAATATAAAAACAAATCAAAACAGTCACACCAACTATTCTACACAATCAGACAGAGACAAAACTGAAAAGGTGAATTAAAATCCAAACCAACACATAAATTTAAGTTCATTGTTACAGAGAATTATAGACGGTCCCAATTCAAATTACAAGTATAGTTCAGATTTATCAATGAATTCATCCCAAACAAATTTGAATTCATACTAATTCAAATAATTTTTTTATTTCTAATTACAATTATTTGTTAAAAACTTCTATCTGAGATGACTACATCACAAACAGTAGCATCAATGATGAGCAGTATTGGTCGCTTAGTCCCCATGTCATTATTATGTAAAACTGCCAATTAGTAAGGAACTTAGTCATGAATATTTGAATGCCATTTGTATTTAATTTAGTCTCAAATATGCTTATTAATGAAAGCTGATGAGACTGGAGGACCCTAAACACAGATAACATTTTGTTATCTGTAATTTAGGCCACTAACATTCCAAGAAATGGCATTCATTTGATTTTTGTCGAGCCCCTTATATATTTTTTAGGAGGGGCTGAAAGGACTTGAGATGATTTTTCATGTTTCTTCTTATAGTTTACATTCGCCTGAAACAATTAGGAACAAATTTTGGAATTTTTGTTGTTTTTCCTTTATCCTGTATTTGTTGTGTAATTTATGATATAACTTGTTGCCCTTCTTCTATAACTTCATTAACCAACATATACTCATCACTTATGTATTCGGTTACTTTCACTTCTTCTGTTGTTTCAGGAATTAGTGCATCAGATGTTTGAGGTTCAGGAGGTGGATCTTTGTTAAGCACTAAATCAGAACTCAACTGGTTGAGGTCTTTGGACAAGCATGCATATTTATTGGTAGTTTGAACCATGTCAGTGGATTATTTACAAGAGAATATTTTTGTACATCTGTGGTCGGTTTTGTACCATTCTCATGTGTGTTAGAGTCATTGAAACCCTCTTTTGCGTGTTCATGTAAAGAAACATTATCTGATGTAGTATTATTTTGAACATTATCTAACATTTTTCATCCTAAACAAATTTATCAGTGAATTCATCGCAAGTTAGAAATTATAAATAGAAAAATGTACAGTTAAAAAAAAACTAGCATACCTTGTCATTGTCAACTTCAGTAAGGTCCAAATCTTTCATTTTGATAAATCCCATTTTCTCATTCTTGGGATTTTGGTTTGCCGATTTTCCTTTTCATCAATTATTTGTGTTCATTCACAAAACCAGTACTGCAAGAAAAAGATAAATAGATTTATATTATTGTAATAAACATAAATTTGAATATATTTATATTTAGTTGAAGTTATGAAAGCATACCAGTAACACCATAGTACATCATGGTGTACTTCTTGGATCAGCATGATACTTTAAAACATTTTCACATATTGCCCGTGGCCAGGAGATTGAGTTCAATTTTTTTAAATTTAACAACTTTGGCAAGAAACTCCATTGCATATTGCTTTGGTTGTTTGGAAAAAGGAAAGTTATAACCAGCAAAAATAATAACAACTTCACTAAATCTTCATTCCCTTTTTCCTCTTCTAACATTGTATTCAATCTTTCTGTTACTGTTTTTTGGTTGATTATGTCTTCTTCTTGAAAATTGGCACTTAAAAAATTGCAAAACTTTCCATAGCTGAGGCTTTGTTAGAAGCTGGTATAGGAAATGAGTCTTCTCCAGCTAATGGCATACCGAATATGAGACTGACTTCTTCAGGACTTATTTTTAGAAATTTGTTTCCAATTCTGAAAGCATTTTCTTTTACATCAAAAGAAGTAATGATGTCATCTAAATTCGAAGCACTTTTTCTTAAATCTTATCGTGCTATTGAATCTCTAAGAAAAATATTGAAGAAATTTTTGAATGATGTTTTTTCTATATAAGCCGTTGCTTCAGGTGAAAGAATATTTTTCTCCTTTATGATTAACAGGACTTTATAGATTGCGTCCAAATTACATCTATATATACCAGTGTACTATTGACTTCTCTGCTTTTTGGCTCTTTTTCTAATTTCATACTGATCGACATCATCAAATTCAGTACTTCCTTCAGTTAGTTCTTGTGAAATTGTTCTTTCTTCATCAGAGTTGTCTAACTGATTATGTTTGAAGTCTTTATTTGTCAAGTCTTCTTTTTCATAAACATCTATGTTTTCCTCTGTTGGTTCAGTCTGATCCTACATTCATGAAAATCATATAATCAATTGGGAGGTAAAAATAACAAGTTCATCAAAAAATATCATACTGCATAAAAATTTGAATAAAAAGATAATATTCTTTATCTTTTTAATTGTTTTGTATTTTTTTGGGATTAAGATATTTTATATCAATGAACTGTTATTGTTTCATACAGCAGTTTGAATATAGTAGTGTCATACAACTTTTAATGTTATCTAGGATACAGTAGTTTAATTGTTAAGTAAACTTTATAACAAATATGATTAGGAATTTGTTGTTAACACTGATTGTTTGCAGGAATTTTTATAAAAAGATAGCATGTTTTATCTTTTTTAGTTCTTTTATCATATGTCAGACTTTTGTTATGCTTTGCATATTTAATGGAATGTAATTTTAAATTTAATACATATATATACGAAATGAACATCTAAACTAAATATTACAGTATAGATAATGAATGAAAAAAAGTTAGCAACGAAGTTAGAGATAAAGCTGTCTTCTGGCTGTGTTCCTCACAAAATGGACTGGATAATAGTCTTATGTTTATGCACTGTTTTCCTCTATTGTTTGTAAAGATGCATATAGCTTGTTCTATAACAACTTTTGGTTTCGCAGATCTAGTCTTCATTTATATGCTGCATGAATAATATCATGTGTAGTAATATGTTAGTAATAATGAAGAGTTATATTTTTGTAGTAAAAAGCAACAAATGAATAACTATGACATTTCATTGCTTATCTTTTGATATTCAACAATAACTAAGAGAATTCAGTTATAGTTAATTATGTTATTAAATTGTCTGTATAAAAGCATAAATGCTTTTATCTTTTTTAAGTATGCTTTATATCTGGTTCATATGTTATGTAATAATTTTAAATCATTACTAAAACAGCAAACATGTTTAACATGTATCACTATTTAACAAACATACATAACAAATATCGGTAATTATTAAATATACCTAGGGTTTAGCATGTAATTTAAATCTTTTACATTAAAAGATAGATGCATTTATCTTTTTTAATAGCTAAACTATAACATATTCAAGTAAAAAAATTTAGGATTTAGTATCACCTATCACTGAATATTTAAATATGCTTGATTAAACATCTGTCAATTATATTAAATCATAACAAGCACTAAAATACTTTAAATTCATTACAAAAACTGTCATCGGCATCAATAATATGCAATAAATGTAGGGTATATTTAACTAGGGTTTATTATCTAAGTAATATGTATATTTAACTAATATGTTTACATAAAAATTAAAGAGAGCTCACTTGATGATTCCATAGATCGTTCGTCGAATGTATTTGAGCTGATTC
Source organism: Allium fistulosum (assembly GCA_030737815.1). Taxonomy (NCBI): domain Eukaryota; kingdom Viridiplantae; phylum Streptophyta; class Magnoliopsida; order Asparagales; family Amaryllidaceae; genus Allium; species Allium fistulosum. The sequence continues at coordinate 202,114,880 of CM060904.1, read as the reverse complement.
CACAGATCGTTCGTCGAAAGTATTTCAGTTTGAGCTGAAATTAATGAGGCTTAAATCGATGAAGTAGAAGTCCTTGTAATTGAAATGCGGCACAAAAATCAATCGATCGTGAAAAAATAATTTGCAATCGATTTAGCTGAGATTTTGAAAAGAGAAATCGATTATTTGTATTCTAAACCCTTGTTTTCGATTTCGTTTGGCGCACTAAAAAATGGTTGAAAAGAAAACAAAAAAAGGGCCGAAAGGAAGACATTAAGTAATAGATTAATGGGCCGACGTCATGTATAAAAAAATTTGTCTTGGAAAATAATTTTTTTAAAGCCATGTCCTACAACTTTATTGTTTGTTTAAAGAAGGCCCTTACGGTAAAATTCCCCTTCTGTAAATGCGTATGTACATTTTACTTCATGCGCAATTATAGAATGCGCTTATTCATTTTCGGCACAAAACCAAATAGCCACTATCATTCTTCCCAATTTCACTTTATATCAAAACCTAACTCAAAATCCTCAATTTCAAAACCCAAACCTTACTTCCATCCAAACATCAAATTAACCTATTTTCATCTCCAAACTCTAAGGAAATGGAAGAATTTTCTTCATCTTCTCAAATAAGAGGTAAAAACTCTAAATTTAAATTTTGATTTGTAATTTTAGTGTATTATTTTTAGGGTTATTGTAGATGTATCCTAATGATTATACTTGTTGATGTTATAATTTAGATTCAAATATAGATTAGTGTATACATGTGTTGAAATTTTGTTTAATGATTGATTGAAAATAAATTCATGAGTAGAGTTAGAACCCAGACCAATTTATTGAAGTGTTCTCTATTGAAAAAGGCGCATCATAGTGAAAAGCAAGCACTCATGGAGGTATATTATTGCATTAGTTTTAGTTCATTATTCTATAAATAATGAGAATAAAATTTAAGTAATTTTTTCATACGTTTGAATTTAATTAAATATGGAGTTTCCATAGTTAAAGCTATTAATCATTCAAGCAAGCTTAAACTAATAGATTGTAAAGATCCCCGACTAGAAGATAATCTAAGAACGGCACGTCTTTGGAAAATATTCAAACTTGAGTATTCTAGATTGGGACATCATCTTATTACCACGTTGTGTGATCAATGGAGGCCGGAGACAAATACATTTCATTTTAGAGTTGGGGAAATGACTATAACTTTATATGATGTTGAGAAACTAATTAGTACTACTGCTAGCAGTTTTCTAGTGTATTTTGATGACTTCGAAACCGATTAAATTGAGTTATGTCATGAGTTATTAGGTGTAGCTCCTCCTCTATATGAAATTAGATCGAAGAATGAAATTATCTTGAGTTGGTTTGGATAAGAATTCGGAAATCCACTTCCCGTAGAGGCAACATATATTGAGATAGAGCAACGCAACCGTGCTGTAATATTGTACTGTTTAAACTCTCGATTTTTTGCGGATCATTCATAAGTCCATGTAATTCGAAGTATTTGTCACTTTTAAAGGGTTTCCAACAATTTGTTACTATTTTGGGGTAGTGCGGTGCTTTCATATTTATGTAGCAAATTGTCAGCTATTGCATTGCAGAAGTCTAAATCAATAAGTGGTTGTATGTCTCTATCACATGTATGTCACTTTTAAAGTTTTTTTCTTTCTAATTCCATATCATTATTGCTTGATATTATTTTTCTATTTCCATGTAACTATAGCTATAATCGTGGACATACTTAGCCATTGGACGACCAAATGTTGCAATCCCGCCTAATTTGGACCCTCTCCTTCAGTGTGGTTATAGGTAAGTGTCTGGTTATTTTGGAGAAAGTCTTACTTTGATTATTGTAAAGTGTAAGTTTAATTCATTCTTGACTTGTCTCTTGTAGATGGAATAATGCAAAACATTGGCGAAGGACCCTTAAAAATGTTTTATTTTATCATAATGAACTTGACTTACTACCATCCGAAAGTGTGGCTTGGGATCCATATGCCTTAACTGTTGGAACAATGGGCTGTTTATTTGATCAGTATAGAGGTTTGTTGTGTGAGACTCGATTGACTTATTTTTTGGGATTTGAAAATTATTGTCCAGATCGAACAATGAGACAATTTGGATATCTTTCTCAACATATTTGCGATCTGGTTTTCCAATTACTGAAAACCCTAAGGATTAGAGGGGGTTGTTTAATGAAACTTTACATTTACGAAATGCGAGACTTGAAAACATGATTGTTGAGCGAAATCCTCTAATTTCCTTGTATGAATATAAGTATTGGTATTGGGAAATAACTCACCATTTGAAACAGTCTTCGAGACGCCTAGTTGCTTATATTCCTCGATTTACCATTGGAGTGTGATGTTGTTAGTGGGATTTATAGTGATATCGAGATGGTGGACGATATTGAACTCAATCAATTTATGTATTTGACTATGAATTTGCTTTTAAACTTCGAATTTGCTTGTTTGGAATGTAAGAATATTTGGAATGTTTGAATTTATATTTGGAATGTATGAACTTTATTTTTCTTGTGTATATGTGCATATATGAGTGTCTATATGAATATTTGTATGAATGTATGGATGCAAGTTAAGGATGGGAAACAGCAGGCTGTTTTTTGAAGCAGCAAAAATGAATATGCGCTTATGTAAATCCTTCACTTGCCATTCCGTACAGTTATACCGTTCGATGTTCAAATGTCTTGATTCTTCCATTATTGCCTTTGCAATCGCTACCTACTTTGGCATCAAACATGACGTCAACAACTCCCCTCGAGCATGACAGTTGTAGAAGTAGTGGTTTACACGATGAAAAGTACATGCAACCAATGATCTCACTAGGAAATTCCTTGTTCCTTTTAATACACCATTGAAACTTTCGGACACATCTATCGTCATCATGTTAAATCTCATTCCACCATCTCTGCATAATGTCTAATTTTCTTCTTGGTCTTTCAAACTCCTCATATTTCACTACTTTAGATGCAACAGCCGAAGCATGTAACAAGTTTTGAAGAGCATTCGATCCAAATCCATCTTTTTTGAAATTGGCTTTAATGTGTCTAATACAATATCGATGATAATGATGAGCAGGCCAACCTTTAATTAATGCACGTGGAATTCCTTTCAAACGGTCGGAAACAAATGCAATGCATCTACTACGCAAAGAGGGAATATGTTTCCATATTGAATTAATAAACCACTTCCATGTATTCCATGACTAAGTTGGTACAATAGAAAATGCTAATGGATAAAGACCCTGATTTGCATCAACACTAGTGGCAACAAGTAAAGTGCCTAAATATTTCGCACATAAATGAGTGCCATCGATAGAAAGTAATGGGTGATAATGCGTAAAACCTTCAATTGAAGGCCCAAAAGCCCAGAAAGCAGCATTGAAAACACCTCGAGTGTGAATGACGTAAAATATTATTCCAGGATTGTTGTTTTGCGCCGCTTTAAGATACTTTGGTAATTCCGCGTATGATGTATCCCAATCTTTATATACCATTCCTAAAGCCTTTGTTAACCCTTGCCAAGCCTTTGAGTTAGTAACTTTGATATGAAACATATTTAACATATTTCTTGAACTGTTTTTGCCATCAATTTTTTTTTCAGATTTGACTGGTGGAAGTATCTTGCTACAAATAAATTTAGCAGTTGGTTGGGATGGTTTGAGTTGATGGTAAGATTTTAGACATGTGTGGTCGGCTCCATACAATTTAATTTTCCACCAATTTTGAGATTTCATCATGGAAAGATGAGCATGTACCCTCCAAGGGCAATTTTTACCAATGTCACATCGAACCATATAGTTATTAGCACGAGGCTTGACTACTCGAAAAGAAACCGAATATTTAATTGGCCATTCACTTATTTGTTCAATAAGTTTTTCTTTTGATTAAAAAATCAACCCAACTCGAGGACCTTTGTCAACACGTTCCCATCCAATGACCTCCATATCTAATTGAGCACTCTCCACAATTGATCTAGCCATCATTGTTGCGGTACATAAGTCATCGGCTATAGGATCTTCCATTATTATATTTTCATCATTAGTTAGCTCTTCAAGCGATTGAGTATCGTCATATAATCGGGCTTTGTTATTAACTTCCATAATTTCAATCCATGTTGGATCCTTTTCTATTACACATGCTACTTGCATACTATCAAGTTGCCTTTCACCAACATTTACATTATCAACAAAAGCATCGTCCTCCTCTATATGGTAGTTTGATGCTTTTCCAACTTCACGTGTTGTATAGCTATAAAAAAGATTTGATCAACATATAAACAATGTACTTAACGATAATTCATAAACTTTTAATTTGAATACTAACCAAGTGGTTGTTTGAGAATAAATTGGAATAATACCACCCGGATATTGTGTCTCTTGAAAATTTGTTTCGGGTATGGAGTCACCGTTGGATATTGTGGCTCTTCTGCACTAACAATTTTAGATTATTTTAACATATACTTCTATCACATTCATTCCGACAGAAAACATCGAATCCGTATTTTCATCATTCTCTACATCAATAGCCGACGAACCATCATCTCTTACCCATTTTGTTACTAGATTTATATCAAACCACTATGATTTATTTTTGTCTCATCGTTGCATTTTTCTTAAGCTCTTCAAACTTACAATTTTATTAATTTTTGATCTTTTTCTTTTCCCACAACATGCTTAGGTTTATCGTCATCTTCAATCACTAATTGGCCATCATAGTAATATATAATTAGAATGTTAGACATTATCTGCACAATTTTAAAATAAAAACCTTTTAGCTATGAAAACAACAATAGTGTATAAGATTGCATTACAACTAAGAAAACGATGAACAGAAATAAAAACAATTTAGACATAAAAAATTTGCTGAAAAAAAAACCCAAAATATTTACCTTCAAGGTCTTTACTTGATTAGAAGATGGATGATGTTGTTGTAAATTTGGTTTAATATTTAGGGCTTGGAAACGAAAAGTATGTGAGTTTGATTTTTGGATGGAAGAGGGGGTTAGGGATTAGGGCTTAGAGATGAGAATTGGGTTTGATTTTGTGAAAAGATTGTAATGGAGAAGAAAGCAGGTGGCTATTTATTTGAAGTCTTGAAATGAATATGCACATTTAATAAATGCACATGAACAAGAATGTACATGCGCATTTACAGAATGCGCTTGTTCTATTTATTTAAAAAAAGTATACATGCGCGTTCTATAAATGTGCATGTACAGGTTTGTCCATGCGCTTTATAGAATAAGCATGTATACTGGCCTAAAAACAAATTAAGCTTATTCTCATAATAAGTTTCCACACAAGTCTATTTTTTCTTTACGCTTTTTCTGAAAGCCTATTTCAAAAAAATTTCCTTTTTTATATTCAATAAATTTGGGCTACTTTATTTTTTTTGACTTCCTCTTCTTTTTAAAAAAATCATTGAGATTTTAATGTGAAAGTGTAATGAAAATACTTGTATGCTTTCAGTGTCAATACATGTATTCAAATTTGTATTATAGCATGAGGAATCATTTGTTTATTTCATGGTTTGATAGCAAAGAATAATTAATGATATTGACAATTTTCCGCTATAGGCATAGTTAATTCTTGCAATATCAGCCGGCAACCAACTTATCCTTTTTAACTCCAAATTGTTAACTCCTATTATTATTATTATTATTATTTGTATATGACAAATTATCAGTATGGTGTATGTACTTGTTATTTCGATTATTTATGGAATAATAATTGTGTTGGTCTCTCTATTTATTTATCAATACTAATATGTAATGAACATCTGTGGCTATATTGAAATGATTGGATATATACATTTTTATTAAAATAAATTGGCTTCCAACTTTTTGTATACAATATTAGAACTTCTAGCTTTGTGAATCATTCTTTGTCGTCATATATTCTACATTGCTAAAAATTGCAAGAAAATCCAAGATTTGATATTGATAATTCTTGTTCAAAATATTTGATAACTGGGCACTTGCTGTATAGTAATCGATATTGTAACACAGGATTTGATCAGATTTTAAAAAAATCAATAGTACAAAAGAAATAGAAAATGCAAGAACCTCAATAAACTCTCTAAAAAAACAATGAGGAAAATGGAAGTGTTATTCATAAAATCATACTTATGTTACATACAGTTAAAAAAATTATTGATGAAAGACGAATTTGTAAATATGTAATATACTTAATAAACTAATTATATGTATCAGGTTAAGAGAAAATATCTTTGTATCATCTTACCCGGACCTGATATTTAGCATGTCCATTAGTAACATAAAAACCAGATTATTAAGTGAATATTAAGAACAAAAATCCAGAGCAAAAGAGTCAGACTTTTCTTCATCTTTATATATAGTAGTAACTTATCATTTATGTCTAATATTCTTCTCCCTTTTATTCCCAACTGATCAAAAAATCCATCGATACAATGGATCTTAGTTGGGAAGAACAACTCGTTATCTATTACCAGATCCATAGTACTCAAAGAAATTTACAAATATAGAAGTAGAATATGGGAAAACATAGTAAAAAAGAAAATTTATATTCAATATTATATGATCAAAGGATCCTTAGCAGATCCATTTTTTTCTTGGGCACAATCTTGAAATCCATGATTGATGTCTCAGTTATCCATTTTATTCTTAGGCACAACTAGTTTTGGATTTGAGATGCTGGAGGTGGAGTCGTCGAGTCTGAGATGCTAAAACGAGGGTCGAACGATGACGGAGCGACAGAGAGAGGGGGTGTGGAATGAGGGTGGGCTGAAGTAGCGCAACGTATTTGATTAGGGCTTTGAGAATAGGTGTAGTTTCTTTTGATCAGGGTAACACATTTTATGGAATGGCTCTATTGTATTTTAGAGCACAAAGTACGTGTAACATCCCCAATTTTTAATAACATTATTCAGGAGATTTAATTAGACAAATTAAATAGAATAATGTAAATATTAGTGTGATAAGGGGATTTATATTTGAAAATTTATTTAGGGGTCGTGCTTAAATAAACAAAAAGAATGAGTTTATGGAAATGGTTTATTAGATAACTAATAAGAGAATAAAACAAGGGCTTAATGGGTAATTGTCGCACCATAATCCCATTACCCTTAAAATCTCGCGTTCTTTATTTTGCACATTCATTTTCAAAAACACAAAATTGTAAATTAAAGAGAGCTCAAGTCGACCATTACCTAGGGAAGAAAATGGGAAAAATCAAATCAAATCTAAGCAATCAAGCAAGAGGAATTAATCGAAGATCAAATCTCAAGTTTCTTATCCTAATCAAGGTGAATAATAATGAAAACCATGTATATTTTTGTTTTTAAAGATAATTTGATTTTGGGTTTAAGTTTAAATCCATTAAGATGATTTTGATGATGATATACTTGGATATCATGATATGTTATATTCAAACAAGGTTGCTTGATAAATGTTATATATGGTTTAAGGCTAAAATCAATTATATTGTGTTTCGAATGCCATCAGGAATTTATATGTTATGTAAAACATTATTTTGGAGATGGTTTTTAATTTTTATAATTTTCCAAGCTATGGAAAATTCATTATGAATTTTCAAAGGAGAATATAAACAATTGGGTTTAGAAATTAATTTTGGCTTTATTATGAAGAATTTGGATCTGGAATTTATATATGTTAGATAACATACTAAAAGTGAATTTCTATGATTTTTGGGGAGTTTTCCTAAGTAATTTACTATGGAAAATTAAATTATTTTAAGTGGAGGACTTAAATGTTTTATTTTTTTGGCTTAAGAAAGGGCTTATTTGCTAAATTATTTTAATTAGATTTGAAATGAATGTGGTAGTTTTATTTTGCAAAGAATTTGAAAAGTTTGTGGCAATCAATTAACTGTTTACAAATAGGCAGGTTGTTTAAAAAGCAATTACTTAAAAAGGCATTAAAATAGTCTTTATCCAGAAATTATGTGTCGCCTCTTTCAGACGCTACCTTTTGACCTTATACTTCCACCTCAAACAAGTCAAAACTAGCCAAGTCGAAACCAATACACAAGGTATCAATAAGTTGGTATGCAGTGAATAGGAGAAAGGCGGAAGGTACTGAGTCGAAACCTAGCTTTCGAAGGGGTCGAAACCTTTGTTTTATTATCCAAAGAAACGCGTTTGCCTTGTTTCCAAAAGAATGCTTTCGAAAGGGTTTACTATAGCTTTCAAAGAGGTAGCCTCCTTTTTGTTTCTAAAAGATGGCTTTCGAATGAGTTGCCTTGTTTTTAAATTAATGCTTTCGAAAGGTTAGTTTCAACCCAGTCGAAACCATGCAGCCAACCTTATAACTTTCGAATTAATTAAAGTCATCAACTAATTCGAAAGGTAGTTTTTGTTTTATAAATATTATAGCCGCTTCCTAAAGCTTTCGAAAGGGTTTAATGGTTTCGAAGGCAATGGCTTCGAAAGGGGTTTCGAAGCTATCCTTCCAAATGTTTTGCTTAATTGATCAATGCTTTCGAAAGGATGGTTCTGAAGCCATCAGTTTTTCCCCAATCACTGTTATTTAAAAGTTTAATGGTTTCGAAAGAGGTACTTTCAATTATATTCACTTTGACCCAAAAGATATTTGTAAGGATAAACCCAATGGTTTCGAAATGGGTAATTTCAAATGGTTTCAAAGCTATGCTTCTATGAGTTAATAAGTGGTGCTTTAATACTTTCGAAAGGTATGCTTTGATGGTTTCGAAATAAATGTTTTAAAGTGTTTCGAAAGGCATATGCTTAGCGTTTTGAAAATAATATTTGAATGCTTTCTAAGGAGGTTATCCAATGGTTTCGAAAGTAAAGGTTTAAGTTTTCGAAAGCTTTAGTTTTCAAAACAAAGAACCCAACCTCATTTTTAAAGGAAAATTATGGCAAAATAAATGAGTTTTGAAATGGCTTTTGAGTATGGAATTTTCGAAGAAGCTTTCCCTGATAAAGTAATAGGTTAAAGGGATTAACTATGTTTCATATGAAAATGATTTCAAGGATATTTAACCATAGATGTTGGTATCATTATGTTATTATGTTTGCTTCTTTTAATATACATATTCACTGTAAAATGGACCCGCAACTGTATTTTGGGGAGAAAGGGCAGAATAACCAGTTAGGTAAACCCTGTAGTGAATATAAATTTAGTTAACTCCTGAATGAGTGGAATTGCATCCAGGAGGTCAGGAAGACTAGAATATAGGATGCCTAAATACTGATTAAAGAAGTTGTCGGATAGACATGTTCATAGTAAACCCATGAAAACTATGTTTAGAAAGAGTTATTGGCAGGGGCCAATAAGTTTTTAGTGAACCCATGAAAACTATATTCGGATAGAGTTATTGGCAGAAGTCAATAGGTTCATAGTCAACCCATGAAAACTATGATAAGAGGGAAGTTATTGGAGATACCAATAGGTTCAAGGGGAACCCATGAATAATGGAGTTTTTGGCAGGGGTCAATAGGTTCCGGGGTGATCCCATGGAAACTTTGAGACCGGATAGAGAGTCCATAAGCTTTAAACATGTTATTAGTCAGTCCATGAAAACTAATAGGTTAATAGTGACCTTAGAAACTATAACCAAGACAGATAGTCATAATGAATGGGGATAGGGAAATCCAAAATTTGATTTACTTATTTGCATATCATCATAATACTTTGAGTTGTTATGTTTTTAACCATTGTGGATGCAAGAGCACAGTATATAGTTATTATAAGTGTGTGATAAGATACCATTGAGGGGAAAACCGTTCCGCTAAGCGGCGTGGTCTCACTAGATATTTAAATGGTTTGAGATAGTAGGTTATTATTCGTATGAGGCTTTATGTCTGGCTTGAAGTTTATGTTTTCCCGTTAAACTCTTGGGTTCTCAATTAACTTTGAGTAGTTTGAGAGTTGAGGTTTACAGGTACCTCATTAGACGAATAAGCTTCCGGATACCTGTAGGAGGCAAGCTAGCTAGTAGGAGTTCTTTTCTATTTTGATTCCGCCATGTTTTGTTGTAAAGGCAAAGTTGTTTTATTGCCTATATATATACTCTGATCATTCAAGGGGGCATCTCCATATATCGCTCTTGGCGTACGTTGTAATAATTATATTTTGTTTAAACAAGGTTCTCAAATTTGGGATTATGTAATGAATTTGGAATGATTTGAAATGGAATGAGAAAGTTGTTAAATGATTTTAAATTTTTTCCATATCCATGTGTTTTTGTTATACCAATGTATCTAACATTACCGTATTTGATCGTCGAGGATTAATAACTATGGATGACTACAGCATTCGTAGCCGTTAGTTTTGGGCCTCCAAGTGAGGGATGTTACAAGTTGGTATTAGTGCATAGGTTTATGAAAACTTAAAAGAAATTGAAGCCTAAAAGATTTTTGAAAACATAATCCAATGAATCAAAAAATAAGATCGGGGTTTGGGTTAACGCTATAGTAATGAACTTGTATTTGATATATATACACACACATTTATAAGTACGTATTCCCCTCTATCTTAGACCGTTCTTTTGTATCTTACTAAAGCTCGTATGAAGATTTACGAGAAAGAAGATATGGAGGCAGGAAACGAAAGAGGAAATCTCGGTGGAAAAGCACCACAACAAATGGAAATGTTCGACCCACCAAGAGGAACCTGGGTCGACAGGCTAATGCTAATCAAAATGCAGATGCAAATGTAGGTGCTCGAAATCCGCCAGTGGATATGGGGATGATGCATTAGTTCTTCGTCAATCTGATGCAAGAAGGAGCAGCTGTTGGAGTTGTGGGGAATGTTGGAGGAGCTAACCCTATGGCTCCAATTGGGAATAATTATGTTAAGTTGAGCAGAGACTACCAGTCTTGGTGGAAAACCATTTGTGGGAACGGAGGATGCCATAGAAGTTGAGAATTGGCTATTGCATTCCAAGAGAATCTTCGCTGACTTAGGATTGAATGATGGGAAAAAGAGGAGACTAGCCCTAGGCAGTTGCAGGGAGCAGTGCTTTATTGGTGGAATGGTGTTACTACTGGTATTCCTAAGGAAGAGTTAACTTAGGCAGAATTTCGTAGGAGATTCAAGCAGAGGTTTTTGTCTGAAGTTGCTAAGTCGGCATTGTTGAGAAAGTTTATAGATCCGGTGTAGGGAGAGATGTCGGTAATTGAGTATGCTACTAAGTTTGACGAGTTGTCCAGATATGGGTATAATACTATTGACACTGTCATTAATAGGAACGAGAAGTTTATTCGGGGATTGAGGCCCGAGATTGCTACGGTGACACTGCCACATCTTCGTGATCCTTGTAATGTTGTTGTGGAGATGGCAATCCAACATGAGGAAATGCTTACTATTTGTAGGAAGGAAAAACCGGTTGAGACCCAAGTTTCTCAAGGGAAGAAGAGGAAGTTCTTTAAGAAGAAGGGAACCCGGGAGCGAGAGGCTGCCAAGAAGGAAAAGGCTAATCTGGTCTGTTTCAAGCATGATAAGAAGGGTCATTATGCTCATGAATGCCGGACATGCAAGGAAAAGAAGGCTGCAGAAAAGAAGAGCGTGAAGTGCTTTAACTGTGACCAGGTTGGGCATTATAAAAATCAGTGTCCAGAACCATTCAAGGCAGACAGGGAAAAGTCTTTGTTGTTGGACCATCAGCTGGTAGGCCAACTGCTGCTGAGAAAGGGAAGACTGTGATGAAATGTACACTTCTGATTCAGAGTATACCAGTAAGGGTACTATTTGATACCCATGCATCACATTCATTTATATCTCAGTGTTTGGTTGATAGGTTATACTTAGAACCACATACCTTGTTACTTCCTTAAGGGTTGCGAATCCGATGGAAGGGTATGCAACTCTAGGGATGAGATGTGACCAGTCAGAACTTGATTTGTTAAGTCATAAGTTTGCATGCAATTTATATGTTTTTAATTTCATAGATTTTGGAATCATTTTGGGTATGGATTGGTTGGGTAAATACGAGGCTAAAATATCGTTGAGACGCCCTGATAGTCATAACTGAATCATATCCTCGGTTGAGAATTCTATAGAAGTGCTTGTGCTTTGTTGAGAGCTAAGGAATTGGAAGAGGAGTTAAGTCAGGTTTGGATAGCAAGAGAATTTGCATATGTGTTTGAGCCGGTTACAGGACTACCATCGAAACAAGCTGTCGTGTTTCCGATAGATCTTGTGCCAAGAGCTGAACCTGCTAGTAGACCATCTAGCAGAATGACACCGATCGAGATGAAGGAATTAAAGGTACACCTAGTGGATCTAGAAGGGAGAAATTTTATTAGACCAAGCAGTTCACTTTGGGGACCGGCCGCGGTGTTTGTGAAGAAACCAGATGGGTCGCTAATGATGTGTATCGACTATCGTAAGTTGAACGAGAAGACGATTAAGAATAAGTATCCTTTGCCGAGAATTGATAATCTATTTGATCAGTTGTGTTGAGCCAGAGTATTTTCCCTATTGGATTTGGCGACAGGCTTCCATCAGTTGAGAGTGGCAGAGGACAGTATTCCACTGATAGCATTTCGAACTTGGTATGGTTCGTATGAGTGGTTAGTAATGTCATTCGAGTTAACGAACGCACCTGCTTTCTTCGTGGATTTGATGAACCGAGTTTTCCGATAGTACTTGGATAGGTTCGTTTTGGTATTTATAGATGACATTTTAGTGAACTCTAAGGATGAAGGAGAGCATGAAGTAGTGCTTGATATGCTGAGGCAGCATCAACTGAAAGCAAAGTTTTCCAAGTGTCATTTTTGGAAGAAAGAGGTTAAGTTTCTTGGTCACCTATTTCAAAGAAAGGCTTGTCAGTCGATCCAGATAAGATCGAAGCTATTAATAACTAGAAGAGACCAGAGATGATGTCTGGGATTAGAAGTTTTCTTGGACTTGCTGGCTATTACCAGAGATTCATTAAGGATTTCTCGCAGATAGCAGCCTTTTAACTAAGTTGACCAGTGTTTGCAACCAAATTGGCCACAAACACCCAAGAACAGATTTAAGTTGTGGAATTAATGAAGAAATTAAATGAAAATAGAGGAAGATCACAAAATATCAAGAAAATGCAGCAGAAAGTAAAAACAACAAGATTTATAGTGTTTCGGCGTTGATTGCTTATATCCACTTTGAATATTCTCTTTATTGCTTCTTAATTCACTTGATTACAATTACAAATGGCAAGAAATAGCAAGAGATCAGAAAAGAAATGGATAAATTTAGTTACAATAATGGCGGAGTTTACTAACGGCGTAAGAGTCCCTAGATTGGCCACTTGTACCTGTATTTATAAACGAAGGTGGCCTCCAATCTAACTGAAACTTCGGAAATAGGTCCTCCCCAACCATATGGGCCCACCATAGGAAGATCCAAGCCCAACTCTCAATGGATGGGGATTGGTACCGATCCCTCCATGAGTCGAGTTTGGGTTAGCGATCCTTATGGTAGCTTTCTTATGACATAACATACTAGTGCTTCAGATATCAAGATGCTTGGATGTATGGAGCTCTTGTTCTTGTAGTACTTTGGTCTGAATCTTTACTTGGTCAAGGAAATACTGATCCCTCCTGGTTCTCCAATGTATGCCGGTCCATCTTCCATAAGCCATGTCGTGCCGATCCACATCACATAGACTATACCATGCCTATCCATCCCTTACGAGTCATGCCATGTCGATCCCTCTCTTATGACCATCAACATGTCGATCCATAATCCATAAGTCACATTGTCCTTATGCCGATCCATTCCCTTCGAAGACACCAAGCCGATCATTATCTTACAAGCCTTACTATGTCGATCCATGTCACACAGACCATACCATGTCTTATGCCGATCCCTCTGCATCCCTACCTAAGTTGACTACCTAACTAAGTGAACATACCGATCCTTATGGCTTCCTCATGCTATACCGAACCCTATACTACCCCATTCACATTCACCATCCGCCATGCTGATCCCTCTCTTATATGAGCTAACTCCTATCTTTCTGACATCTTGCGATGTCCATCTACCAACTCTGTTCAATCCGGGCTCCGTATAATTGTCCGGACTTATATCTGGGTCACGCAGCCGTTTCCATATGATCATCCTTCTCATCAACAGTTGAGTATGGCCTACGCGATCAATCCAATATAGTCGGGTCATGACACCGGGTAACAACCAGGAAGGACGTGAAGTTTATTTGGTCTGACAAATGTGAGGAAGCATTCCTTAAGTTAAAGCATTTGTTGACCAATGCACCTGTGTTAGTAGTTCCAGACGAAAACCAAGGGTTGGCGGTGTACACCGATGCATGTGGTACTGGATTAGGAGTTGTGTTGATGCAGAGGTGTAAAGTTATTGCCTATGCTTCACGATAGCTTAGACTGCATGAAGTAAGATACCATATTCATGATTTGAAGTTGGCAACGGTGATCTTCACGCTAAAGATATGGAGACATTATCTCTTAGGGGAGAGATTTGAGCTATACATAGATCATAAGTCTGTAATATATTTATTCTCTCGGAAGGAGTTGAATATGAGACAGCATAGGTGGCTTGAGTTTTTACCAGCTTATGACTTTAATATAGAGTATAACCTGGGAAAGGAAATAAGGTAGCCGATGCTCTTAGCAAATGACATCAGAATGTGGTGTTAGCTATGTTGGTAGAATGGAAACATTTAGAAGCTTTGACTACTTGTAGTGTGCATTTAAGATCGATGCTAGTTCTAGTCAGAGCACTGCCATGTTGTTCTGTTTGGAAGTTCGACCAGTATTGATCAAAAGTATTTCTTCTAAGCAGAAGGGGGGTCCATTACTAGCCAAGAAGATTAGAAGGCGTGCGGTGGGAACTGAGATCGATGATCCAAGCAATTTTAGTCTTAACCAGAGAGGATGGTTGAGAAAGAAGGGACGGTTGTGTGTTCCGAATGTTGAGGACTTAAGGAAAGAAGTTCTTGAGGAAGGTCATCGATCTAAATTTACGATTCATCCTAGAGGAACCAAGATGTACCAAGATATGAAGAGGAGCTTCTATTGGGAAGGTATGAAAAGAGATGTTGGCTTGTAGGTTAGGCAGTGTACAAATTGTCAACAAGTGAAGGCCGGACATCAGAAGCCGAGTGGGTTGCTTCAACCTTTGGAGGTACCAGTTTGGAAATGGGATTCGATATCTATGTATTTTATAGACGGGTTTCCAAGGTCAAATAGAGGAAATGAAAGTATATGGGTCATAGTGGATAGGTTGACCAAGAGTGCCCATTTTATTCCAGTTAAGTCAACTAGGATGCACTTGTTTCAGCTAAGTTGTTTATGAAGAACATAGTTAGACTACATGGAATTCCTAGTAGTAAGTCAATGACAGAGATGCTTTGTTTACTAGTGAATTATGAAAGAGTCTACCAGATGATTAGGTACTAAGCTCAAGATGAGTACTACATGCCACCCTCAGACGGATGGGCAGACAGAGAGAGTCGATAAGGTACTCGAGGATTTATTGATAGCCTGTGTATTGGACTTTGGTCAATCTTCGGAAGATCACCTACACTTAGTGGAGTTTTCCTATAATAACAGTTATCAGAGTAGTATATGAATGACGCCTTTTGAAGCTTTGTATGGAAGGCATGCAAATCACCAGCCTGTTGGTTAGAGACTGGAGACAGATTAGCATTAGGTCCAGATCTGGTTAGAGAGGCGATAAAGAAGATTGAGTTGATCCGAGAAAGGATGAAGGAAGCTCAGTCCAGACAAAAGAGTTACGCAGATAAGAGGCATAAAGACCTAGAATTCTTAGTTGGAGATAAGATTTTCATTAAGGTATCACCAATGAAGGGCGTGGTATTGGAAAGTCAGGGAAACTGGCACCGAGATAGTTGATCCATTCCAAGTTATAGAGAGGATTGGAAAGCTCGCATACAGAGTAGAGTTGTCGAGTAGTATGGCAGGTATCCATAATGTGTTTCATGTGTCTCATCTTCGCTAGTATGTGCATGATCCAGAGGCGACTATATCTCCGACAGAGTTGGAAGAGTTGGCAGTAGAACCGAATTTGACTTTTGTTAGACAACCAGTTCGGATTGTAGCGAGAGATGAGAAAAGGTTAAGGAATGAGACAGTCGAGTTGGTGAAAGTTTAGTGGAGCAACAATGAGAAGGACTATACTTGGGAGACATAAGACAGGATTAGAGATACTTATCCTAATCTGCTGTGAGGTTATGTTCTATATTTCCTTTATATAGATTGTTGCTAGTCAGGTAGACTAGTATGGTAATTAGGAGTTGTTACAGATGATTGCTATGTTTAATATTTAGTCCTTACTAAATTTCGAGGACGAAATTTTTTAAGGAGAGGAGCCTATAATACCCCTAATTTTTAATAACATTATTCAGAATATTTAATTAGATAAATTAAATAGAATAATGTAAATATTAGTGTGATAAGGGGATTGAGAATTGAAAATTTATTTAAGGGTCGTGCTTAAATAAACATAAAGAATGGGTTTATGGAAATGGTTTATTAGATAACTAATAATAGAATAAAAGAAGAGCTTGATGGGTAATTGTCGCACCATAATCCCATTAACCTTAAAATCTCGTTTCCTTTACTTTGCACTTTATTTTCAAAAACACAAAAATGTAAATTAAAGAGAGCTCAAGTCGGCCATTACCTAGGGAAGAAAAGAGGAAAAATCAAATCAAAGCTAAGCAATCAAGCAAGGGGAATTAATCAAAGATCAAATCTTAAGTTTCTTATCCTAATCAAGGTGAATAATAATCAAAACCATCTCTATTTTTGTTTTTAATGATCATTTGATTTCGGGTTTAAGTTTAAATCCATTAAGATGATTTTTTATGATGATATGCTTGGATTTCATGATATGTTATATTCAAACAAGTTTGTTTGATAAATGTTATATACGGTTTTAAGGCTAAAATCGTTTATACTATGTTTTGAATGTCATGAGGAATTTATATGTTATGTAAACATTATTTTGGTGATGGGTTTTAATTTTTATATTTTTCCAAGCTATGGAAAATTTATTATGAATTTTCAAAGGAAAAAATATGAACAATTGGGTTTAGAAATTAATTTCGGTTATATTACGAATAATTTGGGTATGGAATTTATTTATGTTAGATAACATATTAAAAGTGAATTTTTATGATTTTTAGGGATTTTTCCTAAGTAATTTACTATGGAAAATTAAATTATTTTAAGTAGAGGACTTAAATGTTTTATTTGTTTTGCCTAAGGAATGGCTTATTTGCTAAATTTTAATTAGATCTAACATAATGCGGCAGTTTTATTTTGGAAAGAATTCGAAAAGTTTATGGTAGCCAATTAACTGTTTACAAATAGTTAGGATAGTTAAAAAGGAATAACTTAAAAAGGCATTAAAACAGTCTTTACCCAGAAATTATGTTTCGCCTCTTTCAGACGCTACCTTCCGACCTTATACTTCTGTCTCAACCAAGTCCAAACCAACCAAGTCAAACTAACACACAAGGTATCAATAAGTTGGTACGTAGTGGATTGGAGAAAAGCGGAAGGTATGAGGTCGAAACCTAACTTTCAAAGGCGTCGAAGCCTTTGTTTTTTTATCCAATGAAATGCGTTTGCCTTGTCTCCAAAAGAATGCTTTTGAAAGGGTTTACTATAGATTTCGAAGAATTCGTCGCCTTTTTGTTTCGAAAAGATAGCTTTCGAATGAGTTGTCTTGTTTTTAAATCAATGCTTTCGAAAGGCTAGTTTCAACCCGGTCGAAACCATGATGCTGACCTTATGCCTTTCGAATGAATTGAAGTCATTGACTGATTTGAAAGGTAGTTTTTGTTTTATAAACATAATAGCCGCTTCCTAAAGCTTTCGAAATGGTTTAATGGTTTCGAAGGCAATGGCTTCGAAAGGGGTTTCAAAGCTATCCTTCCAAATGTTTTGCTTAATTGATCAATGCTTTCGAAAGGATGGTTCCGAAGCCATCGGTTTTTCCCCGATCACTTTTATTTAAAGGTTAATGGTTTCGAAAGTGGTACTTTCGTTTAGATTCACTTTGACCCAAAAGATATTTTTAAGGATAAACCCAATGGTTTCGAAAGGGATACTTTCAAATAGTTTTGAAGCTTTGCTTCTATAAGTTAATAAGTGGTGCTTTAATACTTTCGAAAGGTATGCTTTGATGGTTTCGAAAGAAATGTTTTAAAGTGTTTCGAAAGGCATATGCTTAGTGTTTTGAAAAGAAGATTTGAATGCTTTCGAAGGAGGTTATCCAATGGTTTCGAAAGTAAAGGTTTAAGTTTTTGAAAGCCTTAGTTTTCAAAACGAAGAACCCAGCCTCATTTTTAAAGGAAAACCATGGCAAAATAAATGAGTTTTGAAATGGCTTTTAAGTATGTAATTTTCGAAGAAGCTTTCCTTGATAATGTAATAAGTTAAAGGGATTAACCTTGTTTCATATGAAAATGATTTCAAGGATATTAAACCATAGATGTTGGTGTTATTATGTTATTATGTTTGCTTCTTCTAATATACATATTCACTATAAAATGGACCTATAACTGTATTTTGGGGAGAAAGGGAAGAATAACCAGTTGGGTTGACCCCGTAGTGAATATAAATTTAGTTAACTCCTGAATGAGTAGAATTGCATCCAGGAGGTCAGGAAGACCAGAATATAGGATGCCTAAATACCGATTAAAGAAGTTGTCAGATAGACATGTTCATAGTAAACCCATGAAAACTATGTTTAGAAAGAGTTATTGGCAGAGGCCAATAGGTTTACAGTAAACCCATTAAAATTATATCCGGATAAAGTTATTGATGGAAGTCAATAGGTTCATAGTCAACCCATGAAAACTATGATAAGAGGGAAGTTATTGGAGATACCAATAGGTTCAGTGAGAACCCATGAATAATAGAGTTATTGGCAAGGGCCAATAGGTTCTTAGTGATCCCATAGAAACTATGAAACTGGACAGGTAGTCGATAAGCTTTAAACAGGTTATTTGTCAGCCCATGAAAACTAATAGGTTAATAGTGACCATAGAAACTATAACTAAGACAGATAGTCAAATTAATGAGGATGGGGAAATCCAAAAATTGATTTACTTGTTTGCATATCATCATAATATTTTGAATTGTTACGTTTTTAACCATTGTGGATGTAGGAGCATAGTATATGGTTATTATAAGTTTTTAATAAGATACCGGTGAGGGAAAAACCTGTTCCACTAAGCGGCGTGGTCTCACTATATATCTAAATTGTTCGAGATGGTATGTTATTATTCATACCAGGCTTTATGTCTGACTCGAAGTTTATGTTTTCCCCTTAAACTCTCGGGTGCTCAATTAACTTAAGTAGTTTGAGAGTTGAGGTTTTCAGGTACCTCATTATTCGAATAAGCTTTCGGAGACATGCAGAAGGCAAGCTAGCTAATAGGAGTTCTTTTCTATTTTGATTCCGCTATGTTTTGTTGTAAAGGGAAAGTTGTTTAATTTTCTAGATATATATACCCTGATCATCCAATGGGGCATCTTCATATGTCGCTCTTGGCGTATGTTGTAATAATTATATTTTCTCTGAACGAGGTTCTCAAATTTGGGATTATGTAATGAATTTGGAATGACTTGAAATGGAATGAGAAAGTTATTTAATGATTTTAAATTTTTTCCATATCCATGTGTTTTATTATATCAATGTATCTAACATTACCATATTTGGTCGCCGAGTATTAATAACTATGGTTGACTGCAACATCCATAACCATTAGTTTTGAGCCTCCAAGTAGGGGATGTTACAATATGCAAGGGAGTAAAAAGAAATAAGGGTACTCTGCAATGGTCTGGGGCCGTTGCAAAATTGCTACGGTCCTGAACCATTCCTAAATATTTGGCAACAGCTAAAAGCCATGGTAAAATTGTCATGGTTCAAGACCGTGGCAAATTTTCCACATTGGTGTGTAGCAAAATGGATAATATGGTGTAGTGTGAGTCAATGCCCGGTATCAAATAAAGTAAGAATAGATAAATCAAAAGGAGTTAACACACTTTTGATGATGACCTACTTTCCCTTATCCATGGTTGGAGCAGTGCGCTAGCTGGGAATATCATCCAGTGCATATGCTGGAACCATTAGGGTAGAAGTTTTAGGTGCACTCGGACACTCTCTCTTTATATGTCCAAATTGGTTGCAGCTGTAGCATTTGATCTTTGCAATGCCCGCCATGCAATCTCTTGCCAGATGCCCCTACCTTGGCACTTCTTATAATTAAACTTCGGCTTATTTATCTTGCCCTGAGCTCCTATCCCACTTTTGCAGTGCTCCTGCTGAACTGGCTTCACCTCTGCCTTCTTAGGTTCCTCCTTCCCAATTAAATTCATCGACACCATCTCAACCAAGCTCTCAAAAGTAGCTCTAGTGGGTACATGGCTCAAAGTAATACCTCTCATAGATGGATTCAACTCCTTAGCAAACTTCATCACCTTCTTCGCTGGTGTGTTGATAAGGTCTAAATCATACTTTGCTGACTGATTAAACTCATTCATGTACTTCTTGAAACTATGGTCACCTTGCTCAAAATGAATGAAATTCTCTTGCCCTACTCCCTATTTGCCTCAGAAATAAACTTTGTCTCAAAGCGCCTCTTAAAATCGGTCTAAGCAATACCTTTTTCATCTGTCTTAGGAACAAAAATCTCCCACCAATATAAAGCCTCTCCTTGCAAATTCCACGAGGTTAACCGTCTCTTCATTGCATCCTCCACACCCATCATAACAAAAATCCTATCATAATTCCTCGACCATGACTGCTTCACCACAAATGATTCAGTCCCATGACAACTCTTTCCACCATGATTTTGGAAATCTTGAAATAAAGTAAGAAATCCGAAGCAGGCGGAGGAGCTAGGGATGCAATTTGCGTTTGCACTGCGGGTCCTGCAATAGGGTTAAGTTCAGTCTAGAACCTTGCTAGAAGATCCCGGTGGAACCATATAGGAATGTTCATGCCCGAAACCTCAATTGTCACACCAGATTTATTTCTAGTCAGATTGCTCATTCTTACTTATATCTAAATAGGAATTATTAGCAACTTTCCTTAGATAGTGTTTAAACATTGCTGGTATTATAAGGCGTGTTTGCGTTATACTTATTTATATAATAATAATGTCGAAAATATACAGGTACATTTTACAGTATTTTACACTTTTAGATCTCAAACGAAAGGAAATAAAATATAAATACCGCTAAATAGCCAAACAAGATAATAATCTTAGCAAAATGTAATTCATACAACAACCGACATACTAAATTTCTCAAATGTAACATGGTGTCTGACTGATAATATGAAAAAATAAACAGTACATGGAGAGTCACTATAACAATATAACATGCATAGTCTCCTCCTCCACGCATTGTGTCTGGGTCAAACCACATACTGGCCCGTCCTCCTATAGTGGGTATAAAAGAGGAAGAGAAGGAGTGGATCAAAAAAGGTCCGGTGAATGAATTGTATTACTTGTGTATGGTGTGTTGGAACCTTGTATTTTGATGTTTTGATCTTGACAACTATATAAGTAATATTATATGAACTAACCATATTTGCAGGAGAAGATACTATTATACTCGACAATAGATTGAAGGCCAAGAATTTAAAGAGAAGTTTCAAATTTTATTAGTGAATTGTCTATAATCTAGTTTAGTAGTTAATCATTGTTAAAATCTCTACTATGTGGTATATGCATGCACACGAGTTTTTAAATTATTTTTAAATCATATACACACAATGAAAATCGTTTATTTCGAGTTCATTATCAAAAAGCTTTTCAAGAAGTATTAAATATGACAGAAACACTAATTTTAGTCGACTGAATGAGTATGTTCAGACGACTGAAAACCTATGCATGTGTATAAGTGCACTTGAAGGTTAAGTCGACTGAACCACCCAATTCAGTCGACCGAACTATGTGTCTTTTCAATATTAAAAATTAAAATTCAAATTTTTGAACATTCAGAAGACTGAAATCTTTACCTTAGTCGACTGGATATTCATAAGGGCTATTTTCCTGAACGGTCACTTCCATTTAACGAACAGAAACAACCCTTGATTCAAGAGTTGTTTTTGTATCTTTTGATCGTGACTCTTCACGAAGAATTGCATCTTTTAAACTCTATATATAGCCTTGAATTCAGTTGTTTTAATAACTTAATTTCTGATTCTATTCTCATATACTTATTATCTGAAATATTCTGCCATTTGCTTTCAAATCTCGTTCTAATCACTTGCACATTCAAGCACAAATTCATTTGTGATTAAATTTACTTCCAATCTTCAAAAACTACACTATATACCACAAAGGAGAACATTATAGGAAGGGTGTACTCTAAAGAATTATTCGTGCTATCAAAAGAGCACAATCAGTCAAGAAATATTTCTGTATTGTAGAAGTCTTGTTCGGTTGCTCAAACGGTAGAAGTCCTATTCAGTTGTTTAGGCGGTAGAAATCCTGTTTGGTTACTCAAGCGGTGTAATACGTATTCCTCCGGATTAAGAGAGGGTTGATAGTTAAATTCCAAAAGGAGTCTCAGACTGCGCATAGAACGGGATTTCGAACCAGTATAAAAATCCCTGGTTTCATTTAATTTATTATTTTATTTTATTTTATTCCGCACTAGTAGATAATTTTAGTTACTATTCCATATTACAATCCTAAGCAGCACTTTCATGGTGCTCACAAGCAATTAATTTCATTTATAACCAACATGACATAGGGTGTCTATTTATGTTTAAGTACTACATATAAAGGATTGGTGACTTTACAAATCAAGGTTATAAATCTATTTACACCTACACCCATAAACAACATACAAAGGTTTCTAACCAACATCTAATAACTCTAAGTCTATTCCTAGTATATGGTCTTGATAAATAATTTTCTAACCAACAATGAGTTAATTTTCTCAATGACAAACTAAGTATATTGCATTTACACACTGCATGAATATCGTAATGCCTAGGCTCGCGCCAAATATACTACCTCGAAGATTTATGGCCTACCTAAGCATTCGTGTCAAATTCTCAATCATAAACATGTCATGCTCTTTATCATTCAACTTAAAGCAATAAGAAAATCATTATAATTATTCCCTCATAGGTCCAGCCAATTCCCAACCATGTAGCCCTACTATATGGATGCCTTTGTCTCACTTCTTTGATTCCTACTTGTTTAACATCTGACTGGGCATGCCCAGTAAAAATAAGAGCTTCTAATTACGTTATTAACGTATGTCCTATCGAGTTCCATGATACGCCCTCTAAGAAGTGATTTTACTCGTTGCACCCACTCCATGAAGCTACGCTAACTCCTAACAATTGAGAAAGTGGGATACAAGTCTCCCTATTCGCCCTACTTGGCATGCACCAGGTCTAAGTTCAACTTGTGCCTGTTGAAACGATTCAAACGTATGATTGACCATTTTAGACTTTTGATCTCCTCTATTAAAAAAATAGTTTTCCAAACATTTAGGTATCTGACTCCCTTTTTCAAACGTCTGACTTCGATTCCAAATGTCTAAAAAAAGGCTTCAGACGTCTGAATCGAGTCAATTTCAAACTAATTGCTCTCGGGTTGAATCCTAAAATCCAAACGTCTAAATTTAATTTTCAGATATCTAGTTGGATTTTCAAATGCCTTGTCATACGTTTGGTTGGGTTTTTTTCCAAAATTTTAATGTTTGTTTATTTTGGTTGCTTTCATTCATCTTCTTTATGATTTCGAATATACTTGTTTTCAACCATATTTTTATGTATAGTTCATACCTATTATTACTTGAATTTAACTTGTTAATTTCATGATTATATATGTATGTTTACACCATTTTATTTAAAAATACCTATGTGCTTCCAATGAGAATTCTACATATATTTCAAATTACTAAATCAATTGAAGATGAAATAAAAGGTATTTGATTTCTTTATTTATCCAAACCAAACTAAAAATTATCAATAAAAAATTATCTTCATGGATTTGATATGAATTTTAATAGTCTATCCTCTTTCCTTTTTCCATAATTATTCTATTAAACTAACAACTAGTGTTTTCCATTATCATCACTCATTTTAATTCACAGTTGAAGTGGTAAATAATATTAAATTAAAGTTGGAATTATTATTAAAATTCAACAATTATATTTACAAATCATACAGAATCATAAAGGAATCCATTACTTATGATCAACATAAAGATTGTAATCAACTCACTCACTATTTTAAAGTTATCTTCCTCCTACCTTGATTTGAAACTCTTCCTTTCTCTTATTCTTCTAACCTCGATTCTCTCTTTTTAATTTTATCTTCCTTTATTTTATTTTTATTTTGATGTAGAAATTTTTGAAGAGAAAAGAGTTTGGTTATATTGAGGAGTTTCTAAAAGAGAGAAAGAAGTAATGTACGTACGGGTGATGACTAAGGTTTGGAATAAGAAATTGTAGTGGCTAGGATCTAATTTACAGCTGAAAATGGGGGGTTTTCTGACTTAGGCCCAAAACTCATATTTACAAAAATGCCACTTGTCATATTTTCCGTTATATTCGATCCTTTTTGTCAAATTTAAAAGTGTGCTATTTTTGTTAAGGACAAAAGATGCGTTTTTGTAAAGAGTTCATTACGGTCTTGCGGTAAGGATTTCTTTTGATTGGTTCGACCATTTGGAAAGGAAATCAAGTGTATGTAGTGGATGTAACTTAGGTACAATGGGGGTGGAAAGAACGAATGGTCACCTCTGCTTTATGAAAAGACATCAAAAATGTGAATTGTCTCAAATACAAAAGGATACTTAACATGGAATGAGAAATGTGATTTATATTCCAAATGCATCTTCATATAGAAATTTATTTTCTATAAAAGTTATTTCGTATCAAGATGTTTGATCTGAAACTCTCAATTGTAAACTAGTTACGATGTATGAAATAAATTTTTAGAATAAGTGGTTTAATGGAGCTTTGTATGTCGTACACTATAATAGTAATGACGAAAATAGTGGGAGCGTACCATATAATATTTCTTATTGAACGCGTCAAATAAAAAAATTTGTTTTCTGAAACATACCGAATATTATTTATGAAATAATAGTTGTTTTAAGTATTGAATAAATTGGACATAGTCTTTATTCAAAATGAATATAATGAATATTGGTTATAAGCCAAAACTATAGTAATAGTATTTGCTTTGTAAAAAGTGCTGCATTAGAAAATAAAGAAGTATCTAAAATTTTAGAATTACTTTGGAATTATGGACTAAGTCATTATTGTGAGAAATAATTTTTTAATTATATGATTATGAATCATCTGGTAATAGTCAATTGTATCTCAAACGATCAAGGGCAAAAAACTCATTTAGTGTGAATGACATAAGAGTTGATGATCTCTTAGGATTGATACATATTGAGGTATGCAGTCCAAAATCTAATAAAACCAAAATGTAACCACTTACCTCGTTAAATTCATAAATGAATCATCAAAGAAATGAAAATGTGTATTTGATACACAAGTACTATATTCATGATAAATTCTTTCAATACAAAACGCAAGTAGAAAACATAATCGGTAAAAGAAATAAGAAAATTTGATTTGATCGAATAGGCGAGTGTATTGATAAAGTTTCCAATTTACCTAAATACAAATAAGATTCTATCTCAAAAGTCATTTCTTCGTGATCGATAAGGAGTAATCACTACAAAAGTCACTTTAGATAAAACTTTATTTCTTATTGTTATTATTTACATTAATTTGTTTATTCAGACTAGCAATTTACTTCATAACGCTTTTTGAGGCGGGCTTCTCCCAATATTTTTCGTGCCCGCCTCATTTTCAATTATTTCCCTCTTCCTCGTATTATTTCCTCTGATACTCAAAGCACAAATTCTCCAACCCTTTCCACCGCTTCTGCCCATAACTCCTCCTACCACCGCCTGCTACCGACCCTTGCCTCAATCCTCAAACACAAGTAAGTGCTATTTCTCTGATTGCTCCATCCACCAATTCGGCCATGGCTTTCACGTCGCTCGTTCTATCTCCCCGATTCCAACCTCTTGCCTCCTCAAAGCATCTACTCTCTTCTTCCACATCTATATCCCTATTTGCAATACCGACAGCGATGACGTTATGTTTCAACCCGACAAGTATGAATTTGGTTTGATGAAGGATGAACCGGTCAGGTGATTCGGCGTATTCTCCGATGAGAACTGGATGCGGTGGATCGAACAGCAATAAACCTCCAATGGACATGGGGCCGCTGTTTCCGGGATGTGACTATAATCATTTGTTTATTATTATGGATAAGCCTGGTGCTGAAGGTGCTATTAAGCAGCAAATGGATGATTGTTATATTCAGATCTTGGCTAAAGTTGTTGGCAGGTAGTATTGTTTTGGTATTTATGTTGAGTTTATTCTTATATGTTCTCGCGTGTAAAAGATAATTGAAGGATCAAACTAGATTTAGGAGTTCTGTGAAGTCATTAGAAATCCTACGTTTTTTTAGATGCATGTTAAGATCTGTGGTGTAGGTATCATGGTAAAGTCGGAAAGGTAAACCACTGTATTTTAACCGAGTGATACTTTTGTCTCCTGTATATGGAGCCCAAGAACCATACATTATAAACGAGTTTTATTACTGGATATTTTAACTATCATTTTGGTTGTTATGGTCAATAATGTGGTAAATAATGGCTTTAATTTAACAAGTTTTGCAAAATCACTGTGTTTTACCGTATATTTTAACTATCATTTTAGTCTGCTCAGACAACTAATTGAAACAATGGCTTTAATTTGTTATTATGCTTTAATTGTCATGGTAAATAATGTAGTAGTGAAGTAGATAAAGCTGGATCGTAAGATGTTGCTCTAATTTGCATCACTACAACAAAAATACCCTATTACAACGCCATTTTTACAACGGGCATTGGTTGCCCGTTGTAATAGAAAGATATTACAACGGTCCATTCAGGCCCGTTGTAAAAGATGCCATACACAACTCCCTTTATACAACGGGCATCGGTTGCCCGTTGTAATAGAAGGCTATTACAACGGTCCATTCAGGCCCGTTGTAATAAGTGTTAATTTTACAACAGTCTAAAAACATGTCCGTTGTAATAGGTGACCATCAATACCCTAATTTTCAATTAGAAAACAAGGTCCGCCATTTTTTCTTTTACTTCGTTTTCCATTGCTCTGTAAAAATGTAGGCCGTTTTCTTGTTAATTTTTTTTTAAAATCAAACGAAATCAGTCGCTAAGAACAAAAGTCGATTTCCACAATCTCCTCAAAATCAAAATCGCTTTCTCAAAACCGAAATTAAAATTTCCAATTTCATCTGCATTTGATATTGTGGTTGGTTCACGATGTGGTGATTTTGAGGAATTAGGCTGCAGGCGATTTGGGTTCGACTTGGGTTGTTCGAATTCCAGCAAGCGATAGGGTTTTGCAATTTGATGTGGTGAGGCGACAGTGATTAGGAGGATGGTTGTAAAGCTGATGGAAGTTGCTTATCCACAACTTGGGAGGTTTGCTCTTCGTACAGAAGGTAAATATTTGCGATACATGTATTTGCAATTGTGCAGCAGCAAAAAATAAGTGCAATTTTTTTGTATTGCATTATAGATATATGTAGGAATCATCAAAGAAATTCGACGCATACAATCTGTTTGCCGAATTGCCTGTTTCAGTGAATGAGCGAAGAACCTTCCTTGGCTAAAATAGTTAACATTCTGAAGTGCTGGTACGAACATGTGATCCAGTTAACCATTCCTTTAGCCAACAACAGTATTCATTTGTTATACATACACTCCAAATATGTTACCATTCATCGTGTATGTAGTAAAATTGTGTTTTAAACACTTCATAAGTTAAATTGCTCATAGTTAATATGACATTGTATTTCCAGGAAAATTCACATCAAGTGGACGATTTTAATCAGCTGAAACAAAACAGGATGCTATGCTTCTGTATTCTGGTATCCACCTTGTCTCTTTTGTTAAGATTATCCGGTTGTCTACTATATTCCATAATGTGATCAATAATCATTGAAAGAACATCGAAATATTATATGAATTACTGAGAGTTTATATTATTTTTTACCTGGGCATATGTTTATACCTAGTGGCATTCATCCATCCCATGTCTCATCAATCCGCTCTTTCAGATTCTTGTTCTTTCTACTCCTCTATTCCAAGTGTAGCACATTCCTAGATTATGATTGTCCTATGAACCTATACCACTTAATGATACTTGTCCTTGTTTGGTTTCCACCATAAATTGTGAATGTCCATGTATATATTTCTTTCAAAGTTTATTATTACCATGAAGCATAATCAAACTAGGCTGTGTGCTATGTTTGCAATCTTAATAAAGAGGGAAAAAAACATAACTAGCATTATTGTTCAATATTCAAATCATCATACATTGGAAACTAAATTTTATTGCACTAAGGTACAAAAAGTACAGCGCAAAACCATATTGCCTCTTATGGTATGATAATATGCCTGGGCCCATTATGCTTTATGCGTTAACTGTGTCGGTTAGCGAGTAAATCTTCTCATATATTCTAATCTAAGAGTAGATGTCAAGCGTGATGCCAATTAGCTTCGTCAAGTGAGCTTGATTTTGATTACTTTATGTGTGTGTGTATATAAGATTTTGTATTCTGATCCTACAATGTGAACAGCAATCAAAACAATAAATAATGCTTTGCTTTTACAATATTTAGGATTTAGCATTAATATCCATTACACAATGCATAAATATGCATCGCACTTTTTACATGAGCGATTTTATATGTTTCAAATACTTATTAATCGCTAGACAACCTCTAGATTTGTGATGAAAGAACCCGTT
Organism: Allium fistulosum; assembly: GCA_030737815.1. Classification (NCBI taxonomy): domain Eukaryota; kingdom Viridiplantae; phylum Streptophyta; class Magnoliopsida; order Asparagales; family Amaryllidaceae; genus Allium; species Allium fistulosum. The sequence continues at coordinate 202,086,035 of CM060904.1, read as the reverse complement.
ATATTCCGTAACTGTGATTTAATGTATGAGAAAGATAAGTTGAAATCATAATGATTCTCTTATATGAAATATAATACCTGATGGCCACTGATGCTTATGTTTAGAGGTCAAATTTTTTACATTAGCATGTAGTACAGGTGCATGTCATCTAATTAACTTTAATTATTCATACAAAATATCTACGTTGTGTAGATGATCTATATATACTAAAGATTATTTTTCCTTTTTTCCTTCCTCTTGTATTGAACCACATATATTAATCTTATTTACAGCACCCTTTGCTTTCTTTTCGAGTTGATACAAAATACGCAGGAAATACACCAACTATATGAAAGTCATATCTGATCCAAAAATGAAGCTGTATAGTGTATGGTTGATAAAGTACACGATGTATATATATTCATATTCTTCAACAGAGAACTATTACATAATTTTCGTAACCAAACAAGTAAACAGTCAAGCAACCATCCTGTTAAGTAATGCATTTTAAAAATACTGAGTTGCAGTTTTAGATGTTTAAGAATTAATCTTGTGTGTAACCTGCTTCTTTGGAAGCTTTACATAATAACCTTCTGTATCTTGTTGGCTGTTATGGTCTTCTATAACTATTTCTTATTTCCTTACCTATTTTTTGGTGATATTTCGCAAGTTTATTATTGTTTTTTGTTTGGATATTTGAAACCAGTATTTGGTTGTTTAATACACAATATTTTTACTATTTTTTCTCTTTGTTACCTGTTGTTGTAAGGTTCTTTAAGGAAAAGTTCTGTAAGTTAGAATTTTGTTGCTTTGATTTAACATTCGACTCCTTTAGATTTTCAAAGTTTAGGTAAAGTTTATATCCAATGTCTGTTTGATTTTTTGATTACTAAAACTGCTGCATTTGATTACTTGACAGAGAAGTTTCTCTGATTTATTACAATTTAACAGTAAATAATGTAGCAACTAGCAAAGAATTTCTATTTGTCCACAGTTTGACGTCTACGCTATGTAGCAGTCTTTCTTGGCTAATTGTTTTACATGTTGATTTCAGTGAATTTTACTGTTACCCCATGATACAACTACACTGAGCTTATCTGATCATACAAGATTATTGTGCTTTTGTTGTGCACTTTGGGCTAATATATTTTTGACATACAGCGGTACCTATTTTCTGAGATGTGCTTTTTTTCCTTCTCTTCTTCTCCTATGCAGGGATCTTAAAATATATGATCCTAAGCATTTCTCAGATTTTGTTAGCAGGTGCACCTGTTGATTATTACATGGTATTTTTTTCTACAAAGTATCAAATTCCACCATAAGGTAACATGTAACTACTAACTAGTGACAAATTACATATGTTAATAGAAATTCTCCTCTTCATACGTATATGAACAAGCAAAGGAAATCACTTAGACCTTTCATCACAAACTGACCATCATAATATCTGATGTGCTAAAAAACTATTGAAATTTGGCCCGCACATTATCGATTTACCTTTTTGCTATATGAGATCTTGTAGTTACATTATTGTTGAATCTGGCCGTATAAAGCTATCATTTTCAGTAGTAACACTTGTCAAGTGCAGGTCTGCAAATTGCTCAGTTTCAACATGGTCACTTGCCCCTTTTTCTGCATTTTTTGTTCACATGTTCTCCACTGATGGAAGCACTGTTGGTCATGGAGTTGATGTAGGATGTGCAGTTGTATGCACTGTTCGTAGGAAGAGTTGTAGTATTGAAGGAGGAGGGACAAGCGCTGTGTATGATGGATGTGGGTGCTGGTTGTTTGCTAAGGGGGTGATTGTGATGATGGTTATAGAAGTAGACAGTTGCAGTGATTGTTTGATGAAGTTGTTGTTTGGTTTGGTGAAAAGGAGGAGTGGTGATCAGGTAGTTGGATGGTTTTGATGGTGACTGTGAATGTTATAGTGTTAGATGGGGAAGTGAAGAGTTGTAGGAAGAGATGAAACTGCTGATGTTTGAAGGCACATGCACAGTGCCTATCTAAGTAGCGAAGTGGTTTGGGTAGTGCAATGTTTAAAGTGTGTAGAAGGGAAATGCACAGTTGTATGGGGGAGAAGTTAGTTAAATATGGAGGAAGTGAATGACTGTGGTGGGTGGTTTGTTTGTAAATGTGAAATGGTGCAGAGAACTAGGTAGAGAATTGGGTAGAGAACTAAATAAATGAAATATAGTGTATATTAGAACTATGTCAATGTAAACTTATCTAACTTTTTGGAATGTCTTGAAATTTTATGACTCTAGCTTTTAGTTTTTTCGAATGTGATTTTGGTTGTTTTATGATAATATTTATTACTCGTTAAATTATTCATTATTGGTATGAAGGTATGCTGCTGTAATTTTTTTTAAAATTTGCATTTATTTTGCAACGGTCAGAAACCGTTGCAATATTCCATATTACAACGGGCATTGCCCGTTGTAAAAAGGTGTATTACAACGGGCATTGCCCATTGTAAAAAGGTGTATTACAACGGGCATTGCCCGTTGTAAAATATGGGTGACCTATTACAACATCGCCTATTACAACGGTCCGCTGCCCGTTGTGAAACACATATTACAACGGGCATTGCCCGTTGTAAAAAGCCTGTTTTGTTGTAGTGCATTATGTTCTGTTTATGTAAACAAGGCTGAATTGTAAATTGCTGCTCTAATTTTGCATGACCAGCAACCTTAACCAGATCTATTTTTTAAAACATGATCTTATAATAATATGGTATTTTCATATTTTTAAATAGAGGAAATCAAACAGCTGCGAATTATATTTTAAGCACGATCTCAACAACTTTAACCATATCTGTAAGTTGTGTCATATTTGGAACATTGAAACATGAATTTCTCATTATTTAATTATGATTTATTTCACTGCAGAAAATGATCCTAAGAATGCTATCATCTGGACAAGCATGCAAACTGGTACGGAAGTAAGAAAAGTTGTTGGGCTATAATCGAGACATAAAACAGTTTCGCTTTGAAGCTTTTCTTGCGATGAGACCATAGTTTTCATGACCGTGTTGTGCCTCGAACCGTGATGGTTGAAGGTTTAAGGATTTGATGGTTCAACCGGTCAAATCGTCGAAACCGTGATTTATTTCTTTGAAAAATTTGCATATTTAACTACAAACTATACACAAAAATATTGAAATAATAATGCTATGTACACAAGCTATAAATGGTCTTTAAGGTCTGCAACCGAAGTTGTGTGTTGTTGCAGTGCACAATTACAGCTTTGTATATAGTAGAGTGGTGCACAACGATAGAAGTTTAATGACGACAAACTTGACGAATCTTACAGTGGTATTAGAGGAGTTTGCAGCAGTGAAGAATAAAATGATGAAGTTAGTGGTTTAGATTTTGAAACGATTATGATTTTTGAAATATATATATTTACTTATTTTCTTCAAAGCAATGCAAAAGTTGAAAATAAGAGAATGATACGATGAGAAAGTAGAAAAAACAAAAGAATTGTGGTTCAACCACGTAAAATTGACGGTTGGACCATTGGTTTGAAGGTCTGATCAAGTTTCATGGATGAATGAGGTCCGATTGAGTTTCGGACCATGGTGGTTCAATGTTCAGCGTTATTCGAGGTCGGACCGAGGCAGGATATGGTCATGAAAACACCGGATGAAACATCATTTGGCTGAGACAATTCATAAGGTTAGTACACCATATTTATAGATTACCATTGTTGAAGATATGAATATGACTGCTTTATAATATTAGCCTGTTTCTATAGTTGATGAACTACTTAATTAAAAGAGTTTGTTTGGTTAGTTTTCTAGTTTCACTTCCATTCGTTTCTAGTGGTTTTTTCTTTTAATTTTTAATTTTAAAAAGCTCTACATGTTAATGGAGAGAAAAAAAAGTTTAAAGTAGCTTGTTATATTTATCTATCTCTATCACAAATTACTTTACGATCTTATTATTTCATTTTTTGGTTTTGTTTTTCATATGATTTTGGAATCCACATATGATACTATTTGAAATATAGTTTAAAGTAGCTTGTTAGAGTTGATGAGAAGTGCTTCAACAATTGAAGGTGATGAGACGTGCATCACAAATCGAAGAGAAATGCTTCGTTTATTATCTCAATAACTTTGAAGCAATGGAGTGTGTTAAAGTTAGTGCTTCAAAGTAATTAGTGTTGGATAATTTGTTGCAAGTTTACTTAGTCTTTGTTTTATTTAAATAATTCCTAGTCTATAGGTTGAATGCATATTTAGTGGATGAATCCTAGTCTATAGGTTGAATGCATATTTAGTGGATGACGTGAGCTACTTTCACGAATCTAGTTAGGTGCTTGTAAGGTTATATATGCCTTAGTTCTATTTCAAGTGATTAATAGAATGCAGTAGTTTTTTTTACATTACTATCTTTCTCTCTCTCTTAATTTCCAACATGGTATCAGAGCCAAATGATCCTTAAGGCTTGTGAGGTTAACAAAAAATTATGAGTGTTCTTCCAATGTCTACTTTAAACAAATTTTCAATTTCTATTCCTCTATTCAAAGGAGAAAATTATCAATCATGGGCTATCAAAATGAAATCATATCTTAAAGCTTTAAGTCTATGGGATGTCATTGAGAGTGATATTGATCCCACTCCTCTTCCACAAAATCCAACAGCCACCCAAGTCAAAAAATATGACGAAGAAATGGCGAGAAAGCCAAGGGAACTTTCGTGTTTACATGGGGCCGTGTCGGAAGAAATTTTCACAACTATTATGGGTTGTGAATCTCCCAAAGAAGCATGGGAGAAAATCAAAGAGGAGTATGAAGGAAATCACCAAACAAAATTAATGCAAATTTTGAATCTTAAGCGGGAGTTTGAAATAATGGGAATGAAAAGTAATGAAGGTGTTAAGGAGTATGGGAGTCGGTTGATGTCCGTTGTAAACCAAATCAAGCTACTTGGTGGAGAATTTACTAGCCAAAGGGTGGTGGACAAACTTCTTGTCACTCTTCCAGAAAAGTATGAAGGTAAAATTTCTTCACTTGAAGATACTAAAGATTTGTCTAAGTTAACATTTTCAGAATTGATCAATTCACTCCATGCGGTGGATCAAAGGAGGGCCATGAGAAATGAAGACGGTGAAAACAATAGTGAAAAAGCTCTTATAGCAAAGTTTTCTAATCAAAAGATGAAAGGCAAATCCCTCCAATGCAACAATTGTCACAAAATTGGTCATGAGGAAAATTATTGCTGGCATAAGGGAAAACCTAAGTGTTTCAACTGTAAAAAATTTGGGCATATGGCAAGGAATTGTAGGTTCAAAGACGAAGAGCAAGAGAACATGGCACAAGTGGCCGTGGAAGAGAATTTATTTTAGAGTTGTGGGTGAGATGTGCATCATGGAGAGAAGTGCTCCAATATTCAAAGAGTAGAGTTGATGAGAAGTGCTTCAACAATTGAAGGTGATGAGACGTGCATCACAAATCGAAGGGAAATGCTTCGTTTATTATCTCAATAACTTTGAAGCAATGGAGTGTGTTAAAGTTAGTGCTTCAAAGTAATTAGTGTTGGATAATTTGTTGCAAGTTTACTTAGTCTTTGTTTTATTTAAATAATTCCTAGTCTATAGGTTGAATGCATATTTAGTGGATGAATCCTAGTCTATAGGTTGAATGCATATTTAGTGGATGACGTGAGCTACTTTCACGAATCTAGTTAGGTGCTTGTAAGGTTATATATGCCTTAGTTCTATTTCAAGTGATTAATAGAATGCAGTAGTTTTTTTTACATTACTATCTTTCTCTCTCTCTTAATTTTCAACATATTTGAAATATAGTGCAGTTTATGAAAAATTGTGTATTTGGTATGGTGATTCAAGTTTCATGTTGTTGATTCTTCGCTTCTGTTTAAATCGAAAATGTAATGAAGTACAATGTAGCTAGAATTTCACTATAGAGAAATATTACATCTGATTACTTTGCACTAATTCTTTTGTGATTCTCTTATTCAATGAGTGTAATTTTGGTTTAATTTGATTGTTTGCTTTATTTAACTCATTTACAACTTGAATTAGTGAGTGCCATGCAAGTTACCAAAACTTGTGTACTATGGAAAGATTTTAATCAGAGGCACTAATTCCTATTTTCTCAATCTTGTTAACTGCCTGAGTTATAATTGTATACTTTAATATCAAAATTTATGTTTTAAGAGCAAGTGATGAAATACTAGACATGGATGTCAACATCTCATTTACATTAAACTGCTTTTAGTGAGGACGATGACTTAATCTTGAACTTTACGATTTAAATCCTGATTATGATTTAAATCCCACTTTGAAATTTTTGATTCAAGATTTCTTGTGACTAAAACATTAAATTTTGTTAACCAAAGTATATCCTATGTCGGTTAAAATTTTCCACTGTAGTCAGGATTAGTTGATTTTTATGTAATTTAGCTACCTCTCGTTATCTCATTAACACTAAGAATCAGTAGATAAATTTTTGACATTTTCCAATATCAATGTAACCTAACTTGTAAATATTAATAAATTATGATAATATTGTATTTTCCCCCATATATTAGATTTGTCATACACTCATGAATATGCACTTCGAACTTGTAAATAATATAGGCCGATAGCTAAATTTTACTATATTATAATCCTGTGCTTGCTGTACTTAATTCTGGTAACTGCGTATTATAATAATGATGTCAGTGAGCTCCCACATGCATAAACTTTGTTCTTTGCAATCATTCACAGTGTCATCTATTCATATCGTGTTACACTATTTTGAACTAAAGCATTGTTAAACCAATTGCGTATGTTGTAGTCACTCCAATAAATATTATTTAATGTTCCATATGCCTGAACGTAGGCAAATACTTATGTCCTTTTATCTGGTTAATTAGGTATATGTTGTCCAACATAAAATTTCCAAAGTTGGTTTTGAGTTAGATTGGCTTTAGGAGCTGGTTAGAGGTTTAGTGAGTGTCAGTGTTATTAATATCACAAGTTAGATATACTTGACCAAAATGTATAATGTTAACCATAAAACTCACTTAAGAAAAAAGGTATGAAAAAAGGCTCATGAAAGTGTTGAAGAGGCTTCACAAGAATTGAAAAGAAGGGTTTCATCATGATTCAGAAACAGCGTTTCGAAGGCATAGAAGTAGCTATTGAAAAGGTTGGATTGATGCTGCAAGCACCTAATGTTCCTACAAGTATTAATTGATTTAAGGGCTTTCGAAGGAGTCAAAAGGGGGAAAAGCTATCCTTTTGACTCAGTTGATCCTTTTGAAGCAGTTGGCTTCCCATGCATAAAGGAGTTTTGAATGTGTTAGGAATGCTTTTCGAAGGTGTCAAATAACAAGCTTCCTCACATATAATGGATCATTCGAAATGGTTGAAGAAGATTCTGCTAAAACAACCCTTTCGAAAGCAAAGACCAGCCTTTCGAAAGGGTTGAATCCTTCTAGGGGAGGTCTCGCACATAACCAGTATTGCCTCCACAGACTTCAAATGATGAGCTTTCACATTAATCAAGGAGATGCTTTCGAAAGACACCTTCCACAACTATCATTTGACTACCAAGAAGCTTCCTCCATCACAAATAACCTTTCAGACAAGTCCTTTCATCACCATTAAATCCATTTGAAACCATCTAAATACCCTGCTTCACTCATTTAAGCGGCAACTTATCATGATAGTACCAGATCTTAATAACAATGGAGATTTTCGAAAGAGATGAAGAAGTTAAAAACGCTTCCGCTTACATTCAAGCAGCACAAAGATGTGCCATGACTCATTCGTCACTAATGAAAGTGTACCTTTCGATGATGTCGAAAGGCTTTGGAAGTACCCGAAAGCAGTAATGGTAAACAACGGATCAATATTTTCCATTATCATGCTTTCGATAAAGACGAGAGAATGAAGGTGAAAGGATGGGTTCGAAAGGTGGAAAGGATACCTTTCGACAGCTTCGAAAGGATGGGGCGGAAAAGACAAACTCGCATCTATAAATATGACCCTAGGGGTTCAAGTTCAAGGCCGATTTTTGGATTCTTGAATTTCCTTCTCACTTCTTAGCAAAACCAAATTTTTGTAACCCTACATCAATTTGGAGAAAATTCTCTTACTTGTAATTCAATTTTGAGAAATAAACTGAGAGGATGCATGAATCCAATATCGATTTCGAATATGAGAAAGATCATTTCGGCTATTAGCTTGACTAATGACCCACGTGATACTCACTTATCTTCCTAACTCTTATTTGGCATATACAGTGCTATGTAGTTTACTTGGATATTTTGATTTCGAAGCATACTATCATCACATCTAAAGCCCATATAATACTAAATTGATGTGATGATGATAATCTAACATTGTCAAGTCAATGTGACTTGAATTATTTATCCAAGATAAGTTTCCATAGCAAATTGAATCTACTTTTGATTTGTTATGTATGTTGTGTTCCGAGTCCCTTCGAAAGCATAAAGACCCTCTCGATTCCTTCAAAGGGGGTTTCGAAGGGATCCACTATGTAATCATCAAGGTCATATCCTTTGAGAGGACTCCTTCGAAAGGTGCTCGAATACATCGAAATATATAAATCCTTTTGAAGAAACCATCTCCATGATGGTATAATCTATGCCTTCGAAAGGGTTCCCCTTTAAAGGTATAAAGACCCTTTCAACTCACTCGAAAGGGGTTCCGAAGGGATTGTTTTGTGAAGATCCTGAACTCGGCCTTCGAAAATCGGCACCCGTACTTCACTTGTACTCAAAATACCGCAGATTCAAACGCCGAATCTGGCTCTCCGGAGCTTATAACACAGTAAGTATAACAACACAGCGGAATAAAGAAATAGATGATATCATATACAACTCCAATGAATACAATATCCAGAATAATATACAACAATAATATCAATATGATACAACAATATCAGAGATAAATAATGATACAGCGGAAATAACAGAAGTGATAACTCCAAATGATCAGTCAGAGAGGCTGAGTCCAACCATTCCAATGTCAAGCTCGAACCACAAAGGTAAGCAAGGTCAGTCGTGAACTCCAAGAACTGAACTAGCTCCAGATAATCTACTAAACCTGACTATCTGAAAAACCCAACTCTAGACTGCCCGTGTGGAAAATTGTGGGCACCCAGAGTTTAGGAAGGGAACAATAAACTCCGAGTCAGTCATGGGACTGGTGTCAGTAACAAAAACAGTTTATCTTTAAAACAAACACAAAAGAATTTTCAACATTGAAATCCGCAATGCTTTTGGAAAATGAAACTACCATAAGGCCTCCAGACACACACACAATGCAATCGCACACATGGGGGAGATTTCTCCTTATGATAGTCAAACATGCTTCCTACGCAAGAAAAACTCTTTTGATATTATTACTAGTTCATAGTGCAGAAAACGTTTCGAAAATATAATATTAATCTTAGCCAGCATAGGTACCATTATATTATGCCTGCTATAGCTACCATTTTAAATGGCAGGTTCTACAACTAAAACCGTACAAGGCGCGTATTGTTTCTTTGGATTTTCCAACAAATGGTCAGGCTAAGGAACTTCCTATGCCATATGGGAACGCCTCTGGAGGGACGCCCCGAGAACCACCTGGCTCTCTGCCAACACAAGGCCGGTTACCCCCTTCCCGGGTAGTAAACCTGAGATATGCCACCCCCGGTCGTTTGCGACCTTTATCTGAGGGCCCTCGATCACACAGCAACAATCACATAGAGTAAATGAGATTAGAGCAACCACACAGGTAAATATCTGGGCTCCATACCATGATACCACCTTTTTCCAGAAGGAATGGACATACCCTAGGGGAGCTACCCCTGAAACCTTGCCGCATCTTTCCTGTTTCGACCATTTCCGGTTAGTGAGGTCCGATGAGGTCTCGTCCACAAAGCTACGCTTTTTCACAAAGCCATGCTTTGATCACAAATGATCAACGAATGATCATCAACACACAGCAACACTCAGCATGCCACACTACCAAATTGGGAGTATATCACTGATAATCTTCAAGTACATAACCTCTGAGCTCATACGTCTCGGAGAAGGGTGTTAAGCTAAGAGAATAAATCTCCGCCACCAAACAGAAATGTATTTGAAAGAAATCAGCTTTATATCTCAAAGTGTAGTGTCAGACATACAACCATACAAGTCTGTTCCGGGTTCGAACAGAACCGAAGGCACTTCTAAAGATGCCCTTGCAATCCGGGTATTCACAATCCCGATCGGATTTCCCATCACTTAGGAAATCTCTATACCGGCACGACTCAGTGTAGAGACAATCGATGGGTTATTCTTTCGTTTTCACAAATACCCGGTCTTCACCACCAGTCTTCAAATGCAATCCATATACGACGGATCATTATTCGGAATGGGTTATATGACGCAAAGTCCTCTCCCGGCTAAACCGAATAACAAGCACAATATTTTAAAACATATGGATATTGGGATTTCAGTTAAGTCACAACTTATTACCCAAATTTCCTCTTTCAAATGGTTTAAACACATTACCATTTTACCATTTTAATCTTTTAAACAAAAAGATTCAATTCACAAAATTCACCCAGTTTCACTAAGATTCATTCACAGATTTTCCAAATTAATTTCCATTTCAATTGGATTAACTCATTAAATATTTAAAATAAAGATTTAACTTATAGCTTTCAAAATCATTTCCAAAGATTTATACGTAACTTGGAAAACCATTTTCAATTCAAACTTGAAATTCCTTTAATTCAAATTGGAAATTCTTTTCTTATATGAGAGCTTTTATCGGTTGAAAACAATTAGTTTCCCAAATCATTGAATTTAATTTTAAATACTGAATTCAAATTTAAGTCAAATTATTAAATATCAAGTTTTATTAAGTTATTTAAAATAACTTTTACATTTGAAACTCATTTGCAAAGCTCTCAATTCAAATTTCCAAAACTATGTGGATTCAAGAATTCAATCTTTAAAATTGTCAAAAATCTGCGACTTAACTGATTTCCACGTGAAATCCATATTTGTGTGTGTATGGTGTAGTCCAGGGGTTTCACACAGTAGTGCAACATCATTCAATTATCACAGATCAGAATACAGAAATATAGTTGATAAGCGGTATAACTATAACGCTTATCTTTCATTTACAAATCACAGATCACAGATATATAAGTTACAGATAATAATTTACATTTCTCCCAGATAAATGAACTACAGTACAGATTACACACAAATCAGAATATATCACACAACATCACAGATCAGGGATGTCAAATAATTCAACATTCAATAGAATCCAAACATTCACAAGTAAATTTATTAATCAACTGATTAATTTAAATTAGATGTATCAATTATTAATCCGGGTTAATTATCATAGGTTAATTACAAATTATTTGAAATAAATCTTCCTTTCAAATTTATTAGTTAACCCTTAATTATTAACTAATCTATTTTAATCAATGAACCAATTTAACCTTTAATTATTTAATAAATCTTAATTTATCATCATTATTAATTAATCCTTTAATTAATAAATTTAATTAACCCCTTGATTAAAAACAAATATTTATACCCAAATTACTGATTATCATTCAATTAATCGCATCCGGTAATTATCTATTAATAACCTTTCTAAGTAATTATATTTCCAAATTTTTCAAGTGATTATTCTGAATTATACTTAAGAAATTTGACTTGAACTAATCAAATTAACTCAATTGATTACACTAAATAAATTAATTCCTTGATTACTTATATTAAGTAATTATACTTAATGATTCCACACATGATCATTATTAAATTAATTTATCTAAATTCATTGTTAAAATTAGTCACATTAATTAATCGTTCAAATAATCTTAGTTAATGATTTCATTAACTATTAAATTTCTTTAATCACCTTTTTAAAGAAAATTTCTTACATTAATCATTTTTGATTATAAATTAATTAACCATTAGGAACTCATTCATTAATGAATTTTAAATCCTAAATCTTCATTTTTTTAAAGTAACACATTCATATTTATGATTTAATGATTATTTACAATATATTGAAAACATTGTTTCAAATTTCCTTTTTAAATTTCAATTTAAATTCAAAATTGAAATGGATTCTTGTTTATCTTCAAATAAGTTTAAAACAAAATTTCTTAACATTTTTAAATCTACATATTAAGATAACAATTTGTTACAAAAGAAATTTTAAAGAGTTTAAAATCAATTTTCTCTTTAATTTTAACATTTTTAACTTATTGCAACAGTTAAGTTATAAAATTAAAATTAATTTCCAAAATCTTAAAATCTGTAAAATTTATTTCAGGTTTTGCTTTTAAATTTAACTTGTTTAAATTTTCATTTTCAAATTCAATTCTATTTTGAATTCAAATTTCTTCAAACATTTAATTGTTTTTAAATTATTGAAACAAATTGAATTTGAAACTTTATTTATCTTCAAACTAAATTTCAATTCAAACTAGAATCTTTATTTACATTTTGATTTAAACTCAGTTTTAAAACCCTGATTAAAATTAAAATTTAGTTTTAAAATTTTTAAAACAGAAAACAGTTTCAGGTTGAAAAGCCTGAAACAAAACTTTGACCCGAGAATTCCCCTTCTTTGCTTCGAGTAAACTACTCGATTTACCCGAGTACGACACGAGGAAAACAATAGTTCTTCCCAGGCAAACTAACACCCAGGCACAAAATACTCGTGCACGTGCACATCGTCGCTGGCCATCTCCAGGCATCACCACGTTGTCGAGCACGTCGAAAATCAACTCCAGAACCATTCGCGACCACCAAAACTTCAAAATCAACTCGAAATCAAAATCGAGCTCACAAAGCAAACCTGGAAACTCGAGAGCAACTTCCCCTCAAAACCTGGCAACGCCTCGTGCTCGACGCTCCAACGACCAAAACATCAGTGACTCCGTTCACACATTCGCCTACGCTTCCTCTTCCATCTCCCAAAGTCGCGTGCAACTCGATGCACTATGGAAGTCGCGGCGATCAAAGATTCAACCACTAAAAAATTTAGGTTTACCAGCTAAAACCCTATGCCGCTGTCGCCACCGTCAACTTCGCCACCTCCGGCCATTTTTCCTGGCAACCCCGTAGGCTCGTCCACCTCCACGCGCAACCCCGACCATCACGAATCGGTCGGTCACCAGAAATTGGTAAAAATCCAATTTTCAAACAAAAAGGAACTGCTCTCAAACCACTCAATTAAAAATCATCAAACAAAGCTTAAAAATCATAACTTTCAATAAGAATTCAAGTTATATTCTTGAATTAATGTTTCGTGATACTCGAATTTTCCAGAAATTGAAGTTTTTACTGTAAAAACTTGATTTTTCATCATATACACATTTTTATCTCATGAAACTATTTTTAAGTTGTCATCTATACTAAAATACAACTAATTTATTTTAAAATCAAAGCCTAATGTTGACTGGGAAAGAAGAAATTGAATTTTTGATGTTGTCTGATACTCTGTAATGTAACAGAGAAGAGATATCACTGAGATATGCATATACACAGAGCAATGGCAACATAGATTCAAGTTTAAATAGCTATATGTTACTCACCTTAAACATTTTTAGATTCCATAAGTTTTGAGGTTGTAGACTTCTAAGTTGAAATCTTTTTAAACTTTACAAAGTTGAAAACTGGGTTGAACTGTTAGCTGGAACTTCTTCCTTGTTCTCAGATTTTTCTTTGATTGCTTTGATGTTTTTAAGTTGAGATGTTTGTTTGATTATAAAGTGATATTGTCTCAGTTTTCCCACAGTTAAAATGATGAACGAAAAACTAGAATGAAGTTTGTTAATGTATATAGGAATGAAGTGTTACAGGGTGATGATTTATGTTGTACAAGTGATAAAATTTGTTGTACAAAAATTGAGTATGGATATTTTTCAATTGGAGGCTGATGGATATTTGCATTAATTAGGCTTGTACCATATAATTTTTTTTAAATTTTCTTTCTTTCGGCTGTACATGTTTTGAGACAATTGTGTGGCTTCCTTTGCAAGCTTTATATTCATGTATTTTTGTTTCATTTGTTTACTTGTTTCATATTTTTCATATGTATTTGTTTTGTTTCTTTCTTTTGTTTGTTCTATCACTTTGTAATATAAGTGAGATTCTATTTTATTTTCTTTTTCTTTCTTTTTCATATTTGAATGTATTTTTATATTTAATATATTGTTTAATTTAACTAATTTGTTTACTATATATATTTTCTATAAATTTTATCTTATGTATTTTTATATTTATTTCTATATTAATCATTTATTTCTAAATTTAATACTAATTATTTTTATATTCATTTTATAATATAGGTGAATTTCTAGATTTTAATTTGTTATTAAATTTTATCCAATGTATTTACTTTATACTTTATATCTTATATATTTTCATTTTTAATCCATTTATTTACGATTTAAATCCAAATCAAATATATATCTATATATATATAATTTCAAATTTACTCATATATGCCTAAATATATATATATATATATACATTCACATATATATATACAATATTTTAAATTTAAACGATCTAATATATTTTTATTTGGATTCGGGGAAACTCGAATCAATTTATCAATGAATTTCACAATTTTTATTCAAAAATTAAATTAATTATCAATTTAAATTTGTATAAAATCCGGGGTCGTTACATGTTTCCTTCTTAAACTTTGCTTTGAGGTATTGACTATATTTCTTGTCAAAATTTTTGGCGCTAGAAGGAGGGCTCGAACCTCCGACCTTGTGGTTTCCTTATAGATTATTTATAGATCGCTTGACTTATTGTAGGAAAATGAAATCGAAAAGACTTAGTCAAATGGATGAGGAGGCAATACACACCACAGTTTTGGAAGAAAATATTACTCCAACTTTCAACTTGGAAGGGGTGATGCCAGGGCAACCATTAACTCCAGCACAAATAGATGATAACGCAGTCAAGATAAGGCATTTAGAGCAACAACTACTAGAAATGCAAGAGCTCCCAAAAGCAGCTCTATCTCAGAAATCTTCCAAAACTACTAAAAAACAACGGGAGATGAGGTGGTCTCCCCAAGGAGAAACTTGAAAGCTCATATGTATGAAGGTAAAAGCAAGGTCGACTTAACATCGTCAAAGAAGAAAGAACGTCATGCAACTAAAGTAGATCATCAAGGTAGAAAACAAGATAAATCTCTGGAGCAATCTGGAAGATCAACTTCAAAGGAATACAACCCGAATCGAAAAAGCTATCATGATGCTGAAGCTTATTTGAAAGATGTGGCAAAGAAGGCTGTCAAAGACATGCTAAATGCAAAAGGAAAAAGAATTCTAGATGAGCGAGTAGCTCCATTACCGATGAAATCATATCGATGGCGATTCCATCTCATGTCAAGACCCAACCATGAAATATTATGGCACTATAGATCCCGATGACCACTTGGTGGCTTTCGAAAGTCAAATGGATCTATATAATGCTTCTAGGGCAGTACAGTGCATGCTATTTGTAACGACCCAGAATTTCAGTCATTTGAATTTGAAATATTTAATTGATTTGAAATATTGAAAAATTAATTTTATAAGTTAAATAACTTAAATTTCAAATATAATGATTTATTTGATAATTAAATTGTTGAATTTAGTATTGAAATTGTTTAAATAATTGAATCTTGAATTTAATATGAATGAAAATGATTCCAAATGTTGAATTAATTTCTATTTGAACAAGAATGAAAGTAGTAAACTTTTAGGTTGGATTTAAAAGTGATTTAACTAATTTTGGGAATTACTCATTTTAATTAACGTACAAAAATAGCCTTCCGGGGCACTGTTTCGGATTTTGACCAAACTAGTTTCATTAGATCCATAATATTGAATTATTATATGTTGTCGAACTTCGTGGCGATTGGGTGTATCGTGTGGGCATGCAAGATCGAAACGCGTAGGAAGTTATTTTAGAAATTTAAATAAATAATTGGGTTCGGAAAGCTATCTTCTGCATACGATCGAGTTTGGCCTTGAAACTAGTTCCATTGCGTTTGGAATACAGGTAGAACATATAGAATGCCAGACGGCATGACCCGTTTGGAGTTTGAGATTTTCGAATGTTAAAGCTTGATTTTTGAAATTAAATAATGTATATATTTAGCAATGTTGCCCACACCCTATCACGCTCCACCCATACTAAAGCCATACCCCTCTCCTTCCTTTTATACCACGTCTCCATAATAAGAAAAAGAGGTCGCGTTTTTTAAAATTCAAAGCGATAGCCATCGAACGGCCAATAATCATCGCGACCACCTAAGGGGTTTCAACGCCTCGGCTTCAATTGGAATAGGTCTGCGTCAATGAGAGGAGCGTTCTGGTTGGCTGGATTGAGGCATGGCGGTGCGAAGCGGTGGCGAATCTGCCGCATTCATGGGGATGTGGGTTCGAGATTTGGGCGTACGGCGAAGGCGACGCGCACGCGTGGGGGTCGATGTGAAGGTTGGTGGCAGTGGTGAGCTCTAACGTGCTTGGGAATGTCACGGCGATGGCAACGGCGGTAGCAGCATGTTAGCGTGGTTAGTTTTTGGTTCGTACTGGAGTGTAAAGGATGGTTAGGAGGGAAAGTGATTAAGGTTTAGTTTTAATTTTATTTTAGTTTAAGTTAATTATAATTTAATTGATTTAAATGTTCGTTAACTCATATCACACTCATACGAGGTCCAAATCGAACGCGACGAGTTGCGTTGCGATCGTATCGACGAAGGCTACGCTATGAAGTTAGATTGAATGAATTCAGAGCTAGTTGGAATTTTAGGTTAAAATTGGATGTTCGTTCAATTTTAATTCGAAACAGAATGTTTTGACGACTATTAAAATCAAAATGAGTTAAGCTCACCTTTTTGGATAATCAGAAAAGTTATATAGTCAATAAATATTAATTATTGGATGTTTAGATATTTATTTCTAATCGTTATTGATTGTTTGGATAATATACTGAATTATAGTGTTAGTTGGATAAATTCCCGCTATTGGAGCGGATGAGATCCTATTACATTCCCGTGTAAGAGCTGATGACCCTTTGTATACGAATCCCGTCTCAAAGCGGTCGATTTATATTATTTGATTTTACACTGTATGTGATGCATGTGGACAGGTTGGAGGAATGCAACAGGATTCCTCACACTGTAGATTTTAATTTTCATATATATTGTGATATATGATATGTTGGATGTTATTGAATGGTATGAATATGATTTTGTTTATTTAGGGCTTTAGTAACACTGGGCCTTATTTTTGAAAAACTATAAACTAATGATTTGATTTAAAAAGGAATATCAAGTGATTTGGAAATTATATATGTCTAACAAATTTTCTAAAGTAAGAGTATGATTTTTTTGAGATTATAAATATATGGTTTTATAAAATATTTTAAATACAGATTTTGGTCTCTAAACAAGGATTTTTAAAATCTTGGAAATAAGTTCATGCTTTTAAATGAAGGATTATGGTTTTAAAAAGAAGACAGAAATAATGATTAACCATGTTATATAAAGCAATATGTATATAGTATATACAAATATTGAGATTTACTTATAAATATGGAGATTTATAAAGGCGATAATGTATACAGTGGCATTTACAAATAAAGTTAAGATTTGTAAAATCGTATTTTATTTATAAAGGGATAGATTTATAAACCTTGTTTTATAAATAAAAAGGAAAACTACTATCACTTAATAGATTGGAGAAATAAATCGAAAGGTGGATTTATTATAAGATGAGGTATGATATTTTAGAAAATAGTTGGTTCTATTTTGGAAATTTAAGATGAGGATAAATTTGGGATTGTTAAACGATATTTTATAATTGAAGAAAATTTATAAAAGAAATTTATACCATTTTGAAGCAAGGTTATAACGGTTGAAATTATGTTTTGGATGAGGTTTTATAAATAAGCAGGATTTATAGAGGAATAAAGGTATAAATGGGTTCATAAACAAAGGAATTTTTATGAAAGGAAGTTCTATAAAATGGAAAGAGATTTATAAACATGATTTATAAATATTGAAATGATTATGTGGAATTAAGTATGGATTTTTATCAATGAAATATATTTACATTTTAAAGGTTGTTTATTAATATTAATATTGTTTAAAGATTGCTTATCGATATTTTAAATATGTTGAAAAGATTAATTATTTAAAAATATTAATATGGTTTGAAATTTATTATAATTATTTATCAAAAAGATTTGGAAATTTATTATTATTATTTATAATAATGTTGAAGATAAATTATTATTGTTTATATAAGAATGTTTTGAAAATTTTTAATTATTATTTAAGATGATTTAAATTTAGTATTTATTTATTTATGATGTTATTAGTATATAGTAGTGTTTAAGGGTAAGTGATCGGGACTTTCCAAGATTTATAAATGGAGTTTTATAAATAGATGGGGTTTTTATAAGAGGAATTTTATAACATGTTTTGGAAAATGTAAAGGAAGATTGCTTAAAAAGGATAATAATGTTTTATGAATAGCTTAAATACTTATAAAAGAATTTTAATGTGTTTATGAATTTACAAAAGGGATTTTATTAACGGTTTTATGGATGTAAAATGGAGTTATTAAATGGTTTTAGAATTTAATATAAAGGGGAACCTTCCCAAATGTTGGTTAATATACTTATACCATCGAGATAAGCATATAGATATTTTTCCCAAGTATGGAGAAATAGGAATTTTGGGTTTATATCAATCTTTGTAAAAAAACATTTTTGATTCAAGTATTACAAAATGAATTTAATTAATGAAATATTAATTAATAGAGGCTTAGTGCTTCTTGGTGCTTAAACAATTCTGGTTTTCCCTATGGAATTAAATTTTTGATTGAATGTCTGTTATTCGATAGTTAAATAAATGACTATCGAAAATGGACCAAAAACGTAACTTTAGAAATATTCAGGAGAAACACGTGAGTTATATGGCATAGTCATCTACGATGATGCTGTACTGAGCGTATAAATCTCGTTTCGTTCGCCTAGGACAATGATAAGGATATCCATCCACTAATGGTTAGGAGGTGGTCTCCGCTCTTATTTTTTACTGTTTATTTCCTAATGAACCGGAGTTGAGTTTACCAAGAATTATCGAAAGTTGTTTTCGAAAAGACCAGGATCAGATATGTTATCCGAAAACCACTTCGATCCAACGAATGCGTTTCGAAGTGAAGACATCTTGAAGATGATGGAATTTGAAGACGAAGCTCTCAAGTGTTCTGTTCAGTCCCAGAACAGACTTGTATCGATGAATGCTGGTATTGCATTGTTGCCTGGAGGGCAGAGTTAGCATTTCAAGTAGGAAGTGCTATATTAAAGTTAAAAAGTATCCTCAAGCCTCATTAACCGGGAATGACTAAAACATGGGAGATGCAGCAGGGCTAAGTAGGTCGCTCCCAAGTAGGGTATGATCATCCCTATCTAGAGATGTTATTATCTCTCATTTGTATGCTTCGGGGCCATTAACGGAGGGGTGATCTCGGTACTATCCAGTAAGGGGTAGGCTGATTTTGTGTTGGCAGGGGTCGATAGGTTCGATCTCGGTGTTATTTTATTTAGAGATGCACCATGACGGGCGGTACCCCAGTAGCCAGTCATTATATGGAATCCATTCTCCAATACGAGTCTTTACCGTTTTAGTTGTATATCTATTATGTTGGAATTTAATTATTGTAAAAATTTTGGCTAAAATTAATAAGTATTTGTATTTAGACACTATTATAATACCAAAGAATTTCATATGAAATGTTTTGGTTATCGTAAGGTAAAAACCCGTCTGTGTTTATGTGTGGCGTGGTCTCACGAGATTCTTTTGATTTTCAAATGGTTTTCTATAACTTTAAAATCCGGTTGGGTGTGTTTTCTCACGCTGGTTTTCCAGACTGACTTGGGTGTTATTTTATTATAATACTCGGGTTAGATCGAGCCTAATTACAGATTTCTTTGGATGCATTGGAGCTCAGGAGACGAGTTGGAGGTCTTCAAGTCATATTCATGTACATATCTATGTTCCGCTGCTTTTGTTGTTGAAAGCATCAACTTTTGTGGGAACAGACTGTTATATCTGTCCAGGTTGATGATCTTTATTTGTGTTGTACTCTGATGGATGTAAGTATATTACTGTTTCTCTTTTAAAGATGTTGATATTATATTATATATTGTTCCACAACGATTGTGAGATTCTGTATTGTTTTTAATTTCTTTCCTTTTTTCTCTTCTTCTCTACTTCTTTCCTCTTTATTTATCATAACTATCCGTCTTTCCGTTCGATTTGGGTTGGACATGTGTGGTTATTGTCAATTTGAATTATACAGATTGGCAGGTCGTTACAACGTGGTATCAGAGCTTTGGTTGAGCGAACACCTAGGCTTAGTGGGAATTTACTTATTTCAAATAGGGTAACCAAGACCCTAGGATGAGTTTGAGTGTATATATATGAGCGCGTATTTGTCAGTGATATAAAAATGTTTTATGTTGTGTTAATTTATCTGTTCAGTGGATTATGAATTCTGGTCGATACGTGGGACGCTACGGTATCGATAAGGGTTTCTAAATGCTTAAACAAGGCAAACCGACACAGTATTATTTTAAAAGTGGATGAATGAAATAATTTTACCCAAATTATATTTTATATATAAATGAATAATTTTTCAGAAATTATTATAAGCTATATATGGTGTGTTTGGATGTCAATGAATGATAATATTTGATTTTTATCATTTGTTGTTAGTTGTTATTGTTATAATCTAACAAATACAAACATTTTAAAAAATAGGTTAGATAAGAGACTAAATTTATAAGTATAAATTATAGAATATTGATTATACTTAAAATAACCAACATTTTTGAAATGAATTACATAAGAAGTGATATTTTAAAAATATGATTTATAAACGTGATTTATAAATAGAAAGGAAATGGAATTGCCTAAGAATATTTATGAATATGATTTGTTAACAAAAATTGGATTTAAAACCCATTGATTTTGAAAATTGTTTTCAAAGGTTCGGAATAATAATAAGAGTATTATTTTGAAAATATTTTGGGTTAGAAATATTTTTAATGGATTTTAAAAGAAATAGAAAGCACTGAACTCACCTCAGTCGCTGGAAAATAATTCTGATGATGACCGCAGCATCATCGGCGTTCATTTTCGAGTTTCTAAGTGAGGGATTGCTACCTGAGTAACTGACCATTGAAGTTTTGTTTTGATAAAACAAATTTATTTTAGATTCTGGAAGTTTTATTTGATATATAAAGGAGTTGTGTGTGTGTGTGTATAATTTCAAAGTGATTTAAAATAAAAGCAGATGTTTAAAATCCTGAATATTTCTATCTATTTTGGAAACATAATAAAACAAGTTTTTGAAATTGGAAGATGGTGTAGATAAGAAATAAGTTTGTATAACTTTAAAAAGTAGTAAGCTAAAACAAATTTTAAATTTGTTGAATATAAATGTTAAGAAAAGTAAATTTGAAAATTGAATTATGAAATGAAATTTAACTTAAGGTTAAGTTAAATGAATTTTGAAATGAAATTTAACTAATGCCAAGTTAAATAAAATTGATTGTAGTAATGAAATAAATTAGTAAAGTGAACTAGTAAAATGAATTGAATTGAGCTAATGAAATGAATTAGTGAATTGAATATGTTTTGAAATGTTGTTTGCTAGGAACAAAATATGAACTGGAATTGTAAAGTGAAAAATAAACATTAGAATGTGGTATAAAATGTTTAAGCTTAAGTAAAATTTTGGTGGAATAGTTTATAAATAATATTTGTATCTTAAAAAAAATTAAGTGATAAAAAAAGAGGGATAAAATAAAATTTAGCTTGGGAAGAGTTAAAATAAAATGATTTTATAAAATGATCCATAAATAAATTAAATATAGAATGGAATGTTGTTAAACATAATGTGAATAATTGGGTATGAAACAATGAATGTAAATGGATTGATCGTAAATAAAGTGAATCTAAATGATTGAATGTAAATTAATTGAATGGAAGTAAATTGAAATAAATACATAAGTTGTGTATATTATTTTATTCGCATAACTGTTTGATTCAATTTCGAGTACACAATTTCAAGGTGATTTATACCGATTTGAGTTAGGATTTTTCACTCGATTTTTGACGGCGAACCCTGGATATGGATTTTTGATTGTTTTTGATATTTAGTGTCATAGTATATGGCTATGCAAGGAGAATGAAGATTTACTAATCAAGGAACCGAACCTGAGTCCGCACTAGAGTGGTCGTGTGAACGATACTAGTTTGGAAGTGAAATTGTGTGATCGAGCGAGCGATCAGGTATGGTTTTGAGTACAGATGATATATGTACATCGTATGGGTTTAATAAATTAAATGTTGATATTAGGAAATTCAAATTGATATGATTATGAATTAATTGGATGAATATCAATTGTTTGATGGTTTCTCTTATTGTTTTTGTTGCATTTGCTATATTTGCATATAGTTGTTGTATTAGTATATGTTATTAAAAGGGACTTTATAAATGGTTTTGTGGATGTAAAATGGAGTTATTAAATGATTTCAAAATTTAATAAAAAGGGAAACCTTCCCAAATGTTGGTGAATATACTTATACCATCGAGATAATAAATATTTTTCCTAAGTATGGAAAAATATGAATTTTGGGTTTATATCAATTTTTGCAAAAAGCATTTTTGATTCAATTATTACAAAGTGAATTTAATTAATAAAATATTAACTAATAGAGGTTTAGTCTTGCTAGGTGCTTAACCAATGCTGGTATTCCCTATGGAATCAAATTTCAGATTGAATGTCTGTTATTCGATAGTTAAATAACCGACTATCGAAATTGGACCAAAAACGTAACTTTGGAAATATATAGGAGAAACACGTGATTTTTATGGCACAGTCATCTCTGATGATGCTGTACTGAGCGTATAAATCTCGTTTCATTCTCATAGGACAATAATAAGGAATCCATCAACTAACGGTTAGGAGGTGGTTTTCGCTCTTATCTTTGAATGTTTATTTCCTAAAAAACCGGGGTTGAGTTTTCCGGGAATTATCGAAAATTGTTTTCGAAGAGAATGGGATCAGATATGTTATCCGAAAACCACTTCGATGAAACAAATGTGTTTTGTAGTGAAGACATCTTGAAGATGATGGAATTTGAAGACGGAGCTCTCAAGTGTTTCGTTCAGTCAACGGACTTGTATCGATGATTGCTGGTATTGCATTGTTGCCTAGAGGGCAGTATTAGCATTTTAAGTAGGAAGTGCTATATTAAAGGTAAAACTTAGTATCAAGCCTCATCAACTGGAAATGACTAAAACAAGGGAGATGTAGTAGGGCTAAGTGGGTCGCTCCCAAGTAGGGTACAATCATCTCTATCTAGAGTCGCTATTATCTCATTTGTATGCTTCGGGGCCCATTAACGGAGGGGTAATTATATTCGGTACTATCCAGCAAGGGGTACACCGTTTCTGTATTGGCAGAGGTTGATAGGTTTGACTTTGGTGTTATTTTATCTAGAGATGCATCATGATGGGCGGTACCCCAGTCATTGTATGAAATCCATTTTTCAATACGATCCTTTAAGGTTTTAGTTGTATAGGTATTATGCTGGAATTTAATTAATGTAACAGTTTCGGCTAAGATTAATAAGTATTTTTAATTAGACACTATTATAATACCAAAGAATTTCATATGAAATGTTTTGATTATTGTAAGCTAATAACCCGTCCGTGTTTATGTAGGGTGTAGTCTTACGAGATATTTTTGATTTTGAAATGGTTTTCTATAACTTTAAGATCCGGTTGGGTGTGTTTTCTCACTGTGGTTTTTCAGACTGACTCGGGTGTTATTTTATTATAATGCTCGGGTCAGACCGAGCATACTTACAGATTGCTTTGGATGCGTTGGAGCTCAAAAGACGAGTTGGAGGTCTTCAAGTCGTATTCACGTATATGTTTATGTTCTGCTTTTGTTGTTGAAATCATCAACATTTGTGAGAACATGCTGTTATAACTGTCCAGGCTGATGAATGTTATTTGTGTTGTACTCTGATGGATGTAAGTATATAATAGTTTCTCTTGTAAAAATGTTGATATTATATTATATATTGTTTCGCTGCGATTGTGAGATTCTGTATTGTTTAATTTCTTTTCTTTCTTCTCTTATACTCTACTTCTTTCCTCTTTCTTTCTCATAACTATCCATCTTTCCATTCGATTTGGATTGGACATGTATGGTTTATTGTCAACTTGAATTATACGGATTGGCGAGTCGTTACACTATTCCTAGTAAGCTTTCAAGGAGCTGCCACAAAATGGTACCATCGGTATCGAGAGAAGACAATTTAACCGTGGAAATAATTTTCCCATGAATTCTCTGCTTAATTCTGCATATACCCCCATAGTTGATTATATTGTTTTAGCAAACATCGAACAAAGACTGGGAGAATTGCTGGGTGAGTTCCTTAGAAGTTTCAATATAGAGGCACTGAAAGCCAAAGGCATGAATGATAGGGATAAGCTAACTGCAGTGCATTCGGGATTGATAGAAAATACACCATTTTGGAAAGAGCTCTTTATTCATGGATGTAAATATTTACAACACTTTCACTTCCAAGCTGATAAGTTCATTCAAATGGATGAATTGTACTATGTCAAGAAGATAGCTAATCCTAAGAAGGTGAGTGGAAATTTTAGGTTTGACCGAGGACACAAAAGGCCGAGGTGGGAGGATTCCAATACTAATTCAATCGCTTTGAACAAGCCATTGTCTTATATCTATGCCACAACAAAAGAAAAAGTTAACTTCCCAACTTCATTCAAGGCCAAAAACTACCCCGAACAAAGAAAAGGGATGATTATTGTGCTTATCATAAAGTGAACGGTCATAAAACTTATGAGTGCCGAGTGCTGGCTGGAATTATTCAAAAGCTAATTCGTGAAGGACACCTGAAAGTATTCATCCAGGACCAACAGAAGGCACCCCGGACTAGCGATGGACCTCGAAAGTTCTCTAATAATGTTGTGAATAACTTAGAAGATGAATATCCATTGAACCTGAGTCCACCCTTGAATAGAATCGATGTGCTTCATGAGGGACCACATCTAGCAGGAACTAATAAAGGAGCTAGAAACAGATATCTCAAGGAAGCTAAGAAAGGAGTATTTTCTATCCAGGAAAAGTCCCCTCTTAAAAATCCACGGCTTAATATACAGATGCTGAATCTTGTCATCACTCCACAAGAGCTCAAAAAAGGAATTCATCACCCTCATAATGACCCCATTATGATCACTGCTTAAATCCAGTTTTCTATAATGTCCAAAATTCTGGTTGACACAGGAAGTGCTGTCAACGTCATCTTCAAACACTCTTTTGATCAAATGGGTGTTCTTGAAGATAAGCTAGAGTCTAGTCTTGAACCTATTTTTAGATTCAATAACAAAGGGTCAACTCCGGTTGGGCAAGTAAAACTGCTAGCACAAATAGGAGTACCGCTATGCTGCAGAATTTTTGAAACTCCTTTTGTGATCGTCAATCAAGCATCATATTATAATGCATTCTTTGGATGCCCTGCGTTGGATGAGGTGGATGCATTTATCTCACCAAAGTATCTGATGTTGAAATTCTTAACTAAAAGAGGTTGGGGTACCATTCGGGGAGAACAATTTAGCTCTCGTGAAATGTATTTCACCACTCTTGATCAATATAAAAGGGAGTACTCTTCTTATTATGATTCCTCTACTATTTCCGCCTTTAAATGATGGGTTTTTACATTCAAAATTTGAAGCAAAAATAAGATCTAATAAAATAAATAAACGTGTGTTTGGAAGGTAGATCTCACCTAGGAGCAAGTGGAACAGGACTGATGCCAACTCTATAGAAGAAAACGAGTTCATTACAGAATTAGAATGCCGAGGGGAAACGAAGAGGATAAAGCCTATAGAGGATCTCGAGGATATATATATATATATATATAGATCCAGTTGATTCGGCCAAGATAGTTAGAGTGGGAATGGAGTTGAAGGACAAATTGAAAGAAGATTTAATTTAATTTCTTAAAGCTAACAAAGATGTATTTGTGTGGACTCATTCAGATATGATCGGTATTGACCCATCAGTTATGTGTCATGCACTAAATATTGATCCAGATGTGACCCTTGTTCGACAAAAGAAGAGGCAATTTGATAAGGTTCGATCTGATGCCTTGAATGAAGAGGTTACAAGGCTGGTTGAAAATGGATTCATTCGAGAAGTTTTTTATCCAAAATGGCTAGCAAATCCAGTGTTGGTAAAAAAAGCAAATGTCGAATGGAACATGTGTCGATTACACTAATTTGAACAAAGCATACCCGGAAGACTGTTATCCGTTGCCTAGAATAGATCGGTTAGTTGATGCAACTAGTGGTCATAAGCTGTTGTCCCTCATGGATGGTTATTTTGGGTATAACTAAATACCCATGTTCAAACCAGATGAATAGAATACAAGCTTCATTATCGATTGGGGAACTTTGTGTTATAAAGCAATGCCTTTTGGGTTGAAGAATGCGGGAGCTACTTATCAGAGATTGGATGAAATATGGAAGTTTATGTGAATGACATGCTAGTAAAGTCTCATCAAGTCGAGAATCATCTTAAGGATCTTGAAGAAATGTTTGAAGTATTGCGAAGATATCAAATGAGACTTAATCCTCAGAAATGTTCTTTTGGAGTTCATTCTGGAAAATTCTTAAGTTACATCGTTAGTGCACAAGGAATCGAAACCAATCCTGACTAGATCTAGGCTATCAAAGACATGGTAGATCCCAAAACCTGCAAAGATGTAATGAGCTTGAATGCTAGAATTGCAGCCCTAAGCAGATTCATCTCCAAGGCAACCGATAAATGCACCCCCTTCTTCAATGTGATTAAGAAAAGATAGAATTTTGACTAGGGAGGAGAAGCTTTCCAGAAATTATAAAATCATTTAGAAAGTCCACCAATATTATCCAGCCTTAAGGATGGAGAAAGCCTATATTTGTATATGGTGGTTTCAGAACACACGGTTAGTTCAATGCTGATTAGAGAGGAGAATGAAACTCAACTTCCCATTTATTATGTAAGCAGACGATTGAAGGATGCCGATGTTCGATATCCAGTCATAGAAAAGTTAGCTTATTGTTTGATACCGACAGCTCAATAACTGAGAGCGTACTTTCAAGCGCATCCAATCAGAGTATTGACTAACATTCCACTCAAATAAGTTTTCAGTAAATCTAAGACTTCAGCGAGGCTAGTAAAATGGGGGATTGAACTTAGCCAATATGACATTGAATTTCAGCCACAAACAACAATTAAAGGGAAGGCGTTAGCAGACTTTATCAATGAATGTACAAGCTTCGTTAAGGAACAGTCGGAGAAAGAGAAAGATCAAAAACCCATATGACAACTATTTGTGGATGGGGCATCAAATGAGCAGGGAGCTAGAGCAGGGTACGGCATAGTCATACCCGATGGGCATCGCTTACACTATGCAATGAAGCTAGGGTTTGCTGCAACAAATAATGTAGCAGAATATGAATTGATGGTGGCAGGATTAACTCTAGCCTTGCAACTTAAAATCCCACGGATTCATTTCTTTAGCGGCTCTCAACTAATGGTGAATCAGACAAAACAAATATATCAGACTAAAGATGCCAAACTGGCCCTATATGTTAAGAAGGTACTAAAAATGCTTGCCTTATTTGAAGATTTTTCTATACACCAAGTTCCAATAGAAGATAACTCTCAAGCGGTTTCATTAGGAAAACTGGTTAGCTCAAGAGGAGCTCCAAAAATCTGTATCGTACCAGTAAGATATCAAGCAAATCCAAGCATCAAAGTGGAAATGGCCAAACCAGGGAAGGAACTACTAGTTTAACTAGATCCCAGCCATGATGCAAGAAAGAAAAGAAAATGAAATTAATGAAGAAATTCCATATGAGGAGCCCAATAATCCAAAGGCAGATAATTGTTATGGTAACACTTTGATGACACCCATTGTAGAATATCATACTAATGTGATTTACCATTCGACAAAATGGATGCTAGGAGAATTAGACAACAGGTTCCGACCTTCACAGTGATGGATGGAATCCTTTATAGGAAAGGATATACTCATCCTTACTTAAGATGTGTTAGTTCGGAGGATGGGATGAAATTATTGGGGAAGCGAATGAAGGATTTGCGGAGACCATTCCAATGGATAAGGTTGGCTAAGAAAATAATGAGATAAGGTTTCTATTGGACTTAAATGGCAGGTCAAGCTATAGAGTATGTAAAGAAATGTGAAAGATGCTAGAAATACTCGAAGATTCCCCATTTACCACCAAGCCAATTAACTCTGATCTCTATTCCGTGGCCTTTCGATGTATGAGGAATCGATTTAATTGGACCATTGCCGATTTTCAAAGGAGGAGCAAAATATGCCATAGTGGTCATTGATTACTTTACTAAGTGGGTAGAAGCGAAGCCACTTCCCAAAATCACTTTTGGAAAAGTGCTTAGATTCATCATCAAAAACATCATTATTAGATTTGGGATCCCTTACAAGATTATATCTGACAGTGGAACATAATTTGAAAGTGAAGAGTTTCTCGATATTGCCATAAGTACGATATTATCAAAAGCTATTCTTCCATGGCACATCCAAAGGCTAATGGAGCCGTTGAGGCAGCAAACAGGATTATTAAAACTATCTTGAAAAAACGATTGAATAAAGCCAAAGGAAATTGGGTAGAAGAATTGCCACTTGTACTCTGGGCCTATCGTACATCCACTAGAACTGCAACGGATCATACCCCTTACTCTCTAACATATAGGAGTGAAACAATATTCCTAGTTGAAATTGAGGTATCATCACATTGAAGAATCACATATGCATTCAATCCAAACCAAGAATTGAAGAAAGAATCATTTGATTTAATACACGAACTAAGAGATGAAGCAGCTATTCGGACTACATAATATTAAATGAGAATCTCGAAATACTACAATTCGAAAGAAGACAAGATCATTTCAAGAGGGAGATACAGTACTCCAAAGAGTGATAGCAAACACAAGAAATCCTAGGGATGGACCGCTAGGACCAAACTGGGAGGGTGCCCTAATAGTGTACAAAGTAATTCCTCCAGGAGATTACAAATTATGTCATTCAGATGGCAATATGGTTCCTAGAACGTGGAATGCGGAACATTTGCGACCATATTTTCCTACAGTGAATGAATAAAGCACCTCATTCTTAAGAAAAGTCTGCATGGTCGGGAGTAGAATTCTCCTTAAACTTGGAAACTACATTAAACGGTCAAAAGCCATCTTCTGCGCCGAGATGTCCAAGTCAAAGCACCTCTTGGAGGACAGAGTAATCCTTTATCCGCACCACGCTATGGCCAGGGTAAAGTATCTGCAAGCCCTTGATCGCGCCACGTTATGGCCAGGTCAAGGCACTGACCAGCCTTCAGTCCCGCATATAAGGCCTGGCTGGAGCACCTCCTAGAGGGAGGACGGAGTAAGCCCTTGATCCCGCCATGCTATGGCCTGGTTAAGGCTCCGAACAAGCTTTTAGTCTCACCTATAAGGCCTGGCTGGAGCGCCTCCTGGAGGGAGGTCGGGTAAGTCCTTGGGTCCTGTTTGTTGATAAGCTAACCAAGTGCACCGGACAATAACGAAGTAAGACATACAAGTCTAAGAAGTTGCACACCAAACAATAACAACATACAAAGCTTAAAAGGTGGCACATGTTGAGAACCAGAAGAGGCAACTCGAAGCAAAACATTCGAACAATTGAAGCCCAAAAAGTGGTGCACGATAAGAAGCTCGGGTAAGCATTTACAACTGTTGGATAATTTTCAAAGGATGATTTCTGAACTTCACTAATGAATGCCCGAATCAGGGTTTCAGCTCTTCCACTGTTAATGTCTGGTCTTCACTTATCAATACCCAAATCTGGGTTTCGGGTCTTTTGCTATTAATTTTTGGACATTACTCATTAATGCCTGAATCTGGGTTTCAGGACTATTGTTATTGAGACCTCTATTATGGACTTCTAGTCGTCTATTAACTTCTGGATCAATCTTACTAATACCCGAATCAAGGTCACTGGTCTTCTACTACTAACTTTCGGACATCACTTGTCAACACCCGAATTTGGGTTTCAAGACTACTATTATTTATGGACAGGAATTTCTAAACTTCTATTATTTATCCCAAAATGAGAATTCCTGGTTATCTATGATTTATTTCTAGATTATAATTTCTAAACTTTTATTACTATACAATTGTTATTATCAGAAGAAGGATTTTGAACTTTGATTATTAATGCCATATCTAAACTAGATGTTTGGTCTTCTCTTAATATAACAAGGGTTTAATTTCTTGACTTCTTTCATTATTTCCAAAGTTGGATGTTGGGACTTCTATTACTATTGCCAAACGAGAATTTTTGATCTTTAATCATTCCCAACCGTGGATTTCTTATCACTTATTAACTCCTGATGATGATCTATTAATTTCCGTTATTTCCATATTTAGAATTCAATAATTCTGTTATTAGAAATGCTAATATTATTGTCAATAATATTACGAACAAACCACTGAACATATTCTTACATAAATTTTGAACTAACAATAAAGAATGTTACCTTCTTTGCACTTTGCAGGGAAATAAGGTCATTAAGGATGGAATAGTGCAAAAGGAAAGTTATTAGATTTTTGTCCTAAAGAACAAAAGCATCTTTCATACAAGGCGGAGGGTAAAATGTTAACCATAAAACTCACTTAAGAACAAAGGTATGAAAAAAGGCTCATGAAAGTGTTGAAGATGCTTCACAAGAATTGAAAATAAGAGTTTTGCTATTATTTAAAAAGCAGTGTTTTGAAGGCATAGAAGTAGCTTTCGAAGAGGTTGGATAGATGCCACAAGCACCTAATGCTCCTACAAGTATTAAGTAAAATAAGAGCTTTCGAAAGAGTCGAAAGGGAGGCAAAGCTACCCTTTCGACTCAATTGATCATTTCAAAGCAGTTGGGTTCTTAGGCATAAAGGAGTTTTGAATGTGTTATGAATGCCTTTCGAATGTGTAAAATAACAACATTCCATACATAAAATGGTTCCTTTGAAACGGTTGCAGAAGATTATGCTAAAACAACCCTTTCGAAAGCAAATACTAGCCTTTCGAAACGGTTGAATCCTTCCACAAGTATTAGGGAGGTCTTGCACGTAACCAATATTGCCTCCCCAGACATCAAATGATGAGCTTTCACATTAACCAAGGAGATGCTTTCGAAAGCTACCTTTTGCAACTATCATTTGACTACCAAGAAGGTCTCCATCACAAACAATCTTTTGAACAAGCCCTTTCATCACCATTAAACCAATTCGAAACCATCCAAATACCGTGCTTCACTCATTTAAGCAGCAACTTATCATAGTACTAGACCTTAACAATAATGGAGAGGTTTTGAAGGAGATGCAGAAGTTAAAAGTGCTTCCGCTTTCATTCAAGCAGCACAAAGATGTACCATGACTCATTCGCCACTAATGAAAGTGTACCTTTTGATGATGTCGAAAGCCTCTGGAAGTACCCAAAAGCAATATTGGTAAACAACGGATCAATATTTTCCACTAGCATGCTCTCGACGAAGACAAGATAACGAAGGCGAAAGGATGGATTCGAATGGTGGGAAGGAGACCTTTCGACGGCTTTGAAAGGATGGGGGCAGAAGGGATCAACCTACATCTATAAATATGACCATAGAGATCTAAGTTCGAGACTGATTTTTGGATTCTTTAATTTCCTTCCCATTTCTTAGCAAAATCAATTTCCTGTAACCCTAGATCAATTCGGGGAAAATTCTTTACTTGTAATCCAATTTTGAGAAATAAAATGAGAGGATGCATAGATCCAATATCGATTTCGAATATGAGAAAGTTCATTCCGACCATTAGCTTGACTAATGACCAATTGCAAATGGTACTCACTTATCTTTCAAACCCTTATTTGAAATATGCAATGCTATGGAGTTTATTTGGATATTTTGATTTTAAAGCATATTATCATCACATCTAAAACCCATAATACTAAATTGATGTGATGATGATAATCCAACATTTTCAAGTCAATGGGACTTGAATCATTTATCCAAGATAAGATTCCATAGCAAATTGAATCTACATTTGGTTTGTTATGTAGTGTTTCGAGTCCTTTCGAAAGCATAAATTCCCTCTCGATTCTTTCGAAGGGGTTTTCGAAGGGATCCATTATGTGATCATTAAAGTCATATCCTTTGAGAGGACTCCTTCAAAAGGTGCTCGAATACTTCGAAACATATAAATCCTTTTGAAGAAACCATATCCATGATGGTAGAATCTATGCCTCCGTAAGGTTCCCCTTTAAAGGTATAAAGACCCTTTCGACTCACTCGAAAGGGGTTCCGAAGGGATTGTTTCCTCCTTAAACTTTGCTTTGAGGTATTGACTATACTTCTTGTCAACATATAGTTAGCCTTAAGCAACTAATATGTTTGTCTCATAGGTTGGCAAGATCAATGCAATTGAATACAAGCAGGTAAATTTGAATATACATGACTTTTGCTTTCTATTTCTTCTCAAAATGCAAACCCTCGTATAAAGTGAATGCAGAGAATATATTTTAGTCTGTTCATCCTCAAATTTGAACTTCATTGGATAGTTTCAAAGTGCTTGGTCATAAAAGGAGTGACATTGGATTCAGATTCTGATCATAGTGTTGCCATTGCCATACAGGTAAATAGATAGAAAATTGTTTCATAGCTTTATATGATTCACTGTATATGAAAAATATATCTTTTGATCGTTGATTGTTTACATCATTTTAGGTTCGTAAATTAGCAATGGACGGTAAGAAACTTACATCTTCACCTGTAACTGTTGTCCATGAAAATTCAGGTGTATAATTATATACATTATACCAAGTAATTTTTGGGTATTTCATACAAATTAGCCTGAATTCAGCTATATACTAAATCACTGATAAAGTATAAAGGTTTGTTTAAAGCCTTCAACTGAATGTCCATGCATTTATAGATCATTAAAAATACATTGATTTTTCTGGTCTAGATTGGTGTTACAGGTATTCTCACCCTCATACCATCCCGTGTGCTAGATTTATTACCCAAAATGTCCTACGTCAATGCTCTGAAACTCTAATGCTGACATTCTATTTTTTACCTTTTTAGTTAATTTGTTCGAACCCTCTTTTAATCACTTAGAACCCCAAAGAAAATGGAAAGAATTTTTTTACAAATTTGGTGTCTTTTTATATCAGTTGATGTCTTTATTAATACAACTAGGAAAAAGTATTTAAAAATACTTCAAAAGCACATTATTATTAATTTGTATTAGTGGTATGTAAGGTTTATGATAAAGTTATGCATGTGAATCTTTAAACATACACACACCTATATATATACATACACAAGTGCAGCCAATAACAAGCATATGATTATCCAAAAGAACATCTCAAGTAAGCTTACCCTCAACAGAACAAGCCTTGTGTCAAGAGAGAAAATGGGATTATAATTTTAGAGGAGAGACAAATGAATAACTTTCTCTTCTTTTAATTCAACTTTTGTTACTTCATTACAATCTTGACAACCAACACAATAAAATGACCACTATTTATAGTGGAACACACACTCTTGCAAATATACACAACTTTTTAGATAGACACCTTTTCGTTTCAACGGACACGACCCTTCATTAAATAGACACGACTTTTCATTAAACAGACACGACTCTTCACTTCAACAGACATGACTCTTCACTCTAATAGACATGACTTTTCATTGTTTTCATTTCCCACTAATATAGCATTTAATGTTTATTCAACAAAACTCCCCTGTAAACTTAAATGCTTCTTCCATCCGTCATGCCAATCATTTTCTTGCATCTGTTGAGAAGTACTTTCGGCAGTGGTTTTGTAAAGATATCTGCAGCTTGATCCTGACTTGTCACATGCACCAATTTCACACTTCCTTCCTTCACATGATCTCGGATAAAGTGAAAACGAGCATCAATGTGTTTGATTCTTTCATGGTTTACAAGATTCTTTGCCAACTCAATTGCTGATTTGTTGTCAATATGAATCACGGTTGCACCAAGTTGCTTTAGCTCCATCTTGCTCAACAAATTTCTAAGCCATATCGCATGACATGCACACCAAGATGTTGCCACATATTCAACTTCACACGTCGAGAGCGTTATGATCGGTTGCTTCTTTCAAAGCCAAGTAAACGCATTACCTCCCATAAAGAACACATATCCCGAAGTACTTTTCCGATCGTCTATGTCTCCGCACCAATCACTGTCGGAATAGCCAACCAACTTGTAATCTTCTACTTTTGAGTAGAACAGCCCCAGTGACAACGTTCCTTGGATATACCGTAGGATTCGCTTTAGCACTTTCCAATGCGAATGAGTCGGCTCCTCCATGAACCGACTTACAATGCCGACACTAAATGAAAGATCCGGCCTTGTGCATGTGAGATAGCGAAGGCTTCCTATCAAACTCCGGTATCTATTCGCATCGACACGTTCTCCTCCACCGAACTTTGAAAGTTTTGCACCTGGTTCCATTGGTGTTGATTCAGAGGTGCAATTTGCCATATTGAACTTCTTCAGTATCTCTTTTGCATATGCCTCATGTGATATAAAAATTCCCGTCTCTACTTGTCTAATCTCCAAACCCAGGAAAAACTTCATCAAGCCCAAATCTGTCATCTCGAATTCCCGTGTCATTGTGCCCTTAAACTCTTCTATCATCTCATTATTGTTACCCATAAAGATGAGATCATCAACATAAAGAGCAACAAATAATATGTTACCTCCATTCTTCTTTACATAAAGGGCATGCTCATAAGGACATTGCTTGAACCCGTTCTCCTTGAAATATGAATCGATGCGTGTATTCCAAGCTCGCGGTGCTTGCTACAACCCATAAAGTGCCTTCTTCAATTTTAGCACCTTCTTCTCTTCTCCGACTTTTATGTATCCGGGTGGTTGTTCGATGTAGACATCTTCTTCGAGCACTCCATTCAAGAATGCCGACTTGACATCCATTTGAAATATCGGCCATTTTAATTGAGCAGCTTGTGTAATGAGTAATCAGATTGTCTCCATTCTTGCAACAGGAGCAAATATCTCGTCATAGTCGATTCCTTCCTTTTGCTTGTATCCCTTCGCAACAAGTCGTGCCTTGTACCGTTCTATCTCGCCTTGAGCATTCATCTTTTTCTTGAACACCCATTTCACACCAATGGGCTGACTTCCTTTCGGCAATTCTGCTAGCTCCCATGTATTGTTGCGGTCAATTGCCTTAATCTCCTCGTTCATGGAAGTTTGCCACTTCTTGTCTCGAACCGCCTCTTCAAAACTGATATTTTCAGCATCTGACAGAAGACATACAAGGTGTACCTCATTTGTCGAATCATACAAATCTTGCAAACTTCGTACTTTGGGTTGTAGTGGTTCATCTTCATTGTCAGCAGTTTCAGGGTCTGTTGATATACTTGCTGGTGCAATGGCTGATGATTCTCCAACTTCTATAATAGCCTCTGTTGAATTATTCCAGTCTCACTCGCTTGCTTCGTTTACTCGCACATCACGACTCACCATCACCTTCTTGCTTATCGGGTCGAGTAGCTTGTACCCTTTTGTCTTCTCATCATACCCAATAAAAATATACCTTTTGCTTTTGTCTTCAAGCTTCGTTCTTTGCTGATCTGGTACGTGTGCATAAGCCACACTACCGAACACTTTGAGATGAGAAACTGTCGGCTTTTGTCCTCTCCATGCCTCTTGTGGTGTTTGATCATTTAACTTCATATGTGGACATCGATTTTGTACATAGATGGCACATTGTACATCTTCTGCCTAGAATTCCTTCGGCATCTTCTTGCTTTTGAGCATTGATCGAACCATATCGAGAATAGTCCGGTTCTTCCTCTCGGCCACACCGTTTTGTTGAGGAGAGTATGATGCGGTTAGAAATCTCCTTATGCCTTGCTCCACGCAATACTCCATAAATGCCGTCGAAGTATACTCACCACCTCTATCAGATCGTATGGCTTTGATGTGTCTACCAGTTGCCTTCTCCACCATAACTTTGAACTTTTTGAACACCTCGAATGCCTCAGACTTTTCTTTCAAAAAATAACCCCAAGTTTTCCGTGAGAAGTCATCGATAAAAGAAATGAAGTACCTTTTACAGCTGAAAGATTCGGGGGTAATCGGTCCATATATGTCGGTATGAATCAACTCGAGAATATGTTTAGCTCGATATTCTGCATTCTTTTGAAACGAGGTTCTCGTTTGTTTCCCAAGCACACATTCTTCACAAAATTTGCCCTCATAGTCCATGTTTGGCAGTCCGTGCACCATATTCTTCTTTGCTAACTTCTTTAGACCACCATGATATAGGTGACCAAAGCGGAGATGCCACAGCGATGCCTTGTCTTCTATATTGACTCGTAAACATTTTTCCTATATGCTTCTCAATTTCAGTTTGTACATCCGATTTCTTCCCATCTCGACTCGAGCAACTAAACGCCCTTCATTATCTTTCAATTGCAGTGTCCGGTTTTTCATGAATACTGAGTATCCCTTCTCCATGAATTGCCCCATGCTCAAAATATTGCTCTTAAGATCAGGTACAAAATAAACATTCTTAATTGATCCTTCTGTACCATCTTTTTGTAAATAATAAATTGTACCTTGGCCTTTTACTTGGATCCTTGACACGTCTCCAAACGAAACGTGTCCATCTTCAACCTCTCGCATCCCTTTGAACAGGTGCTTGTGCCCGCACATGTGGTTACTAGCGCCGGTATCGAGATACCACTCCGTGTCATTGTCGGAAACAGTATTTTTGTAAGCCATCATGAGAACACCATCTTCTCTTGTCTCTTCTTCCGCGACTAAATTTGCGTTTTCTTCTACCTTCACTACACCAAAACAGGCAAATTCTAACATTTATAAGTGTTACAAATAATTTCAGTAACACATTTTAAGTGTTACTAATGGACTGTGAGGAATGGAGCGGCCAAATTTGTAACACTTATAAGTGTTACAAACATACGTATTACTGACACTTATAAGTGTTGATACCTAAATATACGGTAACGCTTATAAGTGTTGGTAATGAAATATACGGTAACACTTATAAGTGTTGGTATAGAAATATACGGTAACGCTTATAAGTGTTGGTAACGAAATATACGGTAACACTTATAAGTGTTGGTGCAGAAATATATGGTAACGCTTATAAGTGTAACACTTCCATCGATTTCTCTTTTTACAAAAAAAATCACATTTCATTTGCTAGAACATCTCCTTTCATTTCATACTCTAGTTTTACATGTTACAATCTGTTCACTTTTACATTGTTTGTTTACATATTTGCAACTTTACATTCTTTGTCACATATTTGCTATCTCTGTTAACAATTCCATCCTCTACAAACACTCCCCATCCATTCAACATGCGACCAAGCTGCCCGACCATCTGCATATTCACACAGCAAACCATCCACTTCAGACTAACAATCCATCTACTGACATACCACAACTTCACCTCTGCCATTCATTTCTGCT
Source organism: Allium fistulosum (assembly GCA_030737815.1). Taxonomy (NCBI): domain Eukaryota; kingdom Viridiplantae; phylum Streptophyta; class Magnoliopsida; order Asparagales; family Amaryllidaceae; genus Allium; species Allium fistulosum. The sequence goes on along the minus strand of CM060904.1, from coordinate 202,048,352 downwards.
ATACATTCATCCCATTAAACCATCCAAACTACTCCACTAATATTACCTTCATTTACCACAATTGACAACCATCCACCGCCTCCAAGTCCACCTCCGACCATTACACAACAGCTTTTGCCAATAACCCCCATCCACCTCACTACACACATCCCTAACTGCCACAGAGCAAACATACTTCATCAACCCCACTGCACATAGCCATCAACAGACTACTTCACAAAACTGCAGCTCCACCATTTACATACAAACTTCACCATCATCACAGCATATCTCAACATCCCCTACATCATTATTTCTGCCATCCATAACTATCATAACTATCCACAACTATCACAATTATCACAACAGTAAACTCCGCCATCACTTCTTGTCATATATACAACTGCTGCCACATACACCCACACTTCTAACAAACTGCCTACATTCATTCATTCATCTCACTGAGTTCCACCAGCATACTTGCAACTACACTTCACACTTCACACTTCACATAATACACTGAACTGCCTCAAAATTTTCACTGACTTAACTACCAGCTACCATATACATAACTGCTACAACCCTCTTCACCACAAATACAAAACTTTCACCTCCCTACACACATCACCCATACGAACCATCAAGTGCAACATCACTTCTATGCACACTTCCTTGCATTGCCAACAACAAACCCCAAAACATCACCCTACCACTGCCAATAAACCAACCTGCTCCATCAACTCATAACCTCTGATCAACTTCTTCCACTACGCCATAGATTGCATACTGCAACACCCAAGAAGTGATGCAGGAAGTGCCAAAAAATGTTGCTGTAGGCTAAAAAAGGGCAAAGGCAACAGTTTCTCGGTGATGCATTTTGCCACGTTGCCGCAGACCTCAAAGGCAACATTTTGACTAACTAAGGCAACATAAGAAATATTGTTGCAATAGAACCCTATTTGGGTCTATAGCAACATCCATAGGTGTCTGTAGCAACATTCCAAAATATTGCTATAGATATTAACTTTCTGAATTTGTGGGGCCCACAATGTAGAGCATATTTGATTTTTGTAGGGCCCACAATGTAGAGCATATTCGTTTAAATATATTTGTTAATGTACTATTTTATTTTTCATAGATTAAATAAATATTTTCTGAATAAAATAAATAACACAGAATTTAAATTCAAACAGAAATTTTATTCAACCAAATATTTATTACAATATTTGAATAGTACAAATTTCAAGCTCTCACTATATATATGTAATTGAAATTTCAATTACAGTACAATTTTGATCACATCACGATTCACATTTACATTTGACCTCACTACATATCACTCATTCACTCAACTCGTATTTTATCTTCAACTTCACTTCAAATTGAATCCAGCATATGAGCAATCTGCAAAAATAAATATTGACGCAGCAAAATTGAAAATAAAATATTTTTGCAGTATAAAATAAAATGTGAATTTTGAAAATAATATTTGCCTCAGTTATTTGGGTTGTTCGTCATCATTTAATTTTGAATTCATCATACACGAACAGCTTGTGACATACACAGTGTATCACTGTATATGCCACAAGGCCGTGCACATCATAAAACTATCGAGCATAAAATTCAAATACAACCAAACAGTGCAGTGATGGATATGCAACCAAATGCCACCAAGTGAATATGATAACACAACACATCAAATGAAACAGTACCAGCATAAGCCAGAATGTACATGAAACAAATATGCAAACTACCTCGAATGGTACAAGTTAAAGACTGCAACACTACGACAATTACAAGTGACAGCAGTGTGAAACTAAACCACAAAGAAGACAATGCAAATGCAACATGCAGGCTACAGGTCTGGCAAGAGATAAGCAAGCATATACACCAGTATCAGACTCAAGTGCATATACAAGTATGCAACTGTGAAACTGGATCAAGCAAGTGCAGACTCAAGTGATACAAGTTCGAACAAAGCAAGCACAACCAGAGCTCAATACATGTGAACTCAACTGGACAGTTTTTTAAAAGACATGAGCAATGCAAGTGAGACAAGGCTACGAGTTCAAAAGCAATACAGTATGAATCATATCAGTGAACATATATAAGCACTGAAACAAAGCAGCAAACTAGGCTAGCATAAATAAAAATACCAGACTACATGAAGCAGTTCAATATTCAAGCAATAACAGGTACAACATGCAGTGCAGTTTATCATAAACAAGATCAAGTGAACCAATGGCCAATATCAACTCAAATATTCCAGACCAAACCAACATGTACATGTTAGCATTTGAACACAAGTAATGAACCAACACATGTACCAGTGAAATAGAGTGATACCAAGTTATACAAGCAACTCAAACTCAACTGGACAGTGCCATCACAATGAACACAAAGACTCAATGCATATTGAAACACATGTCAGTGGAAAATGTAATGCACAAGTAGAGGCCGAGAAAAAATCAAGCATGGAATTTCAAAAATGACCGACGTCAAATAATATAAGGAATACGAACTGAACAAGTCAAAGATAAATTTCTCATCTCGAAAATATCATTACAAAATCATCAGTGCCGAAGTTCAGTGATGTCGAAGATGGTAATATCAAAATCAAGTTGAAGCCATAAGCAACTGACCGGAGTCAAAGGAAACAAAGATCGAAATCAACATCGAACAGTTCAGTAACGAAGCCGTGGCAATCAAGGAATCGAGCGAAGTCAAAATCAAAACCGTGTCAATCAAGTAAACCAAATTACTCAATTTGACAAATTCAGATAAATCATCAACATCAAAACATAATCAAATGGCCGAGACGAAGTCAAGCAAACTATCAAACGAACACAAAATTAGGAATTCGAATCTATATAAAAACCCAATCATCATCGGCTTTAAAATCCATCAAGTTCAAGTAAGCCAAAACCAGTAAAGCAAAAGGAGAAAATTACATACCAGAATCAAATTCGAACTTGATCGAATTGAAGTAGCCGAAGACAATTCAAAGAGCCAAACAATCGATCGTCAAGCAATCACGAAGAACAATCCACCTGATCGAAGTAATTAAAGTCGGCTTCTTCAATTTTAAACAAAGCCCTAATTTGCAAGCAAAGGAAAACAAGAACAAGCCCTAGCTTTTTTTCACAAGAAAGAGATACCAGGCCAAAGAAATAAAAGTGTTTGAGTGAAACCCTAGCTTTTGCCGCTTTTATTTTGCTTGCCGCGTTAAAAATTATTTCGGCCCGCTTTTTTTTTTCAGTCCGCACTCATTTTTTATAATATTTTTATAAATCTATAGCTACTGCAACATACTGTTGATATCTATGCTAACATTCTAAAGCTAATGTTGTAATAGACAAAAATCAGCATAGCTATCGTTACATTGTAGCTAGCAACATCTTGTATTTTCGTTGCAATAAGCCATCTATGGCGTAGTGTTCCCTACCTGAAAACAGCCACATCTACTTATACAAACATGCTTGCAGTATATTTTAGTCCTAGAAATAGATGAACTGAAATTGATGAATGCGGACTTACATAAAGAGCAGTATTGACTCCTGCAGTATAGCCACTCTGTAGCTTAATCCATGCTCCAAAATATCCATTTCGATATGGCCTAATCGATTTGAATCCACTCCCTGAACATATCAAACACATTGCATGACATCCAATACATGTTAAAATAAAAATAAAATAGAGTACAACATAGTATGAAAAAAATACAATGATTAATAGAAAAACAATATGCTCATTTATTTATTTATTCAGTTCAATTAAATGTGAGAAAGAAAGATGATTCAGAGTTGTAAACATAAGCATAAAAATGGAGAGCATAATAAATGGACTAAACAATGTGATTATGGACACGATTACATTTTGTGGTACAACAAATAGAGTAAGAATTAAAACCTGGCAGGTAATATATTCTTTGCATTTGCACAATAGCATTGCAAAAATCAATAAGTACGTTTGCATGGCTATATGTACCAGTATAAATGATCTATTAAATATTACAGGGAGGCCAAGGATATGCTAAAAATATAATGTTCCAGAACATAGTGATGCACAACATCACAAATCATATCATTATCAATAAAAACTACTATGACTCCAGAGGTCCATGCCATGACCAAGTAAATAACTTCAATACTAGTGAATTTGGTTTGTTACTCTTACTTGGAACAACTATTAAGCCCAAACACATGTTTGGTAAAAAGAACTTTAGAAAATGACTAATCAGAGTTTAAAGACTTACTGGGGAATTTGAAACTCTACTGAGTTTTTTCTAAAAGAAATAAATAATCTTACTCGAATATTTTGAACTCAAGTAAATGTTTGGTACCAAATAGCTGAATTTAGTTGGTTGGTAGGAAAGACATTTTCATTAAAAAAAAACTGATCCAACCTATGAATTAACAATAATACATTCCGGATTTGAACTTTTAAACAAATTAAAAGATAATGCTTGAATTCAGAAACTAATACTGTTTACAGAAAATATAAATGAATCAAGAAACTAATACCTTTTGGATTCAATCTAGCTTAGCAAGTATTAACAACCCAGCTTAGTATTTGTAGCACCTATTGTCCTTGTAGGCAGTTCCCACCCTATCACGCTGCTACTTGTTTGTTGCAGACACGGGTTGTAATTTTTTTCCCAGCTTGAGACTATACATCCCCAGTTGCAAAATTCATACTAAGCTGGATAGCAAAGCTGCAACCTTAGCATGAAGTGAAAACAAATAAATAGAAATTATATTGAAAGTTGCACAAATCGAAATTAAACTGTAAGTTGCACAAATCAAAGTAAACTTATGTCTGATCAATATTAGTACCAAATTATATGAATTTAAGAAATAATAATATCGTATTTACCTAGTAACTAAAATTATGCTAGAGCTAAAACAAAACAAAACTGGTAGTTCAAAGCAACATCATTGGGTATGTGAGGGGAATAGAGTTGATGTTGTTATCATTAGCATCTTTAAACTATCAAATCAAAGTATCAAACTAAACATTTATGTACTTTGTCAAATATCACCATGCACACAATTAGAAAATATATAAAAACATGATCTGTTTCAAAATCCAACCAGTTGATGTATTTTCAAAGAAATATAAAGCTTTTTTGTGTATGTAATAATGTTTAATCTGTGACAATTGGAGAAAAAAGAATTATATTAATATCGCTTTATTTGACGGGAATATATAAATTAATATGAATTGAACTAATCATCCAAATCAAGTAATCAATTAGCGATTCGAATCTACATGATGCATAGCAATTTTGTAAGGATCGGGAAACATATCAACCTAGAAACCCCAAATAGCATCATCCATTTTTTATGGGAACAAAATAGGTTCTTATGAATGGAAATGATTATGAATGTGAAAGCATATCGGTTGATATGAAAATATCATTCAAATAATGTAAAATATTGTATTTATGCTATTTAGATTACATATATTCAATTTGGACTTCCATTTCTCAAGCATATGTTAAAAGTCGGTTGGAATAAGGTTATGTGTTATGCTATTAAACCAATATAACAACTTACAGTCTTGTAAGTAGAATTTCAAGTTCCAAGTTCCAACGGCGGCTTTAATTAAGAAAAATGATCATTGTTCTACTAGTTTTGATCACCTGTCAAGACAGCAACAAAGGAAAAAAAAGAGTCAAAACATTGTTATTATCATATTTTTATAATATAGTTACGCATTTATGAATAACGTGTAACTGAAAAAATATAATAATATATAGTAGACTGATGTATTGATAACTAACTTCATGTAAACTCAAAAAAGAATGGGAAGTTTCAGCTAAATGATAAGCAGACCCATCTCATGGATAAACAAATGAATATATCAAAGCCATCAAATGTTTTAAAGGAGCATGCAATAGAAAAATAGCGAGGGAACTGAGTATGAACAAGTGAACATTTCATTTTCTTCAATCCGTGTTTGCATTCAGATCTGAGAGCTCGTGTGTGCTATGTGTGTGTGTGTACGTTTGCTTGAAAGAGTGTGTGTTCATTTCTCTATGTGTGAGTGAATAAACATGGCTATATGCGTGGGTGATGTTAATACATGTCTGCGAGTGTATAGTGTTTTGAGTTTTAGTTTAAGTATGCATGCGCTTGTATGTATGTATTATGTGTGTGTATCTAGGAGCTGCACTGCGTTTGTGTAGTGTGTCTTGTATATGCATGTATAATTCTATATGTCTAGGGTGTGTCATGCGTGTTTTGTGTGTGTCTTCATAGTATATCCTCTGTTTCGATGTTATGACGCTGCAAGTGTTGGTTGGTTTTTTACATAGTCAACTGAATCATGATCTGCATGCGCTGACTGATCTCTTTTTTGTGATGGCATGGGTATACTTTAATATGTATACATAAGTGATTAGTGAGATCTGTTATTACTTAAACCAATGCAAGTCAATTTATAAGTCTTCAAAGATTGATCTGCTATACTAGTACAACCGTACAACCCATTAACAAGTGAACATTTCATTTATATATCACAATACTCCACTTACAGCATAAACAAAATTTTCCAAAATCAGTTGGCACCAAATTTTAGGTAAAACATATTAAGCAAAAAACTTAAATACAAAACTAACTGATATAATTATGTAAAATAATGCTCTAAGACAGAATAATTGAGAAAATAGCATACAACAGGTGTAAATTCAAGATTTTTCTTTTTTTTTCTTTTCTGTCAACTTGCTTATTTGACACATTAAGGTACACAGCCAACTTCAAAGAAAAATAATTTAAGGATCCACACAACCAAAAATAGAATATCAAAAGCATTTTATAAATGATTAGATATAAACAGTAAGATCGCCGATTAGAAGATACTTACTCTAAAGCTACTGCCAACCGCTTTATAACTGAAGATGGAGGAACAATAGGCCTACAAAAGATATTTACGGCAACTTCCTTTAAAGCCAATTCTAGAATAATTGAGAAAATATCATTTGAACTGCCTTGTTTTTGTACAACAGGAGATAATCTGGAAGCCTTAAAAAACAATACCTTGTCAACTGTTGTATTTTGCCTGCAAACGATCTTGGCACTTCCAATGTCACCCCTAGTTGAGAACTTGACACCTTCTTTTGTTACTGAGATAACAACTGGTGTGCAAAAGACAAAACATTAGCCTAATGATGAAAACAATACAATTATTGAAAAAAAATCTATGCTTTAATTCAAAACTCCTGCTAAAATCTAAATCCAGCAATCAACTTTTAGAGAAAAGTTTTCAATGCAGAGTATATATAAATGGTTTCCATTGATTTTTTTTGTGACAGGCAACTTGAACATCAAAGCTTATTCGTATAAATAATGGCGACTAGGATTTAAAACTCAATCATGGCGACTAGGGTTTAAAACTTTATACAAATTAATCAAAATCTGAATGCAGATTCACAACTTAAATTCAAGTAAAATCTTGGATCCAAATGACAAGAAAATCCGTACCTCAAAAAACGTGAATTAAAGACATAGAAGCGAAGACGGAAGGGGAGAGAAAAGCAGAAATAAGCAAAGACGGAAGGGGAGACGGAACCCTACTTCTTGAGCAAGATCTCTTGCCATTTCTGGAGCAAGCATTGCAACTAAAATTAAAACTTCCAAAGAGGGTTATATTCAAAGACCCTACGTGATAATGCTTTATTTCAATCGGATGAACCATAGATCCCATAGAAACGAGGGTAACTAGGGTTTAGGCTCAACTTCAATTCGAGCTGCAATTGTCTCATTCGAGGTTGGTGTCGCGAACGCTGGGAGAAATGAGCTGCCGGAAGGCTCGCCATCATTAATTCGTGGAGAAGAGCATTAGGTCGCCTCAGGCGACGTTGATTTGTAAAGAGTCGCTGAGAAGGAGAAACGTAAATTGGAAATAAAAAATGTGCGGTCAAAAATGAGAATGGGAATGGATAAGTGTGGGAAATGAAACGTATGCTAAATTACAAACAAGTGCACTTGGTCATGAATTATTTACAAATTTACCAATCATTGTAACACTTTTTTTTTGAAGAGAACAATCATTGTAACACTTATTTGTGTTATATATCATAAGTAATGTGTTGTAAAGTTTATATAGAAAATTATTTATTTTTACCAACGCTTTTTCAGCTATTCTAACGCTTATCAGCTATTCTAACACTTATTAACTGTTAGTAGTTTGTAACATTTGTAAGTGTTAGAAATTTACAAATACAAAATGTTGCAAAATCATCAATTATGCGTAGTGCTTTTTCTCGGAATAGCACTCCTTTGCATAGTGTCCATATTTACCACAATTATAGCAATCGATGTTTGATTTGCACTCTTTTGCGTAGTGTCCATGCTTGCCGCAGTTGTGGCATTCGACATTTGAATAATTTGACCGGCCACCTCTACCACGACTACGTCCTCTACCTCGACTATTTTGTTGGCTTGACTGCCCCTTTTTCTCATAATATTCACCCTGACCGCGGCCTACACCACCGCGACCATTGTTGCGACCTCCACGGCCACGCCCTCTACCACGAAAATTTTGTGCATGAGGTACCTTTTCGTCTTTGATTAACACCTTGGTTTGAAGTGCCTGCTCAAGTGTCTCCTCCTTCTTTTTCTTCTTATGTTGTTCGTGTGCCTCGAGAGAACCGGCAAGTTCGTCGACTGTAAGCGTCGCAAGGTCCTTTGATTCTTCTATCGCGCACACAACATTCTCAAAATTGTCGGCCAATGATCTCAAAATCTTTTCCACAACACGCGCATCAGTCAGCGCTTCGCCATTACGATTGAGTTGGTTCACCATAGCCTGTACACGTGTGATGTAGTCAGATACAGTTTCTGACTCCTTCATCTTAATGCTCTCCAACTCACCATGAAGAGTTTGGAGACGCACTTGCTTAACTCGGTCGGCTCCTCTAAACACCTTTTTTAAAATGTCCCATGCTTCTTTTGAAGTAGTTGCACCAGCAATCTTCTCAAAGCCCGACTCGTCGACGGCTCGGAACAACATGTATAGTGCCGCCTTATCCTTCGATCGTAACTCTTTCAGCGTCTTGTTTTGAGCTGCCGTATATCCCGTGGTATTTGTTGGTTCTTCAAAACCTTCTTGGACCACCTCCCATGCATCTTGAGATCCGAGGAGAGCTTTCATTTGAATACTCCAGTTCTCATAATTCGCCTTCGTTAGTCGTGGTAGCGGCATTTGGCTCATCATACTGTCCATTGGCTCTGATACCAATTTGTCAAGAGAGAAAAGGAGAGTATAATTTTAGAGGAGAGACAAATGAATAACTTTCTCTTCTTTTAATTCAACTTTTGTTACTTCATTACAATCTTGACAACCAACACAATAAAACGACCACTATTTATAGTGGAACACACACTCTTACAAATAGACACAACTTTTTAGATGGACACCTTTTCGTTTCAACGGACACGACCCTTCATTAAATAGACATGACTTTTCATTAAATAGACACGACTCTTCATTTCAACAGACATGACTCTTCACTCTAATAGACATGACTTTTCATTGTTTTCATTTTCCACTAATATAGCATTTAATGTTTATTCAACACCTTGGTCAACTTACCATACCACATATCCATGTCACAGATTTAAACGACCTACAGGTATCAGACTCTCATTTCAAATCAAACATTTTTCATTAGTTTGGGGTTTGCCAAAAAATTTAGAAGCAATGAAATGACTAGAAATTTCTCCCCGGTATTTACTAAGATGCTTTGGTCTTTAGTCGATGCTATAATTATTATGTGGAAAAGACCCCGATCTTCTCATAGATGTGAGATGTAACTGGTTAGGAAACGTAGTTTTGATCATCATCGATAAAGTTAGTCCTAGTGATTGCTTCTATGTTGAAAATTTAAGATTTAATTGCTATATTTACCTATTATGGAATTTTTTTACATAGCATGGTTATGGTAGTCTCTGTAAGAAAATACCACCTTATGTGTTCTGTTGCATGGATAATTTCTTTGATATTAGACGTTGTTAGCATGAATTTCTCCTTTATATCCATAATTCAAATGTCAAATGGTTAAACCGATGGTAGATACATCTAAACAACATGTTTCTTGCATCTCTATACGTTGTAATTTTGATAAAGTGAAACATTAAAATAGGTGGAATCACGTTTCAGGCAATGTAACGACACTGATTGTACCAGCTGCAGCTTTGGGGGTAATCGGTTATGGATACATGCGGTGGAAAGTAAGTTTATAATATCTATTATCATGTGTCAAATTCATTTATGGATGATATATGCTCATAAGCATGGGGTTATACCCATCAATTTTACTCGTCTGAATAGGTTAATTCTTTTTTTCTTTACTCATTAATGGTTAGCACTTCCTTATTTGTATACCCATGCCATGATATGTACATGACATGTGATTTCTTATAATATTTATTCAGGGAATTCCATTTTCTAATCTTACGTATGTAACTAAAAGAAGAACGACTGCTGCTGTTTCTAGCATGACAAAACAACTGGAACAAGTTACTGCTGCTCTTGCTATAAGTCTTTATTGACTGAATTTTTTCCCCTTTATCTTCTTTAAAATTTTGAAAGTGAAGAGGAAGTACAACTTTTGGTTTTTATTTGTTTACATGTGCACTACAAGGAATTTAAAAACTAATGATTAAGACAATAGCTATCTTAATTTTGTTTATGCCACGTATTACGCTAGGTGATGTCGAATTTTTGGTTGCTCCTCATTTTACACGACACTACCAATGTGTTTTAAAAAAATACAATTTTCAGTCAAACTAATATCGCTTTTGACAACATAGTAGACGCTAAAATAGGGCGTTCTGTTGAGGAACTAATATCAATCAGCAAGATGGTTATCTCAATAATTTCTTGCTTGTTTAACATATAGCATTAAATCAAATGGGTTTATAAGTTACACTGTTAACAATACGAAATTAGTCCCATCTAACCCAAACGACGCGATTTTAAATAACAAATAAATCAAATTTAAAGAATGTGCAACTTCCAACTATACATTACCAACAATAAGCATATTTAACGAAATTCAAAAAATACTAATTCATTGTGCATACATACATAACACAACATAAATTATTTTGCGAAATTATTACTAGTATATATATTGACACATATTTTCTACATTATCATTAAAAAATCATTCGTTTATGAAATGCATTACTCAAGATCCAAATAAATATAACAACTTATTAGGAACCACGGTGGCGCAGCATATTCGAACATAAGGAAACATAAGAAGCAAGTCTGAAGGTAATCATTGTGCTTGATCTGAAACTATTACAAATTCCATTTCAATGTATTATGCTTTGTTAGTCCTCATTGTGTCTCACCATTTTTTAACGTCTACCACTTTTTAATTTTCACAACTATGTATTCAAGCACATTTCAAGTAATTCTAAACAGTCAACCTACGTGGGTCAGTACATTTTAAATAATGAAGGCGACTTAATTTAAAAAAAACACTTTTGTTTTTACCTTGTATATATCACTTGCATATCCCATGTCATGATCTAATATGCAGTATTAGTTTTAGGTACCAATACAAACATGAAAAAAAACTGTACTTAATCATTAAGAATAAAAGCAATGTCAGCATTTGGATGTTAAGAATGTATCAACCACATTTCCAGAATAGATTCTCACCTATATATTCATGCTTAATAAACTACAAATAAAGCTTTGACAATTTCTGCGCAGTACTTCTCACTTATTCAACGTTTCAACTTTTTTTAAAATCGAATTTAAATTACATCTACCAAAGAAAACAGATTGGTTTAAATTACTCACTGTTGTGGTTAAGATCTTGATTGTTTGGTAATTGTTCCTCTGTTATTAACATCTAGGTTTTTAATATTTTTATTGTTTTATGTCCAAATAAATATAACAACTTAATGTTATAAGTTAATTCATGTTTATTTTTTCCTGTTCTTTTGTTAGATTAGGTTAGGTCTAATAGAGTCTACTTGCATAGGTTTTAATGTATCAATCCATTGTTTATTATTCTTAAACAAATTGCTGTACTGCGATGCTGTCCAAGTTGGTATGTTAGAGAATGTCTTTCAAAGAAGAATAATAGGATTTTGGTAAAGGTGAAGTTTACTCTTTCAGTTAGGCATTAACATGATAGACGGATATAATATTGAATAAGAGGCGAAAAACTCCATGTAGGATGTTTAATTTTAAAACAATCTCTGGCCTTTTAAACTGTAACTGAAAAAACCCATCAGAAATTGAACCTACTATTGGAGAAAGATCCCTCAAGATCACTTTAGGAACAAAAAACCCAACCTTGCTAATCTCTGTTTTTATATAGAGATTATTCCTTGGGGTTGAAGTAATTGATTTATGTTCATAAATCAATACCTTATTAATTCTTCTATTCATACAGGAAACGTTTTTCCATTTGATATTCCAGTTTCCCTCAATTTACATGCGCCTGATAAGATTCCTTCTTTAATCAGCTAATTAGGGAATTAATTGATTATCTTAATCGTCCAAAATAATTCTTCTTCTCACGTAGGTAATTTATTACTCTCTTTAATGATATAAAAGAGGCAATATATATTTGAGTAATTATCTCAAATATCTTTCAAATCTTCTACAATTGAAAATATTGTATCACTGAAACCAACAATATCTTCCAAATCTTCTGTAATTTGAAATATTGTATCACCAAATCTTACAATCTTCACCTTGATACTATATTTTCCAGCAAGCCTATCAACTCCACCTACATCCTCTTTCTCCAAGTAGCTCTCGGACAAGACACCACAGATACTTTCTCAATGAGCTTCAGCATAGCCATCACCCATTGCACTTTGTCAACGAACTCTGGCAAGGCCACCGTCCACCAACAAAGTGTTGAAAGTACGTTCTCCAAGTAGGACCTATCAATCTCCATAATGAAAACAACCGTCTCCATCTACCAACTCACTCTCCCCCCGCCACCCTGTGGCACCTAGCACTTCATCAAGCGAATCAAGTTCGTGCAATTCTCGAACTTTGCAACAGGTAATGACTTGGTAAACATGTCTACTGCATTCTCCTCTGTGTGAAACTTCTGAAGACGTACAAGCTTCTCTTCATCCATAAAGACAAGAAAGGACTCTCTCACCTCAATATGCTTCGTCCTTGAGCTGACAGCTAGATTTTCAACTAAGTGAATTACACTTCGGCTATCACAATTCACTTCTATACCTTCATACACGAAGCCCAAGTCACACAACAAATGCTTCAAGTAAAGTGCCTCCTTAGTCGCTTCAACTGCAACTATAAGCTCTGCCTCTGTAGTAGACAAAGCCATAATCATCTACAACCTTGCTCTCCGACTAATGTTGTCCCTCCAATGGTGAACACATAACCTAAGGTTGACTTCCTTCGATCTCTATCACCTGCATAGTCAGAATCACAAAATTCAACCAAGCTGAAATCTCCATCTCTACCGCCAAAGACAAGCCCATGGTCTGGAGTCCATCTAATATATCTAAAAATATACTCCACTGCCTCCTAATGCGTCTTTCCTGGATTTGACATGAATCTACTCACCAATCTAACTACATGTGGAATGTCAAGCCTAGTGCAAACCATGGCATATATCAGACTATCAACTGCATTCACATAGGGAACCTTCTCCATATAAGCATTATCCTTCTCCGAGATTGGAGAGCCTCTACTAGAAAGCTGTATGTGCAAAGGCATGGGTGTACTAATTTCCTTTGCTCCTTCCATGCTAAACCAAGAAAGCACTTTCAGGATATATTCCTTTTGAGTGAGCCTCAAAAGTCCAAGCTTCACATCCCTTTGGATTTCCATACCTAAAATCTTTCTTGCTTCTCCAATTCTGGAATTCTGCCTTAAGCTTCAACTTCAACTATCAATTTCAGCTTTAACCTTAGAAGCAATCAGCATATCATCCACATATAAGAGTACATACACCCAATAACCATTCTTCATATGCTTGAAGTACATATAAGCATCTTTGATGCTACAATCAAAACCAAGTGAAAGCATAGAAGAATTGAATCTCTTGTACCACTGTCTAGGCGACTGCTTAAGTCCATACAATGACTTCTTTAGCTTGCAAACCCAATTCTCTTTTCCATATATGACATATCTGTCTGGCTGCTTCATGTAAATGGTCTCATCCAAGTCTCAATGCAAGAAAGCGGTCTTCACATCAAGTTGTTCCAACTCCAAGTCATGAGTGGCAACTATAGCAAGCAAAATACGGATGGAGCTCTGTCTCACTACAGGAGAAAAAATCTCATCATACTCCAATCCCATCCTCTGTGAAAACCCTTTAGCAACAAGTCTAGCCCTATATCTTCCATCATCATTCACCTTGAACACCCACTTGCAACCTATGGCTCGGCTTCCTTGAGGAGGATGTACCAAATCCCAAGTCTTGTTCTTCTTCAACAACTCTAGCTCCTCTTCCACAATGCACATCCACTTCAAACTGTCACGTGACGTCAAAGCTTCATCAAGGTCCAGCGGCTCCTCATGAACCACATATAGGGCATAATCAAACTGATCACTAAAGCTAAGCTTTGCTTACTGCCAATCACCATACCTCTCAGGCAGCCTCATATTCCTACGACTAGCGTGAGTAAGTACAACTTCGCCTAAACTCCTTTCAGCTCCATCTTGAACTGAACTTCCTCTAGTCTCCTGCACATCACCAACACTAATAGAAGGCACCTGTAGACTACTCTGTGATGTCACATCAGTTGCATCTATCTCACTCTCAACGGTATCAGCAACTCTACTACTAGGATGTAAAATAGGAACCTCTTCCATATCCTTAGGCCAATCAGAAACATCTGATGTGGTAGGTAAGTCCTTCTTAGGATTGAACATTGCTGACTCGTTAAAAGTAACATGTCTATAATGAACAATTTTCCTATCAACATGGTGCCAAATACGATACCCTTTGATACCATTTGTGTATCCCAAGAGGATGTCCTTGTATGCTTTAGCCTCCAACTTATCATCACCTATATGGTGAACATACACAGGACAAAAAAAATACAAAAATAACCAAGGTACGCTGCTTGACTTCTCCACTTCTCTTTTGGAATCTTCCCATCTATGGCTGGGCATGGAATCCGGTTAAATAATATGTGCCGCAGTCGATAATGCCTCAGCCCAAAGGCCTCTAGATAAGCCCACAGTCAATCTTAAGCAATGAGCCTTCTCAGTTAAAGTCATATCCATCTTCTCAGCAACCCCATTGTATTGTGGATCACCTAGTGTAGTGAAATGTCTCTCAATGCCATGCTGTCTATAAAAGTCGAGGAACTCCCTAGAGAAAAACTCAATGCCATTATCAGATCTCAGCACCTTTAACTTAAAACTAGATTAGTTCTCAACAAGCACCTTCCAAGCCGTAAACTTTTCAAAGCTCTCTGATTTGGCCTACATCACATACACCCAAACTTTCCAAGAAAAAATCATCAATAAAAGAGATAAAATACTTTGCTCCCCCAATGGAAGCAGTAGCAACTAGTCCCTAAACATATGTATGTACATAATCAAGTACCCTCTCTGATATATTTAGTCTAACTCCGAAGGATACCATAGTCTTCTTACCTAACACACACTTGTGGCAGAAATCCAACTTGTCGAAGTCACCTTTGATCATCTTCCATCCATGATGCAACTCTAAGCCTTTCTTAGAAATATGACCCAACCTGAGATGCCAAAGTCTGGTGGCATCCAAAGCATAAGAACTATCAACTCCAACACACGAATCTCCAAAAACTATGGTCCCCTTAAGCAAATATAGATTTCGAAACACATCTCCCTTCATAAGAACAAGAGCACCCCTTGAAACCTTCAAACTGTCCTTCTCTAAAGCGACCTTGCACCCTATGGATGCCAATTGCACCAAAGAAATCAAAGACTTTCGAAGACCCGAAACATACCGGGCACCTGTTAAAGTGTATATCACTCCGTCAAACATCCTACTCCGCACTGTACCTTCTCACATGGCTCTACAACTAGCATCATTACCCATAAGAATTATACTACCCTCTCTATCGACTAAAGAATTGAAGTAATCCCTATTAGACATCATATGAAACAATGCCCTCGAATCAAGCACCCAATGGTTTGATACATCTGATACCGTTGCAGATAACACATCATCAAATACATCTTTCTCC
This sequence comes from Allium fistulosum, assembly GCA_030737815.1. NCBI lineage: Eukaryota > Viridiplantae > Streptophyta > Magnoliopsida > Asparagales > Amaryllidaceae > Allium > Allium fistulosum. The sequence continues at coordinate 202,032,171 of CM060904.1, read as the reverse complement.
ACTGCAAATGATGAAGAACCATCTTCTTCCTTCTTCTTCTTCCAATCCAGACAATCTCTTTTCTAACGACCTGGTTTCTTACAACTATGACACTTTCCATCCTTAGACATTCCTCTTTAATAATCACTAGGCTTTCTAGATTTGGAACGTCCCCTAGAATTCCAATTCTTCTTCTCCTCTCTCCCTCTCTTAGCAAATAAGCCTTGACTACTACTTCCTCCTCTGCCTTCATCTATTCCCTTCATATGATCCCTCAAGTCCTTAGATATAAGGCCCGACTTCACATCTTCAACTGTCAAAGTATCTCTCGCAAAGATAAGGCTGTTACCAAAACCTATGCAATACTCTGGAAGGGAACACAAGAGCGTCATAGCCATGGGCTCTTCATTCCCCTTCAAATCCACAGTCTTCATCTTCATCATTAGATCGTCGAAGAAACCCATATGCTCTTTGATAGAAGTACCATCTCTTATCCTCATGGTGAAAAATGCCTTCAACAAAATCAGACGGTTAGTCAAAAATTTCTTCAGATAGAGATTTTCCAACCTGGTCCAAATGCCGTTAGTAGTAGTTTCATCGCTAATCTCAGAAATAAAATTTTCTCCCATAGCTAATTACAAATTAGTAAACGTCCATTTTTCCATCTCCTTCCTTTCTGCGGCTAAAATTTCAACCGGCAACTCCTCAGGAGCAAACACCATAGGATGAACTTTGTTTCTCATCAGAACAGCTTTCATCCTCCATTGTCACTTCTCGAAGTTTTTATCACCATTCCACTTCTCTATTGCTAATCTAGATCTTGATGCAATATAGGTACCTCTAATATACGGTCTTGGTACAACCGCTGGAGTCTCCTTATCTCCTGCCATAATGCCTGACATCCTTTCTCAATCAACCTTGTTGCTTTGGTATTAGACTGTTGGCCTTGTGGAAAAACAAATAGGACCAGATTGATGGTGAGGCAAAACAAATAACAGATAGTCACCTTCTAAAAGCAATCATAAATCAAGCAACAAAAGAAAATAATGTATGAGATTTATAGTGGTACCATTACCACGAGGTAGTATACATCCACTTTGGGAGAGGAGACTTTATTACTTTCATAGAGGAGAAAATTTTACAAGATTGATAATGGAGAAGAAGAATAAGAAATACAACTGAGAGAGATAATTTTACTCATGCTAATCTCTGCCTTTATATAGAGATTATTACTTGAGATTAAAGTAATTGATTTATGGTCATAAATCAATGCCTTATTAATTCTCCTATTCATACAGGAAACGTTTATCCATTTGATTTTCCAATTTCCCCCAATTTACATGCACCTGATAAGATTCCTTCTTTAATCAGCTAATTAGGGAATTAATGTTTACCTCAGTCTCCCAAAATAATTCTTCTTCTCATATAGGTAATTTATTACTTTCTTTAATGCTATAAAAGAGGCTATATATATTTGAGTAATTATCTCAAATATCTTTCAAATCTTCTGCAATTGGTAATATTGTATCACTGAAATCAACAATATCTTACAAATCTTCTACAACTGGAAATATTTTATCACCAAATATTACACCTAATGCATTTAAATTATGGTTGAATAAAAACATTATTGCAATAAACTTAGTTAACTTATTGATATGATTTGGTTTCCAGTACAGATAGTTTTGCTTGTTCTTTACTACAAGTGTTCTTACCTACAGTAATCTAAGTTGCAGTAATCCATATTTATGTTGTATGTCTTTGTCTCCTGTGTTGTAGGTGTAAAAACATATTTTGGTGGACTGCATTTTAAGGGTACAGATGGTCTGCTTTTTGGTGTTTGATATGCAATTGTTTTCAGCTAAACATACACAACATTTTGGGGTGTACTTAAAACATTTTCTACTACTTTTTGGTATGTGTTGAAAACATATGTAATGGATATTATGTGTGTATGTTTGATTAAACAATGTTTAATACAATGCATTTGGATGTTTGTTATGTTAAATATGATGTCTATGGATATTTTATCATGTTTTCTGATTATTATATTCTCCGACTCTTACATTGTTCATATTGTTCTGTATTTCAAAAGGATTCATTTTTATATTCTATTAGTATATTGTAATGTATAGCAGGATGTAAAAACACAAAAAAGAAAGAAACCATAGCACTTAAAACCGTTATAGTTATATAATATAAGCGCTAGCGGATAATAGGCGTGATAGAATACCTATATTATAACGACAAAAAGTAGCTATAAAAATCTTATTTTTTGTATAGTAGATATAGGGCTATTTATAGCAGAAGCTTGGTGTTATGATATATAAAAATAACACATTTTCTACTGCTATAAAATGAAATACCATAGCGGTTATAACCACTGTGAAAGCTTTATCTTTTATAATGGTCGTTTTTGTGCTATATGTACACCTCTGTTTTTTTATAACATGTCGATATACAACATTTATCCAACCATTATAGTTCTTATTTATAGCGGTTCTGTGCTACCATGGATGATGCTTTTTGTTGTAGTGAATTTTACTTTGTTGGGCAAAAGAATGATTAATGATGAGTGAAGTTAAATTAACTTCTTTATATAAGATAAGGACGTGTGCTTAAGACTCACTACATAGGTTAAATTTAATTTCATCTAAAGCATGGTCTACAAGATCATATAAGATAATAGTTGTTAAGAAAACTCCATATATCCTAGGTCAAGCAATTTACAGTTTGTGTGAGTCGAGAAGTTACATGTAATATTTGCTCATGAGGGATCTTATGTAGGTCAACCCAAAGAAGTTTGGGAGTAATAAATATTGATTAACCAATTTATGTTATGAACATATGTTGTCATAAACCCAAAACAAAAATCAGTTTACTGATATGTAAAGGCAACTCATAAAATATTTATAAACGCCTATTCCGTAGCACCGAGAAACAATTGTTGTTTCTAAAAATACCAAGTTTAAAATTACTAGTTATAAAATGGATTTAAAGATAAAAATTATAATGAAGGATGAAATGAAATTAACCAAGCCTAAACGAACACAACACATTAAAATATCCAATAAAAATTCATGCACATTAAAGAGAAACTGAGATTGTTATCGATGTCGAGAGAAACATTTCCTCGGTTGTTAATATGCCATAAAGAGTGTAGATTCTACTATATATGGCATGGCACACATATCCTAAGTGGGTTCCAAGTACATTATTAAAATAAGATTTTGGTAGTTATACCCGAAGGAATATGATCTATTAGCCGCAAATGTGTCTTCGAGAGGAAGACCAATGCAGTTGGAATATAATAAGCAACGTTGATAAGAATAACATTATAAATTTTAATTTGAAAATATCCTAATGGATTCATCATTCAACGTGCTTAATTGCTTCGGATTTTACTCATAAAACTATCACCTTATATGATTTTGAGTTTTGGTACTCATATGTTAAACGAAAATTCTAAATAGTGGTTAGAATAAACTGTTTGCATATAAAAATCAAATTATCTCGAAGTCAGTGGGAGCGACATTGAGTTTGTGGGTTTCAAATATTATTATTAGTTTTTTTTGAAAACCAAGGAGAACCTGACGGACCGGTAAACTCCTGAGGAGGGTATAGTAAAGCCGTCCGCTGATCCAAGCCCCCATACCCCCCCGGTAAATTTATATAGGATAGGGAAGCGCATGGTAGGAATCAAACTTGTGCCTTTTTACCAGAACCCAAGTCTCCTTTCCACTACGCCACACCTGCAGACGGGTTCCGGATACGATCCAAGAATAAATACAAAATTCAATGTGATAGCTTATGGGGTTAAATAAGAGGTGGTTCTACTATCGGTATGTGTAATAAGGGATCGGTGGATAACTCTGAGGTTGTGATGCTCATTATTAAGATTGGTGGTATGTGTGTACCCAAAGGTAATATGTGTGTACCCGTGATGTTGGACATCTATGCATGTCCAATCCCTAGCCATCTTTATGAGCATGAGTTGAGCATCTACAACGTTGAGTAGTCATTGGCCATCTGTATGGATCATAAAGGTTATCATATATCCAATGACACTTAAGTGAGAGATGCAAGGTTGTGTGATGGTTGCTATGTTTGTTGTGTGCTTGATATAGATGTCATATTATTGCGCAATACCCATATACCCCAAATTATACTTAGTGTAGAACACCCATATGTAATAGTAGTTTAGCATACACTTTGCTTATGTGCTAACTTATTAGATGCAGGGACATGTCAGCTGCATACCCTATGTCCTTATTACTATATTCGGTTTTTATAGTATTTTGAAATGATGTATTACTCATACCAGACTGTTATCTTACCCGAGGTTATATGCTTTGCTTCTTATTATCTCGGGTTCTTTTGAATAAGTAGATAAGGGATAATAAGTTTGGATAGCGCATGAAGTTGTACGTAGTACGAGAAGGAGGCCACACTTTCATATATATATATATATATATATATATATATTAGAGCTTACTATTGTTTATATTCCACTGTACAGTATTATAAAGCTATGTCGGTACTTGTATTATTGAAAGACAGCTATTAGAGCTTATTTGGATATTTGGGATGTATAAAGTCTGTTATTTCTATATTGTATAATTTATGAACATGTTCCACTCTGATTTATGGTCCATTTAATTATATTGATATCTTGCATGTTTTATATATGTGTTGAATATTATAATTTATCCTATGTGTTGTAAGATATATGATAAGTTTTATAGTTTGGATTTTTATTGCTTTTCATCATTGACTAACATCCTACATGTAGAATACAATAGCCTATGATTTTTGTTTGATGATAATAAACATATATATATATATATATTTGTTTAAATGTATTTGATATTGTACTATTTTATTTTTCACATAATTAAGTAAATATTTGTTGGATAAAATAAATAACACAGAATTCAAATTCAAACAAATATTTTATTCAAACAAATATTTTATTACAAATTTAAATAGTACAAACTTTAGCTTTCACTACATTTACACAATTTCAATTTCAATACAATTTCGATTACATCACAAATTTCAATTTACAATTTTGACCTCACTACATATCACTCAAACACTCGTATTTATCTTCAACTCAATTCCAATTTGTATCCATCATCTGAATTATCTACAAAATAAACACTAACGTAGTAAAATTGAAAAAGAAATATTTTTGCAGTGTACAATAAAATGTGTGTTTTGAAAATATCATTTGCATCAGTTATTTGGGTTGTTCGTCATCATTTATTTTGAATTCATTCATACATGAACAACTTGTGACATGCACAGTATATCACTATACATGCCATAAGGCCGTGCACACCGATATACACTTAATAAAATTGCAGGGACAGGTGAGCACAAGGTCAAACCCGAGCCGAGGCTGGATTTAACTCAGGTGCAATACAAAAACAAGTACAAGTTTCAATGGTCAGTCAACATGATCTAAAATGAAACCGGACTATAAGATAGGTTCAAATACAAGTGCACTCAACAAGGCACTATCATACATGCATGAACACACATATATCAGTTCAGACGCATATGAGTCTCGACCAACATGAATGCACAAAATAGTACAAACTCAAAGACTTCAAGTATATATGGTGGTCAAGGAAAACAAAGAACATACCCAACAAACCATCACAAGTCCAGACTGCAAAATGTACAAGGCAATAAAAAAACTTCGAATGAAAACAAAATGTTCAAGTGAAAACAAGACCAGGCCAGTGCAGTTAAATCAAAGTAGTGAACTGAATGGTTATAGCAAAGTGAAGCATGAGGCATGTACAAGACAACAACTCAGAGGAACCACATAACAACATGCAATGCAACATGAAGGCCAATATGAACCAGACCACTTGATACAATGCACAAATGACTCAACATGCTCACATATGCAAAGTAGGGATAACAGACTCTAATGTACAACTTCAATTACCAGAAGCAGTGAACTTAGCACTCCAGAGACCAGTGTGTACAACAAGGCCACAAACAATCAACATGTACAAAGGGCAGTGCACCATAACTATACTCAAACAAATGTAAAAACCAGCATGACAACAGATGAGACCAGAACATAATCACACAACAGACTTTAAGATACAACAACAATGATCACATTAGTTCAAACCACCAGCACAATGCAAACCAGACTCGAGTAAACTAGAGGTGAATACAACAAGACAACAATCTCATCAATGCAAACCTATGCAAACTCTATAAGTGGAACTCGAAGCTAATCACAATACAACAAATATGATGAAGCTAATCAAGTGCATAGTCACACAAAACACACACATATATACATACATGTATGTATGTATATACATGGAGAAAACTGAAGTGCACCATACCAGCAAACACTCGGGTTGATAGAAAAGTGTTTAAAGTTAATGAGTTAAAGTAGTTTGAATAAAGCAGTGTTCACGTTTCGAAAAGAATTTGTCAATCAAAACTGTGTTGAAGTGTTTTTTATGTCAAGTCAATATTATCAAAAATTCAAATGCCAAAGTCGTAGGAGTGAAGAACGGAGAAAATTCGAATTCATCAGAGGTATATGCAGTAACACGAATAAGTCAAAATCATCATAGACGTTCAAGCAAAAATCAAATGGCCAAGCAATACAAGTGACGAGTTTCAAGTCAAATATACGAACGAAAACATAGGGACTTTAATCCCTATTTAAACCCAAAAATCATCATTGGAAAATTCAAGAGATTCGAGTTCAAGACTAAAATCAGCGAGCATACTCAGAATAAATCACAAACAAATTCATAACCGAATCAAAGTCAAGAACTAAAAAGGGAAAAATCACATAACAATCAATCAACATCCAACTCGACTTATTGAACAGCCGAAAGCCAATCAAAGCTAGGAGATGATTGACGGAGCAAAGCAAAGCAATTTAATCACTTCAATCGCTCGAAAATCAAGTAGCAGCTTCAATCACGAAGCCCTAAATTTTGAAAGAGGAACGAACGGCCGAAGGACTGAACAAAAGAAAAAGGGATCGGTAGATAAAAAAAGGGGACATCTTCTTTATTTTCATTTGGGTCGGTCTCTTTATATTTTATTTTGGGCTTGAATCATTAATAGGGTTTTGTGTTTAGTTTTTATTCTATTTTGTAATTTTCTTTTAAACTTTTGTAAAATTCTAGTCGTGTAACTAGGTTACGAACTACGGTGGTGTAGTTCGAGAATTCACAACTCAGTGGCTGAGTTGTGGTAGGGTTTTTAGCATAGAGTTAGGTTAGTCGATAGCGGGTGTCGCAAGTTTACATGTGTAAGCGTCTGACTACTTAATTTCTAGTAGAAACCTTGGGGGCAGCACGTAGCTAGGGTTTTGCCGATGCTGGGTAAATCTATGTTGTTCTATTTCTGCTTTTATTATTTTGCTATTATCTGTGCTGCAATTATTATATATATTTCCGCATAAATTTTTATTGTTATTAGTATCACCTTATTCACCCCTCCTCTAGGGTGAAATCGATCCTACAATTGGTATCGAAGCTAGGAACAAAACCTTTTTTATTTTAAAACTTTGGTTTTTGTTTTAAAAATTTGATTTTTTAAATGGCTTCTTTTAGTAATGCTTTTGCTGAGGGTCAGTCCACAGTTAGACCATCCATGTTCAATGGTGAATATGCTTACTGGAAAAATAGAATGAAATTTTTTTTGAAAACCATAGATGCATGGAATATTGTTAAGATGGGATATAGAACACCAACTATAGTGGTAGATAATCAAGAAATTGAAAAGCCAATGGATCAATGGACAGAACTTGAAAATAAACTGCAGAATGCAAACGCTAAAGCTATGAATTCTATTATTTGTTCATTAGATCAAATTGAATTTAATCGCGTTTCACATTGTCTAACTGCGCAGGAAATTTGGCACACACTTGAAGTAACCCATGAAGGAACTTCCCAGGTTAAAGAATCTCGCCTTGCCATGCTCAGCAGCGAATACGAAAACTTCACAATGACAAAGGATGAAAGTGTCAAAGAAATGTATGGACGACTTTCCAATCTCGTATACAAATCAAAAGCTCTTGGAAAATCATACACATAATTGGAAATAGTTCGAAAAATCCTCAGAATTCTTCCACGAAATTTTGAAGCAAAAGTGACTGCTATTAAAGAATCAAAAGATCTGAAACAAATTAAAGTTGAAGAACTCATCGGAAATATCACCACTTATGAGCTAGAAATCAAATTCAAGGAAGAACGTGAAGGAGGAGATACGCGAAATAAATCAATAGCTCTGAAAGGTACAACAGAAAGTGATGACGACGACGACGATGGAGCAGCTGAACTGGCACTAATAATAAAGAGATTCAAAAAGTGGAACCGCAAATATGGAAATCTAGCTCTAAATCAACAATTGAAAAGTAGAATAGTCAAAGTACTAGACAACTCAGAAAAGCAGGAGATCATATGTCACAAGTGCAACAAACCTGGTCATATCAAGCCGATTTGTCCTCAGAATCGACTCGACCAAGGAAAGAAACCAAAAAGGAGTAGTTTTGTAGCTACTTGGGATGAAACTGATGAAGATGATAAAAGCACTGGCAGGGAGAGTGAAAAAGGAAATCTGTGTCTTCAAGGAGAAACAACTGACTATGATGATGATAAGCCAAGGAAGGTATCAAAACTTACTCACTCAGAATTACTTATATATTTTCACGAAGTAAATGGCTGTTTTGAACGACTTAGGGAGAAGTATGCTAAAATTGAATCACAAAGAGATAATTTAATAGAACTAAATAAATAGCTTGATCAATTGGTTAAAAACTATCGAAATAAGAGCCTTAAGTGTGATAAGTGTTCATCATTCGAAGAAGAAATTAAAAAATCAGAAATTAAAATTAAATCACTGGAAAATGAAATTCTGATTTGTAAAGAAAGTGAAAAAACTAGAAGAGAAAATTCTATTAAAAAGTGCACTCTGTTATTGAATGAAAATGAATCACTCAAGTCACAAATCCAACAATTTTCTACAACTTTAGGGAAATTCACCAAAGGGGAAAAATCACTAAATATGCTATTAGGGAAACAAACTGTCAATACTATTAGACTAGGACTTGGGTACACTCAATCTGAAAGAGTTAGAAGTAAAACTAATCGTGTCAAATCCGAGTGCACAATTTGTAGAAAAATTGGACACAATCAAAACAATTGCTGGTATAGACCCAAACACACAAAAACCATACCAATTTGGGTTCCCAAAGGCATGAATGTTAAATCCCTTAAAATCAAACAAATCTGGGTGCCAAAAGGAATAAATATAGACTGTTTTGGTTCTACACAAATTTTTTTTTCAAAATCTTTTGTCACTAACAATCAAGGACCTATAAAAACAAATAGTCCACAAAAATCTTTTCTCGTGTAGGTGTGGTGGCAGGCTAAGGAACAACAACAATGTTACCTTGATTCTGGCTATTCCAGGCACACGACGGACGACAAATCAAAGTTCCTTAGCCTAGTACAATAGTGGCAGAATCACAATGGGTAACAAAGAAAAATTATCGTAAAGGTAAAATAGGTAACGTTACATTTATCTTGAACGATATATTATATGTTGAAAATCTGCACCATAATCTGATTTAAGTCAGCCAGTTATGTGATAAAGAAATAAATGTTGTTTTTGATTTATGCAAAATTGTTGGCCAATAATTTTTTTACGCCGAGAACACTATAAGTACCTCTAGAGTCTTTGAACTAGTTTATATAGATTTGTTTGGACTAGTGAAGTTGTTTTATTAATTGATGATTACTCAAGATACTCGTGGATATATTTGTTTATTTTACTGATTCTAGACCTGTCATTATGTTCACTATTTGTTTATTTGCACGGTTTCAATTCAAATCCAAATGAATCTCATTTTAAATGCTGTAAAATGATTATAAGGTATTTGTTGCACATATCACGGTTTGGTCTTTGATATCCATCTGATAACTTTTAGTTAAAGCGGTATTCAGATGTAGATTATGCTGGTAGTCTACTGGATAGAAAAATTCCTAGTGGAATGTGTTTTATGTAGAGACATTCATTAGTTGCATCACATTTTCAATGAAAATATCTGCATAATTTTCATTTTAACTGAGTTTCAATTGGTAGACATTTTTTTCCATAAAACCCCTTCTAGAAAATAGTTTTTGTTGACTTCGTTTCAGATTAGACATTTTAGAAATTTGATTTTATATTTTGGATTTGATCTTAAATGAATACATTAACTAATCTAACTCCCTACGGATTATCAAAAGGATAAATAGGAACTGAAAAAGTGATGAGTGTTGATATTAATCATATATTATGACTTGAGAGTGTATATTTAGTAAATTTCTTCAAAAATTTAAACAAGAGTTATAATAACTTTTGTTGGTAAAAATTCCATGACCATCTCTATTTCTATCATATATCTAACGACCATCACTCATCAAAATCCAATATAGTATGTCAAAATGTGGTATATTTAAACGGGAAATTATTCATTTTTATTTTTTATTTTTTTTACAATAAAAACATCCAAAGTATTCACTCTCATTTTAAAGTCTTCACGGTTATGCATGGGTGAATTACTTGGAATATTTGTTTATGTGCTTTCATGCTCATTTAAAAGTCCTCACGGTTATGCATGTATGGAACACATATCAAAATTAATTATTAACTAGACAAGTTGATTCTAATCCCATTTAAAAGTCCTCACGGTTATGCGTGGTTAGAAGATGCTTGAAATTCATTTTTTTTATAAAAATAATTGGGAATACTACTAATCTCATTTAAAAGTCCTAACGGTAATGTATGGTTAGTAGATATTCAAATTCCTGATATAAATATACCACAAATAGTCACAACTATATGGTTTTATATGCCGACATCATACCCATCACTCTAAAGTGGAATATGCACCTAACAGAGTATTTATGTTTTTTATTTGATTTTTATTGAAATTTAATATTTATACTCTGTTGGGTATTAATGTTGTATTAATGTCTATCATTTGATCTCTATTTTTGTAACACTGTTACTCTTTTGCTGATAACAAAAGGGGGAGAGAGAAGTTATGATTTTAGCAAATAAATTCAAATGTTTTATTTTGCATATTCTCATCTATTTGCATAACATATTCTCATATAGGCTCATTGCAATTTTTTTATTTGCATAATTTTCATGCATATATGAAGGGGGAGCCTTGTTGTAGGGGGAGCATTCAAATAGGTGGATCAAATAGAGTTCATCAAGGTCAAATACATTTAATAGAGTCAAAATCTTAATATATGTTTGTTATCATCAAAAGGGGGAGATTGTAGAATACAATAGCCTATGATTTTTGTTTGAGGATAATAAACATATATATATATATATATATTCGTTTAAATGTATTTGATATTGTACTATTTTATTTTTCACATAATTAAATAAATATTTGTTGGATAAAATAAATAACACAGAATTCAAATTCAAACAAATATTTTATTCAAAAAAATATTTTATTACAAATTTAAATAATACAAACTTCAGCTTTCACTACATTTACACAATTTCAATTTCAATTTCAATACAATTTTGATTACATCACAAATTTCAATTTACAATTTTGACCTCAGTACATATCACTCAAACACTCGTATTTATCTTCAACTCTATTCCAGTTTGTATCCAGCATCTGAATTATCTACAAAATAAACACTAACGCAGTAAAATTGAAAAAGAAATATTTTTGCAGTGTACAACAAAATATGTGTTTTGAAAATATCATTTGCCTCAGTTATTTGGGTTTTTCGTCATCATTTATTTTGAATTCATTCATATACGAACAACTTGTGACATGCACAGTATATCACTATACATGCCACAAGGCCATGCACATCGATATACAGTTGATAAAATTGCAGGGATAGGTGAGCACAAGGTCAAACCCGAGCCGAGGTTGGATTCAACTCAGGTGCAATACGTAAACAAGTACAAGTTTCAATGGTCAGTCAACATGATCTAAAATGAAACCAGACTATAAGATAGGTTCAAATACAGGTGCACTCAATAAGGCACCAACATACATGCATGAACACATATATATCAGTTCAGGCGCATCTGAGTCTCGACCAACATGAATGCACAAAACAGTACAGACTCAAAGACTTCAAGTATATATGGTGGTCAAGGAAAACAAGGAATAGACCCAACAAACCATCACAAGTCCAGACTGCAAAATGTACAAGGCAAAAAAAAAACTTCGAATGAAAACAAAATGTTCAAGTGAAAACAAGACCAGGCCGGTGCTGTTAAATCAAAGTGGTGAACTGAATGGTTATAGCAAAGTGAAGCACGAGGCATGTACAAGATAGCAACTCAGAGGAACCACATAACAACATGTAGTGCAACATGAAGACCAATATGAACCAGACCACTTGATACAATGCACAAATGACTCAACATGCTCACATATGCAAAGTAGGGATAACAGACTCTAATGTACAACTTCAATTACCAGAAGCAGTGAACCAAGCACTCCAGAGACCAGTGTGTACAACAAAACCACAAACAATCAACGTGTACAAAGGGCAGTGCACCATAAATATACTCAAACAAATGTACAAACCAGCATGACAACAAATGAGACCAGAACATAATCACCCAACAGACTTTAACATACAACAACAATGATCACATCAGTTCAGACCACCAGCACAATGCAAACCAGACTCGAGTAAACTAGAGGTGAATACAACAAGACAACAATCTCATCAATGAAGACCTATGAAAACTCTATAAGTGGAACTCGAACTTAATCACAATACAGCAAATATGACATAGCCAATCAAGTGCATAGGCACACAAATCACACACTTATATACATACATGGAGAAAACTGAAGTGCACCATACCAAAAATCACCCGGGTTGATAAAAAAGTGTTTAAAGTTAACGAGTCAAATTAGTTTGAATAAAGTGTGTTCACATTTTAAAAAGAATTTGTCAACCGAAACTGTGTTGTAAGTGTTTTTTTTGTCAAGTCAATATTATCAAAAATTCAAATGCCAAATTCGTAGAAGCAAAGAACGGAAAAAATTCGAATTCATCAAAGGTATATGCAGTAACACGAACAAGTCAAAAATATCACAAACATTCAAGCAAAAGTCAAATGGCCAAGCAATACAAGTGACGAGTTTCAAGTCAAATATACAAACGAAAACTTAGGGACTTTAATCCCTATTTAAACCCAAAAATCATCATTGGCAAAATTCAAGAGATTCGAGTTCGAGACTAAAATCAGTGAGCATACTCAGAATAAAGCACGAGCAAATTCATAACTCGAATCAAATTCGAGAACTAAAAAGGTAAAAATCATGTACCAATCAATCAACATCCAACTCGACTTATTGAAGCAGCCGAAAGCCAATCAAAGCTAGGAGATGATTGACGGAGCAAAGCAAGAAATTTAATCACTTCAATCGCTCGAAAATCAAATGGCATCTTCAATCACGAAGCCCTAAATTTTGAAAGAGGAACGATTGGCAGAAGGACTGAACAAAAGCAAAAGGGATCGATAGATAAAAGAAAATAAAAAAAAGGAGGACATCTTCTTTATTTTAAATTGGGCCGGTCTCTTTATATTTTATTTTGGGCTTGAATCATTAACAGGCTTTTGTGTTTAGTTTTTATTATATTTTGTAATTTTCTTTTAAACTTCTGTAAAATTCTAGTCGCATGACTAGGTTACGAACTACGGTGGTGTAGTTCGAGAATTTGCAACTCAATGGCAGAGTTGTGGCAGGGTTTTGAGCGTAGAGTTAGGTTAGTCAATAGCGGGTGTTTCAAGTTTACGTGTATATGCGTCTGGCTACTTAATTTCTAGTAGAAACCTTGGAGGCAGCACGCAGGCAGGGTTTTGTCGAAGCTGGGTAAATCTGTGTTGTTCTATTTCTGCTTTTATTATTCTGCTATTATCTATGCTACAATTATTATATATATTTCCGCATAAATTTTATTTTTATTAGTATCAACCTATTCACCCTCCTCTAGGGTGAAATCGATCATACACTACATCGGCTGGGTACCGCCACAATGCACTCTAGTGGTCATGTTGGGTACCATAGGTGCATAGTGGTCGTCACATCCCCTATGAGAGAGGGGAAAACATTTATAGCTCATGGTATCTATCGCATGTGCACTTACCATGTGTCGCATGTACTTCATCAGATGCTGCAGAGGGTCAGTCAAACCATTATAACTCTAAATCATCGTGTAACGACCCTAGATTTTTATTTAATTTAAGTTAATAATTAAATAAATTTTTGGATAAAAAATAGTAAAATAAATCGATAAAATGGAGCGAGTTTCCCCGATTCAAGTATATTCTGTATGAATCATTTCGAATTGTTAAATGTTTAAATTACTTTAAAATAATAAATAAAAATGTACATATAGGCATACAAGATTTTTTTTTTGTGATAAGTAGACATAGAAATAAAATAAATATAGAGTTAAATAATAATTAAATGTCTTTACAAATGAATTGATATTTTTTAAATAGAAATTGTCATTTCAAATTACTTATAAATATATATACAAATATAATAGTATGTTTAAAACATAAGTATAATTACATAAGTCGAAAATTTATAACAGATAACTAAAACAACTTTTCTTTTAACAGAGTAAGATAACAAAAACTAAATCAAAGAAAAGTATGAATAAAAATGTAGACTTGAAAAACAAATAAACAAGTAAACAAAAGGAAATATACAAAGTACAAAAGCTTGCAAAAGAAACACAAGGTACATTAGTAATAAATGTTTGCATCTCTAAACTCACCATATTGTCATCTCAGCCGAAATCAAAAATTTAGCATAGTCAAAGAAAAAAAAAAGTATGCAGCCCCCATAACATAATAGATGCCAGCACCTCTAGCATGGTCGAAATCATATCAGCCACAAGAAATAAAAAAACAAGTAAATACATGAATGGCTTGCTAAAGAAGAAATGAAATAACCATCTATTTGTACAAAGATAATTAATGCTTGTACACCACCATATCATTTCAGCCGAGACCAACAATACCAAAACATATAAAAGGTAAGTATGTTGTACAAAGCAATTAATACAATATCTCTAGTACACAAGATTTCAGCCCCCAAGCAAGAAAAATCTCTGACTTGAAGATTTATAAACAATTTCTAAGTACAAACGAAACATAAACTTTTATCACCTGTAGATTTGCTTTCTCCTATATCATCATCTATCTCAGTTTCTTTCATTCATCCACCAAGCTAAGAAAATCTGAGTACATATCATAACTTAAATGATCATTCAACATAAAACATCAAAGCTACTCAATTCAAATCAGAAAATCAAAAGCAGATTAGGAAGAAAATCAGTAGCAGCTTCCAGGATTGTGCTTTGTTCTTCTTCTGGAAATCAACACTGTGAGTAACTAACCTTGAACTAGTTATAATATTTTGATGCTATTGTTTGTATGGATGTTGGGATGCTTGTATGTTTGTGTGTATGATTATGATCTGTATATATCTATATATATTGTATACAGATTGTTTACTGGTATCTGTACCTCTGTTAAATATTCATAAGTAAAGGACAGAAGAAGAAAAAAATATGGAAATTCATGTCTGTTTCAAGATGGAAACAGCTCTGTTCATTTCCTCTAGAAAAATCACTGTGAGCAAACATAAATTTTAAACTAGTTCTTTTGATTTTGTGTCTGTAATGATTGATAAGTGTTTGAGTATGCCTGTGGTATATATGATTCGTGGCAAAGATAGTGTGCATGTTTTTGTTACAGGCATATAGGTTTTGTTCTAGGTTTACAAAGTAAACCATTTAGTTTCAAATCTCAAAAACAAAAATAAAAGCAGTTTTGAGTTATACTCTGAAAAGGAAAATTGTTAGAGATACTCAGATTCAGGTTTTAAAAATAATCTCAACTATAAAATATTAGTAAATAATTTAAAATTGTGAAATTACAGATAAAATCCAAATATATGAAAAATTCGAGTGTCACGAATTATCAATTCATTAATATAACCTGAATCACTATTAGAAAATTTGATTTTTATGATAGAAATGATGATTTTTAATCGAGCGTACTTAGAATGGTTTATAAATGAACTGAAAATGGATTTGTACCAAACTCTGGCGATGGGTGGAGCATTGGGTGTTGGGTTTTCTTGTGGAGATGAAGGAGGCTACGGAGGTGCTTGGAAAAATGGTCGAAGGTGGTAATAACGGCGGTGGCGACGACGGCGACCAGTTCTTGGCAGTAGACCTAGTTTTGATGGGGTTTAGAAGTTTGATCGCTGAAGCCTCCAGAGTTGATCGAGTGCCACCGGAGTGAGGGAGATTGAAGGCCGGGGTGTGACGTTGCTTTGGTTAGAGAGACGTGGTTCCTGGTTGCCTAGATCGTCGGCGATGGGGGGGGGGGGTTTTCCATTCGAGTCTGGAGTTCCAGTTTGGATAGAGGTACTCGATTTTGATTGAGGTCTTGATTGAGCTGGGGGACGATCGAGAATTGTTGCGGAGGGGATGCTCGATGGGTCGAGAGCGTCGATGTCGGTCGGAGTTCACCGGCGAGATTGTGCACGTGCACCGTGCTTTGTCTGGTAACCTGGAAGTAAATGTGTAGTTGGGGATGAGCTGGGTTTGGTTGCGTGTTAACTCAAGATTGCTCGAAGTAATCATGGGGGAAAAACGAAGGGTAGCTCGAGTGTTAACCCGAGTAAAGTGATTAAAGTACAGGTCAAAATTTCCAGATTTTTTTAAACACTTGGGAACCATGTTTTCAAATGATAATTTGATCAAAATTTTGAATTAAATTCAGTATTTAAAGTAAGATGGTTTTAAAGTAATTAAATTTTAATTTATTCAAATTTTTGACACATCATTCTATAAAGTCATTTATATTTAATTTGAAATTAATTAAGATATTTACTAAGAAATAAATAATAAATAAAGATGATTAAGACTTAATCAATAGTAATTAATGAAAATTACTCATTGATTACAGATTTCTATTGAAAGTAATTATGTGATTAATTAAAGGATAATTAATTAAATAAATTAAGAGTAATTAATTAAGATGGATAATTAAAAATTAATTGATTAATTTCATTAATCAAATCAAATGATTTGTGATTAATCAGGATTGGGTAATGAATTCATATGTAATTAATTAGAAATTTAATTGGTTTAATTAGGGATTGAACAATTAATTAATCCTACTTATAAATGATTATTGAATATTTGGATTCTATTGAATGTTGAATTATTTGATATCTCTGATATATGATGCTTTGTGATACACCCTGATTTATGTTGTAAATTATCTGTGATGTAATTTATTATCTGTGATATTTATATATCTGTGATCTGTGCATGAACGATAAGCGTTATAGTTTATACCGCTTATCAACTATATCCTGTATTTTGATCTATGATGATTCATTGTGTTGCACTATTGTGTGTGAAACCCTTGGACTACACCTTTACACACACAAATATGGATTTCACGTGGAAATCGGTTAAGTCACAGATAATTTAAATTTGATGTTTTTGAAATGGAAATTTTAATTTCAATTGATTTTGAAATTGGAAATTTGTGTTTAAAGTGAAAAGTTTTTGAAATGGAATTTCAAATATAAAAGTTATTTTGAATAACTTAATCGAGTTTTGAAATGTAAATAATTTGATTTGAATTCAAGTTGAAATTGAATTCTATGATTCGAAACTAGGGATTTAAGATGCTGTACAAGTTATATGAATTTAAACCATTTTAAAAGTAAAATTCTGGGAATTTGAATTAAACCCAAAGACTTTAACTTGTATTAATGAATCAGATTTTCTAAAATGAAAACTGTTGTTTTCAAAAGAATAAAAACTTTCAGATAAGAAATGAAATTCCAATTTAGTTAAAGGAATTTCAAGTTTGAATTGAAAAATGTTTTTCCAAGTTATGAATGAATTCTTTTTTGAAAGCTATGAATTAAATCTGTTTATTTTTAACAGATTTAAAATGATGATTTGTTTAAACCATTCGAAACGAAATTGTCTTGAAAACTATAAGTTGAATCTTTGTTTTAAAGATTTAACGAGCAAATCAAATTGAAATGGAAATCGATATGGAAAATCTGTGAATGAATCTTTTGTTTAAAAGATTAAAGTGTGGAAAATTGTTAAACCGTTGAAGGTTGTTTAAAATGAATCTTTTTGTTTTAAAAGATTTGAAATGGTAATTTGTTAAACCATTTGAAAAGAAAAGTTTTGGGTAGTAAGTTGTGACTTAATTGACATCCCAATATCCATATGTTTTTAAAGTATTGCGCTCATTATTCGGTTTAGCCGGGAGAGGACCTTTGTGTCATATAACCCGTTCCGAATACTGATACGTCGTATATGGATAGCATTTGAAGACCGGTGGTGAAGACCGGATATTTTCGAAAACGAAAGGACAACTCGTCGAATGTCTCTGCATCGACTGGTCCCCGGTATAGAGATTTTATCACCCTTTGTGATGGGAAGTCCGGACGTGATTGGAAATTATCCGGAATTGCAAGGGCTTCGTAAGAAGTGCCTTCGGTTCTGTTCGAACCCGGAACAGACTTGTATGGATACATGTCTGACATTACACTTTGAGATATAAAGCCGATTTCTTTCAAATACATTTCTGTTGGTGGCGGAGAATTTATTCTCTTAGCTTAACACCCTTTTTAGAGACGTACGAGCTCAGAGGTTATGTAGTTGAAGGTTATCAGCGATATATCCCAATTTGGTAATGTGACATGCTGAGTGTAGCTGTGTGATGATCATCGTTTGATCATTTGTGATATGATCATTTGTTTGATCATTTATCTTTGTGATCATAGGTTGATCATCTGTTGACCCAAAGCATGGCTTTGTGACAAAGCGTAGCTTTGTGGACGAGACTTCGTCAGGGCCTCACAACCCGGAAATGGTCGAAACAGGATCGTTGCGGCAAGGTTATGAGGGTCGCGCCCTTTAGGGTATGTCATTTCCTTCTGGAAAGGGGTGGTATTATGGTATGGAGCCCTGATACTTACTCATGTGGATACACCTTCTTTATGATGTGTGATGATGGTTACGAGCGCTCGGATAAAGGTCCCAAAGGACCGGGGGATGGCATATTCGTGAGTTACCTGTTACAGGGGTAACCCGGCCTTGTTGGCAGAGAGCAGTTTGTCTCTCGGGACGTCCCGCCAGAGGCGTTCCCATGCGGCGGAAGGAAGTTCCTTAGCCTGACCATTTGTTGGAAATCCATTTCTCCAATACGGAACTTGTACGGTTTTAGTTGTAGAACCTGCCATTTACGTACGGTGGTCACCACTGTTTAGATGGTAGCTATAGTAGGCATACGATACTGGTCGTATGTTGGCTAAGATTAATATTATACTTTCGAAATGTTTTTCTACACTATGCACTAATAATAATAATCCAATGATTTTGCGTAGTAAGCATTTTTGACTATCATAAGAAGAAATCTCCTCCAATTCTGCGTTTGCATTGTGTGTGTGGCGGGAGGTCTTATGGTAGTTTCATTTTCTAAAAGCATTGCGGATTTCAATGTTTAAAATTCTTTTGCTGTTGTTTAAAGTTAAATTGTTTTTGTTGCTCACACCAGTCCCATGACTGATCCGGAGTTTATTGTTCCCTTCCTAAACTCTGGGTGCCCACTATTTTCCACACGGGCAGTCTAGAGTTGGGTTTCTTTTCAGATATTCAGGTTTAGTAGATTATCTGGAGCTAGTTCAGTATTTGTAGTTCATTCATCGGAGTTGCTTATCTTGGAGTTGTGGATTCATTCTTGTCCGAAGATCAATTTGGAGCATTCTATTGATATTGTTCCGCTGCTGTTGTTATCTTTTCTTTTCCGCTGCTATTTCTTGTATCATATCTCTGATGTATATTGATATTCATTGTATCACTCTGTTGTATCAGATATTGTATATCAATGTATTATTCCTTTCTTCCGCTGTGTTCTTTACTTAATTGTGTTATAGCTCCGGCGAATCGGATTTGAACGGTCGAATCTGCGGCATTCTAGTACAATGTGAAGTACGGATGTTGATTTTCGAGCGGGCAAAACCCGATACGTTACATGTGGTATCAGAGCTAAGGTTGAACTTTAGCTCAGGAGTATAACACGTTAAGTAGCTCATTAGAGATAGGGTGAAGTATACCCTAGAATGAGTATTCCTCAGATATCCGTCCGAATGCCTCAGTAAATTCTCTTACTATCCACTGATAGTGAGTTTGAGTGCAAGAAGAGGATGTGATAGGGGACAGGGGAATACGACTGTAAATGGTCAATATCCTGTAACAACAAGGAAGCAATCTTTTCTCTATCGATCTCTTTTGTTCGTCATCTTTTCTCAATTCTTCGATAGTTTCTGGTAGATCCAGAAAGAAGATTCGATATATAAAAATGGGACATAAACTCCAGCTGAGCCAAATTTGTTTGTTTGGATGTATTGGTTGCCTTGGTTGCTTTGATTGCTATAGTTGATAGGTACATTTTGGTTTTTAAAACTAAAAAGTTTTGAAATTGTATCCATAGATCTATCTATTCTTTGGGTCCCAGTATATTCTACGACTGGTTAGTTATCACTTCAAACTAACCGATGCCACTGTATATCTCGTAGACCTGGATAACCCGAGTATCGTGTGAAAGAATTCAACAGATTCGTTCGTGTATCTGTTCTTGATATTCTGATTTGGTGAACCAAATGCAGAATATATGCTCAGTTTGATTTGATGAAACATTCTTCATCTATCTTTTTGTCTCCTTGGTAATTTCGAGGACGAAATTCTTTTAAGGGGGAAAGTTTGTAACGACCCTAGATTTTTATTTAATTTAAGTTAATAATTAAATAAATTTTTGGATAAAAAATAGTAAAATAAATCGATAAAATGGAGCGAGTTTCCCCGATTCAAGTATATTCTGTATGAATCATTTCGAATTGTTAAATGTTTAAATTACTTTAAAATAATAAATAAAAATGTACATATAGGCATACAAGATTTTTTTTTTGTGATAAGTAGACATAGAAATAAAATAAATATAGAGTTAAATAATAATTAAATGTCTTTACAAATGAATTGATATTTTTTAAATAGAAATTGTCATTTCAAATTACTTATAAATATATATACAAATATAATAGTATGGTTAAAACATAAGTATAATTACATAAGTCGAAAATTTATAACAGATAACTAAAACAACTTTTCTTTTAACAGAGTAAGATAACAAAAACTAAATCAAAGAAAAGTATGAATAAAAATGTAGACTTGAAAAACAAATAAACAAGTAAACAAAAGGAAATATACAAAGTACAAAAGCTTGCAAAAGAAACACAAGGTACATTAGTAATAAATGTTTGCATCTCTAAACTCACCATATTGTCATCTCAGCCGAAATCAAAAATTTAGCATAGTCAAAGAAAAAAAAAAGTATGCAGCCCCCATAACATAATAGATGCCAGCACCTCTAGCATGGTCGAAATCATATCAGCCACAAGAAATAAAAAAACAAGTAAATACATGAATGGCTTGCTAAAGAAGAAATGAAATAACCATCTATTTGTACAAAGATAATTAATGCTTGTACACCACCATATCATTTCAGCCGAGACCAACAATACCAAAACATATAAAAGGTAAGTATGTTGTACAAAGCAATTAATACAATATCTCTAGTACACAAGATTTCAGCCCCCAAGCAAGAAAAATCTCTGACTTGAAGATTTATAAACAATTTCTAAGTACAAACGAAACATAAACTTTTATCACCTGTAGATTTGCTTTCTCCTATATCATCATCTATCTCAGTTTCTTTCATTCATCCACCAAGCTAAGAAAATCTGAGTACATATCATAACTTAAATGATCATTCAACATAAAACATCAAAGCTACTCAATTCAAATCAGAAAATCAAAAGCAGATTAGGAAGAAAATCAGTAGCAGCTTCCAGGATTGTGCTTTGTTCTTCTTCTGGAAATCAACACTGTGAGTAACTAACCTTGAACTAGTTATAATATTTTGATGCTATTGTTTGTATGGATGTTGGGATGCTTGTATGTTTGTGTGTATGATTATGATCTGTATATATCTATATATATTGTATACAGATTGTTTACTGGTATCTGTACCTCTGTTAAATATTCATAAGTAAAGGACAGAAGAAGAAAAAAATATGGAAATTCATGTCTGTTTCAAGATGGAAACAGCTCTGTTCATTTCCTCTAGAAAAATCACTGTGAGCAAACATAAATTTTAAACTAGTTCTTTTGATTTTGTGTCTGTAATGATTGATAAGTGTTTGAGTATGCCTGTGGTATATATGATTCGTGGCAAAGATAGTGTGCATGTTTTTGTTACAGGCATATAGGTTTTGTTCTAGGTTTACAAAGTAAACCATTTAGTTTCAAATCTCAAAAACAAAAATAAAAGCAGTTTTGAGTTATACTCTGAAAAGGAAAATTGTTAGAGATACTCAGATTCAGGTTTTAAAAATAATCTCAACTATAAAATATTAGTAAATAATTTAAAATTGTGAAATTACAGATAAAATCCAAATATATGAAAAATTCGAGTGTCACGAATTATCAATTCATTAATATAACCTGAATCACTATTAGAAAATTTGATTTTTATGATAGAAATGATGATTTTTAATCGAGCGTACTTAGAATGGTTTATAAATGAACTGAAAATGGATTTGTACCAAACTCTGGCGATGGGTGGAGCATTGGGTGTTGGGTTTTCTTGTGGAGATGAAGGAGGCTACGGAGGTGCTTGGAAAAATGGTCGAAGGTGGTAATAACGGCGGTGGCGACGACGGCGACCAGTTCTTGGCAGTAGACCTAGTTTTGATGGGGTTTAGAAGTTTGATCGCTGAAGCCTCCAGAGTTGATCGAGTGCCACCGGAGTGAGGGAGATTGAAGGCCGGGGTGTGACGTTGCTTTGGTTAGAGAGACGTGGTTCCTGGTTGCCTAGATCGTCGGCGATGGGGGGGGGGGTTTTCCATTCGAGTCTGGAGTTCCAGTTTGGATAGAGGTACTCGATTTTGATTGAGGTCTTGATTGAGCTGGGGGACGATCGAGAATTGTTGCGGAGGGGATGCTCGATGGGTCGAGAGCGTCGATGTCGGTCGGAGTTCACCGGCGAGATTGTGCACGTGCACCGTGCTTGTCTGGTAACCTGGAAGTAAATGTGTAGTTGGGGATGAGCTGGGTTTGGTTGCGTGTTAACTCAAGATTGCTCGAAGTAATCATGGGGGAAAAACGAAGGGTAGCTCGAGTGTTAACCCGAGTAAAGTGATTAAAGTACAGGTCAAAATTTCCAGATTTTTTTAAACACTTGGGAACCATGTTTTCAAATGATAATTTGATCAAAATTTTGAATTAAATTCAGTATTTAAAGTAAGATGGTTTTAAAGTAATTAAATTTTAATTTATTCAAATTTTTGACACATCATTCTATAAAGTCATTTATATTTAATTTGAAATTAATTAAGATATTTACTAAGAAATAAATAATAAATAAAGATGATTAAGACTTAATCAATAGTAATTAATGAAAATTACTCATTGATTACAGATTTCTATTGAAAGTAATTATGTGATTAATTAAAGGATAATTAATTAAATAAATTAAGAGTAATTAATTAAGATGGATAATTAAAAATTAATTGATTAATTTCATTAATCAAATCAAATGATTTGTGATTAATCAGGATTGGGTAATGAATTCATATGTAATTAATTAGAAATTTAATTGGTTTAATTAGGGATTGAACAATTAATTAATCCTACTTATAAATGATTATTGAATATTTGGATTCTATTGAATGTTGAATTATTTGATATCTCTGATATATGATGCTTTGTGATACACCCTGATTTATGTTGTAAATTATCTGTGATGTAATTTATTATCTGTGATATTTATATATCTGTGATCTGTGCATGAACGATAAGCGTTATAGTTTATACCGCTTATCAACTATATCCTGTATTTTGATCTATGATGATTCATTGTGTTGCACTATTGTGTGTGAAACCCTTGGACTACACCTTTACACACACAAATATGGATTTCACGTGAAAATCGGTTAAGTCACAGATAATTTAAATTTGATGTTTTTGAAATGGAAATTTTAATTTCAATTGATTTTGAAATTGGAAATTTGTGTTTAAAGTGAAAAGTTTTTGAAATGGAATTTCAAATATAAAAGTTATTTTGAATAACTTAATCGAGTTTTGAAATGTAAATAATTTGATTTGAATTCAAGTTGAAATTGAATTCTATGATTCGAAACTAGGGATTTAAGATGCTGTACAAGTTATATGAATTTAAACCATTTTAAAAGTAAAATTCTGGGAATTTGAATTAAACCCAAAGACTTTAACTTGTATTAATGAATCAGATTTTCTAAAATGAAAACTGTTGTTTTCAAAAGAATAAAAACTTTCAGATAAGAAATGAAATTCCAATTTAGTTAAAGGAATTTCAAGTTTGAATTGAAAAATGTTTTTCCAAGTTATGAATGAATTCTTTTTTGAAAGCTATGAATTAAATCTGTTTATTTTTAACAGATTTAAAATGATGATTTGTTTAAACCATTCGAAACGAAATTGTCTTGAAAACTATAAGTTGAATCTTTGTTTTAAAGATTTAACGAGCAAATCAAATTGAAATGGAAATCGATATGGAAAATCTGTGAATGAATCTTTTGTTTAAAAGATTAAAGTGTGGAAAATTGTTAAACCGTTGAAGGTTGTTTAAAATGAATCTTTTTGTTTTAAAAGATTTGAAATGGTAATTTGTTAAACCATTTGAAAAGAAAAGTTTTGGGTAGTAAGTTGTGACTTAATTGACATCCCAATATCCATATGTTTTTAAAGTATTGCGCTCATTATTCGGTTTAGCCGGGAGAGGACCTTTGTGTCATATAACCCGTTCCGAATACTGATACGTCGTATATGGATAGCATTTGAAGACCGGTGGTGAAGACCGGATATTTTCGAAAACGAAAGGACAACTCGTCGAATGTCTCTGCATCGACTGGTCCCCGGTATAGAGATTTTATCACCCTTTGTGATGGGAAGTCCGGACGTGATTGGAAATTATCCGGAATTGCAAGGGCTTCGTAAGAAGTGCCTTCGGTTCTGTTCGAACCCGGAACAGACTTGTATGGATACATGTCTGACATTACACTTTGAGATATAAAGCCGATTTCTTTCAAATACATTTCTGTTGGTGGCGGAGAATTTATTCTCTTAGCTTAACACCCTTCTCTGAGACGTACGAGCTCAGAGGTTATGTAGTTGAAGGTTATCAGCGATATATCCCAATTTGGTAATGTGACATGCTGAGTGTAGTTGTGTGATGATCATCGTTTGATCATTTGTGATATGATCATTTGTTTGATCATTTATCTTTGTGATCATAGGTTGATCATCTGTTGACCCAAAGCATGGCTTTGTGACAAAGCGTAGCTTTGTGGACGAGACTTCGTCAGGGCCTCACAACCCGGAAATGGTCGAAACAGGATCGTTGCGGCAAGGTTATGAGGGTCGCGCCCTTTAGGGTATGTCATTTCCTTCTGGAAAGGGGTGGTATTATGGTATGGAGCCCTGATACTTACTCATGTGGATACACCTTCTTTATGATGTGTGATGATGGTTACGAGCGCTCGGATAAAGGTCCCAAAGGACCGGGGGATGGCATATTCGTGAGTTACCTGTTACAGGGGTAACCCGGCCTTGTTGGCAGAGAGCAGTTTGTCTCTCGGGACGTCCCGCCAGAGGCGTTCCCATGCGGCGGAAGGAAGTTCCTTAGCCTGACCATTTGTTGGAAATCCATTTCTCCAATACGGAACTTGTACGGTTTTAGTTGTAGAACCTGCCATTTACGTACGGTGGTCACCACTGTTTAGATGGTAGCTATAGTAGGCATACGATACTGGTCGTATGTTGGCTAAGATTAATATTATACTTTCGAAATGTTTTTCTACACTATGCACTAATAATAATAATCCAATGATTTTGCGTAGTAAGCATTTTTGACTATCATAAGAAGAAATCTCCTCCAATTCTGCGTTTGCATTGTGTGTGTGGCGGGAGGTCTTATGGTAGTTTCATTTTCTAAAAGCATTGCGGATTTCAATGTTTAAAATTCTTTTGCTGTTGTTTAAAGTTAAATTGTTTTTGTTGCTCACACCAGTCCCATGACTGATCCGGAGTTTATTGTTCCCTTCCTAAACTCTGGGTGCCCACTATTTTCCACACGGGCAGTCTAGAGTTGGGTTTCTTTTCAGATATTCAGGTTTAGTAGATTATCTGGAGCTAGTTCAGTATTTGTAGTTCATTCATCGGAGTTGCTTATCTTGGAGTTGTGGATTCATTCTTGTCCGAAGATCAATTTGGAGCATTCTATTGATATTGTTCCGCTGCTGTTGTTATCTTTTCTTTTCCGCTGCTATTTCTTGTATCATATCTCTGATGTATATTGATATTCATTGTATCACTCTGTTGTATCAGATATTGTATATCAATGTATTATTCCTTTCTTCCGCTGTGTTATTTACTTAATTGTGTTATAGCTCCGGCGAATCGGATTTGAACGGTCGAATCTGCGGCATTCTAGTACAATGTGAAGTACGGATGTTGATTTTCGAGCGGGCAAAACCCGATACGTTACACATCGGCATAACGAACTTCTTTGGACATAGAGCTACTCTAATCACTTCTGTGAATGTGCTCTGACTGATTGTGGACACCTATCTGTCATCTTGATATTGTTGATTTTGATGCAACAGTCTCTTTATCATCTCCATTAGAAAATCGTTGTTTCCAACACTTTGCCCTAAGCGGGAATTGTCATGGGCATCGTCGTGTGTTCACATAGGAAAATGCTCATAGTTAACCTAATGAGATCAAGGCCCTTAGTCTTTGGGGAGTTCTTTCATACAGTTTTATAGCGATGTCGGCGCAGACTATGCCCACTTCTTACAAGCTCAGCAATATTCCCTTCAGTACCCCGGCCCGAAGACCAGTATCTCATCTATCACCAACATAACCTTCCTGCAACTCGGCCTTAAAATTAGATTAATTCATCCCCTCTTAGGATCGAACAACATCGACCCTTCGGGATCTGTAAGCACCAATCAATATTTTAGTTGGGATTATCACCCCAGCTTTCAAACTATGTTGCTTCTTCGCCCCAGCATCCTGTTTATGCATCTTCTGCCTGCCTTCCTTGTGATCCTTCTCTGATGATGAATAACTCTCTTCGTCTAAATTTGAAAATGAGTAATATCTTTTGCTATTTCTGCTTCTTTACACCTCTTTTGGCTGTTAGGGTTGGGACAATAATCTCTTTATCTCTTCTGTAACAGACATATGATTTTCCATCATTTTCCTATTCATCTCCACCATCATGTGGTCCAAATAAGACTTCATCACTGCATCCGACATACACGAAGATACTACATAAGTTGGTTGTCATCTTCATGGTGAGAGCCTTCATGCACTCCTATGGTTATCGCTCCTGATCTAGTAGCCTTCTTTGGAGCCATATCTTTCATTAGATATGAGTGGAGACTTTATGCAAATCCTAGTAGCAATTGGATAGAACTTTGAATTCCTTATTCTTAGTGGAAGAACAAAAAAATGTTGGCTAAATTGTTGGTCAACACCCCAATAAATGTTAAAAACAAAAATTAAACAAATAAGAATAAAAAAAATAAGAGGGAAGAACATGATTTTTAAAGTGGTTCAGACAATAACTTGTGTAATGTTCACTATTAACTTTATTTCTATTAGGATTCACGACTACAACCAAATAATAATAGATTTCAGATCTAGAAAAAGATAGATTTTGAATTTGGCAATAGCTTCATGCAGAATCCGAATGAGAATCCAAAAGTCCTTTTCTAGTCGATAAAGTTTATCTACTTATAGACGAATTCAAGTACGAAAAGCACTAGATTTTGTTTGAACGAGCAAATATCTCAAGATCCGAAGTTTTAGTAGGATGAACAGTTCTAAGCACTCGATTTCTAGCAATCAATAATATTGTATGCTGATTATATGGATTGGTATGAAACGATAGCTTTGACTCTACATTTGAATTTTTCCTAAGCATAGTACAAGTCCTTTAACTTGAAATAATTATCTTCAGAAACTCCATATGGTTTGGTACCGACCCATATAGTTTGGTACCAATCCATGTCACATCATGTACCTATTGTTTTCCAACTTTGAGCGTTTATCTCCATAAAAAAAAGGTGGCCCCACAACCTTTATGGGATCGCTGGTATTGATCCATGGATCTGTATTGATCGATATGAATTGTATATCTCCATGCTTATTTTTTTGAGATCTTCAACTCTGATGTCTTCCAAGTTTCTTAATCCATTCCATCATCATTTTCATAGTCCAGTGCTCTGTTTAGTATTTATAGAGAGCAACATTAGATTTTATTCTTAATCTCAAAACAATAATATTTGGTATTATTGTCTATAAGGAATTATAAGCATTCACAATACTTTATAATATCATTTGCAATTTTATATGTATATACAAATGTATACATATGTATCCATTCATTCCTTATAACTATTATGAGCTATTTTTGGAATCATATTTATAATTTATTTTATATACATCACACAATATTCTCTTATTTAATTATAACATTTATAATTTAATATTATATATTATATTCATGTGTATATATATTATTAATATACACTTTTAATATTACAACTCAGTTGTAACATTTTATGGACTATAACATTTAAAGTACATACTACAAATTAAAATTATTTCAAATTCATTAATTTAGAGCTTTATAAATTTAAGTTTAAACAATTTTAAATTTATTTATTTATAACCTTTATGAATACAAATTTAAAACAACTTTAAATTTGGTTCATATCCTTTATAAACTTTAATTGCAACTTAAAATAGTTTAAAATTAATTTATTTATAACTTTATGAATACAAATTCAAAACAATTTTATATTTATTTATAACCTTTTAAATTTTAATTTTAATTTAAACCAAGTTTTTATTAAAATTATATATATGAGTGTGTGTGTGTGTATGTATTCAAACATGCTTATTTGAATTGACCCAAGATGTAATAGATTTGAGCCTTAAATATATGGCATATCCTAGAAGTAGAACACTTTTATAAGCCAGGTAAGGGCCTAGAATAGGGGTTTTTCCATTTGTAAAAATGTTCCTTAATTTAAGTAACCTTCTTCTTAGGTAAACACTCTTTCCTTTACAGCCATCTAATAGGACTTTTTAATAGTTTCCTACTTGTTGGTCAATTATTCATAATAGTATATTACAGGCTTTAAAACCACTGTTGGATCAAGTGCATTGTCACTAGCGAAAAAGGGGTGAATTTCAAAAAGTATATTATATTATCAATTTTGCACTAGACCTTTGATTTGTGCTATCATTAATAATATTATCACATTAAGTCTTATTTAATGTAATTTCAGTTAAAGGATGTTTTTGCTCTTGAAATTAATCTTATTTTAAATTCTACATTGATATTTTGTTTGATAAATTTAGTGTAATTTAATATTGACTTTAAATTTAATTACTCTTGGTTGGTTTTATATATTTTATATTCGATGTATTTTTATGAAATCTCAATAATCAAATTTATTAATAACTTATGAAAGATATAATTAAATACACACACATACAATATGTGTGTTTAACATTATATATATATATATTTATATGTAATATTTTGTTAGTATATGTGTATATATATAGAAAAATATATATTGTATACATATATATACACATATGAATGTATGTATGTATATAACCATAGCCTCACTAATAAAAATGTTTTTTTCATAATGATTTTGACCTAATAAAAAATCAGTATTTGCAATATTTAAATATATATATATATATAATGAACATGTTTAAAATTTAAATACTTAATTTTATCTATTGACTCAAGTTTTGACTGATTTTTTTAAATATATATATATATATTTCACATACCAACGACACACACATACATATATATAGTTAAAATTTTAATTTTTAAATTCAAGCTTATCAATATCATTGATATTATATATACGTATATTGAAATGTATTTTCTTCAAACCTAAACTTTTTTATAATAAACCTAAGAAAATACATATATATTATTCAACTTACATACATCTATCATCATTAAATAATATAAATAATTTATGATGTAATTTAAGTTAATGTCGAACGAAAGATTCTTTTTTAATATATATTTATATATGCATATATATATATATATATATTATATTCATACATATTATTATCTATATGTTATAAATATAGTTTAAACTAATTACAATTTGATTTTTTGTGGTCTATCTATAGTTAGGGATTATAAAAAAACTTCATCAAATCAAATATTTGCCTTTGGATTTTGATGATTGTCAACACATTGTATTGTTTGCTTTTCCTCATTGGAGTGCATCTCCTTCTTCCTTATAGCTTGGTTTGAAAATCCCATCATTAGGATTCAACTTGTAGGCCATGGAGGTTATGTGGTATGGAGTTGGAATCATTGTTTGAAATGAGAAAAGTGGTATTTATAGCCAAAAGATATTCAAAATATGTTCTCATAATTCTTTGATCTTTATTCTAGGCATCATTTAGTCAAAAGAACATATCAAGCTCCCTTAAGGCCCACATGTATGCTTGGGACCATTCGTTTAATCCAATTATAAGTCTTAGAGTTAACAAATATCATATATTAATTTTTTTAAATATATCTTTTGGCCTATTGAGTTAGCTGAATAATTGCATGACATTTGTTACATCCATAAATCCAAAAGTGGATTGATAAACACAAGAGTCGCTAATGGATAACGATGAAAGCCCTCATGGATTATTGAAGAAGGCCTTACAAGAGCCATTATGAAGCATTTTTACGAAGTCATTATGATAAGAAAGGTCGAAGCCATCATGAAATATTGTTGTAAAGTCATCGTGGTATGAAAGATTAAGGCCATCATGAAATATTATTGTGAAGCCATCGTGTGTTAATCAAAACCATCATGATGTGTTAGTCAAAGCCATCGTGAAGAGATTTGTATCATAAGTTGATGAAGTAAGCCATCGTGGATTGATGCTATAAGCCTTTGATATGTTAATTACGAGCCATTGAGAAATAAGATGCCAGAGCCATCGTAAACTATCCCCTAAAGTCATCATGAAAAGGGGCACGAAAGTCATCATCAAACAAGCTATTAAACTATCCATCGTGAAGAATCTCTCAAAACCATCGTGGAAGATTTCTCATGGTCATCGAGGCCTGGGTAAATTGTTTGATAAAGCTACTGAAACTATGGTGAGTTAATTATTCAAGCATCAAGCCATCATTCAAGCTATCAAGCCATCATGAGATGACAATGCAAAGCCATAGCGAGTTGATTGTTAAAGCCATTGCAAGTGGGAGTTACAAGCCATCACATGGGGATTTTCACTCAAATGGCTTCTCGGTTCAATGTAATAAGTTTTAATGATAATCCTTCTGAAAAATTAGTTTCAAGGACAATTTACAGGAAAATGATAAATGAAGTTATCATTTTAAGTTATATAGAAAAAAATGATATATGAATCTATTATTTTTTGTATAACTTAAAATGATAAATGAATTTATCATTTTTCTGTAAATTGTCCTTGAAATGAATTATTCAGAAGTGTTGTCCTTAAAACATATTATTATGGAATAAGAAACCATTCAGTCTATCCACATATCGCATAACGGTGAAATGATAGTAATAGTCCATATAAAGAAGTATATTAATATGAAGGGAATTCTATGTAATAAAATTTCAAAGTGCTCCTATATAACCCTGCCACCTTTATTGGTAGCATGGCTAAGGTAGAAATCCATGTGAGTCACTATAGAATTGAGATGACAAGTGGCACCATCAAGACCTTCCATCTTGCCAAGTCACAGATTCACGTTAACTTCGATCAACCAATCCAAGCAAGCTATGTCACTCTCCAGCCTCTATAAATAGATACCTACATCTAACTAAGAAGGGGTTCCTCTATTCTTTCTCTCTCTTAACACAAATCATAATTTGTGGCTTGATATTTCTAAGCTCCTTTGAGAGCTTGAGACCACCTTTTATGGTCGATGAAGAAGAAGATGGCTTGAACTTTTAAACATAAGAACCTTTTGATATAAATTTGAAAATTCACTTCATGATTTTTGTATTAGAACAAAAGAGGATGACTTGTATTTCTTGCATATTAACCATTTAATAAAGAAAATTGCATATATTCTGAGTTTCATTTTAATTGTAAATGAAAGAAGAATGATTAGAAATTTGAACATTTTGTGCATTTTAGACATTTTTGGATTTATATTATGATATAATATTTCAAATTTTATTTGAATCAAAAACATTTAATGTTAGGCTAAAAGTTGGTTTAACAACATTTATAATATTTGAGTTAATTTTGAAGTTTCACTGCTTTGAGCTTCTTGAGAGCAGAATTAATTAAATCATGCTTATAGAGAAGGAGATATTCAAGTATGGCTATGATTATTTTTGGATATCATTTTTCAACATTTTGCCTTATTCGATATCAACTGTCTTCCGTGCCTCTCTTTCGTTTGTTGGCGTTTAAATAACTGTGTGTTTTGAATAGATAGGTATAGTGATACCATTTATGCATTTCTTTCTTATGATGTTTCTACAATAGGTGATCTGCCAATTGTTCTTATGCATTTAGATTACGTGGGTAATTCTACATTTTATCATATTTTTGCATCTACAATAAATATTATGGAAAGCTTCTTAAGGAATACTTTAGAGAAAAAAATTGAATGAATTAGCATGTATTTTGAATAATCAGAGTTCCTAAATACCAATATATGTTTGCTTTTTTATATAAGTTTTCTTGTATTTAATATGAATCATTTATGTAAGGATTTTGAACATCTTGATTTTTAATAGCATCATAGAATAAACTATTGGAAGATGAGTTTACTTGGTATACAAACGATTTTGTAAGGTATACTTTAGTTTTGGATGTTGACATTACATCACACTACTTGGAAAAATAAGAATAATGTTTAAACCTAGGTGATAGTATTTTGATGAATGCCGTATAATTATGCATGTCGTAATTATTTATTTGTCCAATGATCTATTATAACATCATATTTATCGAACATCTTATTTCTGTTTTAGAGGGGAGAACTTTGAAACTTCGGTGTTTGAAACTATATTTGGGTTAGTAAGTCATTGCCCGCAACAAATGCAAGACAGTTTGAATTCTTTTATCAAATAAAGAATCACTTCTGAAAGGATTAAATGCAGGAAGTTTTTGGTGGAAGTTCTTAGTTCAAGAAAGTTTTGTAGGGAAAGTGAATTAGTTTACCAAATTCATCTGTTAGATTATTACATTCATGTACAACGTAATTTGAATTAGTTCACCATTTTTTTTGCGAGCTCAAAGTATCCTTTGCTCATGCTTCTCGTTTGACTCGTTTTAGCTTCTTTCTAAAGCTAGCAACAAACCATTGTTTTTCAACATGTTAATATAATTGTTGTTCATTCAAACTCTATTTATCAACTACTTTGAAGCATTATAGTACTTTATCAACTCTATTTATTAACTACTTTAAACAATTATAGTTATTTATCAGCTACAGTTCATTCAAAGCTGATTTAATGATTAGTTGCTTACTATTTGACTCTACTTAATACATCCTTTTATGCCTTTGTTAATTTTTAAGTTATGTTGGAAATTAGTGCTATTTAACTCTATTATTCAAAATTGTGTAATAATGTTGAGAACAATTGCTTAATACCGAAATAAATCATATTTTTTTATTGTAATATAAATCAATACATACATTTAATTTGTATGAAAGAAGAAACATTAATTTCTCATACTTTACAAGGATTGTACTAGTACCCCTATTCTATTCCATTAAATAAATTATCCTTTATTTGGAGATACACTAATGCCTTTTCCATTTTAGTGGATGAGTTGTAGATGTATTGGATGATGTAGACAAAAAGCGCGATATCGGTTCTTTGAACTCTATCATGGATAAGGTAAGTCTTCTTAACTTCATTTCAAATGTAAAAGTTTGGATTTTAAAAATGTTTGTCATGTAGTTATATATTTACAAGTGAACTTATTGAGAAAAAAATAGCTATCTTGTTAGTCGGTGTATGTATATATATAAAGTAAAACAATATTTAAATGAGCAATCGATGCTACCTTACTGAGAGATACAAATCAACTGAATTCAAAATTCATACGTTGAATTTCTGAATTAAATCATTTTCATAGATTTAGAAGATTCAAAAGAGTGGATAACCGAAGCATAATCTATATTGTTCGGTTTCGTATAAAACGACAAGTTTGCACATTTTTACTTTTATGTCTATTATATTTCCTTTTGTTTTCTTATTTATTTGGCATAATGATTTTTTTTACAAATTCATCATGATTTACTTGTTACAATTGCATATAGATTTTTCTTCTCCTTGTAGTGACTACAATATTTGTACTTATGAAACTAGGTGAGTTTATCCTTTACTTTCAAAATTCTTAGAAGGTGAGTTTTCCGGTTCATGAGATTTTCTTTTGTCTTCCATTAAAGATGTGAATGAATTCAAGAGTAGAAGAGAAGGAAGTTTAGCCTTTACCTTTGCTTTAAGGTCAATTTAATGTCATTCGATCTTGATTTTAAATCTTATGTTATTTTTAGTATGTACTAATTGTTTATGTTAGTTTAAGCTTGAACTACAATGTTTTGTAACTATGTCATGACTTTATGAATGGTGTGAATACATGAATATTTTTGGCATTTTGAAATTTGAATCTTTTTTGTTATTTTTAGTAAATACGAATGAATATATTTTTCCTAGGAAAATATTTTGGTTTCAACTGTAGCAACGTTTATAATATTTTCTCGATGAAATTTTTTAATAACTAGGAAAATATTTGTAAAAGACACTACTGCAATGGGCAAAAATAGGAGTAAAATAGCCTGTAGCAATGGATGAAGATAGTTGTAATAAACATCTACTATAACGGCCGCTTTCAATTGTCGAAAATAATTTTAAAATGCATCTACTTTTTTTCAACTTTGCATATTATGACAGTTGCATGACCGTTGTTTAAGACCTATTACAATTGGTATTGCTAGTTGCGAAATGGATATTATGTTGTAGTGAATCGGTCTTACATTCATAGGTCCTTTTTGGTTTCATCTATGGATACCAGCATAGTGCGGTAATTATATTAACTAAAGTGATGTTAAAATAATATCATTTAGACTATGAAGGAAAGGCATACCAGAAGATATAAACTATTTAGTTTGTACATAAATAACACATATTAGAGTTCTGTCTGTATTTAATTTTGAAAACTGAAACAACAACATTTTCATTAGAAAATTTTGATTTTGATTTGATTGTTTTAAGATTAAAGAAAAACTGAATTTTTATCAACACTAAAGTTTATGAGTGTTTTGCCACCCAAAACATGCCTTGTGGTAGGAAGGCGTGTTTTGAGTTGCCTTAAGTCCAATGTTCGAATGCCGTTGATGATCTGTGAATAAATCTACGATCTTGCTTGATTGTTAGTAACGGCCGTTTGGGACTGTTAATCAAATTCATAGCTGTCCCAGGCTGATGATGATCGCATGGGATCGAGTGTCTGTTCGAGGGCCAAATGCAATCATTCGAAATCGAATGCCTATTCGAGGCATAATGTGATTGTCCAAATGGGACTCAAAATTACTAATGTCAGATTTCACATTTGAGTGAGTTTTGTAATCAAAATATTCAACTAATAAAATTAAGTCCAAGTACTAAAAGGAAAACAAAAACTAAACACTACAATACATCCCTCTTCGGGTGTGACGGTTCATCGTCATCTTAGAGCGTGCCTAGGGGCCGTTTTCCATTCCGTATATGTGTAAGTGACTTAGCCATTTTATTGTGGAGTTTATTACTTATTCTTTGTCATTCTGATTATTTGATGACAAGTTGATGCCGCAATCCAAGGCAGTTCTCATTCGATGTAGATGGTGGCTGCTCTTATTCCACAACCGCTGCTTGAGTTCTTACGGATTGTAACAACTGTTATTCCGGACATGTTCCTCAGTCTCATCCTTTAAGTGCCTGCAGTCATTTATACTATGCCCATCCAGCTCATGGAACGAACAGTGTTTTTCTAATTTCTTTTAATTGTTTGTAGGCTCTCTCCTCATTGGCCTTCGATAGGGGATCTGGCTCTTAGTATCCAGATATATCCATTCTAATGTCTCAATCAATTCCATGTAAGAGGTGAATCTCGGTTCCCTTCATGGTCGCTTCGTTCCGTCAGAGCCATCGTCTGCTTTCTGTTTTTCTTTATCCTTGTTTGAACCTTCCCCGGGCGGACGTCCACCTTTAACCACATAAACTTCCACTTCTTCCCTTCCCTCTCACAGAAACCTTTCTACTTCATGGTAAAATCCCCCAAGATCCATTGGTGGATCCCATTCCAATGATATCTTGAAATTCGAGTTATCCGCAATCCCTGACACTGCTGCCATCTAAACCATCGATGGATCCAGTCAATCCACCAAAATTACTGCCGCATTAAATGTGGTTAAGAAATCCCCGAGTGATTATCCTTTCCACTACTTCATCGATGTTAAAGTCATCACACTCTTAGGTCTTGTGATACGGACCTAAAATTGAATCATAAACCTTTCGATCAATTCTTTCCTTGTGCTAATAGAGCCACTTTCCAACTCCCTGAACCATAGTGCAGCTATATCCCAGTACATCCATGTGTTTCATATATCTCATCAGATGAACAGTGGGATTCGTTTTTTCATCATATGTCTCAAGCGTTGGTAGTTTGAACTCCGGTGGATTCCTAGCTTGCTTGATATTAGGAGCGAAGGGACTCCTATTTACATCTTCCAGATCCCTATTTACCAATCCTCCACTCATAGCCCATCTAATTATTCTGCCAAACTCTCGTTATCATTTAGTGGTAGTCTTCGATCATTACCTCCAACCTGCCCCCCGAGTCCATGGGGGAATCCAGATATCTGCTTTTCTAGACGAGCATACGCATTCTGATCAACGCCAAACTACACAACATCGCCCGGTATCCTGCTAGAGATCGATCCAATATGACCAGGGGCATGCCCCCAAATATCGATCGATCGGCACCGATCGTTCTGGAACGATCGGCCTCAATCGTTCTAAGTTGGTCAATGGCCGCTCCCGGCTGTTCCATTCCATCCTGCATCCTGTTATTTTCGTTTCCTTGGTCCTGATTCTGGTTTTCATCAGCTTCTGCTGCTCCATCTCCATGATCCATATTTACAGCATTTCTTTCTACTCCATTTCCTTGGTTTTGCACTCTGTCTTGTCCAATCCGTTGGAGTAGATTCTGCATCATCTCCTACATAGCATCCATCATCGTTACCATTTCATCTCTGGTGATGTAGATAGATGTCTAATTTGCTCCAGCTCCAAAAGAAGCATCCTGACTCCCTCCATGATGAATCCTATTCGCTAATGGTCTTCTTGCCGATTGCCTAGCCATTGCTTCCTAGATCAAAGTATCCAAGCTTCCAAATCCAAGTTCCTAGCTTACAAATCCATGGGTGCGAGTCCTTCTCAGTGAAAGGACTAAAATGTTTGCGCTAAAAATGGTCACAAACACCTAGCTATATGTGAAAGCATAAATTTTCAAAAACAACATCCAAATAGAAAGATAAGCACGTTGATCATAAAATAAATAACAAAAAAAGTAAAGGAACACATGATTTTTATAGTGGTTCGACAAACTCCTCACGTCCACTCCAATAATCTTTTATTTATACTGCAAGGTTACAAGCACAGTTGTTTTTTCCTTAGAAAATTAGTGAAGGAAGAGATAAGAAGTGATGAAGGAGAGCTAGTAAAAAAAGTACCTTGCAATGAACCAAGTCCGCTGTATTTATAGGTGAAGATTGTAACATCCCATATTTTTATAACATTATTTAGGATATTTATTTAGCTAAAATTAAATAAAATAATATGGAGATTAATGGATTGAGATTTGTTTTAGCTAAGGGTAGCCGTACAATGATAGTGTGTTAATTAATATAAAATAACCTAAACAAAGGTGTTAGGAAATGACAAGGGCAATATGGGAAATATGTGGAGCTTATACCCTAAACCCTTAGGAGATAGAATGCTCACGTTCATTCTCATTTTTATCAAACTAAAAATACTAACGCCGACCACCATTTTCACTCTCAAGAAGAAGATTAAAGCTAGGAATCAAGAGAAGGGAAACAATTAACTAAATCAACCTAAAATCTCACATCTATAATCTCAAAGCTGAGGTGAATAATTACTCTATCCCATATTCTTTTGGTTTTCGATTTTAAGACTAAGATTCGAAATGTTTTTGCAAGCAATTGCCATGTTTTGAGGATTAAAAGTTATATGTATGTTTGTTGGTGAATTATGCATGTTCATACTTGTTTTAAATGATATGTTTGATATGAAAACCCTAATTGATGACATCCTAATGCCTTGAAAATTTAAACATAGGTCGAAAATGATATTTTAGAGATGGGTTTCAATTTTCATAATTTTCCGAATTAAGGTGGATTTTATATTAATTTTATAGTAAAGGAAATTGTTTATTGGGTTATAAATTATTTTTGCCTAAAATAATTATTATTTGGGGTTGAATTTTTTATATGTTAGGCAACATATTAAAACAGATTTTCTTGGATTTTTCCAGATTTTTGCTAAGTGTTTTGATGAATATATAAAATTATTTAAGGTATGAGACTTAAATATTTTATATATTTAATTAAGGAGAATGGGAATTGTGTAAAATAAAATGATTATTAATTTTGAAAATATTGGCAGCACATTTTTGAAAAGAATTTGTTAACTAATGAGAATTTGACAAACAAAGGAAGGTTAGTTGAAAAGTTATCCTTTTTAAGTTAAAAACAAAGAAATCATACATTTAGTATGTTTCAGCCTATTATAGAAGTAAACCTTTCGACCCAGACCTTCCGACAAGGTGGAAAGGTTCTAAGCTTTCGACAAGCTCAAACCAATGCATATGGCATCAAGATATTTGGTACGTAATAAATTGGACAGAGTCAAAGAGTTCTTAGTCGAAAGATTGATAGCCAAAGAGGTTGGGGTATGTTTGTTTTATAAACCAAAAGCTTTCACCTGCTTTGCTTTCGAATTAGAGATTTTGACTTGGTTGCTTTCGACCAGGTCAAAATGTTTAAAAGTAAGGTTTTAAACCTTTCGACACAGTCGAAAGGTTGTTGCTGCAACTTTGTTTTGAAACCTTCTGTCATAGTCGAAAGGATACTGCCACTTAATATAAATGTTTTGTTTCAAACCTTCCGATAAAGTCGAAGGGTTTACTTTGATTGATTCGAAAGGTTTACTTGTTTTAAAAAAAAGCCGCTTCTGCATGCTTTCGAAAGGAAGCTTTCGACTTAGGTGATTTACCCTTGTTTTATAAATTGAACTATAACCCAAAGCTTTCGAAAGAGTTGTTTTAAAAGATGCTTTAAAGCTTTCGGAGCATAGCCTTCGACTTAGCCGAAAGGTTGCTTCCAATGGAGTCGAAAGGTTTTAAAAGAAGGTTTTCCACCTGTTTTAAATTGAACCCAGAAAAGTTTTCGATAGGTTGTGTTAAAGAAGAGTTAATGCTTTCGAAAGGATTTGTTTACGGAATGGTTAAAAGGGGACGAAAGCCATGCTTTCGATGTAGTCGAAAGGTAACCTTTCAAAGGGGTCGAAAGGTAGCTTCCGACTAGGTCGAAAGATTTAGTTTCTGAATAATTTCAGAAGGTTTTGAATGGAAGGATTTCCGAAGATTTTCTAAGGCAATGTTTCAAGCGTTTAAAAATAGGATTTCTAAGGTTTTATTGCTTTCGAAAGGTTTGAAGTTCAATGGGTTCGAAAGGTTGGAGATTCAATGGTATCGAAGGGTTTAGTTTCAATGGTTTCGAAAGGTTTTGATTTCTATGGGTTTTGAGTACCAATGGAAACAATAAATGAATATGACCTAAGTTAGGGATACTGATGGAAATAGGTTAATCATAGGGCTAACAGGATACAAATAGATTCATGGGGCTAGCATGAATCAAATGGCAAATTCAAATAGAATCATGAGGTTAACATGATACATATAGAATCATGGGGCTAACATGATATAAATAAACTCATGGGGAAAACATGAGACCATTAAATTCATGGGGCTAACATGAAATAAATAGATTCATGAGGCTAGCAGGAATCAAGTGGCAAAATGATTGGTTCATAGTCATCCTTGGAAAACTATGTGATGTGAGATGGATAGTCTACATCAACTTAAGCAAAATGAATGTGGAATAGGTAGTCCCTCTTTGATATAATTAAATCTAATTGGGGATGGGGAAATCCTAATTGTTTTCAAGTAAGCATATCACTATAATGTTTTAAAAATACATGTTTTAACCATTGTGGATGCAGGGGCATAGTATATGGTTTTATGAAAAGTTTTGCAAAAGATATTTTTGAAAAGGATGTTAGTGATGGGAAACCCGTTTCGCTAAGCGGCGTGTTCTCACTTAACGTGTTTAACCGGGATGTATAATATTATTCATACCAGGCTTTATGACTGACTCAAAATTTATGTTTTCCCCTAAAACTTTCGAGTGCTCAAAATTAATTTGAGTAGGCTGAGGGATTAAGTTCTTTTACAGGTTTTAGTAGGATGATGAATAAGGCTACCGTAGGCATGCAGGAGGCAAACAGATAGCTATTTAGGATTTGCAGTTCTTGTTATGTTTTGATGTATTTCCACTATGATTGTATTAGGTCTATTATGACCATATGACTCTGATCAACCAAGGGGGTATCTTTATATAACGCTCTTGGCGTAATTTGTAATAATTATATTTGATCTATGCTTGGGAACGATTTAGGATTGTGTTGTGAATGTGAAACAATTGGTTTTGAAATGTAATGAAGTAAAAATTTGTTTTGAAATCTTTGTTTTGTTTCATATTCAAGTGCTTTTGATATTATTGATACCATTAACATAGCCGTATTTAATCGCTGGAAGCTGATACTATAGATGACTGCAGCTTCTGTTGCACTTAGTTTTGGGCCTCTAGATAGGGGATGTTACAGCTTGGTATCAGAGCATGGTCTATGAAATACTTTTACTAAAAATGATTTTTGAAAACATAATCCTTAGAAATTAGAGTTAAGATCGAGGTATGGGATAACGTTATTGTAACGTACTTGTATTTGCTATATGTACAAGTATACACTATATCACTAGACTCCTATCTTAGTTAGGCTATTTATCTGTATCTCACGAGGTTTGAATGCAGATATGAAAGGAAGAAGAGGTAGAGTAAACCTTGGAGGAGATAGCACCGCTACTAATGGAAATGCCCGACTAAATGCTAGATGAGGTTCCAGTCAGGCTCAAACTGAAAATGTGGGTGCTGGGGTTCTTCAAGTGGATATGGGAACCTTTTATCAGTTGTTGGCAAACCTTTTGCTAGCAGGAGATGTTGGAAATATTGGTGGAGCAAATCATGTAATTAAAGCTGGATATAACTATGCTAAGTAATTGAGTAGAGACTATATCAGTTTGGGAGGAAAGCCGTTTGTTGGAATGGAAGATGTTGTTGAAGTGGAGAATTGGCCATTGAACTGTGAAAGAATTTATACGGATCTAGGCTTGAATGATGGGGAGAAGAGATGGCTAGCCTCAAGACAGTTGCAAGGGTTAGCACTTCATTGGTGGAATAGTGTGATGGCCGGAGTGCCAAAGGAAGAGTTGACTTAGGCTGACTTCAGGAGGAGGTTTGAGCAGAGGTTCTTGTCTGAGGTGGCCAAGTCGGCGTTAATGAGGAAGTTTATGGATCTTGTCCAAGGACAAATGTTTGTGATCGAGTATGCTTCTAGGTTTGATGAGCTATCTCGATATGGTTATGCTTTGGTTAACACGGAAGTCATAAGGAATGAGAGATTCATTAGAAGATTGAGGCCAGAGCTTGGCAGAATGACTATGACTCACATTCGAGATCCTTCTAATGTGGTAGTGGAAATGGCCATTCGCCATGATAAAATGCTTGCTATTTCGGCTAGGGAGAAGCCCATTGAATTCCATGGTCCTCAGGAGAAGAAGAGGAAGTTCTTCAAGAAGAAGAGCGCTCAGAGAGAAGGAGCCCCTAAGAAAGGGAAATCGGATATAGTTTGCTACAAGTGTGATAAGAAGGGTCACTATGCCAATGAGTGCCATTCGGGAGATGGAAAGTCGGTTATGGGGAAGTAGAATGTGCAATGCTATAATTGCAACCAGATGGGGCATTACAAGAACAAATGTCCTCAAGCCGCCAATGCAGGAAAAGGAAAGGTCTTTGCTTTGGAGTCATCATCCTCTAAACCAACTGCTGCTGAGAAAGGAAAGTCTGTGATGGAAGGTACGCTTTTGATTCATGGCATACCAGTTAGGGTATTCTTTGATACCAGAGCATCTCATTCTTTTATTTCTTGATGTTTGGTAGATAAGCTTAGCCTAGAACCCTCATATCTAGTTACTTTCTTAAGGGTTGCAAATCTGATAAGAGGGTATGCAATGCTTGGGATGTGTGTGACCATTTAGGGTTTGATTTGCTATGCCATACTTTTGAGTGCTGTTTGTATGTGTTGGACTTTGGGGGATTTGGGATTATCTTTGGGATGGATTGGTTAAGTAAATATGATGCTAGGATATTTTGCCATGATAGGAAAATATCACTTAGTCACCCGAATTGTAGTGATCAGATAGTTTATACCTAGAGAACCCTAGTTGTGGAATGAACGCTTTATTGGATATTATGGAGTTGGAGGATGAGTTGCATCGAGTCTTTGTAATTAGAGAATTCGCAGATGTGTTTGAGCCTGTAACTGGATTGCCACCAAAATGAGCCATTGAGTTTCAGATTGATTTAGTGTTTGGAACAGAACCGATGAGTAGACCACCAAGTAGAATGAATCCCACCGAGATGAGAGAGTT
The DNA here is from genome assembly GCA_030737815.1 of Allium fistulosum. NCBI lineage: Eukaryota > Viridiplantae > Streptophyta > Magnoliopsida > Asparagales > Amaryllidaceae > Allium > Allium fistulosum. Next base: position 201,989,026 of record CM060904.1, on the reverse strand, counting down.
GAAGGTGCAGTTGGCGGATTTAGAAGGCAAGAGTTTTATCCGACCAAGTAGTTCGCCATGGGGAGCTGCCGTTGTATTTACTAAGAAGTAGGATGGATTATTGAGGCTATGTATCGATTATCGTAAGTTGCATGAGAAGACGATAAAGAACCGATATCCATTGTCGAAAATTGATGATTTGTTCAATCGGTTAAGTGGAGCCAAGGTATTCTCTCAACTGGATTCGGCGATGTGATTTCATCAGCTTAGAGTGGCAGAGGATAACATTCCTTTGATGGCGTTTAGGACAAGATATGGATCGTACAAATGGTTGGTTATGCCATTCGGACTGACTAATGTGCCGGCATTCTTTGTTGATCTGATGAATAGGATTTTCCAAGAGCACTTAGATAGATTTTTGTTGGTCTTCATATATGACGTTTTGGTATAATCTAAGGATGAGAAGGAGCATGAAGGTCATCTTAGAGTTGTGCATGAAACGTTGAGGGAGCATCAGTTGAAGGCTATGTTTTCCAAGTGTCATTTTTGGAAGAAGGAAGTGAAGTTCATTAATCATGTTGTCTCAGAGAAAGGGTTGTCTATAGATCCAACTAAGATTGAGGTGGTGAATAATTGGAAAAGACCCAAGACGATGACCGAGATTAAGAGCTTTCTTGGATTGGTTGGATATTATTGACGATTTATCAAGGATTTTTCATGGATAGCTACACCGATGACCAAGCTTACACGAAACAGTGTGAAGTTCGTATGGACTGATAAGTGTGAGGAAGCATTCCAGAGCTTGAAACACTTATTGACCCATGCGCCGGTGTTAGTGGTTCTAGAGGGGAATCAAGATTTGGTTGTTTATACTGATGCGTGTGGAACTGGATTGGGAGCTGTGTTGATGCAAAGAGGTAAAGTGATTGCTTATGCTTCTGGCCAACTCAGACCATATGAAGTTAGGTATCCAACGCATGACTTGGAGTTAGCTGCCGTCATATTTGCTTTGAAGGTGTGGAGGCATTATCTTTTGGGAGAGCGATTGAGCTTTATACTGATCATAAGTCGTTGAAGTACTTGTTCTCTCAAGAGGAGCTAAACGTGAGACAGCAGAGATGGTTGGAGTTTATTGCTGCTTATGATTTTGGAAATTGAGTAAACGCCCGGAAAAGGAAATAGGGTGGCAGATGCACTCAGCCGGAAACATCAAAATGCAGTATTGGCTCTGATTGCTGAGTGGGAAGATTTGGAAGCATTATCATCTTGTAGTGTGCAGTTTAGATCCGAGGAAGGTTCTAATACCGGAAGTGTTGTATTGTGTTGTTTAGAAGTTAGATCGGTAATGATTGAGAAGATAACTTCTAAGCAAGAGGAGGATCCAATTTTGGCTGAATGGATCAAAGGGTTGAGGGAAGGAATGGAGAGCGATGACCTAAAGGATTTCAGTCTTGACAAAAATGGGTGGTTGAGGAAGTGAGGAAGGTTGTGTGTTCCGAATGTAGAAAACACGAGGAAGGAAGTTTTGGATGAGTGCCATCGTTCAAAGTTCACTATCCATCCAGGAGGAACGAAGACGTATTGGGATATGAAGAGAAGTTTCTTCTGGAAAGGTATGAAATGGTAAATTGGTTTGTGTGTTAGGCGGTGCTAGAATTGCCAACAGGCAAAGGCTGAACACCAGAAACCAAGCAGAATGCTTCAACCGTTGAAAGTTCCGTTGTTGAAGTGGGATTCTATCTTTATGGATTTTATTGATGGGTTGCCAAGATCTAATAAAGGGAATGAAAGTATATGGGTCATAGTGGATAGATTGACCAAGAGTGCTCATTCCATTCCCATCAGGTCAAAAAGGACGGCACCTAGTCTAGCAAAGTTGTTTATGAAGAATGTAGTTAGACTGCACGGGATTCCTAGTAGTATTGTCAACGATAGAGATTCTTTGTTTACTAGTGAGTTCTGGAAAAGTCTACAGGAAGCTTTAGGAACCAAGCTCAACATGAGTACCGCTTACCATCCGCATACTGATGGGCAAACAGAAAGAGTTAACAAAATCTTGGAAGATTTGTTAAGAGCTTATGTATTGGATTTCGGGAGATCATGGGTGGACCATCTTCATCTAGTCGAGTTCTCGTATAACAATAGTTACCAGACTAGTATTGGGATGGCACTGTTTGAAGCTTTGTATGGAAGACTATGCAATTCTCCCGTATGTTGGTTAGAGACCGGGGATAGGTCGGTTCTTGGTCCGGATTTGGTGAAGGAAGCTGCGGAGAAGATTGAATTAATCCGAGTTAGGATGAAGGCAGCTCAATCTAGGCAGAAAAGTTATGTTGATAGAAGAAGGAAAGATTTGGAATTTTCTATCGAAGACTATGTGTTTATTAAGGTTTCACCGATGAAGGGTGTGATTAGATTTGGGAAATCGGGAAAATTAGTGCATAGTTTCATTGGTCCATTTTGTATTGTAGAGAGGAACGAGAAACTTGCTTATAGAGTAGAGTTACCGAGTAGTTTGGTTGGAGTCCATGATGTTTTCTATGTTTCTCATCTTAGGAAATGTGTTAAAGACCCGAAGACTACTATAACACCTACAGTTTTAGAAGATTTAGTAGTAGAACCGGATTTGACCATAGTTAGAAAGCCTATTCATATTGTGGCTAGAGATGAGAAGAAGTTGAGGAACAAGACAGTCAAGTTAGTAAAGGTTCAATGAAGTGACGATGCTAGAGACTGTACTTGGGAAACGAAGAGCAGGATTAGAGATACTTATCCTAAGTTGTTTGATGGTATGTTTTACCTTTGATTATTTCGCTATGTACCTTATCGTAATTTCAAGGACGAAATTCTTTAAGGTGGGGAGTCTATAACACCCCATATTTTTATAACATTATTTGGGATATTTAATTAGCTAAAATTAAATAAAATAATGTGGAGATTAATGGATTGAGATTTGTTTTAGCTAAGGGTAACTGTGCCATGATAGTGTGTTAATTAATATAAAATAGCCTAAATAAAGATGTTAGGAAATGACAAGGGCAATATAGGAAATATATGGAGCTTATACCCTAAACCCTTAGGAGATAGAAAGCTCACATTCACTCTCATTTTTATCTAACTAAAAATACTAAGGCCGGCCACCATTTTCGCTCTAAAAAAAGATTAAAGATAGGATTCAAGAGAAGGGAAACAATCAACTAAATCAACGTCAAATCTCACAACTATAATCTCAAAGCTAAGGTGAATAATTGCTGCATCCCATATTCTATTGGTTTTCGGTTTTAAGACTAAGGTCCGAAATGTTTTTGCAAGTAATTGCCATGTTTTGAGGATTAAAAGGTATATGTATGTTTGTTTGTGAATTATGCATGTTCATTCTTGTTTTAAATGATATGTTTGATATGAAAACCCTAATTGATGACATCCAAATGCCTTGATAATTTAAATATAGGTCGGAAATGATAATTTAGAGATGAGTTTCAATTTTCATAATTTTCTGAATTAAGGTGGATTTTATATTAATTTTCTAGTGAAGGAAGTTGTTTATTGGGTTATAAATTATTTTCGGCTAAAATAATTATTATTTGGGGTTGAAATTTTTATATGTTAGGCAACATATTAAAACAGATTTTCAGGGATTTTTCCAGATTTTTGCTAAGTGTTTGGATGAATATATAAAATTATTTAAGATATGGGACTTAAATGTTTTATATATTTAATTAAGGAGAAAGGGCATTTTTTAAAATAAAATGATTATTGATTTTGAAAATAGTGGCAGCACATTTCTGAAAAGAATTTGTTAACCAATGGGAATTTGAAAAATAAAGGCATGTTAGTTGAAAAGTTATCCTTTTCAAGTTAAAAACAAAGAAATCATACTTTTAGCATGTTTCAGCCTATTAAAGTAGTAAAGCTTCCGACCCAGACCTTCCAACAAGGTCGAAAGGTTCTAAGCTTTCGACAAGGTCAAACCAATGCATATGGTATCGATACTTGGTACGTAATGAATGGGACAGAGTCAAAAGGTTCTTGGTCGAAAGGTTGATGGCCAAAGAGGTTGGGGTATGTTTGTTTTATAAACCAAAAGCTTTCACTTGCTTTACTTTCGAATTAGAGATTTCGACTTGGTTGCCTTTGACCAGGTCAAAATGTTTAAAAGAAAGGATTTAAACCTCTCGACACAGTCGAAAGGTTACTACTGCTACTTTGTTTTGAAACCTTCCGTCATAGTCGAAAGGTTACTGCCGCTTTATATAAATGTTTTGTTTTGAACCTTCCGACAAAGTTGAAGGGTTTACTTTGATTGAATTCGAAAGGTTTACTTGTTTTAAAAACTAGCCGCTTCTCCATACTTTCGAAAGGAAGCTTTCGACTTAGGTGATTTACCCTTGTTTTATAAATTGAACTATAACCCAAAGCTTTCGAAAGAGTTGTTTTAAAAGATATTTTAAAGCTTTCGTAGCAAAGCTTTCGACTGAGCCGAAAGGTTTCTTCCAATGGAGTCGAAAGGTTTTATAAGAAGGTTTTCCACCTGTTTTAAATTGAACCCAGAAAAGTTTTCGAAAGGTTGTGTTAAAGAAGAGTTAACGCTTTCAAAAGGATTTGTTTACAGAATGGTTAAAAGGGGTCGAAAGCCATGCTTTCGAAAGGGTCGAAAGGTAACCTTTCGAGGTCGAAAGGTAGCTTCTGACTAGATCGAAAGGTTTAGTTTCTGAATGATATCGGAAGGTTTTAAATGGAAGGATTTTCGAAGATTTTCTAAGGTAATGTTTCAAGTCGTTTTAAAATAGGATTTCTATGGTTTTATTGCTTTCGAAAGGTTTGAAGTTCAATTGGTTTGAAAGGTTTGAGGTTCAATGGTTTCGAAGGGTTGAGTTTCAATGGTTTCGAAAGGTTTTGATTTCTAAGGGTTTGGAGGGTACCAATGGAAACAATAAATGAATATGACCTAAGTTAGGGATACTGATGGAAATAAGTTAATTATAGGGCTAACATGATACAAATAGATTCATGGGGCTAACATGAGTCAAATGGCAAATTCAAATAGAATCATAGGGTTAACATGATACAAATAGAATCATGGGGCTAACATGATATAAATAAACTCATGGGGCAAACATGAGACCATTAAATTCACGGGGCTAACATGATATAATTAGATTCATGGGGCTAGCATGAATCAAGTGGAAAAATGATGGGTTCATGGTCATCCTAGGAAAACTATGTGATGTGAGATGGATAGTCTACATCAACTTAAGCAAAATGAATGTGGAATAGGTAGTCCCTCTTTGATATAATTAAATCTAATTGGGGATGGGAAAACCCTAATTGTTTTTAAGTATGCATATCACCATAATGTTTTATAAATACATGTTTTAACCATTATGGATGCAGGAGCACGGTATATGGTTTTATGAAAGGTTTTGCAAAAGATACGTTTTAAAAGGATGTTAGTGAGGGGAAACCCGTTCCGCTAAGCGGCGTGTTCTCATTTAACATGTTTTACCTGGATGTATAGTATTATTCATACCAGACTTTACGTCTGACTCAAAGTTTATGTTTTCCCCTTAAAATATCGGGTGCTCAAAATTAATTTGAGCAGGCTGAGGGATTAAGGTCTTTTCAGGTTTAGTAGGATGACAAATAAGGCTACTGGAGGCATGCAGGAGGCAAACGGATAGCTATTTAGGATTTGCGGTTCTTGTTATGTTTTGATGTATTTCCATTGTGATTGTATTAGGTCTATTATGACCATATGACTCTAATCAACCAAGGGGGTATTTTCATATATGCCTGGGAACGATTTGGATTATGTGTTGTGAATGTGAAACAATTGGTTTTGAAATGTAATGAAGTAAAAGTTTGTTTTAAAATCTGTGTTTTGTTTTATATTCAAGTACTTCTAATATTATGGATACCGTTAACATAGCCGTATTTAGTCGCCGAAAGCTAATACTACATATGACTGCAGCATCTATAGCGCTTAGTTTTGGGCCTCTAGATAGAGGATGCTACAAAGACATGCATGAATCATGATGAAATTTTGGCAGAAGAACCTCCAAGCCCATATGACCTAACTCACAAAATTTGGGATTGATCGGACAGAAATAATAATTTAGCCAATCATTCCATACTAACTCCAATGGGGCTGCGATCTTTTGTATGGGGTCCCCCATGCCCCTAGTCGATGCTCCTAATGTTTCATGCCACTCCGATTTACCGTTTGTGAGATATCGATCGATCTTTGCTATTTTGACTAGAAATTGGATCATAGGAGATCATTCCATGCTTTATCCTTTTAAGCTGCAATCGATCATGTGGCTCCCCATGATGTTAGCTACTCCAAATTCGTGCAATTTTGGCATATCGTTTCTGAGAAATCGCGTTTCCGAAAAACTATGGATCGTTATGCTGATTTGTACTACCTTTCCAATAACGATCGGCCTAATTTCCAAGATTTCATCTTTTTGAGCTTTGATCGATCTTGGGGATTCCTCATGATGTTAGCTACTTGCTCTCCAAATTTCGTGCAATTTCGATGTACCGTTTGTGAGACATTGCATTTTCCGTAAAACTATGGATCCTGATTTGTACGATCGTTCCAATAACGATCGGCCTAATTTCCAAGATTTCATCTTTTTAAGTTGCGATCGATCACGGGGATTCCCTATGATGTTAGCTACTTGCTCTCCAAATTTCGTGCAATTCTGACATACCGTTTGTGAGATATCGTGTTTTCCGTAAAACTATGGATCATTATGCTGATTTGTATGATCGTTCCAATAACGATCAGCCTAATTTCCATGATTTCATCCTTTCAAACTACAATCAACCATGGGCATGATCCATGATGTAAGATACTTGCTTTCCAAATTTCGTGCAATTCAAACGTACCATCTATGAGATATCGCTTTTTCGGTAAAACTATGGATCGTTATGCTGATTTGTACAATCGTTCTAATAACGATCGGCCTAATTTCCAAGATTTCATCTTTTTGAGTTGCAATCGATCATGGGGATGCTCCACTCTTCAATATAGTGATGACCTGAAAGTTTCAAGTGCATAGACTTTGTATATTTTGTGATATTGATCGATCTTCATCAATTTACGTTGTTTTATGGATCGTTCCTGATTGATCCATACAAATTCTTCCTTTGCCCGTAGTTCAAATATACGAACTCCGATTAACTTGAAATTTGAAATGTGACATCACGGGGCTTTTCTTGTCACTTGATATTGATCGCACCTTGATTGGGACCCAGTCCGAATCCGCCCAACTATTGTCCATTATTCCTAATATAGTCGATTTTCAAGCCTGATAATCGTCTCTCCTAGATTCCTGCCTTGATGATCACAAAAGCCATTTAGCCAACTTTTATGATATACTGCCTGGTCAAAAGGTGGTATAACAATAAGAAAATAGTACCTCTCGGCTTTCACCAAATGCACACCATTGAAGCCAAGTCAATGCATATGTGAACTTGCATAGCTACCATCTTATCGGTATCTAACATCATTAACGTAGTACCAAGAGGTGTTGTAGATTCCCATGCATATTGAGAAGCAGCATATTTTGCATTTTCACCAAAAACCACACCTATAAACATCATTCCAATCCAATTTTCTTATTTTAAACCATAAATATGTGAATAAATAAATAATCAGATTCTCACGCATCTGAACTAAATTTTGTAATGCAAGAGCTGACTTTGGATAAGATGTATAAAACCTATCTATGGAAATGAGACCAGGGGTTGAGGAGGTGGTATATCAAGAACCATTGTGACAGCTTCTAAGGTTATGTGCTTCCCATCTAGTCCTACTTCAACAAGGCATGTCTAGATAAACTATTGTAATATTATTGCAGCCAAGGAGACCAAGGGAAATAATTTTTGATGCTTCAGAGACACGTGTATAGTATAAAGAAATAAATTGCAGCAGTCATAATAATTTAAAATATACTCATCAATCAAAATAATTTATGGATCTTAAATACCTCTCCACTGAAGGAATTAAGGCAAAAACACCAAATGATTCTTGGGAAATCACCTCCTTGAATCAATCTCTTAGTGTTCTATAGAAATAAAATAAGTTAATATGTTATGATTTACAGCTAGTTAAACTAAATATATCACTAGAAGTTACTTAAAAGTCGTATTTTCTTTATTTACACTAGTAAAAATCAATTTATATATGATAGTTAGACTACCAAAGTTATGTTCAATTTTAATTTACGCTTAATTAGCGAACTCTATTGCATTGTTTGTATACTTGTATTAAATGTTTTAATAACTAAACTTTTTATTATTTGTTTAGAATGTTCATTTATCGTAGACTACATAGGTTTGGGTCAATAAATGGCTGGGAAAATAGTATAAAATCATCAAATATCAGTTCTAATTTTACATAACTTGATATACTCCTCAGCATAATTGTGTGTTTGGAGATTTTGTTTCCAGGCACTAAACAATTCAGGTTTGTAGAAATAAAAATGGAACTATAAGTTAAAATATCAAGTTTATACACACACACACACACACATATTATCAATATTTAAAGGAAAAATATAGATAAAAGATAATTTTTCCATGAACATACTAAGTTATTTGGTTACTCAGAAGTATATATGTAGAAGAGTGAATATTTAAGAAACAACTAAAGATATTCAGATATAGAAAATTAACCAATGATTATGTAGTATTATACCTAAAAGGAAAGGGATATATCAAAGATCTAGCAGTAATTCTCAACCTTTGCAAAATCTTCATATGCTTGATCACGAAGTAACAAAATCTAGCCAAACAAGGAAAATTTTAATCATTTCACAATATGGTTAATCAAATAAACATCCAACTCTACAATCAAGGTCACTAAGGTTCTTTAAATAATAGGGGACTGTCTATCACTCGGTAGCCAAATTGATGTCCAGAAAAAACTAGAAATTTTCAAAAAAAATAGAACAAAAGATTATAGTAAATAGTTGAATTTACTGAATGTGGAATAAATTAATCATATTATCCATCATCATTATATAATAGAAGTTATAGATTCATTTTTTTTCATATTCTTACATATATATTATTATTTCTGAAATGTAACATGGATAAAGATGAATAGTCAATTTAAAATAATAATTTCCATATAAGCTCAAGCACTGATAAAGCAAAACACCATATTAAGATGGAGTTTTGTGATGAATAATTGGTGTTTTAAGTTTTGAAGCATTGTTTGTTTAGCTAAAACAATTTAATTTTAGGGTGGGAATGCTGCTAGCTAAAACAATTAGAAATAATAATAAGAAATAGTATAATAATAGGTATAACATTCTCTACCATTGTTTTCTTTTTACTCTTCTCCTTGGCACCTCTCTTACTCTCCACAACCTTCACCTTTACCAACTTGTGCACCAACCCAATATGGGCCAATATCCTCTTCAATCCCAATAGTCCTCCATTGTCCTCAATGGGCTTTCTACTCAACTTGGGCAAGACAAGTGTGACCCAAGACCATTCTACTTGGGCTGACCACATATGGGCTTACATTAGTTGCACCCTACAAGCACAATCATACCGTTTGAAACAAAAACAATGACAATTGATAAACGTAGATAATAATTAAATCCAAAAAGTGTAATATAATGGAATGTAACTTGAGAAGTTAAAACATGTATGCACCCAAGACACAAACTTATTTTTCATGGAATAAATAACTTACCACCCACTTCATATTAGTGTCATATGGAATGGTAGCTTGGAGTACCTCCAAGCGAGGAATAGATTGAATACTGCACCGGTCATTGAATAAAATCATTTCTAGTGTTATGGAAGTTGTACCTCTTATTTTATCCATTATTTCAACATCTTGTTTTGTATAACCACCAACCAATTTAGCAACGATGTTCGTATCGAACATAGGACAACTGGTCTGTTGTATCTGCATCTTATTTACAAAGTATGTATGTGCATCTCTCAAGTCCATCTATTGCAGCTTCATTGACCCAAAAATTTAATAAATAAAAATATAAATACATGATATTGATGATTGAATAATGTATGAAATGAGAAAATGGCGTGCTTTGAGTTTCACTATATGAATTTAGTATTTAAAATTTCATAACTATATGATCATAATGGTGGTGATGATATGACTTATGAAAAGCAATATGTAAAAATATATTTGACAAGATTTGATCAACAAACCTTAAAGTTAAGAAGAAATTTGATCCTAAACTTCTTAATACCTTCCATATGATATGAAGAAATGAAGAAACGCATGAGAGATTAACTAAAACTGGATGTAAAATAAAAAATAAATGCTATTTTGTATGTACAATATTTCTAGTAAAGTTGATAAATCATCAATCATGTCACACTTGAAATTACTCTTAACATAGTTGCCAACAGATTATGGTTATCTCCATTAGTGGTTCAACAACAATGTCAGTTCTTCTTTCTCTTTTAGTATCATATTCTAGTTCGTACAAAATATATTCACATCGACGGTGATAGTAGGAAACAATAAAATATGAAAGTCTACCCGAAAACAATAGTAGGTAATATATAATCATAACTAGTGGATCCATATAAGGCAATCAAGCATTATATTGAAAAAGAAAGAAAAATACTTATTAATTGTTCCATACTTAAATCATAGCCTAATTTAGATAAAAAAACTAATCAACCACAATCATTATAATAAAGTTATTTACATCATATCTTATCTATGGTAAATGACTACGATGGCACGATAACAAGATGGTTAGCTAGAAAACATAATTTTGGCGACATTTAATCAATAAGCAAAACATAATTTTGGCATCACATCCGTAATCCTTATATCCAAATATCTAAAGTAAAATTTGTCCACTTATTACTATGTAAATAGAAAATTGTCTTAATAACTTATATGGACCAAAGAAATTGAGCCCCATCTCAGCATCCTATTGGGTTCAAGATACATGACAAAGTCACATCCATTGTATAAAAACTCCTTAATCTATAACTTAGCTAAGTTTCCATATACAATCAATATTTGATTCATAAATTTACAAAATAGATTAGCCTAAGATGGAAAATAGTCTTAATTCATATCCATATTATAATGACAGGTCTAAAATATTTCGTCGATGAATGAACTTCACAACATTCATTAGTTATGGGTTAGCTAAATATCTATCCCTCAAACTTCATAAACTGCATTCAGTAGGTGCTAGGGATGATACTGCTGAAATATATAAATCAATATTTGTATAAACAAAATCTACCAACATAGGAAAAAATTGTCTACTACAACCCAGATTAATGTAAGGTAGAACAATTAACATGAAAAGGTATTAATAAATAACTTTACTAATAGAGTATTTAAAATACTAACCAGAATAGCAACATCAGAATAAAATGAATCAAAATTAAAGGTAGAAATAGGGAGAAAACTTCATTTTGAAGAAAATTGAAGATATAATCATTGTAGATTGAAAAAATTAAGGTGGAGAAGAGAATAGGGTTTTCGATTGTTGTGTGGAGGCAATATGCAAGAAATTAGAAAAAAAATCTAATCATAACCGAAGGTAAAAATGAAGTGTTACTCGGATATTGGAATCAAACAAAGAGATAATCGAAGAAAATTGGTCGAAATTGAGATAGAAAAGCGGATTAAGTTTTCATTTGTATTTTGGAAGGGACATGGAAGAAGCCAGATAACGAAAGATTGGGGGTAAAGATAAAAACTATCTCGCCTAATAACCAATTATATGTGTAAATTTTGGACAAGGTTTAATTGATCAATTCATTAGATTGCAAAGGACTAATACAACGACTATAATTGAAATGAAATCTATTTATGTGCTAAAAAGTTAGTTTCTTATAGTGAATCCTCTACTCCATATACACCTTCAGAAATAAGTAATTGCCAATATCAGCATACGGATAATTGAATAAGTATCGATAAAGTAAACATTGTTATAAGATAGGACTAAGTTAAAGGTGTTAAAGAAGTTACAATTTTCAATGCTACAATCGACAAAGCACTACAAGAAGAAACTATAACCCTTTCAACCTCAAGCTAGATGTCGGACTCACAAATGAAAACAAGTTAACTATTTTACCAAATAACAGAGGCCAAGACATTATCCACCAAAAAGTTTTGGGATTTATGGACAACAACAGCCACAAATAAATTGATCAAGGATACCCCAAAAAGAACACTTTGGTCAGAAATTTGAGTAATGTAACTATTCCTAACCCGTCGTCATGCAAAAACCAGAAAAAAGGAGCCACTATACGTACGGTTCTTTCGTTAACATAAGAATTTGAAGTAATTCTATTAAACAATGTAAGGGTTCCACCATATCAGGAAAGAACATATGCTTGAGAACCAAAGTAATAACTTACAAAGAAGTCTTTTGGTTTAGCCAAAACCATATTGTGAGCCATGGAATATCAACCAGAAAAATATAAGTATCTCGGTCCAAGAAAATTTACAAAGAGAATGGTTTAGAATTCAAAGGATAAAAGATCAGAGTTGAAAGAAAGGCAAGTAATTTTCAGGATCGACATCGGAAATAATCGCTACTACTAAACTACTGTTAGCCAAGTAGGCTTAATAAAGATGCAATATCATGGACATGAGATTCCAATAATTTTAAAAAAAGAGATAATGGATTTTAAAGGAATCATTCTAACAAATAAACCCACGGACTGAGATGCGATATGTTAGACTTAGCTCCTAACTTGATGAGGTTAGCAAGATTGGTTAAGCGGAGGCACGTCTCATATCCGAAAGAGGTCAATTAAGCCTTTGATCCCACTGCAAGGCCTGACCCAAGCAACCATCCAAAGAGTGATGATCAATTAAACCTGTGATCCCATCATCTGGCCTGATCAAAGCACCCATCCAAGGAAGATGGAAGAGAAGCCTTTGGTTCTACCATAAGGCCTGGCCAAAGCAACCATCTAAAGATTGGGGTCAATTAAGACTTTAATCCTACCATTGGGCCTGGTCAAAGCTTCTATCCGAGGGAGATGGATGAGAAGCCTTTGGTCCCACCATAAGTCCTAGCTAAAGTAACCATCCAAAGAGTGATGGTCAATTAAGGCTTTGATCCCGCCGCAAAGCCTGTTCAAAGCACCCATCCATTGGATATGGATGAGAAGCCTTTGGTCTCACCGTAAGGCTTGGCTAAAGCAACCATCCAAAGGGTGATGATTAATTAAGCCTTTGATCCCGCCGCTGGGCCTGGTTAAAGCACCCATCCAAAGGAGATGGATGAGAAGCCTTTGGTCCTGCCGCAAGGCCTGGCTAAAGCAACTATCCAAAGAGTGATGGTCAATTAAGCCTTTGATCCCATCGTCAGGACTAGTCAAAGCACACATCCAAGGGAGATGGTCAATGAAAAGTTTAATGATCAAGTAAGATCTATGAAAACAACCATCCAGAGAAGGATGATCGACTGAAATCCTTATTCGATGAATGACCAAACTTAGAATAAATAAAGGACAAAATGCTTTCCCTCAAAACTACAGGAATTTCTACCTTACTGTAACGTAAATTTGTTCTGATAAAAATTACTTTCAAGAGGTTAAAGAGGATCTCCTTACTTTCAAAATTTTATTTTTTTTCAAAAATCACACTTTAATAAGTATGTATATATATTTGGTCTTTGCACGGAATGGTTCCCAAATAAAGTTATGAAATCTTCTATATTACTAAGGATGTTTTTAAGTAAGACTTCAGGAAACTCATTATCGTAAAGAAATTTTCAGTGAGAACAATCATTGCAAATAAAAATATTTCAAAGGATTAAAAAAGTCTGTATGTTTTGGGAAATTTTTATGGAAAATCAAGTTGTTAGAGAATAAAGGTTATCATAAGATGAAGAAGCACAAGCATAGATTATGAGGAATATGGCAAAAAATAATGGCAACTCGAGAAGGAAAGAAACAATGCGAGAGTATAATTTTACTTAAGCTAAAGCATAAGAAAATTTCTTATGCGGGAAGGAGGCAAGTGTAACACCCAAAATTCCAAGAACGGATTGATAAATACAAGAGTCTTCATACGGTAATGATGAAAGCCCTTATGAACTAATGAAGAAGGCCTTACAAAAGCCATCGTGTGATAGCTTTGAACATGCTGAAGCCATCATGAAGCATTTTTGTGCAGGTATCGTGATAGAAAAGGTAAAAGCCATCTTCAAGTCATCATGGTATGAAAGATTGAGGCCATCGTGAAATATTCTTCTGAAGCCATCGTATGTTAATCAAAGCCGCCATGATGTGTTAATAAAAGCCATTATGAGGAGATTCATATCATAAGTTGGTGCAGTAAGCCATCAGAGATTGATGTTATAAGCCTTCACATATGTTAATTACAAACCATCGAGAGGTAAGATGCCATAGCCATTGTAAACTATGCCCTAAAGTCATCATGAAAAGAGACATGGAAGTCATCATAAAACAAGCTATTAGAATAGCCATCGTGGAGAATCTCTCAAAGCCACCGTGGAAGGTTCCACATGACCATCGTGATGAATTCCTTAAGGCTTTGGTAAAATGTTCATTAAAGCAACCAAAACTGTCATGAGTTAATTATTCAATTTATCAAGCCATCATTTAAGCTATTAAGCCATCGTGAGATGACAATTCAAAGCTGTATTGAGTTGATTATTTGAGTCATTGCAAGTGGGAGTTATAAGCCATCACATAATGGTGAAATGCTAACAGTAGCCCATATAATGAAGTAGTATATTAATATGAAGAGAATCCTATGTAATATAGCTTCAAAGAACTCTTATATAATCATGCTACCTTTGTTGGTACCATAGGAAAGATAGTGATCTACATGAATCACTATAACGACCCGTATTCTACGTATTGGAGGATCGTAGAATATTTATACTATTTTCATATGAGGTCGTATGATTCTGAGAATCTTGTATGGCCTATAACTTTTGATAGGAGCTTAATTAGGGTCCGAAACCACTTCCATTAGATTGTGATGATGATTTCCCTTTCCATAGAGTAGTCATAATAGTAAAATGGACTTACCATCAAGGAAATATGGTAGTTTCAAAGTTCCACTCTATTTTAGACAGCTTAGTGGGTAGTTAGTAAGTTAATGGATATGCCCGAAGCCCGTTTCAGGATTATCATGGGGTTAAGGCTGGTGAGACTCCATTCTATCATATCACACTTCCCAAAAATAGAGAGAATCCCCTATTAACAAACCTCTTATTCTAAAAGTTATCCAAACCCTTACTTTAATTAGCCTAAACTTGCAATTAGAAGGAGAATAGCAAGATTAGCAGTTGGATTGAATATTTTCTGTTGAAGACCACGTTAGAGCTAATATTCATACTTGGATTTTTTGACATTTGGAGTTGCTTGAGATTGTTTAGGATTTAGATGAGTGGTTTTAAGCCTCTACTTACTATTAAGTCCCTATTAGACATTTAATGATGTTTTTAAATGATTTTCAAACTCTAAGTCATGTATTAAACTTTTAAACAACATATATGAATTTCAAGTAATTTGAATAAGTTTTGAAAATTCATGTTCTTATGGATACTATGTGTTCTTATAGATACTACCCTTAGATTTTAGGACTCATATTGATGTATTTGCTTGCATGCTTGTTACTTTAGATTATATTGACGATTGATTGATTTTTGTGATGCTTGAATGGTTGAAAACGTTGAATGAATGACGACTTAGTTTTAGGAACAACTCAAAGATCGACATTATGGATTTGTACCGATCCATGAGTTGTGCCCCAAACTTGATGTGATCGATATGGGATGACAATGAAGGCTCCATGATGCTATATTCTAAGTTTCGGATCGTTTTGAGTTTGTATGCTTGAGATTTGGTCGTTTGAAGATGGATCGGTGGTGATTTCTGAGCTTAGGGATCGATGGACACTTGATTTGGCTTGCGAACGATAAGGATGGTTTGCCACATGCTTTGGGGATAATGTTTGGGTTCAAAAACGACTAGTGGATGGATCACTTAGGCGTGTGTAGGGATCGCGTGAAGAAACAGGGGAAAAGATAAGTCAGGGATCGGTGGAGTATGTTTGAGCTTGGAGCAAGAGATCGGAAAGAGAACGCTGGTTTGGAGCAAAGGGGGTGGGTAATGGAGATGGGGCTAAAATTGTGAAATTTTGGCTAAGTATGGGATCTGTCCCTATGGATCGGTACTGATCCATGAGTATTGACCCATTTGACATGCGAACCAAGTAGGAGCATCGGGAAGCATGACCTAGCCTATTTGTGAGGTGTGAGATCGGAGCAAGCCGGGATCGGTGATGATCACACTATGCCACAAAGTGAATCAGACAATAGTGATCACACAACATAAGGTAGATTTTTTTTGTTATCCTACTATGTACCACTGTTTCACACAAGATATGGATAAAATAATCTGCTGTTTGAATAGCCCCTAAAATCTCTATGTTCAAGCTTGTCCTTTAGACAACATTTAATATGTTGTCTGGTTGAAGTTATCAAAATATTTAATTTTGGCTCCATATTTTCCCTCTTAGTATTTTCGTGGCTGCATTCCTTAGTTATTCCCTCTTTACTTTCTTTTCATTCCATCTTCTCAAAATATATTTCCCTCTTTTCAAAATTTCCCCCTTCTCAAAATTTATTTCCCCCTTCTCAAAATCAAATCGGCAAAACCCTAAACTTAAACTCAACTTTGACCCATCTTCGACCCGTCTTCTGGAATTAGGGTTTCAACTCGGCTTGATAATGAAATCACTCTTCCGATAATTTCTCACTCTCAAACAACGATTGATAAAGAAATTGGTTTCCATTTTATGGCCGCGTTCATTCAAGCTTGCTTCAATTTTTTGAGTATTCTTCGATTGATATATGGTATGGTTTCGGCCCCTTTCAATTTTGTATTGGTCTCGACTTCAATTTTAATAGCCAATGAAGAGATAGGTTTATATAGGAATTTATTTCCTTTATTTTCGATTTAGTTGACTTTGGACTTTAAACTTTGGATGTTGATTTTGTATTGCTGCATATATTTTTGACCGCTTTATTTTTTGATTTTATGCTTTATGCCCTTGAATCGTTCGATTATTGAGTTCTTTGATATACTGGAATATATTTTTACTTGGTTGAATATATTGATTTTGAGCTTTCTGCCTTGTTTACCTGAATTTGTATATCTGACTTGAATTTTTTGAATTGGCTAGTGATATGAGAGTTGTTCAACGCACTAGCACTTATTTGGTTGTTGAATTGGTTGTTCAAGGTAGTGCACACTGGAGTTATTTATGCACTTATTTATGGCCTATGAACTTGAACTTGAACCATTATTCACTTCATTATTCGATTTTGATTTGCTTTCCTTGTTCACTTCATTGTTCGACTTTGTTAAGTTCATTGTTACGCTGGTTGCCCCTTGCTTGTTTTGTTGCCCTTGCACTTGTGATTTTTTTCACTTCATTGTTCGATTTTGGGAACTTCCACATATATACATACATATGTATGTATATATGTGTGAATATTTGTGGCACTGCCTTGTTTTAATTTGTGGCACTTGCTATTTAAAGCACCGCCTTGTTTTAATTTATGGCACTGCCTTGTTGCATTATTGGCCTCGCTCATGTACTTGCACACATATGTATATACATGTCTACATGTATATATGTATGTTAGTGTGCTTGACCTCTGAATGGTTTTAATTTTCTAATGGACTTATGAGTGTGCCTTACCTTGCCTAAACCTTAAATGGCTTGAACTCTGCCTTGTTCTGAATGTGCTTGTCTTCATTTACTATGTGCACATGTTGTACCATTTAATGAACTGGTTTCTGAAATCCCTGCACTGGTTTCACTTGTATCATGCATGTGTACCATTACTGACATGTCGTTGGCCTTTAAGTCTAGTTTGTGAAATATCTTCAATGTATATACATACATACATATGTATTTATACATGTGTGAAATATTACCATGTTTTTGCTTTGAACTTCCATATGTGTGTCTCCGTGTATTGCAATCTTGTTTTTGCTTTGCCTTGGTCCATGTTGTAGGCCTTTTTCACATGTTGCATTGTGGCTTTGTCCATGTACTTGCACGCTGCCTTGTTCAAGGCGGTGCACTATGCCTTGTTCAAGGCAGTGCGCTGGCACTGCCTTGTTTAAGCGCACTGCCTTGTTCAAGGCAGTGCACTGCCTTGTCAAGGCAATGTTAGTGCACTACCTTGACATTGGTTAAATACCTTTCATGTGTTTTGGTTTCTTGTCCATAGCTTGATTACCTTTCAGATTCTTGAATTTCTTGTTTTGAACAAGGCAGCATGCACTGCCTTGAACTCTATGTACTCCCTGGCTCATTTGATTCCCATGTGAATGTTCCATTGATTCCTGTTCATTTCTTTATACTTCCTGCCTGCATTTGTTTATGGAGGTACTTGTTGTTCATTTGTTAATGGCACTTCCAGGGTGTATTTGACATGTGCTGCATATATACATGTATACATGTATATACATATGTGTATATGTGTGTTGCTCACTATAGCATATGCAAGTGGCAGTATTTTTGTAAATTTGTGCCTACTATTATTTATTTATGCTCTTTGTGCACTTAATTTTGTATCATTATATACCATGCTTGATATTGCAATAAATCTGGTTTGCTGGTGCTCGACTTTGTGCATCTCCATTTGCACTGAACTTGTTTGGCCACTTTGGCTTTGTTTGTGCACTTTGGCTTTGCTAAGTTGCCTGATATGTTTTGAGCTAAATTAAACTACTTGTATTGATCCCAAGCTTGCTTGGGCTTGAACTTATGTGTTTGCACTGAATTGAGCCTTCGGGCCTGACCTTTGCAACTGTCCGTGTGATTGAATCAAGGAACGACCTTGTGATATTCACAATAATGCATTGTGCATATCATAAGTTGTCCGTGCATATATATTTATCCTTATTTAATAATGAAAAGAAAAAACAAACCCATAAATTGAGGGAATATTTAATATTTAAATTCAATTTTATTTTTGCAATTTAGGTTTGTTTCTTTTTCAAGTTTACCATGTTATTGTTTGTTTAACAGGTATAGGAGATGGCTGGACACAAGCTGGCGCAAGCAAATCAAGATCAACATAAAAAATAAACTCAAGGGGTATGAGTAAATTTAAGTTGTATTGTATTTGAAAATGTAAGTAGAGTGATGGTGAAAGTTGTATTATATTTGAATTTGATTTGAAATACAATATTTGTTTAAATAAAATTATAATTCATTTATTTCATTCTATGAACAATTATTTATATCAGTCAATATTTAAATGTTGTCTAATAGGAAATTGTAGAAATGATACTATAACATCGGACAACATATGGTATTTTTTTGTTAGTGCATATCAGACGACGGGGCATATCTGTTGTCTGATGTGCAATTAGACAACACGTGATTTAACGAAAGATAGGTATGCAATCAGACGATGGAGCATACCTATCATCTGATGTATTTTTCCCATAGTGTTAGCATGGGGTAAGTTGGACGTCGAGTCTTCAAGTGATTGCTTTGGGTTCCATATGTATGCTTTGAAACGAGATGGAGTTTGACTTAAGTTTGGGTACGAGATTGCTTAAACTCGAGATGAACCAAGTACTAAGCTAAATATGGCTATGTACAGGGATCGGCACCGAACCCTAGGTTCAGTGGTGATTCCCGCAATGATGATGCATGGATCGACGATGATGGCCACATGATGGAAAGTGATGGCTTCGATAATAGGTAGCGTTACTTTGAGATGCAGAGTAGTAGAATATGAGTTGTATTGAGGGGACTATTAAAGGAAGGTTACGGGACATATGACGAGATTCTATGACAAAAGATGGTTGTCTAGAGTAGTTCCTGGCTGTAGTGACTTCACGAATGGAGTCGTAGGAACTGTTTAGGATGAGCTCTGCTATTGATGACATGTGTAAAGGAATTGATGATACTTGAAGGTACAGATAGTACTCATGAAGCAAGGGTATATATATGATACCTACTTCAGCTATGACGGGCTTTGATCTCCAAGACAGGCGATCTGATCTCTATGACAGCCGATCGTTACCCCATATCAGCTTTGACGGGCGATCTAGTTTCTTGGCCAACTAAGTGGCATGGATTCGAGTACTGAGGAATTGGGACGTTGGGTAATCCTTGAAAATAACAAATCGTTTGAGTTATCACATATTCAATGCACTGAGTGAGTAAATTTGAGGATGGATTATGGATGTTATGATTGCTTGATTGCTTATCACGTTATGACCCTAGGGATGTCACGTGATACTGATATTATTGACATAAATATCTAGATATCCCTTAGTACTTTGATGTACAGTACCCCCATGATGACTATGATGTAGACTAGTGTATATCTTTTTATATTTGTTAACTCCATGGATGCAGGAACATGTCAATTATGATTCTTCATACCATTTGTCCTATTATAGTGGCATATTAGTATTTAGAGGTTTATTACTGCTCACACTAGATTGTTGTCTGACCTAGGGTTTTATGCTTTGCTTCCTATTACATAGGTACTCTTAAATGAGTAGAATGGGGATATCAGGTCTGGTGACCACGTGGAGCTAGGTAAATGGCGAGCAGGGGGCTATTCTCTCATATTATTATATTTACTCATTTGCTATTCCACTGCATAGCACTATTAAGCTTGCTAATTCCTTTATTTCTTAAAGGCAGTTATTATCAGCTATTATTTGATGTATAACTCTATTATTTATGTTGCATACTACATGGATATATTACTCTGATTTTGCGATTTATTCAATTATTTACTATCTCGTCTTATTATATCTAAGCCGTTAACTACTATATTTTATTCGATGCACTGTGAGATATACGAAATGTTCTATGATGTGATATTTTATTTACTTTACAAACCCTTGATGGTCACTCCATATCGGCCGAGCACTTCTACAATGCATTATACATGCATATTGGGTGTCAATGGTATATAGCAGTCGTTACATTTGGTATCGAAGCTTAGGTTGCGTTGTTTAACCTAAGGGATACCGTGATTCAATAGAGATAGAATATGATTTCTCACCCTAGACTGAATCGACAATGTGTATGTATGCACGAGAGCGCGTACTTGTTCTATATGTTGTTTTTCAAAACTATATAGTAGCGTATGGTATATACGTTGCACTGCACACACGAATACTATTTAATTAGGGTTCTTTATAGAGAGACCGATCATCCTTTTTATAGAATGAAGGATGAGTTTCGCTTAACAAGGAATGTTACTAGGAACTCCATTTCTAGAGTCGAAGAGGGAGCTATCTCGGAAGCTACTAATCCTAATCGGCAGACTACGTTCAAATAACAGGATAAGGAACATGCTGCAAAATGCTCAAGTAGCTGCTCCAAATCTTGTTTCTGATAGTAGAGCTCTAGTGCAGTCGCTTAGAGCCGATTTTGCTAAGCTGAAAAAAGTTTTTTCTAGTCTGGGTGACAAATCGTTCCAAGGAACAGAGTCGGTGATGGTAGTGTAGGATTAGCTTGATACCTGCTATAAGATCTTCGATGACTTATAACTAAGTGATGCTCTGAAGAGGAGATTTGCTTCCTGACAGCTTTAGGGGCAAGCCATGAACCGGTGGAATGCTGTGAAGTTTGTTACTCCCAAAGACCAGTTCATGTGGGATGTAGAGTCTTCAAGTGATTGCTTTGGGTTCCATACGTATGCTTCAAAATGAGATGGAGCTTGGCTCGAGTTTTGATATGAGATTGCTTAAACTCGGGACGAACCAAGTACTTAGCCAAATATGGCTAAGTACAAGGATCGGTACCGAACTCTAGGTTCGGTGGAGATTCCCGTGATGTCGATGCCTGATTCGACGATGATGGTTGCATGATAGGAAGTGATGGCTTTGATAATGGATAGATGTAGTTTGAGATGCAGAGTAGTAGACTATGAGTCATATTGAGGGGACTGTTGGAGGAAGTTATAGGACATATGAAGAGATTCTGTGACTAATGATGGTTATATATAGTAGCTTCCAACCGTAGTGACTTCATGATGGGAGTCGTAGGAATAGTCTAGGATGAGCTCTGCTATTGATGAATGTGCAAAGGGATTGATGATACTTGAAGGTTCATAGAGTACTCGTGAAGCAGGGGTGTATATATGGTACCTACTTGAGCCAAGATAGGCTCTGGTCTCCATAATAGGCAATCGTTACCCCGGATCAGCCATGAAGGGTGACCTAGTTTCTTGGCCTACTGATGGCACAGATTCGAGTAATGAATAACCGAGACGTTGAGTAGTCCTTGACCATGATGGGTCGTTTGAGTTATCACGTATCCAATGCACTAAGTGAGTAAGTGTGAGGATGAATGATGGATGTTATGGTTGCTTGATTGCTTATCACCTTATCACCCTAGGGATGTCACGTGAGACTGATATTGTTGATGTAAATATCTAGACACCCCTTAGTACTTTGATGTATAGTACCCACATGATGACTACGATGTAGAGTAACGTATATATTATACATGCGCTAACTCTGTGGATGCAGGGACAGGTCAGGTATAATTCTTCGTACCATTTGTCCAATTACTCTTGGTACTCTTAAATGATTAGATTAGGGATATCAGGTCTGGTGAGCACCTGGAGCTAGACAGATTGTGAGCAAGAGGTTATTCTATCATATTATTATATTTACTTATTTGTTATTGTGTTGCACAACTCTATGGAGCTTGCTAGTACCTTCATTGCTTAGATAAAGTTATTATTAGTTCTTATTTGATGTATAACTCTTTTACTTATGTTGCATACTATGTGGATCAATTAATTTGATTCTACGATTCATTTAGTAATTTACTGTCTTGCTTGTTTTATATCTGAGATGTTCACTATTATATTTTATTTAATGCGCTATGAGATATAAGCCAGGTTCTGTGATGTGGTATTTTATTTACTTTAAAAAGCCTTGATGGTTGCCCCACATCGACTAAGCCCTCTACAACAGATTATACAGGTATATTAGGTGTTAGTGGTGCAGGGCGGTCGTCACAATCTGTAACGACCTGGAATTTCGGACACTTCGTATTTAAATATCTGAACTATTTAAATATTTGAATTTTGGATTTAATGTTATTAAAATGATTTAATAATTTTTCAACCACATTTTAAATCATAAGTCATGATGGTAAACTTGTTTTGGAAAATTACAAAAATAAATACTTTGAATAAATATCGATAATGTGACTGAAAATCATATTATCGATAAACAACATTTTTTCTCGTCGAAAGTTGTTCAAACTTTTTTTACATACACTTATTCACTTTGGAGAACATTAATTAGGAATAAATACACCTTTTAACAAAATCCTTAAGAAGCTTCCTAAGCTTATCTTGTTAGGTGCAAAAAGGAAAATGAGCAAAAATGGAAATACTTCAAACTTAAGCAATTTTGATATAAAGGAGAAGTGATGTTAGTAATTAATGGTAGGAATTTTGTGAGGGGTTTTGGTCTCTCAACATGTCATTCCTAAGCTCATATAAGAGAGGGAGGGGTTCAATTCATAATATAACAAAATCAAATGAAAAACTAAGCTTTTAATGGCTTCGTTATCTTCTCTTCCTCTCTAACTTTCTCAAAACTTATTCAAATCAACTCCAATCACAATCAATCTTTCCCAAAGACCTTAGGATACCATTAGAATATGATTTAGCATCTAATAAGTTGAATAATTATAAAGGAAAGGGGAGAACCCCTCTTGGCTATGAGCAATTATGTATTGGGTAGGCTTGGTTTTGAGATTTTGGAGGCAAATATGGTTGCTTTAGTGATGAAGTGATGGTAGGAAGGGTTGCCTTGGTTCTTGTTCTTTGTTTTGGTTATTAACTTGTATCTAAATGAGTTATCTCACTATATTATAAATAAATATTGTGTATATATATGTTGAGTTTGAATTATAAAGTTAAAGTGACATCGACTAAGTAAAGTATAAACTTTGGACCCCTCTTGCTTTTGAAAGAAAATGATAACTTTATATTGTATAACATCACTTCTATTACCCTCTTAAAAATATGGCATGGTCTTGACTTAATGTTTAAATGGTTTTTTAACTTGTCTGTTAAATTGAAGTTTGAAAGTGTTTAAAGCGAGAATTTTCATTATAAGCACACTTCGAAATCCCTTATTTCCGGGAGTTTTTACAAATAAATGGAAAGATATTCTTAGGGATTTTATTTAATAGTTTTTAAGTACCCTAATGGTAGCACTTACAAAAAAAAATTCAAGTCTTAAAACATTTGTTTAAGTGGTTGAAACAAGTCGCAAAGAATGTTCTTTTCAATGTTGTTTTAACAAGGACTTTTAACAGCATTTATAAATGTTCTAGTAAGTCGCTTATGGTTTTAAGTTGTTTAAAACTGATTTTTAAATTTTGTATTTTTCTCCATTCTTTTAAGAGATGTTTTCAAACATGCTTTTAAGTATCTTTAAGTTGGTTTGAAGTTTAAATATATTTTAAATAAATATATATAAAATTTGGAAAAGTAAAGAAGAGGTTTAATACTAAAAGCCGATGAGGTGGACTTCTCTAATTTCTAGGAGTTAATATTGATGTCGAGTAAGGACGGAGCAATAGAGCTCTAATCTACCGATCTTCCCTCTTAAATGAGGAATGGTTAAGTTGGAATGTCGGAATTGTGTTACTGTTGTTCTTTACTTACTTTTTTAAAGGTAATTAACTTTGCTTAACGCTAAAAGCCGATGAAGTAGACTTATCTATTTGTGGGAGTTATGATTGATTTCGAGTAGGGACGGAGCAATAGAGCTCTAACCTACTGGGCTTCCCTCTTGAATGGGGAATAGTTAAGCTGAGAATATCGAAAACAGGTTAATCATGTTGTTTTTTCTAACTCATTTGTGGAAACCATTAATACTATACTTAACACTATAAGTCAACGAGTATGCTTGTCTATTTGTGAGTCTATTTATAAGATTCAAGAATAAAGTGTCTAGGCAAAGCTTTGATGCAATCGGTGCTTTAACTTACATGGATTCACTCTTAAACGAGGAATAGTTAAGTTGAAATATCGGAATCGAGTTAAGTATAAAAACATTGATTTGTACAAGCAATTGTTTTAACTGGATAATCGATTAGTCGACTATCCAACTTAACCTATCATAACTTAGATCTTTAAAAGAATGTTTTAAAGATAAGCATAAGTGAAATAGTTTTGGGTTTGTTGTGACAATGTTTTAATAACATTCGTCTTTATCCCTTTCTGATTATACTTATGAATGCAAATAGATATTTAAAAAAATGTTTAAAGATAAGCATAAGTGAAATGGTTTTAGGTTTGTGGTGAAAATGTTTAAGTAACATTTTTCTTAAACCTTTTGAATGGATTTTTGAAAGTACTTAGATCCTTAAAATGGTTATTTTGAAGGAAATTATAAGTAAAAAATCTTGTTATGAAAGAGTATAAATGAATAGTAGAAATTGATAAATGATGTTTTATTAGATAAAAGAAGTTTTACTAATAAAAGAAGTTTTAATTACTAAAAGATTAATTAACAAAAAACGGGATTAGAAGTTGCTTATGTGACTTGATCGTGCTTTGTATGATTTGATCGTGCTTTGTATGTTTGCTCCTTTATGGAAAGCATTTAGTCGTATACTTAGAACTAAAAGTCGATGAAGTAGGCTTGTCTATTTGTGGGAATTAAGACTAATGTTCTTGTAGGAATATAAGTAATAGAGCTCTAATCTACCGGCTTCACTCTTGATCGAGAGATAGTGTGAGATGGAAATATCGGAAACATGATAACTATACAAGACTTGGTTTTTATATGCGATCGCTTTAAATTCATTGAATGACCAAAGTTCGTCGATTCATTCTTGAAGAGACTAGGATCGGTAAGTGTTTTACTTACCGAAAACCACTTCAAGGTTGAGATACGTGTTTTATCTCTTGGAAGTGGATTTATTCGAGATGCGGGAATCCATATGTGGTTTCTAGATCTATTCGAGATGTGGGAATCTAATTAGGGATTCGTGTTCTGATCGAGTCATGAAGACTCGTGTGAAAGATGTCGAACGTGACCTCGACATCAGAAATGTTAGAAAACAATATAGGGGCATTGCTTGGGGTTTGGCTAACTCATAACATAATATTATCACTCCATATCTAGAGTATGCTTATCGGTGTTGCGCAGGAGGTGATGGTATTTAGGATCACATGTTAGGACGTGGACCGGCTATGTCTTCCGTAATGGTATATTTCATCTAGAGATATACGAGGCTTGGAGGTAGTTTCTTATTCTTGTGTAGGAGATTGGATCCGGGTCCACCGGAGAAATCTCCATGGAAAATCCAATATGAAAATGTTCCTTAATGGATTTGATTGTACTTCTATTATGCTGTTGAATGTAATGAATGTATGTTGTAATATTTATATTCTACAATCTAGACATTATATGTTATATCAACTTACGTACTTATTATATGGTGGTTCTTTTAAGGGGATAACCGTTATGGCATTCCATACGGTCTCTGAAAAGTACATATTTCTTGAGTTTCTCATACAAGACTTATGTTTGACACTTGGTTTTTGTTTCCCCTAAATACCTCGCATGCTCTTTCGAGTAGTTTGAGAAAGGCAGGTTTTCATTGATGTTTTAGTTGCTCGACATTTTTGTTCCTCAGTTCTAATCTTCGAGAATCAATGTTTTAGTTGCTCAATTTTGATCGTTCTCTCCTTGCCGCTGTCTGTCTTCGGACAATAGCTAGTTTTCCATATATAGGATCGAAGTACCTGATCGATCTCTACGAGACCGATTATTCCAAGAGCGACTAATGTCCAGGCCGCGGCGAATCTATGACAATTGAGGGTTATCCTTCCCGACGTTGTTAGTCTCCAAGCAACATCAGATACTTAGAAGACAAGCTATTTCCTTAAAACGTTGTCGATTTGATTCTAAAAATGCCTTATGTCGTCGCCTATTTCTAGGCGACGTCGAATTCAAAGGAGTTCAATTTTCTTGTTGATATGATAGTCTAGACTTCCCGATGTCATCGAGGCAACATCGGTGCCTAGGAGGTTGGAGCAATTTTCCTTCTAATTTCATAGTTATTCAACGTACTGTATTGCTTAGCTCTGTTGTGATGGCCAAAATTCTCCATTTGGCTTGGTGCAGAACCACGGTGGTCGTCCTTTCTGCCCTTACTTTCTTCAATCAAGCGTTTGACCATATCCGCTACGTATGCCTCACTAGTCGGGTAGTCTGTAGGTTGACTGTCAGAGTACACCAAGCATTTGGCTATGCAAATGGCCTTGGTTTGCCAAATGAGGCCTAGGTTCTCCATTCTCTAGGGGAACCACTCCTGTAGAGTTTCGTTGATGTGCGGTTGGCTTTGTAATGGCGGTTTAAACTTCCTTTCAGGTAGTTTTCCTACCTATGTCAGCATTTAATTCCAATCCTTTGTTGTCAAGGTGCATGTCATCTTTAAAATCAGAAAGAAGCATTACAATATTCCCTTGTGGAGCATTCACTCCAAGATTTGGATTCATAGCGGATTATGCTCCAGTAGGTGGAGTACTTCCATTTCTTTCAATAACAATTCTAGTAGCTCCACCAAGCATCTCCTTTTGTTTTTCCTTATCATCCCTCCTATGTAGCCTGAGATGGAGAATTCTCCTACTCCGTAGAGGCATCGGTTTCTGGCCTAGTTTTTGGAGCTGTTGGTGGTTGTAGTGCTAGTAAAGTGTCTATCTTATCCATAAGAGCTTTTTAGCTATCAGCCATGTTTGGTTAAGTTGATCAACCATCTGCTTAAATTTTCTTTAGTCATAAACTTCATGCTGAATAAAAGATTCCGGTGCTTGATTTCTAGTATTAACTCCTATTTGTAAGTTGGTGGTATTGTCGACTTCAACTTGTTGGTGGTTTGGTCCATCATTACCAACCGCTGCACCCATGGATCTCTTAGAAGTTGTTCTCTTTCTACTTGCTATTGGTCTTCATAGCAAGCCTTCAAACTCTTTTCAAAGTAGAATTTATTGATCTAACTTCTGGACCTATCCAATCCAAAGTTGAGAGCACGTTCTAAGCTTAGGTTCACCGGTTCTTAGTGTAATCACCGAAATGTTAACCAAAAAAATGGATCAACACCCTGGACTATAATGTAAAAGCACTAGTCCTGTTAGAACAGCGCGAATATAATAGAAAAGTAGCAGAAGAGTAAATAGACACAGAGAATTTTATAGTGGTTCGGCTGTTAACTAAGCCTTCGTCCATTTTATAGCTTTGATTATTGATTGTATATGATTACAAAGTGTTTTTAGTTGAACAAGTCATAAGTATAGCTGTTAGACTGGTTCTAAGTCCTAGAATTTCCTATAGGAACTGCCTTTGTGACTATTGAGTAGAGAAAGAGTTAAAGAAATGTCATGGCTTCCGTATAGTAATGGTAGAAACCAGACCCTCTCTTAGTTGCCCTTTGGTTTGTATTTATAGTGGTAACAGCCATATTGGTTCAGAAGCCTGCTACTAGGAAAGTCCAGAAACCAACCCAAGACAAAACAAGAAATATCGTGACTCCCCGAGTTAACGGCTAAATTCGGTGCCAAATTAAGGTTCTTAATTCGGTATTGAATCTAATCCTTGGCCATCCAAATGGCCAAGTCCTTTTGGGTCGAGTTCCTTGCTTCATCTAGATGTCCTCCACGTAATTTGGTAGATTGTTGATGTGTTTTGATCATCATTCTTCCTTGACCTAGATTATCTTTTCGTTTGGATAGTCACGTCTTCATTCTCGATGATAAGCTATTTGGACATCTACGAAACTTTACGAATATGCATAGGAGGACTAGGGGATCACTTGTGCCAAGTGTGAATGTGCCCGGGCTTAGTACCTATATTTGGTACCGAATTAAGGTCCTAATTCGGCGATGAATTTAGGTGCTTGGCCCAATTATGGCGAAACTTTCCAAAATCCTTCTTTTGCCTTTTCTAAGTGCTCTTGCCAAATTTCAAGTCATTCTGATTCCGTCTCGATGTTCTCCTTAATTTAGGATGAGTTAAGGTCCTTAGTTCTGTGATGAATTTAATTGGTGCGGCCAAACCACTCAAAACCTTTTCTAAGTCCTTCAATGTGTTTTTCCAAGTGTACATGTCAAATTCCAAGTCGATATGACCTAAGACCTTAATTCGAGGTTGATCTAAGGCCTTAATTCGAGGGGTTGATGTAAGGCCTTAATTTGGGGATGATTCAAAGACTTAGCCAATTTTTCAACCAAACTCCCTGAGCTCATTTCTCTAGTCCTTTTAAGTATCTTCACCAAATTTATAGTCGTTCTTTTTCATACTGACTTTCTAACTCCTATTGACTTCTACTATATTAATACAATTGCCCTCCAGAATAACATTCTTTGGAAAAAAAGTGTGATCTAGAACAGACAAGTTTTAGATTATTATCATGTGAATTTCAGCTGACTGCTATGTCGTCTCGAGATGTTGCTTTTACTCGGTTTATTGTCCATTAACTGTTTGTTCTGGTTTTAATTAGAATTCCAATTATCTACACTGGCAGTGCCATCTATACCCTGTAGATTACATAGTGCTTTAGTTTGGTATAGAAACTCCTTACGATAATTCTGGGATGGTTGCAATTTTGAAGGGAGATGGTCGAATTTTAGATTGTACTCAGCCGGTGGTGAAGCTAAATTTTGCCTTGGACGAATGTACACCGTTCTAAGCTCAAGTCTTACTTTCCGTCTTCAACTATCTCTTTTTAAGGACTTGGTTGAGTTCCTATCGCAGTTTGAATTCTAGTGTGATGATTTATTCCAAAGTTGGATATAGTGCATGACTCCATCATATCGCTTTTTTATGCACTTTTAGTGATCCTAAACAGAAAAGCTTCCCGCATCGCTCCGAACAGCGGCTCCATTATTGATTTCTCATCGACAACGGGTATGTCTCAAGAACGATAATCTTAAAGTATGACGTAACTCGTTTTTCTAGCATGAGTGAGCTATCTACACAGGATGGTCCATTCGTGGTGCTTGGGACACTGGACTCACTTTACATAGATAACACACTACACTTGCCCCGATCAATGCTCAAAACCCAACTGGTCAACATACATCGACTTCCTTGGATTTCGGGCGTTGATCATAAGAGGATATTATTTAAAATAAAACATACCTGACAGTTTTGAATGGAAAGTATTATTGTTTGGAATGACTTTTCGGTCATCCTATATTTAGTTTGGCGAAGGAACTTCCACTCCTCCAGAAGATGGATACTTCGCTACTTAAGCTTCGACTTTTATTCCTGTCATGTCAGGATTGATTACGGCTAAATTAAAAGGCATAGTTGCTCTTGTAGAGCTGTCGCTAAATTCGCCCTTCCTCTAAATGATTTCATGGCCTTATGGGTCTTGGATGAAGAGGAAGGGGCAAGCAGGGATTCCCCAAAGCTTCTCGGCCTGATCTTCAGTTGTGCTTAGGCAGGAGCGGCCCCCGTTGTCTCACTACTTTGTGTAGATAGACAGAATCCAAGCAATTTCTTTCCTTGTGTTTCTATTTTTGGCTTGGTCAAGTCCATTTCTTTTCTTATGTTTCTATTTATGCAATCCTTTTTTCCAAGTTCAGTGTTAGGATCCTAGTCATGCATCAGTTTCTATCTCTAGAAACTTGCGCTTAAATGGCTCAACTTCGTGGATTTCTCCTTGATGTTGTCAATCATTGGGCGGTGTTAGATTCCCGAGGGAGGGAAGTTGGTTTCAACTCGACGTCGCATATTTTCGAGCAATGCCGAATTTTTGAACATTAAGACCTTCATTTCTCTAGATGGCAATTTATTTTCATACTACTCTACTTTGCGAAATAGAACTATTATCTAACCAACTTCGCGGTTATTCGTGTTTGGATTTGGCGAGGTTCCCTTTCAACCAAGTATTTGTGGCCATAACCTTGTTTATAGGAGATAGACTAACTCTCTTGATTGCCTGTATTCCAGCATTTGTGAGAGATGGAAAGGTGTAGGGAAAATGATTCAATTACCCCTGGTCTGGCTCTTAATCCTACTCTGATGTTGAGGAAGTCCAATGATTTAATTTTTGATTTTTCATGATTTTCCTCACTTGTCCTTAGCCATGCATGATTTGCTTAACTTCTAACTTTATCATAGATGTCCTGTTATATGTCAGTTCCTATCTCCAAGAACTAGCTACTTAGCTTCTTGGTTCCAAGCAACCTTCTCTCGAAGCTGCCTATCTCTGGGCTGCATAAAAATTCATTCTAGGTTGAATACTAGAAGTTTAGTTTTGTACTAGCTTCTATCTTTGGAAACTAGCACATGGGTGGCTCAATCCATGGGATTTCCCTTCGGCGTTGCCTCATCTCCAAGCAACGGCTGATACGTGCAAAGTGTTTCTTATTGACCTTATAATTTGAAGTTTTCCGGCATTGCCAGGGTAACGCCGGTACTTAGAACATAGAAAGTTTTCCGGTATTAATGGAAATAACAGTACTTAGAAAATAGATTGTTTCATGTCGATCTGGCATTTTAGGTCGATATTCCCATCGAATTGGCAGAGTTGTATTCCAGTTAGGTCTAGCTTCAATCTTCAGAAACTAGCACTTTGACGACTGGATTATAAGAGACTTTCCTCAGTGCTGCCAGTCATCGAGAAGTGTTGAAGTCCTGTAAGTTAGTATCGAATCATTCGTTCAATCCTGTAGTGTTGGGTAGATTCCTTTCAAACCAATGTGGCTGCTTTCTTAATATGGCCTAATTCTGGGCTAAGCCACATTTTAATAGAATGAGAGTCTCGGGCGTTTCCTTTACCTAGCTTCATTTATAACCATCACATGCCTTCTTTGGCAATGTGGGCCATTGTTTAACCAATTCCATCGTTATTCATATTCGTGTAGGGTCAAATTTTCTTCAATTGTCTTATGTTGCAACCTGACTTCCGTTTGTAGAACTTGTTATTTCCATGTGGTAAAACCCGGGAACTTATAGGAAATTAGAAACTATGGAACGAGTCGTTACATTGTCTCCGGCGCAATTACGCTCTTCCGATCCTGATAATGGACCGGTAGAGTACAATAGTGCTTGTCTTGAATCTATGACTATTAACATTGATTGTTTTAGGCCATATGCATTCTGCTGGGCTAATAGCATTGTTACAGATGTTGGCCTTATTCGATAGTTCTAATCTTTGAGAATTGATGTTTTAGTTGCTCGATTCTAAGCGTTCTCTCATTGTCGTTGTCTGCCTTCGGCCAACAGCTGGTTTTCCACAAGCAGAAGTTGAAGTACCTGATCAATCTCTACGAGGCTGATTATTCCAAGAGTGGCTAACGTCCAGGCCACGGCGAATCTATGACAGTTGAGGGTTATCCTTCCTGATGTCGCTAGTCTCCGGGCGGCATCAGATTCTTAGAAGACAAGTTATTTCCTCCAGACGTTGTTGGTTTAATTCTGGAAATGCCTTTCGTCGTCGCCTATCCCTAAGTGACACCGAATTATAAGGAAATTGATTCTCTTATTGATATGGTGGTGTAGGCTTCTTGATGCCACAGGGACAACATCATTGCCTAGGAGGTTGGACCAATTTCCTTTTGATTTTGTATTTATTCAACGTACTATATTGCTTAGCTCTGTTGTGATGGCCAAAACTCTCTATTTAACATAACAGACCTGTGGTGTGATTTAATTCATTTTTAACAAGTGCTAGTGTGTGCCCCCGCTCCAGTGGGATGGATACTTTGAACACTTGATATAAACATTTGGATGACACTGGTTACTTTGGGTGACTCTCCGGTTGTCCCAAGTCTATGTTGTATAATAGCTCTTGTCTTCGAGAACTTATGGTTCGGATGCAAGATTCCGAGCATTTTTCGCTTTGATCATGGTTGAGCTTCTCCAAGTGTGGTATTGAGGTTCTGTCCATGACAGTCTCTATCTTTAGAACTACGTGAATAGCTCAATCCCATGGGTTATCCTGCAATGTTGATTTTTGGCAGGTATGTGTTGATTCCCCAAACAGTTTGATGATTTGAGATTTACTAGCATTGTTGAGGCAACGCCATTACTTGAAGGACAGAGATCGATTTTCACTGTCGATCCTGTAGTTTGGAATCTTCATGGCACTGGCAAAATTAGTCTCTTGGAAAGCGGTTATTGATTCCTACCAATCCTGCAACAAATAAATTTCCCGACATTTCCAAGGTGACACCGGTTGTTACAAAGTTCAGGCAAGCCATCCGTGTTACCGGAGTAGTATTGACAGCTTAGAGACAGAGGGCTTTGCTAGCATTGCCAGTGCAATGCTGGTACATAGTGAGTTGGAATCGATTCTTCCATTGATCTGACTATTCTGGAGTCAATACCTCTCGTCCGGAGAGTAAGAAGAATTTCCCTAGTTATGTATGACGCTTGTGCATCACTTGTAAGAACGCAGTTTCATCGGTTCAAGGAGTGAAACGTAGCTTATAGAATAACATATTAGGGTATTGTGTACTTGAACATAGTCACACCGGTTCTAGCAGCTTCGTGCAGCTTACGATGTGGCGCACATGATGAATGCTAACTTGGACGTGGTTCCATTGGCCAAAGAAGCAATGCGTGGATTATGGGAACTTCGCAAGGAGATATTACATACTTGAACGCAGTTCCATCGATTCAAGCAACGAAGGAGCGGAGCATACTTGAATCCAAATCCATTGGTTGAAGGAATGGATCATACTTGAATGCAGTTCCATCGTTTCAAGCAGCAAAGGAGCGGAGCATACTTGAACGCGGTTCCATCGGTTCAAGCACCGAAGGAGCGGAGCATACTTGAATGCAGTTCCATCGGTTCAAGCAGCGAAGGAATGGAGCACACTTAATGCAGTTCCATCGGTTTGGGCAACGAAGGAATAGAGCATACTTAAATGCAGTTCCATCGGTTCATGCAGTGAAAGAAATGAGCGTACTTAAATGCAGTTCCATTGGTTGAAGCAGCTAAAGAATGGAGCGTACTTGAACGCAGTTCCACCGATTCAAACAGCTAAGGAATGGAGCATACTTGAATGTAGTTCTACTGGTTCAAGCAGCTAAGGAATGGAGCATACTTGAATGCAGTTCTACCGGTTCAAGCAGCTAAGGAATGGACCGTATTTGAATGCAGTTCCACCGGTTCAAGTAGCTAAGGAATGGAGCGTACTTGAACGCAACTCCATCGATTCAAGTAACATAGGAATGGAGCGTACTTGAATGTAGTTCCACAGGTCCAAGCGGCGAATGAATGGTTTTCAATTAGATTTGACCCCGTCGACTCAACAGGTTGCCTACATGAACGTGGTTCCATCAATTCAAGATGTGAATAACTTTATTGATAAAATAAAGAGAAAGGCAAAGCTTGCCTATTTACATTGCCTCAGTGTCCTTGGGTGGCTTATTTGCGAATAAGAAATACATAGATAAGGCAGAGTAAAGTTGCATCGCATTCGGATGCTACTTAATGACTGGTGTTTCGTCAGTTGGTTGAGGCCCCTCTTCGTTGGGCCCATGCAATTCCTTTGAGTAGATAGACCCTGGGGTCTCATGGCTTCTTCGTCATTCTGCAATTTCTTCACGTACTCCTAGATTTTGTTGTTCCTTATTAACTCCTTAATCAAGTCCATCATATGTTGGCATTCATTAGTGTTATAGCCATGTGTCTCGTGGAAACAACAATATTTTCTCGATTGCTTATGCCTCTCAGAGGTTTCCTTCCTAGGCAGTTTGTTGTAGAGTTCAGTTCCCTTAGTTGCAAGGTAGATGTTTTCTAGACTATTGTTCAATGGCGTATAGTCGTCTAGCTTAAATTTCCTTGGACTTTTTGCATTCGCATTTCGCCCATCACCAGAGTTCTGATTTCTCTTTTTTTCTAAATGACATCTTTCCTGCATCTCCAATAATTAGTGTGAAAATGCTTCCATCTTGCTTAATGGCTACATTGCTCTGAACCACCTCCTTCGGTTGTACATTCACGGTCTTACCTTCCAATGCATCAACCTCTTCTGATATTAGATACTGACTTGCTTTCCAGTTAAATTCCTTTAGGTGGTTGGTTATTACATTCTAATCCACCTTCCAAAATACGTGTCCGGATGGTTATCTTAGACTAAAGCCATGAAAACCATGTCCTCGTTAGGATTGCTCACTTCTGTAACCACGGTATTAAATCGATTCATAAAAGATTTCAGTGACTCATTAAGCCTTTGGAAAAAGTCAGATAGAGTCATCACATCTTTGGGCTGAGCCGCGCGAAATCTAAATTGATCTAAGAATCTTCTTGCCAACTCATCAAAGGTAGAGATGGACCTTAGGAGGAGCCTAGTGAACCACATGGACACGGTTCCTTCCAGAAAGATAAGAAAGCATCTACAACATACAGCGTCTAAAGCTCGAGATCCATTCATGTCCCATCCATATTTGTACAAGTGCGGCTTAGGTTCTTTTGTCCCATCATAGGATGGTATGGTGGGTGTGTTAAATTTCTTAGGATATTCTTCACTTAAGATATTTTCAGTGGACAAAATTTGGCTTGGCGTAGAACACCAGTGGTCGTTCTTTATGCCCTTACTTTCTTCCATCATGCATTTGACCGTATCCACTATGTATGCCTCACTAGTCCAGTAGTCCATAGGTCAACTGTTAGGGGCTACACCAAGTGTTTGGCTCTGCAAATAGCCTTGATTTACCAACTGAAGCCTAGATTCACCATTCTCTTATGGAACCACTCATGTAGAGTTCCGTTGACGCAAGGTTGGCTTTGCAACGGTGGTTTAAAGTTTCTTTATGGAGTTTTGCCTCCCTATGTCGGCATTCAATTCCAATCATTTGTTGTTAAGTTGTATGTCATCTTCAAAATCAGAAAGAAGCGTTGCAATATTCCTTTATGGAGCATTTGCTCCAAGATTTGGGTTCATAGCGAGTTGTGCTCCAGCAGGTGGAATACTTCCATTTCCTTCAATAACAATTCCAGTAGCTCCACCAACCATCTCCTTTTTGCTTTTCCTTGACATCCCTCCTATGCAAGCCTCGACGGAGGAATTCTCCTACTCCGCAATAGCGGTGGTTTCTAGCCTAGTTTTTGGAGCGGTTGGTAGTTGTAGTGCTAGCAAAGCACCTATCTTGTCCATAAGAGCTTTTTGGCTATCAACCATCTTCTGGTTAAGCTGACCAACCATCTGGTTAAATTCTCCTTTAGTTACAACTGTATGCTGAATGGAAAGATTCTGGTGCTTGAGTTCTAGTATTAACTCCTATTTGTAAGATGGTGGCATTATTGACTTCAATTTGCTGGTGGTTTGGTCTATCATTACCAACTATTGCATCCGTGGATCTCCCAGAAGTTGTTCTCTTTCTAGCCGACATCGATCTTCAATGGCAAGCCTTCAAACTGTTTTCAAAGTAGGATTTGTGGATCTAACTTCTGGACCTATCCAATCCAAAGTTGAGAGCTAGATATAAGCATGGGTTCATTTGTTCTCAATGAAAGCACCAAAATATTAACCGAAAAAATGGATCAACACCCTGGAGTGTGATGTGAAAGCACCAGCCCTGTTAGAACTGAACAAATATAATAGAAAAGTAGCAGAAATGTAAATAAACATAGATAATTTTATAGTGGTTCGTCTGTTAACTAGGCCTACATCCACTTTATATCTTTAATTATTGATTTCATATGATTACGAAGTGTTTTTAGTTGAACAAGTCACAAGTACCAGTGTTAGACTGGTTCTAAGTCCTAGAATTGCATATAGGAATTACCTTGGTGACTATTGAGTAGAGAAAGAGTTGAAGAAATGACAGGGCTTCCACGTAGTAATGGCACATACCAGATCCTCTCTTAGTTGCTCTTTGGTTTGATTTTATAGTGGTAGCAGCCATATTGGATCGGAAGCCCGCTACTAGTGAAGTCAGAAACAAATCCAAGACAACACAAGAAATATCGTGACTCCCTGAGTAAAGGGTAAATTCGGTGCCAAATTAAGGTCCTTAATTCGATACTGAATCTAATCCTTAGCCATCTAATGTCCAAGTCCTTTTGAGTCGAGTTCCTTACTTCATCTAGATGTCCTCCATGTAATTTGGTATATTGTTGATGTGTTTTGATCATCGTTCTTCCATGAATTAGATTATCCTACTGTTTGGACCGTCACATCTTCATTCTTGATGACAGGCTCTTTGAAATCTACGAAACTTCATGAGTATGCATAAGAGGACTGGGGATCACTGTGCCAAGTGTGAATGTGCTAGGGCTGAGCACCTATATTCGATACCGAATTGAGGTACTTAATTTGGGGATGAATTTAGGTGCTTGGCCCAATCATGGTGAAACTTTTCCAAGTCCTTCTTTTTCCTTTTCTAAGTGCTCTTGCCAAATTTCAAGCCATTCGGATTCTATCTCGATGTTCTCCTTAATTCAGGATAAATTAAGGTCCTTAATTCGATGACGAATATAATTAGTAGGGCCAACCACTCCAAACTTTTTCTAAGTCCTTCCTTGCATTTTTCTATGTGTACATGTCATGATCCAATTCATTTTAACCCAAGACCTTAATTCGGGGTTGATTTAAGGCCTTAATTGGGGGGCTGATCTAAGGCCTTAATTTGGGGGTGAATCAAGGACTTAGCCTATTTTTCAACCAAACTCCCTAACTCAATTCTATAGTCCTTCTGAGTATCTTTACCAAGTTTCTAGTTGTTCTTTCTTTGTACCAACATTCTAACTCCTATTGCCTTCTTCTTTGCTAAAAACTCATTTAACATATACCTTAATGGTAATTATAACTATGAAAATTAAAGATCTTATATAAGGTAACTTATATAAGTGTGAATTGTTGAAGTATAGTTTAATTAATGAGGGATTAATGATGTTCATTTGTTACTCCTCATTAATTTGTTTAGTTATGCTCGGCCAGTTTATGAGCATTAACT
Organism: Allium fistulosum; assembly: GCA_030737815.1. Classification (NCBI taxonomy): domain Eukaryota; kingdom Viridiplantae; phylum Streptophyta; class Magnoliopsida; order Asparagales; family Amaryllidaceae; genus Allium; species Allium fistulosum. The sequence continues at coordinate 201,951,070 of CM060904.1, read as the reverse complement.
ATCATTTGTTGAACTTGTGCTCAACCAGTTTATGGGTACTTTTATCTTTTTACAGCATGGGTTGGGTAGACAATATTTGTAGATGCATTGAAATGAACACCTTGTGAATTTGGTTTCACGGTTTGACTATAAGGCGTTCGGTGATAATATTTGGTTAAAAGTTAACTTTTGTCGAAGTTGAATTTAGTAAAAGATGTTTATTTTAATCTAAGAAAGATAAGTTATTTTGGGAATAAATATTTGTGAAAAGATTTATATAAGAGAGTAATTTTATATAAGTATGGTTTATAAAACATGATTTATAAACAAGAAGGATTTAAATGATATTTTGAGAACTTAAATCCTGATGTCTTTGAAAATGTTTTTTAAGATTTTGAAGAAAATAACAGTAGTATTATTTGCAAGTAAGAATTTGGGAAATTGGCTTATGAAAATAATAGTAGTATCATTTTGAAATGATTTTTGTTAGGTCCAAAAGGCGAGGATTGGATGTATTGAACTCATTCCTGTCGCTTGAAAATAATTCTGGTGATGACTTCAACATCATCGATGTTCATTTTTGGGTTTCTAAGTGGGGGATGCTATAGGGTTGTTTTAGTAAAACGAATTTTGATTTGATTCCAAAAGTATGATTTGTTATACAAAAGATATATGTATGTATTATTATCTCAAAAGCGAGTTGAAATAAAACCTGGTGTTTAGTTCTAAAGTTTTTCTTTGGAAAAAAATTTGATATGAACTTTTTATAAAAGTTTTTTACGTATACTATGTAGCCTATGCATAAATTATTGAAATGTTAAGTTATTTTATGGACACGTATAGCCTATGCATTAGGATTGTATGGTATGCGCATCATGTTATGATATATTGTTTGGTGGTTTTCATTTGTTAAAATGAAACAGAATTTTTGAAGATTTTTGACAGTTGGAAACTTCCGAATCATTATAAAAACTTGAAACAAAAGTGCTTTATATAGATACAAAGATGAGTTTATATAACACTTGAATTGAGAATGTAGTAAGTTAAAAAAGTTTAATTTGTTGAACATACTTGTTAAGTAAAACAAAATTTGATGTTTTGTATGTACTCTTAGGATGTCATGGAGTATTATATGAGTATAAACTTAAGTTATAATCATATATGAACTTTATGTTATTTTTTAATGAAATGTTTCATAAATGATTTTAGTATTGAATGGAACGTACTGTTTGGATAAAAGAATGCAATTAAAAGATATTGGTATAGTTGAGAAGCCAATAGGATAAAAATACGTAAGTTGTACATAGATCATTTTATTTGCATGATTGTTCTTGATCCAGTATTCGAGTACATGATTTCAAGGTGATTTATGCCGGTCCGAACAAGGATTTTTCACTCGATTCTTAACGGCAAACACCTGATACAAATTCTTGATAAGATCCTAAATTTTTTTTATCATGGTATATGGATATGTAAAGAGAATGGAGGTTTTTAATCAAGAAACCTGATCGAAGTCTGCACTAGAGAGGTCAAGTGATCTATAATAGTTAGGAAGTGAAATTTATATGATAGAGTAAGTGATCTGAATTGATATTACGTATGGATGGTCCATGTACATCGTGCGGGCTTAGTATTTGCATACTATGTTTTGTTTGCTTATGGAGAGTTTAGGTGATGACTCTTCGATTTGCTATGAGGTAGCATGAATAATCGTCTAAGTAATAACCTGAGGCTGTTAAGCGTAATGTACACTTAGTAGATTGTTTATCATCCTTATGCGATGAGGGGATTTTGAACTTGGGCAAATCGTGGGTTATGTTTGCTAGTAAATTTTGAATACTTTTAAGTATTGCTATGTATTTTTTCTTTGGTTGTCCGTGTTGGAATTTCAAGGATGAAATATTCTAAGTGGGGGAGAATGCAACAACCGGAATTTCGGACACCTCGTATTTAAATATCCAAACTATTTAAATATTTGAATTTTAGATATAATGTTATTAAAATTGATTTTATAGGCTTTTTAACCCCCTTTTAAATCATAAGTATTAATGGTAAACTTTTTTTGGAAAAACGTTTACAAAAATAAATACTTTGAAAATATATCGATAATGTGACCGAAAATCGTTTTATCAATAAACAGCTTTGTGCTCGTCAAAAGTTGCTCAAATTTTTTTTACATACACTTATTTACTCTAAAGAACATTAATTAGGAATAAATACACCTTTTAATAAAATACTTAAGAAGCTTCTAAGCTTATCTTGTTAGGTGCGGAAAGGAAAATGAGCAAAAAGGGAAAATGAGCAAATAAGGAAATGGTTCAAACTTAAGCAATTTTGCATATATGAGAAGTGATGTTTGTAATTAATGGTAGGACTTTTGTGAGGGAATTTTGGTCTTTCAACATGGCATTCCTAAGTCTATATAAGAGAAGGAGGGGTTCACTTCATAATATCACAAAATCAAATGAAAAACTAAGCTTTTAATGGCTTCCTTCTCTTCTCTTCATCTCTAACTTTCTCAAAACTTATTCAAACCAACTCCGATCACAAAGAAACTTTACAAAAGGCCTTAGAATATCATTAGAACATGATTTAGAATCTAATAAGTTGAAGAATGGTGGAGGACAAGTGAGAACTCCTCTTAGCTGTGAGCAATTATGTAGCGGGGAGGCATGGTTTTGAGATTTTGGAGGCAAAGATGGTTGCTCTGGTGAGGAGGTGATGGTAGGAAGGGTTGCCTTTGTGCTTTGGTTTGGTTGTTAACTTGGATCTAAGTGATTTATCTCACTATCTTATAAATATATATTGTGTGTATATATGTTGAGCTTGAATTATAAAGTTAAAGTGACATTAACTAAGTAAAGTTATAAACTTTGGACCCCTCTTGCTTTTGAAAGCAAATGATAACTTTATATTGTATAGCATCACTTCTATTACCCTCTTAAACATGTGGAGTGGCCTTGAATTAAAATTTAAATGGTTGTTTAACTTGTATGTTAAATTGAAATAAGTCTGAAAGTGTTTGAAGCGAGAATAGTCGTTATAAGCACACTTTGAAATCCCTTATTTTTGGGAATTTTAATAAATAAATGGAAAGTATTCTTAGGGATTTCTTCCCATGGTTTTTAACTACCCTAATGGTAGTACTTACTATAAAGTTTCTAGTCTTTAAACTTTTGTTTAAGTGGTTAAAACTAGTCACAAAGAACGTTCTTTTCAATGTTTTTTAAGAAGGACTTTTAACAGCATTTATAAATGAAGTAGTAAGTCGCTTATGATTTTAAGTGTTTAAAAATGATATTTAAATTTTATATTTTTCTCTAATAATTTTAGAGATTTTTTCAAACTTATTTTGAAATATCTTAAAGTTGGTATGAAGTTCAAATATATTTTAAATAATTATACATAAAATTCAAAAAAGTAAAGAAGAGGTTTAACACTAAAAGCCGATGAGATAGACTTCTCTAATTTATGAGAGTTAAGATTGATGTCGAGTAAGGACGGAGCAATAGAGCTCTAATCTACTGGGCTTCCCTCTTGAATGAGGAATGGTTAAGTTGGAATGTCGGAAACGTGTTAATCTTGTTGTTTACTTACTTGTTTAAAGGGTAATTAACTTTGTTTAACACTAAAAGCCGATGAAGTAGGTTTATCTATTTATGGGATTTAAGATTGATGTCAAGTAGGGACAAAGCAATAGAGCTCTAAATACCAGGATTTCCTCTTGAATAAGGAATAGTTAAGTTAGGAATATCAAAAACAGGTTAATCATATTGTTTTCTAACTCATTTATGGAAATCATTAAAGTATACTTAACACTAAAAGCTGAAAAGTATGCTTGTCTATTCATGAGATTCAAGAATGAACTGTCTAGGCAAGGCTTTGATGCAACCAATGCTCTAACTTACCTGGCTTCACTCTTTAACAAGAAATAGTTAAGTTGAGATATGGGAAACGGGTTAAGTCTACGAACATTAATTTGTATAGGCAATTGTTTTAACTGGATAATCGATTAGTCGACGGTCGAACTTAACCTATTATAACTTAGATCTTTAAAAGGAGTATTTTAAAGATAATTTAAGTATGGAATGATTTTGGGTTGTTGTGATAATGTTTTAATAACATTCGCCTTTACCCCTTAAATTATACTTATGAATGTAAATCGATCTTTAGAAAGAATTTTTTAAAGATAAGCATAAGTGAAATTGTTTTGAGTTTGTAGTGACAATGTTTAAGTAACATTTGCCTTAAAACCTTTTGAATAAATTTGTGAAGTACTTAGATCCTTAAAATGTATATTTTGAAGGAAATTATAAGTTAGAAATCTTGTTAACGGTTTGTGAATATACTTATACCATTTGAGATAAGTATATGAATACTTTTTGAAGATAGAAAAAGTAAAGGTATTAAAGTAAGAAATCTTTTTAATGATTTGTGAATATACTTATACCATTTGAGATAAGTATATGAATACTTTTGAAGATAGAAAAAGTAAAGGTATTAAAGTAAGAAGTCTTTTTAACGATTTGTAAATATACTTATATCATTTGAGATAAGTATATGAATACTTTTTGAAGTATAGAAAAAGTAATGGTTTAATGCAAGAAATCTTGTTAATGATTTGTGAATATACTTGTACTATTTGAGATAAGTATATGAATACCTTTTGAAGTATCGAAAGAGTTCAAATGAATAGTGCAAATTTATAAACGATTTTTTATTAGATAAAAGAAGTTTTACTACTAAAAGAGGTTTAAATTAATAAAAGATTAATTAAACAAAAAGGGACGAGAAGTCGCTTATGTGACTTATCATGCTTTGTATGTTTACTCATTTATGGAAAGCATTTAGTCGTATAATTAGCACTAAAAGCCAATGAAGTAGGCTTGTTTATCTGTGGGAATTAAGACCTATGTTCGTTTAGGGATATGAGAAATGGAGCTCTAAACTACAGGCTTCACTCTTGATCAAGTGATAGTGTGAGATGAAAATATTAGATATGTGATAAGTTTATGAGACTTGGTTTCCATATGTGATTGATCTCATTATCATTGCATGACCAAAGTTCGTCGATTCAGTCTTGAAGAGACCGGGATCAATAAGTGTTTTGCATATCGAAAACCACTTCAAGACTGAGATACATATTCTATCTCCTGGAAGCGGATTTGTTTGAGATGCTGGAATCAATGTGTGGTTTCAAAATCTGTTCGAGATGTGGGAATCCAATTCCGTATTCATGTTCTGTTCAAGTGATGAATAGTCATGTGAAAGATGCTGAACATAACTTCGACATCAGAAATGATAGAAAACATAATTGAGGCATAGCTAGGGGTTTGGTTGACCCATGACAGGATATTATCTCTCCGTATCTAGAGTATGCTTATCAATGTTGGATGCAAGAGGTTACAGTATTTGGGATCATGTATTAGGATATGGGTTGGCTATGTTTTCTTTAGTGGTATATTATATCTATAGATATGCGGCGCTCGGAGGTAGTTTCTAACCCTTGTGCAGGAGATTAGATCCAGCTCTACCGAAGAAACCTCCACGGAGAAATCCAATATGTGAACGTTTGTTATCAGATTAGATTGTACTCTTATTTTGCTGTTGAATGTAATGAATCTAACCACTCTGGCTATGATATAATATTTATATTCTACACCCTAGACATTATCTAATATATAACCTTATGTATTTATTAGATGGTGGTCCTTTTGATGGGATAATCGTTATGACATTCCATGCGGTCTTAAAAAGTATTGTTATATGCTAGCTAAATATTTCTTGAGTTTCTCATGTCAAACTTTTGTCCGACACTTTGTTTTTATTTTCCATAAATTCCTCGCATACTCTTTCGAGTAGTCTAAGAAAGGCAGGTTTTCCTTGATGTTCTTTGGAGCTCGAGAAGACGAGTTGGATATTTCACCTATTCTTATTCCCACCGCATTACTATATTGTCCATATCAGCATTTGTGAGGAAAGGTAGTTATAACTGTCCAAGCTGATTATGGTACTTAGGTTTTGTAACTCCAAAAATTATGTATTAGAGTAACTCCTTTATACCGTTCTTTTGATATTATATAGTATCGGACGCTGTGTTCTCTTCTTTCCTGTTCCTTTTCATTTTCTTTTTGTTTTACTCTAACAATTCGTTTTTTCGGCACATGGGTGCTCGGCTTGTGAATACCATTGATTTATTAGTGTGGACATTCGAGGGTTAAAAAGGTGAATCGTTACATCACTATAGAAATGAGATGATGACTAGTGGCACCATCAAGACCGTCCATCTTTCCAAGTCACCAGTCTACATCAGCTTTGATTAACCAATCCAAACAAACTATGTCACTCTCTAACCCCTATAAATGGAGACCCACCCCCACTTAAGGTAAGGCCCCTCTCTCCTTTCTCTCTCTTATCAGAACTCATAATTTGGGGATTGATATTTCTAAACTCCCTCGAGATCTTGAGACCTCCTTTGATGGCCAACGAAGAAGAAGACTTAAACTTTTAAACATAAGGACCTTCTGGAATATAAAATTGCAAATTGACTTTATGATCTTTGAATCAAAACAAAAGAGGATGACTTGTATTTCTTGCATATTGATCATTAAATAAAGAAAATTACATATATTCTCGAATTTCATTTTAATTGTATATGAAAGAAGAATTATTTGAACCTCAAACATTTTGGGCATTTCAGACATTTTAGGATTTATATTATGAATATATTTTGAATTTTATTTGAATTTCATATAAATCAAAACATTTCAATGTTAGGCTAAAAGCTAGTTTAACAACATTTATAATATTTAATTAATTTTAAGACCTTAATAAATAAAAAACCATAGAATAATACCACATTTATATTAATTTTCTTAATTAATTTATAACATTTACAGATTAATTTTATCATGCTAGACTTAGAAAAATGCTGATAAAAGTTATTATGTAAATCCTAATGTGAACTTAGGTCCTTGGGAATATTTAGATAATTTAAACATTAACAGACTTTGTTGAAGCACAGTAGTTGACGTGATTTTAGTTGCTTTTAGATGATCTAAATGAAATTATATTTTTAATAAGCAATAAAGTATTGTCTACGTTTTCTCTTCATCGTCGCTGTATCATTTAGATATCTAGGATTTGGTCGACAGTCAAAACTCTAATAATACCCATAGTTATGCATAGTACAACTTTAAAGTTCATGGTTCAATTTGATAACATTTTTCGATTAACTAATTATCTTTGGCCAAAGATTTAGACTTTAATTTGACGGCCAATTATGCTGGTATTAACCTTTTATTTGATAGAGACGAGTCCTCTCTTGAATAGTATTTCACTTGATATGTTTCAAGTGATACCAAAACATGGACTTCACATGATCATCTTTGTCGTAGGATTGACCATGACCAAAGTATATTTTAGATACTTAAGATATGAAGTATTCTCAAGTCAAAAGACTAATGCACATCATCACATGAGATCTTCTATTTGACTTTTAACCTATAGAAGTCTCTTGGTGAGCCATTCCGTAATTGTTCCATACAACTATACGTATGTAATCCCTTGGTGTCCCCAATGCTCATAAGTATTTCACTGTCCAATATATGATGGGCGTTAAGTATACTAGTTTCAATGGATATATCGATATCTCATTCTCGATATACCTAGATTAGAAACATTTAAGGATTATTGGATCTGGATCAACACGCAATGGGATAAATGGGTAAATTTCAATTTTTTATTCCATTTTGGATATTATTGGGCCTATGAAGTCTAAATTTATTTAGACTTGATCTAAATTTATTTTAAATAAAATCAATATTTATTTAAGTGGTAAATAAAGTTTTATTTTAATGTTATATTTATATTATATAATATAACATATGTATCATATACCCGTATATGTACGTAAACGTGCAACATAAACATTGTACATGATTTAACATGCCCATGTATAAGTATTGGGATTTACACCACAATGGACATATTAGCACCTTTATATATATATATATGCTGTCAAATATATATATATTTGTGTGTTTTGGTAGTTTTAAACAATATAAAACAATATTTGTAACATACAAATGTTATATATAAATAATTGACATTATAATAAAAAGAAATTGTAAATATTAATATAAAAACATTGACTTTAGATTCAAAATTTAAATTTTAAAATTTCAGATCTAGATCTATACAATAAAATACCTAGAGATTTCAAATTCAAATCACTATATTAATTTTTAAATACATATATATATATATATATTATGCATATTTCAAAAATATTTTTTTATTGCATATGCATATATATATTAAATTAATATTTCGGTTATATATATAATAACTATATATATAAAGATGTGTTAGTGTGACAAATGATTAAATAAATATTTATACATTTTAACAAATATTCGTCTTTAATAATATTAATCAAATTTTTTTTGGAAAAGCTTATGATTTAAAAAAAATTATTTAAAGATTTTCGTAAGAAAATCTTAATATTTTTTACGAAAACTATTCGAAAACATATGTATAATTTTTATTAAATATTTATAAGTATATTTTACAATATAAATATTTATTTACTTTATATAAAATTAGGTATAATGTTAAAAATAAATTTATACACATATACACATAGATATATATATATACATAATATATGGATGTAAATATAAATATTTATACATAGTTTTCTTTAATTTTCGATAACAAAAATGTATATAAATTAAAAAATATTATATTTGCATATTTTATATAATTGTGTTTATATAATAAAATAAATCTTTGTTTTAAATTTCATTTTAAATATTATTAAATTTGAATTTTTTTTCTTTTATGTTGTAGTCGTGAGCTATATAAATATATATACATACATATACATACATACATATATGTATATATGTATGTATGTATAAATTTTTTTAAATACATACATATATACATGTACATATACACACACACATATATAAATTAAAACTAGGTAAATGGATTTATTTTTCACCAGGCTTTGCGGCACAAGCCAATACAAAAATAGAATAATTACAAAACAATACAAAATTTCGCTTTTCTGAAAAGTTGCTACATTCTTCACTTTAAATTAAAAATACTAAAATTAAGTCAGAAGTGAGAAACAGTCATGGCGGCCGCAAATTCACTTTTTGAACTCCTACGATCTTAACCTTCCAGTTCCAGTTTTCTAGTACTTGTCGTTCTGGTTCCATTGAGCTGGTAAGTTTTTTTTAACAATTCTTCCAATTATAGCAGCAACATCTCATGCTATAAGATTATAAAGAACTAATTCATCTTTTCCTTTGTTATTGAAAGTCTGATCATTCCGTTCATGCCATATGTACCGGATGGTAGTTATCAAGAAAATTTTGAAAACTTCCTTCATCAGATCTGACATATCACCCCTCTGGTTCCGGTAACTTGCTTCTTCGTGTAATGATTTCACCTCTTCAATTTGTATGCATTTAATTTTCTGTATAGCCTATACTCTCTTGTTTAATTTGCAGTCAAAAAATAAATGCGTATGCAATTCCATGTCATGTTAACATAAATTGCATGTGGTATCCACTAATAAACCCTAATTTTGAATCCTATCTTTAGTAGGCAACCTAAAAATAAGAGTTTTATAGGTAGTTTGAGCCATTTTTGGGTTATTAGACCTGCTCCACATAGTTTGTGCCATTGAAAGATAGGGGTAAAGTACCAGGTCTCATCCAATTAGCACATAAGCTATTAGATTCAATAATTTTCCAAGCTATTTTGAGACCATACACCTTTTAAATTCAAAAACATTCTTAAGGCCAACACCACCTTCCTTCTTTGATTTGCATAGTTCTTTTTAGCCGACCTTGCATAAAACACCCCTTGAAATAAAGTTGGCACAAACAACATTGATTTTAGCAATAGAGTAGTCAGTGATGTAGAGCATATATATATATATATATATATATATATATATATATAACATATACATATATACATATATGCATATAATACACACATATATATATTATCATTCAATGTAGACATCACAAACATATATGGATTCATGATAATTCATATACTATCTAAGCACACATATAACATGATGAACAATTATATATAAATGTAAATGTAAATGAAAGATTTACCTTGATTGAAGCCTATTTGTAAAACGTTGAAACGTTGAATCGATGAACTCCTTGAATCAGTATCCAAACTATACCAAATTGAAAGCAGCAACCACTGATCTGCTATTTGTATTTAAATTATGTTTTAAAAGCTTGAAACTTGCGGAGGAATGGATAGTGGGATGCCGGCCAGATCGGGTTTAGATGGAGGAAAAATCAACAGCTCCTAAAGTGGAATTTGAGGTGTTTAAATAGTAGAGATTCAAAGGAGCAAAATTAATATCTAGATCTACATTCTCCTCTTACTATTTCCCATCTTTTAAATCATTATTCAACCCCACTCCAAACCCTTATTGTTGGTTACTATATGCCCATATTTAGGCCTTAAAATTGCCTCAAGCTCGATTAATAAAAAATATTGAATCCAATTCTGATGCTTATCGATATTTATACCTATGCATGTGTATATAACTTTTATATACGCATTATTTTAATTTGATCAACATTTTATAAATAAAATTTCATAAATATTAATTAATTTAATTAATTTATAACAATTACAATTAATTAAATCAGGTGGTAATAAGAGTATTCAATGTTTTGGTTGTGTGATTCTCAGGTGTACATTCGATCAACGATTAATATCAAACAGTTTGAATATTAATGTTCACACGTCACCTTTTCTAGTGGTGTGACATTATTGCTAAATTTATTGCATACATAGCTTCGATAAATCCAATTTTACTTATTTATGTGTGACTCGGTAGTGACAATTATTTACACCAATTATCTTTGTTAAAACTATATCACATTAGGACTTAAGGAACTTGGTAATGGTGAAAATTCCAATATCCTCCGTATTAAACTTTATAGTTCAAATAATAAATTTGTGGTTCATATAACAATTATTATTAACCGAACTGCTATAGCCAGATACTTTGACTTTGAGTTAACTTCAGTTGACCGTGATACAAACATCATATAACCGAGGATGAATTCTCTCTCAAATAGTGTTTCATTTCCAATGCTTCCACTCAGCCCAACTATAGTCTTTCGACGGACATCATGCCATGCTTTAACTATAACCAAAGTGGAGTTTCTACATTAATGCACAATAGTATTCTCAAGTCATGGGCACTGTGTAATATTGTCACATCGATATTTTCTATTTGATATTAGTTATATTAACCAATATAAAACTATCAAGTGAGTTATTCCATATTTATCCAATAATTATCAATATGTAACCACTTGGTGCTCCCAACTGCCATAAGTAATATAGTGCTCTATATTTGAGAGCGTTAACACACACTATGATAAATCACTCATGATTACAACACATTGTAACTGCTATCACAAAACATATTACTTTTGGATTATCTTTTAAATACACTTTTAATTAAATTAATTAATTACTATAACACATTATATTAAGTATAATAGAAAGAAAACACCTTTTAATTCGAACAAGATTGATTATCGAGGTAGATATATGTAACAATTACATAGTTACCCCTAAGGCATACCACTAACGTTATCAATCTCCCACTTGAGTTTGGGACCAATTATGGAATATCCATCCCATCCCTTTGATCAGTTTGATAAAATCTAATCAAGTTAAACCCTTCGTGAATGGATCCGCTATGTTGTTTTAATTATCTACTCTATCGATCAACTCTCTTCGATATTGATAATCTACCTTTGTCATGTGTAACTAGTTGGAGTGTATTTCTCAACTTCTAGTGAGCTATTATCATTACATTGTTATCAAATAATAATAATGTAGTATTTTCAATACTTGATATCACCCTTAGATCAGTTATAAATTTATACATTTATATATATATATATATATATATATATATATATATTGCCTTTATTGTGGCGCTATTCAAGATGAAGTACTTAGCCTTTTCATTGAATCAACTCAATGTTTCATTCGAAAAATTTCCAACTTAAAGCTTCTTAATTAAGTTTCGAACATGAATTTAATATTAACATGTTATACTTAAAGCACTTATGAAGTTGGAGTCTGAACACACCTTTTTAAGAATTTTGGTTTATGTAAACAATTCTCTAATGTTTCATAAATACTCATGAGCACTCTGAACTATCATTTAGTGATCTTAATTTGAATTTGATATTTGCTTCATGCATCAAACACATAAGCAAATCATGATATAGTAGACAATACAACTTGTATGATAGTTTCCGTTGCCAATACATAAGGAATTCAGTTTATATGTTTCATATTAAACATTTTAATAAGGTGTCTTTGCATATCGTTTGGGACGTTCCCAACATCCTTTATACTTATTATAAAAGATATAATTTTCAGATATAATATCGAGTATTAAACAAGCAAATTATAACTGATCTTAACATAAGAACATAGTTAACAACCGAAAGTTTGTTGTTTACTTGTCGCTTTAGAAATAACTATGTACCTTTTAACATCTTTCTTACATACACAATCTCCCTCTTCATTTTGAATGAAAATCAAACTATTTGATAATTCTATCAAAACATTTGTTCAACCGATGCTTGTCGAACGATATTTTCGTATCCATTCATGGATCGTATACAAAAACCCACAAACTTTGAGACACTTTGGTTGTTATGTGCAAATAGTTCTAAACCATTATTTCGAATTCTCTATTTCAACACATATATACAAATACACAAAGTCATACAAGGCAATAATTTTGCTAGTAAAATCCAAATTAACTTGAGCATGTTGAATAATGAATCAGTTATGCTAATTTCAACAATTGACATTCATGATGCTATTCTTATCAATGTTTCTCACTATATTCCAACAGCATTAGTCTTTCCCTTGAAGACACATATGTGGCTAATGGATCATATCCATTTGGGCATGGCTATAAAATCATATTTCAATAATGTGCTTAGAATCCTTTCAGATTTGTGCATCGTACCATATGGCAGAGTCAATACTCTTAATGGTTTAATTAACAACTAAGGATTATCTATTCACAACACTGATAAGAAACTCATAGTTTATCTTAAATGTGCGAGCATACATATTAGACAAACACATTGTATTTGTTTAAGTTTGATTAATTTCATTTCATCCATCGTAATCAATTTTATTCTTGGATCGTATCCAAATCCATTTAACTACCAATAATTTCTAAAAGAAATTCCTTCACTACAAAGTTTGTATTTCTTGAAACCACAATTTTTTCGCACCGCAACAAAATATGTATTCGTAAATACTTTATGAATCGCCTTATATATAAAACTGGTTCGGTTTTAGTTTACGAAATTTATGTTCGAAACATAAATTGGTCATCTAATAATGATAGTTCCCAAACTCCTTTGGGGTGATCCATCAAAATCCTTTACATACAATCATTACATGTATATTTTCAACTCGCACAACCTGCCATCTCCTTGACCCAAGATATGTTGATGTTTCTTTTAAACCCATATCTTGTATGATTTGGTAAACTATTCTTTAGATGAAATTAATTTTAAGCTTGTATACCATTCTTAAGTACATGACCTTAAAGAAAGAAGTTAACTCAACTTCATTCATCATTAATCATACTTTGTTCAATAATGTCCGATTACTCCTTATCATTACATCATTATGTATCATAGGGAGGAGTGACTTTTCAGATTGAATCTTTGCTTATTTTTAGGTACGTTCAAAATTCCTTCTAGTACACTCACCAATTCGATCAAAACGAACATTTTATTTTCTATTGCATGTAATTTCATTTACCTCTGTTTTATATTCCATGAACTCATCATAGACATGCTATATGTGTATCAAATACATATGTTCATATTTGTGATAATTCATCAGTGAATTCAATGAAGTACGTGGAACAGTTTTGGTATTATTAAACTTACGATTGCATACATCTATATGTATTAACCAAAAGAGATCATCAACTCTTATATCGCTCACACTCAATGGGTTCTTTACCTTTATTGTTTGAGATATAATTCACTAGTACTATATGATTCCTAATCATATAATCAAAGAATTATTTCTTTAAACCATAGCGTAGTCCATAATTCCAAAATAAGTGCAAATAAATTTAGATACTTCTGTATTTTCCAATGCATCGCAAATACCACTATTATTATTTTACTTTATAAAGAATATTCATAATATTCATATTAAAATAAAACTATATCTATTTTTCAGTCAACACTAAAAACAATTATTATTTTATAAATAATATTTGGTATGTTTTATGAGAACAATATTCGTAACTTAATGCGGCCAATTAGTATGCTCCCACTATTTCTACCATTACTATAACAATGTACGAAATAAGAAGCTCCATTCAATCACTAAATAGAGGCTATTTATTCAATCTACTGTAACCAGTTTACAGTCGAGAGTTTTTGGATCAATTATCTTAAACTCAAAGAAATAAATATCAAAGAAAATAATATTCTATATGAATATACATTTTGGAATAGAATTCATATTTCTCACTCCAACGTTAAGTGTCTATTATTATTTTACAATTCTCGTTTTTGATGTTTCTTTTTGAAGTAGAAGTGACCGTTCACTCTCTTCGTTCCAACTTTGCCTTAAGTTACAACTAATCTTGTAAATTCTCTTCCTTTCTAAATGGTCGAAAAATTCAAAAGAAACCCTTACTACAATATTGTAATGAACTCTTTACAAAGGTACATTGGGTCAACCTTAACTTTAAGGATATTAAATAAGTTGCACTTTACGTAAATTGATCAAACTGACATTTTAGTGATCGAATGCTTATACCTATCTTGTAGCTTTGGTTTAGTGTTACATTTAACACAACAAGATCTTTATTGTAATCAACCAGATTGAATACATTATCTCACACTACGATTAACTTGCTTATTTCGAAGTGAACAAATTTCATCGAGATTTCGTACATTACAAAGTACGACCGTTCACCATATAACATTTATTTGTGATTGGATATGGATAATATATTCATATCCATGTATTGTTTTTTGAGTTCAAACTCATAGAAGACAATACACAGTCTCATGCAAATAAATGTGTAAGTAATCAAGTTACAAGTGTATTTAGTAGTTATATAATAAGGCGCTTGCATGAGTCAACATGCAAAAATTTATTGGTAAGTAATATTCTATTTGTCAACCTTAATTTAGTTCATTATTATATTTTAATTGATAAACATTTTATTAATATATTAGTTGCATAAATTTATCGATGTGAATTGGTTTAACATAAATATAGCAGATGTTCTTACAATACTAGAAAGGTTAAATGTTACCATTTCATTTTTCTAATAAGGCTCCCACTAGACTTTTATTGTAACGGCCTGTCATTTCGAACCATTCAAATCAACAATAATCCACACATGTCAGACTTGAATTGCTCAAAACAACAGATTGTTAATTTATATTTGGTAAAACTTAGCATATACAGTAAATAAATCAATCACAGAATCACGGACACAAAGTAATACAACAATAAGCAGTGGAATAGATAAATAGTAGTTCATGAAACTACTACATAAACATTAGAGTCTAAAGCAAAATACAACAGAAATCCAATATATAGAAGTCTCAATACAAAAGCAAATGACAAGTATGAACATAAACAACTGGAAATAATTGAAATAACTGAAAGGCTGAATAGATAGAGATAGGTCTCTAGACAAAGCTCCAAGCTGCAAAGGTGAGTCTCAAATGCTGTGACACTCAGTCTGACCCGAGCATAAAGCAAAACACAAAACACTCGAGTCTGGATTAACACTCTTATGCAAGTAAATCAACTCAAGTGAAATGCAATATAACTTAAAGGATGTTTGGGATTCCCATCCTTTAAGGATCCGTGGAACTATCTACATACATGGTACAATACGCTACATAGATAATGCCTACAGTAAAGTAAAATATTAAAATAGCGATAAGGCGTTACCCATATCCCCTTTAACACATTTTTATATAAATGTCATAGTCTATAAAGTACTGTAATTCCTACGTAAACCGGAGGGCTATCAGAGGGCACTCCATAGTGTATGATACAAACCAAACTCGTAGAGGGCGTGATAAGGCATGTGACAAGGCATGCGAGGCAATGCACATGGTAGGATACTATCGTTTTGCAGATCCGGACTGGTGGTAATGCATAGCAGCTACTACCGCCCACCTCGAGACACATTCCCATAATCAAAGGTGCACCTAATCCAATCACAAAGTAATAGAATGGTTTCGAAGAAGCATGCTCGATCGGAGGTGCAACCTCACATGGCCCGGCCTAGCTCCTGTTTTAGTCACATCAAGCTGACCCGAGGGAGTCAGGGCTGCGTTCATACCTCATACAGACGTTCGCCAACCATCCTACTTCATTTTGGATTCTCCACCATGTACACAGTTGTTAAAGTGGTTTTCGGTATTGGCAGAGAGTATGATAATATTCGATCTCGATCTCTTTAACAACCAAACCCTATTTCACACCGTGGTCGTTTTTCATTTCAAACAGTTCATACTTCATTTCCAAAATATCATATTCATTTCAAAATCATCACTTTCTAAATCATTATTCATTTTTGAAATCATATCACTTTCGAAATCATATTCACTTTAAATTATATTCATTTCCAAAATCATAACCACAAGATAGGTTAAACCATCATATCAAAGTATTCGCATTTAAATCCATTAAATCTAAATCATAACAGTTCCAACTTAAATAGCTTGAATATTGAAAGTAGTTTATATATTGGAATGATTATACATAAAAATAGTTTATATTTAAAAATAGGTTAAAGATTTAAATTAGTTTATATATTAAAAATAGTTCATATCGAAAATAGTTTCAAGTTAGAATTGTTTCTTCCAATTCCACAAATCAATTCAAATTAACTTTATTTCCAAAATTCGATTTAAATCAAATCTCAGTTCAACAATTTCAATTAAAAAGGTTAAAGGTTCAATTCAAATTCTCATTAAAACTATTTTTAATTTATATCGATTTCAAATCCAAGGTTAAACTACAAATTTAAACCACTTCCAATTCAATAGGTTTCAAAGTTTAAGTATTCAAACAATTTACAATAACTCAATTTGATAAATTTCATTTATATTTTAAAATTCAACTTTAATTTTTTTTAATTTGAAAACATTAACTTAACCATTTTTAATAACATTTTAAATAAAATCTCAAATTACAAATTTAAATCAATATTAAATATTAAATATTAAAATTTAATTTTATTTATTTAACCAGCTTTAATCAAAATCCAGTTATCAAGTTATAAAAATCATATCTTTAAAATCTCAAAATTAATAAGTTCAAATCAATTCTTATTTATATTCCATTCTCAAACCAATTTTACATTACAAATCAATTTCAATTTATCTTCCAACCTTAATTTATTAAAGTTATTACAAAATCTATTTTTAAAATATTAATATAATTTTAAATAAATACTTAAACATATTATATATACTAATTAAGTTAAATTTTATTATATTAAATTTTATTAAATCAAATATTATTATTAAATTTATTGTATATTAAATCTTATTTTATAAAATTAAAAATAACAAAATTATAAGTAAAATCTTAAAATTTACATTATTCAAAACTTAACTTATAAATTTAAAATTTTCAAACATATAATTTAAAATCTAAATTTTATACATATTAAAATAAAATATCAATATTATATTTTAAAAATCAATATTTATTAAAACCCATATATTTTCCTTTCAAAATTCTGGAAATCATTTAATAATAGACCAACGGTGTCTATATATAGTTTTCTAACCTAATGTCAAGTGATATAGATATTTATCATTTCAATCCGCAATAATTAAATTTTACGGGTATATATCATTTAAACCCGCAATTTCAATATTTCAAAAATTAATAAAATCGCTTAGGTTTATCATTTAAACCCATAATGATTTTCCCTAATCTATAAGATCGTTTGGGAATGTATCATTTCAACCCATAGGGAATTTCTAAACCAACAGGGAACTTTTAGTGTGAGAATAATAGAATAAAACGGCACAACATATCAATTACAAGCATATATAATCATTAACAATTTAAAATTTACATATATACAATAGGTTATGGTATCATATGTCTATTAACACAGGTTAACAAATGCAGAAAATAACATAACATACTTAAAAATTAAATTTCTAACCAATTCGAAATTTAACAACATATTTCAAGCGTCATTTCATGTGAATTAAATTTACTAAATATAAGAATGTTAATCGTGAGTGATCGATCACCTTTCGAGGCTAGAGAACAACGATGGCGAAGAAGATGACATTGACACGCACATGGATATGGACACGACAACTTGGATGCGGATCTAGACAGTGGAAAAGCTAGAAACTTGAACTCGAATTTAAGAATTCAACAAAGCGAAAAAAGAAGGCTGCGAAAAATACGATAGTAGAAAAAATACAAACTTGAATATGATGGAAACAAAGATATATATATATATCATATATATATATCATATATATACCTCTTTTGTTTTTGTTGCTATATATATGCAACAAAAATATATATACATATGTAACATATATATATGTAACATATATATAAAAATGACAAATACGACAGTGGACGAGGATACTTGGCTGCGAGTACTTGTTGCTGCTTCATCAAAGGTGGGTTGTCGGGGACAGTGGGTGGCTATTGCATGGAAGACGGCTGTGGTGTTGCCTGGAGGGGTTCGGTGCTCGGTAGCAGAAAGAAAGTGGCGGGGCTGTTGACTGGGTGAAACTCGACTGCTGTAGGAGGATCCAGCTGGAAGGTTTAGGCAGGAAAGGTGCTCGTCTAGAGGAGATGGGAAGCGATGGTAGGCTTTCAAGTGGAGCAGTGGGTGACACTCGGTGGAAGGTGATTGCGTGGAGATGGGCTCGGCTGTTAGGGTATGGGCGAATGGCTATTGGCGGATGTCTGAGCGTGGGTGAGTTTCAGGTTGGAGGCGATCTGGTTATTGGTGGAGAGGGCAATGGAAAAGTGAGGGATTTTGGTGATGGGCCGGCGAAAGGCGGACGAGAGGTGATCGACAATGAAGGTGAGAGGGTGACGCAGGTAGGTAGGGCGGCAAAATAAGAGGAGCGGATTCAATGCAAAAGTGGACATATCTTAGTATATATAAATGGTAGAGGACAAATTTATATTAAAGATTCATAATCTTTGATATATTTAGTTGAATCGACTTATGGAATGATGTATTCTAATTAAATACCCTCGTGATTCAAGTGTCAGACATATCTAAAATCATGGTATATCTACTATTCGTGTATTTATTCCTTAAATCTATTTTGGGTTTCTTATAGTTCCACCTTTTATTATACATTTATATTATATAAGTTTAGTTCTTGTATAACATTTTGTAACTTAATTAACTTATATAATAATCTTATCTATAATCTTATACTAATTTTATTAATTAAATCTTATTTAATTAATTAATTAATTAACATTTTAACTTATTTCATTTATTTCATTTTAAACTTAATATTTGCACTATAACATTTATATTAATACACATATATCTTATATATGTATTATATTATTTATTAACTAACATATAATTAATTAATTTAATTAAAACATTTTTAATTAATTATAATTAATTTTGATAAGTGTGTGTGTGTGTGTTACCTTAACACCTTAAAATAATGTTACTGTATATACCTCAATATCTTAAGATAATTTTATATATCAATATATATATTTAATTAATTAACTTTTAATTAATTATTCATTTAATTAATCTAATCGAATCATTAGTATTTTTCGAAAATAATTATTTTATTTTGGAACCAGTTTTGAAAATTATTTTATAACATTTATAAAATCATTACTTATTTTTTAACCTTTTAAATTTAAAATATTATTTATATTTATTTTAAAATTTAAATTTTATTTTAATTTCAAAACAAATTTTGAAAATTTGCCCAAGGCCTAAATCAATTTGCACCTTTATATTGGGGATAACATTTGCGCTTACCTCACCTTTTCGGGCCTGGCCAATAGCCAGGTATGATAGCATACTTGATTACACAAACCCAACTTTAGACACTACTTTTATAGATGCCTTACTATATGGGTATTAACAAGTAAGCCCTAATACCGCTAATTTAGACTACATAAGCTATTAGGCTCTAATACCACTATTGCATCTGAACAAACATATAGTAGAGTAAATGGGTAAATTTCTAAATTTTATTCCATTTTGGATCTTATTGGGCCTTTGAAATCTGAATTTATTTAGATCTGATCTAAACTATTTTAAATAAAATTAATATTTTATTTAAGTTGTGAATAAAGTCTTATTTTAATGTTATATTTATATTATATAATATAACATGCGTATCATATACACGTGTTTGTGTACGTGCACATGCAACATAAACAATATACATGGTTTAACATGCCCATGTATAATTGATGGGATTTACACTGCAAAAGACATATTAGCCCCTCCATATACATATGTGATGTCTACTATGTGTGTGTGGGTCTATATATATATACATATATATATCTGTGTCTGTGTGTGTAGTTTTAAACAATATAAAATAATATTTGTAACGTACAAATGTTATATGTGTATGTGTATATGTATATATAATTGACATTATAATATAAAGTAATTGTAAATATTAATATAAATAACTTTGACTTTAAATTCTAAATTTAAAGTTTAAATTTTAGATCTAGATGTGTATAACAAATATCTAAAGATTTCAAATTCAAATCAATGCTTTAATTTTCAAATAAATAAAGAAATATATTATGTATATTTCAAAAAGAAATTACTGCATATGCATATTATATATATATTAAATTCATATTATATATATATAATAATTGTATATATAAATATATATTAATGTGAAAAATAATTAAATAAATACTTAAATGTATTAAAAAATATCCGGCTTTAATAATATTTTAAAAAAATATTTTAAAGGCTAACAGTTTTTTTTAATTAATTAAAGATTTCCATACATATATATTAATAAAAAAATTAATTTTCTTACGGAAACAAGTATAAAACATATGTATAATTTTTAATAAATATTTATATGTACATTTTACAATATAAATATGTATTTACCTTATGTAAAATTAGGTATAGTGTTAAAAATGTAAATATATTATGTACGGATTTAAAAATATATTTACATAACTTTTTTTATATTCGAAAACAATAATGTAAATAAAATAATAAAATTTATATTTGCATATTTTACATAATTATGTTTGTATTTTAAAATCAATTTTTGTTTTAAATATTATTAAATTCAATTTTTTTTTCATTTATTCGTAAGCCATAAGTTTATATATATATAAATTTTTTAAAACGCATACATACAAAAAAAAATTTGAAAGGAACATACAAATATATATATATATAATGATCCTATGTAGACAACATAGACATATGTGGATTCGTGAAAATTCATATACTATCTAAGCACATATATAACATGACAAACAATTATATATAAATGTAAATGAAAGATTTATCTGGACTAAAGCCTAGTTGTAACATGTTGAAACGTTGAATAATGAACTCTTTGAATCGGTATCCAAACTTATAGAACGAGCTACCAAACTGAAAACAGATACCACCAATCTACTATTTGTATTTAAATTGTATTTTAAAACCTTGAAAATTGAGGAACAATAGAAAAGGGGAGGCCGGCCAGATCTAATGTAGATGGAGGAAAAGTCAAGAGCTCCTTATGTAGAGTTTGAGGTGTTTAAATAGTAGAGATTCAAAGGAGCAAAAAAGGGATACAGATCCACATTCTCGTCTTACTATTTCTCGCTTTTTGAACCATTATTCAATCCCACTCCAACCCTTTACGGTCGTCACTATATGCCCATATTTGGGCCTTAAAATTGCTTCAAGCCCGATCAATAAAAGTGCATTTAAATTTAATTCAAATGTTCATCGTTATCATATATCGATACGTGTGTGTATAACTTGTATATATGCATTACTATAAATCCATTAAGAAACGAAGGAAATATGACCTTTTGTAGTTGGATTTTAAATTATTCAACTGTGCATGGAAATTCATCACTTTTATTTGTTGTCTGGGCTTGCTGCGCCCCAATGTTCCAAGATTTTGCCTCCCAATCACTCCAGGTCTATAACCTTGTCCAATAGTTCTGCAACGCCGTTGGTTTCGTTCGATTTGGTAGAGATAGGAAGAAGAAGAAGTTATTTCTTTCTGGCAATTATAAATTCTTGGAAATATTAGTAGTTAGAGGGAAAAGAACCTAACCATCTGTTTGTTTTAAAATTCAAATTCAAAAGCCCAAAGCCAAAGGCCCAATTAGCTCCAAAACTTATTTTGCTCATATCTCCTTCATACGACTTCCAATCGAGAAAAACAAATATACTGCGCAAATTAGAAAAATGAGGCGGTCGCAATGGCACTGGTTCAATCATCAAATTCCAATATTTGAAAAATGTAACGACCCCGGATTTTAATTAAATTTAAATTGATAATTTAATGAATTTTTGAATAAAAATTGTAAAATTTATTTATATATGATGCGAGTTTCCCCTATCTCAAATAAAATAGATGTTAAATCATTTGAATTTAAATATTGCATATATATATGTATATGTTGGATTTGAAATATATATCTAAATATCAAATACAAATATAAGCAAGGAATGAAACAAACTAAAATATAAGATATAACTAGGCTTGCGAAACAAAATCTCTCAGCATAGTCAAATAAACAAGTACCAAAGAAGAAAAATAAAAATAAAATAAAATATGATACAAGTAAGCTAGGCTGTAAACAAAGTATGGTAATAGCTTGCAAATGAAGACATAAAGGACCATTTCATTTAATGCTTTCATCTCTAGCATAAACAAATGGTCAATTCGAAATGGTATCAGCCGAAGTGAAGAAAAAAATTTATAAATTGGTACAAGGCAAGTTATATACTTTAACAATGAAGATATGCAGGGCAAAAAGAAAGCACATAGGTACATACGAATTGATATGGGGATAAGTATGACAGTGTAATAAATGCTTGTACAAGATGAAACATATCAGCCACCACAAATGTATATTCATAGCCCCCAAATGAAAAATATCACTGATCAAAACTTGTACAAAATAAATAATCCTGTACAACTCATTTTCTTATATCAACTTCTCATTTCGACTTCATTCCAGTTTGTTCCTTTTCACTGAGAAAAAAAAAGAAAATAAAAAGCAAACATCACTATTTGTTTTACAAATTCAAACTTGGGTTATACAACAAAACACAAAGAGGATTCAAAGGCAGATTCAAACTGCAATGTTCAAAGCAAAACAGGATCTTCTCTGTTCCGAACTTTTACCAGGTGAGCAACTTTGTTTTTTCCAGACTTCTTTGTTTTTGACCAAGTGAGTAAACATAAAATTTCAAGCTTAAGTTTAACTAAAAACAGTAAGATGATCCATGGATTATATGGGGAAGTATGTGTTTTATCTTGGTATGAATCTGTGTTTACATATATGCCGTTCATCTCTGCTAAGTGTTACAGGGTTGAAACCATTTAATCTTGAGTTGTTTTCATCTGTTCATGGTAAAGTTTTAAAATTTTCCAACAAACGATATGCTCGAACTTCAATCAGGATTTTAAAATCTGTTTTTGAAAACATATTAGGAAACTATACACTGGAAATCAAGCTTGTACAGGCAACAAGGATTATGTTGATAAATTCAACTGTTATAAAGTATAAATTCAAGTTTATATCCTGAATTATCACTGCAAGTTATGATTTTAAAAACAAAAACGAAGAATTTTAGCTGCATATTCAAAGAGCAGTTTGTGGTTGAACAATATTGTATTTCTTTCAATTTCTAGTGTTTGAATCAATAATAAATTCTGAAACTCGATTTGAAGCAAGTATAAATGATTGTGATCTCAAGAAAAATGTACAGTGATTTTCCTATGGCATGAAATTTGGATATGAGATCATCATAAGGTTTTATTTCAAGTTTGCGTTCATGTCAGTAATATGTTGAGTTTGACTCCTGTATGCGATCGAGTGGTTCGATGTTCTGGTGGAGGGTTGCTGGGAGTGTTGACGAAGTGTGGACGAATTTTCATCACCTCCGGTGGTCAGTACGATGGTGGCGAGGCGATTTGGTTCAGTGAGGTTGCTCGCTATATTCGTTCGAACTGCAAAATTTCGAAATCGAATTTTTTGAGGTAATTCGATTTTAGTTTTCTAGAGATCGTGTTAATTGTGATTTGCCTGAAGCATTGGAAGTTCGCCAGAGCCTCGGGTGCTGCCGTACACGTGTACGACAGCAGTGGCGTATCAGCGATTTTTGAGGGGAGTTGGGTCGCGAGTCGTTCTCGAGTATATTGGAGGTTGCCTCGGGGTTTTTGGTTTGTGTGCGTGAAGTCTTCTGATGTTTTATCTTTTAACTGAAGTTTAAAATGTAAACTTGATAAAAAAGAAGAAGAAGAAGAATGTACAGGGAAGTCTCGGGGAAGATAAGTGATCAACTCGAAGCTACACTCGGGTTTGTATAGGGGAGGTCTCGAGTTTAGAAAGGGTAGTACTCGGATTAGTTTCCAACAACAGTATTGTATTTAAGAAATGTTAAGTAAACACCTTTTTATCAAGCTTTGAACTCTGTAAAATTTTGTAGTGTCTAACGGTTAGGTAATAAAAAAAAAATAAAAAAAAATTTAAGGTTATTAATAAATAATTAAAGAATGGTTAATTAAAGCTAAATAACTTGATTTAAGAAGAAATTAATTAAATAGTGTGAACAAAGTAATTAAGTAATTAAGACTTAATAATTGATTAAGAATTGATTTGTTGATTAACTTATTTGAAATGAAATAAGTAATAAATTGATAATTAATGATTTATTAAACAGGATTAAGAAATTAATTCTTAAGTAATTGATTAAATTTGAATTAATTACAATAAGGGTTAAAGAGGATTGAATTGTTGTTATCCCTGATTGTGATGCTCTGTTTTGATGTGTTTAATGAAATTCTCTTTCTGTGATATATTGTTATATGAATATGAAAACCCCGGCACTTGAATTTCGATGCGACAGGGAGTCGGATTCCAGTTGGTTATCCGAAACCCACATCGAATTGTAATGATGAATCTTTGTGACTGATAAATTTATTTTATCTATGAATCTGTGAATGAAGATAAGCGTTATCCATTATACCGCTTATCGATATATCTGTGATGATTGATGTTGCACTATTGTGTGTAAAACCCCGGACTACACTCTTACACACACAAATATGGATTTCACGTGGAAATCGGTTAAGTCACAGATAATGTAAATTTGACGTTTTTGAAATTGAAATTTTAATTTCAATTGATTTTGAAATTTGAAATTCGGGTTTAAAGTGAAAAGTTTTTGAAATAGAATTTCAAAGATAAAAGTTATTTTGAATAACTTAATCGAGTTTTGAAAATTTAAATAATTTGATTTCAATTTGAATTGAAGTTTGAAATTGAATTCTATGATTTGAAACTAGGGATTGAAAATGATATAAATGTGTTTATATAAAGTTAAACCATTTAAAAGTATAATTTTGAGAATTTGGATTTAACCCAAAGACCTTAACTCGTATGGATGAATCAGATTTTCCGAAATAAAAATTGTTGTTTTAAAAGAATAAAAGCTTTCAGATAAGAAATGAAATTCCAGTTTAATTAAAGGAATTTCAAGATTGAATTGAAAAATGGTTTCCCAAGTTATGAATAAATTGTTTTGAAAAGCTATGATTTGAATATGTTATCTTTAACAGATTTAAAATAATGATTGGTTTAAATCATTTGAAATGGGATTGTTTTGAAAGCTATAGGGTAAATCTTGATTTAAAGATTTAACGAGTTAATCAAATTGAAAGGGAAATTAATTTGGAAAATCTGTGAATGAATCTTTTGTTTAAAAGATTAAAGTGTGGAAACTGTTTAAACCGTAAAGATTGAATCTTTTTGTTTAAAGATTTGAAAATGGTAATTTGTTTTAACCATTTGAAAAGAAAGTTGAATTATTAAGTTGTGACTTAATTGAAATCCCATATCCATATGATTTTCGAATATTACGCTCACTATTCGGTTTAGCCGGGAGAGGACCTTTGGGTCGTATAACCCATTCCGAATATGTGATACGTCGTTATGGATAGCATTTGAAGACCGGTGTTGAAGACCGGATATTTTTGAAAACGGAAGGATTACCGTCGAGTTACTCTGCATCGGCTGATCCCCGATATAGAGGTTTTATCATCCTTAGTGACGGGAAGTCCGGACGTGATTGGAAATTATCCGGATTTGCAAGGGCTTCGTGAGAAGTGCCTTCGGTTCTGTTCGATCCCGGAACAGACTTGTATGGATTGTATGTCTGACATTACACTTTGAGATATAAAGCCGATTTGTTTCAAATACATTTCTGTTGGTGGCGGAGAATTTATTCTCTTAGCTTAACACCCTTCTCTGAGACGTACGAGCTCAGAGGTTATGTAGTTGAAAGTTATCAGCGATATATCCCAATTTGGTAATGTGGCATGCTGAGTGTTGCTGTGTGATGATCAGTGTTTGATCATTTGCGATATGATCATTTGTTTGATCATTTATCTTTGTGATCATAGGTTGATCATCTGTTGACCCAAAGCATGGCTTTGTGACAAAGCGTAGCTTTGTGGACGAGACTTCGTCAGAGCCTCACTACCCGGAAATGGTCGAAACAGGAATGTTGCGGCAAGGTTATGAGGGTCGCGCCCTTTAGGGTATGTCATTTCCTTCTGGAAAGGGGTGGTATCATGGTATGGAGCCCAGATACTTACTCATGTGGATACACTTTCTTTATGATGTGTGATGTTGGATATCGAGCGCTCAGATAAAGGTCCCAAAGGACCGGGTGATGACATATTCATGAGTTACCTGTTACAGGGGTAACCCGGCCTTGTTTGGCAGAGAGCAGTTTGTCTCTCGGGACGTCCCGCCAGAGGCGATCCCATGCGGCGGAAGGAAGTTCCTTAGCCTGACCATTTGTTGGAAATCCAAAGAAACAATACGAGCCTTGTACGGTTTTAGTTGTATTACCTGCCATGGAATGTGGCGGTAACCTGCTATTGAACATGGTAGCTATAGTAGGCATACGATACTGGTCGTATGCTGGCTAAGATTAATATTATACTTTCGAAATGTTTTCTACACTATGCACTAATAATAATATCCAATTGATTTTGCGTAGTAAGCATCTTTGACTATCATAAGAAGAAATCTCCTCCAATTCTGCGTTTGCATTGTGTGTGTGGCGGGAGGTCTTATGGTAGTTTCATTTTCCAAAAGCATTGCGGATTTCAATGTTTAAATTCTTTTGCTGTTGTTTAAAGTTAAATTGTTTTTGTTGCTCACACCAGTCCCATGACTGATCCGGAGTTTATTGTTCCCTTCCTAAACTCTGGGTGCTCATAATTTTCCACACGAGCAGTCTAGAGTTGGGTTTCTTTTCAGATATGCAGGTTTAGTAGATTATCTGGAGCTAGTTCATTCATCGGAGTTACTTATCTTGGAGTTGTGGATTCATTCTTGTCTGAAGATCATTTTGGAGTTATCACTTCTATTGATATTGTTCCGCTGCTGATGTTATCTTTTCTTTTCCGCTGCTATTTGTTGTATCATATCTCTGATATTGTTGTATCATATTGATATCATTGTTGTATATCATTCTGGATATTGTATTCATTGGAGTTGTATATGATATCATTGATTTCTTTTCTTCCGCTGTGTTATTTACTTAATTGTGTTATAGCTCCGGCGAATCGGATTTGAACGGTCGAATCTGCGGCATTCTAGTACAATGGGAAGTACGGATGTTGATTTTCGAGCGCGAAAAACCCGAGTCGTCACATAAAATGTCCATTTTGCCCCTTCTTATATTTAATTTATTTAATTAATTCATTAGTTCTAATTTTTTTTTGTATTATCATATTGCTAATATTTAGTTTTAATAATTTTTGAGGTATTATATACTCCCTTTAAAGGAATTTCATTTTTTAAATTCCCAAGGGACAAAGAATGTACTGTATTCTCTCATATCGTACAATTATATAAACATACAATTTCAACCATACATCCAATAATCATCCATACAACAAAGAAATAAATTAAACCAAGCATCCATGTGTAACATACGAAATCAGAAATCAAATTTCATCAAATAGGTGCACATGTTCTATTAGCATATATACATATACACACACATACGTGGTGTTTGTGCACTTTTATGAAATACAATCAGCAACATAACATTATGATATATATACAGATAACATATGACAATATATATATATATATATGAAATTAGCTAACATTTTGGCCCCTCTATACGAGTGAGATGCTATGACATATAAAGCATGATGCGAGTATCCTAGGGTGATCATATAAATTCTATATGTATGCACAACCAATAACACTAGCATATCACATGGTGAACATATACATAGCAATAAATCATGAAGTCACAGTATATAAAACATATCAAAATAATAATAAATCCATAACGTAAGTAAAAACAACAATGAATCCAAGCAATAACCCAGCCAAACCTAGATATTAACTAAACTAACATTCAAATAAATGGAAATGTTCTAAAAAGGAATCAGATTGAAAGGATTGGATCTACTCATCCACTATCCAATTGTCCATATCCAAATCGTTCTGCTTAACATAATCTAACAATCCCTACTGCAAATATAAACTTATTTATAAAAATCAACTACAAGTGTACGTGAATATCTATAACTTCTGTGATATCTGCTACCATATCGAATACATAATGCCACAATATATAACAACATACAGCCTTAGCACAAACATGCCCACATAAAATTGCAGTCTCTCATACAATTCCAAACTACATATACTTAACACCTAAATCATCCAGTAGTTGTTTCCTTAGTTCGTCTTCGGATTGCTAAGGTAAGGCGTCTCAAAAGTGGATGTTGTCTTATCCGAACAATTCCAAAGTACTTAAATCACCATACTATCCTTTTCCACCTAAGGACATTCAAAATGATAGATGTCTTAACCTGGTCAACATAGCATATATCTCATCCGAATCTCAACTCTAACTTGAGTGGTGTCATTACGCTTATGATATCACTTCTTCTAGTATCCAACAAGTTTGATACTCAAAGTATCACCTCCTCAATTATCTAAACATTCATTCTAAGTTCTATAACCTACAACTAAGCTAACATCCAAACAAAAGAAATTTTATCTTATTCAATCAATACAACCATAATAAAAATCCTAAATCTAAGTGTAACTCTAACCCAAGAAAAATACTCCTAAGATAGTGATAGGGTTAAAATAATCGACTATATAATATATTATTTAAACGCACCTCATACGCAATTTAAACTCCTTTCCTTTAAGTCGCTACTCCAAAGAATTTCTTTGAATAGATGGTTTATCTTCAATTCGAGGGATGATTGAAAAGAATCCATCTATTCCTTACTCAAAATTATATCCGAACTTTAAAATTTTGCTTTCCCATAAAATTGCCTCTGCGTCTTCCATGCATGCTAACCATAATACTCTTTCCTCGATGCTTCCAAATAATTTTCTTCAATCATCATGCATAACTTAAATTCACACCACTTTGTGGTATTTCTTTAATTTAATTTAGTGTCCATTCAACCCAGTATATCTTTTCCTCAATTCCTAAACTCAGGTTTATCTCAATAGCTCAAAATCCATTATCGAAATTCCAATATCTATACCAATCAGAAATACTTTTTATAATACTCTTACTACCAATACAAATTGGAATACCTTTAATGTATAGAAATTACAACTCTACATTATTTCTTTATTCCCCAAATCATATCTATCCATAAAATTCCAAATACTTCATCACATCCTTAAATAACACTAACTCAAATGATCTTAACGTCCATCCATATTTGAGTACTTCTACAAACTCATCCAATATACTAAAATACTTATCTTCGTATAGTGTTATGCCAAACATAATCTAGAATTTTCTTTAAAATCAAGAATTCATGCTCAATACCCTTCACAACTAAAATCCAAGCTCCATTTAATTTCTAATAATAACTATTCAATGTTTTCTTTTCCATATATTATTTTAGTAACTTACTCCTCTATATTATGGATGAGACAACTCAATAGGGATGGTGCCTCACCATATAAATCAAATTAACAAAATACTAGCATAGTAACATCTTACGCCATAATCTATCTAGGAACATCGGGAAAAGGAATTACATTCTAGCATAATGAACATGCCATCAAACTCATCTCATATCGAATTTAAATCCTATACTTGTAGTTACAACCATCACTCAAGTATCGACACATATAACTATCGCTCCAAACATATATAGCAAGACAACAGTCACTTGCTTAGAGAACAACATCCATCCAAGCCATGTAACAACTACCACTTGCTTGGAGAATGACATCCACCCAAGCCAAACATAAATGGTGTAACGTTACCATCAACATCAGGTCAACGACACCCATCCTTGAATTAACTCAAAAAACCTATCTTTATTAAGTTATCAAACAACATAACATTCTAAATATCATTCGCTTCCATCTTCGATCATTACCACAATGACACGGAATGAAGAAAATGTGAATGTCAATTATTTCAATGTTAGCACTATGGACTGATCACCGAGTCAGATCACATAGTAGCATCATTGAGTCACTGGGATCTGATCCTAAATAAACTATAGACTATTCAACTAAAATCTTCATCCACATCTCAAAATATTTTCAATCAATTGGTTAACGAGATACAATAAATTGAAACTCCAATACCACTTATGCCCCTTATTCTAACCAATTTCAAACTTTCTTTCAACTACATCTTCAAAATTTTCTAATATCCAATAAGTATAGCTTAGACCCGAATCTCTTTCATATAAATCTTAACCAATTTTATTTTTCTATCTGGTAACCATCTTTTCTCTAATTTTCTTCAGCACAATAATATGGTTTACTTTTCTCTTTCTAACTACAACCACAATCTTTCTACCTCTATCCAATTCCATATGACTGTTGGGATCATGATATATGAAAAAATCATGCCCAATTCACTATTTCTTATCCAAGCTCCATTCCTATCTACATCCAACATTATCCCATGATAAGTAATTCAATCGACTCCAAAATTAATCGATTCATACACTATGTAAGACTTACACTTAAGCTACTTACCGTCATTCCTTATCCAAAATCATAACTCACCTCTAATCACAATCTTCTTTACCTTCTTTATAACGGATGTTGGTATACCTGCACTTGGGGCCGTTTCTAGTGCATAACCATTCTCTTCCTTATTTGATTCATAAACCATCAAACAATTCTTTATTTAACCATTCAAAATTCCATTTTATATTTTATAATTATAATAAAAGATTTACTATTAGAAACTTATCACGGTATCCAAATTTATAGCTTCCACTTGCTTTTTTAAAATAGATCATTACATTTCAAAATACTACTTTATTAAAACATATCATTTACTTCAAATCAGAGGATAAAATCTTTTCATCAAACACTTACTTTGTCTTTATAATTTAACTTCAACACCAATTACTTCTTTACCTTCAATGATTTAATATTAACCACTTAAAATATATTTAAACTTTTAATAAACTATAGTTAGCTTCTAAAATACTTTTGCTTTATTTCAAAATATCATTTCAAATAATTTATAGTATTATATATATAAGAATACGGTAATTTATTTCATAAATAGGAAATTTCTAACAATTTTTAATAAAAATCCTACATATAGGAAAAATATTTATTTAAAATTCACTTTAGCTACTCATAATATTTATATCAATTTAGGAAAGCATTTCTAGGATCTAAAATCATATATTTTACTATATATGTGCTAAAAGTTTCATTTCACAAATCCTTCGATTTCTTATTTAAAAATGAATATATATATATATATATATATTTTTATACATCAAAATTCTGCTTGCTTTGAATTAAAATTTTAAATCTCTTTTTCAAAAATTATTCAAATACTCATTATCCTATATAAACATAATATCAATTCATAAATTTTCTTACAAATGAAATTTATAATTCCAACTTTCAAAACTAATTTCCATTTTCACAATTTCTTTAAATTTTCACTCTTTAAAATAACTTACTTTCGAAACTCAATTATTTTACCATCCTCATTAGCTTCCTATCTAGTGCATCCATCAAATCAAATCCAAGCGATCACATATACTCTCACAAGTGCTTAGCCACTTCCCCACTACAAAGTATGGTTCGACTCCAACATAATACTAACAACTAATCCTCATATAGTAAATATGGGTACTATAGGGCTTACAATAGTATGGCTCTTTGCTTAAAGATATAGGTGGAACCGAATGTGAATGTTCACACCACAATATCCCTAAGATCAACTCTATTACCATTCTAGCTTTGGTCTTAGCCCACCAATATCTATCTCTATTCCTGTTCCATCTGCACGAACTTACTCATCCTCTGCCTTCCATAATAGGGATTTATCAACAACTCCGAAATAGATAGATAGCTAACCTGGACAGCTACAAACAGATTTGACTTATAAATATAATATATTGTGGAAAATAAAAATATGCTTTCTCAATACGTTCTTAGTTTCTATTCTAATTCCTAACCGCTCTGATACAAAATGTAACAACCCAACCTCTCGAAACCCCGTAACTATACAACGAAGTCCCAAAACGATGAGTCGTTGTGTGATACATGTTGATACATATAGAGAGCATAAAATAGAAACTATGCTAACTAATAAATTTCAAAATCTCACATCGAATGGTCTCACAAAATATTATATCATACAAATATATCTGATTACATTGTTGATGTTACTACATAAGTTTATACAACCCTAATCCAATCAAAGCAATATATTATCTTATCATGTCTTTAATACACAGATTATTTACAACATTTTATGTATAATATTTACAATATATAAGTCCACATCTCCTGATCCATCTTGTCACCGGATTCCATTATCCTGAGCAATATAGATAAAGGAAAATATAGGACTGAGCCAAAATACGTCTGAGTATATGAAACCAATCCAATTTGTGTATACTACTATGATAGTGATATAACATGATTCAAGACTAACATATAACACCTTATGGTCTCGCTTAATGCGCTACAGAATAATGTTATACCGTCTAAGAAAGATCTCATCCCGAACACCTATGATAAAGGATCCCCAATAAGTAATCTGATCTCGCCTCTACGGTAAATGATTACTTGTCTACAGCTACTATCTAGTCTTGCCACTTATGGTAAAAGATAGTAATATGAACTGGACTCGCATCTGGTCGTGCCATGTGCACTATTAGGTCGACTTCTATCCACATCAAACTCCTAGACCAGCCTTGTTGCTCTGCAGGAGACCGCATGTCAATACCATGAATCAAGGACCCTCCGTGTACGCTATGTGATTCAGGTATTCGTTCATCGTTCAAAGTTACTTACACTACACTAGTATCTCATCATCATCGCTAACCTTCACATCCAAAACATATGCTATATAAGTCAAAGAAGTCGCCAAGGAGTCGTGGGGAACACCACATTGAAGGCCGAAGCATTGCGTATCGATTTGGGAAAGCGAAGGCCTGAAGTGCTCAAACTGGGTCGACAACCGGTGGATCGATCTACACCCACCGGTGCACTAGTGTGATGCCTGGATATGTGATTTCACTTTAGAATTTTATGTTTTCATTCTAGATTTTGTTTCTTTCAATCTTTGTTTGTTTCTAATGATTGTATATCATATATCACACACACACACACTCTCTCTCTCTCTCTAAAACTAAGTTTCTAATGCCCTAAAACATGTATATACATTAGTTTGAGGTTTCATAAGGATTTTGATTCAAAGTTGATGCCAAAATGGGTTGTATTGATTTCTTGAGGTTAAAGTAACGCTCTCTTCCTATCCAAATATTCTGATTATAGTTTTACTTTCTAATTCATGTCACAATTTACTTATTATCCATTACAACCAATATATATCAGATTTTTATCAATTTTCAATACTAACTTAGCCTTAAATCATCTCATAATAATATAATGGCATGATAACATGATTGGAGAAAATTCACTTCTCGAAACGCCAAAATTTTCTCTTGCCTTTACTATTCTATTCATTTTCGGTCAAAGACCTTCTATTTTTTACCCCAACTCCTTTTGCAGATCATATTCCTCGTCCATATGATTGTTTCAATAGGTGGATCATCTAATTCCGTTAAGAAACGAAGAAGATGTGACATTTTGAAGTTGGACGTTGAACTTTAAAAACTGTGCATGAAAATTCATCGCTTTTCTCCATTGTCCGGACCTGCTATGCCCTCATGCTCTAGAATTTCACCTTCCACAATCACTTCAGGTCGATTGCCTTGTTTAATAGCTCTAGAACGCCATAGGTTTTGGTAGATTTGGTGGAGATTTGAGTGAGATAATGGGGTTTGGTCTTGGGTATGTTATGAGGGAAGAAGGACATAGAAAGAAGAAGGTACTTCTTTCTGGCAAATATACGTACTTGGGAATATTAGTAGTTGGAGGGAAAAGAATCTAACCATCTATTTATTTTAAAAATTCAAATTAAAAATCCCAAAACCCAAATAGCTTCAAAAAATATTTTGATTGTATCTCCTTCATACGACTTCCAAAAGAGATAAACAAATATACTGCATGAATCAGAAAAATGAAATAGTTGCAACAACGCTGATTTCATCGTCAAATTCCAATGTTCGAAAAATAACAATTTTTGTCCCATTTTATATTTAATTTATTTAACTAATTCATTAATTCCAATTTATTTTTGTATTATCATATTACTAGTATTTAATTAAAATATTTTTTTAAATTTTAGGGGTATTACAAGCTAAGTCCTCAATATATGATAGTTTGAGGAGTTGAGTCCTTAATATCTGATAGTCTGAGGAGCCGAGTCTCGATATATGATAGTCCGAGGAGAAGTATCCTCAATATATGATATTCTGAGGAGTTGAGTCCTTAAGTAATACACGAGAGTCAGTGGAGTTGAGTCCTCGGTATACGACTTGGCGATAGTTAGTTGGGAATTTGGGTTCAGTCATGTGCATATGATTAGGCATGAAATAAATTTTAACGAGACATTAGCATATGATGTCAATATAGTATTATATTATGTTTAGCTAACTTTTTTGCATGTAGACGACACATGTTAAGGTATGATTTTCGAGCATAAGTGTTGTTTTACTAGCTTATTAGTATTATACAATTATATGACATGTTTCACTCACCTAACCTATATCTGACTCCCTCTATCATTTTCTTATTTGTGGATATCCTATAATAAGTCGATAGAGAGGATTGGTAGTGACTTGGAGGTGTAATGGTATGATGGAGATGCATATTTATTTATTAGCTATCTACTGCTTTATTTCATTTTTTCCCCTACATTATACAATTTCCACCACTGGTATAGAGAGATGTTGTAGTTGGAGAACATTTGATACCATATTGTTTTATTTGTCTACGATTGTATTATTGATTACTATTATATTTAATTCCTTTCTTTGAGTTTTAGAAAATGTAGAATGTTGTACATAGCTCTATGGTCCGTTTTATACATTTTATTTCAAAACGATCCATCGTTAACGACATCTACGATACCAGTGCCACTTTTAGGCGTGGGTCGGAACGTCATAAATGGCGGGTTGTTATATTTGGTATCAGAGCGAGGTTAAGCGATTTCTACTAAATTAGGGCATATAAGAGAACATATTTGTGATTTTCTATTACATGTACATTTATTTATTTTTTAGACACCATACCCATTATGTTTTGACTCATAGAGGTAGTTGTAGGCTTATCTGTTATAGAAGTAAATGTATGTTTTGACTCATAGAGGTAGTTGTGGGTTTATTACTTATAGAAGTAAACAGTTATGAGTTAATGAATATTAAGATTAAAAGCATTTTTGATGTGAAAAATAATTCATCACATTTTTTGTAACTTACTCCATAAAGAAATGCAATAGAGGGTGCCAACTAGCAGTAGCGTAAATTTGAGACAAAGGAAGAATAAAAAGAAGAGTAGTACCCTTGAGTCCATAGAAAATAAGTGTGATGTTGAGAAGACGTAATGGAATTATCGTTAGATTGCATGACATAGTTGGGCTTGTGTAAATTATGTTATCTACTCCAATTAAAGTATTTTAAATGTTACCTTAAAAAGTTAAAAACATTAGTATTTAGGATGTTTAGAAAAAAAAATAAGTTGAAGTTTGTTTAGTGTATTAAAACACATACCCCTTATTTGAGCTTCAAACATTGGTAAATTTAATAAAAATTAATTTTTGATAGATATTTTTAATGTTTTATTTTTGTAAAAAGTTGAGTAAAGGGCACGTTTTTACACTTGTATTTTGATGTGTACTTTAATTTCGATAAAGAAACTTTTGAAAGGTAACTATAAGTGCAAGTAAAATGCATCCTTTTTAATGTCTTTTATTTTATAAATATTTTGTCGCACTTCGAAAAAAAAATTCGATATTACACTTTCTTCACACTGTTGGGAAAAATTTTAGTTTATAAAGGCAAAGTTTAAATGGTTTGTTTATACATTTATTTTTCTTAGCCAAATTTTAATCGTTTTGGATAGAATCTGAATTGGAAAAAGCTTTAAAATTATTATTTAAACTTGTCGAATTTTTCAATTTCTGTATGTATGTATTTTTTAATGGAAATTGAAGGATTTGTGATATAACTTGAAAAGTTGCATTAGTAAATAATTTAACATTCAGAAATTATTTCTGGATTCGATATGAAAATAGATAGTAGCCAAAAATGAATTTTTAAAATTATATTTTTATTTATATACATGACATAATGGTTAAAAGGTGTTGGAAATTGGTGAATTAAATAAAATGATAGGTCGGATTCCCGCATTGAATAAATCGGCAGATAAGAATATTTGTCCATCTGTAATGGAAATTACATTAGTAGGGATATAAGCCGAAACATCTCCAGCTTGAGTCTCAACTATTGGTAAAGCAGTCATACTCCTCGCATGGCAATACCTATGGTATCGGCTTGCCCTTTCATGAGCGGGGACAGAATGAAACGACCATAATAAAGACGCGTACTGTCTACTCTTGATTCAACACATTTCCACTGTAGTGTTCGAGTGGATCCTGCTGATCAATTACTCTTTGCGCTTTGAAAATAGACAATCGGTTCTTTTTTCCCGAATTTTACTTTTTGCAATCCCGATGTTAGAAACAATATGTTGTCTAATTAGACCACGAATTACAAATGTTTGGAAAAGCTCTATTGCTATTTCTCGAGGTAATCTGGAAAAAGAATGGATCTGCAGGGTCCCAAATGAATTGGCTTATTCGAAAAAATCCTTGTTCTTTGGACGATCTATCTCGTGTCTGGTACTGCATGGTTCCACTCTGCAAGAACTCCGAATCATTCTCTTGAAGCTCATCCGGAGACGTATAATTTATAGACTTCGGAACAAAGATTCGAACGATTAGATAGATTCTTTTTGAAAAAATCCCTTTCATCAAAGATACAATTTGAAGCAAAAAAAAAAACAAGAGACTTATTTTCTTCCAAGGAATAGATTAAAAATGAAAGTAAGGAGAAAGAAATATGAAAATAAGGGCTTTTGTTCGTAAAATTTGTGAAAAATGTCGACTGATCCGTAGGCGCGGACGAATTCGAAAGGAAAGATTAATTGAGTGAGATCAATTAAATAAAAATGAAATAAAATAAGGCATTCATTATCTTTCATTTTGTACCTGGATTGGTATGCAAGACTGGGGTAAAAAAAATACTTTTCTTTACAATTGTAAGTGATACTATTTTTTTCACCGGATCCGGGTCCGGGTGAAGACCAAAGATCTTGAGCGACCAATCCGGCAGAACAACTTAAAAGATAAAGAAGTATCGTTAATTTCTTCATGTTATACTTATATATATGATAAAATGATTATAAATTATATGAAATAATGCTGTACAAATGAAGTATGTGTATTTCAAAAAATAACCAAAGTTTTTTCAAATCAAATTATATTTTGAGTAATTAATACTAAATTGGTAAAACTATAAAGAATTGAGTTTTGAAAGTAAAATATTTTTAGGTAATGATATTTTTAAGAATTATTGAAAATGAACTAGCTTTGAAAATTGAAAGTATAATACTTATTTATTTAGACATATAAATAGATATGAAGTGATTAAATAGATTTATAAATTTTGAATTAATTATGGTGAATTAGCTAAGATGGTCAATATGTCAGTATGCTAAGGACTTCATAGAAATGTACGTTATTGATTTGTGATGTAGGATTTGTACTTAAAACTGATGAGGGTATTATTTATGAATTTTTGAAAAATTCTAAAAAATGATGAAAAATCTATTTTGAATTAAGAATTTATTATTATTTATAAAGTAAGGTGAAAGTTAAATAATAGTAATAAGATTTTTGAAAGATTATCTAAATTTTGAGCAAATAATAATGTGATTGGTTTATAGAGTTTATGAAAAACAATTATTATTATTTAATTAATAAAAATAAGGGTATTTTTGAGAATAATTATAATAATAAGGAGATATTTTCCATACATATTTTGGCGTTAAATTGTTACTGTTCTGGTATAAATAACGCTGAAAAGGATTTTTGGATTTAGTGCAGAGAGTCATTATTTTTGAATTAGATAATAATAAAGTGGTTGTGATAATAATGACTTAATAAATATATATTTTTGATGTGAAGTGATAATAATTTTTTTTGGAAGGAAATTAACGAAAAGTATCTTTTGGATTAAACAATGATATTTGAGATATTTAAAGTATATGTTGAAAACAAAGGATTTTTGTGAAGTATATCATCGATTTGAAAAAGAATACTATTTTGAGACATAGAGATAAAGCATATTTATAATAAACAATACTTAGGTGATTTATACTTAAAAAGAAATAACAAATTTAAATTTTTCATTTTGAAATGTTGAGACATAAGTGATTAATTGTTGCTTGAAATTAACATATATGTTTATGTTAAGGATTAAACGTAGGAGTGAGCCATATTTGGTTAAACCAAATAAACCAACCAAACCAATTCGTTTCGGTCGGTTTGGTTTGGCTTTGAAACTAGATTGGTTTATAATCGACCCGTAAAAAATTTAATCTGGTTATCGGTTTAACCAAATTAGCCAAATTTTTATTACAAGTGTTACGGCATGCTGCGCGTGAATTATTTTCCTTATAAATTATATATGTTTAAACCAGTCAATAAAAAAAATTAATTTCAAGTGATATTAAGATTTGTATATTTGTGAAAAAGTATTTTGAATTTGTAAAGGAAATTTAATTTTATATCATATTTTTAATAGCGTTTTGAATTTGTAAAATATGTTTAATTGTTAGATCCTATTTTTAGGTGCGTTTGATTTTATAAAAGAAGTTAATATTAGATCCTATTTTTAAGTGATTAAGACTTGATAATATAGAGGGGTGTTTTTGGTAGTGCACGTTTACCAAAAAACTGTGACACCAAAGCTATTACAACTATTATTAAAGATATTTTCAAAATTACTAGTGTTATAATAATTTTTAAGGTTGGTTTAGTGATTTAAATAGATTTTATTTATCATATATGTGTCAAAGTACTATTAGAAATCATAATTATGCAAAATAAGAATGCTTTGATCATATATTTATGGTTTATTTCAACTTAAAATGAATATTCCGAATATAAAATGTAAATTGTTTTAAGTTTGGTTAAATCGAATAACCAACCAAACATAATTTGGTTGGTTTGGTTTGGTTTTTATTATTTTACTTCGGCTTAGCAAATTTTATAATGAGAACCAAACTAACTAAATGTTTACCTCTAACCGGCTGCATAAATTCTATTGGCTTTTTTCCCAAGAACAGGATGTAGGGTTCTAATTTTCTAAGGAGGAATATTCACGTTCTGTGGTTGCTAATGTGGAGCTTACGTGAGGGATTAATGGAGGTAATGAAATGGGCACTTGCAAATGGGCCTTGCATACGTTGAGACCCATCAAACACAATTATTTAACTTTTTCCAAACTTCTTAGAGATAATCATTTTATCTCTAATTAGACCTCATTTAAAGACCATAGTGCATTAGGTCTCTGTGAATGGTCTTAATTTTACTTTTTGTTGTATAAGTAAATGCTGTGACAATGCCTACTTTTACCGTTTATTTTTCATAGCATTTTCTAATGTTATATACATTTCATCATTCATATAAAATACCGCTAAGCTTATTTAGACACACACATATATATAAATTACGATAGTTCAAAATACTACAATTTAACAACCCTAATAACCAACACATTATAATGTACGTAATCAAATGAATTCATAAGCCAAACCACATTATAATCAAATCTATAATATTCACAAAAAAAGTCTTAAGCATATAAATACTTTGACCAAAAGTAATACTACAACAGTACAGTTCAAAACAATACATACAAACATTCTAACCAAAGCGATAAACACAGATCACAAAGATGTATTAACACTCAATGATGAGTATTAAAGTACAACTCTCTATGGGGAACATGTTAGGATTTCAATATACTTTAGGATAGATTAATCATGAAACCCTAGATCTGAATAGGTGACCCATATTGATTGAGAAGAAATCAAAGGAAAGTAAATAAATTAGCGGAAGACATACCTGAATTCATAGTTGTTGATTGGAAAGTAAATTTGATTTGGTTTTCCATATTAACACAAGCCCTAGAACTTATATTAGATCTGAATCCATAGTTGCTGTTTTCATAAACTAATTAAGAGAAAGAGATAAATCTAAAAGGTAAGAGTTGGATCTGATCTTTTAAATTGACATAAACCCTAGATCTGAATTATTTCCATGGAAGAGATTAGGAGAATAACCGGAGCTTATATAGTTTGGGGACCATAACCCCTTATTTATAATGTTGGCATTTTCTAGTTTGGCCCTTCAACAAAATAGAATTGCCCCAGTATCTACACATTAGTACCATGACAATTATACCTGTAAGCCTTTTAACCTTAATTCATAATTTGATCACTTTAATTAGGCTTTACACCAAAATAGCATGACACATTTATTTTACATATGTGGCCCATATATTGAAATTTTCCAACAATCTCCACCGGGGCCATATATGTAATAACCTTATAAATGTGTTTAACTTTATGAGCTCCAAAATTTACTATTTATAACATAAGGTGTTTCTGAAACAATCTTGTCCATTAACTATGCTAACAAAGGATCAAAGTGGCTTTCATTACTTTCGATGTAACTAGACCAATCAATGGCCACATATAGACCTGTCAAAAGGCAATAAACCCATTTAACCCTACACTTTTAACCTTATTTTACACAGGCCGGGCCTTCTTCAAATTATTTTGTTACCAACCCGTTCAACCTCTCTCCTCTTAACGCTACCTGTTTAACCTAGTTGCCGACTCCACTCCACCCAGTTACATTCCAAACCCTAAATCAGTTACGAGTCTTCCTCACGTCGATTTTGATCCCAATTCATCGTTCGTCGACTTGATCTTCTCCAAATCGACCCAGTGGTGCTGATTCAGGATTATCGGTTCGCTGTTCGATTTCGTCTATTTTCTGATTGATTTGAGAATAGGGTAATTTCTTTTAACTTAAAAATCTGATTGTGCTGAAATTAGTCGTTGGTAAATTAGTCGTTGGTAAAATCTGATTAAGCTATTAATCTATGTGATTCCTTTTTTACTGTGTTAAAATGTATTTATATTCTCTGTCATTGATTGGTTTCGTGCTTGCTTCATATGAAGTTTAGGATCATCTGGTAATAGATTTTATGTTTTTTGTGAGTCTTTAATGAGCAACCAAATATTATATCCAGTTCCACTGTTTGAGCTTCAAAAGTAAATTTATCCCTTCCAAATTTGCCTTTTGTTCGCCCTCTGAAGTACCTAATCAGGAGATATATCGGCAAAGTATATATTATTTTTCACATAATTGTATGTAACATACAAAAAAAATTAGTTACTTTTTAGTTTGTAGTGTTCATGGGACTATTGAATCTATGGTATATATGCAATGCTAAACAAAAGAAGGATAAACATGTTACATTTTCCTCTATGTTCTAGTGCTTTTATTAGACAATTTTGTCTATTAAAACCACTAAACACAACCAACACAGTAAACAGTAGGTCATATTCATTTTCTTCAATGCAAAGTTTATCATTTAGAAGTACAGGGAAAAAAATGCATACTTTATATGATAAGGGCAGTCATCATTTGTTCTACCATTATGTTCACAAAATGGATGGTTGGGAGAGAGTGGCTTGTAAGCATGGGATTTAGTAGGATCATATTTCTTTCCTTTTTGAGGGAAGCAAGGGTTACATGAACTGCATTGTGTCCAGGTTATACTGCTTCCTGTATCAAAAGCTAGTTTAAGCTATTAATCTATGTGATTCCTTTTTTGCTGTGTTAAAATGTATTTATATTCTCTGCCATTGATTGGTTTCGTGCTTGCTTCATATGAAGTTTAGGATCATCTGCTAATAGCTTTTATGTTTTTTGTGAGTCTGTTCTACCCTATAATATCATATTAGATGTGTTCTTCTTTATTTTTTCATTCAGTTGTTCTGGCTATTGATAAGCACTTGTTTTTGTTAAAATTCAAGTATACGATGGTTTATATTTTTCATAGTGATTGGTAATTTGAACTATCTTTACTCTTAATAAATTCTTATGTTTTAAATATGTTTTGAGTGTTTCCTTATTACTACTGTCAATTGAGTCTATTATAAGTTTTGATACTATTTAATGTTTCATAAATGCAGTTTAATAAAATATTAGATATCTTTTTCGGTTGTGGTCCAGGGTTACAGTGAAAGTCATCTTTATTATTGATTAATTTAGTGTTATTTATTCGAATATGTTGTCTCTACTGGGTATTTTTATTTACATATCAAGTGGCTAATATTTTGATGTCTTCTTCTTGCCTAGTTTTCCTGTTTTCACT
The DNA here is from genome assembly GCA_030737815.1 of Allium fistulosum. NCBI lineage: Eukaryota > Viridiplantae > Streptophyta > Magnoliopsida > Asparagales > Amaryllidaceae > Allium > Allium fistulosum. The sequence goes on along the minus strand of CM060904.1, from coordinate 201,907,832 downwards.
AGTTATATAAGTGTTTTTAAGAGTGTATCGGTTTGATTTTTATATAATTTCTTTATATTTTGATGTTGGGCCGTTTGATATTGTATTATTGTTTTATAGGTTGAGTTACTTTATTTTGTGGTGGCATTGCAGTTCTATTTCTGTATTGTCATTCCATGTCCCTGTAACATTGTCTTTATGCGTTGCTTGCAATTCCTTTTGTGAATTATCTGAAGCATCTTCAAGTTTATTAGTTTCCTTTGGCTGATCACTTGAGTTATTATGCAACTCTATTTTTATTTTGACTGCACAAATCCAAACCAAATTGTGTGCTGTGTGGGAGATTTGTGCACTGTGTGATTGTCCATTGTTTCTGTTTTACATGCACCTTATTTAACCCTTTTATATTTAACTATAACTATAATTTTAATTTACATGTGCACTTACAGATTTTTACAATATGGATATTGTTGACCAAGATACTCAATTAAGAAACACACCGGAGTTGGCAGCAGATGTAGATTCAATGGGTAGCTCTTCAAGAAATAAGCGACAAAAGGGTACGTATTTCGATGTTTGGAAATACTTTGAAAAAAATGAAACTATTGAAGGTCAGAAACGTACTTGCTTCTGCAAAAAATGTAAAAGAAAATATATATGGGGTGGTACCTATGGGACTAAAAATTTACTGAATCATGTAGAAAAGTGTCCCTTAATCGATAAAAGCATAGAGGTTAATCAAAGAAGTGCTTTCGAACAAAAGAAATATAGAGACTTGATGGCTAGAGCAATTATACAACATAACTTACCCTTCAAATTTGTTCAATATGACCGTATTCGTGAGATTCATTCCTACTTGAACAATCAAGTGGAGCATTATTCAAGAAACACTTCACGTTCCGATGTTATGAAAGTATATGAGAATGAAAGAGTCAAACTTAAGGATTTTATAAAATCATGTAGTGGAAGAGTTAGTTTAACATTTGATTTATGGACTTCAGTAAATACAGATGGTTTTATAACTCTAACCGCTCATTTTATTGATAATGAGTGGAATCTACAAAAGAAATTGTTGAATTTTTGTTTAATGGCACCTCCACACTCGGGCTCGGCTATATTTGGAAAATTTTCGAGTATGTTGGTTGATTGGGAAGTAGTCGATAAAATATTTGCATGCACTCTAGATAATGCATCTGCTAACGATAAATTCGTTGATTTACTGAAATCACATCTTTGTCATAGAAAAGTAATGGTTGCGGATGGACAATTTTTGCATGTCAGATGTGCCGCCCACGTGCTAAATTTGATAGTGTAGGATGGTTTAAAATGTGTCGCTTCTTTCTTAAGTAACATACGTGAGAGTATTAAATATATCAAGGGTTCTCAATCTAGAAAGAAAAGTTTCGTCGAATGCATAACCACTCTTTCATTGAATGACGTTAGGAAAGGATTGCGTCAGGATGTTCCTACTAGATGGAATTCAACTTTTATAATGCTTAAAAGCGCAATACATTATGAACAAGCGCTTTACCGTCTTAAGCTTATTGATTCTAGTTATAGTTATTTTCCAACATCCGAAGAATGGATCAAAGCAAAGAGAATTTCACGTTTTCTAGGAGTTTTTTACGATGCCACTTCATTATTTTCCGGCGCAAATTACCCAACGGCTAACTTATTTTTTCCAAAAAATTTCTTGGTTCATTTTACTTTAAAGAAGTGCACGGAGGAGAATGACTTTATGTCTCACATGGCAAGTGAAATGCTCAAAAAGTTTAATAAATATTGGAGTGAATTTAGTGTGTTACTTTCCATTGCTTGCATCTTTGATCCGCGATACAAAACAAATTTCGTTCGGTTTTCTTATAACACATTATATGGTGACTGCTTAGAGTTTGAAAGGGTGGAAAGAAAGTTGGAAGCACTATATGATGAGTATAAGGAAAGGGTGAGAAAAGAATCGTCCATTGAAACATGTGTCGTGGAAATCGTGGAATCCACACAATCATTTACGGGTCCTTACTCGCAAGAATGCGAAGATATGATGGATCGATTTGATTATTCCGAATTTGCTAGCAATCCTCGCAAGTCCGAACTTGATTCTTATTTGGAAGATGGGTTAGTTGATCGTAAAATGCAATTGGATATTCTTTCATTTTGGAAATCGCAACAATATAAATATCCAATTTTATCTCTCATGGCAAGAGATATTTTAGCTGTTCCAATTACCACCGTCGCTTCTGAAAGTGCATTTAGTATTGGTGGTAGAGTTTTAGATGACTATCGCAGTTCACTTAAGGAGGATGTTGTTGAAGCGTTACTTTGTTCAAGAGATTGGTTGTATGGAACATCTATAATGTCAACAATCGAAGATCATACGGAAGATGTTACCGTTCTTGACAATGAACAAGCTACATAATTTTTAACTCCTCTTTTAGCTAATCGATGCATTGTTAGAGGTACACTAATTGATTCATAGTTATCTTTCATTTTCTGTATTTTGGTCAAATTGAAATTGTTTTGTTGTCGCTGCTATAAATTTTGTCTACTATTTTATATACAGGTTTGGAGAAGAACATGCTAGTGAATTGTGAAGAAATATCCTTCAGGGCTATGTAACAATATTTTCATTCGCTGCTGTTTACACAACTTTTAAACAATGCTATTTTGAGATTAACAGTGCAAGTAGTGGTGTAGTTATTTCACTTAAAGTTCAAACGATGAGTTCTATGTGCTAAATTAACAATGGCATTGCTCATTAATGTATAATGTTCTTGTGACACATCTGAACTATGTCCTTAATGCTTGAATTATACATTTAAATCCATTTTAAACTGTTTATGAACACGCATTTATTTTTCTACTATATAAGATGAGTTATTTGATTTTTCTGCTTGGTATCACACATGTTGCTTCTTAATATACCTTAGACATGTTGTTGTCTAGTGTGTAGTGTGTGTTTATTCATTTGCTGATTTGTCTACTGCTGTCTAGTGTGTAGTTCATGTATTCGTGTGCAACTTATCTGTGTGTTAAATTGAGATGTTCTCTCCTGTTCTTGTTTGCATTTTTTAGTTGAACTAACTTGGTCTGCTTCGTTGTATATTTTAGTATGCAGCACGTTTCACCTTTCATATCTATGCTCAGTTCAATTGTTTGTTGCTGCCCTATTCTACAACTTTGCATATTTGCTTTACGGGTCATAAGGGTTAACCCACGTTAAAAAAAGTTTAAAAGGGTTGGATTAAAAATTATGTCAAAAGAGTTAAATCAATTTCTATGCAACCCTTATGCAACCCATTTCTACCCTTTTGACACACCTAGCCACATATACCAACACAATCAAACGACATATATCAAGCATAGATGCGTAGTATGGAAATTACATGACATGTGATCTATACATGTCTATTTCCAACTGGTCCTACTTTAGTGAGATCAAAACGTTCAATATTTGAACAACCTAGAGTGCAAACAAAACTTTATTACTTTATTTCTGGTCGGAAAAAAGAATTTGATATATATTTGTAACCAAAGTATAGACCAATGTGTCATACGACAGTACCAAATGCAAACTCCCCCTGAACCAAAATATTCTTACATAAAAGTTACACCAATTGAGCAAGATGCTCATGAAAGACCTTGGGTGATAATCCTTCTATAAGCAGAACCGCCATAGTGGAGTTTTTCACAGTAGCTCTATGAAGTACAATATATTTTTTGTCCAATTTTAGACCTACATTTACTATTGTAAATGTTTGTTTTTTGCATTTTTACATAAGAAAAACATTCTCACCATTGTATTTCCTGATGTACTTTGCAATTTTTCCAAAAAAATACTTTTATGTTAGGTTTAGATGACATCTTTTAGAAGAAGTATATTAAGTAAGAACATTGAAATACAGTCATTTTAATATCTAACAAGGCCGGCTCAAGTTAATGGCATACAAAGCAAATGATTAGGTCCCCTGAAAACTATGGAAAATTTCCGATACAGATAATGGCATGATAAACAATTTGACAACTAGCAAACACTTCACACTTACGCTTGTAGCAAAAATTTCCTCAGTTTTTTCCACCTATTTGACATTTATATCAATATTTCTTTTTAAAAATTGAGGTTCAAGACGAACACTTATAAAGTCTCTGACCAAATAAAGAGACAGTAAGCTCAGATTATTAATTTTCTCCGTTTATAATAAATACAGGAAATTATTGTCAAGAACCAAATTTCTCGGCTCAAGGACAGACCTTAAGTATTTTATCCTGAAGGACAACTTTCTTTAGGTATCAGTTTTTAGTTATTGATAGCAATTTTTAAGTATCAGTTTGTAGTTATCGGTAGCAGTTTTTAGGTATCAGTTTTTAGTTCCGTAGCAATTTTCAAAAAAATGTTTTTCCTTACGAATAATTTTGAAAGAATGTTTGTCCTTATGATCAATTTTTAGGAGAATGTTTGTGTTTGTGGTTAAAATACTAAGTCGTGTCCTTGAGGCTAAAAATATACAAATTTTTATCCCTTAAATTACTTCCCACGATCTTTTATTTCTTTGCCACCTATTTGACATTCATTATTTAACAAAAAGACATCCAATTTAAACTTAACATTGCACATTTCTGTTTCCATCAGGATTAATTGAAAATTTTCATGGGTTCGCTTTTTTCTCCAGATCAGTTCTTCTTCGAGTAGGGTAAGATTATTATTCCCTATTATTTTCTTTATATTTTATTTTTAAATAATTCCAAAAATCATTGTTGATCTTTATTGCTTTCTCTCTCTCGAAGTAGAATGAATAATCTACTATTTGATTCTTACATCGCTAAATTTAATGCAAGGCTTGTGAGAACATATTCTAATGTATTACTTTGCTTTATTTTACTGATTATTGATTATATGAAACTGGTTTCACTTTTATTAATTTTTGAAACCTAATTATGCACAATTGTACCTTTGGAGTATGAATAAAATGGTATAACTTAATATTAATCCACTATAACTTATTGTTCTAGTTGTTAGTGGAATGTTATTATAACTAGAATGCAAAAATACTTGCCGATTCATATTTATTAAATGCTTTTACGCTGTAATTATTTTATGTTATCTGAACATTAACATATTTAATCCAACAAATCTATCTAACAATCTTCAATTTAACAAATTGTTAGTTGTGACATATACAAGGCCGGCTCCGAAGGTGGGTCGTTCGAGACGGTTACAATTTAGACAAACTTTCAAATTAGGCCACAAAATATAATTTATTTCGATTTTAGGCCTCGGTGAAAACTTATTACAAAAATAGGCCTAGTTTTGTGCAAATATGGATTGCGCAAGAGTATTTTTTAAAAAACAAATTTGTATATGCGCAAATTTGACGCAAATGTTATTTTATATAAAAAAAATTGTGCTTTAGCATTTTTGGAACGTGCAAGTGTTATTTTTGAAAAAACAAATTTGTGATTAAAAAATGTTATTCGACCAGTATACCAAAACAGAGACCAATATGTTATAAACTCGTCACACAAGTTTACAAATCAGATTTCCACTACTTTGGAATTCTGTATTAATAATTTCGAACCATTACTATGTTGTAATTAATTTACAACAACAAACTATAGCAATAAGAACAACAAATTGCTGTATTAAACTAGAGTGATAAACAAGCGTTGTACTACTTCATAGAAACATCACAACGTTGAAACGGAAAGACTAGACAACGATGTATATAAATATAAAAGTAAACAAAAATCTAACCGGATGAAGAAGGAAATTTCGTCTAAGGCTTGTCGTAACAATTTCCTTAAGACTTTATTCAAAGTCTCCCAAGATACAACAGACGTGATCTGCTCGAGATTGTGATGTGTATGATCTTCTGTGTGATATGCAAAAGCGCACAGATTGTAGAGATTAAGAAATGAAGAGGAAGAAGAGAAAATTCGGAGTTCTCTACTGATCAGGTTTCCTTCTCCTTTTATAGGCTAATTTCCAGCGGTTATGTCTGTTGGGAACAGCCGCAACTCTTCGTTTGCAACGGCCAAAAACTATCGCGGTTTGCAACAGTCGCGTCTCTTCATTTGCAACGGCCAAAAACTGCCGCGGTTTGCAACAGTCGCGTCTCTTTATTTGCAACGGCCAAAAACTGTTGCGGTTTGCAACAGTCGTATCTCTTCATTTGCAACGCCTATTTTTGAAAAGCCACGTCCAATCCACTAGTCGCTTCAATTTGAATTTAAACAGTAGAAAACTGTTCACTTCTGTGTAGGAAAAATATAACACGGTCCACTCTTATTGGACCCGCACCCGGCTCGGGACGGGCTGGCGGCGCGCGCGTGTGTTAGTTCATGGCCATATAGGTCTTCCCCCTCGCACAAAATTACCTGACCCTAAGGGCCAATATGGGTTTGAGGAAAGTAGTATATAAGCATGAACATTAACTTACTTTTGGCGATGTGGGACAATATCTCATTAACTATAAAGGGCCTCTAACAATCCCCCACATTAATGATGATATATTTCTCCCCTACACAAAGTGTAATATCACATAGTTCATATGAAAATAACGCTATATCGAGGATAAGTAGATATTTCACTTTGAACTTTCCCTAGTTAAAACTTATCGGATATACTTGGCTAATTGGTGAGTTATTTCATCTTGAACCGTTAGCCGTTTGTGCATAACCAGACAATAAGCTTTAAAAAGCATTGTTTCCCTTCATATCCAATCTCTTGGTTGTGTTCATTTTGGTCCTGAACAATTTTGGTTCTACGAGTTTTTTTAGAGAATTTATGCCTTTAATATTCTCATAGAGTCGATCCAGCTCACACTAACATAGGTGATCGCAACCACTAAGAGTATCCTACATATACCCCACTTGTTATTTTCAAGATATGGTCATCATTAAAAAGCGTAGCTTTATCCTTTTAATACTTCTGTAGGCATGCATTCTATTGTGCACCATAGGAATGGAGTAGGACTAAGTCTAAACAAATGCATTGCTTCTTGAGTTACTCAGAACTGGTTTGCCTATTGATCCTAGTCCGTGGGATCTCCAGTCGCTAGGATAGGTTTCTGTATAAGATAACTCTTGTTAGTTTAGGCTTTTAAACCCATTCCCCTCGATGCGCAGTCAATTTTCTCTCTTGATAATCCTTTAGTAAATGGATCTGCAAGGTTATCAGTAGTTCTCACATAATCAATGGAAATAGTTCCATTTGAGAGTAACTGCCTAACTGTGTTATGGCGTCGACGAATATGTCGTGACTTTCCATTATACACAAAGTTTTTCGCTCTGCTTAACGTTGCTTGATTATCACAGTGTATGCATATGGCCGGTACAGGTTTAGGCCAAAATGGAATTTCTTCTAAAAATTGACGAAGCCATTCTACTTCTGCGCCTGCTTTATCTAAATCGATGAATTTTGATTCCATAGTGGATCGAGCTATGCACGTTTGTTTAGTAGATTTCCATGACACTGCTGCTCCTGCTAGGGTGAAGACATAACCACTAGTTGATTTAGATTCCTCTGAATTAGAAATCCAGTTTGCATTACTATATCCTTCTAAGACGGCAGGATATTTTCCGTAATGTAGGGAAAAGTTCGTGGTACTCTTTAAATATCCCAACACTCTCATTAGTGCTTTCCAGTGTTCCTTCCCTGGGTTGCTTGTATACCTGCTCAGTCGACTTACTGGATAAGCTATATCTGGTCATGTGCAATTCATGAGGTACATTAGACATCTTATTACACGAGAGTATTCCAGTTGCATTACACTCTCATTAGTGTTTTTATGCAGTACTTCCGATGGATTAAAAAGTGTTCTTACTCCTTTAATTCCGTAATTTTGGAATTTTTCAATCACTTTTTCCACATAGTGTGACTGAGATAGTTCAATTCCATTAGGTGTTTTTATTATTTTGATTCCCAAAATAACGTATGCAACTCCAAAATCTTTCATGTCGAAATTGTTGATTAACATTTTCTTTATGGTCTCTATTACTTTACTATTTGGACCAAAGAATAGCATATCGTCTACATATAAACAAATCATCAAGTATGATTGTCCAACTTGTTTATAATAAACACATTTATCACATTCATTTATATGGAAACCATTTTTCATCATGACACTATCAAATTTTGCGTGCCATAGTTTTGGAGCTTGTTTTAGTCCGTATAATGATTTTACTAATTTACATACTTTGTTTTCATTTCCTTTGGAAATAAAACCCTCGGGTTGCTCTATGTAAATCTCCTCATCAAGATTTCCATTTAATAATGCTGTCTTTACATCCATTTGATGAATCTCTAGATTATATATAGATGCAATTGCTATTAACAATGTTATAGAGGTTATTGGTGTAACCGGTGAATAAATCAAAGAAGTCTATACCTTCCTTTAGACGATATCCATTGGCTACCAATCTTGCTTTATATTTGTCAATAGAGCCATCTGGTTTCATCTTCTTTTTGAAGATCCATTTGAAACCAATCAGTTTTATTCCAGGCGGAAGATCAACTATTTCCCAAGTTTTATTACTTAGAATTGAATCAATTTCACTTTCGATTGCTTCTTTCCAACATGAAGATTTAGAAGATGACATTGCTTCCTTGCTTGAAGTTCGTGTTCTAACATGTATGTTAGAAAATCCGAACCAAACATCTTGGACGTTCTTGCTCTTATGCTTCTTCTTGGTTCAACTTCCTCAATATCACGATGAGTTTCATCGTCATGTGGCTTGCTTGATTCTTCTCTTGTCCTTTTAGGGACATACTTTCCTTTATTCCTTTTGTGCGGAAACACATATTCAAAAAATGAGGCATCTCGAGACTCTATTATTGTATTGACATTAATATCAGCTATATCAGACTTGAATACCAAAAATCTGTAGGCACTACTATTTTGGGCTGGCCCTAGATAGTAAAAGTCTACAGTTTTTGGTCCAAGTTTGACTTTCCTGGGAGGCGGAAATGGAACTTGTGCCAAGCGCCCCCACACTTTGAGGTATTTGAAACTTGGTATGTGTCCTTTCCATAACTCATATGGAATTGTTCCAGTTTTATTGTGAGGAACCTTGTTTAATATGTGATTAGACATATTTAATACTTCCCCCCACAAGTTCGTCGGTAGACTAGAGGTCAATAGCATTGCATTTATCGTATCTTTTAATGTTCTATTGTTTCTCTCGGCAATACCATTTTGTTGTGGTGCATATGAGCTGTTGTTTGATGAATTATACCATTTCCTGCATAGAATAATTCAAATGGTGATTGATATTCTCCACCTCGATCAGATCTCAATATCTTTATCTTTTTATTTAACTGATTTTCTACTTCAGCCTTATATTTTATAAATGATGTAATTGCTTCATCTTTACTATTCAAAAGATATACATAGCAATATCGTGTATAGTCGTCAATAAAAGTGATAAAGTACTTTATCCCACCTCTTGTAGGTAATGATTTAAAATCACATAAATCAGTGTGAACCAAACCTAGTGGTTCTGTACTTCTATCAACAGTACGAAATGGTTTTTTAACCAATTTTGCTTCTACACATGTCTCACATTTGTAGTTTTTATCTGTTTGGAATTTAGGAATTAATCCCAAGTTTGCTAATTTTTTCATTTTTCGAAAATTTATGTGTAATTTATCATGCCATAGTAAAATTTCATGCTCAACCAAATAAGAAGCTTCATTTTTATTAATAGCACAATCAGAATACGTAGTTTTATTACCGACCACGGCTACATTTGCCTTAATTAGGTCATCACATAAATAACCCCTTCCTATATAAATTCTAGCCTTAGACAGAACTACTTTATCTGACTCGAAGACCATACGGAAGCCTTTCTTTGAGAGCACAGGTCCAGAGATAAGGTTCTTGCGGATATCCGGAAGATGAAGAACTTCACTTAGTATCACAGTTTTTCCAAATGTAAATTTGAGAACGACGGTGCCGTTACCTTCGATCATGGAAACTGCATAATTACCCATGTAGAGTTTTTCTTCCTGATTGTATTTCTTATAAGTGGAGAACATAGATATATCAGAACAGACATGACGAGTAGCACCTGTGTCTACCCACCACTGTGCAGCGTTCTGTACTAAGTTGCATTTTGAAACAACTCCTGAAAAGTTCATTTCCTCAATGGTTGAACTCAAATTTTCCACTATATTTGCCATCGATTTGTCATTCGTCTTCTTGTGCCTGCAATCTTTAGCTGCGTGCCCATTCTTTCTACAGACCCAACATTCGCTTTTGAATTTCGTGGTTTTCTTATCTTTGGATTGATTATCTGGTGTCTTTCTCTTTTTCTTTTTGTTATTAAAGTGTCCTTTCTTCTTTGACTCTTGTGTAACAAGTGCCTCTTCACCTTTGGGTTGTGTTATTCCACGATTATCTTCCTTAATTTTTAATCTGACAATGAGATCTTCTAAGGAAATCTCCTTTTTCTTATGCTTCAGATAGTTGCGGTAGTCTCTCCAGGACGGTGGTAATTTTCCTGTTATCGCTTCAATAAGGAACGATTCTCCAACTTGATGTCCTTCTGCTTCAAGTTCATGAATTATAAGTTGGAGTTCCTACACTTGACTAGTTACGGATTTGGAATCCACCATTTTGTATTCCATGAATTTATCTACTATGAACTTCTTCAAATTGACATTCTGCGTCTTGTATTTATTTGCAAGTGCAGTCCATAGGGATTTTGCTGTCTAGTGTGGCTGATATACTTTATATAGTACTTTATCCAGACAGTTCAGAATGTAATTTCGGCACAAGAAGTCCGAATGCTTCCATGAGTCAATTCCGAGAAAAACAGCTGCGTCATTTTCTCTAGTTTGTCTGTCTTTAGGCTTTGGTTCATCCTCCTCAATGCACTTCTACAGCCTTAACGTGGTGAGATAAAACAACATTTGATTCTGCCATGTTATGAAGTCATCACCATCTCCTTTAAACGGATCAGGCCTGTTGTGGGTAGCAGTTTTTGCTGATATATCAACTGCTTCCATCTATGTTTTAGTGAAAACAGGAAAGTCTTAAGATGTTATTCGATCAGTATACCAAAACATAGACCAATATGTTATAAACTCGTCACACAAGTTTACAAATCAGATTTCCACTACTTCGGAATTATGTATTAATAATTTCGAATAATAACTATGTTGTAATTAATTTACAACAACAAACTATAGCAATAACAACAACAAATTGTTGTATTAAACTATAGTGATAAACAAGCGTTGTACTACTTCGCAGAAACAGCACTACGTTGAAACGGAAAGACTAGAAAACGATGTATAGAAATATATAAGTAAACAGAAATCTAACCGGATGAAGAAGGAAATTTCATCTGAGGCTTGTCGTAACAATTTCCTTAAGACTTTATTCAAAGTCTCCCAAGATACAACAAATGTGATCTGCTCGAGATTGTGATATGTATGATCTTCTGTGTGATATGCAGAAGCACACGGATTGTAGAGATTAAGAAATGAAGAGGAAGAAGATAAAATTCGGAGTTATCTACTGATTAGGTTTCCTTCTCCTTTTATAGGCTAATTCCCAATGTTTATGTCTGTTAGGAACAGCACCATCTCTTCGTTTGCGATGGCCAAAAACTGTCGCGATTTGCAACAGTCGCGTCTCTTTATTTGCAACCCGACCCGGTACGGGCGGGCGGCGCGCGCGCGTGTGTTAGTTCATGGCCACATAGGTCCTCCCCCTCGCACCAAATTACCTAACCCTAAGGGCCAATATGGGTTTGAGGAAAGTAGTATATAAGCACGAACATTAACTTATTTTTGGCGATGTGGGACAATATCTCATTCACTATAAAGGGCTTCTAACAAAAAAATTGTGCTTGAGTGTTATTGGAATGCGCAAGTGTTATTTTTTAAGAAAAAAAAATTTATGCTTGCGCATTTTTGTAATGCGCAAGTATAAAATGCTATATGAAGTAAAACGATGTTTATTTTTGTAATAAGTTTTGGACGAGATCTAAAATTGAAATAGGTTATTTTCTCGGGCCTAATTTGAAATTTTGTCCTTACTATTTTGGTTGCCCTTAACTGTAAAATTTAAAAGTGCATTTTCAATCCATATTGCTTTAAGTTTCAAAAAAGATAAATTTGACACAACTATAAATAAATCATATATATGCTAAAAATTTAAGTACTGCATCTTGATTAAAATATTTAAGCATGTTAATTTTGTTTTTAGCCTATTACTAAAAATTACAATTAGAATTTTCGTAATACTAAAGATACACATACGCTAAAATTAAGTGATGCTAAGTTGTATAATGAAATACGTTGAAAGCCTAACATGAAGGAATTATAGTATTATTTTATTTTACTTAAAACCTTAGTTACTTCGGTTTTTGTTACGTGGTTGCCCCAAGGAGAGATGGTTGCCCAATTTCTTTGCCTTAGTTGCCTAGACTAAGAACAGGACCTGACATATATGAATCTTTTTAATTTCAATAAAGAAAAAGAAAAGCTTAAAGGGTAGTATGCAACGTACAACAATTGACACATTGATGAATCCTGTACAATCAATTCATTTTAGTAGTAGCACTAGAGATTGTATGTTTGCATAGATGACTACATATTGTTGATCCCAAATCAGAGAAAGGTTGATAAGGATTTTAGCATAAAATTATGATGTAAAAAATTGAGTCCCACTATTAAACTTCGTTTAAGGTCTCAAACTATCTTGAGAAGTCCTAGTCCAAATACATAATTTGCTAGGATATAAATTTGTAAAACTTATCAATAAGAACCAGTATGCATGATGGCATGACTATGGAAGAGTGAGCATAATAAAGAAAAGAAAACAATTCTCAAGAATACAAGGCTCGACAGCCATAGCTGCCTTTACAAAATTCTTAGATAATCCTATCTATAATCTAGATCAGATAGAGGGGTCCTCTCATTCCTCTCCATCTCACTCTCCTCCACCTTCACCGAATCTAGTGCCGCCGCCGCCGCCACTATTAGCAAAGAAAATTTCTGACACGGATGAAGAAGGCTTTCAAATTGTACATAGTAGAAGATCAAAACTGTTGAATAAAGAAACTGCTTCTCAAATGCAACGTGCAGGAATCAGTTCTTATCAGTTGAACCTAAAACAAGGCACTATGAATCAATCCAAACAAACTTTCAGAAATGCAAATCAGGGAACATTCAATTCAAGAAATACTGTGAATGATAGAATCTCAACAAGAAATGTTGCAAGAATCAACCAGCAAGTTATGAACTCAGATATCCATTTCAGAAATTCAAGAAGCAATTCAAGAATCACTCAAAATAAAGAGAATTTAGCATCTCAAACCAGCACTAACCTGAATAAGCCTTCTTCATGGGCAGAAATGATCAAGAAAGGAGGTTCAAATATTGAATTTGACCTTAAGTATGCCACTCCTCTCTCCAGTAATGAGAAGAAAATAGAGGAGGTGAGCGCGGAGGCCAGCAAAAGGGTAGAGAGTAAATGGAATTTCTCAGAATTTGCTATGTTTTTGGCAATAGACCCGCTTATCATCACTTCAAGGCTGTAATTGCTAAATTCTGTAATCCCACGGGTAATTTCGACATTTTTACTCGTAATAATGGATTCTTTCTTATCAGATTCTCTAATGCTACTGATTGTGATAATACAATCAATGGGGGTCCATATTTTATAAAAGGAAAGCTTATTATTATGAAAAAATGAAGCAGTAAAATTAATCTTGATAGAGATTTACTCTCTACTATGCCTATATGGATTAAACTGCCCGAACTAAATCTTAGATTGTGGGATAGTGAGATTTTAAGTGCCATTGCTGGTGTGGTTGGTATTCCTCTCAAATTAGATGATTACACTGCAAAAGAAACTAGACTCGCTTTTGCAAGAATACTCGTAGAAATTAAAGCTGATTCAGATCTTACAAGTGAAGCTACCATTTCCTTACATGATGGTGAAAACTTAGTTCAAAACATTGAATAAGAATGGGTTCCTCCTAGATGCAAAATATGTTCTTACTTTGGGCATTCAATAGAAAATTGTGACTCTAAATTGGTTTGGAAAGAAAAACAAAGCATGCAAGGAAAAGCTGCTGTCAATACCGACATCTTGCCAGAGAAAAGAAGTGAAATTGCAAAAACAACATTACTTATTAATAATAAGGAAATTACTCCTCAACCTCTTGAAGATAATATTGAAAAGACTATCAACTTAGAAGATTCATTTACTGTGCAAGAATCTGCATCTGAAAAAGCTTCTCATGAAGGCAAAAAAGATCAGACAAAGATTGGAAATGAGGCAGTAATTTCTTTTAAATCATCAGAAATAACAGGGAAAATTAATGAAAGCATTTCTGTGCCTCAAATATTAAATACAGAAGATTCGACTATCTAAGCAAAAGACAAAAAAATTCAAACAATAGAAGATTCTTCTGTTGCAGAAGCTATGAATTTAGATGATAGTTCTTACATTAATAATATCTTAAGTAAGGAGCCATCAGAAAATCACATTAGCTACTTAGCTACTCATCTCTCCACAATTACCAAAAACCCAACTTCTGATTTCAATATTCAAAAATCTATCAGTCTAGTTTCAAATTCTTCTTCAGCCTCAAGGAAAAGTAGAAAAGAAAAAAAAGAAAAAAGAAAAGGCAAAATGAAAAGCTTAAAAGAGATTGTGGATAATGAAAGCTTTGAAGAAACAGAAGACAGTGATATTAAAAGGAAGTATATCATCAAAAATTCCAAATGGGAAGATCAGCTGAAAGCATTAAACAAAACATCATACAAAAAGAAAAGAAGGAGGATAGAGACTTTTGAAGAAGAGGGCAGTCACAGTGCATAAGCTGTTACTGTTAATAGTATCCTTTTGAGTATCCTTTTATTTTAATTTTAATCTCTCTGCTATTTATATGACGATTATTTCTTGGAATGTTAGAGGTCTCAATTCTCCTGTAAGAAGATTAGACTTATCTAATCTTCTATTGTCAACAAATCCTAGCATTGTTGGTTTATTAGAACATAAATTAGATAATTCTAAAATTATTGATTTTCAATTAAAAAATTTAAATAACTGGAATATTATAAATAATAATCAAATGGGGGGGTATGGTAGAATCTTGGTCATTTGGGACCCTAAAATTTGGGATATTTATCAACATTTTGTAAATTTTCAATTTATTCACTGTAAATGCACTAATAATGGTGGTTTTCAACTTGAAATTACTTTTGTTTATGCTTCCAACAGTGAAACTGAAAGAGACTCTCTCTGGAAAAATCTTGAAATAATTAAATCTAACATGAGTCATCCATGGATTGTTATGGGTGATTTTAACACTGTCATGCATGGTTTTGAAAAAACGGAGGGGGGGTGGGGGGAATTCCCATCCCCTTCAAAAAATTAGAAAGATTCAATAACTTTTTCATCAAAACTGGTTTATATGAACCAACAATTTTTGGAAATAGATATACTTGGAAATCTGGTATATTCAGAAATATTCATTGCAAATTATACATAATTCTAATTAACCAAAAATTTACAAATTATTTTAAGGATTTCAAATGTCTTACTCTTCCTCAAGCTACTAATGACCATACTCCTATTCAAATTTATCTTAATGGCAATAATAATATTAAAAAGAATATTCCTTTTAGATTTGTGAATGGTTGGGTTTATGAGGACAGTTATAAAGATATCATCAACAATTGCCTTTCTATAAAGGTTTTGGGCACTGCCTAATACAAATTTAGTAAACTGCTTCAAATTACAAAAGGTAAATTGAAAAATTGGAATAAAAGCAGAACAAATAAGGATATTAAAACCCTTAGGGATGAATGTGAACTAAGGCAGAATGTTCTAGATAATGATTGCTTAGACAGTGATAATATCAACAATTTTTTCTTAGCCCAAAATAATCTAGCCAAATCTCTCCATGTGCAGTATGTTAATTTAAGGCAGAAAGCTAAAATAGACTGGTTAAATCATGGGGACGAAGCTAGTAAATTTTTTTACGCTAAAATGTCTAGTAGGAAATACAGAAATGATATTGGTAAAATCATTGATGTTAAAGGTAATATTATCAATAATATGTCTTGTATAAAGAAAGAAGCTATTAACTATTTTACTAATCTATATAATACTGATCTTTCTTCTAATGATTTTACAAATATTGAGCCTAAATTCAAATTAAATGACAGCAGCCAAGATATTCTTTTGGCTCCAATAAGAATTGAGGAAATTAAAAACATCATTTTAAACTCAAACAATGATAAAAGCCCTGGCCCTAACGGCTTTGGGGCCAAATTTTATAAAACTCATTGGGATGAGATCAAAATTATTTTGTTTGATTCTATTTCTGAATTTTTTAGGACTGGGAAAATTTTAAAAAATCTAAATCATACTTTCATTACTTTTGTTTCAAAAATTCCCATTCCCAATAGTTTAGAAGATTATAGGCCAATTGCCTACTGTAACTTCATATACAAAATTATTTCTAGTATTCTAAGTAACAGGATAAAAATATTTTTAAAATATTTAATCTCTGAAAACCAGAGTGCATTCATACCTTGCAGACTTATTGTTGAAAACACATTATTAGCACATGAATTAATTAGGAATTTTAATCATAATAATAAAAATCTCATGTGTGTTAAAATAGATTTACATAAAGCTTTTGACAAAATCAATAGACATTTCATAATATATATGATGAAACAAATGGGCTTTTGTAATGAATTTTGTGCCCTTATTCATGAATGTATTAACAAAGTGTCCTACTCAATTTTGGTTAATGGTTCTCCTAATGGGTTCATACATAGCAATAGAGGAATTAGGCAAGGAGACCCACATTCTCCCTACCTATTTACTATTGCTGTGGAATATTTCTCAATTCTTATGGAAACTGAACTGATAAAAGGAAACATAAAAACCATTAATAGAACCAAACCATACATTACACATTTACTATATGCTGATGATCTGCTTATTTTTTTAAATGCTGACACACAAAGTGAAAAATCTATAGCAGATATTTTTGTCAAATTAGAAGAACATGCTAGTCTGAAGGTTAATGACTTCAAAAGAAAAATCTACTTCAGTAAAGGCTGTACTAGAAAATTGGACATTTTAAGCATTTTAAAATTTAAAGAGGGCAATCTTCCAGTCAAATATCTGGGATTGCCTCTCAGTGCTAATCAAGTCAATGATAGAGACTGCACAAGATTATTGGACATAATTCAGATTAAATTTGAAGGATGGGCTAGCAAACTTTTGTTAATAGCCGGTAGAATCGAACTTACTCACACTATCATCATTGCAATTATCATGTATTGGATTCAAGCCCACAATATCCCAGTAAAAGCAATTTACAAAATTGAAAAAATTTGTGCAAATTTCATTTGGAATGGAAAATATCACAAAATTGCTTGGGACAAAGTTTGTAAATCAAAGAAAGCTGGAGGCTTAGGCAATAAGGGCATCAATGACTTGATGGAAGTGTGTAAACTCAAACTATTCTGGAAATTTGTTAATGGTAATTCACTTTGGGCAAAATGGATGAAAGCAAAGTATCTCAAAAACAAGAATTTTTGGACCACTGGTATTGAAAATCACCACTCTTTTGTTTGGAAAAACATTCTTAACAGCAGAGATACTGGTATTTAACTTTTGGAAAGAAAATTTAAAAATGGGAATTAGACTAATCTATGGTTTGACCCCTGGATTCATGGGAAAACTTTAGTTAGTCTTGTGGGATGGAATAGCTTATATGTATTTGGAGAAGCCACTGGAAAAGTTAGTACCATCATCCAAAATAGTAGGTGGAATGCATTGGCACATCCAGCTACATCTATTTTTATTTCTGCCATTCAACGTATCACTATTGATCCAAACCTTCAAAATGATAAATGGGAATGGAAATTATCTACGAAAGGTATTTTCTCCTTTAAAAAAACTTTGGAGTATATAAAAGGCAATGAAACAGAAGTGGATTGTCACAATGTTATATGGAGTAAATCAAACTGCCCAAAAATGTCTCATTGTGCCTACTTTGCAATTATTAATAGACTTCCCACTAGAGATAGGTGCCTGAAGTGGAATAAAAAAGGGGAAACAGTATGTCTTCCACTACTAGAAAATACTTCAATTTCCTACGCAAAATTTCCTACGCCTTTCCTACGTCAAAAGGCGGGGCGTAGGAAAGGCATAAGAAATAGGTAGAAAAAGGTAAAGGCATAGGAAAGACGTAAGGAAATTTCCTACACCTTTCCTACACTTCGATTATTTTTTTACATATTGAAATTGGCGTAGGAAAGGCGTAGGAAATTTCCTACACCAAAATTATAACGTATAAAAGATGTAGATAATTTTCTACGCCATTTCGACGTCTCCGTTAATTTTCTACAAATCCAGACTGGCGTAGGAAAGACGTAGAAAATCCCTTAAGTTAAATTTTGTCGTAGAAAAGATGTAGATAACCTCTTACGTTATTTCCATGCCTCTGTTAATTTTCTACAAATCCAAATTAGCTTAGGAAAGGTGTAGAAAATTTTCCACGCCCATCCCAATGCCTCAGTACAACGAAAATATCGGTTTTTTAAAATTTAACCCTGTACGCTTCCTCCTAACCCCTAGTTATTCAACAGGAAAAAAACACTAATCTTAAGCTCTTCTTCACCCACGGGACGAAAAAACATTTCAAAAAATGGCGGCGAGGCTAATCCCCAAAACACAAAATTAAATTAGACGAGGCGGTGCTGGAGGCAGCTCGATGAGGCGATGTTGAAGGCAACTCGACGCGTGACCTAGGGAAAGGCTCACAAATCTGCTCCGACCACCAGCGGTGTCAAGAAGCCTTACCGATTCAGGCCAGGAACCGTCGCGATATGTGAAATCCGTAAGTACCAGAAAAGCACTGAGTTTTGATAAGGAAACTCCGATTTCAGAGGTTGGTACGTGAAACCGCATAGGATTTCAAGGCCGATCTAAGGTTTTAGAGCTCTGTTGTTTCTACTCTTTAGGAGGCGGCAG
This sequence comes from Allium fistulosum, assembly GCA_030737815.1. NCBI lineage: Eukaryota > Viridiplantae > Streptophyta > Magnoliopsida > Asparagales > Amaryllidaceae > Allium > Allium fistulosum. Next base: position 201,888,831 of record CM060904.1, on the reverse strand, counting down.
AGGCTTATCTTGTTGGATTGTTCGAGGACACTAACTTACGTGTGATTCATGCAAAAAGGGTTACCATCATGCCCAAGGATATTTAGCTTGCTAGGATCAGCTTGGGAAAGTAGAATTAAACTTGATCAAGTTAAAGGTGGCTTAAAAGTGTTCAACGATTCAGACAATGAAGAACAAGCTAAACCAGACATCGAAGGAGTTAAATTGCATGCGAAACCTCAAATAAATTCCCAAATCAGTAATACCAATGTCGAGAAAAGGAACAGAAGAATTTGGAAGCCTGGTGATCCTGCTTTGATCAACGAAGTCATCAGCAAAATTTTGGTTCAGTTGAGAAAATCGAACTCTGAATTGCTTGATTTCAAAAGCCATGAAGTAGAAGAGGATAGGATTGTGATAGAAAATGAAATTAAAGATTTTGATGATAAAGAAATTGATTTACCTATTGAAAATAAAGAATTTAAGAAGAGTAATGGAGTCAAAAAGATTTCCCGTTTGCAAAAATCTGAAGAATTAGATCTTAGTAAGAATGCAATAGTTTATCTAATGAATTTTTTTTCCATATCATGCTAAAATTTTGTAATTCATATAACTTTGGGGATTTTTTTACAGATGAAGGTCCAGATGAGTTTATGAATGTAAAATCTGAGTTTAGTTCAAGCAGACTGCAGAAGATAGGTAAAATTTATTTCTGAAACTTAATTATGTGTTTGGTTGATATGTTCTTAATATGTATAAATATTGTAAATTTCAGTTGATATTGTATTGTGGGAAAATATATCGAAGTTTGCATTTGTTTTTGGATTTGGTTCTTTTTTCTTGTATCTTCTTCCTACACCAAAGATCTAAATTTCAGGTATTTCACTTTCTTTATATTTAATTTTTAATTAGTACTACTGACATTAACCAAATTTGCAATATACAGCTTCATATCAGCATTATCGTACTTTGCTCTTGCCTATCTGTTTTACAAGTTCATTTTGAACAGGTAATTAATTGGCATTTATGAACAGGTTTTTGCATGCTTATCAATCTTATTAAACAATTATTTCATTTTATTTTAGGGAAATGGCTGAATCCATTTATCTAGAAGATAAGTGCATAATAGAGGAAATTGAAGCCGTAAAATATCTAGAAATTTTGCATCCTTACATCAATGAACTACTGTTGAAGCTCAGAACTCTCTTTTCTAGAGATTCAGCAAGAACCATAAAGGTATACAAGAACTGAAATGAATTCTAACACCATTGATTAAATACTTGATGTGATTACTGATGTAAACTCTTGAAAAATGTCAGCTAGCAATTCCTCTATTTGTTATGGCAAGGTTTGGAAACTATATCACCATTTGGACATTGGCAAAATTTGGTATGTGTATTCTACATATATATATGCAACCTTTATAGCTTAAGGCTCAATTAAATAAAGTATAATGAAATTCTAATTGATTTATAATGTGTTTGTGGTGCTTGTGGTTGATGCAGCATTCTTTGGAATTTTCACTGTTCCTAAAGCAGTCTCTTCTTACCATGATCAGCTTGTTACATACGGTAAAGTGAATTAGTTTGTAAAGTTCAATCATTTCATTTTCTTGTTTATAGTTTAATTATTGATTTCACTAGCTAAATTATGTGGCATCCATGAAATGAAAATATAATACTGTATTTGACGTATAAAATATTATATATGCCATGAAGTGAATTGGCATCCATGAAGTGAATTGGTAAAATGAACCGTAGGGATGTATAAAATATGTCACATTACGCAATCTTTGCTCCCATGAGCTTTGGAGTTCTTGTGATCTCTTTTTTTATCAAACCATACTGATGTTAAGTATATTTGAATATTATTTGGTGTATGTCGACAACAAATTATGTCACCATGTAAATACAGGAAGTACATATTGTCCATGCATTGACTTAGACTGATCCTTGGCTTATTGATAATAACACTTTGGGACCAGAAACGGAAATTTTTACTGAAAACATTGAGCTACTTATTTTCAATAAAAAAATTTAATCGATATTAATATTTTGTACCACAATTCATGAGCTTTGCTAGCCTGGTCTAACATTCATTGTATGTTCTGTATACCTTATGATAGTAACACTTGCCAATTTTTTTTGCATAATATTCATAACCATGATCTATTTGTATCGAGTATTTCCGATTGAAAATAACGGAGTCAAAGTATTAAAATAATATTTTTGCAAACGTTTTGTTCATTTTTACTTTACATAACAATGCACATAGCCTATTTTCAATAAATTCAATTACTGTTTCTTCAGACTTATATTAAGTAAGAATATAATTTCTTGAAGACAAAAACAAAAAGGCTCCAGTAATTTCTTGAAAACAAAATGCCAAATATTATTTATTAATCACCTCAAGAAATGCTAAATGCATGTCTTCCACTTGACCAATCACTCAATACACAACGTAAATAATGTATCAAAAATTTAAAATAATATTTGCAACTTCACTGTTTCTGACGTTATTTCACAGCAAGGTTATCAAAATGGGATTTAAACCGTAAATCGTAAAGTTCAAACTTTAAATCGAAATGGAATTCAGATCGTAAATCATACATTCAGATGATCCATATTTTAAGGTTTGTTTAATGTTTGAACTTATACAATTAAACTTAAAAGTTAATTTTCTCACATACTACATTTTTATTTAAGTTTGAAAACATTATAATTAGAATTGTGAATCCAAATGAGTATATTAAGTATGTTGATAGGAGTTGAATGTTTTCTTAGTTGTGATTTTAGCTAAGTTTGAATCGGAATATAAATCGAATCGTAAAAGGAGAGATCCGATCCGAATCGGGATTTAAATCGTAAGTTTTTAAAATTTTTGACAACAATGTTTCACAGTACTACCTTTTATAAATCTATTAAGCCTATCAAAAGGTCGTATCATTACCTTAACACTCGTACCTTCATTGAATACATCCATGGAAAACCAGCATGCGTAAATTTTAAACCATTTTCTTCATATTAACAAAAGAATTACGCACACGTGTCCACAAATATAACAAGCCTAAAGAACATATTATTTATGAACCTAATTGCTGAACAAAAGTCTAAAGGGATACAAAAAGAGATTTCATTTGGAACTGAAACCTATATTTTACTAGTCAATAACAACAATATATATGTGTGTACGACTTTGACTTTGATAAAATAGGCGATCAAGATTTGGTCGTTTGGGTTGTGGATGCATTGTTGACTAGTGGGATGGCTATTCAAGGAATAGAACACTTCTTGGAAAAATCTGATGGCGTTTTTAAGTGCAAGGGTCTGGTGCTTTATTGCTTTTATATATATCGAGTTTGTGCTTTATTTCTCACATGAAAATTACAGGTGTTTCTTATCAGTAAAAGCACAAATTTTATGTCTCGTTGCACAGAGCTGGAAGTTGTTGGTTTTGTTCCTCGAATTAAACATTTGAAAGTAAAGGAAATGGAAATAGAAGAATCTATGGAAATGGATGACGATCAGCTATCTTCTTCAACAGTAACAGTTGCAGTAGTAGTAAATGGCAGTAAAAATAGCATGCAAGCATTGAAATGGGCTTTGAAATTCACCAATGAGGGAGAAGTTTCATTCAGAATTTGTATGTTAGGCCAAATATCACAATGGTTCCTATACCAAGTAATTTTTCATTTTTTTCATTCTTCATCTTTTTCTTTCTTGTTTTTTTACAAAAAGATACTCAGGCAGTAAACATTTAAAATATTTATCTGAATTTTATTTCTTGTGGGGAATTATCTTCATGTTTCAAAAGTGCACGATGAGATTGTTTCTGCAAACATGAAAGAAATAGAATGCAAAACTGAGTCAATGCTTCTACCCTACAGAAAAATGTGTAGTCATAGCAAGATGAATTTCATATCAAGAGTCCTCCTAGAGGAAAAAATTCTCCAAGAACTAAGTCAAAAGAATTCTCCTAATGGATTAGATAACGGCTTTTTTGGATTTTTATACTATTCTTAATTGATTTTTCTTCTTCTTCTTCATTCTTACTTACTGTGGTAGTCTTGATGAAGCCGCTGTTACAAAAAAGCTGTTGGAAGCATCTGGACTTGAAGGATATCAGGTAAACAATAGAAAGTGCATAAAATAAATATTGTTATAATATAGTTTGGTTATCCAAATTATTGAAGAAACAATAAAGCAGAAGTACAAAGACGCCACTTATAGCATCAATAAGGGAGAAGTACAGACCAGAGCCAAACTAGAGGAAAATGTGGAGCGTCAAGAAAGGGAGATTCAAATGCTAAAGATGCAGTATGAACAACTCACTGAGATTCTTCGACAGCAATTTGATGGAGAATTGAATGATCGTCGTGAGGGATAAGGGTATTTTTTATTCTTAATGATAACTGTATGATGTCATGTATCATGAACATATTATCGTATTATTTTGACATATTAGAACTTGATTAATATTGTTTGACTTTGTAATATGAATAAGATATTATTATTTTTGAATTAAAGATGAATGATTTGATGTTAATCTTTTTGTTGGAATGTGTATATATGTGCAATAAATTGATTTTAGTTTCTATTTAATATGGTGAAATGAAACACAATAGTAATATATCAAAATTGCTTCAGAAAAGGTGTAGGTAATGGGAATATTGATGCGGCAAAAAGTCATATGCATGGCGTAGGAAAAACATAGTTAGCACAGGCGTAGGTAAACCGTAGATAAATGAATGGCGTAGAAAAGACGTAGGAAATGTAATATGTAAGAATGACGTAGGGAAAACGTAGGAAACAAGGCGCATGGAAGACGTAGGTAAACCGATGACGTAGGAAAGGCGTGGATAACGAAAGAAGTAAAAATGTCATAGCAAAACCATAGGAATAAGGAGGCGTATGGAAGGCGTAGAAAAATCATGGCATAGGGAAGACGTAGGAAACAACCCAATGGATGGCGTAGGTAAAGCGTAGGTATTTTATTAGCTACGCAAGTTTTACCTACATCAAAATTGGCGTAGGGGTTACGTAGTTACTGCATTTACCTACGTCCCGCCTACGCCATTTTAGCGTAGGTAAACCGCAGTTTTCTAGTAGTGTTCTTTGCAGAAATGAGATAGAGAGTATTAATCATTTATTTTTTGATTGTATTTATTCAAAACACATTTGGTACATTGCCAAAATAAATCTCAAAATCAATCAAAATCAGGCTGTACAAAGCATCAGAGAAAGCATCAAATATATTCAGCAAAACTTCAAGGAAAAATCCAAGGAATTCAAAAAAGCAAGTATAATGCTCACTGCATCTATCTTTCATATTTGGAAAGAAAGAAATCAAAGGCCGCACTCTCAAAAAGAAACAGGAAGCATTCAACTTTGGAAGAAAATTGAATTAGACGGCCAAATCCTTCTTAATAAACATAGAAATCAAAGCACACATTTAGATAATCCAAACCAGAACTACTTGTGCATGGATAAATATGAAGAGAGTTTAGAATCTTTCTTACAGAGTGGGAAAATCATTAATGATTCTCCCAACACGGGACATCTTCATCACAAAGGATGTTGTTGGATGGAAAATGTAACGACCCCGGGATTTAATAAAATTTAAACTGATAATTAATTGAATTTTTAAATTAAAATTGTAAAATTAATGGTAAATTGATCTGAGTTTCCCCAATATCAAGTAATTATATATTAAATCATATGAATTTAAATATTGTATATACGTGATTTGGATTTAAATCTTAAATAAATGGTTTAAATATTAAATATAAAAGTATAGACTTTGGACACAAGTATAAAAATAAATAACTTTAAATTGGAAATTGATGGGTTATGTTAAAAATAAAAATAAATTAATAATAAATATTTAAGTTAGAAATAAAATATAAATATGTAAGATAAACTATAAAAGTACAAAGTAAACCCTAGCCAAAAAAAATAAAATTTAATAACAAATTAAATTATAGGAATTTACTTATATTACAAAATAATAAGATAAAATAAAAATAGAAATAAATAAATAAAATAAAAATACAAATATATATGATAAAAATTATATACTTGAATTCGAAACAAGTAATGGAACAAAAGGAAGATAATCACATTTGGTGCCGATTTTCGAAGGCCGAGTCCAGGAACCTTACAAGTGGTATCAGAGCTAAGGTTAAACTTTAGCTATGGAGTATAACACATTAAGTAGCTCATTAGAGATAGGGTGAAGTATACCCTAGAATGAGTAATCCCTAAGATATCCGTCTGTATGCCTCAGTAAATTCTCTTGTTATTCACTGATAGTAAGTATGAGTGCAAGAAGAGGATGAGATAGGAGACAGGGGAATACGACTATAAATGGTCAATACTCTGTAACAACAAGGAAACAATCTTTTCTCTATCAATCTCTTTTGTTCAGCATCTTTTTCTCAATTCTTTGATAGTTCTTGGTAGATCCAGGAAGAAGATTTGATATATGAATATGGGACGTAAACTCCAAATCGATCGGAATTGTCTGTTTGGATGAATTGGTTGCTTTGTTTGCTGTGGTTGATAGGTATACCTTAGTTTCTAAACTAAAAGATTTGGAAATTGTATCCATATATCTATCTATTCTTTGGGTTCCAATATATTCTACGAATGGTTAGTTATCCCTTTGAACTAACCGATGCCACTGTATATTTCGTAGATCTGGATAACCCTGTGGAAAATTTAAAAGATTCGTTTTTATATCAGTTATTGATATTATGATTTGGTAAGCCAAATACAGAATAAATGTTCAATTTGATTTGATGAAGTATTCTTCATCTATCTTTGTGTCTCCTTGGCAAATTTCGAGGACGAAATTCTTTTAAGGGGGAAGGTTGTAACGACCCCAGGATTTAATAAAATTTAAACTGATAATTAATTGAATTTTTGAATTAAAATTGTAAAATTAATGGTAAATTGATCTGAGTTTCCCCAATATCAAGTAATTATATATTAAATCATATGAATTTAAATATTGTATATACGTGATTTGGATTTAAATCTTAAATAAACGGTTTAAATATTAAATATTAAAGTATAGACTTTGGACACAAGTATAAAAATAAATAACTTTAAATTGGAAATTGATGGGTTATGTTAAAAATAAAAATAAATTAATAATAAATATTTAAGCTAGAAATAAAATATAAATATGTAAGATAAACTATAAAAGTACAAAGTAAACCCTAGCCAAAAAAAAAAATTTAATAACAAATTAAATTATAGGAATTTACTTATATTACAAAATAATAAGATAAAATAAAAATAATAATAAATAAATAAAATAAAAATAAAAATATATATGATAAAAATTATATACTTGAATTTGAAACAAGTAATGGAACAAAAGGAAGATAATCACATTTGGTGCCGATTTACGAAGGCCGGGTCCAGGAACCTTATAGAAAATCCTACGAACGATAATGGATCCATCTGTAAATCACACAATACTGGAAGGGGCCGCTTTTACCAACACAATAGGAATAATTCTTGTAACATAAAGGGAAGTTGTCTCAAAGTTAATACATCTTTTCCTAAATATAATAAGTATATAGACTCTAACGGATTATTTTGTTTACCTAATAGAGGCGAAAGCTACCACGCTCACAATATTGAGGATTCGGTGGACAATCATCTGTACATGGACAAATAATGGCAATTGGTCATCAATAATCAGATAATTGATGAGAATTATTACAGAAGTAAGATCAATAATCAGATCTATCACTCATCTGTTTGGGAGAAAGGGGAAAGCGGTTACAACAATTGTAACTTGCAAAAGGAGCCGTCTTCACTCAACTCCGAAATCAGCTACATCAAATGTAACTTGCAAAAGGAGCCGTCTTTATTCAACTCCGAAGCTCTAAGGATGCATCAATACATGAATCAGAGTCATATAGAGGATACTGACCAAAGACTTGATGCTGACAACAGAACAAAACGCTACGGTGAAAAAACTACTGGTTTTGCTGTATCTGTTATGGATTCCTCTACTTCTCAATTAGATGAAGCTTCGATACACAAAGTGACTAACTTCATGGAAATTGAAGCAAAAACAGCTACAAAGAGCAATCTTTGCTCAGATCCAAGGGAAATAGATCAAAGTAACATCGGCATAAAGGAGTGGAAGCCTCCCTGAAATCCATCTGTTTATTTTATTTTGTATTTTGAGGGGTTTGCTGCCGCCATTACGTATTCCTGTGAGACAAGAGAGTAGTGGAGGCGATTACAACCCTAAAAGAGTTAGGGTTGATGTTTATCGTGTTTGTAAGGGTCGGTTAGTTTGCTCTCGGGTATATACCCGATGTATTATTATTATGGGCTTGGCCTGTTTACAAAGTTTCAAAAAAAAAAAGAGTGAGCATAATGGTCATCTGTCAGAACATTTGAAATTTTTTTTTTGAAGGAAGGTAACAGGGCCCGGCCTAAGTTTACAAGCAAACAATATCGGGCATAAACTAATACACCCGTAAACACCAATACACACAAACCCTACCTAGGGTTGCCGACACAATTCACGCAACAGAAACAAAGCAGAAAAAATGGCGACGAGATATACTCAATCGCGAGAGATTAGATCTCCTTTGTCTTCCCCTTTCCGCTGCTTTCTCCCCTCTCCCAATACGAAAGCCCTTGATTGAGCTTGTTTCTCATGCTGCTATCGGCTTTGCTAGAGTTGGTGTAGTTGTTCAAGCCAGCTATTTGGTTTCTCAAGCTAAGATTTACAGATCTGGTGTCATCGCGACCCAGATCTGTAGATCTGTGCTATTATCATCAGCTTTAAGATGCCTGGTGATTTGGAGCTCTTTGTCGCTTTGGGTAGATTGCTGATGAAAGCTTAAGTCATTTTGATATGCCTTCGGATTGAGGAGATAATGTTCTATATACTTGCTACCAGCTTCTTTGCTCCACAAATCCGCAAGGAAGTCAAATTTGGTTTGGTATTTAACTTTTTTCTTTGATTTCTGAAGAATAATTCTGCTGTCATTCTCTATAATAAGCCATCTTTGCTCTTTGGACATTTTCAGCTTGTTATGAGTACGATTATTTCTCTCTTTCCAAATATGATAAACTGCTGTGGTAATTAGAACATGAGCAAGATCTCTTTCAAGAGATTTTCCTTTAAAATGTTTGTAGATATCCATGATAATTTGCTTTAGATCAATGCTGCTTTCATTGTATATGCTCAGCTTAGTTTTAATCTGGCTCCATATGTAATAACTGAAACTGCATTCAAAAAATAAGTGAGTAACAGTTTCATTCTCTAAGTTGCATAAGGAACAAAGTGAAAGATTATTCCTCCCCCATTTATTTATTATATCCAGAGTTGGCAATCTGTTTTTGATAGCAAAATATGTACAGATAGCCATCTTAGGATTATTCACCTTGTTCCAAATGCACTTATACCACTCAACAGTAGGCTGCTTGTTTCTAATATGCTCCCAAGTTTTCTTAAAGGAGAACTTACCTTTGATGCTAGCTAACCATTCCCAATGATCACTTTCTGCATTAGGGTCTAAAGGGATATTAGTAATAAAGTTTTTATGAGGATTAGTAATTGGATGGAGATGAGGCTGCCACTGATTATTTTTAATTATGACATTTACATTAGCTTTAGCTTCACCACAAATGACAAGATTATCCCATCCTACTCTATTAATAAAAGAGTCATTTTGAAACCAAGGATCGAACCAAAGACTAGTTTCACAACCAGATTTGAATTTTCTTTGAATTAGAGATTTTCCTAAATCTCTGCATTTTAAAATTTGATTCCATGCATTTGATTGATTATTTTTTGGTAAAATTGTCCAAAAATTACCATTTTTGAGATATTTACAAGTCATCCATTTGGTCCATAAAGAATCTCCACTTATAAATCTCCAAAAAAGCTTTAATTGACAAGTTAAACTGAGATCATTAAGATTTCTGATACCAAGCCCACCTTCGTTTTTGGGTTTGCATACTTTGTCTCAAGTGATTTTATGGTATTTTCCACCCCAAAGAAATTCAGCACATCTGCTTTCAATTTTTTTAATTGTAGCAATAGGGATGTGGTGTGTTTGAAACCAATATAAAATAATAGCATAGACAACAGTTTTGATTAATTCAATCCTACCAGCAATGGATAGAAGCTTGCATGACCAAGTTTCCATTTTGCTTTGAATATTATCAATCAGATAGGAACAATCACTATCTTTTATATGATTAGCAGATAAAGGAAGCCCTAGATATTTAATAGGAAGATTACCTTCATTGACTTTAAGAACTTCTAGAACTTTATTTGTGTATCTGCAGTGTTTACTAAAGTATGCTTTTGTTTTAAATTCATTAATTTTAAGACCAGCATATTTATACATTTTTTCAAAAATCTCACTAATGGCCTCTGCATTATCTTTGTTAGCTTTAGAGAACAACATAAGATCATCAGCATAAATCAGGTGAGTAATGGATGGTTGAACTCTATTAATTGGAGAAATATTGTTTTTGATAGTTTCAATATCAATAAGAATAGAAAAATATTCCATGGCTAAAGTAAAAAGATAGGGAGAAAGAGGGTCTCCCTGTCTAATACCCCCGTTACTCTTGATGAAACCCTCAGGTTTACCTTGAAATAAAATCGAGAAGGTGGGAGTATTTATGCATTCAAAAATTAACCTACAAAATTTATCAGGAAAATTCATGCATTTCATGATATGGATAATAAAATTTCTGTTAACTTTATCATAAGCTTTTTGAAGATCCACTTTGAGACACATTTTATCCCCTTTTTTATAATTGAAATTCCTGACCATTTCATGTGCTAGCAAAGAGTTTTCATAAATTAATCTGCCAGGTATATAAGCACACTGATTTTCAGAAATTAAAAAGGGGAGAAATAGCTTAATTCAATTACTTAAAATAGTAGCAATGATTTTGTAGACAAAATTGCAACAAGATATAGGTCTATAATCTTCTATACAAGTTGGATTTTTGTTTTTAGGGATTAAGGTAATGAAAGTATGATTAAAACTTTTGAGCAATTTACCATCATTCATAAATTCATTAACTACATTAGAAATAAAATCTTTGATATTATCCCAGTGAGTTTTGAAAAATTTAGCATTGAACCCATCTGGACCAGGACTTTTATTATCTCCTGCATTAAAAATAATAGCTTTGATTTCGTCTATATTAACAGGAGCAAGTAAGATGTCAGTAGCATTATCCTTTAACACATTCTTACACACAATATTGGGAAAGCTAATTTCATTATAGTCAGAGAAATATAAATGCGAATAGTAATTAATAGCTTCATTGACAATTTTTTCAAAGTTATTTATGCACTCCCCTTTACTGTCAATGATTTTGCCAATATTGTTGATATGCTTTCTGCAACTCATTGTAGCATGAAAAAATTTGGTGCACTCATCCCCCATAGTAAGCCAATCAACTTTAGCTTTTTGCTTATGATTGATAGTGTTAATATAAAGTTCATGAGAAAGCTTAGCTTGATTAGAAAAGAATTTGTCAATTATATCAGAATTGCCAGGATTATCATCAGCAAGTTTTTGTAAAAATTTCCCTTCTTCCCTTAAATTATTTAAACAGTCATTCTTACTAGAGTTGGCCTTATTCCAGATCTTAATTTTGCTTTTAGTATTCTTAAGAAACATGTTAAACTGGACTTGAAAAGATCCACTATTTGTAAAATTAAAACAATCTTTTATAATATCATTATACTCATTGTTTAAGACCCACCCATTTTTAAATCTAAAAGGAGCAGTTTTATTATTATTAGTAGTAGTAGTAGTATGATTTTGAAAAAAGTTTATCAGTAAAGGGGTATGGTCACTAGTGTTTTGCCCAATAGAGTAACAACAGAAATTTGGAAAAGCATTACAAAATTTTCCATTAATTAACACTCTATCAAGCTTATAGTGAATGTTTTTCTCCTTTCCAGATTTCCAAGTGTATTTATTGCCATTCATATTAGGTTCAATAAGCCCAGATTCAAGTAAAAATTTATTAATTTTTTCAAGCTTATTGTGGGGGATTTTATTGCCACCAAATTTTTCATTGGCATGAAAAACAGTATTAAAGTCACCCAAAATAATCCAAGGAAAATCATAGCTTTGACTGAGAGCTTTTAATCTATACCACAGACTGTTTCTTTCATTTTCAAAATTGCTACCATAAATGTTAGTTATTTGAAGGGAGAAACCACCAACATTTTTGAAGTTACAGTCAATAAATTGAATATCTTTATTAACATTAACCAACTTCCAAATATTAGAATCCCAAATGACAAGGATTCTACCTTTACTACCACAATCATTATTATTAATGGATTTCCAGTTATTGGAGAGTTTAAAACAGAATTTTTCAGTATTATTGTCATCCATCTTGTTTTCAATGAGTGCAACTACAGATGGTTTGTAAATTCTAACCATATTTAGAATGTCAGTTTGTTTAGCAGGGGAATTCATACCCCTAACATTCCATGCCATGATAGTCATAAAAAATAATGATAAAGGGAAAACATAAAAGAATCAAGGTTTCAGATTGAACCTGATACACTGCTACCCTTACCCTTTCTCTTCTTCTCAGATCTTTTAGCTTTCAGTCTTGTGGTCATTTCATTCCAGTCTGGATTGATTGATATGTATTTTTGCCCAAAAGCTTTTTTCCCTTTGCCTGTGCTATTTAGTTTACCAATAGCTTTAGTCTTCGGAATATGTAATTCTGATATATCAAATTGTTTTTCAGGTTCCCCCATAACATTATCAGATGCAGATACAATATAACTTTCTGGAATTAGAATGCGAGAGATGTCAAACTCCTCAGTATTGCGAGGCAAGGTTGAGTGGATGCCACCATTGTCCTCAACTTCTACAGCATTATCTGATGGTGGTGCACTCTCCATTGTAAATTCAGGACTCTGGTTGGCGCACAAAGGCTAGATATTGTTTGTGTCAGTCTCATGATTGTTTGTAATTAAACATAACTCTGAAATTGGGGGGATTTCAGAGTTAAAGACCTCTTTACTATAGATTCCCTCCTCTGATCTGCGTTGAGAACTGTCTTTTGAATTTTCTATTATTTTCCCTGTATGATGAACTTCCTGAGCAAGGATCTGGTCATCTTGATCAGTGAGCAAAAGAGATGTTGTTTCTTGATCGAATATGATACCATTTTGGTTGATTCGATCTTTATTCTTTTGAATATTTGATTCTTTTAGTATCTCTTCGTTGAGATGCGAATTTTGAAGAGTTGTATCTGCATCATTTTCTTGATCAATGACTATTTCCTTATTTTGATTGTGAGCTTTGGGTATCCATCTTTGTTCTGTGAGACATTGTTTTCTGATGTGTCCAAAACATTTACAGATGCTACACTTCGGTGGAACCCATTCGTACTCAATCTTTTGGGTGATGTTTTCTCCATTGTATAACGTAAGATTTATTTCTTGAGGAAGTTCATCATTTGCAGATACCTCCACCAGAAGACGAGCATAATTCAATCTTGTTTTCAAGGTTGTAGCTGCATCCATCTTAATGGGTTTTCCAATAATGCTGGCCATTACGTTGAAGGCTTCGCGATCCCAAAGATTGAGATTAACATTGGGTAGCTTAACCCATATCGGCATCGTACTAAGGAGATCCCTATCCATATTAAGGGACTCAGACCATCTTCTCATTATGATGAGCTTTCCATTATAAAAGTATGGGCCATTCTGAATGATCGAATCGCAATCTTGAACTTCTTTGAATTTAACAATAAAAAACCCATTTTCTCTAGTAAAAATTTCAAATTCTCCAACAGGTTTCCAAACACGTTGAATGTAAGCTTTGAAAAATGTATAATACGGTTTGGTACCAACAACATAAACCAAAATCGAATTGCTCCAACAATCAATTGCTCTTTTGCAAACAGATTCTTTTATCAAACCGAATTTCTTACTATTGATTTTGATAGGAGCAATAGTTTCAAGATTGCATTCATCATTGATAGGTTCTTTAGATTGCTCAGAAACGATTTCAGCCCAAGATTTTTGCCCTTGCGTCTTGTTCAGAGATAAATTTGTGGGTTTCTTTGGTTGATACGATTGATTTCTTGAATTTAGAGGAGGGATGGTTGAATTCTGACCATCTGTCTTCTTTGTTTGAGTATAGCTGCCCCGCGAATTTCTCTGATATCCAGGCATAAAGGGTTGTCGTTTCTTTTGTGATCTTGATTGAACCAATTGAAACTCATCCTTATCTATGATGATTTCATTGCTTGATTCTCTGATGTGAGATTCAGGTGGTCTGTTTAGAAGATTTGAGGAAGAAAGATGAGGAAGATTTCTGTGAGGGGAGAGATTTTCCCCCATGGCTGAGGAAAACCCTAAATTGCTTATTTTTTAACTAATACAGAAATATTGCGACGACTATAATATTTTGTAACTTTTTTCGTTATTAGAAACAATAACATTTGAAAATTAGTTACAAGGTACATTTTTCTTAGATGTTATGGATCTCTTTACAAAATATATGACTATGTGTCAAATTTTAATTGGTGGGTCCACGTGATTTGCTCTCTGTTAAGACACATTTTTCGGATATAATGTCATTTATCTTTGACCTTCCTGACTTGAGTTTCTGTCAAATTGTTGATGTTGTTTTTTCTCTGATGTTCTTTTACAAGGATGACCTAATTGATCGCTAAAATACAGCTTTAATACCTAAACATCATAGCATAAGCTTCCTTTAAAAAGAAAAATATGGCTGTTTGATGAGAAAAAGCATTGCTTCCAAAGAGTCCTTACTTATGATACCAAATTTTCAGATTCAATAGTACCTGCATTTGGTCCAAAAATGAATGTCTTTGTTGCTCCAAGTAATCCCATGCGCCTATCTCTACAGTATCGATAAGAAGAAAACGGATATATATTAGATAATTTATTCATATGGTTAAGCCCATCGTCTGTAAAATTGATAGAGGAAATGCCATCAGTTTATGACTTTATGTGCCAATAGTTCCAAGATAAACTTTACCCAAGATTTATTATTTCATTTTTTCAATGAAGCGTGTTTGATGTGAAGGGGTTGATAAAGTTAGTTAACAGTTAGAAATTTCCAAGTTGGCCAAATCAACAACATATACGAATGAGGCAATATTATGGTCACTAAATAAGCTTGCGGACAGGATCTTGGGTTCAATACAATACAAACAGAATTCAGTTGTATATCCTACTAACAGAGAAGCTAGAATAATTGATAAAACGTTTAAAGGATGTCTTACAACTCTTTTTAAGGAAGCTCCTATAAATGGTTAGGGCTTATTTCACGACTTCAAATCGGTATTAAAAGGCAAAGAAGAATTGCCAAACATCCACTATTATAATACATCACAGATTAAACTGTCTATATAACAGGCAGTAGCCATCAATATCATTTGTCCTTCACAAAAAATATTTGTTCTTTTGAGCCTGCTATCACCAAAGCAATTGTCATGTAATTATTTCTAGAACAAAAAAGCATGTAAAAAACAGAAATTGGAAAAGCATACATTGCGAGTAATAATCATGCATTCAGGACAAACAAAAGTAATATGGTGGCAAATGAATATCATATATGAATATGGTGACAAATGAGTAATCATGTCATAATAAGATATGGTTTACTAGATAACTAGCAAATGAGTATCATATATTATTCAGCACCAGAATATGGTGGCAAAGTTAAGCAAATCATGAACATAAAATGATCGTGCACAGTGCACATGCAAATGTCAACCCAACCATGCCTCCGCTAACAATAGCAATATCACGATGTTCTTTGCTAGATGCAAAACAAATCTTGTCTCCTAAGTGTGAATTTTCAGTAAGTAACCATCATTTTTACAGAAGGTATTATACCTAACTCAATAAAGAATAAACAAATAACGTGACAAATATTTCCTAACTAGTCTCAAATTGCAAATAAACAATTTCCCACTTTGGTCTCCAATTCAGCCTCTCACAAGCTGTGACAGTAAAAAGGTATAAATTTACATCGCCGACAGCAGAGTTGAGAAAATTATTTTTGACTTTTTTTGGCAGTAGTTATGTTTGCTAGAAAAAATTCTTTCATTTTTTGGTTTGAGGTTTAGGATCAGCAGCAATCAGGAAACTGAAACAGAAAATTCACATACTAACTGTTAGAGAAATCCATGAACTGTGATCAACTCATAGAAGTACTGTGTAGACATAAGTTCTAGTATTCACCATCTTCCATTCCCTAGATTCATACAACAACAAAAAAAACGTATACCACTTCTTAAGTGCATGTTTATGTGTCTAGCAAAAATATACTGATTTTTCCCTTGATCCTATTTTTGGTGTTGCCTTTTTTTATTTTTGGAGCTATAACAAGATAAAAGGTTATTCTAATCAAACTATTGTTAATGCCTTCTCCAATCCTCCTCTACTCCTAATGAATATCATTGTGTTTGCATCAAGATAATCTAATATAACATGTTGGAGCAACTCCAACAGCAAGAATTCAGTGTTCAAAATTCAATTTTTATTCCCCAACACCACAATTCAACCTGAACATTTAGCTAAATGTTCAGTTTTCAATTCAGAAAACTGAATTGAAATAGGGCGCCCATCAATCCTAGACGTCCATTTAATGGACCCTAGAGAATAAACGTCCATTAAATGAGCCTCTAAACATGTATAACTAAAAAGAATTAATGTTCAGACGCTCATTTAATTGGCACATAACATTCAGACACCTATTAAATGGACTTCTAAACATTGGACACTTATTAAATGAACATCCAAGAGTAGACGTTCATTAAATGAACGCCTAATTATTGGACTTTTCTCTACCATTCAGCCCTAAATATTCATTGAATGGGTTGGAAATGCCCTTGGCTAACATAATTTTTGCACAGGTTTAATCATGATCATCAGAATTAATACATCGTTTCAACAAACTTAACTAATAAATGTATTTAAAATAGTTCTTATTTTACAACTAAAACACTAGAGTTCTACAAAACGTAAATGCTAGCGTAAAGTTGTTCTACGACTACCCAAAATTCAACTTCTACGACTTAGTTACAGTCTGTTTGGTTTCATTGTGTTTTACGTTTTGCGTTTTCAACATTCATCGCAAAATATGAGAATAACGGGAGAGAAATTCAAAATTCTCGGCCATTACGAGAACAATGGAGCGGAGGTGATGGATGGACGGCGGAAGGAATGGACTGTTTTCCATTCTTTTCTTATTTCTCAAAACGGGAAAACGAAATAAATTTCTTTTCTATTTTATATGTTAGATTCATTTGTTAAATTGGTTGTTTTTCAAAAATACATGCGCCATGTACACGTTTTTTGAACGAAAACACAAAATTAAAACTGACAACCGAGACGAGGCCTTGATTTTTATAAACTTAGTTCACTTTTAGAAACTTATTTAATTTCTATAAAACTTGTTTAACTTGGTTAATTTTCATAAAACTTATTTAATTTCTATAAAATGTAGTTAACTTATTTGATTTCTATAAACTTCATCTATGTAGTCATGGCGTTAGGCTTTCACCTTTTTAGAAGCAAAGGTGGTCAATAATTGAAGGTAGTGGTGTTAGGTTTTCTCAAACGTAGTGATGGTGAGTGATGGAAAGGGCTTCGAAGCTCTTCACCTTTTTATGGGCAAAGGCTGATTTTCACAAATGAACTCATCCATGACATCAAGTTTCTGCTGAGTTATCTTTTCAATTTCAGGGAACTCGGAAGGGCATGAGATGCATGCGGATTTGCACCAGGAATAGAATGTTACATAGACACGTAGGTAGTCGGGCACTTCAATTTCCATGAAGCGGTCCACGAATATGCCTATTAAATCCTGGAGATCGAAGTAGAGCTGGTTGCATTCTTTTAAAATTGGGTATAGTGCTATTGCCACTATTCTATGATGATGCTTCTTCGTGGCTGAATCATAATATATTCTCTACATCATCTCGTAACATATATATCACTTGTAATAAATAAACATATTATATACCAGTGGAGCTACAAGAAAGAACCGGTCAAGCAACTGTTGTAAACGCTGGGTTCTGGCGAAAATGCCTTTGATTTTCATTTCTCCGACTAGGGCCAACTTGACATCTTCAGAAGACTGCTCCTTCTTTGAATCCTTCCGTGCAATATGAACTCCAACGTTTTATCTAAATACCTCGCATATGTTCCTATGAATGCAGAATAGTCCCAGGAATCCGATCTGGAAGTGTCTCATCCGATAAATTCAGCATTCATGTTCCTCTTCTAGTCGTGAAAAATATCCCTTCTTCGTACTTGATGCAGCTTCGGTTAGCAGGCGATGAATTAAAATTAGGGTTTTGAGAGCAATAGTCAAGCTTCGAGCTTTGCATAAGCGCCTTGAGAGTGTAGACAGGCCTTGAGAGTGTAGATACGCAGTGGTACGGTGGTGATGTATGATGATTCGCGAATGGAGTACAGGTTTTCTGATGACAATAGTTCGAATCGACAAGCCTAACCGATGAGCCTCAAGCATAAAATGGAATGGGTTGATGAAGATTTAGGATTTGCAATAGGTGGGTAGTTAGGGATTTTAGGAACAATTGTAGGAACGGGTAATTTGAGCGTGAAACCCTGGGAATAAGAGCGAACCAAAAGATTTTTGACTCTCATATGTTGTCACTTGGGCTGGGCATCTTCAAAAAAAAAAAAAAATCATTTTTGCATTTCAGATATCTACCGTGGGTAAACATTAATAAATCAATATTAAATACTTGTTATATCCAGTAGAAGTTTTTAAGAACAATCATAGGAACGAGAAATTTGAGCAAGCGCAATGTGAAATTTTAAAATAAGAGTAAACCGAAAGATTTTGGATTGTCCTGGTATTCGAATGCAAAATCATTTTTGCATTTCAAATACCTACTGCAGGTAAAGATCAGTAGATCAATATTGAATACTTGTTATATTCACGAGAAGTTTTTAGGAACAATCGTAGGAACGAGAAATTTGAGCAAGCGGGAATGTGAAATTTTGGGAATAAGAGGAACATGAAATTATTGTAAGGACAAAATTTCGCAGCGTTTTAGTCTCAATGATAGCCCTTCAGTATTTTAGCCTGAAGAACAATGTTCTTTATGTATTAGTTTTTAGTTATTGATAGCAGTTTTTAGATATCAGTTTATAGTTATCGGTAGCAGTTTTTAGTTAGGTAGCACTTTTGGAAGAATGTTTGTCCTTATGAATAATTTTGAAAGAATGTTTGTCCTTATAAATAATTTTTAGGGAATGCTTGTCCTTGTGGTTAAAATATTGAGGTCGTGTCCTTGAAGCTAAAAATATATAAATTTTTGTCCTTTAAATTAATTCCCCCTAAAAGGAAACTGAATATTTTGGACTGTCCTAGCATTCGCATGCAAAATCATTTTTGCATTTTAGATATCCACCACGGGTAAAGATCAATAGATCAATATTGAATACTTGTTATATCCGCTAGAAGTTTTTAGGAACAATCGTAGGAACGAGAAATTTGAGCAAGTGGGAATGTGAAATTTTGGGAATAAAAGTGAACCGAAGATTTTGGACTAACCTAGCATTCACATGTAAAATCATTTTTGCATTTCAGATATCCACCATAGGTAAAAATCAATAGATCAATATTGAATACTTGTTATATCCGCTAGAAGTTTTTAGGAACAATCGTAGGAACGAGAAATTTGAGCAAGCGGGAATGTGAAATTTTGGAAATAAAAGTGAACCGAAGATTTTGGACTGTCCTAGCATTCGCATGCAAAGTCATTTTTGCATTTCAGATATCCACCACCGGTAAAGATCAATAGATCAATATTGAATACTTGTTATATCCACTAGAAACTTTTGCTTTGACATAATTTTTATTCAATATTCCTAATTATAAAAATATGTACAATCAACAAACATGATGACGATAAATAGTTTTTTAGTTGTTATGCACATGGTATAAACTAGTAAGTTAATATAAAAAAATACATAAATTTCATTATACTAAAATATACATAAAATTAACTATAACTTTGACAAAAACTGAACGGATAATTTTCGAATGTGGACGCCTCCATAACCATATCCGCGTCCGTTATTTCAGATATTAGATATTTATCCGCTTTTTAAATACGGATGCTCATGGATTTCAAGTTTTCAGGTATCCATTGACAGCCGCTACGTTGGAGGAGAGTTAACATGATATAAAGTTTAATATATTATTTTGAGAGAAAATCGATGAAAATTTTAAATATGTTTTTATGTTCTAGGACGTTACTTTTTGTTAACAAGAAATCTTGTCAATATCTCAAAGCAAAGTTAAAGGAGTAAATGATTCCTTCAAAACCCTTTTCAAATTAGTTGTAGTATCTCGAGGTTATAACCCCATAGAGGTACGCAGTTAAGATCTAACTGAGTTGAAAGGGTCATTATGTCTTCGAATGGAACCGCTTCACTACACCAGAAAGGCGAATTAGGCAGTGTTTAGGGCCGTTTCTAATGCCATTAGGCACGGCCGTAAGCCGTATCAATAGAAAGCGTGTTTATTAATTAGATACGGTCATGGGCCGTATCTAATTGGAGAATTAGATACGGCCCATGACCGTATCTAATTCTCTAATTAGATATGGGCCATGGCCGTATCTAATTCGTATACTAAGCACATGAATTAGATACGGATTTTGACCGTATCTAATTGATGTAATAGATACAGCAATAAGCCGTATCTAATTCACAAAGCTCATGACCATAAATTGCAATACCATAGATGCAGTATAATACAATAAAAGCAGTATCTAATTCACATAGCTCATAGCCATGAATTACAACAGCATAGATGCAGTATTATACAATAGAAGCAGTATTTAAAGCAGTAATAGATACGGCAATAGTTGGATTACAATAGAAGCAATATTATACAAAATATGGTCAATATTATACAAAAGCAGTATTATACAAAATAACTAGAAAAGTGTTGCTCATATATGTTGTTGTTAAAGATATCCATATCATCGAACATTACAAGTAACATATGAATTCCATGTGGTCGACTTAACTTTGCTCCAAAAGACCATGTAAAAAACAAATATTAATCTAAACAGCACTTTCTCAGCAAAAATAAATATAATATGAACTTCCATGTTGCATTTCTTACAACTTTGAAGGCTAATTTCATCCTGTTTTACAAAATCTTGCTACTTCCAAGACAACAATAATACATGACAACTAATAAGCAACTGCAGTAAATTGCAACTTTTTTTTGGAGAATCTTTGTTGTACATAGCTGAAATCTATGCATGCTGCATGATCTTATCAAAGGAGCATGTTCTCTCAGTAAGCAAACACCAGTGAGCTATTTTTCCTCAAATGTGCTGCTCATAAATCTACATAACATGCAGACGTACATTATTAGTGATTCAGAATATAAATTACTGGGTCAATGAGAAAGTAGACAATTGTACGTAAAAACATGCAAGTCTACATATATTGGCAAATTTATTTGAATGCTGAAACAATGAGAGATCCGGGAATAATAATAATATCTATGTATGATGATACCATGCCATCGAGCTTGTTTGGTTTCTTCTTGTGTCCAAAGTAATAGATAGAACAGATGGATTAGGGATATTGATGTACAAATTACATCAACACCCTTCTACATTTTTTCTCTGCTGCTTTCGTTCTCTTATGCAAAACTTATTATCAGATTGGGCATTTTGTCAATTTCGTCATATGAAATCGCTACAATTAGAAGTCAATTGAAAACAAAGATAGATGTCCAATTCTTCTCTCACCAGTCACCACTATCTCAATATAAAATCTGAAAAAAGAACACAGAGAAAACTTTTGCAACTTAATGAACCTCTTTCTACTGGATGAGATCTCTTTTCCAAATCATTATATTTTATAACAATCATTTGTTATGTAATCTTTTCTACAAGATTCAAACTGTTTTGAGAAAAATGATAGCTTATAGATTGATCAACTATTTACAATATATAAATACCTGTTTGATATTTCGAAAGAAACAATTCACTGATCAAAAATTACATAGATTCAAATGTTGTGGGTTCAAGTCCAGCCAAATGTACAATCTTATTAATTCAATGCCTAAATATATAGCTAAGTTGAAGGTCACAAGTTAAAGCATGACCAAATGCACAATCATTTATTGTTAACGTGGGGATATCGATGCTCTTGGTTCATTCTTTAATATATTATCCAAATAATCTACAAATTTTCACATATTTCAATATTGAATCTCTAGACAATTTCCATATTAACAATTTTATTTACGGAAATAAATATATTTGTGCATATTACAACTCTAGCAAATAACTAGTCTAAAATTAGAAGAAAATTTGGCATTTCTTTCAAAATGCTCAAAAGGACGAGAAAATTAGCGATATGCAAAATTTCACATATTCAAAATAATAGCTTGAATAGTTATTATCTTAGCGGCTCATTGTTCATCATTATACAATTATAATTCTAATAGCTTGAATTCAACCAGTTTTCAAGGATATCAACACAATAATGTACTATGTTATCCTTCTTAAACGATTATCAAAAACAACATTCTAGCTTTGTTTGCAAAACTGACTCAGAAATGTAATGTATTTACCATTTCTATAAAACCACCAAATTTCAATTTCAAGTCAATGGATAAGCCAGTTTTCCCAAAACAAAAAAAAAGCATAAAAAAGAAATAAGACAGTCAAAATAAAGTACTCTGCGCATACCTCATGGTTTAACAAACGAGAAATAGAAACTACATAACAGTGCATATAATCAAAAAACAATACCGTAAAAAGGAATGGCATGTTAAAGATAAATAATTTTTGGATGGCATATAATCAAAAACCAGATAAATAATTTTTGGATGAGCTCACATACGTGCTAAAGATATCGAATCATAATCTTCGGATGGCACACATACCCACCCACTCCAACATCAACAAAGGTCTCTGCAAATTGATGATTAATTTTGTTGGTTCTCTCATCTGGTAGTGGTATATTGTCCAAAACCAATTTTTCATGTGTGGATGGTACAGATTTCCCATGGATTTTGGATGATGTAGAATCTCGACATACAGTACCTATTGCAATAAAATTTATTGTCTAGATCTATCCAACAAAATAACTGCATCGAAAACAAGTAAGAATAAAAAGCAACTAACAAATACATATTGCTATTATGTCTAGATCAGAGTTGAGGATTTCACATTTTTGATTGTTCACCACATTGGTCGTATCCTGGGATTGAGAAACAACGAATTTAGAAGCATTGAGTTGTGTGTTGCGTTCTTCTTGTTCTATGTTTCCCACCATGTTGATCAAAAGCTCCATTTGCCCAGACAAATTTCCTACTGTACTCTCCAAACTTCCCACCGTACCCTCCAAACTTCCCATCCTCATTTTCAACTCAGCATTGTCTCCACAAACATGTTGTTGGGTACGTTTATACCACCACCGAATCAGAATGAGGAAGTAGACACCGAACCACTCGGTACCTAGCCAACACGAGGAAGTAGCCACCGAACCATTCGGTACCGAACCGAAGCAAGGAACGAACTACCAAACCAGAAGCATGCTACCGGACCAGATCTCATCTCCCATCTCCCACCGGACCAAGGTCCCACCGAACCAACCATCTACCACCGGACCAAGGTCCCACCGAACCAACCATCTACTACCGGACCAAACCAACTCCTTCCCCTACCTACCGAACCAGATCCCACCGAACCAAGTTCGCCTATCGAACCAAGATCCCGCCGAACCAAGTTCGCCTACCGAACCAAGATCCCGCCGAACCAAGTTCGCCTACCGAACTAAGTTCGCCTACCGAACCAAACTCCATCCACTCACAACCGGACCAAGGCGTACCGGATCGACACTGCCAGGCCAGATCGCATCAGCCCAGGCCCACCAGTAGCTATGTACATCCAAGACCCCTGCCCCCAGCCTCACTCTATAAATAGAGGGGCAGGGGTACAACAATGGCAGAGAAGTTTGAGAGCTCAAGCACGGAGAGAACTTTCAAACAACTTTCAGATATTTGTATCAAAGCTTTGTACTTGTAATCTAAACAAGAAAAGAGAAATAATATATAAAGTGGACGTAGGCACATTCTGGCTGAACCACTATAAATCTGCGTGTCTTTTACGGTTTAGTCCCTGCTTTTCATATATTTGCATAAATCACCCAAATCACTGAGAACAACGTAAAATCAATTAAATCATACGACTTTGAGGTGTTTGTCCATTTTTTGTGCAAACATTTTTGATGCTTTCACTGAGAACTAGAAGCTCGAAGCTTCAGCTTCTTCCACTTAACTTTTTTCCTAACAGCATCGTTCATTGCTTGGAAAACATGCCTCCCAAGCAGAAGAAAGATGTTAACAAAGGAAAAAACATCGCAACCAGCAGTCTTCCAGATCCAGTGGTCACAGATCAAGTAAATCGTCCCCCTCCAGTAGCAGTACCAAATGAAGGTCAGGCAAATCCGACCACCCCTGCCGCAGAACAGCCGACAGCAATTACTAGGGCAGATCTAGATAGGGTTGTGGCTGAAGTGACTAACCACTTCACGTCCCAGCAGGAAGCCTTGGTGGACCATCTCATGTCACGCTTAAGGGATGCTGAAGAGTCCAACTGCAACACTAAATCATGGGGTGAGTCCTAGTCTGGAGGATCTCAGAGACAACAAAGATCTTCCTTCTTCGAAGGAGCTAACAATAGAAGCGGCCATGGTAGGAGCCGAGATCGAGCACAGCCCGAAGTTAGGCCTGAGGAAACGCTTGGAACCGAACCCAACGAGGGAGGTACCGGGCGGAGGTCAACTGTAGCTGAGCCAGTTGTACTGCCTAACCACGGAAACACCAATGAACGGGGTCGAGCTAGAGTCCAGCCCGAAGTTGGACCCGAGGAAGTGCTTAGATCAGAACCCAGCAGGGGAAGATCAAGGCAAGGGCCAACTGTAGCTGACCCTAGCATGCTCCCAGAAGACCAAAGACAGCCACTGGAAAATATTAGGAATAATAGACGATACCGTCCCTACAGGTCATCTGGGCGGAATCAATCCCACAGAGAAGAACCGAACTCATTTTTATCTGCTCCAAATTCTGATGAAAGGATGGCACGCTTGTTCAGAGAGTGCGTCCAACGGGATCAAAGAGACCGAGGAATAGGCGCTAGGGTAACCAGCCCTTTCGCCCGCAATATCAAAATTGCCATCACCCCCCGAGAATGGAAAATGCCAACAATGGAACCTTACAAAGGAACCTCTGACCCCGTTGTACACTTACAGAGATACACACAGCATATGCTAATGAGTGGAGCAACAGAAGGAGTGCTGTGCAAATGCTTTCCGCTATTCTTAGCAGATCTAGCTACCTCCTGGTTCTGCCATCTACCCCAAGGATCCATCAGCTCATGGGAAATGTTGAAAGAAAAATTCATCAGCCAATTCCGCATTCATGTGGAACAACCCAAGGACGCTTATTCCTTATCTAGTATCAAGCAGAAACCTGGAGAGAAAGTGCAGCAATATCTAACCCGATTCAATGCCGCAGCAGTCGCAGTTCAAGATGCCGATGAGAAGCTTATCTTAATGGCCCTATGTAGTGGCGTGCATCCGGATACTAAATTTGCTAGAAGATTGACCAAAGAAAAACCAGCTACTTTACCCGATTTCTTCCATGAAGCTGGGAAATATATGAGACTTGAAGACGCTGCCACTGAGAGGCAGACATGGCAACAAAATAAGGCAGCTCACGGCAACACGCCCGCTGTAGCAAAGGACGTTCGAAGAAATGATTCTAGAGACAACGCTGGGGGCAAGAAGGGAGAAAAGCGTCTATATCGGCCAGGACCGAGATTTGACGCTTACACCCCGTTGAATGAAACGATCGAAAACATCTTCCTGGCCCACCTTAAGCAAGGATGCCTTAGATTTCGTCATAAAATGTAACAGATGTCAAAAGTTTGCTAAGATTCCGCGGCTACCAACAACTAAGATGACTCAAATGACCAACCCTTGACCCTTTGCAGTATGGGGAATTGACTTGATTGGCGAACTGCCAATGGGCCGAGGTGGGGCCAAATATGCTGTAGTGGCAGTCGACTATTTCACCAAATGGGTGGAAGCAGAACCCCTAAATAAAAGTATCTTCAGCAAAAGTTATTAACTTCTTGATCAAAAATGTTCTATGCAGGTACGAAATCCCATTCAAAATCATATCAGACAATGGACTTCAGTTTGACAGCGAGGAGTTCGCCAACTGGTGCCAAGAGCACGGAATTCACAAAAGCTTCTCATCCGTAGCTTATCCCCAGGCAAACGGACAAGTCGAAGCCGTCAACAAAATTCTCAAAACTCTAATAAAAAAGAAACTCGAAAAGTCAAAAGGCGCTTGGGTGGATGAACTTCCTACGGCACTGTGGGCCTATTGCACATCTTTCATAACATCAACGGGGCATACTCCTTTCTCTTTGGCATACGGATCGGAGGCTATGCTCCCAGTTGAAACTATAGTGCCTTCCCACCGTAGGATCCACTATAACCCAGAAGAGAACAAAGAGCTCCTCCACATGTCTTTGGATCTAATTGAGGAAAGAAGAAATGATGCAGCCCTCAAAGCAGCAGCTCACAAGCAAAAAGTGGCAACGCAATACAACTCCAAAGTCAAGCATCGTAGCTTACAAAAAGGAGATCTTGTCCTCAAGCGAATCTTCCCGCGCCCCGGAGCGCTAGATCCAATCTAGGACGGACCATATGTAATTCATAAATATCTCAACAATGGAGCTCATATTTTGTCAACAGTGGACGGGGAGGTGTTCCAGAGGGCATGGAACATCCAACACCTTCGTCGATACTTTACTTAACTTGCACTGCCCATATGAAGCGAATTAACAAAGAGAATCAGTGGACGTAGGCATTTTCGTGCCGGACCACTTTAAAAAACCTTGTCTCTTTCTTAACTTGTTCCTTTATATCTTGGCTGCTTGTTAACTTTATCCTTTTCTGTTGAACAAAATCCTGTGCAAATAGCATTTCCATTCAAGGCGCTCCACAGCGCGACTTCTCCTGGACAAGACCTAACAGGTACTATACGAATCTATGCCCTCGCCAATGAGACACTTTTGCTCCGGCATCCCTCTGCTGCGGGTTAACTCATTGCTCGCGACGGCCCTCAAAGCCAACTGTAATGAGCCGATTATAAGCCACTGAGAAGGCCAACTATAGCCGAGGCAGCTCATTACGGCGTTCGGCTCGCCGGCAACTGTGAACCGACTATAAGCCCCAACATAAGGTGTGGCCAGCCAGGGGCAGTTCACGGTTGATGATCGGCACCCACGCTAGCCGGCCACAGTAAATCGAATAATACCCACGATTACGGGCCATAATGGCCCGGGTAGTTACTGTGCGCGATCTCGGCTCCGATGTGTCTTAAGTGTGGCTATGGTAAAAAGAATTAACTCCCCACGGAGGCGTAAGATGGGTGACAAATGTCTCCAAGACCCACAGCTAGGGAAAGTGACTACAAAGCCCGTTTGCCACGAACTTAAGCACATCGAAGGCCTTCCGTGATTGGAAGTTTTACTATTTCACATATTTCAATTTTATTTAAGAAACTTTTCTCCTATCCTCTGTAACAATCCCTAAAGTACAGGACACAGAACAAGAGACATTCGCTAATGGAAGCGGATACTCACAGCAAGATACTGAACCGCATTCCATACTCAGTCACACAAGACATTCAAAGCTGCCATCTACAAGCAAAATATAAAGGGCAGTATTTCCTTCTTTCATGTGTAAACACGTGACTATAATTTATTCACACCTCATGCTAACGTTGCAAGTCATGAAATTATGTTTTAAACAAGAACTTGACGTCAAACACAATTTAATTACATGAATATGCATAGATATATTTCTCATACAACATGTCAAGATAGCAAAAACATTCAAAAGACAACAGAATCAGCTTAAGTTAAAGAATTACACGTCAAGAATAGTGTTGTTTATTACAAGTAGCATAATTACAACCTAAGAGTTACGTTACTGTTTTGAGACTAACATATACAACAATGTCAAGTTCACAAAAAGATATCCAGGTCCAATCAAGGAGCCGGCCGCGTCGGAGTTTTCTCCTTGTCCTGTTGCCCACCTGTCCGGTCAGAGAAAGAATTCATTAGTGATCAGCAACCAAATTAACGGAAAGACTAGAAAGGAAGATTTACCAGCATCTGCTCCTTGATCATCTTGATCATCATCCTCTATTTGCACACCTGCCTCCTCAGCTGCAAGCAACCGCATTCCCTCCTTCACCGCCACCTTCTCCTCCTTGGTAAACTGGGCGGTAACCACATCCATCCTGAAGGCCACACCACTCTCCTTATCCGCCTCAGCCTTGGCCTCCTCTAGAGCCCTGAGATAGATCCTAGCCATAACCCGGGGGTAATCATCCATCCAGGACAAGTTACCCTGCCTCCAAGTACGGAAATACATATCCTGGAGCATCCCATCCATCATCCCCTCGTTCTCTTTAAACTCCCTCATTCGGACCTTAGAAGCCCGCAGCTTTGCAACAACAGCATCCCTCTCCGATCGATACCGTAAATGGTCAGCCTGAAGGGACCTCCTCATCGCCTCCATCTCCTCCTTCGACTTGGCCTGAGCAAGCTCCGCAGCCTCAAGTCTCCCCGATAGTTCCTCTATCCGCTCGAGGTCCGCTTGCCGAACCTCATCCACCGTGGCAATGGCCATGTCAATCCGCTCCTTACAGACGGTCTCCATCCTCCGCAACTCCGCCCTACTAGCCTCTTCAATAGTCTTCCTCAATTGTCTGGATGCGGCCTCATGCTGGGAGATTTGGATGGCTTGGTCGACGAGTTGTTTAGCCTGGTCGGAAACCATCAACCTTAGCCGAATGTTGGCGCTTCCTATCTCTTCCCCAGCCTTGACCAATCGAGCATGGCGCCCCATCAATTTCCTGGTCTCCTCAGCAACCCGATCCATATTTGCCTTAGCCTCGTCTCCCAGAGTTACGACCCGGGTAGTAAGCAGATCAAGGTCCAGGGACTTAGCTTCGTCAAGCACCCGTACCATAGGATTACGAGGAAGGAGATGCTCACCAGTAACCTCATCGAAGGAGATGTCGTGAGATGCCAGTCCAGGTCCGGATGACCCGCAAACGGATTGCGAACTAAGCCAGAATGATCTATCGGGATGACGGTTGGATTCTCAGACGGATGGGGGGAAGGTATAAACTCGGTGTCCTCCTCCTCAATATCATGAATAGGCTGGAGTGGGGCCGGATGACCAGGAAGAGATTCGAATGTAGACCGACTCCTCTTCTTCTTTTGTATATCTTCTTCAATAACTCCAAGAAGAGGACGATAACCGACTACGTCTCCAGGACGGTTAGTAGGAGGCTTCGGCTTGGTGGAAGCTTTGAGGAGTTTGTATTGTTCAAGCCTGTGCCGAAGATCTGAGGTCTTGGCCGTTTTGCCCGCTCCTGGAATGAAAACCCAGTGTCACCAACATGTATTGAGCCATCATTCAAGAATTAAAAAGAGTAAAGAGAAATTCACCTTGAACCGCAGAAGTTGCCTCAGTAGAAGCACTCCCAGAAGATAAATCGACGCCGGTCCCAGCCTTATCAGCTTTCTTGGACTTCTCCGTTTCCTCCAACTCTTCGAAGGCTTGGCGGAGAGCGTCATTTGTCCGCTCTTGAATCACGCCTGCCTGCCCAGGGGGCAAAGCCCCGGTGCCATCACCACCCTGTCCTTCGCCACCATCATCACCATGGCGATCACCGTCACCCTCACTACCACTTCCGCTCTCCGCCTCACCTCCTTCGTCCTCACCTTTTTCCCCCTCCACTTTTTCCTCCTCCTGAACATCCGGATGTGTGCTGGGAGAGGGTCCATCGGACTTTTTGAGTTTCTTCCCCCCGGCAACTGGATGCATCGAGAAGGGTCTCCTTTTGCTGCTTTTCGTCGTGGCCTGTAACGACCCTGAAATCCAGACCCAGTTTAAAATTTTTAAATCGCTTATTTGATGCAGAAATTCGAATTTTCACAAACAATTTCCGTTGCCAACCAAACTTCGCATTTGGAATGCGTCTAGATAGACATAGGCGTGCGCCAAATTTCGTTGAAAAATATTGAAGTAAATTACGATCGTCGCATTTACATTTTAGTTTAAATCTTATGTGAAAATTTCCTATCATCCGAACTCAAATAATTTTCTCAATGTTGCATAAGAAAAATATTCTGATCATGACGGCGCATTTCGTTTCGTCAAATTCCACTTTTAATTGCTAGTTAAATTGTCGCTCGAGAAAATGGTTCCATAAGATTTACCACTTCGCAAACAATGTCAAACCACCAATATCTTTATACCGTTGTGTCCGTCTCGACGCGCTGATCACAACGGTATATTTATTTGTGTCAATCGGAGTTCGGCGTTGCAAAATTATAATTGTTAACGGAGCGCACACCGGTCCGTTACGCAGCACAAACCGGTACCCAACATTTCAACATTTAAAATTTTGGAGCCATTCAGCTGACCTTGGGAACACAAATAGCCACCATTGTGAAAATCATCATTGCATTACCTGTGCACACTGAACCCTCTGCCTTCATTCTGCTTCATTAATTGCTCTACACGCATTGTCCTACGCAATAGCTCTGTCCCCTCCCCTCTGCAAAATTCTATTCTCTCTCCCTTTCCTTACTTCTGTTATGATTTATTCGGCCTCCCAGTAAACGAAACACACCCCTCCCTTTCTTCTTCTTTCACATTTTCTTTTGTTTTCTTTAACCATTCACCTATAGGTACGCCAACCTCTCCTCTTTTCTCTTCATATTTTCTTTTTTTTTACTGCAAATTATGAAACCACTTAATGAAAATATGAAAACCATGGCTTCTCCATGCAGCTCCCCCTCCTACCGGCCACCCCTTCCGCCACCAGCGCCACCGCCCA
Organism: Allium fistulosum; assembly: GCA_030737815.1. NCBI lineage: Eukaryota > Viridiplantae > Streptophyta > Magnoliopsida > Asparagales > Amaryllidaceae > Allium > Allium fistulosum. The sequence continues at coordinate 201,857,816 of CM060904.1, read as the reverse complement.
GCCCACCTTATTCCCCACTGCAAACCCCATGCGGCCACACCACTCGGCCACCCCATGCGGCCCGTCTTTGCCCATACACCGACCCCATCAGCTCCGCCCCCATGTCAGCCGCCAACCCCTCCTTTCCACCTACCCATGCAGTCACGGCCCATGCAACCCCCCCCCCAAAGCTCCGCCCCACACGCCAGCCCTTGCACCGCCTTCACTCACCCACGCGGCCCCACACCATGCAGCTCCTCCCGCCCACCACTGTTCCGCCTTGCCAACCCATCAGCTCCGCCCCACATGCCATCCCGCCCCGCCTCCTGCCTAACCCGCCCCTCCACTGCCTGTCCGCGTCCACCTCCTTGCCGACCCGGTCACCACTACCCCGTGCGGCCACACCCTGCACCGACCCCATGCAGCCCGCGAAACACCCCTGCGCCTTGACTATAGTATAGGTATAGCGGTATCAGTTGCTTGCGTATAAGATGTCATAAGCTGCTTTATAAATTAGTGATGTAAGTGTAGGATGTTTAGTTAGATTAAGGCATATACAAGAGTTCAGTTGAAAATATAGTGTACATGTTTAGTTGGCTTCGGCTGTTGATTGTTAATTTCCAGGTTACAGTATAAAACTTTATAAAACTTATATATGAGTTGAGGTATAGTATAAAGGTTACTATATAAAACATGTTTTGTTATTTGTGGGGTACAGTGCAAAGCTTTATATAGGTGAGTTGTTATTATGTGAACTTTAGTTGTTTAGCAATGTCATGTAAGTTATACGGCAGTGTTTTAAAAGTTTAGGGTACAGAACTGATTGCATAAATTTTGTGCATAAAATTGTACCTGCGTATTCTTTTGCAATATATTAATGTATATAGCATTGATGGATTATAGTCTAGGGGCTCACGTTATCTGATTTGGTTGTTCCAGCAACTGCTGATCCGGGATCTCAGGCCTAGGCTTCCATCTACCTAAATTGCATCTAGTTCGTTATTTTGTTGTGTTCATTTACGTCGTGCTCGTTAGGGTCCACTTTATCTATTTCGTCTTCGTGCTTCGTCATCTTCTCTAACCATGCAAGGTGAATATTTTATTCACGACTTAATCTATTATGCTATGATAATCAAGTGAAAATTGTTGTTAATATTAAATTTGGATATTAAATTGTTGATTGGAAAAAAAATTGGCTGAAATAAACTGTTAAAGTCTAAAATTTGACGCCATGTATTGTTTAAGTTGATTAAACATGTTGAATTGTAATATGATGTTAATTAGGGTAAATAATAGTGACATTAAAATTGATATGTACGATTGATGTAGAAATTTGATAACGGACCCCAAGTAAAAATCATAATGTAATAATCTTTAATCCGTAGGATTCTAGGAATAATTATATTAATTTGCATAAATAACAAATGTAAGTTAATATGATTATTTCGGGATTATTTGAATAAATTGTTAATTTGTTATGTATGTTTGCTATTGCTTGTTTATTTACTTTGACACCATCCCAGTTATCACACTGCAAGTTCCCTTTGCTATGCTTTGTTTTATATTGAATGATATCGGGTTGAAATGATAAATACCCACTTAAACAACTTGGCATAGGATAGACAATTAAAAATAAGAAACCCGATTGGTCAACAAAAATTATTTTGAAATTGAAATCTATTTGAAATTAAGGAATGAACTTAACAATTTGTTTGGAAATTTAGTAACGAACTTAATGGATTTGATTTATGGATTAAATCGAAATAAATTAATAAGGAATAAATTAATGGAGTTTAATTGAAACGAATTAATAAACCTATTTAATTGAATAAAATGAATGGGCAAATTTATTTGAAATGAGATTTAAAAACAAGGAAGTTAGGATTTAATAATCTGAAGATTTATTAGGTTGTTAGATTTAGATTGAAAATCGGTTTTAATTAAATAGATTTGAAACTTGACATAAATTGAGTTTGAGATTTAGAAAATTTGACTTGAGTGGAATATGAAACTAACTAAAGTTTTATGGATTTAATTTAGTGATAGTTTAAATTTAAAATGATTTTAAATTTAATAAAATTGATTTAATCAAATTTATGATTATGGTTAATGTATCGATGAATGTAAATGCGAATTAAAACGAATAGAATTTGGTTTAAATGATGTGAACTAAATTTTACCATTAAACCGAATTAATTGGTGTATTAACTAAATCTAATAAGTAAGATCTATTAAATTGAATTGAATACTTAATTATATTGTTGACTCAAATGTTAGACCACAAATTTCACCGGAAATATGATTTTAAATATCTGAAATAAATTGAATCGTGAAATGTCAAATTTTCGAAGTCAAATTTGCACCTTGACTATTGGACTTTGATTTGTTAAACTTTAACTTAAATGACTATCGGGTAATAAATACGTAGTTATTAAAGAAACCGGGATCGGATATGGACATACTCTCTGTCGATACCGAAAACCACTTTAATAACTATTACACGCGAAGTGTAGATTCAGAACGAAGTGGATGGTTTGGTGAACGCGTTGACTGAAGAAAGAGAACGATATTGGATGACCCCTGACATGACTAAAACAGGAGCCGCGCCGGGCCATTGAGGTTCGCCACCTCTAGCGGACACGCTTCTTCGATACCATATCTATTACTTTTGTGATTCGATTTGGGTGCACCCCTTGATTTGGGAGTGTTGTTTCGCGGTGTTGAGATAGTAGCTGCTATGCTCAACATCAGTCCGGATCACGCAACTACTAGTATCCTAGTTGGTATCGCCTCATGTACCTTGTCATACTGATTATCCTATTCGTGACCACTACGTTTTGTTTTGTACCTTTAGTATATGGATTGCCCTCTGGTGACTTCCGGTTTTGGGGAAACTACGGTCTTGTATATGCTCTTGGGAATAAAATGTGTTAAGGGGATTATGGTAACGCCTTAACACTATTTTAATATCGTACTTTACTGATTAGACATTATCTATCTATCGTATTCTATTGTATATATAGATAGTTTATCGGATCCTTAGAGATGTTATTTTATCCATCTTTAAGTTATGAACTATTCCCTTGCACTTGATTTTATTGTATAAGATTTTGAGTCCTGACTCGAGTGTTTCTTTTGTATATGCTCGGGTCAGTCTGAAGCTATCCAGTTTGCTGATCAAGGTTGGTTGAAGATGCTGAAGGCTTAGCATTTATCTTTATCAGTCTATTTCTATTCCTGTATTGATGTCCTAGTCTGTTGGACATTTTTTGTATTAGTCACTTGATGTTAAGACATTGTTGTATATTATGTAGTGGCTTCATGAACTGCTATTATGACGATGTATTTTCCGCTGCATTATTCTGTGACTGTTCTGTGTCTGTGATGTTGTATTGATTCTCATTTACATTTATGTATTTATAATCCCATAATGATTCGTGTTTTGTATTATTTAAGTTGACATGTGTGTATTATTGTCAATTTAAATGGTCCAAATATATGGGTTGTTACAGTTGGTATCAGAGCTTCGGTTTCCCTAAAAACCTTAGTTTGGGATTATAAATAAACTCATTAGAGATAGGGTAGCAATACCCTAGAATGAGGAGAATCGGTTCAATATCCAAATCCTTTCATTTCAAACTTCTTTGATTCATTGATTAGACTTTCCTTAAAAGATTCTATGATTTTCTATCCTTTGGCTTTAGCAATCTCTTTGGTATTTCAGGATGGGTACCAGAGGAAACCATAGAGGAGGAAGGGGCCATGGTCCTGCTCAGGCTGCACCTGTCGCTCCAGCTCTTGTCAAATTCACCATTCTTAGTAAGGAGTATACACAGTTGGGAGGTATTAAGTTTTCTGGATCCGAGAACATTATTGAGGCTCAGCAATGGCTTAATGGCTTAGAGAAGATATTTTTTGGTCTAGAGATCACTGATGCTCAGAAGCGTCAGCTTGCTGCCTGGCAACTTCAGGATGCCGTGCAAGATTGGTGGGAATCAGTTACTTCTCGTATCGAGGAGAACACCATCACTTGGGCCCAGTTTAGGTATAAAATTATTTGGATTTCGTAGTCTAAATTCTTCTTTTAATCTTTGGAATGTTATTCATCTTGTCTATCTTTTGATTAGGGATACTTTCTCGGCATAATGGATGCCAGCTGCTGGGAAAACCCAACTTTATAGAGATTTTATGGATCTTAAGCAAGGCAGTATGACCTTTTCGGAGTATGAGCGGAAATTCAACGAACTCTCCAAGTTCGGCCCGGGATTGATTGATACACCGCTGCTAAAGAACGAGAAGTTCATTTTGGGAGCTAGACCAGAGTATTATGACTTGCTTACTGGCCACACTCACTGCACCTTCACAGAGCTTGTTGACTATGCTCTTAGATATGAGGCAAAGCCTAGAGGACCTACTGCCAAGGCCACTCCTACTTAGCCCTTCTCTAGCCAGCCTGGGAAGAGGAAGATGAACTTTGATCAACAAAAGAAAGCTTGTCAAAAGACTACAGGATTGGGATATGCTCAGAAAATCCCAATCGACCTTGCAAATATCACTTGCTTCAAATGCGATAAGAAGGGCCATTATGCTAATAGTTGTCCATCTACCGGAGCTGCTGTTCCACCACCTTCTACGACTAGGAAAGATTTATGCTATGTCTGCCTCCAGCCGGGTCATTTCAAGAAAGACTGCCCAATGCGTAAGCGTGGCACACCATCTGGAGTATTTGCTATCACCACTCCTACACCACCTGCTCAGGATGACCAAGGTACCTTACGAAGTATTTTTTCATTACATGATTTACCTATTAGGGTATTATTCGATACTGGTGCTTCTCATAGCTTCATATCTATTGATCTTTGTAATAAGCTCAAATTAGAACCTACTCTTGCTGCTACTTCCTTATGCGTCTCCAACCCTATTGGAGGACTTGCCAACCTCAGTAGAATTTGTAAAGAGGTTGTGCTCTTGTATGGAAGATATCGATTCACTTGGGATCTTTATGTGCTTGGCTTTGCAGCATTTGACATCTTGTTAGGTGCTGATTGGTTAAGGAAATTCGATGTTGTTATTTCTTGCAAAGCTCGTTCTGTTTCTCTAATCAATGACAAGGGTCTACCGCTCGTCATTGAATGCAAATCACCGCAGAAATATGCCGGAAGCTTCATATTCTCTCTTGATGCTCACCCGGATGATCTTAGTACCACTCCTATTGTTCAGAAATTTCCCGATGTATTTGGAGAGGTCAACTCCCTACCGCCTAAACGGGAAATCGATTTCCGCATTGACCTTATTCCCAGAGCTACTCCTGTAGTTCTCCCTCACAGAAGAATGGCTCCTAAAGAGAAAGCTGAACTTAAATTGATTTCCGCATTGACCTTATTCCCGGAGCTACTCCCGTAGTTCTTCCCCCCGACAACTGGATGCATCGAGAAGGGTCTCCTTTTGCTGCTTTTCGCCGTGGCCCCTCCTGTAGCTTTGGCAGCTCTCTCCTCCGCCGTGTCTCTCTGCTGAACCACGGACTGATGTGGAAGGATCAGGTTGTGCCCCAGAAGTGTAGCATTCCTGATCAAGTAAGAAGCCGACCTATCCCTTCCCGTAATGGCCTCCATTTCCACTACCGTCTAAACCAGGCGATCATTCTCCACGACTGCAAAGCCACCTATCGCTAGCAAGGAATAAAAACACATGAGAAGAAGCATTGCAGTCAGAACAGAAATCATAAATAAACTTTGACTTACAGCCTGAGGTGAAGCGACGGATGGAAACAGAGTCATCCTTAATAAAAAACCATTCTTTCTTAAACATGTTGAACTTCGAATATAAGTCCAAAAGATACGGCTGATTCCAAGCTAATGTATGGAGACCCCTTCTTATAGCCTCTCAGATTGTACAAATACCGGATCTCCCAGTTGGAGGGAGGACGCCCGTATCTCCTTTGGAAAATGACAAACAGGCTCACCAGAATGGCGTAAGAGTTAGGCTGAAGCTGGAATGGAGCCACCTTCATATATGTGACAAAGCTGACTATCCAGGCATTGAGAGGCGGGATGGCACCACACATACAGTGATACCTGATGTAAGCAAAGTAGCCTTCAGGGGGGTCATACGGCATCACTCCCTCCCCCGGCAATAGCATGCGTGCTTTGTCAATCCCAAAAGAGCGAGAAATAACATCAAGCTGCTCGCCTTTGAGTGAGCTAGGGAAATAATCAGGATGCGAGTTCAGAAGCTCCTGAGGACCATATCCATCTACCAATGATCTCGGAGTGGGCCCATAACGTCCCGGTCCTGACTGGACTAGGGGCACGGCAGAAGGCTCTTCTCTGTCCTGGGATTTCTTCTTTTCTGATCGGGTTTCCACGTTATGAGACATTTATCTGCAAACACAAAAAAGCACGTTGTTAGAACGAAGGATGTAGAAAAATAAAACAAGCAAGTGTATGATGTCTGGAGTTTAACTTGTAGTTTGAAAAATAAACTCATTCGGTACTGAAATGTAACAACCCGGGGTTTTATAACAATTAATTAGCGTCAAATGACGATAAAAATTTGTTGGCTAATTGCTGTCGGAGTTTAATCGGTTGAATTCTTTTAAAAATTGGATTGAAATTCATTAGAGTTTGTATTCGGGTGTAAATTGTGTTGAATGTTGATGGGCTTTTGAAATGGATCCTGACCCTTATTTTATTTTGGTGCCGTGATAATTATTCGAACCATTCCCCTTATCTCCATTGGCAAGCCCGGCTCCTTCATTTATCATTTGCGAAAAACCTAAAACAATGAACGAAAAAAAATGGCTGCTAGGGTTTGTCTCCGCTTGATTCTCGAGTGCCACGGCTTCAGTTTCTTGATCGAATAAAGGTGAGTGACTTTTCACTCACATCTGTAATTCATTCCTAGTTCAGTGCTTCAGCCGCTTGTTTTTTTGTTGATGATTTTGACTTGTTTTGGGACGCGATTCGATGCTTTTGAATTTTATTTGTACCCAAATTGTATTCGTTGCTTGAATTCATCTCGGTCACTTGATTTTCATGCAGATGTTATAGATGTTTACTGATTTATTCAAAGTCATATCATTTGATTACTTGATTAACACAGTGTGGATTAATTCCTTGGTTTTAAATTAATTTATACTCTGACTTTGGCATGTCTGTTATCTTCTTTGTTAGCATCGGCTCTTGGTATTTTTGAGATGAAACTATTGATTTATGGTATGTTTGAACTTGCCGTGTATCACTATTTTGAAACTTTTTCAATGCTCGGCCCATTGCAGTTCCATCATCTCTGTGTTATTACTCATATATATATATATATATACGCAGTTATGTATGTATATATGTGACTGTTTGTCACACTGTATCATGGCACAGCTTGATTTACATTTGACTTTGGCCACTTGATTTTGGGGATGTGGTTTCATGTTTTTGTTAAGTAGCTCACGGTTTCAGTTTGATTTTGTTATTACCAGACTTTAACTTGATATTGTCTCTGGTCATTCTAGTTGAGCTGAATGCTTCTGTTTTGTTGAATGTGGTCTTCGAAGTTGAACCACTATCTTGCTTGATTTGAAAATCCGGTGGCTTTACTTTGGCTCCGACCATCTTTGCGTTCCTCTCTGAGTATTTTCGATTTGCTGTTGCATTGGGTATAGATATGTATGTGTTTTTATATATAGACATACATGCACTCTTGTATTGGTATTGCTTGCTGTCTCAGTTTTGGGTTATTCGAACTCGATACATTCTGGAGTTTAGTGTTTTTAATGCTTGCAATTCTGGGAGCCTTTGTTTACTTATCACTGTATTAAGTCTGATACTTTTTGAGGTTTTCATCTGATTGGATACACTACTTTATATGTTGATGTCGTTCTTGTTCCTATGACTTCGGTCAGTAGCCCATGGCTTGATTTAAATTTGCAAATTTGCTTCTTCTTTATGTTGTATGTGCATATCTGTGCACGTGTGTTGTTTAGATTTGGTCGGTGGTTCAAGTGCTTGAATGTACACTTGTTTATTTGGTTTCTTGTTGGTTTAAGGTTAATAATTTTCGACCTTCACTTCGGCTTGCACCTGAATGTGCAATCTGAAGTTATGTGTACTGATTTGGAATTTGCACATCACTTGGTTGCCTCTTTTATTGCCTGTTCTTCGAGACATGTTGTCTTGTACACTAGTGATTCTGTGGTGGCTGTAGTTTTTGGTTGTAGTTGCCCTTGTTGTTTTGTATTACATTGATGCAACTGAGTTGTTTTCTGACAACACTTGAGTTGAATCCAGCTGATAACTCGGATTTGACCTTGTGCTGATTTCTATTTCTTCATTGTTGTGGCGAGGCAATGCACGCGTGCATGTACTGCAGCCACACCGTATTGGTTTTATTGGTATTTCTTTTGCTTTTGATGCGTTGATCGGTTGTGCATTTCATACTGTAGTGGCGAGGCCGTACACGCGTGCGTGTACAGCATCCCTACCAGAGTTGACAATTTTATTTGATATTTTGATTGTTTGAATTGTTTTGTTGGTTCAATTTAATAATTTGAAGTTGTAATCTGATTGTTTTGATTTGATTCCTCTGTTGTTGTCTAATTATCTATTCGGTAATTAGATTATGAGTTTCTAATTATTTATTTAATAATCGGATTTTTGTTGTTAATTGCCAATTAGGCAATTCTGATGTTTTTAAATTATCTTCATTGATATTTCGTTTATTTATCTTTGTCGATGATTTGAATCTGCTGATTTGTTGTTTAACACTATTTAGTGTTATATCTGCCGTTATCCGATTCTCTTATCGAAGAGTCGGATATACGAGATTTTTGTGATTGTCGTCTATTGGTATTTGATTATTATTGCTTCTATGCACTAATAACTGAGTTTGAATTAGACTGACCCGTGTATTATTTTCTTTTGAATGTAATACCCGGGTCAGACCCGAGTTATTTCAGGTTGTAGATTTCCTGCTTTGAGTTGCTGTTTGAGCTATGAAGACGTTTCACATCTTTTGAAATGGTCTGCTTCATTTTGTAGTAGTCGGGTCATTGTATAGGATGATATGTATTCATATATATTAGTTGATAATGTACGTGTATATATAAATTCCAGAGTCGACAGTTGTAGTTGTATCATATGTATTGTGTCAACTGTATTGTAACTGACATCAGTTATATATATGAGACTTTTTGTTAAATCTTTGTTCCGCATTTATATTATCTGTGTTATTATTATATTCATTGTCCTAAACTATTATGAACCGTCATACTTCGTTTTATACTAGAATTGGGTATGTCGATGGGAGTAAATAAATAAGAGATGAAAAATAAAAAGTATATTCCACTCCTATCGAGGTAACCAATATTAGTGTAAGGTCAACTACGGATGGCCGCTCCTATCCAGCCTTATTCTTCGTAATAATAGACAGTATTTCTTTTAATACTCTTTGTTATTATGAGCATAGAGGTGGGGCGTCACAGTGAAAGTTTTCAAGTTCATTCGGTATCAGGTTCATTCGGTGCTGAAAGTTTTCACGATCATTCGGTATCAAGCTCATGATTTCACGATTCATTCGGTATCGAGTTCATTCGGTATTGAAAGTTTTCATGTCCATTCGGCATTGAAAATCTTTAGGTTCGTTCGGTAAAACAAAGAAATTCAACCTTAAAAAGTCGTTCGGCAGAAGAGAACTTACCTGGTCCGGCAGCTAAGATTGGATCGGCACAATAATTGATTCGGCAGTTCAGAATTTAACTCAACTATTTCGGTCGGTAAGGAATGATGAAGGCATGTGGCTCCTACTTATAGAGGAAGGTTGGATAGCCGGACTAGCCGGTTCGGTCCTCGGGCCGAATATGGTCGTCCAAACTGAAACAAAGCACGACATATGCTAGCATATGCCCTACTTTGGGGGGCAAATGTTGGGTACGTTTATACCACCACCGAATCAGAATGAGGAAATAGACACCGAACCACTCGGTACCTAGCCAACACGAGGAAGTAGCCACCGAACCATTCGGTACCGAACCGAAGCAAGGAACGAACTACCAAACCAGAAGCATGCTACCGGACCAGATCTCATCTCCCATCTCCCACCGGACCAAGGTCCCACCGAACCAACCATCTACCACCGGACCCAGGTCCCATCGAACCAACCATCTACTACCGGACCAAACCAACTCCTTCCCCTACCTACCGAACCAGATCCCACCGAACCAAGTTCGCTTACCGAACCAAGATCCCGCTGAACCAAGTTCTCCTACCGAACCAAGTTCTCGCCGAACCAAGTTCGCCTACCGAACCAAACTCCATCCACTCACAACCGGACCAAGGCGTACCGGATCGACACTGTCAGGCCAGATCGCATCAGCCCAGGCCCACCAACAGCTATGTACATTCAGGACCCCTGCCCCCAGCCTCACTCTATAAATAGAGGGGCAGGGGTACAACAATGGCAGAGAAGTCTGAGAGCTCAAGCACGGAGAGAAATTTCAAACAACTTTCAGATATTTGTATCAAAGCTTTGTACTTGTAATCTAAACAAGAAAAGAGAAATAATATATAAAGTGGACGTAGGCACATTCTGGCTGAACCACTATAAATCTGCGTGTCTTTTACGGTTTAGTCCATGCTTTTCATATATTTGCATAAATCACCCAAATCACTGAGAACAACGTAAAATCAATTAAATCATACGACTTTGAGGTGTTTGTCCATTTTTTGTGCAAACACATGTTTCAATCGTTTATGTGCAATAGCAGAAGCCTTAATATTAGTCTTTGGTATGACGGTCCCAACACCGCGGCTCCTACCCCTTGTATCCTTTCCCATCACTTGTGATACGATATCTTCATCCACTGTCAATTTTTCTTCATCACTATCGGTGATCTTTTCCTTCAATTTCGCAATTTGATCCTGAGATTGCATAATACTTATATATGAATAATGAAAATATATGTATGTATACATGTTTTGAAAACTTAAGTTCCAAAGCTGTTGATGGCCATCTGAGGTGAAATGACTCAGTTATAAATGACCCTAGCGTGTATGTGTCTATATGCATATATACGTAAGTTGGTGGTAAGATGACTCAGTTATAAATGACATGGCACCAGTAAGGGAATTTGATAATCATCCATCGTATTAAGCCGAAGAAAATAGTGCTGCTTCAGGCTACACACGCTGACATTTGAGCAGGTAATAATTGATATAAAACAACGTATTGATTGATATAAAATAGAAGTGATGATAAAACAACGTATTGATTGATATAAAATATACCTAGCTGCTAGGAAATCAGTTTACAGGCACACAGTCAATTGCCTCCAAGAACGATTTGTGATCCACCTACGAGCAATCTATATTATGAATAGAGAACAAATCCAAGCTTACATAATCAGAACTACTAGAATTTGAGATCATGTCTTTTGTTAGCACAATCTAGATGGTCATTACTCTGATCATAGTTGCATTCCTGTTTACATTGATAAATAAACACAAATGCCCACCTAGTCTGCTAGCCCTTCCTTTAAAGTCATTGTTAATAGCCTAATAGCATCAGAGAGCCACACCATCACACACTGAAAACAATTCCTATATTACATTCTAATCGATCTTCTTATATTATTTTAAAATATGTTATTTTTAATTAACAAATTTATAATTTTAAAGATAAAAGAAAGAAAATTCATCATCAATGATCCATGCATATTTCAGTAATTACAAAAAATAAGGTTGTATTGGTAGTTGAATCAAAATGAAATGAGTGATTTATCGTATATCATATGTATTACACCTAAATTTGAATCTTTGATGAAAATATTGTGAATTAAGAAATGAGTTTAATCTAAAATATAGGTTTCTAATAATGTGTGTGTAATAATTTATTGTGTTAAGATTGATTATTGTTACTCATTGTGCTCAAAATGACGAGCTGGTTGTGCTCAATCATGTATCAACAACGACACCATCAGACCTGGAACTACCACTCACTGTGGCATAGTGATTGGGGTAATGATCTAATTAAGATTCCCTCTGATAACCTATATACATATGGACTTATATCTTAATCTAATTTTCAGGTTGATGCAAAAAATGCTGCTAGTAAGTAAAAGATCCGTGGAAGAACTTCAGAAAAGAAAGAAAGAAGTACGCATGTATATTTGTTTTTGTACCATCCTTTGTCCATGCAACGTTCACTTTGTAAACATATTACCATGTTACCATTTCAAAATCTATCCATTTGATTCAACCTCTATTTAGTTCACGGTTCTATCTATACTTCTTACAGTGAAGCATTTTTCACCTCAATGCGTATGCTGTTATTACTGTGTGTATTAATATAAGGTTATACTTATGTTAATGAATACAAGACTGTTAATTCATGTACACACAGAACTGAAATTGTACTTGGATGAATATATACCAGACTGTAGATATTCATATGCTTATTCCTATATATATACCTGAAATTGTACTTGTGTAAAGATGGTACACAGAGAACTGAAATTTTAACTTACGAAGTACAAAGAATTGGCATCTGATATGCTACCATCTTTTTTCCTGTGTGACTTCTCCCATACATGACGACGGTTGATATTTGCAGATGGATTTGCAACGATCTGCAATATATAAAATATGTTAGTTGTGATTTTTACCATTTTTGAAAAAAAAATGAATATAACTTACCATTTCGTGTTTTATTCTTGCGTGACTTTTACGGCCTGCATGGTGAGCATAACTGAGCAATGATCTATTTTTTTTGGCTAACTCCCTTCTTTCGCTCGCTTTAGGCGTTGGTTCATTTTTTATGAACTCGTTCCAATCTTCTTGAGTAATTGTAGGTGGACAATTTTTCATCCGTTCTTTGTCATTGTCGAAAGTGTCATAAAAACTTGCTCTCAAGTTTTTTTGTGTCTCCTAAAAGCCTCGGACATTCTTTTTAAAAAAAATTCCTTTGAAAGCGGTTCGAGCGCATACATTTTCCGCAAAAAGTAAAATACATAAACAAGTTAATCAATTCTATCAGACTTAAAACGGGTTTTAGAAACCGACTGTAACAGGTAGTGCATATACATTGCAAAATAGAGTGACTGACCATAAATATTTTTTAAATATCGTCAGAAATGAATCAAAGTAAAAACTTACCACCAATTGGTTCCAAAAATCGTCCTTATATGTACCGGGTACTTTGTTCCAACTTATATATGATATCGGCACATGAGCTCTTACTAGTTTACCCAGCATAGTGGTGATTTTTCCAGCGTTTTCTGAGACTAGAATACCAAATAAGTTTTGATCAACTATTTGTTCTTCTGAACATGATGAATGTGATGATGCTGGATTTTGTGACATAGTTTCCTGCACACGGTTAAATAACCATTATTGATTTGTAATTGTATCACAGATTACAAAAAGAAAAGAAAAAACAAATAATCTACGAGTATATCAACTCAGCTGTCCTGAAATAAAAATGAAATCAACATCACTGTAAAATTTGTTGTTTAGCCAATAAAAGCGGTCTCATCAACCATCAATTCATGGCAATAACAAAAGTAAAAAAGCAATAACAATAGAAGAACTATTTGGATTTCAAATTTGACTACAATCAACTAATGAAAATGGTTTAAATTTGTAATTTCGATTCCACGTTTAGTTTTAAAAATAAATCCCCTTTTATCTACAAGTCTATAAAAAACATACTATCATGAAACTTTTCAATATAACAGAAACCAACAACAATATAGACATTTTAAGAAACCTTCTCTTTATGTGAATTTTTGTTTGGTTCAATGATATCTCACACTCCTACTACCCCAAGGACTATAAATTCAAACAAGAAATGAAGCATTTAACAATTCATCAGTTAACAAATGGTTTTGGTAAGGTCTTCTAATTTTTCATTGTCTTCAAAAGCTGATTGATAGACGGTAGGAAACCCAATGTCATCCACATTTGTAGTCAACTGTTTTGGTGTATGCAAAACCACAGACCAACCGTTATTTTTTAAATCTGTTGAGTAGAACACTTGACTCGCTTCTGATGCAAGAATAAATGGCTCATCATTCACGCTATCTTTGCTCTTCAATTTCCCTAAATTAACCATGATCAAGTTTGAAACAGGATTTATTTTGCAACCATTGATCTTATCCTCGACCTTTACCCAATCACAATAAAAAACTGTTTGTTTGAAGTCAGTGTAATCCAACTCAAGTATCTGTTGAATGACTCCGTAATACGTTGTTTCTACTTCCTTATCATTTTTATCTTTACCACTCGCTCTAATTTTGTAATTGCTTTCATGCATACACCGCTATCTTGTGTTACCATACGATCTTCGTACATTTTCATGGAAAATAAAAAACCATTCACTTGGTACTTAGTATAACTAAGCGTCGTGAACTTCGGCCCATGCACTAGCCGCCAGAGAGTTGGATCAACATCGATGCACTTCAACAACTACATAAAATACAATAAGTAAAACAAAACATGGTCACGAAGGTGTATTGCCAACTTATAAACACGTGAAATACTTAAGATGCTGTAATACCTCGTTGCGTAACCATAGAGTAAAACTTTGAACGACTTCGACAGTTGTACCCCTGCCTCGTGATTGAAATCTAGTACTTTTCGCATAGGAGTTATACCTCATACAGAAAACACATATCAAAACGAATACATAAATTGAATTAAAAAATGGAAATTCAAAACAAAGGTGTGAACTTACTTCTTCCATTCATCCAATCCATCATACTTATTAAGGACCCATCTACGCACTTGTTCAAACTTCACTTGGGTTAACGTTATATCTTTACAATTATCTAAAGGTATCTCACCAGCAAACTCATCGTCCTCGTCTAAAAATGCTTCGCGGGTATGTTTATGATTGCCATCACCTCCGTTTGGCATATATTCCATGTAGTAAAGGCTAGCTTCTTGTACGATATATCCTTCTGCAATACAACCTTCAATGTATCTTTTGTTGCGCACATATCCTTTATATGTTTTCATCAACCTGTGAATGTGATCAATTATATATTGTACATAATAGCTATTTCTATCGAATAATAATGTACATAACTGAAATTAGTTATTTACCATTCAAAGGGATACATCCATCTATATCTGACAGGACCACAAATTAATGCTTCATCGGCTAAATGAACCATAAGATGGATACTGATATCAAAAAATGCAGGTGGAAAATGTTTTTCAAAAACACACATTGCTTCTACCAAACTAGCCTTTGCTTTTATAAGGTGTTCTGTAACGCCCCACCTCTATACCCACACTAGACAAGAACACTACGGTGTAATGCTGTCGACTAGCATGGAGAATAAGGCTATTGAGAAGCGACCATCCGTGTAACTTCTTTGTGCGAGCACCGATATGTCAGATAGTATAGAATGCATATCATTTAAGGAGGAAATCCGACATACCGATACATACTCAAAGCTATCACACAGTGGCTATATAAAATCTTCGGAAACATACATAGAAGTAATCATAACATAAATCAGTCATAAATATCCATATCACAAAGGCGGAAAAAGATATGAATATATATATAACACATGAAAGTGTACATCAGAGTAGTGGTCAGAAAGATCCACGATAATACAAAAAGAATAGCAACATGTGCTATACAAAAGAATACATCAATGAGTCGATATCTCAAATGTGTACAACAAAAACTACTGATCTAAGTAGTTAGCCAAAAGTCAGAATACTTTAGAGGAGAAGTCAAGCAGAAGCACCTGTAACATCTCGATCTGACCCGAGTATTATTTATAAGAAAATAATAAACGGATCAGTCTAGCTATAAATATCAGATGATATGGTATAAAATAAAAGACATGGCATGAACAGGTAATCACCATAACAGCATACTACTATAAGTATGTAATTGAAAATCAACAAGAGATAAATCAATATCACAAGAATCTTCTCAAAGATAAAATAGGGTATCATACCCTAAACTTGTATTCATAACAAGTCAATGACACACCAATTCACCAACACACAAAAATTGATAACATATCAATGAAAATCATGAAAATTGGTGAAGCACAAATTCCAAAAATCACCACAAGAAATCCAGAAATCACATAAAAAAGGGGGGAAGGCCTATCACAAGAACGGGAGCATGAAAACTCACCAACACGTGTAACACAAGAACGAGAAGCTATCTCATGGAAGCTATCCATTAAATTTTGACACACGAACGACCCGAAGACCATGGGGTGCTGCCCCACATATGTGATGGTGAAACATCACACAAACGGGGTTTAGTCTCCCTCATAGACAAAGAGACATCGCACAATTGCTAGTCTAAATCACAAAAATGATCATCATGATCATCAAGAAGTGTCAATCACACCAAGCTAGTAAATATATGAGTTTAGCTTCATGTCCCATAACCACTTGCTTAACTTAAATATTTACGAACAAGCTGTGAATCTTCACTAGAAAATTGTCACAAAAGGGTTCAATCGAACAAGTCCAAGAGCTAACCGACGAAGTGAACGCGAGCGTTTCATACCACTCGTTTTACTAAGTCGTTTAATTCGATTTCTCATCCGAGTGAAGTAAAGGCTTGTATATACTAATAGATTGGAAAACGGTTTAGGAAAAAGAGCTTTGTAATAAAATAGAGTTGAAATCGTCTTGATGAAAGAGCTTTGATATTTACTACTAGTATTGAAACCTCTATGTCTTTAGAGTGACAAGTCACAAAACGATTGTTGAAACAAATCGAACCACATAAATTCACATTCGAAGACGTTAGTAAAGTCCAAAGAAATCAATCCCAAAACCATCAAAGTAGGAATGCTCGTGAGACCAAAGGTGGCCGAGTTAAAGTGACGTGCAACCTAACATAGCCGAGGTAAAAACTGCAAGCAGACCGGGCGACCTAGTGATAAGACCGAGCAACTTAGTGGTTGCGACCTAAGGTTCATGCGACCTAAAGGTAATAAGGTCTAAAGACCTAAAGGTATGCGACCTAAGGTGGTCAGGTCGAGCGACCTAAAAGATGTAAGGTCAAACGACCTAGTGGCCAACGACCCAAGGAGAGTGACCAAAGTGGTCAGATGGGCGCGACCTATAGGGAAACGACCTAACTAGGCAAGCGACCTAAGGGGTGGTGAGGTCCAACGACCTAAGTGGTTGTGAGGTCGAGCGACCTAAGATATATGAGGTCCAGCGACCTAAGTGAAGCAAGGCCTAACGACCTAAGGAGAATAAGGTCTAACGACTTAAGGGAAAGAGACTCGCGACCTAATGACTCGCGACCTAAAGCGAACGACCTAACATGCACGCGACCTAGCAGTGGTGCGAGCTAAAAGCAGGTGCGACCATCCTACGCCGAGCGATCTAGCATTGCCAATGACCTAGCGAGATAAATGAAGCAGAGCAACCTACGACCTCAGTGCCAAGCGACCTAACTCGAGGCGAATGACCTAAGCCCAGAACGTGCAATTTGCAGGCCTGTCTTCTCCAAACCCGAACGACTTAAGCCCAGAATTTTGCCAAAACACTAAAAATCGGGTTTTTCACCAATTCAATCCAAACCAAATGCAAATGCATGTGCACAAGTGATAGGGAATCATTCCCAACAATCCAATGACAGTTATAGGCAAGAATGTGAGATAAAAATCTCACCTTTTCACGAAATTTGATGAGGATGAAGCTTGAGAGCAAAGCAAGAATCAACCACAAGCTTGAATCAATGTCTTCACTTAAATTTGGAGTAGATGTTGGATTAGGAATGAAGATTAAGACTTTGGAGTTTTAATTTCCCATTCCCTCCACCATTTTTGAAGAAGCTTTAATGTATATGCAATTATGAAGAGAAGGAAGGGATTGGGCTGAGTTAGTGAGTGCAGTCCATACCAAAGACCTAAGTGGAAAAAGTGGCGAAAATTTCACTTTCTCCAAACATATTGAAGTTTACACTCAAAAAGATCGCGAACGTCATTTTGAACTCAATGGGGGTGGTCTCGAGTCCTAATTTGACCGTACGCGAAAAGTAGCTTTTCGGACTAACATCCGACTAACGATAAAATATTTAAATATAAAATCGATAGATATGCGGGTTGTTACAGACTCCCCTCCTTAAAGAAATTGCGTCCTCGCAATATACAAGGTGGAAATAAAAAGTAACAACCATAAAAGCATATTAACACAAAATGAAATTTGAAATAAGAAGTTTACCTCAAAGAGCATGAGAAAGTAAGTCCGGATGTGTTCGCTCGATGAATTCTCTAGATTCCCAAGAACAATCTTTAGGATTTGAGGACCATTGAACCTTCACAAGCGGAACATCTTTATTTCGAAGTCGTTTGACCTCCGAAGCAATAATTCAAATAGGATGCTGCTCATAAGTTAAATGAGGCGAAACTTCTATCTCTTCCACAACACTGGGCTCAAGAATAGAATCAAAATCCCGAAGGCACTTCCATAATTGAGAAACGTGAAATACGTCATGCATGGCAGAAAACTGAGCCGGTAATGAAAGGCGATAAGCCATGGAACCGATACGTTCAGTGATAGGAAATGGCCCAATATATCGAGGCGCTAACTTTCCCGATCGACTGAAACGTACAACACCTTTCATAGGGGAAACACGAATAAATACAAGATCTCCAACAGAAAATTCTAATTTCCTTCTTCGATTATCGGCATAGGATTTTTGTCTACTCTGGGCTTCTTTCATCCTATGACGGATAAGATCAATCTTTTCTGTGGAATCTCGAATAAAATCTGGACCTAAGACCAAATTCTCTTCGGCCTCAAGCCAACAAGAAGGAGATCGGCATGGCCTTCCATAGAGTGCCTCGAAAGGTGCCATACCAATACTAGCCTGGAAGCTGTTATTATAGGAAAACTCGATGAGAGAAATATGATCTTCCCAACTTCCACCGAAATCAAGCACACAAGAATGAAGAAGATCTTCAAGAGTTTGATTCACACGCTCAGTTTGTCCATCGGACTGGGGGTGATAAGCGGTGCTAAAATTTAGCTTCGTTCCCAAAGCTTTTTGAAGACTCTTCCAGAATCCACTAGTAAATAATGGATCACGATCACTAACAATGGAAGTAGGAACTCCATGTAATTTAACAATTTCTTTGATAAAGAGTTTGGCCAGAAGAGGAACGGTTCGGTTCGACCGAACGGGTATAAAATGAACGGATTTAGTAAGTCTATCAACGATCACCCATAAGCTATCATGACCCGAACGAGAACGGGGAAGGCCATCAATAAAATCCATGGAAATTTGATCCCACTTCCAAACTGGAATTTCCAATGGTTGCAATAACCCACCGGGCCTTTGATGTTCAGCCTTGACAAGTTGGCAAGTCATGCAACACTTAACAAAATTAGCAATATTTGATTTCATTCCCTCCCAGTAATAAAGTCGCTTCATATCTGCGTACATTTTACTGCTACTGGGATGAATGGAATATTTGGAATGATGAGAATCTTCTAGAATATCTTTACGAAGATCTCCAGTATTTGGTACGATAAGTCTACCAAATTTTCGAATGCCGCCACGAAAATCAATATAAAAGTCTTTCAAACCTTCAATATCGGTTCTATCCTTAAGATTTTGGCCAAGTAAAGCCAATTCACGATTTAGCTGTTGAGCTTCAAGAATGCGGTCTAAAAGAGAAGGACGAGCCTCAAGGCTACATAAAACAAGAGATGAACATAAATCGGAGACACGATCTCGAATTTCACAAGTGGATATAACCTCGAGATCCTTCCATTCGGATATCATCATGGAAACAACCGCTTGTTGCTTACGACTAAGTGCATCGGCAACTCGATTTCCCTTTCCGGGAGTATAAAGAATATCAAGATCATAGGAGGCAAGGAATTTGAGCCAACGCTGTTGACGCAAATTAAGTTCCTTTTGAGAGAATAAATATTTCAAAGATTTATGATCAGTATAAAGCACAAATTTCTCTCCCAAAAGATAATGTCGCCAAATTCGAAGGGCGAAAACGATAGCCGTGAGTTCTAAATCATGTGTGGCATATCTAGTCTCAGCCGGCTTCAATTGCCTAGAAGCATAAGCAATAACACGTTCTTTTTGCATAAGAACGACACCCAAACCAATGCGACTAGCATCGGTATAAACGACAAAATCTTGATTCCCTTCGGGAATAATAAGAATAGGAGCATCAGAAAGAAGTTCCTTTAATTTCTGAAAAGAAGTTTCACATTTGTCCGACCAAATGTATTTAACACCTTTCTTTGTTAAGCCAGTAAGAGGAACGAAAATTTTAGAAAAGTCCTTAATGAAACGACGGTAATAACCCGCCAATCCAAGGAAGCTACGGATTTCTGTTACACTCTCTGGTCTCTTCCAATTTTGAATCGCTTCAATCTTTGAAGGATCCACTGATATTCCAGATTCGGAAATAATATGACCGAGAAACTTCACATTAGTTTGCCAAAAGTGGCATTTAGAAAATTTTGCTTTTAACTGATTACTCCTAAGAGTTTCCAATACAATCCGAAGATGCTTTTCATGTTCCTCTTCAGTTTTAGAATACACAAGAATATCATCAATAAAGATGAGAACAAACCGATCGAGGAAATCTTTGAAAACTCGATTCATAAGGTCAACGAAATAAGCTGGAGCATTCGTTAAACCAAATGGTATAACTAGCCACTCATAAGATCCATAACGAGTACGGAAAGAAGTCAAAGGAATACTATCCTCTGCAATACGAAGCTGATGAAAACCGGTAGCCAAGTCCAATTGTGAAAAGACTCTAGCACCACTAAGTTGATCAAACAGATCATCAATCCGAGGTAAAGGATATTTATTCTTAATAGTAAGATCATTAAGCTTACGGTAGTCGACGCAAAGCCTAAGTGTACCATCGGACTTATTTACGAAAATAGCTGAGGCTCCCCAAGCCGAGGAACTAGAGCGAATAAGTTGCTTCGTCTCTAACTCGGATAATTGTTTGTGCATCTCTTCATTCTCCTTATTAGACATGCGATAAGGAGGACAGGTAATAGGTTGAGCTCTAGGTATAAGATTAATTTTGAACTCAATTGCTCGCTTAGGTGGTAATCCTAAGACGGGCTCGAATATGTCGGAAAATTCAAGAACGACGCGAATAAGAGAAATGACATCCTCCTCATCATCATTGTCATCATCACGAGGATTTAAAGAATATAAAGATGCAACCAAAGCGGAATCCGAATCTTTAAGAATAATAGAAATCTGCTTAACAGATAGTGGATGTCGAAGATAAATAGTCCGCTCCGGACATAGGATATGGGCTTCATAACGATTAAGCCAATCCATACCCAAAATCATACCAAAGCCTAAATAACGCATGGCATGCAAATCAGCTAGGAAAGGAAAATCACACAAAATAATCTCCACATCTTTACAAAGCAAACTAAGAGTTGCGGATCCACCAACCGGATTCGCAATTCTTAAAGAAGTCATTAAAGCAATAACACTTAAAGAAAAAGTATCGACAAGTACCTTTGATATAAAAGAATGGGATGCACCCGTATCAAAGAGAACTCTAATAGGTTGATCATGAAATATAATAATGCCATCAAGGACAGAATGAGACATACCTTGACCGCGAGATGTGTTGCCAGGGGCTTTAGCCACGTTTAACTTTCCCTCCTTGCCTTGAAGCTTAGGGCACAAATGCATAAAATGATCTGGACTTTTACAATAGCGACAAGAGCGGGGCTTTGAACACTTGTTCGCAAAATGGCCCTTAGCACCACAGTTGAAGCATTTCCCATCACTGGGGGAAAGTGTCTTTGCAGCAGGAGTTGCTTGTTTACCCTTTTTGTTGGGATAAGGACCTTTAAACTTGTTAGGTCTTTACTTGTTGTTGAAGTTTGGTTTGGCAGCCACCACTTCAACATCACTATCCTTATCAGCCTCTTCAAGACGAAGAGCGATATCAATGAGTTGATCGAAAGAAACTTCTAATTTTAGAAGTAATGGCTTCTTGAGATTCTTGTTTAAGCCATAGACGAATCTCTGGTTCTTCTTCAATGGGGTGTTGATGTATTCAACCCCATATTTGGACAGTGACTCGAAGGATGCGACATAGTCTGTCACAGAGGATTCACCTTGAACAAGGTCTATGAAACGACAAGCCAATGTCACTTTCTCTGCTTCTGGTACGAATTTTAATTCGAAGCGTTCCCGGAATTGCTCCTAGGTGAGATTTGCTTCATTAATTTCAGAAATAAGAAGTTCGTACCAGTCCAATGCTCTTTCTTGGAGCATACTGGAGGCCACCTGAACACGGTGAAGATCGATAAGATTCATGCGAGCAAAGATTTTATCGCATGTTCTTAACCAAGCCTGGACTTCAATAATAGTTTCGGAACCTTTGAACAGTTTCCCACCCAAGTTGGTATAATCGTTGCACAAACGTGCAAATCCAGACTTAGGATGAGTACGTTTCTGATTAGGGCCAGCTGCCTGAGCATTCTTTACTAAATCAAGAAGCTGTTGAGCAGTCATAAAAACTCCATCCTGGGGAGTAACAGTAGATGGTCCAGCTTTGGACGGCCTGGTCTAGACATTCTCCTCATTAAGGAAGAGAAAAGAAGAAAAGTTATTCTCCAATCAAATATCAAGCAAATCTTGATAGATAAAACAAGGATACATAAAAGGAAATAGGATGAATCGGTACTGAAGACTCGAATTAAATCCTAAGGCACGACTCCTAAGTTGGACTTAGGATGATGATCCTTGTTAAGTTATTCTACATTGTTCCGAAGTTTGGCTCTGATACCAAGCTGTAACGCCCCACCTCTATACCCACACTAGACAAGAACACTACGGTGTAATGCTGTCGACTAGCATGGAGAATAAGGCTGTTGAGGAGCGACCATCCATGTAACTTCTTTGTGCGAGCACCGATATGTCAGATAGTATAGAATGCATATCATTTAAGGAGGAAATCCGACATACCGATACATACTCAAAGCTATCACACAGTGGCTATATAAAATCTTCGGAAACAAACATAGAAGTAATCATAACATAAATCAGTCACAGATATCCATATCACAAAGGCGGAAAAAGATATGAATATATAATATAACACATGAAAGTGTACATCAGAGTAGTGGTCAGAAAGATCCACGATAATACAAAAAGAATAGCAACATGTGTTATACAAAAGAATACATCAATCAGTCGATATCTCAAATGTGTACAACAAAACTACTAATCTAAGTAGTTATCCAAAAGTCAGAATACTTTAGAGGAGAAGTCAAGCAGAAGCACTTGTAACATCTCGGTCTGACCCGAGTATTATTTATAAGAAAATAATAAACGGATCAGTCTAGCTATAAATATCAGATGATATGGTATAAAATAAAAGACATGGCATGAACGGGTAATCACCATAACAGCATACTACTATAAGTATGTAATTGAAAATCAACAAGAGATAAATCAATATCACAAGAATCTTCTCAAAGATAAAATAAGGTATCATACCCTAAAATTGTATTCATAACAAGTCAATGACACACCAATTCACCAACACACAAAAATTGATAACATATCAATGAAAATCATGAAAATTGGTGAAGCAAAAATTCTAGAAATCATCACAAGAAATCCAGAAATCACATAAAAAAGGGGGGAAGGCCTATCACAAGAACAGGAGCATGAAAACTCACCAACACGTGTAACACAAGAACGAGAAGCTATCTCATGGAAGCTATCCATTAAATTTTGACACACGAACGGCTCGAAGACCATGGGGCGCTACCCCACATATGTGATGGTGAAACATCACACAAACGGGGTTTAGTCTCCCTCGTAGACAAAGAGACATCGCACAATTGCTAGTCTAAATCACAAAAATGATCATCATGATCATCAAAAAGTGTCAATCACACCAAGCTAGTAAATATATGAGTTTAGCTTCATGTCCCATAACCACTTGCTTAACTTAAATATTTACGAACAAGCTGTGAATCTTCACTAGAAAATTGTCACAAAAAGGTTCAATCGAACAAGTCTAAGAGCTAACCGACGAAGTGAACGCGAGCGTTTCATACCACTCGTTTACTAAGTCGTTTAATTCGATTTCTCATCCGAGTGAAGTAAAGGCTTGTATATACTAATAGATTGGAAAACGGTTTAGGAAAAAGAGATTTGTAATAAAATAGAGTTGAAATCGTCTTGATGAAAGAGCTTTGATATTTACTACTAGTATTGAAACCTCTATGTCTTTATATTGACAAGTCACAAAACGATTGTTGAAACAAATCAAACCACATAAATTCACATTCGAAGACGTGAGTAAAGTCCAAAGAAATCAATCCCAAAACCATCAAAGTAGGAATGCTCGTGAGACCAAAGGTGGCCGAGTTAAAGTGATGTGCGACCTAACATAGCCGAGGTAGGTTCATGCGACCTAAAGGTATGCGACCTAAGGTGGTGAGGTCGAGCGACCTAAAAGATGTAAGGTCAAACGACCTAGTGGCCAACGACCCAAGGAGAGCGACCAAAGTGGTCAGATGGGCGCGACCTATAGGGAAACGACCTAACTAGGCGAGCGACCTAAGGGGTGGTGAGGTCCAACGACATAAGTGGTTGTGAGGTCGAGCGACCTAAGATATATGAGGTCCAACGACCTAAGTGAAGCAAGGCCTAACGACCTAAGGAGAATAAGGTCTAACGACTTAAGGGAAAGAGACTCGCGACCTAATGACTCGCGACCTAAAGCGAACAACCTAACATGCACGCGACCTAGCAGTGGTGCGAGCTAAAAGCAGGTGCGACCATCCCACGCCGAGCGATCTAGCATTGCCAACGACCTAGCGAGATAAATGAAGCAGAGCGACCTACGACCTCAGTGCCGAGTGACCTAACTCGAGGCGAACGACCTAAGCCCAGAACATGCAATTTGCAGACCTGTCTTCTCCAAACCCGAACGACCTAAGCCCAGAATTTTGCCAAAACACTAAAAATCGGGTTTTTCACCAATTCAATCCAAACCAAATGCAAATGCATGTGCACAAGTGATAGGGAATCATTCCCAACAATCCAATGACAGTTATAGGCAAGAATGTGAGATAAAAATCTCACCTTTTCAGAAAATTTGATGAGGATGAAGCTTGAGAGCAAAGCAAGAATCAACCACAAGCTTGAATCAATGTCTTCACTTGAATTTGGAGTATATGTTGGATTAGCAATGAAGATTAAGACTTTGGAGTTTTAATTTCCCATTCCCTCCACCATTTTTGAAGAAGCTTTAATGTATATGCAATTATGAAGAGAAGGAAGGGATTGGGCTGAGTTAGTGAGTGCAGTCCATACCAAAGAACTAAGTGGAAAAAGTGGCGAAAATTCCACTTTCTCCAAACATATCGAAGTTTACACTCAAAAAGATCGCGAACGTCATTTTGAACTCAATGGGGGTGGTCTCGAGTCCTAATTTGACCGTACGCGAAAAGTAGCTTTTCGGACTAACATCCGACTAACGATAAAATATTTAAATAAAATATTTAAATATAAAATCGATAGATATGCGGGTTGTTACATGTTCCCTATTGATCACCTTTGAGCACAAAATGTTAAAGAATAGACTAATACGATGAATAGCATTTTGCAGATCCTTATGTTGTGGATAAGAATGTTGAAGCAATACCGGAAGCAAATGTTGCATTATGATGTGGTAATCATGTGACTTCATATTTCTTAGTTCGGGAGGATTGATGCTCACATTGTTGTGGAAGTTTGAAGAGAGTTTATTGGGCACTTTCAGGTTTTTCAAAACGGTGCAAAACCGTATCTTTTCTTCTTTGCTCAAAGTGAAAGTTGCCTTTGGTATGATTATTTTATTTGTTTCAGGATCTTCCATCACCTACAACTTTTGTTTTATACCCATGATTTTCAAATCCTTGCGTGCATTGATGCCATCTTTTGACTTATCTTTATGGTCCATAATGGTGCTGATGAGATGCTCTGTGACATTTTTCTTCATATGCATAACATCAATATTATGGCGAATCATATTTGCTTTCCAATATGGTAAATCAAAAAAGATAGACCTCCTGTACCATGCAGAAACATTGTCAACTTCTTCATTTATTGACTTTTTCCGTTTTCGACTAATTTCTTCTTTGTGTTTACCAACTTTCATTTTGATATTCGCTACTTTCTTTTCAACTTCAAAACCAGTCAATGTCTGTTTAGGACGATGAAGTTCTTGTTCATTGTTGAAATTTGTCTTGTCGTATCGAAACTTGTGTTCTTTAGGAAGAATCATTCGATGTCCCATGTAACACATCTTCTTACTTTCAAGAAGATGATAAGAACAAGTGTTTTCCCCACAAACCGGACATGCAAAATAACCGTGAGTTGTACATCCCGATAAAGTCCCAAGAGCAGGGTGATCATGGATTGCCCACAACACCCTAGCTCTCATTGTGAATTCGGATTTATTTAATGAATCATATGTAACGACTCCTTCCCATAACTGCTTTAACTCGTCTATCAACGGCTGTAAATAAACATCAATATCCTTCCCTGGTTGTTTTGGCCCAGAAATCAATAGTGTTAACATTGAAAACTCTCGTTTCATGCACATAGACGGAGGAAGATTATATGGTACTACAATTACTGGCCAACAACTGTAAGGGTTAGATAGAGAAGCATGTGGATATAAACCATCTGTTGCTATTCCAAGTGTGACATTTCATGGCTCGACAGCAAACGTTTGGTCAAAATAATCCGCGGCTTTCCATTGAGAAGTGTCACATGGATGACGCATTACGGTTGGATCAGACTTGGCACGACCATGCCAGGTCATCGCATCTGCTATCCATGGTACAGTATACAATCTCTTCAATCTAGAAATTAAAGGAAAAATGTCTTAATGTCTTTCGAGGTACTTTGATGCCTTTTCTTTCTTCGTTGAATGATGTCATATATCTTGGTTCATTGCAATTTGTACAAGAAACTCTATTCGCATCATCTTTCCAGTATAATATGCAATCATTGATGCATGCATCATCAGTTTTGTAATTCATCCCAACTTGCTTAATTAACTTCTTCACGTCGGAGTACTTTGTCGGCAGCGTGTTACCTTTGGGGAGTAACTCTTTTATTAGTTCGAGGAGTGCAGTCACACCATTATCTGAAAAGCCGTATTGGGTCTTCAAGCTATTCAGTTTCACAATGGCATACAGCTTCGTCAACCCTTTTGAACATGAAGGATACAGTGGCTCTTTTGCGCTACCAAAAAGTGATTTATACTTCTTACTTTCATTGGCCTGCCAATTGCCATCAACCGTAGACGGCTCTCCAACATTAGCATGATCAGACAATGGATTTTCAGGTTGAAAATGATGAAATCTATCTGCATCATTGACTAGATCTTCCATCATAATATGTTCAGACTCGTCGGTACTTGTGGCATGACTAACTGGTTGTTGTTTTTCCTTCTCTGCCCTTTTTTCCCCATGAAAATACCATACGGTATATGATTGTATAAAACCCCATCTAAGCAAATGAAAATGAATGTCATCTAATTTGATCGTCTTCATATTTTTGCACCGAGTGCAAGGGCATAAATACACTCCTTTCTTACCACCATTTTCATCAACAAAACTAATAAACTTCTTCACCTCGTCTATATAGTATGTAGATCTTTGATCAGATTCATTTATCCACCTTTTGTCTATACTGAAAGACATATTGCCCTCCTATATCATATATATTAGAACATTAGACGTAAATATAATATATTTGCGATGTAATCAACTTATAAGAAGCTGGTATGTAGGTCCTGCCGTAGCATATAAGAGTACTATGAAATGGTATATGACCTACTCTAGACTAGCATCCTAGTCTCTCTCTGCACCTACTCTGGGACCACATCTACAGGTCGTGCACCTCATTGGTATAGTGGATTCCGTGCACCAACGGTAGCCCTAAGTCGGACATACCAAAACTATATATAAACACTTTAAACTGCATATCAATAAATATGTATATAATATTCCATGCATCTCCTAGTAGACCTTAGTCGGACATACTAGAACTATATTTATACATATAAACATGTATAAATCACATACTATATGCAATACACACACACATACACACTCATATGTGTATATATATATATATATATGAGTGTATATATATACAAGATTTTCAATTCACATGGAGACGTAGAGGTATAGCTACTCACATTGACAAAGTGCTTATAAACAATACTTTTCTACAACACTTTCAAGATTTTATTGCCACTGCCAGTACCTCGGTTTTGAGTGATCACAGCCCTATATGATCAAACTACATACACAAACTACTCAACAAAAGGGAAAAGCTTTTGAATACAAAAGTTGGCATTTGGCTAATGGATATGAAGATCAGGTACTACCAGTTTTATTATAAATGTATGAGGCATTGAAATTCAGAAATTCATAATCAAACTAAGAAGGATAAAACATATCTAAAAAACCAGAACAAGTTTAGAGCAAAGGATGCAAACACTTTATCAGCTTTGGAATCAGAATATAATGATAAGCTATTGGCTGCAGACAACAATCCAGATAATGTACTACTATATGAAGATTAATTACATGCAGGCAATGCTCTTAAAAAGACAATGCATGGAAAATATGTAGAAGCAGTTCAAAAGTCTAAGATTTCATGGCTTATATAGGGAGACTCAAGCTCAAAAAATCTCTATGCTAAAATGTCAATGAGGAAGTATAAAAATAATATCAAGCTTTGTATAATGACAAAGGTGAGCTGGTCTATAATGCATAACAGATACAATCCCAGGCTATCACCCACTACACTCACCTATTTAATGGAGAACAACCAAAAAATCAAACTTTTGAAGGCATACAATGTAGAACAGTAGTTAATGAACTGGGCAATCATTAGTTACTACAACCAATTTCAGATAAAGAAGTACATCAGGCAATCTTTTCAGTTAAAGATGAAAAATCACCATGGCCTGATGGTCTCTCTTCTTAATTAATCATACAATCAAAAATTTGTATACAACACCTCACTTCTATCTAAAACAAATTAAAGCCATTTTGGGACTAAATGCTTTAATTTCGACAGCACTTCACTTCTTTCTCTTCTACGCATAACTTTGCATCCAAGGGGTATGTTGTTGTATTTTCTAAAATAAATTAAAGCCTTTTGGGACTAAAGGCTTTAACTTGTTGTTGTTGTTGTGTTTGTTAAAATAAATGCATTTCTAGGTGGTTAAGAAAACTTCTCTTGTATAGAAGCTGATTTATGCTCAAACAGTACAACATGGGGGTCCTATGACTCTGAGATACTATGAGAGAATTGGGAGGTTTCGCAGATAGCTGATGGAGCAGAGACTTTGAACAAGTTCACATTCTGTTTGGTAAACTAGCTGAGTCGAACATGTAATGATGTAGGAAATAATTTTAACAACATGATTTAAGAAAATAGTGCAGATGGAGTTGTTGAATATGTAGGGAATTCACCAACAAATTCTTGGTAAAAAGTCTTCAATATTTATTTTTTGACAGCATTAGCAAAGAAAAATGGCTACAACTTTGTGAGAACTAAGAAGTTATGTAGTGAGATGTAAAGCAGTGATCAAAAAAATTTAGAACCGAAAGACAAGAGCATGGGAGTCGGTACCGAAGAGGGATTACAATTGGAAGAACAAATTAATTGGTACTAAAAAGGAGGATTAAAGTTGGAAGAATATATGATTCTGGACAATATTTAACAAACATCTTGTTTTAAACCCAACTCAATGCATTGTTGCAATATATTAACATACAACTTAAGAGGTATAACACATTAGGCCTAAATCAACTTAAGAGGTAAAACATAAACATAAAAAGATCTGTAGCTACTAATTTGACCCCTAATAGAACGTACAAAAACTACTCACACCCTTAATTAACTGCATGGACCAAAGTTTGTATGGAAACATTCACCACCAAAATTCTCTCCAACAAAGGCAAAACTCAGTGCAGAGCAATAATAAGATTCTTAATCAGCTTCAAATGTCTACAAGACACAGAAGATATCATAATAATCGTATGCATGATATATAAAGCAAAAGAGCATCATGGGCATGCTACATAAAGCAAAAGTTAGAAAGATGAACTGAGTGGATTAAAATGAGAACACAACACACTGATGTAGAAAAGTCCTCTTCTTTTTTCTTAACTAATCGATCCATGTCTAACATTTGCCTCACTTGTGACAATGCAAGTGCACATGCTTATTAGATACATATCATCAATCCACATGCTATTTAGAGTAACACTTATAATACAAATCATGAACTCTTTATCATTATCTCCACTGTATTTTGAATCATGTTTCGTGCACTGTTGGCTTTATGATTACTGACACTGAATACTGTGTTGGCTTTATGATCATTAACGCTCCTAAGTATAGTGTATATATAAAAAAGACAAGTGTGCACAATTTATATCAGAAATGAAAAGTGAGTTCTTGTTAAAACCCAAAAGAGGGTGGAGGC
Source organism: Allium fistulosum (assembly GCA_030737815.1). Classification (NCBI taxonomy): domain Eukaryota; kingdom Viridiplantae; phylum Streptophyta; class Magnoliopsida; order Asparagales; family Amaryllidaceae; genus Allium; species Allium fistulosum. The sequence goes on along the minus strand of CM060904.1, from coordinate 201,827,311 downwards.
ATTGCACAAATCAAAGCAAAGAGATAAGAGGACAACTGAATGTGGTCATTTTTTATCTTTGAGATGATATCAAAGTCAACTTGAAAGCAGATATATCTCCATCATAGGTGGTGTTTCACAAAGTTATTTTCTCAAAACATGCACTGAATTCATCATAATCAAGTGATAAAATCCTCACGTTGAAAAATATTGTTCATATGTAACTTTCATGATTATACAATAGATTCAAAGCAAGAATGGAGTGAAAACATAGAATTAGAAAGTAGCTTTTGGTATATCTTACTGGAAAGCTAAAACAAAATTCAATACACATTGAAGAACTAATACCCAGTTAATAACTAAGCTCTTCATATAATATTTTGACTAGTCCTTCCTTGCTCTAAACCTATTGAGCCAATAAGATCTTAAGAAAATAAAGGTTTATGAGATATGTTGCCGAGAGAAAATCATGTTATTAACAAAGATGTTTTGCTTCTGTATGGTACATGTATTCCAAAGTCACAAATCAACATTAATTAATAAATTTTACTCAAAAAATATTATTTCAGTAGAACAACAATGATAAAAAGAATATTGTGATAATTTACATCAAGTGAAGTAGTGCAAAAGAGGTAGTAAATCTAAAGATGGTTCGCTGTGTATGTACTGTTTTCATGGCTACTTCCAGAACTAATCATAAAAAAATTATATAAAATAAACGAAAAAAATCATATCAACGGATACCAAATACAAATCAGCGATTATCAAAAGCTCGAATTCCAGCGATCAAATCCACGAGTTTGTTTAAATTCTCTAAAACAACAATAAATATTAATTCGATCAGCCAAAACCTAGATTATCCACATGCATTCTCGTTTTATTCAGTTTTTCAAAAAATTCTTCACAGAACAACTAGGATTAAATAAATAAATGTTCAAATACGTGAAAATCAACTTACAAAGAAAACCTCAATCGTCAGCTACTCAGCTCCGAACTTGAGAAAATTAGGGATTTGGAGATTTGGGATGTTAACGGACGTGAATTTGGGGGAAACATAATGACATTTATGTTTTGGAGGGAGAACGAAAAAAAACGAGGGAAGGAATGAATTTGGGGGAGACCGTGCTTTCCAGGGTGTACGATTTTCCAGCCAAAATAGGCACGAATTTGATACGGCTCAAAGCCGTATCAAATTTGATACGGCTTTGAGCCGTATCAAATAAGGCGGATAGGGGTGTGGCCAAAACAGCTTTGTCGTGTAGTACTGCTGCCATGGGGAGGATTCCTTTAAAAGTAAAGATATACTCCGAAGTATTCAAACACCTTTCGAAGGAGTCCTCCCGAAGGGTTTAACTTTAATGACTTCATGGTGAATTCCTTCCATGGACTAATTCGCTTTGAAAGGATTCATAACATAACATGTATATAGTAAGTAAAAGTGGATTCAATATGCCATGGAATTTTATTTTGGTTAAACAACATAAGTCCAATTGACTCAATAGTATTGAAGCATCATCACCACATCATTTTAGTGCCACATAGGCTTTGGACGTGTTGATAATATGCTTTAGAGTCAACATATCCAAATAAACTCCATAGCATAGCATATGTCAAATAAGGGTTAAGAAGATAAGTGTGTATCATGTGCAATTGGTCATTAGACAAGCTAATGGCCGTAATGATCATCCTCATATTCGAAATCAATATTAGATCCATGAATCCTCTCATTTTCATTTCTCATGAATGGATTACAAGTAGTGGAATTTTCCCCCAATTTGATCTAAGGTTACAAGAACTTGCTTTGGCCAAGAAGTGAAAAGAAGATTCAATAATTCAAAAATTAGCCAAGAAATTGGACCCCTAAGGACGTATTTATAGATGCGGTTATGACCCTTCCACATCCATCCTTTCGAAGCTGTTGAAAGGTCTCTTTTCCCACCTTTTGCCTTCGTTCTCCCGTCTTTGTCGAAAGTATGTTAGTGGAAAATATTGATCTGATATTTATCAATATTGCTTTCGAGTACTTCTAGAATCTTTCGACACCATCAAAATGTACACTTCCATTAGTGGTGAACGAGTTATGGTACATCATTGTGCTGTTTGAATGTAAACAAAAGCACTTCTAACTTCTTCATCTCGTTCGAAACCTCTTCATTGTTGTTAAGATCTGGTACTATCATGATAAGTTGTCGCTTAAATAAGTGAGGCAGGATATTTGGCTGGTTTCGAATGGGTTTAATGGTGACGAAAGGACCTGTGCGAAAGGTTATTTGTAATGGAGGAGGCTTCTTGGTGGTGAGGTGATAGTTGCGTACGGTGGCTTTCGAAAGTAATCCCCTTGATTAATGCAAAAGCCCCATCTTCTAATGCTTGAGGAAGCATTATTAGTCACTATGTAACGTTTCTTGTACTTATAGAAGGATTCAACCAATTCGAAAGGCTAATCTATACTTTCGGAAGGGTTGTTTCGACAATATGTTTTTCGATGGATGGTAAACAGTGGTGAAACCAACTTTTTAAAGGGTTTGATACATGTGTAGAAGTTTGTTATCTGATACGTTCGAAATGTGCTTTTAACACATACGAAACTCCTTTTTGTATTCGAAACCAATTGTTTCGGTAGGTTCAATTGAAGCGGAAGAATAGCCTCGACCCCTTTCAACTCCTTCGGAAGCCCATACTCCATTTAATATTTGCAGAAGTATCAAATGCTTGCAACACCGATTCAATCTCTTCGAAAGTTACTTCAATGCTTTCGAAACCCCACTTTTGGACTATGGCGGAACCCTTCTCTTTAATTCTTGCAATGCTTTTTACAATGCTTTCGTAGGCCTTCTTTCATTTCTACATTCTCGAGTGAGCTTTATAGTTAACATTTGCGCCCCCTCGTCTCTCCCCCCGGATAAAAGAAGCTTTTGTTCTTTAGGACAAAAATTCAAGAATTCCCTTTTTGCTTTATTTCATCCTAGTTGGTCCTCTTTACTAAACTTATTCTCCTACATAATGCAAAGAAGACAACATTTCTTATTGTTAATTCAAAATTTATATAAGAATATGTTCATTAGTTTGTCCATATTATTGGTGATAGTATTAGAATCCTTGATAATGGAATCTTAGAAACCTAAGTAATGGAAATTAACAGATTATCATTTGATCAGTTGGGAACTTTAATAGAAGTCCTTCAAATTTTGGTAACATTGAGAGAAGACCAGAAATTCATCTATGTTCAATAGAAGTTTAGAAATCTAATTGTGAAATTAATAATAGAGGTCCAGAGATTCAAATTCAGCCTTAATAATGGAAGTTTAGAAATCGTCTTCTGGAAATAACTGATAAAAGGCTAATATTATTTATCAGGTAATAATATAAACTCAGAAATCATCATTTGGAAATAAATCATAGAAGACCAGAAATCCTCATTTAGGGATAAATAATAGGAGTTTAGAAATCCTCATTTGAAAATAATAGAAGTCCTGAAACCCAGATTCAGGTGTTGATAAGTGATGTCCAAAAGTTAATAGCAAAAGACTAGAGACCCTGATTCGGGTATTAGTAAGATAGTTCAAGAAATTAGTAGAAGACTAGAAGTCCATAATAAAGGTCTCAATAACAACTGTCCCAGAACCCAGATTTAGGCATTAATGAGTGAAGTCCAAAACTTAATAGTAAAAGACACAAAACCCAAATTCGGGTATTAATAAGTGAAGACCAAAAATTAATAGTAAAAGACCTAAAACTCAGATTCAGGTATTAATAAGTAAAGTTTAGAAATCATCCTTTGAAAATTAGCCAATAGCTGTAAATTCTTATCCGAGTCTTTCGTTCTGCACCACTTTTTGGGCTTTAATTGTTTGAATGTATTGCTCCGTGTCACCTCTTTTGGTTCTTGATTCTTTTGACATGTGCCACCTTTTAGGCTTTGTATGTTGTCATTATTTGGTGTGCCACTTCTCGGGCTTGGACATCTTAGTCTGTTGTTGTCTGGTGCGCTTGGTTAGCTTATCCACAAGTAGGACCCAAGGACTTACCTGACCTCCCTCCAGAAGGCGCTCCAGCCAGGCCTTATAGGCGGAAATGAAGGCTTGTTCGATGCTTGACCAGGCCATAGTGTGGCGGGATCAAGGGCCACAGTATGGTGGGATTAAGGGCTACTATGCCCTCCCTCCAGGAGTTGCTCCAGCCAGGCCTTATAGGCGGGACTGAAGGATATTCGATGCCTTAACCTGGCCATAGCATGGTGCGTTCAAGGGCTTACTTCGTCCTTCCCCTCCAGGGGCCTCCTTGATCTGGCCATAGCGTGGCGCGATCAAGTTCTTGCAAACACTTTAACCTGGCCATAACGTGGCGCGGATAAAGGATTACTCTGTCCTCCCTCTAGAAGATGCTTTGACCTGGCCATCTTGGCGTAGAAAAAGCTTATGACCGTTTAAGGTAGTTTCCAAGTTTAAAGTGAATTCTACTCCTGACCATGTAGACTTTTCTTTAAAAAGTGGCGATTTATTCATCCAATATGGGAAAATACGGTCGCTAATGTTCTGCATTCCATTTCTAGGAATCATATTGCCATCTGGTCGACATAATTTGTAAGCTCCCAGAGGAATAACTTTGCACACAATTAGAGGACCCTCCCAGTTTGGTCCTAGTGGTCCCTCTATAGGGTTTCTAGTGTTTGCCATCACTCTTCGGAGCACTAGATCTCTTTCTTGGAATGATTTTGTCTTTACTTGCAAGTTGTAATATTTTGAGATTCTTCTTTGATATTCAGCAGTTCGAATAGCTGCTTCATCTCTTAGCCCATGTATTAAATCCAATGATTCTTTTTTCAACTCTTGGTTTAGATCAAATGCATATGCAATTCTTCGATGTGAAGGTATTCCAATTTCAATTGGTAACATTGCTTCGCATCCATATGTTAAAGAATAAGAGGTATGACCTGTAGCAATTTCGGTGGACGTGAGATATGCTTAGAGTACAAGTGGTAATTCATTCGCCCAATTTCCTTTGGCCTTATTCAATCGTTTTTTCAAGATGTTTTAATAGTCATGTTGGCTGTTTCAACGGCTCCATTAGCCTTTGGATGTGCTATGGAAGAAAAGCTTTTAATGATTCCGTTCTTATGGAAAAATCGAGAAAATCCTTTACTTTCAAATTGCATCCCATTGTTATATATAATTTTGTACGGGATCCCAAATCTAGTGATAATGTTCTTAATAACGAATCTAAGCACTTTCCTAAAAGTGATTTTGGGAAGTGGCTCTGCTTCTACCCACTTAGTAAAGTAATCAATGGTCACTACAGCATACTTTGTTGCTCCTTTGGAAATCAACAACGGTCCATCAAATCAATTCCTCATACATCAAAGGGCCATGGACTAGAGATTGGAGTTAATTGGATTGGTGGTAAACGAGAAATCTTCGAGTAATTTTGACACCCTTCACATTTCTTACGTATTCTATAGCTTGAATAGTCATTTGAGGCCAATAGAAACATTGTCTCATTATTTTCTTAGCCAACTTTATCCTATTGGAATGGTCTCCACAAAATTCTCCATGCGCTTCTTTTAGTAATTTCAACCCATCTTCTGGATTCACACATCTTAAGTAAGAAAGAGCATATCCTTTCTTATAATAAAATCTCATCCATCATAGTGAAAGTCGGAGCCTGTCGCCTAATTCTCCTAGCTTCCATCTTATCAGATGGCAATATCCCATTGGTAAGATATTCTACAATAGGTGCCATCCAAGTATTACTGTAACAGTTATCCTCCCTTGGATGATTGGGCTCTTCATATGGAATTTCTTCATCAATTTCTCTTCCTTCCTTTTCTTGTGTCATGGCTTGGGATCCAGTTAAAACCAGCAGTTCTTTCCCTGATTCGAGCACTTTCCCTTCAATACAAGGATTTTCCTGATAACCTACTGGTACGATATGGGTTTTCGGAGCTCCTCTTAAACTAGTCAATTTTCCTAATGAATCTACTTGAGAGTTATCTCCCATTGGGACTTGGTGTATGGAAAAATCTTCAAAGAAGGTAAGCATTTTCAACACCTTCTTAACATATATGGATAGTTTGGCGTCTTTATTCTCATATATCTTCTTTATCTGATTTACCATCAGTTGAGAGTCGCTAAAGATTTGAATTTATGGGATTTTAAGTAGTAAGGCCGGAGTTAATCCCGCCACCATCGATTCATATTCAGCTACGCTGTTCATTGTAGGAAATCGTAGCTTCATTGCATAGTGTAGACGGTGTCCATCTAACGTGATTATGACATATCCTGCTACAACTCCTTGCTCCTTTGATGCCCCATCCACAAATAGTTGCTATATGGGCTTTTGATCTTTCTCTTTCTCTGACTATTCTTTAACAAAGTTTGTACACTCATTGATAAACGCTAATGCTTGCCCTTTGATTGCTGCTCGTGGCAGAAATTCAATGTCATATTGGCTAAGATCAATTTTCCATTTTACTAGCCTACCCAAAATCTCAGGTTTACTTAAAACCTGCTTGAGTGGAAAGTTAGTTAATACTCTGATTGGATGTGCTTGAAAGTATGCTCTTAGTTTTCGTGCTATAAGTATCAAACAGTAAGCTAACTTTTCTATGACTGGATATCGAACATTGGCATCCTTCATTTGTCTGCTCACATAATAAACAGGAAGTTGAGTTTCATTTTCTTCTCTAATCAGAACCGAACTAACTGCATGTTCTGAAACGGCTATATATAATTATAAGCATTCTCCTTCCTCGGGGCTAGATAATATTGGTGGCTTTTCCAAATGATTTTTTAGTTCTTGGAAGGCTTTCTTACAATCTTCTCCCCACTCAAAGTTCTTTCTTTTCTTAATCACATTGAAGAAGGGGATGCATTTATCGGTTGTCATAGAGATCAATCTGCTTAAGGCTGCAATTCTACCATTCAAACTCATTACTTCTTTACTAGTTTTTGGCTCAACCATGTCTTTGATAGCTTGGATCTGGTCAAGACTGGCTTCAATCCTTGTGCGCTAACAATGTAACCTAAGAACCTTCCGAAATGAAGTCCAAATGAACATTTCTGAGGATTCAGTTTCATTTGATACCTTCGTAATACTTCAAACATTTCTTCAAGATCTTTAAGGTGATTCTTATCTTCATGAGATTTTACTATCATATTATCCACATAAACCTCCATATTTCGTCCAATATGTTCCTTTAACATTCTATTGACCAATCTTTGATAAGTAGCTCCCGCATTCTTTAGCCCAAAAGACATTGCTTTATAATAGAAAGTTCCCCAATCGCTAACGAAGCTTGTATGTTCTTCGTCTGGCTTGAACATGGGTATTTGATTATATCCTGAATAAGCATCTATGAGAGACAATAGCTTATGTCCACTAGTTGCATTAACCAACCGGTCTATTATGGGTAACAGATAGCAGTCTTTCGAGCATGCTTTGTTCAGATCAATGTAATCGACCCATGTTCTCCATTTTCCATTTGACTTCTTTATCAACATTGTGTTTGCTAGCCATTTTGGATAAAAAACTTCTCGAATGAATCCATTTTCAAGCAGCCTTTTAACCTCTTCTTTCAAGGCGTCAGCTCGAACTTTATTAAATTGTCTCTTCTTTTGTCGCACGGGGGTCACGTTTGGATCAATATTTAGTGTGTGACGCATAACTGATGGGTCAATCCCGATCATATCCAAATGGGTCCATGCAAATACATCTTTGTTAGCTTTAAGAAATTGAATTAAGTCTGCATTCACGTTGTTCTTCAACTCTTTTCCTACTCTAATTATCTTGGACGAATCAGTTGGATCTATACATATCTTCTCAAGATCCTTTGTAAGCTTTATCCTCTTTGTTTCCCCTCGGCAATCTAATTCTGCAATGATCTCGCTTTCTTCTATAGAGTTAGCATCAATGCTCTTCCTCTTGCTCCAAGGCGAGATGTACCTTCCAAACACACGTTTATTTATTTTATTAGATCTTATTTTTGCTTCAAATGTTGGATGTAAAAATTCATCATCTAAAGGCTGAAAAATAGTAGAGGAATCATAATAAGAAGAGTAATCCCTTTTATATTGATCAAGAGTTGTAAAATACATTTCGTGGGAGCTAAACTGTTCTCCCCAAATAGTACCCCAACCTCTTTTAGTCAAGAATTTTACCATCATATATTTCGGTGAGACAAAAACGTCCACCTCATCCAGCGCAAGGCTGCCAAAGAATGCATTGTAATATAGTGGCTGATTGACGATCACAAAGATATTTTCAAAAATTCTACAATATAGTGGTATTCCCATCCGTACTAGCAGCTTTACTTGCCCTCTTGGAGTTGACCCTTTGTTATTTAACCCAAAAATAGGTTCAAGAATAGGCTCTAGCTTATGTTCAGGAATGCCCATTTGATCTAAGTCGTGATTGAAGATGACGTTGACTGCACTTCCAGTGTCTACCAGGATCTTGGACATTATGGAAAGCCCGATTTGAGCTGTGATCATAAGGCGATCATTATGGGGATGATGAATTCCTTTTTTGACCTCTTTTGGAGCGATGACAAGATTTGGCATCTGTATATTAAGCCGTGGATTTTTAAACGGAGACTCTTCCTGGACAGAGAATACTCCTTCCCTAGCTTCCTTGATATATCTATTTCTAGCTACTTTACTAGTTCCCGCTGGATGCGGTCCCCCATGAATCACATCAATCCTATTCAAGGGTGGACTCGAGTTTAATTGATCTTCAACTTCTAAGATATTCGTAGCATTATTAGGGAACTTTTATGGTCCATCGCTAGTCCGGGGTGTTATCTTGGATGAATTCTTTCAGGTGTCCTTCATGGATTAGCTTTTGAATAAATCCAGCTAGCACTTAGCACTCGTCAATCTCATGGCCAATCGCCTTATGATAAGCACAATAATCATCCCCCTTTCTTTTCTCAGGGTAGTTTTGGCCTTGAATGAAGTTGGTAAGTTAACTTTTTCTTTAGTGGCATAGATATATAAGATAATGACTTGTTCAAAGCAATTGAATTAGTGTTGGAGTCTTCCCACCTCGGCATTTTGTGCCCTCGGTCAAATCCAAATCTTCCACTCTCCTTCTTGGGGTTAGATTTCTTTTATGCATAGTATAATTCATCCATTCGAATGAATTTATCGGCTTGGAAGTGAAAGTCTTTTAAATTTTTACATTCATGAACAAAGAGCTCTTTCCAAAATAGTTTTTTTCTATCAACCCTGAATGCACTGCAATTAGCTTGTCTCTATCGTTCATGTCTTTAGACTTTAAAGCCTCTGTATTGAACCTTCTGAGATAATCACCCAGCGATTCCCCTTGCCTTTTTTTGATGTTTGCTTATACAGTATAATCAACTGTTGGATTCTTTGCATATGTAGAATTGAGTGGAGAATTCATAGGAGAATTATTTCCATGAGTAAATTGTTTTCTCCCGATATTGGGGGTACCATTTTGCGGTAGCCCCTTGAAGTGTTACTGGGAACAACCTGCATCATACTGCCCCAGAAGCATTATATAGATCCATTCGGTTGTCGAAAGCTATCAGGTGGTCATCGGGATCAGTAATGCCATGATATTTCATAGTTGGAATCTTAACATGAGATTGAATTACTATTGACATGATTTTGTCAGTAAACGGAGCTACTCGTTCGTTGTCAATCAAATGCTTATCTAGAGTTCTTTTCCCTTTAGCGTTTAGCATGTCATAATAGCCTTCTTCACCACATCCTTCAAATAAGCTTCAGCATTATGATAGCTTTTCTTATTTGGATTATATATCACGCATTCTACCTTGATGATCGGCTTTTGTTGCATGATGTTCCTTCTTCTTTGATGAAGTTAAGTCAATCTTGCTCTTCAAACGAAAAAGCCTTCAAGTTCCTCCTTGGGGGGAGACTACTTCGTCTCCTTTTGTTCGTTTAGCAGTTTTAGAAGATTTCTGAGAAAGGGCTGCTTTCAGGAGCTCTTGCATTTCTAGTAGTTGTTTCTCTAAATGCCTTATCTTAGCTGCATTATCATCCGGTTGTAATGGAGTTGATGATTGTCCTGGCACAACTCCTTCTCGGTTGAAGGTTGGAGTACTATTTCCCTCCAGAACTGTTGTGTGTATTTCTTCCTCATCCAATCGACTAAGTCTTTTCGATTTCATTTTCCTACAACAAATCAAACGTTTCATAATTAGTCTACAAGGAAATAACAAGATCGGAGGTTTAAGCCCTCTTTCCAGCGCCAAAAATGTTAACAAGAAATCTTGTCAATGCCTCAAAGCAACGTTAAAGGAGTAAATGAATCCTTCGAAACCCCTTTCGAATTAGTTATAGGATCCCGAGGTTATAACCCAGTAGGGGTAGTTGAGATCTAACTGATTCGAAAGGGTCTTTATGCCTTCGAATGGAACCCCTTCGAAGAAGTTGATACCACTGTCATGGGAAGGATTCCTTTAAAAGTAAAGATATGCTCCAAAGTATTCAAACACCTTTCGAAGGAGTCCTCCCCAAGGGTTTAACTTCAATGACCTCATGTTAATTCCTTCAAAGGACTAATTCCCTTTGAAAGGATTCAGAACATAACATGTTTATATTAAGTAAAAGTGGATTCAATATGCCATGGAATTTTGTTTCGGATAAATAATGTAAGTCCAATTGACTCAATAAAATTGAAGTATCATCACCACGTCACTTTAGTGTCGCATGGGCTTTGGACGTGATGATAATATGCTTTAGAGTCAAGATATCCAAATAAACTCCATAACATAGAATATGTCAAATAAGGGTTAAGAAGATAAGTGTGTATCATGTGCAATTGGTCAATAGACAAGCTAATGGCTGTAATGATCATCCTCATATTCGAAATCAATATTAGATCCATGCATCCTCTCATTTTCATTTCTCATGAATGGATTACAAGTAGTAGAATTTTTCTCCAATTTGATATAGAGTTACAAGAATTTGATTTGGCCAAGAAGTGAAAAGAAGATTCGAGAATTAAAAAATCAATCCAAAACTTGGACCCCTGGGGTCGTATTTATAGATGCGGTTAGGACCCTACCGCATCCATCCTTTCGAAGCCGTTGAAAGGTCTTTTTTTCCTCCTTTCGCACCCATCCTTTTGTCTTCCTTCTTCCGTCTTTTTCTAAAGTATGCTAGTGGAAAACATTGATCCGATATTTACTAATATTGCTTTCAAGTAGTTCTAGAGCTTTTGAAACCATCGAAAGGTACGCTTCCTTTAGCGGCGAACGAGTCATGGTACATCATTATGCTGTTTGAATGTAAATGAAAGCACTTCTAACTTCTACATCTCCTTTGAAACATCTTCATTGTTGTTAAGATCTGGTACTATCATGATAAATTGCCGCTTAAATAAGTGAGGTAGGGTGTTTGGATGGTTTCGAATGGGTTTATTGGTGACGAAAGGACCCGTGCAAAAGGTTATTTGTAATGGAGGAGGCTTCTTGGTGGTGAGGTGATAGTTGCAAAAGGTGGTTTTTGAAAGTAATCCCCTCGATTAATGTTAAAGCCCATCTTCTGATGCTTGAGGAAGCGTTATTAGTCACTGGGTAATGTTCCTTGTACTTGTAGAAGGATTCAACCGATTCGAAAGGATAATCTATGCTTTCGGAAGGGTTGTTTTGGTAATATGTTCTTCTGTGGATGGTAAATAGTGGTGAAACCAACTGTTTCGAAGGGTTTGATAAATGTGCGGAAGTTTGTTATCTGATACCTTCAAAAGGTGCTTTTAACACATACAGAACTCCTTTATGCATGTGGAACCAACTGTTTCGGAAGGATCAATTGAAGCGGAAGGATAGCCACAACCCCTTTCGCCTCCTTCAGAAGCCCATACTCTATTTAATATTTGCAGAAGTATCTAATGCTTGTAACACTAATTCAATCTCTTCAAAAGCTACTTCAATGCTTTTAAAACCTCGCTTTTGGACCGTGGTAGAACCCTTCTCTTTAATTTTTGCAATGCTTTTACAATGCTTTCGTTGGCTTTCTTTCACTCCTACATTCTTGGGTAAGCTTTATGATTAACACTTTTAAAATTAAATCTGAAGAATGTGTGCCCATATTTTCTACCCCCGCTAACAAAATTTAGGCGGCTTATCAAAATTTCTTTTACCCAAAAAATTAAAACTTCCTCCACTAACAAAACCTTATGCTCATACAATCAAACAAAACAAATTACGAACCAATGGAAACAATCAAAATCATTTTTAACAAATCGTCTTTTCACTATGTTTTATCGAATTTTATAGATAATTTTTATTTATTGAAGTATGTTGATTTTCCATTCGATGTTTTCAATACGTTTGACGTAAATTTTCAAAGTCAATAATATAAAATAAACTGTACAAAATAATTATCACTATACTAAGGTAAACAAACATGTAATTTTATTTTGATATATAGATGAATGAAAACGAACGTCACGTGCACTGGATGGATCCGTAAATGAACCCTTATATATAAACTAAATATACATTAACATCTGCACTCTCTCGTAAAGCAAAAGCTACGTGCTTTCATTAAAACTTAAAAAGATAACAAATGGAAAAGCCGCAACATTTGGTAAAATACTTGAGACATTTGGCAACATGATTAGTAGTGTATTTTATGAAAAAATAAAATTCTAAAGGGGTTAGAGTGTAAAAATGTTAACACTATAGATAAAGCATGTGTCCTTCATCTTGATCATCTCTACCATGAATACACATATACCTCACCTCAAAATGCTTCCATCCCTTTTATATTTCATCTCTCTAACCATGATATACACATACACTACTCTTGCATGCCTATTGCTTTTAAATAATCACATCTTCCTACTCAAGTAAATATCCTTTCCATATTCAGCAAAGAGTCAAAGACAAAGATTACTACCACTATACATCTTCCACTTTATACAAAAATAAGATATGTTTCATGTTACCTAAAGTTCTCGCCTCCATATCTAAGCATGCAATCAGAGCTGGCTAGTGGCTCTTGCAATATTAAGAAAAAATGGAGAGAACCTTAGTAGTTGCATTTTTTACTCAAGCAAATAATACTCGAGCCTAAAGCCAGCCCTAGGGCTAGTCCTGTAAGGCAACCGAATCAGATGACCCCCCTCTGTCGAACAACCATCGTCGAAGAAGAGGAAAATTTGAGAAATAGTAGAAGTAAAATAAAAAAAATTATTATATGAAGCTAAAATATAAGTAGCTCTAGCTAGGTTGATTAGGTGTTTGACTTCCCAATCATGAGGTTAGGGGTTCAATCTTGGGTTATGAGAAAAAAAATTATTTCTATCGTTTTTCCTCTTACTTAGGGAAAAAAAACACTTTAGCCTAGGGTAACCTCTATCTTAGGGCTGGGCCTGCTAGGGTCGATTGTGCTAAATTCACTATTTTAAATATCATCAATAATCATCTTTAAGGCTAACATTCAGATGGAGGTCAATGGAGAAACAAACCATATTAGTTGGTGTATATTTTTGTGAAAAGCACTGGAGGTTTTCACAGCCCAAAGGAGAGAAGATATACAGAGGGGACTAGAGATGGTGAGGCAAAGAGAGAAACCCTTTTCTGGGTTCAGGCAATGATAACCAGAGGTGAAGTTAGTGATATAGTCACGCTCGGGCAATGATGCAGAGAAGAATGGTAGTGATTACGAGTTTTCTAGTGATCGAAGCCAAGCGTGCTAGGGTGTCAAAGATGCGAATTCAGACATTGACCATCGCCATTGATCATCACAGGCGAAGCTAGTAGTGTCATAGAACACGTGGAGGATGGTGGTCTCAAAGAAGTGGTTCATCGCTTGTAGCGGTAGTTGGGGTTTGAACCTAGCGTCGAGTATAAGATAACGATGATGGAAAGAGAAATCATACTTGGCATGAAGCATATAGTAGGAGACGTCTTGTTGAGATGAATTTGATGGTGGTAGCGGCGAGGTTTCTCGTTAACTATAGCGCGGTGTGAGGCCAACGAAGTTGCATCGTTTTGCCCCAAGATTGGGTTCGTAAGTCTAAAGGAGACAATGGCAATTTACGTTTTAGTCCTTGGGGTTTTAAAATATTGTGCATGCACATGAATCTGGTAAAAAAATTTAAATTAAAATTCATAGATTAAAATTTAGTCCATCAAAATCCAAAACTCGCTAAATTTTGCAAGCTTGATCCGTTTGTGATGTGATACGCGTCATTAGATCATTTTGGTATCACTTGTTTGCTCATTTGAAGAAGTATCAAATTATGGAAAAATGGAAATAAATAAATATATAATCCCTTAATTAATTAATTAACGATCTTTTAATGGCATAACTAGTAGTCCATTTATTTTATAATGATGATCGGATATCCCTAAATTCTTTTGACTATAATTTGCAGATCCTTTGTATAATCAATAATTTGCAGATCCTTTGTATCAACAGATTATTCCTTAGTTGAACACCAAACATGTATCTACGAGAAATATTTTGTTAACCATTTGAGTATTTGATGAGAAACTATTATTCTGAGCAGTACAAACCTGAAAACTACTCTTACTGGAAATATTTATTCATACATTTATAGACATTACTAGTTTATATTATGTACATTTTAAAGTGTATATAAAGTACACATTTAACAGTTTTATAGCATACAAATAATAATTAAGGTTGAGTACACTTTTCCAGTTTTATAGTGCACAAATTATAATTTGGGATTAACTACACATCACGAGTTTCATTGTGTACATATGAGTAATTTTGGTATTGTACACCTTTTCCAGTTTACTTGTGTATAATTAACAGTTGTAATAATATACATATTTGCCAGTTTATCATGAATATTATATAATTTAGACAAGGATAGAGATTTAGAATATCAATGAATAATCCCAATAAAATATTTGGGTGGATGACTTTGCATTTGAACAATAGATTTAGTGATTAAAATTTAGGATATTATGTGACAAATAGGCTTCAAACATTAGATAATAAGGGTTGTCTAGGTGATAGTAATTTATCAATGTTCGAATTTGTATTCTAACGATCAATCGGTTGTGAATTAAATATAATAACATTATTAAAAGTAATGAAATCCCATCAGCTACTCAAGTTGTCTCACTTGTAGTAGTAATATGAGTTTAATATTGATTAAATATTCAATGATAAGCTATAATTATGGATATTTATGTTTATCTATCAGTGCACTATGGAAAAGAAATATGATGAATATGATAACTGAATAAGTATACGGTTGATAATGCTGAATGCGCTCCACACTAGATTTTAAATATATGTGTCTTGCTTATATTGTAAATACATTATATTATTGTTATTAACAAGATGTTATAGGAAAATACTCCGTCCTGCCATTAAGACACCATGGTATTATCTCCTTTATATGTTGATGCTATGTTTATTAAACACTTATTGATTATTTATATGTACTCACATGTTTATATTGTTATTTACCCTTATGATATTATTTGGGTTTCAAGTAGTGAGTAAGAATGGTATAGACTTTTTGTGATTAGAATTGCTCCCTGTTGACCTTGAGAGAACCATTCAATGTTAGGGTGTTTTTACTGGTAAATTCAAGTGTAATAACAGAAAGACTACTATTCATCTTAGCCGACCGATTGTGTGATAACTCACAGGTCTGTGGTGAGTTAGCCCTATCATCACCAGTCAAATAGTTTGTTACTCTGTGTTTTCATAGGATCTTGATCGTAACTATTAGTGCAATATATTTGATAGAGACATTGCTATAATTTTGAGTGTTATTTGAGTAATAATTAAAGAGACTATGTATGTATGGGACACCTACCATTTTATTGAGTGCTTTCTCCCATTTGCATAGTCAGCTTCTGGTATAAATTTATAAATTTCCAATAAATAAGTTTTTTCACTGATTTTGGGAAAACTAAGGAATACATTATGCAAAACTTTTGGAAAATAATTTTGGAACTAACCGACCAAATGAATATGATAGCCTAAATAAAAAGATATGGACATTAGAGATAATAAATGTGTATTATGAGATAAGAGGGATAGAATAGTGTGTTAAGTGGCATTTACCGATATACCCTTATGATTTGAATATGCATCGACAATATCTACATCGTTATAGTGCCAAATAGGATGAGTGAAATGTAAAGGTACAGTTACTTATTTTTTGTCCATGGTACTAAATGCGACTTCTGTATTGCATCAACATACTTCGTATTGGTGGATGTTGTATGACTATGTAAAGCACCACGGTTTCATTTAGTTTGTGTTGAGAGATCGGTTAGCCTCTATATTCCAAGCATATCACATTAGGAAAGCATGTAGATATGAGCTTTATAACTAGCATTGTTATTATCTACATTATAGTAGTGATGTGTTATATATTACTACCGTGTATATGCTATCTCTAAAATGTAGGTGAAGAACAATAAATCATACAACAATGAGCTTTCTAGGTCATTTTAGAATTTTTCCCTTGTATCTTATGTTGATTATAGTTATATATCTTGGATACTAACTTTGTGAAGGTAAGTACCATTTATATATAATTACCCTTAATTGGGCTATGTTAATTAGAAATAAAGAATTACGTCGGGCTTGATCCTGTAACGGGTATGTAGGTAGTCACATTGGTACCGTGACATGGTCCACATTCCATTCATGATCCTATAACGGATACGTAGGTAGTCACATTGGGTACTCAAATGTTTATATTTTTGTTTAGCCTTATGATATTATTTTTGTTTCTAGTAGAGAGTATGATGAGATAGACTTTATATGATTAGAATTTCACCCAGTATACCTTGAGAGATCTGTTAGATGTAAAGTTGTTTTTAGTGGTGAATTCTAGTGTAATACCAAAAAGGGTAATATCCATCTTAGCCAACCGACTATGGGATAGCTCCTAAGTCTATTATAGGTTAGCCCTATCACCATTGGTCAAACGGTCTATTACTCGAGCTTTTCCTAGGATCTTAACCATAACTATTAGTGCAATATATTTGGTGGAGATATGTAACAACCTGAAATTTAACTCGTAATAATTAATTTGTTAATTAATTAAATAATAAAATAACTTTGTGAAATTATCAGAATTAAGCCACCGAAGTTGCACAATTGTGTCCGTGGTAATTTTCTGGTCAATTTCCATATATAGAACGTCACAAACCGAGCTAATATGACCAAGTTATAAAATAAACAAAATAAGCAGAAATATAACGAAAAAAAATAATATACATGGTCAGGTCGACCGACCGGTCGACCTGGGCAAGGGGCGGTCGACCGTCCAGTCGACCCGCTTTGCAATTTTGTATGCGCACGAACGTTCATTCGTTCGAACGAATGAGAAGAATCGGAACACGTCATTTGCACCCTTTAGTTTAATCCAGTCCCTCCGTTTCTGCATCCGATGGCTCCTATTCAGCCTATGACGTGGTTGCATCCTATTCAATCTCCAAATCCAACGGTCAGAGATCCACTTCTACACATATAAGTAGACCCCTAGACCTAACACATTTTCTCATTCTAGATTTTCTCCACTTGGGTTCACCTTTTCAAGAAGGACCCTAAAAGGAATAATTTTCCAAGGAGAGAATCTTTTTAATAAAAATTATTTTACAACTCCAAGTGGATCTGGGAAGACCAAAGGAAGAGCTTAGGACCGGAGGTGAGTGATTGTAATTATTTTAAGATTTCTTTAAGTAATTTAAAATAACAGGGTTTCCAATAGTTGTAGTTTTACTATGATTTTTGGAATAGCCTTTTTCAGTAATTATTTACAGTTTTTAATTATTTTCAGTCTATTCAGCTATTCCTTTCAGTAATTTTAGTATTATTTTGCTAATTATAAATTATTACTGTTAAGCATAGCTTCTTATTAATTTATAGTCTATTTACAGTATTTATGTTTATTTACTGTTATTTATTTCTTATTTACATCTTTTTGACGTTTTGGATTTTATGCAAGCGTCTATTCTCTTCATTCTCCTTTTCTACGCGTATGGATTAGATTAAATTAAACGCGGATATGGATTTTATAAGTAAGAATATTAAATGAAGAAAATAAGATGTAAATTATAAAGACTGTAATAAATTATGGAATTGGACTGAAATTATGCCTAATTATAATTAGAATTGGACTAATTAAAGATAATTGGCATAGTTATAACTTATAATTATAACTAAATGAAGTAAAAGATGAAAGAAGCTTATTTTCACACTTCGACCTTGGGTTAAGTAATAAGCATGATTATAACGTAGGTTATAATAAGAAAGAGAACATAATGGGGCTTATTTTAAGGCTTGGGATAAATTAATAAGCGTAGAAAGTAAAAATGGTAATAAAGGCTTATTTAAATAATTTATCTAAGTTAATAAGCAAAGATGAAAGTAGGACTTGTACGAAATAGCATTCCCTAGGGCACGCTTATGCTAAGAATGGTAGTAATTGGTCAAATAGAAGTCCAAATCATAGGGATTTGGATAAGGGGCGCAACTAGATATTGTTTGGATGAAGGGCCAGTACCAACAACATTTCCCTGTTTTTCTATGGACACACGGTGATCTCGCATTAACCTGAAGTGAGATGAGGGGGCACACTATGCTATACGTTGGTGGTAATAAAAAGACCCAATAGGTGGAGCAAAAGGTAGCATGGGCATGGTGGCAGTTACGCGTGCGACTTCCATTCGGGTTCTCAGTAATTGCTATGAGTTCCAAGCACTTAGTATGGTGTCTTAGTAGACACCGTTGCCTTCTGTGTAGGGAGCTATATTTGTCATCCGGATCCGTAGTAGTTGCTCTGTGCATCTTTCGTAGATACCATTGGCTGCTGTGTAGGGAGTTATATAGCGGCTGGTCCAGAGAAAGGTCTATGGAGTAACAGGCCGATCAAAATGGGTAGAATTAGGGTCACATCCTAATTACAGGATTAGGAATTCAGCCTAATTTAATCAGAACAAGTGCAAGCAATCAATGATAACCTGTCTTGAGAAATATTTAATCGTATTTATTACCAGTTTATCTCTATCCTATTTCCTTTGTTATCCTTATTTATGCTAGAACTATTGTAGAGTCTATTACTTTTATCTTGCTTAAAGACTAGTAATTACTATCATTCACCAGACTATTAGTCTGACCCATTCCTATATTTCCCCCTTTTCCCCCTTAGGAAATCAAGGAAGAAGCTACTAGATTGATAAAGCTTGGAGTTCTTCTTGGAGGAGACTTCTTCTATGTTCTTCTTTTATTTTCAGCTGTTGTTCTTATATGCACTGGTTTATTTATGAGGGATATTACATACTCTGATTTTGAGACAATGAATTTTCATTTCATAAGACACGATGGGTTTTGAATGTTGTATTTGGCACTGTGCAGTTAAAGCGCTCGATAGAGTCAATGCGGCGGAGGTGTAAAAAGTTATAGCGGTTATACAACGAGGATATCGTAGGATATAGTGGATGACTTTCAAATAGCATATAAAACTCTTACTTAATGTTTTTAAAAATATATAAATGGTAATTAAATGAAAAATTAACATTCAATTGAATTATAATTAATACATAAATAATTTTAAATAAAAACATGTGTGAATATACTATAAATAAACATAAAACTGTTATATAACATAATTGAATTCAGTATAATATTAGAGAATTTTCATTTCTAAAAACATATTAAAAATTCAATGAAATAAATTAATTTCATAATTTTTATACTGTATAAAAGTCATTTTTCAATTCATTTCTTTTAAAGAAGATATAGCGGAAATAGTGGAATATAGCGGGAATAACGGGATATAGTGGAAATAGCGAGGCTTAAAGCAGAAAGGCAATATTTGGGGCTATATGGAAAAATCGTAGCGGTAGAAATCCGCTATGAGATATAGCAGGGTTATAAAGGGATAATAGCGGGGCATTAACTACACAAATTCGGCATGTGACTTATTATGAATTAATTCTAAAGCTTTGTTTTAATTAAATACTTATTTAGTTTCCGCTGCTTTTATCTATTTTTGTCTTGTGAATCTTAGTCTCTGTTAGTTTCAGTTATACCTAGAATGCACCATGCCTTTTAATGTGTCCTTTTGGGTATATTAAAGGGTGTGGGGTGTTTCAAGATATTATTACGATTTTGAGTGTTATTTGGGGGTAGCAAAGAGATATGTGTAGGGACGCCCACTGTTTGTTTAACCGAGTACTTTCTCCCATTTTTCTACTCAGCTTCTGGTATAGATTTATAAATTTCCATTAAATAATATTTTGCATAGATTTTGTAAAAATGGGATTTCAGATAAGCTAAGGAATAGGAATTTTTAGGAAAACGATTTTGAAAATAAAAGAGAAAATGAATATGATAACCAAAATAAATAGGTGTGGGCACTAGAGACAATAAATGTGTACTATGAGATGAGTAGGGTAGAGTGGTGCATAGTGTGACATTGACCTATATGCCATGATAATTTGAATATGCATTGATAATGTATGCATTAGTAGTATGCCAAATAGGACTATAGTGGAATATTAAGATATAGTTACTTCTGTTTTATCCACGGTACTAAGTGTGACTTTTGGATTACATTAACATACTTTATATTAGTATATGTCGTATGATTGTACAAAGCACCGCAGTTTCACTCGGTCCATATTGAGAGCTCCATTAGCCTCTGTTTTCCAAGCATATCACATTAGGAAAGCATGTTAATATGAGCTTTATATCTAGCACTGTTATTATCTATATTATGGTAGGGATATGCTCTACATTATTATCGTGTATGTGCTAACTCTAAGATGTAGGTGAAGAGCAGAAAATCATATAGCAACGAGCTTTCTAGCTCATTTTAGTATTATTTCCTTTATCTTACATTGATTATAATTATATATCATGGACAATAACTTTGTGATTGTGGGTACCCATTATATATAATTACCCTTAATCGAGCTCTGTTAATTAGAAATAAAAACTACGTCAGGCTTGATCATATAATGGTTATGTAGGTAGTCACATTAGTACCATGACATAGTTCACTTTGCATTCGTAGTTTGTTTTTGTGTGTGTGTGTATGTCAATATTGTAGGATAAGTTGATATTAACTTTTACTTTAGGAAAGAGCAAAGAGAACAACTATTGATTACCATAATGGTATTTATTTGTGAAAGCCATTATAGTTGGTAACAAAGCTATGAGTTTTACTTATGATTTTGTATTGCAAGATACTTAAATTACGTCTGTTTAGTCAATAACTGTACACCAGTCTGATAACTATTTATGTTATTGACTATATTCATCCCTACAACTTACCTGATTACTTTTAAGTGATCTTGTATCTCACAGTTACGTTATGCGATTAATGGGTAGTCAAGCCATTTGTTTTGGTTTTGGGCGCTTCAAACGGGGGTCGAAAATCGAGACGTCACATCATCCTTACCAGAACCGAATGTTTCTTTATCCTCTACATCGTTAAAGATGCGGTCAAAAATGGTTTCAAAAAAGTCATCCCTACCAGCAAAGTCTAAAGTAATGAAATTGAGAGCAACAAAATCAAGGGCTACAAAACGTATGGATAAAAAAAACTAAACGACCGGGCTGAAGAACACAATCGAAGCAGTGGTGCTAAAAATTACTTTAGTGGTATTTTTATGTTTATGTTTATTGCAATTAATTTTCAACAGTTGAATGTTCAAATTATAATTAAATATAGCATTTTAGGTTTAAAAACAACTAGCATGAATTACATGTCTGTAATGACAATTAAATGTAGCATTTGCACTTAAAAATTGCAAAAGCGTATGTTGAACGTGCAAAATGATAGTTAAATCTAGCTTTCAATTTTTAGATTGCATGAACATGTGTTGAATATGAAGAATGATGATTTAATATAGCATTTGTGTTTTAAAATTGCACCAATGTGTGTTAAACATGAAGAACGATAGTTAATTAGCATTTATATTTTAAAATTGCATTAACATGCGTTGAACTTGCAGAATGATAGTTAAATGTAGTATTTGAGTTTTTAAACTACACTAGTGTGTGTTGGATAGAAAGAATGAAAGTTAAATGTAGCATTTGTTTTTTAAATTGCACTAGCATGTGTCAAATATGAAAAATGATAATTAAATGTAACATTTGTGTTTTAAAATTGAACCAGTGTGTGTTGAACATGAAGTATGATAGTTAATATAGCATTTTTGATTTAAAATTGCATTGGTATGTGATTAATATGCAGAATGATAGTTGAACATAACATTTGTGTCTTGAAATTGCAATGATGTGTGATGAATATGAAAAATGATAGTTAAATATAGAATTTATGTTTTAAAATTGCCTTGACATGCAATGAACATGCACAAGGATAGTTAAATATGCATTTGTATTTTAAAATTGCACTGGCATGTGAACATGCAAAATGATAGTTCAACGTAGCATTTGTGTTTTAAAATTGTATTAGCTGTATCAAACATGCATACTGATAGTTAAATTTAGCATTTGTGTTTTCAAAATTGCACCAACGTGTGTTGAATGTGTAGAATGATAGTTAAATGAAGCATTTGTGTTTTAAAAGTGCAATGGCGTGCGATGAATATGAAGAATGATAGTTAAATGTAGCGTTTGTGTTTCAAAATTTCACTGACTTGTGATAATATGAAGAATGGTAGTTAAATATAGCATTTGTATTTTTAAATTGCACTGGTATGTTAAACATGTATATTTACAGTTAAATGTAGCATTTGTGTTTTAAAATTGCACTAATGTGCGATGAACATGTAGAATGATAATTAAATGTATCATTTGTAATTTAAAATTCCATTAGCGTGTGTTGAACATTCAAAATGCTAGTTAAACATAGAATTTGTGTTTTTAAATTGTACCAGCATGTGTTGAACATGCATAATGACAGTCGTGATAACCCACACCCCAATGGGCTTGAATTTTTGTTAAATCGAAAACTCAAGTCTACCAAAGCACGGATCGTTAGTTTAGTATCCTACAAATAAAGAAACGCATATCAGAGCACCGTCAATATAAACTCATAGCGGAATAGTAAAGTATAATAAAACATATAGTTACTGACCACGGTTGGCACTTCTAAGATTAAGTGTCCTTGTCAATGTCGAGCATGCATAAGGAAATCTATCTTTCCACTCTTCCCGTCTTGCACTAGTACTTGTCCCTCTAAAGTTATCATGTGGGTTGCAATGAGGAGGCGGTCAGAACAACGTTCTGGTGACTGGTAAATTACACACTTTATACATAGCACTAGTTTATGCCGATTGCCTCCCATCACATGTTATATCATTTTATTTTACTTAGTCGTCTCGACTCCGCGTATCCGTATGATACACCTTATCTATCCAAAGCAGACCATAACTACAAACATGTATATATATAAACATATAAGTACCACAGTCCCCCTTTGGACCAAGATACTATCCCTGTTAGTATCTGTAATCCAGCACCTCATCAAGATCCATCATCAATGCAGTATTGTGTCCTCGCCGTCTTGCATTCCAAGAAACTCCCATAGTGCCTAATAACGGCGTCACAGTAGTTTAGCCGTATTCTATCTCACCATAGAGATTTACTTGTCCGGTTCGTATTATGGACACAGCTCCACGGACTATGAAGGACTCAGCTCCTCGGACTACCCCACTCGTTTTGAAAGGCCTTCATTAAGGGTTATCTAGCCTTGCCTCCTAACAGACAAACTAGCAAACAAATGTGATGGTGCATACTCTAAATGTGATATACACTAGTAGGTGGTGTAGTCCGTTTTGGTATAACCTTTGCCTTTTCATTAACCATTCAGGACCGATGATGTTCTTGGCCTATGTGATACTCCTATACCTGAATATAGTACCAAACACACTGACATAGCATCAAGTCTTGCTTACCACCCCATTTAGATTGCCTAATGCAATCAAGGCAACACCCTCCTAAAAATTGAAGCTGACCCTATTGGGGTATTCCTTCACTTATACGCGAGCATATATAACCATGGGTCCTACAGTTGGATATGTCCTATATCAGTTCTATTGTGTAACCCTTCCGACTTCGCATTCCAACCCATTTTAATGACTTTGTCATTCTTATCTATCAAAGTTATCAGCTAACTTTAATAATTCACACCTTTCATAAACGCATACTAGAGACTCCGTGTATACACACACACATATATATTTATGTATGTATTTATGTATGTAGGTGTGTATGTGTATATTCATATTTATATAGTTATTACTCCTCCAATGTTCATTTGTTAACAATATTCCTTTACTTTTTCATGCATTCACTCCTTATTCCATTAATGTAAGTCATTTACCGCTACCTTTTAGCTTAAAAGATTTAAATATCCTTTGCCGTTTACTTTACTATTTTATTATTAAATCTATTTACTATTCCTTTTTATCTTTTACTATCTTCCTTTGGTTACTAACCTCATTACTTACTCATTTTATTACTTACTTACCATTTACACTTACTTAACTATTAACTCAACTTTGTTCATCCTATTACCATACCTACCTTTGTCATTTATTATTTGATTCCTACTTTTCTTATTGCATATATTACTTTACATTTGGACAAATATTAGTTATCACTCCTACAAAATATTTATTTCATACGTAGAAACTTCTGCATTTTAAAGCATTGGAGTTACATCTTCTTCAAAAGTGTAGGTTAACACTGTAAATTTCTATATCCTATCCAAAAAGGGAATTTGTATTATGTTTAGAATTACAAGGAATTATCTTTTCATGGTTATTGAAATAGACATACAAAATATGGTAAATATCCTTATTTTCAACATCTCTTTATTTTAGGTGTATTCTTTGTTATTTCAAACTATACACTTTTATTTATGAATCTGAACTTGTTAATTTATAGAAACTTACATTTCAACTCCCTATATTCCAATAAATTAAAACACTATTTAAATCCCAATAACTTATTTTGATAACTTCTAGTTCTCATTACTAGCATAAATCATTTAATCTACAAATCTGGAACTACCCTATAATTTATCAAATTCAGGGACTACTACTACTCAACAATTCCAGAATTCATGTGCATGCAATATTAAATTTAAGTTATCAATTGTAGAATATGTAGGCAGGGTTTTGGCAATGCCAGTAGGGTTGAATGGCCCCTACCATTTATTTATATTGAAAAGAAAACCTTACAATATAAATAGAGAAATCATACAAGGGTGGAGGTAGATGAGACTAAAAAAACACAGAAAGAAAGAGATAAAAAACAAATTAAAACAGGTGCAATTGACACTTATGACCACTTGACTAGTGCATCTTGATCAAAAGGGTATGCAGATAGGTTTATCATATTGTGTATTTTTCCTGCAAATTTCATAATAGAGATGCATTCTGTTCTTTCTTATATGGTTGAAAATTATGCTATTCCTCTCCTCCTAAATTACAGTGACCATGACTTTAAGCATAATTAGCAATTCATATGACGACTGCTGCTACACCTTGTTGGTTTATATATTCTCATCCATTCAATCATGTTGTCTCTTCTTGCATAGTCATATCCACCTCTGTGTTTGATTTTGGTCCATATGAAGTGAGTAAATGAGCAGTTGAAAAATAAGTGGTGGACATCTTCAACTGCCGAGGAGCAAAATATACAGGAGGTAGAGACATTAAGTCCTCTATAGGAAAGATTTCTTAATGTATGCAGGGCATTTCTAAAAACCTTCCACGTCATAAAGTTATATTTTTCATCTGCATATTTATTCCATATACGTGTATACCATGGAAGTCAACCAGTGTTCATCTCTCTAGCAAGCGCATTATATACTATTTTGGTGGAGTGATCTTTTAGTTTGTCCGACCATTTATAATCTTCAATATGATTGTAGCTATACGGTTGGCCATTATATTTATCCCACATGGCATTTACAGCAGAAGTGCTGTTGTGATGCAAGTTGATTCTGCCATTAACTATATTGCTTGTTGCTTTGGAATTAAGGGAGATACCAGTCTGTGTCATGTTTTCATATGAGAGTATCTTCTGTAGGACCAAGCCATGAGTGATCCTGGGAGTAGCCTAGAATTGGGAAATACTGCCAAAGGCTAGTAGGAGTTTTGTATGAGGCATCAGTATATCTCGTAATTTTATCATGGTTTTCCAGACCCAACTATGTGATTTTTTACTATCAGCTAGCCAAATCTCATATCCTTTCAAGTTGTTTCTGATTGACAACTGAACCCATAGTGTATCAGCTTTGGTTATGAGGTTATGGAAGTGTATAGACAAGGCAGCCACATTCCACAATTTCATATTCTTTATCCCCAAACCTCCTTATCTCTTTGGTTTTTTAGCTTCTTGTATGCTATAGGGGATAATTTTCTAGTGTGTATTGAACTAGTCCATAGAAATTTTATTATTGCAGATCTTATCATGGCTATTAATTTGGTGGGCAGCAGGAATGTTCTACTCCAGTAATCTATCATGGAGAGAATGGCAGCATTAATTAAAACGAGTCTTCTAGGTTGAGCTATGTACCTATTCTCCCATCTATTCATTACTGCCTTGATTTTCTCGTATAGAGGAACACATTGGGAAATTGTAATTCTTTTAGTTGCCAGAGGAATCCTAAGGTATGCCATATCATAGTCAAGAGGTTGCATATTTGTTATGTTTAAGCAAACTGATTTTTGAAGATCAGTTAGACCAGCTAATAGAATGTGGGATTTTTCTGGGTTTTCCTGAAGCTTAGAAAAGTTGTAGAAGGAGGAAAGAGTATCCATTATAGTTTTTAGTGACGTAACAGTTGGTTTGGTGAAAATTATCAAGTCATCAGCAAAGGCTAGTGTTATTACCAACAGGTTTCTACACTTCGAATGCAGAGAAAAATTCTTCATTTCTACCTGCTTGTGTATTGCAAGAGTGAAAATATCCATGATCATTATAAATAAGTATGCAGAGATTGGATCTCCTTGTCTCAAGCCATTTTTACCTTTGAAATACCCAACAGTGTGAGCATTGAAGACCAGCGAATATCTGACCGTCGAGATGCAAATATACAGCCAGTTACTGAAAGCTTGTGGGAATTCCATCCTATCAAGAATAGTCATTATAGCAGACCGGTTTACTGTATCAAAGGCCTTTCTTATGTCAATTCTCAACATTGCTCTGGGGAATTTGTATGATGAAGAGTAGCCATTCAATAATTCATGAGACAGTAGGACATTATCAAGGATACTTCTATTTAGGAGGAAAGCTGCTTGGTTAGGAGATATAATATGTTGAAGAACATTTTTTGAGACGAGAAGCTAGAATTCGAGATATGCACTTGTATATTACATTGCAACATGCAATCGGTCTATATTGGGAGACATCAGAAGGAGAGGTTGTTTGGGGGACAAGGACAAGATTAGTAAAGTTGATTGTGGAATGTAACACACTTTTGTTGAAGAAGTTATGAATAGCCTTGTATACATCATCAGATATAATGTCCCAGCAGTGAGTGAAGAAGGAAACTGTGAAACCATCAGGGCCAGGGGATGCTGCTTTTCTCATTGTGAATATAGAGTTTTTTATTTCCTCGTCAGTTATTGGACTAATCAGTGTGCTCTGCATATCAAAAGCGAGCTTTGGGATTGTGAGCTTGTTTGCTATTGAGATGTCAGAGGTAGAGGGAAGACCACCAAGCAAGTTTGTGTAGTAATTAAGAAATGCAGCATTAACCTGGTCTAGGGTGGTATGAGTAGCACCATGCATATCAATTATCTGATGTATCATAGACTTAGCTTGTCTGATCTTCAATGATGCATGGAAGTGTTTAAAGTTCCTATTTCCATATGTATACCATTGTTTCTTATTCTTTTGCTTTTCCATATTGGCTTCAGTTGTGTAGGCTTTCTCAAGCAATGCAGTCAAGCCACTTTCTTCTTGAATTAAGGCTGGGTTGGAGTTTGAGTTTAAAATCATCTATTGTACCTGTTCTAGTTGGCTGCTGTATTAGTTGAAAGTTTATTTCCTTGTCCATATATTTTTCTGGTCCATATTTTGATTGCTTCTTTAGAGTTCTTCAGTTTTTTCTACAATGAATGCATTGGGTTCCCATAGGTGTGTATTTTCCAAGCTTCAGTAACTACCTGTTTCAAGTTAACATTATTAGTCCATTCGTCATAAAATTTGAAGTTCGCCTGTTTGAGGATGGCAGCAAAACTAAAGTTGAGTATTAAAGGATAGTGGTCAGATAGGAGTGGCATAGGGATGTGTATGTTTATTGAAGGCCATTGAACAAGAGATGAGACGTTCATAAAGCCATGATCAATTTTGGACATAGTTGGAGGGTTTTTGTTGCTTTTATTGGTCCATGTATAAGCAGACCCAGAGAATGGGATTTTTATCAGGGAAGCATTTTGTATGGTATTGTTTAATGGAGATAGCTCAGACAGGGTTAGTGGTCTACCACCACTTCGATGTGAAGAAAGGAAAAAAGCAGCTAAAATCACCCATTATTATCCAAGGATGAGTAGACTGTCTAAAATGAGGAATGCAGTCATGCATTCTTTTTTTGATTTGAGGTGAATTATAGGCATAGATAAAGGTGTAATACATTGAAGTATTTGAAGGGAGGTGAAGAGCATCTATATGAATGAATTGGGTGTCCATTAAGATAGGGGATAACTTATATACTATTGGATCATACAGTACAAGGAGTCTGCCATATGGAGCTTGAGAAAGATTAGATATATGTGTCTAGTTCTTATTTATGTATTTGGCAGCTCTCTGAGATAGTGTGGTGTCTAGCTTGGTTTCGGAAATAGAGATTAATGAAAGATTGTGATTTCTAATAAGAGATTTGATTTGGTCAAGATTTGAATGTTGGTGGGCTCCTCTTATATTCCATGCTGCTATGTTGTTCATCATTGATAAACTTTGATGGGTTTTTTATTCAAGCTTCTCGTTCTTCTTGCATTGGAAGATGGTGTATTCTCTGGAATTTGATACATGTGAGTATCTAAATCATATTCTGATTCAATTAGTGAAAGAGAGATTGGGGATTGCAGATAGTTATTTTTGTTGGAGTTTGCATTCGTTTTCTTTTTGCTTACCTTCAATAAAGCATTCAAAGAGGTAGGCTTTTTTTGTTGGAGAGGTGATTCTTTTTGGCCGGTTTGATGATAGAGGAGGAAGTAGGCAGAGTGGTTTGAGAAAGGTGGGGGGCATCATCACATGCAGTGGGTGGTTTTGGATTAATAGAGCTTTCAATGGGGGAGAATATGCAATTTCCACCAATGGATAACAGATCAGTCTGATTTTGGTCAGTCAGGTAAGATATGTGTGATATATCGTACACGTATATAATTAAGCCTACAACTCTAAACAATTAAATTCAGGCATACAAGGAACATATTTACAATGAAAAAAACCCAATATTATATAAAAGTATATAATTTTCCCACTCACCATTTTAGCTTTTCAAATATCTAGATCTAATCTCTGTTATTCCAGTTTTACTCTCCTTATTCTCCCTATTTGAATATATATACCGCTAGCATACATATATATATATCATAAATTTAGATCAGAGTTGTGATTTGGATTTAATTTGGATTTTAGATCTAGATTTATAATTTACGTTAACTTTGACGATTTGAATTACCATATTCTTCTTCTCAATCATCCTCTGCTATTCTCCACTTGTATATACGTATATAAACTATAACTATACTTAGAATTAAGAATTTGTGGAGTAGAGAAAATGATAGAGCTTCGCCGTTGCTTCAAAAGATATTAGAAGAAAAGTGAGGTGTTAGGCCCATATTTATAGGGATTCGACAATTGTTAGATAAAATTTACAGGTCGTTTGACCTAGTTCAATCTACAACCAACATACTCAAGCGGTCGACCGCTTGTGCACCACCGATCGACCGCTACCGATCGACCGGTCCAAATAGGGGTCGACCGGTTGCCTATTTTTGTCAGGCGTTAATTTGTTTCCCTAGTTACGTTATTTTATATATTTTTAATTGATTCGATTAACGTTAATTATACTTAAATGTTAAGCAACCGTTAATGTTAACCGCTGTTAGTCAATTAAATTTATTTCCTTAATTGCATATATAATTATTTATGATCCGAAATATTCAAACGTTAATAACTTTTTTGGTTGAACTCCAATCGAAAAATTTAACATATGAAAATTGATTAAAAATCACCACGAACCCAACGGTGCAAGTTTAATAGTCAAATTATGATATTTGTAAAAAATTCTATTTTCGACATTACTAATTATTAATTAATTTCATTTCAATTAATTATCGATAAAATTACGGGGCATTATAATAGTTAAATGTAGCATTTGTATTTTTAACTTACACTAACATGTGTCGAATATGAATAGTGATAATTAAATATAACATTTCTTTTTTTATTGCACTAACATGTTTTGAACATGTCGAATGATAAACATTTATAGTTTTGAAGTAAACTAACAGGTTTTGAATATGAAGAATAATTGGGTAAACATAGCATTTGACATTTTGGATTCCACTAACACGTGTTAAGTACACCGAATAATAATTAAATGTAGCATTGTATTTTAAAAGAAAACTAGAATATGTTGAATATATTAAATGATAGTAAAAATTAGCATTGTATTTTTAAAATGTGGCAGCATGTTTTAGATATGCAAACTGATAGTTAATCATGTCGTTTGTATTCTTAAAGTGCACTAGCATATGTTGAATATGTAGAATGATAGTTTACTTTAGCAATGTATTTTAAAGTAAATTGGTATTTTTTGAAGATGCAGAATGATAATTAATGTTAGGGCCACATGTATTGGTTTTGATGGTAACAACCAGATAAATGTTGATACTAAAGGTTTTTCAAGTTTGTTACAATATTGTATAGGAAATATATGAATTTATCAAGACATGTTATAGGATAATCAAGTGAAGATGTTGTAATCACCTCAAGGCAAATCAATACAAGAACCCATGCACAAGACCAAGTAGAATAAGAGAAATCAAGACTAAGGAGACAAGAATAAGACTAAAATAATGAATAAGGTTCAAAGGAAAGGCTATGAAAAAAATGAGACTCAAGGAACAAAGGTTGAAAGAGTATAAGACAAAGACTGGAAGAGTACAGGACAACGGTTAGTCAATTTCAAGTATATCGAGTCATAGATTTAATTGTTAAAGATCCTATAGAAAATCGTTGAATTTTCTCATTTACAAGTATTTTTTTTATTCTCCATAATCTTTTTATAAAAGTTCAATATTGGTTTTATAAGTTAAAACAGCTAAAATAATTTTTATAAAAAGATTATCATTTTACACTAGGGTATGTCGACATATCCAAATAAGTATGTCGACATACTAGCCGTTAGGTAACTTTTGATTTTAAATGGACGAACACTTCCTTCCACCCTTTTGCAAAGAGTCACTTCTCTTCATCTTCTATTTAAAGTCTTTGAACAATGACATTTTCAGAAAAAAATTCTTTCTTATTTATCTTACTCTTTACATTCTTATATTTTGCAAATAATCATATTATTCACATACACTTATACTTTGTGAATACACTTTCGTTCTCTCTATTTCTTCATGGATTTGCAAACTGCTAAAAGTCGAAGAGTCCATGTATAATTCTATGTCGTTTACTCTATGTTCTTATTACATTCCTTAAAGAAATCAAAAAAATATTACTACTAAGGGTTTATAGGAACTTGTATTGAGGATTACTTGAAATTGTCATCGAAAGGTTCAATTTCTTATAGATGTTACTCTACTACTCGTTGATAGGTGCATTATGCCACCCATAGAAAGTCGAGATTATATAGGCGTGTCCCGCCATCCATGGAAAATTAGGATAGGTGTTCACGCTGCCTAGTTCAAAGTCAAGAAGTTCTAGGTGTATCCCGCCACCTGTTGAAAGTCGGGATATGTGTTGTTTCCCACTTAATTCAAATTCAATTTATAAAGGTGTACTTGTAACCCATGGAATTGGAAGTTTAGTATAATAAAAATTCTATATGGGGTACACAACTGGATGTAGTATTGGAAATATGGACAAATATAAAATTCTTGGCGTCTTTTCTTTACTTTTTTGCTTTTACTATCTGCATTTACTATATTATTGCACATGCATCTAATTTTGCTTCGATAAGTTTGACAATCACAATATAATTTGGTAATAATTTTAGAAACACTATGCACCCTCCAGTAGTATTATATTCACCTTAAAATTCATTCTACACAGTTGTATAGTAGCTCATCACCTGCCTTTGGTATTTGAGATTTTGGTTTCAAAATTTCATAATCTAATTTTCCAAATTTCAAATTTCTAGTAACACAAATACCTTATTTAACACATTTGTAGAAGGGAATTCTACTGGTAGACCACGAGTCTTTTACGGTAGTAATTATGCTTATCGATCATGTAGGATGAAAATTTACCTACAACCTAATGGTTTAGATATATAGAACGTCACACAAACTAAGTACAGTGAGCCCTAAACTAATTATGCATAATGGTCTAATGAGCAAAAGGCACAAGCACTCGACAATTCAAAAGCATTAAATATTTTATTCTGCACCCTAAATAAAAGTGAGTTTGATAGAGTGTCTATTTGTAGAATTTCATATGAAATTTGGAGGACATTACAAGTCACACAGAAGGTACTAGTAAGGTTAACCAAACCATGATATCTATGTTAACCAACTAGTTTCAACTATTTAAAACGAAACCCAATAAGTCTATTTTTGACATGTATTCTAAATTTCAAGATATATTGTATACTTTAATTTCACTAGACAATTTTTTTACTGAGGAAGACCAAGTCAGAAGATTCTAGATTCACTTTTAAGTGAATGTGTTCAAAAGATTTTGGAAGAGGTTAAAGATACAAGTACTATGAAAATAAAAGAATTAATATGTAATTTGATGCCATATGTGATAGTGTTAGAGATATGCTCTAGACAAAATATTGTAATTAATTGTAAATAATTAGCACTGTAATAAATTCTCGTTCGAAAGAAAAGGTGTTTTTCTTTCTATTATATACTTGTCATACTTTGTTATGTTAATTAATTATTTAATTTAAGTATATAAATAGAAAATCCTTAAATGATATGTTATGTGATAGTAATTACAATGTGGTATACCCATATAAATTCATTATATTAAAAATATTGTTTTAAATATTCCTAGTCAAGATGTTTCGAGATAAGATATCGATACATCCGTTGAAACTGGATAACACTCTCCAAATATTGGGCAGTGTATTACTCATGGCTGCTGGGGGAACCAGTGGGTTACATACTAATAATTATTGGATAACCATGGAATGAGTCACTTGATATTTTTTTATTTGTTAATATAACTAAGGTTAAATAGAGTATCTCGAAGTGATGATATTACACAGTTCTCTCAACTTCAGAATACTGTTTAACTTTAATGAGGACACTACACTACGATCATAGTTGAATCGTGTCACACATCAAACATCTATTGTTGGATCTAAGTTGAAGCATTGGAAGTGAAATATTATTCAATGAAAATTTGTAACCTTGGTTATATGAGGTTAGTATCATGGTAGGCAACTCTAGTCAAAGTCTCTGGCCGGAGCGGTTCGATTAATAATAATTCTTATTATTGAACTAAGGACTTTGTGTTTGGGTTATAAAGTTGAATGTGGTTGATGTTAAATTTTTTACCAAAACCAAATTTCATAAGCCCTAAGGCGGTATAGTTTTGACAAAGAGAATTGATATACATAATCATTACTACTAGGTACGACTTAAAATAGTGAAATTGATTTATCAAAAATGTGTAAGCAATAAGCTCAGCCAAACTGTTATACCACTAGCTGAGGTGACGTGTGAACGTTAATATCCGAATTGTTCACTATTAGTTGCTAACTGAATTTACACTTTTGAGTCGCATAATTGCAGTATTGGATACTTTGAAATACCACACCATTTAATTAAATTATAATTTTATAAATTAATTCAGTTAACTAATATTTATAAATATTAATTATTAAATTTAATTTGATTTATTTGAATGTCATTGTTATTTAATAAAGTGCATATATAAAATCAATATATGTATGCAACGATATATGTATCGATAAATATTTAAATTAGATTTAAGTTAATTGAATGCTAAATGAATTTGGAGAGTATTGTAGGTTTATCTGACCCAAGCTATAGCTGGCTATATGGAAGGAGAGAAGGGTGAGTTTTGAATGCAAAAATCTATATTTTAATTGGCTAATAGAAAGAGTAAACAAAGAGATCTATATCTCCACTTTTTTCCCAAATGTGGTGCCTATTTGAATTTCACTTCTTTACATGTTAGGAGTTTACATTTTACCTCATCTACTCATATATCTTGGCCGCAAGTTTCATAGGGTATAATCCTTCATTTCCAAAACAAATACATGTCAAATTAAATTTATTTTAAGGAGTGGTATTCTCTTCTAGTCAGCAACACTTTTTGGAGGAGTTTAGACCATATCTAAAGGAGCTTCATTCAATATTCAAGGTGTTTTTCATTAGCCGCATATTATTGGTAACTTCTTATTTTATATGTTATATATAATCGCATATGATGATCATCTCATTCATGCTGTTTATGGATATATGTTGATTATAATAACGAATTTACACACACGTACATACATACATACATATGTATATGTGTGTGTGTTATCTGATCTTATACACTTATAATTATAAAAAAAATCACATACTTCAACATGTTATATATATTTAATTATGATATATTTATATATATTAAATATATTTTTCAAAATTTTAAAATACTTTTTTACTTAATTTAAAACTTTTGAATATAATATTTATAACTATATGTATATGGAATATATAGGCTTTATATATTAAATCATTTAAAACTTATTAGTATACATATGCTTTTCAAAAATAAATTATATGTACATTTAATTATTTTAGAATTATAATTAATAATATATTTATGAATATTTTATATCTTTTAAATTAATATCATATGTATATTATTTCAAATATATTTAATGCCAAATTCGTACAGATTTGACAATATTAAAAAACTAAATCATTTTCGAATAAAAAACATTTTTGGCCTAAATTCTGCCATCCACCAATTTCGGAGGAAAACTTACAAATAGACCATTCTATTGTGGAGCGATACTCACCAAGGCATGGTAATCTATCTGAAAAAGAAAACAATGCACTTCAATTCTATTTTTGACAAATTTACTAAAATAAATTTCTCAAACGTATCTTCAAAGAAACACTATTTTCGATTATCCCGCAACCTAGGAAAAATAAGTGTCTACCTATTCCAAGAACTGGCTTATGCAATCTTCCAAAGATACTATATAGCATTAGTAAATGCACACAAGAGATTTCCATCCAAGCAGTCTCAAAATTTTATAGTTTTCTAAAACTATTGGCAAGGAAAAGTCTATTTACTTTCAAGAAAAGTTTTAAAGCTATCAAAAGCTTATTAAAAGAAAAATCTCGGATTAGAGAATCCCATTCTCAACTAAAAGACTATTGGTTCATGAATCATGACCTTCCAGTCTCGTATTTGAGATCTGTGTCTCTACTATGGGAAAGATTTAAAAACCCTTACAGAGGGTGGCACTAAGAAAAGATTGCCATACATTAACATTAAGTTCTTTTTCGGAAAGAAATCCCTTGATATACTAGAAGGGTTCATTCATAGAAATTCTATCTTTCAAAAAGGAAACGATATTCAAAAAGTTTTCAATTGGCCAAAAATGATTTTCATATACAAAGTTTTAGCCTACGGCCAATTCATAGCACCTCCTAGAGGGGGGGTCCTGTACCCACCAAAAGCCTATGGCCAATCTGTAGCACCTCCTAGAGAGAATGAGTCCTGAAACCACCAAAAGCCTATGGCCAATCCGTAGCACCTCCTTGAGGGAGAGGGGTCCTGTACCCACCAAAAGCCTATGGCCAATCTGTAGCACCTCCTGGAGGGAGGGAGTCCTGAACCCACCAAAAGCCTATGGCCAATCCGTAGCACCTCCTTGAGGGAGGGGGGGTCCTGTACCCACCAAAAGGCTACGGCCAATCCATAGCACCTCTTGGAGGGAGGTATTAAACCCCTAACGTCGACATCACCTCTATGGGGAGGGGTCTAGTAGGCACCCATCAGCAACCTTCTGGAGGAAGGACAACCTAACATACACTACATCCCTTAGAGCCAAGTGAAGCCCGAAAGAGGCATCAAACAGATGAAGAAAGACAAAGATGTCTACAACTCAAAGCAAAAGTCAAAACTTGAAAGAATAGAGGGTCAAAGAAAGAAATCTATCCATTGTTTAAGACGAAGACGAAACCTAAGAGAAAGGTAAAGACAAAGGCAGAAGGATAAAGATATCCAACGTGATAATCAAAAACAGACAAGAGGTCTAAAATCGTAATCAGAAAAGACCAAATATGTGAAAGAAAATTTTGGTGTATCCAAAACCGGAAAAATGACTATCATGTCAAGAAAAATTAAGAAACTTGCACTCAAAAAGGAGATACAAGACAATAAAATGGATAAAGAGATCTGTAACATGATATTGAAAACAAAGATCTATATAAGAGCTAAAGGACCAGAATAGATAGCAAATTTCTACTACAAAGATAAAGGGGACTTCGTCTGAAGAGTAGATTAACTAAACCACTCCTAATCCTTAGAAATAAGATGACCCTTTAAGATAGAAGAATCTATATATATATATATTAGTATGTTATTTGGACTATTGCACTGCTGAACAGCCGAGTAGTAGGATGGAACTTGCACTGCTGAACGGCCAGTCAACTGAACGGAACTACCTGCTGAACGTTTGAACGACTGAAAAGCTAAACAACTGAATGAAACTATCCGCTGAACAGTTGACTGGTCCTACGGAACTACTACTCTGAATGGATGACTAGTACTACAAAACTACTATTCCAAATGACCGCATGGCATTACAGAACTACTTGGCTCCAATATAGCAATAATACTACTAACTTATAGGCACTTTAGGAATCACACATCTATTGATAAGGTACTAGGAATCCTCATCACTAGTCAATGTAGAAGTTCTAAATAAATCTCTGGCATTGTATTGACTTTAAAATTGAGGCTAGATAGGCCTAGGAATCTATTGCTTGAATCAATTAAGTTTACCATTACTAGATAGGGTTCTAATTTTGTATATATATTGGATAAGATTCTGAGTAGTTTATTAGTCAGATGAGACCTTGATGAGGTTCTGGTTAGATTTCTGATTTCACGAACTCTCCATTTCCTTGCTTCTTCTCATGCAGATTTCATACTAAGTTTTGTGAATTTCTTATTGATTTTTATGCTAATTTATGGATTTCATACTCTAAGTTTACTCATTGGATTCTCGTAGAGATTTCTTATTGAATTTCTGGTTTTATGGACTTGACATTTCCTCACTGATTTCTATGGTAATTTATG
Organism: Allium fistulosum; assembly: GCA_030737815.1. NCBI lineage: Eukaryota > Viridiplantae > Streptophyta > Magnoliopsida > Asparagales > Amaryllidaceae > Allium > Allium fistulosum. Next base: position 201,789,875 of record CM060904.1, on the reverse strand, counting down.
AATTTTGTGTTCTGAGTTTTCCCAATGGGTTTCAGTATAGGTTTCATATCGAGTTTTTGGTTTCGTGAATTTGATATTTCCTATTTGATTTTCATGCAGATTTATGAATTTCAAATTCTGAGTTGCCTCATTGGACTTTTGTGAAGATTTCTTATTGGATTTCTAGTTTTATGGATTCTAAATCTTCTTATTGATTTTTATGGTGATTGGTGAATTTTGCATTTTTGGCTTCTTGATTCAATTCTTGCAATGATCCCTTATTGAATTTCTGGATTTGTAAATCCTGGATTTGCATATTGATTTTTATGATGATTTATGGATTTCGTATTCTTAATTTCCGTATTGAATTTCCATAATGATGTCTTGATTAGATTTATGGTTTCACAAATTCTAAATTTCCTCCTTGAATTTTAAGACGATTTGCGGATTGTATATATTTGATTCTCCCATTGGATTTTCATAATGATCTTACGCATTTGTGAATTCTGAAGTTTCTTATTGAATTTTTACGATGATTTATGGGTTTCGTATTTCTGATTTCCTTGTTTGATTTTAGATGATATCTTATCGGATTTCTAATTTTGTGAATTTTAGATATCGTCATGGAATTTTCATAATAATTCATGAACTTTTTATTGGATTTTTGAATTAGAATTCTATGCAAAACTTTCTCAATACCAGTTAGACTTTCATCAAAGTGCATGGATGAAAAATAAAGTCATAGCAAGGAAACTAGATAAGACCGCCAAAAGCAAGAAATTAATCCTCGATGGTTGAGGAAAATATAACCTGAGAGCAAAGAATTAGGTGTACATAATGGCTTTTTAGGGAAGGTCAATTTACTTAAATTACCGACAATATACCAGGTGATAACATTTCATATATTAAAAGAATTTGGTTATATAATTACTTGAATTCTCAGCCCAACAACGTAACTAGATAGTGTTTGGAATTTTAAGTTACCCATCATGGCCTTATAATAAGGTTATGATCCTTGTAGAAGTCATTGTCCATTTTGCAGAAAATAAAGAAGGAAATTCTTTGGAGTTTTTTTCCTAAAGAACAAAAGGCTTATTTCATACGGGGGGGGGGGGCTAAATGTTATCCATGAAATATTCACAAGAATAAAAGTATGAAAGAAGGAGCAAGATAATTGATGAAGATATGAAAGCATTAAGATGGTCTATCTCAACATTAAATAAAGCTTACGATAAGAAGATGGTGGCGCCAGCAGCACCTTTCGAAGAGGTCAAAAGGATGCGTCAGCAATATTCTGTATAAGTACAGAGCTTTCGACGTGGTCGAAAGCCACTTTCCGAGGGCAATCAACAACATACCTTCAACATGTGCACCAAGCCATTCGAAATGATTGATTTCATCTTTGTTTACCTCCTCCAAAAAAACAATCAGCCAAGTCAACCCCCTTCGAAAGCATTTGACAGCCTTTCGAATTGGTTAAGGCCGTTATCGTCTATAAAGAAAAGACTAGGAATACCCCAACACTGATGGATGAGGTTACACACTAGCAAGGGGAGACTCTTATAGCAAAAGGTGTTTCGACTCATTCGAAACCCTAGGGGAACATGTTTCGACAGCAACTAGGCCAACTTACACGACAAATCAATATCCAAGTGAAGAGGGCATCAATAGACCTTTCGATGAGGTCAAAAACTATCAGGCAATACCTTTCGACGAAGTCGAAAGGAAACAAAGAAAGACAGAAAGAAGTTCATCTTCAGTAGCAGCAGAAAGGCGGTCATATGACCCTTTTGACTAGGTCGAAGGCTATTAGTCAACAGATGCACATGAAGGCAAGAATATTGACCTTTTGACTACACTACAAGAAAACTGATTTTTTGTAGCGTCCAAAAACCGCCACTACGTATTTTTAGTGGCGTTCCGATAATCGTTACGAGAAAACATGCCACTAAAAATCCTCGAGTATTAGTTGCACTTTTTTAAACGCCACCAAATTTGTTTTTTTGATAGCGTTTTTATAACGCCATAGAATTCCTTTTTTGTAGCGCCTATTTACCGCCACCGAAAAGGTTTTCTCCTCCATGATACTTTTTATGGCGTTATCTAAATTTTTTGTAGCGCCTGTTTAACGCCACCGAAAGGGTTTTCTCCTCCACGTTACCTTTTCATGGCGTTATATACATTTTTTGTAGCGCTTAATAAATGCCAGCATAAGTGTACTTGAGTTTTTAATCACTCTTTTGTAGCGACATTTTAACGCTACCAAAATAAATAATATCCAGTAGCGTTTGTTTCCCTCCACCTGCTACTCCAGATTTACCCCTGATCTAGCATCCAATTATATAATAACAGAATACGCAAGCACATACACTTTTGAACACAATATATTAAACAACTACAAAATACGTATACGCATTGAAGATCCACAAGATACATAGACATTCATACATCCACATACATAGGTGTCGACAAAAAGCTACCCGTACACATACACAACCAAACTACCATAAGTGTTATAACCAAACTACCATAAGTGTCATAACCGTACATATACATATGAAATAAACGTCTGAAATAACCAAAGTACCGAGCAAAACCTGAACCACCATAAAAACCTGAACTACCTGTCATTGCTGATGTCTTCAAAACCTGAACTACCTGTCAACAAAGAACAGAACAAAAGAGTGAGAAAACAAAACCTGAACTTAAAACTGCTTAAATAAGCAATGTACTGAAACAAAACATATGGACGACAATCGACCACTTCTCTGCACTGCCACAACACTCAACTACCTTGCCACCTCTTCCTACACTATCACTGTACTGCCTTAGCCTGAACTTCATCACCAAACAAAGCACCTGCACCGCCCCGCCTTCTAATACACTCCTTCCTGAAACAAAATCCACCTGAAAACATCCAACCACACAAACACACTCACCCAAACTCTCATCAATCCCATGTTGCATCTCCTACAAATTGCATCACTAACATTCCACCACAATCCATACATAAATCCTCACCATCAATTATTTTCCCTCCCCTGAACCTGAACCACCAATCACAATCATTCAATCACAATTCGAATATAACACCCCTACTTATGTACTTTTATCAGTTTACCAAAAATCTATCTGCACTTTAGCTGCTAGCATTCCTAATGTATATATAAAAAAAATTATATACCTTTCATTTTGACTTAATAATGATTTTTTCCATTGGCCAAGCTATGGGAACGCCAAAGCAATCATCCATGCACGTCAGACCCGATGTTGGTCTCCCTATCTCTGCATCTGGAACTATCACCAGTTCAATCCAAACTTTTACAGCATTACATCCCAATGGACGACAATGGACCATCGTTATCGGATCAGTTGATGCAATACTTCCTTCAGCCACTACGTCTGCTCCACCCAAATCGATCAACTGGCATTTGGCATCCTTTTGCATGGTTGCAATCGGCTGAAAGAAAAGAGATTATTATGCACAATGTATACATTCACATTAAATAAACTTTCATACACAATTAACTTCTTCAAATTTAGAAATTAATACTTACATTTTGCGATTTATTCATGACCATATGTGCGGATTTCATGGGAGAATTCACAACATTTTCAGTATCATCACGACTCTCATCTGGTTTTTCTTGATCAGCTTTTACTTTTGATCTTAGCCATGCTACTTTCCTACCAACTGCATCTCCAATGCACGACATATCAGATGTGGGTCGCCACAAATAAGCATCTTTATTTACTACTTTGTCCACCCAAATCACAACAGCAGACGGACCTAGTGGAATACCATTAACAGTATATTTTGGATCAATGGGGTGGATTCTTCCTTCGGCAACTACACCTTCACCCTCAGTCCAACCGTAAATCTTGCAAGTGTCTTCGATGATGCTGGTACTCTAAAAATGAGAAGTGAAATTCAAGACTTTAGTATGCTATACAAAAACAACGAATATGTGTTAAATTTTTATTCAGATGGGGGGTGTGCTCGCTGCATTTTAGACATCAATAAGCTCGCAGCATATTACACTAATATACTTAACGTGAAAAAATTACCGTACTGGCTGCACTACAGTTCAACCATGTTCGCAGCGGGACCTTGATGCAAACTGATGGCCAAGCAACTACCTTATTCTTAGCGTCTGCTAAGACTGCCATTTCAGGTGTAGGCCTCCATAAATAAGTATCTGCTTTATCCACTGAATCTATAACAACGCTCCCAGCATTTGGTTTTGGGAAGCACGTTATCCTTCGGCAGAAATAGATGTTGCACAGCTAAAAGCTTATCAAAACCACTATCGGACAAGCCAGTCTCGCATTTAAGATTATACAAGACGGTGATGGCAGATAATTTTGTGTGATCTGTGCAACCAGGATATAATGGAGTTTCTGCATCTTCCAAGTTCTTGACTAACTCATCCTCTTTTCTTCGAGAATCAACATCGTCTTTATCATCATCAAAAAAATATTGATTCAAAAAATCTTCATCTTCATAATGAATCATCTTGAATAGTTCATATACGTCAAACGTATTTGTTTTATTCTCTACATTTATCTCTTCACCATGGTTAAACCATACACTGTCAATGTATTTAGGATCCATTCCTTTTATAATTAAATGTTCAACGATGATTTGGTCATCATGACGACTAAGATTCCGACAATCCTTGCAAGGGCATAAAATTTTTTCTACACTTCTTACATTCCCCTTTGCAGCATGCACGAAATTCATTGCTCCTTGTCGGTATTCTATACTAGTTCTATGAAAAAAGTAAAAAAAAGTGAGCTTTAGTATTAGATTATACGTTCTAATTCTCAAAATACATATTAAGTTAATCATGGTTTTATCACCTGTTTAAAAAAACCCAGCCTTTTTCCATTATCGACATTTGAAGGCAAATAAGTTTCCAATCTTTGACGTATAAATTGGTTATCTGTTGTAATCAAAAAAATAACTAGACGTTGAAGTACAAATACTTGTAGCACTACTGCATATAACCATGGTGGTTTAGTAGACAAAGGCAAAGAATACTTTTCCAAAAATATAAATTTTACACTTATATTTTGCATTTAACCTCAGATTTACATGTATTTATAATTAATCCATGCATGAATTCAAAGCCTAAGTCTAGCAAATTATATAATTACTGCATATAAATTCAAAGCCTCAGAATGTACAAACCAACAGTTTCCTCTTACCAAACCAACAGTCAACTTCACCGCCTCCTCTTCACTACCTCACATCCACACAACTGACATATTTCCAGTGCCTGCCACTCCACAAAAGACTATTTATGCTCCAACATTTACCACTCTCAACCATCGAGCCAGTCAATACCCAATCGCAAACAAACCCGCGACCTCCATCAATGCTACTTGAACCCACCAAATTCCCGAAACACGCAACCTCAACCTCCTCTCAGCAAGCAACCATTGATTCATTGAACCACTTCAACAAAACATTCATATACTCAAAGGAATCAAAGCAGATATCCCAACAGATCATTGCAATTAGGGTTAAATCAACCATTTCAGTAATAGTTTAGAAAAAAATACGAAAATAAGATGCATTCAAATTCATATAAAATCCAAATAGAATCACAAAGTCGATTTAAAAGATTCATACCTAAATATACCTAATCGATTTAAAAGATTCATACCTAAATATACCTAGATTTGCTGGCTGCCGCGACTCGATGTTGAGTAAGGGGGAAACGACGGAGTTGACGATGATACTTGAGTGCGATGAAAATTTAACACGATTAAAAAGGGAAATTTTTTTTCTGAAGAAGAAAGTAAATTAGGGACGAGAATTTTGTTAAGTACGAGAGTAAAATGATAGGTTACGTTTATTTAGTTCGCGCGGACTCTTTTTTTTAGAAGCGGGAAACGTGAATTATTTTTTGCCACGTTTATATTATTTGGTAGTCTATTTTTTGTTGCATTTACAATAAAACGCCACCGATTTTTGCAACTATAAATGGTTTTTCTTGTAGTGCTGTGTCAGAAGCAATTAGTCGAAAGGTGCTGACTTGCACCTATAAATAAGAACCCGTGGGTCATGTTTCAGGGGATTCGATTTCTTTCACTTCTTACTTGAATTTTCTGAAGTTCGAAAATCCTAATTCCCAAGTCAAATTGGGGGTTTGGTCAATTTGACTATCTTTGTTCAATAAAAAGAAATATTGTGATAATCTTGATTATATAGCAATTCTGAGATTCTTATTTCATATAGTTATATCAATCGGATGTCGATCTAGTCAAAAGGAAGCCTTTTGACTGAGTCGAAATCCCTAGTTCACACATATCCTAAGAGTTTTTGCTTGAATCAGTAACACAGAAGAAGTCTACCCTTTTGACGTGGTCGAAACCCACTTAATTCAACTTATCACAAAAACCAGTAAGTCCTAACCTTAATTCACCCGAATCACCTTCGAAAGGTGGTTCCGACAAAGTCATAGTACAACCAGTCCGAAAGAAATTACTGAAAAGAAGATTAACCTTTCGACTGCATCGAAAGGCACAAAAAGGAAGTTTTATACCGTCTTTCCCTGTTTGAAGAGCGCAAGCTTCCTTCATCTATTCGGTAGGAGGGAACCAAGCTCCATTTTGAGGTGTTGACAAGTTGTCTTGTCAACAATTTCATTACTTATTATTTCCTTCAAAATATCCATTTTAAGTATCTAAGTACTTTCACAAATCCATTCAAAAAGTTTTAAGACGAATGTTACTTGAACATTGTCACTACAAACCCAAAACCATTTCAGTTTTGCTTATCTTTAAATCATTCTTTTAAAGATCTATTTACATTCGGAAGTGTAATCGAAAAGAATTAAAGACGAATATGATTAACACATGGTCACAACAATCCCAAATCATTTTCCTACATGTTACTATCTTTACAAACCATTGTTCTAAAAATTTAAGCTCATATTTAGATGAGTTTATTATGGACTAGTTAACTATCAAGTTCTAAAGAAAAATTGCTCATACAAATCATGATACAAATGCTTAACTCATTTTCGGCATTTCAACTTAACTATTCCTCGCCCAAGAGTGAAGCTAGGTAAGTTTGGACACTGGTTGCTCCAAGCCTTGCCTAGACACTTCAGTCTTGAATCTCACAAATAGATAAGATTACCTTGTCACTTATTAGTGTTAAGTATAGTTAATTACTTTTATAATAAGTAATTAAACAATTTAACCATTTGGCCATTAATTAATTACTAACCCCTTTCTAAACCTTTTGTTTTATATATTAAAACAGGATATTTATTTAAGATATTTCCAAGATATTTATATAAGATATTCCAAAGATATTTATATAAGATATTTCCAAGATATTTATATAAGATAATTTCCCAAGATATTTATATAATATATTTTTACTTTATAATACTTATAATATATTTTATAACACTCCTTTAAAATATCACTTGAAAATAAAAAGTTTGAAAAATCATTAGAAACTAGAAAATGATATGTTTTTAACAAAATATCTCTTCTTTAAAAATTCACAACTAATTATCAAAAATGAAAATAAGTCTCAAACTACTTTTAAAATACTCTAAATTTAGTTAGGCAATACTTTTAAAAAGAATTAAATGAAGCGCTTAAACTTAATGTCCATTTTGAAACATTTGAAGCCCAAAAATCAAGGTTAAACAGGGCAGTTTTGCACTATTGATGTTTTGGCTGTTTTCGAGATGTTACTTAACATTTTACTACTCAAGCTTTTAATAGCAACAAACATACATATATTAAAATATAAATATGATGATAAATCCTTATGGATCTCTCTAGAAAGTTTCATAGCAATTTCCAAAAACATGGCAATTCCAAACTACTTCTGTAGCGACTATCGCTATATGTGCACTTCTAAATCCAAGTCAAATCTAAACCAAATTCAATCTATAATCTATGTGCTTTGTTCAATGTCTAGTCCTATTCCATATAAGTCCATTAAGTTCATTCCAAGTTTGTTCAAGTCAATGTACAGGGATCACATATGTCACTTACTTTTAAAGTAAAAGGTTACAACCATTGTTTTTAACATAAGTTATTAACAATTCATACAATATAAACACAATCAAACACAACATATATGTGTTATATTTTCCATTCAAAGTGAGGTGTTAACTCACCTTTAATCCAAGCTAAACCAAGATCCAAGAACCAAAGCCAAGCCTCCACCTTGCAACCACCTCCTTCCTTCCTCCTTCCTCCTCTTTCTCTTGCATTTTCTCCTCCTCCTTCTCATGGATTGCTCATGACCTCTCCCACCATGGGAAGCACGACTTCACTTCTCCATGTTTTGACTTGGGGTTTCTAATACTATACTAAGCCTGGTGGAAAAGTTTAAAGTGATTTGGAGTTGATTTGCAACTATTTCTTTTTAGAACATATGAGAGGAAGAAGAAGAGAATCCATTGACTTTTACTACTGAAGTATTGTATTTTTTATGGATATTCTATAAGGGTGTAACCCTCCTTATATGGGCTTAGTAATGTGAATAGGAAAAGGACAAAAAACCCTCAAAACCTTAATGGCATTAATTGCTTCTTATCACAACAATTTTATGTCACTTCTCCTTTATTCATTTTACCATTTTACCTTTACTATGACAATATCCCTCATCCTATCAGAAATTTCTAGAACATTCTATGCTTTTTGAAAAGGAGAGTGTGTTAATTAGTTGCTAATGTGTTCATTTTATCATTAGTTATGTGTAAACGAGTTCTAACAACTTATATTGGTTGAAAAGCTGTTTATCGATAAACCGATTTTCTGTCACATTATCGATTTCTCTTCGAAGAATATATTTTTGTAAACATTTTTCCAAAACAAGTTTCCCATCATTATTTATGATTTAAAGGGGGTTAAAGAGCTTATTAAATCATTTTAATAATAATTAGTCAAATATTTAAATAATTCAGATATTTAAATATGAAGTGTCCGAAAGTAATGGTCGTTACATTCTCCCCCACTTAGAATATTTCATCCTCGAAATTCCAACACGAGCAACCAAAGAAAAAACCATACATTTATACTTAACATTATTCAATCACTAGAAAACAAAATTAACAGTCCACTCAAGTTGAAAACCTTCTCATCGCATAAGAATGACAAACGATCTACTAAGTGTAACTTACGCCTAACAGCCTCAGGTTATCACCTAGTCAATGATTTACGATACCTCATAACAAATCAAAGAGTTATCACCTACACTCTCCAGAAGCAAATCAAAACATAGTATGCAAATACTAAAGCCCGTACGATGAACATATATCGTACATACACATTATCAATTTCGATCACTTGTTCAATCACATAGATCTCACTTCCTAAAAAGAATAGATCACTTTACCTCTCTAGTACAGACACTGATCAGGTTCCTTGATTAGAAACCTTCGTTCTCCTTACATATCCATTTACTATGATAGAAAACTTTGGTTCATATCAAGAATCTGTATCAAGTGTTTGCCATTAAGAATCAAGTGAATAATCCTTGTTTAGATCGGTGTAAACCACCTTGAAATCATGTACTTGAAAACTAGATCAAGAATAGTCATGCGAATAAAACGACCTACATACAACTTATGTATTATCCTACTGGTTGCTTAACTACACCAATTCCTTTTTAATCACATTAATTTACCAAATAGCATATCTCTTTAATACTAAATCATTTATGATTCATTTTATGAATCATAACTTCAAGTTTATAAACATTTACAACTTACGTACATACTCATATAATACTCCATTGCATCCTAAGAGCATATACAACCATTAAATTTGTTTTACTTAACAAGTATGTTCAAAAAATTTAAACTTGTTTTAACTTGCTATCTTCTCAATTCAAGTGTTATTTATAAACTTCACTTTTATACCTTAAAAATACTTAATTACAAGTTCTATGACCTTCCGAAAGTTCTCGACTATCCAAAATCTTCGAAAAAATCCATTTTATTTTAACAAATGAAAACTAACAAACAACTCATTATATCATGACTCCATACTTTATTACTGCATAAGCTACATGTGTCCATGAAATAACTCAATAAGAAAACCTAAGAACTAAACACTGGTTTTCATTTCAAATCATTTTGAAATAATATATACGTATAAATTTTTGTATCAAATCATATTTTGGGTTTAAATAAAAATCCGTTTTACCAAAACTACTTTAAGCATTCAACACTTAGAAACCTAAAAATGAATGCTGACAATGTTGAAGTCGTCACCGGAATTATTTCAAGTGACAAGAGTGAGTTCAGTATATCCAATTGATGCCTTTCAGACTTAATCAAAATCATTTTGAAATGGTATTAGATACTTCGTATGTTGCTACTAAGTATCCCGACCTTAATCTCCTAAACCAACTTCCAAATATTTACTATTGAATAATACTAATATTATTTTCACCAAAATCTTGAAAAATATTTTCAAAGACACTGGGATTTAAGTTCTCAAATTCTCTATTTAAATACTTTTTGTTTATAAAGCATATTTTATAAACCATACTTATATAAAATCACTTTCTTATATAATGTTGCTTCCTTATCTAAATCATTTCACAAATTTATATTTTTGTTTAGATTATAATAAACAACTCTTGTTAAAATTCAATTTTTAACCCAACATTATCATTGAACACCTTATAGTCAAACCGTGAAACTTAATTCACAAGGTGTTTGTATTTAATGTTCCCATGAATTACTACCTATCCGACCCTTGTTCTAAGAAGGTAGATTTCTTATAAGTCAACAACTCTAAATGCTCATAAACTGGCCGAGTACAACTAATCAAACAATAAATGATAATAATTGAATATTTTCATTTCTTAACAAACAAACACATCATAAATAACTATATCAATTTATGAAAACTATATATTTTATATAAAATATAATCCTAGGTCATTTACCAATTCCCAAAATAATATTGTATCAGTTTTCCTTATTCAAGTGTTTAGAAACACCTATCGATAACGTTGATCAGATGCATCGACAAGAATTCATAAATTACTCAACGGACCAATTAACACAATATAAAACATTTTAATAGTACTAACAAATACGCCCCTCATATGTATAATACTTTCAACTCTTGTTACGGCATTCCATTACCTTATTTTTTAACGAGTAATACCTACCAAAGCCAAGGTTCTCGTTTAACCTTTAGCTCTAATACCAGCTGTAACGACCCGCTTTTGTGACACCCAAATGTTGAAACTATTACATCCACAGTATTCACGTGCGAAGCATCTAAGTGCTGGGAAGACGAATTGTTAGGGTTAAATAAAAGAAAAAGAAGCAGAACAAGGAAGAAGAAATACATTATCAGAATCTTACAACGAAACGATCATATATAGTACCAAAGGTTAGTATAAACTGTCATCCTAAGATACAAAGTTTTTTTAGAGTTATATTAATCAGTTCTGATAGTTATAACAACCTGTTCTAACAGATGCTGATGATACACACAAAGTAATGCAGTGGAAATAAATACTATGGTAGGAAATTATCCAACTCATCTTCAGAAGCTCCAAAGCATCCACTACTAAATCTGGAAACATACACGAGGCAGACTCAAGCACTAAAAGAAAATAACACATGGATCAGTCTGGTAAACCAGCATGAGCAACACAGATCAAATAGATTTTAATGTTATAAAAACCTTTCAAAATAAAGGTATATCGTATGACCGTGCTACACATAAACATAGACGGCTTTTTACCTTATGATAACCAAACCGTTTATAGAGAATCCAGTGGTATTATAATAATGTCTAAGGTTCAAAATAAATATTAATCATAGCCGAAATGGTTACATTAATTACATTCCAGCATAATAGGAGTACAACCAAAATCAATAAGGTACATTCGCATAGTGAATTTTCCACGCAGATTCTTCGGGGAAGTCGAATCCAAACTCCATGGACAAGGATCAGGAACTACCTTCCGAGCATCGTATACCTTAAGATAAAATGTACCATAAGATAAACACAAGAGGCCCGGCATCTGAACATAAACATGAACAACATGGACCAAATATCATCAACTTCCGCCAACCAAAAATCGATAAGTATCTCTAGAAATGGAGTTGACAACATCCTGATATGGGTCGCTAAATCCTACGTCATGCATCCTACTCAGCCTTTAGCCATTACCGATGTCGAGGTTACATTCGGCATCTTTCACACAAGTCTTCATCACTCGATTGGCACACGAATCCCCAATTGGATTCCGTCTTAAACAGATTAATAAATTCCTAAATGAATTACCATATCTCGAACAGATCATGAATCACTACATGGATTCGAGCGTCTTGAACAGATCTCGAACCTTCACATAGGATCCCCCACATAGGTCTTCTGAAAAATGTTAATGTCGTCATCTCCTTTGGTGTACTCCTCAAGATAGACAGTCCGACACGATAGCATCAATCGAAATGTTAACGCTGACCATTTTGACTTAACCTTAGGATAGACAGTTCAACTCTATAACATCCACTTCACAACCGCTTATAGAACATAGATCATGTACTAGTTTTGAAGTGGTATTCGATAAGTGGAACCCTTATCGATCCCTGTCTTTTCAAAACCAATCGATGAATTTTCTAGTTAACTCAATCCCGGTTCTCTCATAAGTAAGCGATGCTAGAGACTTTTCATACCAATACTCCTCCTCGAGGGTTCTTATTAGTATGAAATCACAAAGCCTTTCAATAACTTCTTAAGTTATATTTGGTCAATTTCGATAGTCAACTAATTGACTATCTAGTACAAGATAGATGTTTCTAAATGGAAACCAAGTTTCGTTTACTTCCCATAAACGAACAAACAAACAAAACACTATTATCATCCAAAACACGGTCAAGCCACACAAAGTATGATTAAGTTACTTAAGCAACTCCTAATCCCTTCCATTTAATTAATCCTTTTATTAATTAAAACTCCTTTATTAGTAAACTTCATTTATCTAATAAACTTCTACTTTTTCTATCTTTTTCCAAAAGATTCCATTACTTATTATTTCCTTCAAAATATCCATTTTGAGGATCTAAGTACTTTCACAAATCCATTAAAAAGGTTTTAAGATGAATGTTACTTAAACATTGTCACTACAAACCTAAAACCATTATGCTTTTGCTTTTCTTTAAATCATTCTTTTAAAGATCTATTTCCATCCCTATGTGTAATCGAAAATGATTAATGATGAATGTGATTAATACATCATCACAACAAACCCAAACCATTTTCCTACTTGTTACCATCTTTACAAACCTTTGTTTTAAAGATCTAAGTTCAAATTCAGTCCAATTCAGTATGGACTAGTTAACTATCAAGTTCTAAAGACGATTTCTTATACAAATCATGATTCATACACTTAACTCGTTTCCAACATTCAACTTAACTATTCCTCTCCCAAGAGTGAAGCTAAGTAAGTTTGGGCACTGGATGCTCCAAGCCTTGCCTAGACACTTCGGTCTTAAATCTCATAAATAGATAAGATTACTTCGTCGGCTTATTATTGTTAAGAATAGTTAATTACATATTAATTAAACAATTTAACCATTTGGCCATTAAGCAATTACTAACCCCTTTCTAAACCATTTGTTTTATAATCTAAAATATGATATTTATATAAGATATTTTCCTAAGATATTTATATAAGATATTTTTAATTCATAATACTTAGAATATATTTTAAAACACTCCTGTTAACCCAAAAATGGATCAACGCCCTGGATTGAGCGTGAAAGCACCAGCTATGTTCTTACAGAGCAATAATATTGGGAATAAATGCAAAAGGAGCAGAAATAGAAAGAAGACAAGAAAACTTTTATATAGTGGTTCATCTGTTAATGAAGCCTACGTCCACTTTATAATTTTTATTATTAACTGGTTGTTGTTACAAAGTTAACAGGATTACAAACTTCTTGAATCTCTGTAACGACCCGGTATTTTCAACCATTCACATCCATTATGAGTGTATAGGTAGACACTCATGCCGGAGTTGAATTGCTCAAAATACCGCGTTGTAAATAAAATTTGGCAAATCTCAGAATATACAATAAATAAATATAAGCACAGATCACAAACACAGAGTAAAATAATGCAGCGGAAGTAAAAGAAATAGTAGTTCATGAAGCTACTATATAAATATAACAAAGTTACATAAGATACAACAGAAGGAATAGAGTACAACAGAAGTCTAAATACAATAACCAAGTACAAGCTGAGTAGAACAACAGAACTGAAATAGATAGGACATGACAAGTAGATGATCTCCAGCGATTCAAATCTCCAAGAGAGTGGAAATCCAAATCTGTGAATAACTCAAGCTGACCCGAGCGTAAAATAAAACATAAACACTCGAGTCAGGATATACATACTTATACAATGTAAACCAACTCAAGTGAACTGTAGTAAAGGTACAAGTAACTTAGAAGATGCTTGGGACCGCCCATCCTCTAAGGATCCGTTAAACTATCTACTATGTAGTAATATTCGCTATTATAATAGTGTCTAAATAAGTAAAGTATAATCATATCGGAAAATAGCGTTAAGGGGATGGAGAACCTTAACGCGGTCGGATCTTAAAATCATAATCGTAGTAAAGCTTGATATGGTAGGTGACACGGCACAACTAGGCAATGCCAGGGTAGATATACCAATTACGCACACGAACTGATGGAGCGCATAGCAGCCACTATCGTCCACCTCGAACAACATTCCCAAATCGGAGCATGGCCATCTAGTCAAATCACAAATAAGAGTATAATATCGAAGAAATGTGTCCGAGAAGAGGTGCTACATCACTGGTCCGAGATCGCTCCTGCTTTAGCCACCTTATGCCAACTCACGGGAGTTGGGTCCACGTAACATACCTTAAGAACGTCGCCACCATCCTACTTCATTATGGAATCTCCACCGCGTACACAGTTGCCAAAGTGGTTTTCGGTAAGACAGAGAGTATGTCCATATCCGATCCCGGTCTCTTTAACAACCCAACGTTATTATAACCCGTGGTTATAAGTTTTAAAAACAGTTTATACTTCAAAATATAATATCATTTCAAATCCAAATCTTTATCAAAATAAAGATTAAATCAATTCTAAACCATTTCCATATTTTTAAAATATCATATCATTTCAAAACTTCATTTCAAATCATTTTAATATTCCAAATATCATTTGAGTTCAAATCTAAATATTCAACTTTAAATACCTTTTAAATTTAAAGGTATACTCATTTATTATCATTTCAAGTCATCTTTTAAATAGTTTATATTCCAATCTAATAATTCATTTAAACCTTTTAAAAGTGTAATTATTATATTTTCAAATCAAGTATTCAATTTCCAAAGTTTCAAACCATTCTGAGTTCGTTTACTAAGTCAAAAACCCTAATTATTAAAATTTCAGCATTTCACAGCATTTAAAAAAAACTACTATAGGTTATATTTGAAAACATTTTATTCAGCAAAACAACATTTATAAACTGCTATAACAGTTCAGTTTAAACAAAATCATATTTCAGCCTACTGCAGTCCTTAACAAGTGCTACAGTAGCCCTTTTATTAGTTCAGGTTCAATTTTAGTTTCTGCTACACAGCACTTACCAAGTACTACCATAGCCTTAGTTCATTTTAGTCTTTTGGTTCACTTATATAATCCACAACACTTAACAAGTGCTACAGATTCTACCTAGTTCAGAACTTATAAAATCATACATTAAAAATGTTCATTTCGATCCTTTAACTAATTTATTTTAAAGAGAAATTTTACAAGTTAAAACCAAAACTTACAAATTTGCTTATTACATTCATTTCAACATTTAAAATTAAACTCCATTTTTCCACCAATTTAAAACTAAATTTCCATTTCAATTTAATTAACTTAAGTTTCCATCTTTTCTTTTAGTCAAAATTTCAAATTTAAGTTTCGTTTTAAAATCAATATTCCTCCATTTATTTATATTTATCACATAGAAAAATCATTTCCATTCTAAATAAATCACTTAAAAATTCAATTTAAATCAATTTAATATTATTACCATATTTAAATTATTTAAAGGTATCCAGAAAAATACAGAAAAATAACCACGGGTCTGTATAACATTTTCTAGCCTGAGTCAAGTGATACGGATACTATATCATTTCAATCCGTAGTTTACAAAAAAAATCCGGGTTTTATCATTTCAAACCCGCAATCCCAAGTAAATAAAATTTTAATTGAAAATCGTTCAAGCCTATCATTTCAGCCCATAACGACCTTCCCTTATTCTAAAGTCCGTTCGGGTATGTATCATTTCAACCCATAGTGATTCTATTCTACAGGGAACTTGTAGTGTGATTTAACAGAATAGAATACAGTAAAATAAGAACATAATATAACATATGATACGATATGCAGTTTTAACAATTAACATCAACTATAAATAAATCACAGGTAATTATAACATCATTTATTTATTTATTTATCTCTACACATTCAGTTGCGGTCGTTTCACAATCATATAAGTATGAATATTCGTGTGAGATTTACTCACCTCTACGGAGCTGGAGATTCGGAAGAAGAAATACGATGTCTATCGAACGTACGCGGAAAGCACGATCAGTTGTTAGCGGATGCGCCAACTAGATTCAAATTTAAAGCAAAATAAAAATCAAAATCTAAGATTGCACGAATAACCAATTTCAAATGAAGCAACAACGAAAAAGAAATACGTTGAAAATCGACAGCAATAGCCCGACCACTTTTAAAATTATAGATTATAACTTCGAAACAAATGCTCGACCAAACAAAGTGTTCATTTCATTTTTATTTTTTTAACAGAGGTTTGGAAAAAAATATATAACTTCAAAATTTACAAAGGAACAAAACAAAAAACATTTTTTTCAACAAGGCAGAGGCCATATAACAAAACATTGTTCACCTCTCAAAACAAAGCTCGGTCTGACAACTTAAAAATAAAGTGACAAAAGCATAGGTTTGTTCAGTGGAAACAAACTAAACTAGGATACCAGACACGTGCCAAAACAACTTTTCATTTCTCTTTTCTTTCAAACAGAGACTTGGGAAATTATAAACTATGACTCCAACAAAAGGCTCGGAAATCATGGGTTGAAGGCGTGACGAATGGTAGGTCTGGCGAAGGGTTTGGGTTCGGTGGTGGCTAGTGGCGGTCTGGTGGAGGAAGGTGGGGTCGCTGGGTTCGGAGGTGTGGGGTTGGTTCGCATGGTGGTGGACCTGCACGGGTTCGGCGTGGGGATCTCGGCCTGGAGTTGTGGAGGTGGTTCTGTCGAAGGGGTTGGGTGATGGGCTGTCACGGCATGGGTTTGGAGGCGACGTGGCTAGTCTCGGTCGGGGTTCGTGGTGACGTGGGGTGGGGGAAGCGTAGAGTGGATGGTTGGTCTCGGCATGGAAAATATGGGGTTAGAGGAGTGGGATTTGGTGGTGAATGGCATGAACGGTGGCAGGCAATATGAGCAGGGGACAAACATAACAAAAAAAACAATGAAGTACAAAAGTGAAAAAAGAAAGAGGATGGTGTCCTTTACCTTCCAGAGAGATGCTCACGAACTGAAAATGATTTGTGGTATTGGAATTTTTGTTTGTGAACGAGGACTGTCAATAGCTATTTACTGATTTGTAGAGAAGGCAAAAGGAATTGGTCTTGAACGGTTAGAGAAAATTAGGCAAGAATAAAAGGTTTTTGAAACGGTAGAGGAATCAAAGGAAATATTAATTTTATAAATTGATGGACACGTATGGAAGGCCAAAGGAATGGAATAACTCACACACGAAAATGATTTAAGGCAAGATTTGAATTCTCCAAAGATAATATATGGGGCTGAAGAACGTTGCATTGTTAACGTAATAAAAATCAAATAGACAAGAAAACAACAAACGAACGTATAAAATGTAATGCCCAAAGTAACGAACAATTTATGATTTGACTCTTTAAAAAAAACGTTTCTTTAAATAAATAACGTATCATTTAAACCAAAAATTTAAATAGCTATTACCAAAATTAATTAAATTTGATTGTTAAATATAAAGTTAAGAACGGATGAAATTATACGTAAAAATGTAAAATTTAAATTTCCCGTTTTACGCTAGTTATTACACTTTTAATTCAAATATTTCAAAATGTTTATTTTTAAATAAAATTTCGTTAAAATTTTTGGGCTGTTACACTCTCCCCCACTCAAAGCTTTTCGTGCCCGAAAAGGAACGAAGAAGGAAAACAAAGAAAGGTAAGGCAGAATAGCAAAAGTACCTGAAATAAACAATTTCGGATTCGAAGCACGAATGCTCTCCTCCGTCTCCCAGGTGTAATCCCGTTCATCAGTGCTCCACTGCACTTTGACCAGGATGACAGATTTTCTTCTTAGCTGCTTCGTACCTCGATCGACGATATGAAGTGGCTTCCTCTCAACAGTCAGATTTGGCTCAATATCCAAACTATCAAGAGCAGAAGGCTGAATAATAAGAGATGGATCATGCAGATAGCGACGAAGATGAGATACATGAAAGACATTGTGTATTCCAGAAAATTTCTCGGGTAAATCCAGACGATAAGCAAGAGAGCCAATTCTTTCCAAAATGCGAAAAGGACCTACAAATCTAGGAGAAAGCTTTCCTCTACGACCAAAACGAATAACATTCCTTAAGGGAGAGACCTTAAGGAAAACCAAATCACCAACAGCAAACTCTAAACTTCGTCTTCGACGATCAGCGTACTTCTTCTGTCTATCTTGAGCAATCCTCATCTTCCTCTTAATCTCTTCAACTCTCTCTGAAGCTTCCAAAACCATCTCAGGACCAAGAACCAAACGATTACCGGATTCAATCCAACAAGAAGGAGATCTACAAGGTCGTCCGTAAAGAGCAGAAAATGGAGATGTCTCAATACTGGCCTGATAACTATTGGTATAAGTGAATTCGACAAGATGGAGGTGATCAAATCAAGAACACAAACACGAAAAAGATTCTCTAGAGTCTGAATCACCCTTTTCACTTGAGCGACGGTCCATGGATGGAAAACAGTGTTCAGATTCCAAAATGAGTAACAAAGATTATAAAAAGATTTCTAAACAGACTGGTATAAGCAATAGCATTCCCATTCTGTAACAAGATAAGAGAAATAAGGACAACCAAAAAATAGTTTGAAAAACAAAATAAGATAATAAATTTGAAACAATAATGCTTTGAAATCATAACAATTTAGGGATGTTTATCATTTGGAAATCATACTACTAAAAATCATAACACTTTGGAAATGTTATTCTTAAAAAGTACATAATACTTAGAAAATCATAACACCTTTTTTTTTAAAATAATCTTCCTTTAAACCATTTTAATTCAAGGTCAAATAATATTCATTTTAAAGTTGTAGCATTTCTAAGTTCATTCAATTATAAAATTTCCAAAACATTGTATTTTCAAACGACAGCACTTATAAAATGCTACAGTAGATATATTAGTATTTCAAATCAGTTTTATTCCAGAAATATTCATTTATTAAGTCAAAAGTTCATTATTTTACTTAGCTCTTTATTTAACAAATAACCTAACACTTTATTTAAAAATGCCCATTTCATAAATAGATATTCCTTCAATAAGTTACACTTAAATTTCTATTTGAAAAACCAAATTCTCAATTATCCAATTTAGTGATGTTAAAATACATTTTAACTATCATAATTATTCATTCTTCAAGACATATCAATTTCATAAATAAAATATTTATCATAGCAAATATAAAAATCAAATTTCTTTACACATTTATTCATTTAGACATCACTTAAACTATGAATTCAAATTAAATAAACTTTATTACAAAATGTCCAATTCCAATGTATTTTATTTTATCTATTCAAAGATACATTATTTATTATACAACATATTCATTTCAGGAAATAACCATTATTAAAATTCCTAGGTTAGACTTAAGGTTCCATATTAAATCAAATTTGATTATTAAGTTATTTAAATAAAATCTCTTTAAATTCCTTTTTCAATATTTACCTCTGTTAATCTTTTATAACTAAAATTTAAGTGTATAAAATTTATCATAACCACTCAAATTTTATTTATAAAATCCTTTTTATATTGTATATTATCCAATTACATTGTTAACTTCTAAAAAAAAATTTAAGGTAAGTTATATTTGAATGCAATTGTATTATACAAATAAAACTTTCCATTTCCATTATCTCAAGTTTGAATCATTTATTCAAAAAAAATTAATTTTTCTTTTTATAACTGAAATTATTCTTTAAGATGAAATTTAAGAATTAATTTTCCGGTTTCCTTCAAACCAGATAGAGATAAATAAATATATGTACATAATATGTCAAATCAATTTAAATCATATATCTATATATATTATAAATCAAATCATATTTAGAAATTCAAATAAATTAAATCTTTCAAAACAAAG
Source organism: Allium fistulosum (assembly GCA_030737815.1). NCBI lineage: Eukaryota > Viridiplantae > Streptophyta > Magnoliopsida > Asparagales > Amaryllidaceae > Allium > Allium fistulosum. Next base: position 201,769,424 of record CM060904.1, on the reverse strand, counting down.
TTGTAGTAAGACTACAGAACGGTCTCTTCAGTTCAAAACTCGAAAATGAACGTCGATGATGCTGCAGTCATCATCGAAATTATTTTCCAGTGACAAAGAGAAGAGCACTTAATTTTTAAACTTTAAAATCCTTAGAGACAAATTTTTATTCAAAACTACTTTAAATAATATCCTTTTAAAAATTTTAAACACAAGGTTTGAAATCCATTGGAAATTAAATTCTTTAAATTTCTTGTTTTAAATTCATTTCAGTTCCCAAATAAATTTATAAATAACTATTTATAAATTCATTTCAGTTCCCAAATAAATTTATAAATAACTATTTATAAATTCATTTGTAGAACAATAAATGATAACTTCCATAAATTTACTTATATCTCCAAATTTTATTTCATTAACCAAATTTAAAATAATATGGTGTCGGTTTGTTCTGTCAAAGTGTTTTAGAAATCCTATCGATAGCGTTGATCAGACGAATCGATCGGAAATCCAAATCAACATCAACAACTCAAACAACACCATATATAAAACAAAACATAGATTTACAAGTACAATTCAAAATGTTTGGAGATAGTTTAGAAACAAAAGACAAGATGGTTAAACAGAGTAGAGAGATGGGTAAGCTTAGATAAATCGCGGACAACCTTAACCGGGTCAACCGTGACTTAGAGAATAAGATCGATGTGGATTTTTCTGGGATAAATCTACGTTCGATCTCAAGAGATAGAGTTTGGAGTAATAGAAGATATTAGCATCTAAACCAAGGATAGATATAAATCTCTGGTGAATCGATGCTAATTTGTAAAGGAGTTTCCCCCTTTACCAGAAAATTAGAATATTGGCGAGACAGCCAATTCACTATAAAGATCATTCGAAGTGGAGTTATGTGATACTCCAAAATCAAAAGAAGATGAATAGTGAGGGATAAGAATGAATTTTGGAACCGCAGGGAACGTTCCAAAAATTCAAAGGAAATTCGAATCTAGAGGAAAAGATTCAAACTCGAATGAAAGTGATTATGTAAATAAATCTACTACATATGCTGAGTTTTGCCTCAAAGCCAAAGCTCTGATACCAACTGTAACGACCCGGTATTTTCAACCATTCGCATCCATTATAAGTGTATAGGTAGACACTCATGCCGGAGTTGAATTGCTCAAAATACCGCGTTGTAAATAAAATTTGGCAAATCTCAGAATATACAGTAAATAAATATAAGCACAGATCACAGACACAGAGTAAAATAATGCAGCGGAAGTAAAAGAAATAGTAGTTCATGAAGCTACTATATAAATATAACAAAGTTACATAAGATACAACAGAAGGAATAGAGTACAACAGAAGTCTAAATACAATAACCAAGTACAAGCTGAGTAGAACAACAGAATTGAAATAGATAGGACATGACAAGCAGATGATCTCCAGCGATTCAAATCTCCAAGAGAGTGGAAATCCAAATCTGTGAATAACTCAGGCTGACCCGAGCGTAAAATAAAACATAAACACTCGAGTCAGGATATACATACTTATACAATGTAAACCAACTCAAGTGAACTGTAGTAAAGGTACAAGTAACTTAGAAGATGCTTGGGACCGCCCATCCTCTAAGGATCCGTTAAACTATCTACTATGTAGTAATATTCGCTATTATAATAGTGTCTAAATAAGTAAAGTATAATCATATCGGAAAATAGCGTTAAGGGGATGGAGAACCTTAACGCGGTCGGATCTTAAAATCATAATCGTAGTAAAGCTCGATATGGTAGGTGACACGGCACAACTAGGCAATGCCAGGGTAGATATACCAATTACGCACACGAACTGATGGAGCGCATAGCAGCCACTATCGTCCACCTCGAACAACATTCCCAAATCGGAGGATGGCCATCTAGTCAAATCACAAATAAGAGTATAATATCGAAGAAATGTGTCCGAGAAGAGGTGCTACCTCACTGGTCCGAGATCGCTCCTGTTTTAGCCACCTTATGCCAACTCACGGGAGGTGGGTCCACGTAACATACCTTAAGAACGTCGCCACCATCCTACTTCATTCTGGAATCTCCACCGCGTACACAGTTGCCAAAGTGGTTTTCGGTAAGACAGAGAGTATGTCCATATCCGATCCCGGTCTCTTTAACAACCCAACGTTATTATAACCCGTGGTTATAAGTTTTAAAAACAGTTTATACTTCAAAATAGAATATCATTTCAAATCCAAATCTTTATCAAAATAAAGATTAAATCAATTCTAAACCATTTCCATATTTTTAAAATATCATATCATTTCAAAACTTCATTTCAAATCATTTTACTATTCCAAATATCATTTGAGTTCAAATCTAAATATTCAACTTTAAATACCTTTTAAATTTAAAGGTATACTCATTTATTATCATTTCAAGTCATCTTTTAAATAGTTTATATTCCAATCAAATAATTCATTTAAACCTTTTAAAAGTGTAATTATTATATTTTCAAATCAAGTATTCAATTTCCAAAGTTTCAAACCATTCTGAGTTCGTTTACTAAGTCAAAAACCCTAATTATTAAAATTTCAGCATTCCACAGCATTTAAAAACAACTGCTATAGGTTATATTTGAAAACATTTTATTCAGCAAAACAACATTTATAAACTGCTATAACAGTTCAGTTTAAACAAAATCATATTTCAGCCTACTGCAGCCCTTAACAAGTGCTACAGTAGCCCTTTTATTAGTTCAGGTTCAATTTTAGTTTCTGCTACACAGCACTTACCAAGTACTACCATACCCTTAGTTCATTTTAGTCTTTTGGTTCACTTATATAATCCACAACACTTAACAAGTGCTACAGATTCTACCTAGTTCAGAACTTATAAAATCATACATTAAAAATGTTCATTTCGATCCTTTAACTAATTTATTTTAAAGAGAAATTTTACAAGTTAAAACCAAAACTTACAAATTTGCTTATTACATTCATTTCAACATTTAAAATTAAACTCCATTTTTCCACCAATTTAAAACTAAATTTCCATTTCAATTTAATTAACTTAAGTTTCCATCTTTTCTTTTAGTCAAAATTTCAAATTTAAGTTTCGTTTTAAAATCAATATTCCTCCATTTATTTATATTTATCACATAGAAAAATCATTTCCATTCTAAATAAATCACTTAAAAATTCAATTTAAATCAATTTAATATTATTACCATATTTAAATTATTTAAAGGTATCCAGAAAAATACAGAAAAATAACCACGGGTCTGTATAACATTTTCTAGCCTAAGTCAAGTGATACGGATACTATATCATTTCAATCCGTAGTTTACAAAAAAAATCCGGGTTTTATCATTTCAAACCCGCAATCCCAAGTAAATAAAATTTTAATTGAAAATCGTTCAGGCCTATCATTTCAGCCCATAACGACCTTCCCTTATTCTAAAGTCCGTTCGGGTATTTATCATTTCAACCCATAGTGATTCTATTCTACAGGGAACTTGCAGTGTGATTTAACAGAATAGAATACAGTAAAATAAGAACAGAATATAACAGATGATACGATATGCAGTTTTAACAATTAACATCAACTATAAATAAATCACAGGTAATTATAACATCATTTATTTATTTATTTATCTCTACACATTCAGTTGCGGTCGTTTCACAATCATATAAGTATGAATATTCGTGTGAGATTTACTCACCTCTACGGAGCTGGAGATTCGGAAGAAGAAATACGATGTCTATCGAACGTACGCGGAAAGCACGATCAGTTGTTAGCGGATGCGCCAACTAGATTCAAATTTAAAGCAAAATAAAAATCAAAATCTAAGATTGCACGAATAACCAATTTCAAATGAAGCAACAACGAAAAAGAAATACGTTGAAAATCGACAGCAATAGCCCGACCACTTTTAAAATTATAGATTATAACTTCGAAACAAATGCTCGACCAAACAAAGTGTTCATTTCATTTTTATTTTTTTAACAGAGGTTTGGAAAAAAATATATAACTTCAAAATTTACAAAGGAACAAAACAACAAACATTTTTTTCAACAAGGCAGAGGCCATATAACAAAACATTGTTCACCTCTCAAAACAAAGCTCGGTCTGACAACTTAAAAATAAAGTGACAAAAGCATAGGTTTGTTCAGTGGAAACAAACTAAACTAGGATACCAGACACGTGCCAAAACAACTTTTCATTTCTCTTTCCTTTCAAACAGAGACTTGGGAAATTATAAACTATGACTCCAACAAAAGGCTCGGAAATCATGGGTTGAAGGCGTGACGAATGGTAGGTCTGGCGAAGGGTTTGGGTTCAGTGGTGGCTAGTGGCGGTCTGGTGGAGGAAGGTGGGGTCGCTGGGTTCGGAGGTGTGGGGTTAGTTCGCATGGTGGTGGACCTGCACGGGTTCGGCGTGGGGATCTCGGCCTGAAGTTGTGGAGGTGGTTCTGTCGAAGGGGTTGGGTGATGGGCTGTCACGGCATGGGTTTGGAGGCGATGTGGCTGGTCTCGGTCGGGGTTCGTGGTGACGTGGGGTGGGGGAAGCGTAGAGTGGATGGTTGGTCTCGGCATGGAAAATATGGGGTTAGAGGAGTGGGATCTGGTGGTGAATGGCATGAACGGTGGCAGGCAATATGAGCAGGGGACAAAAAAAACAAAAAAAAACAATGAAGTACAAAAGTGAAAAAAGAAAGAGGATGCTGTCCTTTACCTTCCAGAGAGATGCTCACGAACTGAAAATGATTTGTGGTATTGGAATTTTTGTTTGTGAACGAGGACTGTCAATAGCTATTTACTGATTTGTAGAGAAGGCAAAAGGAATTGGTCTTGAACGGTTAGAGAAAATTAGGCAAGAATAAAAGGTTTTTGAAACGGTAGAGGAATCAAAGGAAAAATTAATTTTATAAATTGATGGACACGTATGGAAGGCCAAAGGAATGGAATAACTCACACACGAAAATGATTTAAGGCAAGATTTGAATTCTCCAAAGATAATATATGGGGCTGAAGAACGTTGCATTGTTAACGTAATAAAAATCAAATAGACAAGAAAACAACAAACGAACGTATAAAATGTAATGCCCAAAGTAACGAACAATTTATGATTTGACTCTTTAAAAAAAACGTTTCTTTAAATAAATAACGTATCATTTAAACCAAAAATTTAAATAGCTATTACCAAAATTAATTAAATTTGATTGTTAAATATAAAGTTAAGAACGGATGAAATTATACGTAAAAATGTAAAATTTAAATTTCCCGTTTTACGCTAGTTATTACACTTTTAATTCAAATCAATATTTCAAAATGTTTATTTTTAAATAAAATTTCGTTAAAATTTTTGGGCTATTACAATCTCCTTCGTTAGATCAAGCCTCCAATGTTAGAGTTCATTGGAGAATCACAGTGAACCCTACGGATAACCGTTGTGAGGGAGGAGAAGAATGAAGAAAGCTTTCTGTAGAGTTTTAGCAACCAATCCACATGATTCCGTTTATGTTGCTGGTAGGATTCTATTTATAGAGGTTGGAGAGCTACTGGGCCAAGCCTGCTCGCCACATGCTTGCAGATCAACACAGGAAGGTGCACTGGAGATTACGCCACGACCCGAGCTAAAAGGATGGATTGCTAGTGATCCATGGGCCATGGATTGCTGGCGATCCATAGGATTGGTTCGAATGCGAGCCAATGCCTTAGAATTCTCCCCTTGCCTTGCTCCATGAAGTTCACAGATTGTTGGTGAAATAGTATGGATCACCAACGATCCATATACTTAGCCTAATTTTGGACTTTGCTTTCTGGACTGCCTTTGTCGTCTTGCATCGATGTTGTTCATGAAGTCGCGAGTTAATACCATAAATCGTCAGCGATCCATAGACCATGGATCGTTAGCGATCCATGCCCTTAGAGTAATTTTCTTACTTTTTTCCCGAACTTCCTTTGGCTCCTTGTTGTAGTCCCTTTGGTTGGCTTTTGAGCTATTCTAACTCGATGGAGTTGTTCCAACTTCTTCTGGATTCTGCGGGATTAAAAACCCAGATAACATTTGCTCCCTAGTGTATGTCTTTGTTAAAAACAAGGCATGCTCTGGAAGTAATCGCTTTTCAGTTTCTGCTTGTTGAATTTCAAGTAGTCGTGTTAGAGCCTCACGAATTTGGTCTAGATTAGACTGTCACTTGCTAAGTTTTGCCCTCAACTGCCATTTCTTGTCACAACAGACCAAATTTTACTCTATAGCTTCCCAACATGACTTGAAGTAGTATATAGTTTTCAGTAGACGGGTTTGAAATCGACCATAGGCGGCTTTATGGATCGCCAGCGATCCAATTACATTGGATTTTTTTCTGCATTTCATTTGTTCCTATTTATACCCTTTGAGCTAACCTACCTTAGTACACACTTGCTTCTCACGACCCGATCCTCCAACTTCCTACGATTCGGGCTACCTTCAGTGATTTGAGCCATCTTCTACAACTTAATCCACCATCTCCAGCGACCCATCCACTACGACCAAGCTTCCATCGATGCCACCGATTTCACATTGTCGTTGACTTTGGAGCTTCGCCGCCACCTCAACTCTTGCCGTGCCAAACCCTAGTTCATTTGGCTTCCATGGATCGCTGCCGATCCATTGTGTTTAGCCTGCTGCTTTGAAAGCTTCAACCATCTTTTTGTTTAGATCGCTGATTGAGAAATCCGATTGTCTCCATGTTTTAATTCAAGGTGGGTTTGCTGATTATGACATTCAGTCATCGCTCTGGCGATGGAGTTGCATTTGTGATGCCAATCATAGAAAGTCCAAGTTAATTGCAGTTTAATGGAGGAAGACAGTAAATCGAGTCTTGAGTTCTACCCAGAACGACATTCGGGCCTTGCCCCGGTGCATGACAACTTTTGCTCTCTTCGTCCATTGAACTAGAATTGACTTGTGCTAGGTTCCATTGCCGATACCGCATGACGCATCATGAATTGGTCTCACCCTTCTGGAGGATTCGGATTGGTTTTGCTTTCTTTTGCATGCATGGTGTACCTATACTCGGAGTAACTTTCCGCGTTGGTTCGGACAACGGATCTGTTATCGCTCATTGATCGATAACAGGAAAGTGTAGAAGAAGTAATTTCAAAAGGAAAACGACACGGGAAGTCCTTTTCCCTTTCACCTACGAGCGTACTATCTACATAGGATAGAACATTTGTAGTGTTTAGGACACCGAGTCCACCACCAATAGATAACACATCGCACTCACCCCAGTACATACTTGAAATCTGACATGTCAGCATGAACTAGCATTTCTTTAGAATTCAAGTGTAGTAGGGGGTATCCTTAGTTTAGTGTATAGTTTAGAGTAGAATTACTTGACCGTTTCTGACGCAAGTCCCGTTGTTTAGAATGAAATACCCGTCTTCTCATCGTAAATCTAGCGGGGGAAGTCCCGCACTTTCGGAGGCCGAGTCGTTGTCTGTCACCCCTCCTTTTGCTTCATAGGCTGAATATGGCCAGCTAGTTCCAGTCTGTCCGGTTTTGGATCGAACTCCTCCTAAGTTTAGAGTTCTTCTCAATCCGCCAGAGAGAGCCTCCTCCGTGGTTTGTGCTAAAGTTTTGCACAACATCTTCTTGCAGCATGGCATTCCGAAGGGAGAGTGCGCCTTCCAAAGAAGAATGAATTTGCTCATATGCCACCTCCATGATATACTACTTGTCATCGGTACATGTGCCTGAACGGAGTAGTGCCCCCCTTCAATGACTTTTTGAGAGAAACCCTCTCGAACTTGAGAATTGCTCCGTTCCAGATTCACCCCAATGGATACGCTATGTTAACCTACCTGCACGTTCTTTTCATGCAAACTCTCAACCGTGCCCCGAGCTTTGACGAGTTAAGAAATTTTCTCTCGTTCAAAAGAAGAGACATGTGTCCATCCTTAGTTGTGATTAAGGCCCAGAGAAACCATAAAATTGTGTTGCGACTATAGAGCAATTTATCTTAATTCAAGACTCAATACTTCTTTGTTAGATGTCATGAGGGATTCGGCCGTCTCTGGACAACTGGGGGTAAGTTCTTTTTCTTACTTATAGAGCTTCGATATGTTGCTACAGAATTTCTAACTAGTCAAATAATTCCTATAGTCATTCCAAGGCTGAACAAGGACTTATCTCTTGACGAAACTTTCCAAACCCTAAAGGCTGTCGAAGCGAAGGACAGATCAGTTAAATTCTTGTTGACAGACGAAAACTTGCTTCGATACAGACTGTTGCATCTAGGGAGATCTGCAATCCCATTTGAGATCCCATCCCCTTCTTGATCCAGGATAAGTACGTGATCTTCCTCTTCATCTTGTGGTCCCGAAGAGGATGTTTTTTAATAGAGGGAAGGCTTGTTCGGCGAGTTGGTTGAAGAGATTCACGAGGGAAAAGACGCCGTGACCGAGGCCAGTTGTCCACCTAGAATGCCCTCGATTCCGAAAGAGGAGTTTAATCAGAGAGAGGGCAAGGCCATGATAGACATAGAAAAGGAGGAGGGTGAAATTAAGAGTAGTAGCGATGAGTCCTCCTCCAGTGATGACGATGATTTCTATGCTGAATCCGATGATGGAGATTTTGAATCATGCGACGAGATTCCGGGGATGAGTCCCGTTGTCCCAAGCTCGCTTCCTCCATAGATAAGTGATAAAGATGACGCTCCAAAAGTCAGACGATGACGTGATTCCTTGATGAAAGATGCTGGCGTAGACTTCGGAGATTTGAGCAATGTCTACATCGATTTTGATGCACTCTTGGGAGAAGACTTCAAATTTGAAGCGATGTCTCCTCGTCTGGGCCATGTTGCGTCCGAGATCAGTCCAATTCCTTCCATGATGGCTGCCCGATCTGGTCTGTGATGACGTTTTAGGCCCTCCCCCAAACACATTACATGTTTTACTAGGGTTACACTTACTTATACACATATTTTCCATGCTTATTCTCTGTTACTAAGGCTCTTTATTTATTCTTTGTGTCAGGTACCATGACAGGAGGCGGTCTCCATGACAATCTTAAGGAATTTACCAACTCTCAACGCTGATCAAAATGATCTTCTAGCCATCACCAGCCTTGCGAAACAGAGGAAGAATGGAGAAGAAGAAAAGATTTAGAGGCTGAAGCTCGTCGCCGAGATGAGAGGGAACAGGGTCGAGTGTACAAAGGCGAATACGAGAAAAGAAAGACTTTCGATGAGCGAGAGGAGCCGTCTAAAAAGTCAAAAGTTGATCGCAGTTCTCATTCTTGGAAACAACAGGCCTTCGCTCCGGCACCTGCTTCAATCGATTTCGAAAGTCCGGTTTCTTCTATCTTTGTTCCATCTTCATCTCAAGTTCCCTCTTCACATGTGGCGCTTGCCTCCAGTTCTTCATGCCCGCACCATAGATCTGCCTATGTTCTTCCGTCTGTTCGTTCCATGCTTGAAGCAGCGCTCCCCTGGTGGTTTTTAAGGGGAGTTAAATTTGATCGCGATCTTCATCTAGTTCACAAAGATACATACATGCCCCACCTTCAGGCAATCCATAATTATTTAGAGCAAGCCGAGGGTTGGGAAAAATTGTGAAAACAACTGGTGGACACGAACCACAATAACTATCAAGAAATCCCCTTCTTTGAATTGGAGAAGGATGACTTCGAAAAAGCATTGACGGAACGTGATGCCAAAGTCAAACGGCAGGAAGAGGAAAAGGACACGGTGCTTCGAGAAAGCAAGAACAATACTAGCTTGCTGAATGAGCTAAAAGAGGCACATGCGAAAATCGAGATCGTCCCAAGAGACAAAACTAAGAAAGCGCATGCTGAAGAAGTTGAGTTGCAAGCGGAACTTGAAGCTCGCAATACGGTCATCGAAGCCCAGAAGAAGACCATTTTCGACAATGAGAAGATCATATATGGGCATTATAAGACGATCGCAAAATATGAAGTATTCATGAAGTCGCATGATAAAATCATCTCCGACTTGGTTGAGACGATTGCTATGCTCCTGGATCGAGTTGCGCAACTTAGCACCGATAAAACCCATGCCGTAGTTGAAAAGGATGCCGTTACGGTGGATTATTTGGAGCATTAGGACACCTTCGAGAGAAATATGGAGAAGATGGATAAGACCATCTTAAACTTTCCTGTCAACTCCCTGCTGCACCAAGGGAGTCTCAGTTACTTGGACCCTAAATTCCCGCGCACTCTCGCCGTGGTTTGGGAGGAAATCCTGACCCGTATCCATGATAGCGGGAATGTTTATACCGAGCGAGAGCTAGGGAATGCTTATCTTAATGAATAATCAAAGAAAGCTTTACTAGAAGGCTAGGATATTTTGCGAATTGAAAGGGAGAAAGAAGCTGCTGATGCTACTGTTAACCCACCTTTTGGCAAGGCATCATACCAGCAGATCTAACCCAATCGTCCGCATGGTTATCAAGGTTGGAATATTATGGGTTTGATTCGAATGAATAGATGGACAATCAATTGCGAATGGTAAACATGAATATGAAACCGGGATACATCATAGTCGATGGAAAAAAGACGCAAGTACTTGGAATACGGATTTTGGCAAGAGATGAGTTGCTTAGGGTCTACTTCGAGTTGCCAAGGGGTTTGCTTTGGGTCAGGAAAGGGTTTACTTCGGGCTGGATCGGCATCAGGATGGACTTCGGGTCAACAAAAAGCAAGGGGTCGGCATCAGGAGTTATAAGGGGTTGGCATAAGGAGATGGCTTTATGTCGGCAACTATATAACTTCGGGCGGCAAAGCATCGGGTTAGCAAAGCATTGGGTCGGCAAAACATTGGGTCAGTAAAGCATCAGGTCAGCATTGAGATGGGATCCTTTCACTTCGGGTCGGCATTTGGAGGTGCTTCGGGTCAGCGTAGGTATGACTTCGGGTCAGCAAGCAAGGCGTGGGGTCGACATATGGTGGAGGTCATCACTTCTAAGGATCAGCATTAGGTGTTCACTTTGGATCGGCTATGATTTAACTTCAGGTCGGCTATAGGAGCAAGGGCTCGGCTATAGGAACAAGGGGTCGACATTTGGTTCACTCCGGGTCGGCATTGCTTTGGCTACGGGTCGTCATCAGTTTGGCTTCGGGTCGGCACACACGTTACTTCGGGTCAGAACCAAGATTACTTCGGGTCGGCACTCGGGTTAGTACACGAACTACTTTGGGTTAGCATAGGATGGATGAGTTGGCCTCGGCGATCATCGTAGTGGGCCCACGTAGGTGAGGAGGCCTTGTAGCAAGGATTTCACCTATAAATACAATAGGCGTGGCTTCAGAAGGGGGATCTTCATTCTGTTTCTCTTCATCTTCTTCTACAAAATGCTATTCAGCCATTGTAATTATGGAATTCCAAATTGTAATTGTAATCAGATTTCAGTATAATAAATAGGAAATTTCTGGAGTTGACATAGGCCAGAGTTAGCCGAACCACTATAAATATTGTCTTTTTTACTGCTTTCATTTTAATTTTGATTATTCTTTATATTATATTCTACACATATATTCTATCTATGATTTGTGTCTAAATATTAGTGCTTTCACTAGCAATCAGGTGTTTGTGACCAATTTTGGTGCAAACATTTTGGTGCTTTCATTGAGAAGGCTAGCACTCAGGGATTTGTAAGTTTGGATCTTGGATTTGAAAGCTTAGGAACTTGGATCTAGGAAGCAATAGCTAGGCAATCAACAAGGAGACAAAAGGCAAGGACAAGATAGAAACAATGATGGATGCTATGCATGAAAGGATGCTAAAGAAAGAGGGGGAAATCCAGGATCAGATTTAGGAAAAAGAAGCAAGTAGAATGATGGATGGAGTGGAGTCGCCAGGAGCAGCCCCTGATCAACTAGAGATCGTTCCTCACTCGGGGGCATGCCCCCAGGTCATGTTAACTTGATTCCTGGATGAATGTTGGATGGAGCTATGGACTTTGGCGTGGATCAGAACTTGGATGCACATTTGGAAGAGGATGATCTGGGATTCCCTTGTGGACTCGGGGGGCAGGATGAAAATGATGATCGGAGACCACTAACGCATGCTGAAATAGCTGGAAATTGGAACCCAGGACTTGGAGCGGAAATCAGCAGGCTTTGATATGGATTGGATCAACCGGGGGAAAACCCCGACCAAGGAGAATGGATCAGCACAACTCCCCATGGAATGGGGGGCATGGATTAGGATGGTTATTTTTGGAAATGGATAGCGGTGATGGAACATGAGCCGCCATCATCCGCCACAAATCGGAGCTAGCCCGGCTTAAAGGAATGGGTCGTCATCCCTTGATGGCATGAACTAAATAACTAATAATAAATCCTACACTAAAACGGCTAAGTCACTTACACATGTACGTGATAGAAAACCATCCTTAGGCATGCTTTGAGATGACGATGAACCGCCATAACAAATGATCCCGAAACTCACTTAAACGTGAAATCGGACATTAATAATTCCAAGTCCCGACCTCGAACTCACATTTCGCCTCGAACGGCACCCGACCTCGAATGGTCACATCTCGCCTTAAACGGTACCCGACCTCGAACGGTCACATCTCGCCTCGAACAGCACCCTCCCTCAAGCGGTCACATGTCGCCTTGAACGGCACCCGACCTCAAGCGGTCACATGTCGCCTCGAATGGCACCCGACCTCGAATGGTCACATCTCGCCTCGAATGGCACCCGACCTCAAGCGGTCACATGTCGCCTCGAATGGCACCCGACCTCGAACGGTCACATGTCGCCTCGAACGGCACCCGACCTCAAGCGGTCACATGTTGCCTCGAATAGCACCCGACCTCGAACGATCACATCTCGCCTCGAACGGCACCCGACCTCAAGCGGTCACATGTCGCCTCGAATGGCACCCGACCTCGAATGGTCACATCTCGCCTCGAATGGCACCCGACCTCAAGCGGTCACATGTCGCCTCAAACGGCACCCGACCTTGAATGGTCACATCTCGCCTCGAACGGCACTCGACCTCAAGCGGTCACATGTCGCCTTGAATGGTACCCGACCTCGAACTGTCACATCTCACCTCGAACGGCACCCGACCTCCAGCGGTCACATGTCGCCTCGAATGACACCCGACCTCGAACGGTCACATCTTGCCTCGAACGGCACCCGACCTCAAGCGGTCACATGTCGCCTCGAACGATACCCGACCTTGAACGGTCACATCTCGCCTCGAACGGCACCCGACCTCAAGCGGTCACATGTCGCCTCGAACGACACCCGACCTCGAACGGTCACATCTCGCCTCGAACGACACGCGACCTCGAACAGCCACATCTCTCCTCGAATGGCACCCGACCTAGAACGGTCGTATCTCGCCTTGAACGGCACCCGACCTCGAACGGTCACATTTCACCTCGAACGACACCCGACCTCGAACGGTCACATTTCGCATCGAACGCCATCCGACCTCGAACGGTCAAATTTCGCCTTGAACGGCACCCAACCTCGAATGGTAACTTATCGCCTCGAACGGCACACGATCTCGAATGATCGCTATTAACAATCAGGTAAGATCATTGATCTCTTCACAGGTCATCAATAGGTTCGAACATCGGGCTTATGACAATACAAAACGCACCTTCCTACCAAAAGGCATGTTTTAGGGGGTAAAATGTTAACCTGCCTTTTGGCAAGGCAGCATACAGGCGGATTTAACCCAATCAACTGCACGGTTATCGAGGCTGGAATTTTATAGGTTTGATTTGAATGAATGGATGGACAATCAATTGCGGATAGTAAATGAGAATATATAGCCGGGATACAACATAGTCGATGGACAAACGATGCAGAGTACTTGGAATATGGATTTTGGCAAGAGATGAGTTGCTTAGGGTCTACTTCGAGTCACTAAGGGGTTTGCTTTGGGTCAGGGAAGGGTTTACTTCGGGTTATATAAGGATTTACTTCGGACTGGATCGACATCAAGATGGACTTTGGGTCGGCATAAAGCAAGGGGTTGGGATCAGGAGTTATAAAGGGTCGGCATAAGGAGATGGCTTTGGGTCGGCAACTGTATATCGTCGGGTTGACAAAGTATTGGGTCGGCAAAGCATTGGGTCGGCAAAGCACCAGGTTGGCATTCAGATGGGATCCTTTCACTTCGAGTCAGCGTTTTGAGGCGCTTCGGGTCGGCGTAGGCATGACTTCGAGTCGGCAAGCATGGCGTGGGGTCGGCATATGATGGAGGTCATCACTTCTAGGGATCAGCATTGGGTGTTCACGTTTTGTCGGTTATGATTTAACTTCAGGTCGGCTATAGGAGTATGGGGTCGGCTATGGGAATAAAGGGTTGGCATTTGGTTCACTCTAGGTCGGCATTGCTTTGGCTTCGGGTCATCATCAGTTTGGCTTCGGGTCGTCACGCACGTTACTTCGGGTCAGAACCAAGATTACTTCGGGTCGGCACCCGGGTCGGCACCCGGGTCAGTACACGAACTACTTTGGGTTAACAGAGGATGGACGAGTTGGGCTCAGCATCGTCGTAGTGGGCCTATGTAGGTAAGGAGACCCTGTAGCTAGGATTTCACCTATAAATACAGCATGCGTGGCTTCAGAAGGGAGGATCTTCATTCTGTTTCTCTTCATCTTCTTCTACAGAAAGCTACTCAGCCATGGTTATTCTAGAATTCCAAATTGTAACTATAATCAGATTTTAGTATAATAAAAACGAAATTTCTGGAGTGGACGTAGGCCGGAGTTAGCCGAACCACTATAAATCTTGTCATTTTTACTGCTTTCATTTTAATTTTGATTATTCTTCATATTATATTTTCCATATATATTCTATCTGTGATCTATGACTGGATATTGGTACTTTCACTTGCAATCAAGTGTTTATGACCAATTCTGGTGCAAATAGCTACCATGACAGCGACAGCCGAAGCTTTGTCGGAGCCTTTTATTTTCGGCCCCGGTGAATCATCGAGGCAGCCCTGCGATCCACCGACAAGCTCTTGGCTTGAAGCTTCTTCGCGGGTTGTGGAACCGTCCAAGGAGGGAGAAGGCGGTGAATATGAGGTTGACATTCTAGGTCGCTTCTCTGGTGTAGGTAATCTTTTTGTTTCCCCCGAGTTCGAGGACTTTCAACTTACACCACAAGAGTAGGCCGAACTTAACGCTTTCATTTTTGATCTTATAGGTCTGTCTTCCTTACCCATCGATCCGTCGATTTCCTCGGTGCCCAGACCTATTGCTATTTCAACCACGTCCGTACTCATCTATGTAACTGCTCGATTTGCCGTGTCCGGCTCGCAGCCGGGGCCGGATTTCGAGAAAATCGCTGCCTTACATGGCTTGGATGATCCTTTCGTATCCTTGGAGGGTGACTTAACGACGGCCAAAGTTTGAGGGCAGGTGATTCAAATAGAGAAGCCGTGCAAATCTCGACAACAACTGGTTGCCATCCAGAAGGAGAAAGTTGAAGCGATAAAGTCCTCTAAGAGCTCTCGTAGATCTCAAAGGCGCAAGACTAAAGGGGAAACTTCCGAGAAAGTTAAAGAGTAGAAAGAAGACATCAGCACTAAGGAAATAGTTGACATTACCGACAGCGATACTACTCTTGAGGCGAAGTAGAAACTTTAGACAAATTGCGAGAAGGGGTGTAACGATACGACTTTTCGACGCTCGAAAGTCGACATTAATACGTCCATTGTATCAAATGCCGCGCAATCAAATGCCGAAAAACCGAACCATTAGGGTTAAAAGAAGAGGTAGAAGAAGACAGAAGAAAAGAAAGAACAGAAACACAGAACCAGAGACAATATCATAATCTCACATTCGCAGCGGAACAAAATATAATAGATAATCACTAGTCTTTTAAACAAAGAACTATATCAGTTATACAATACATCATCAGAGTCAATATACAACTCGATACAATAATAGACAGTTATATAAACCTGTCCTCATACAGAATACACATCGGAAATAAATAACAAGTACGAGAGTACGTATCGCCATCCAGCTTATCCCCAAAGCTCCAGAATATCCTGATAAAAATAACTCTAGGCTGCCCGTGTGGAAAATTATGGGCACCCAGAGTTTAGAAGGGAACAATAAACTCCGAGTCAGTCATGGTGACTGGTGTGAGATCGTAAAATAGTTATTTTCATAAAGAAAATAAAATAGATTCGCAATGCTTTTGGAAAATGAAACTACCATAAGACCTCCCGCCACACACACAATGCAAACGCAGAATTGGAGGAGATTTCTTCTTATGATAGTCAAAGATGCTTACTACGCCAATCATTGGATATTATTATTAATGTCTAGTGTAGAAAACATTTCGAAAGTATAATATTAATCTTAGCCAGCATAGGTACCATTATACTATGCCTACTATAGCTGCTATGTTAAATAGCAGGTTCTACAACTAAAACCGTACGATTTTCGTATTTGGGAAATGGATTTCCAACAAATGGTCAGGCTAAGGAACTTCCTTTACTACTGCCGAATGGGATCGCCTCTGGCTGGACATCCCGAGAGACAAACTGCTCTCTGCCAAACAAGGTCGGGTTACCCCTATAATAGGTAACTCACGAATATGTCATCACCCGGTCCTTTGGGACCTTTATCCGAGGGCTCGGTAGCATCATCACACATAATAAATAGAGTGTGTCCACATGAGTAAGTATCTGGGCTCCATACCATGATACCACCCCTTTCCAGAAGGAAATGACATACCCTAAAGGGCGCGACCCTCATAACCTTGCCGCAACATTCCTGTTTCGACCATTTCCGGGTTGTTGAGGCCCTGACGAAGTCTCGTCCACAAAGCTACGCTTTTTCACAAAGCCGTGCTTCGATCACAAATGATCAATAAATGATCTCCGTCACAGCAACACTCAGCATGCCACATTACCAAATTGGGAATATATTGCTGATAAATTTCAACTACATAACCTCTCAGCTCGTACGTCTCAGAGAAGGGTGTTAAGCTAAGAGAATAAATTCTCCGCCACCAACAGAAATGTATTTGAAAGAAATCAGCTTTACATCTCAAATTGTAATGTCAGACACGTAACCATACAAGTCTGTTCCGGGTTCGAACAGAACCGAAGGCACTTCCAAAGAAGCCCTTGCAAATCCAGATATTCACAATCCCGATAAAACTTCCCATCACAAAGGAAATCTCAATACCGTAGCTAACGGTGCAGAGACAATCGATAGGTCATTCTATCGTTTTCACAAATACCCGGTCTTCAGTACGATCTATATCGTCGTATTATTATTCGGAATGGGTTATCTGACACAAAGGTCCTTCCCTTGCTAAACCGAATAATAAGCGTTTGTTTTAAAAACAAATTCAAATGCCATTTCAAAGGCAATATTGATAGTCGGTGATTTAACTATCAACAATATTCACAACAATCATCAGATTCAAATAATTTTCCCAAATTATTTAATTTCATATATCTTCCCGATATATGGTTTATACTTCAACCATTTGAAAACAATTTCCAAATCATATTCATTTAAACCCCTTAAATAAATCCTTATCGATTTATTTCAAAATTTACATTCCAAAACTGTAAATTTATTTCCAAACTTCATCACTTTGAAAACCAATTTCAAATTACTTTTCTTATACGGAATATATTTCCAAAGATATATTTTAAAATCCACTTAGAACTTTTAATTTATATTTTAAAAACTACTTTGGAAAATATACTCGGCTTTATAGTGAAAATACACTTTCACTTCAAAATGGTCCATTTAAACCAATTAAATAAATCCTTATCGATTTATTTAAAATTTACGTTCAAATCCGTAAATTTACTTTCACACTTTAAAATAAATCAATGTTTATTTTTTTAAACAAATTTCACTTCCATTTCATAAATTCCATCTTGGAATTTATTCAATAAGATTTCGACAATCCATTTTAATACTTTAAAATTACTTCTTTCAATAAATTCAATTCTTAACAATAAATTCATTGAAAGTTTTCCATTTTAATTTCAAAATCCAATTTATATTCATTCCTGGTATCCAACGATACCAAAAATACATTCGGCTAAATTTTAGCCTTCAGCACATTCAATCACAGATATAATCATACACAGATTATAAATAATCAATCACACAACATATGAAATCAATTCAAATGTTTTGAGGAATCCTGTTGGATCCCTCCAACCTGTTTCCCTGCATCCACAGATGTTAGTACAATACCAATTCCACTTCAAGGTGGAATATCGCGGTATATAGGATTTATAAAATATCATCCGCTTACTAACGGCGCAATAGGGTCTCATCCGCTATACAGTGCGGGAAATCAATCAATCCAATATATACATATGCCAATATGTATATATTGCTATATATATAGATATATCCTACTATATCTAATATCACATCCAAACAGTTAAACAAACAATAACTGCAATCCAAATATATTTTGAGTGAGAAGATCTCACCTTAGCTTTTTAATTTGAAGTCCATTCCATTCTTGACTCGATTTCCCGGTTTTGACCTTATATAAACATTTACACAATTGATTAATATTTGAATACTTGAAATTAACTCGTGACTTATTTTAAAATAACACTTTTAATTTTTTAAATAGACTTCTATTTTATAATTTAAATTAACAAAAAAGTTCAATTAAAGCTAAGTTTCCTTTAAATAAATATTTCAAACATTTTACTTTCCCAAAAACTAAATTTAATATATCAACCTTTGGTAATTAAATTATCTCATGATTTCATTTTCAAATTAAATTCTTTTAAATAAAATACTTGAATAAATTTTTCTTTAACCACTTTTAACTAATTTCTTTTAAAAATTAATTTGGTAATTAAATAATTGAAATAAATTCATTAATACCCCTACATATATTTTTCATAGGTTTTATCTATATACATATATATTAAATTTTAAATTGAAGAAAAATTGTTTCAATACCTTATTGCCAGAATTCGCCTACTGCCCATTACTGCCGGCGATTTTGACTCGACGTTGAAGCCTCAGGCCTAACGCGAACCACTCGCGCGACCTCCACTTGAACGGCGCGGCCCTCCCCACGTTGACGCTCGTCGAAACCCTCGCCATTGCCGAAGTTGCCACGTCCAGCGCGCTCGAGAATGAGCTCCTCCCCTGCTCGCGAACGAAACGCCATGACCACAACTCCTCGCGCG
Organism: Allium fistulosum; assembly: GCA_030737815.1. Lineage (NCBI taxonomy): Eukaryota > Viridiplantae > Streptophyta > Magnoliopsida > Asparagales > Amaryllidaceae > Allium > Allium fistulosum. The sequence goes on along the minus strand of CM060904.1, from coordinate 201,750,276 downwards.
ATGCTTCCTTGCTTGCCGCTTCATGCCCTAGCCTCGCGAATTCCCAATCTGACATCGCCGACCACAGCTACGTCGCCTTCCCCTCCAGCGAGCACCGTGCCGCCATTTATCCCCCTTCCATTTGATGTCGCGGCCATTTATTTGAACTAGGAGGATGAAAGGAATTGCTTTTGTTTTGAACGGGAATAGAGAAGGAGAACGAGGGTTTGAATGATTTCGTTTGCTTTCGATTTGAATTTCGATTCTCGATTTGAAAATGAATGAGAGCGGTTCTGCTTTCGAACTGAAGATAGTTGCGTGATATCAGATGGGGAGAGGACACGTATTGAATTGGAAAGACGCGTGTCTTCAATTTTTTTGCCACGTGTTTGAAGATAGAAGCAACGTGTTCGAGTTACGTAACTAAAATTCAAATTGCCTTGGTTTCACAATTAAAAATTTCGATCTAAATTCCAACGCGTTTATATATCGTACGCTCACACAACAACTCCAAATATTACGAAAATTGAAATCCGATAATAATACAATATTACGGATCCAATGGAACTGGTTTCGTAAATTTCCGAGACTGTGCCTCGGACCGCTATTTTTAAATTCAATTTAAACGATATAAATTCAAAACCGAACAGAACAGTTCCAAATTCAATTCTGAAAGTTCCAGTACCTTCAGAATTATAAATATAAATTTTCTAAGCCTTCATATTATTTTTAATCAGCTTAAAACTGAAGATTCAAATTTTTACCCAATTTTATCGATAAAATTCAATAATTTAATCGCTAAATCCATTCTGATATTTGAATTTCAAATTAAATTGAATTCCAGATATTTAAAATCAATTAAATACCCCGATTTCCAATATCAAAATTTCAGGGTCGTTACAATCTTCCCCCCTTAAAAGAATTTCGTCCCGAAATTACATGTAAAGAAGAATAATCCAATACCCGTTAACTATTTTCTTAAATTCAAATAGTTTTAACAAATTTTCAAACCCAAATCTTTTTATTAAAGATTTGTTATCATTTCAGTTAACCTTCCAAACACTTTCATAGTTTTAAACAACTTTATTTTACTTCACAATTCAAATTTAAATTGTAAACTGTAAACTTTCAAAATTTTCTCAAATTTTTCTTACTTGTAATTTTTCGAAAAATTTCGCCAGCGTCTCCTTTGCGCGGCTAACACGGTACGACTACAAAACGTCCCTACGGACCCTCAGATTTCAAAAGAAAACAAAATGCCAAGTGGCAAAATCAGAAACTCATCAAATTTCATATTGAAATTTAAATACATACCTTTTGTTGAGCAAATTCAAATTTCCTTCAAAATCAAAATCCAATCTCACATATCCTGTATATTTTACTTAACAGCAATATCCAAATTTACTTAAAAATTTTCTTCACTCATTTCTTAAGTGCAATATAAGTATTTCTTATATTCGTTTTCACTTCACGAACAAAGTTGTATATTCATTCCCTTATACTTTGCATTTTCAATTTCATTTGAAGTCAATTTACAATTTCAATTCTATTTGAATTCATTTCAAATCCCAATACTCTTATTTCCAAAAATTCCACTCAGATTTCCATTCAGATTTCCATTTCGAATTTTACTTAAATTCGATTCATCTTTTATTTCGAATATTGAGTTTTATTTACCTTTATTCCAAATTCCAATTTTAAATCTTTTGTCACTAGTGAAAAATTTCCAAAAATTTCAAAAATTTTCTAACTCCCAAATTTTCAGAAAATTTTGGCGGAGTCTCTTTTGTACGGAGGAGCTTTTGCAATTTGACAAAAGAGATAAATATATATACATCGACCCACTCGGTCGGAAAAGCAGAAAAACAGTTCATATTTCCTATTTTTATTGCATAGGCGTACCTTTTAGCATTTTAAGCAAAGCGGTTATTTTATTTAGTTATTTGCGCAACCAAATGCAGCCAAACGGCTTCCAAAAACCTGTACTTACTCAGTTTAAACAGGTAAGTGACAAATATAGAAAATCTATTAACATTTCTTTCATTTTCAATAACAAATACATAGATTTCATTAGCAATATATTCAAGATAAATTCCATTAGCAATTCAGAAGGTTCCAATTCAACTTAAATCGCTTCCATCTAATTCACATTCAATTTTTATTCAATTCAGGCGATTAACAACTCACTTTCTTACATTCAATTCATTTCTAAATGAAACGAATTTATACCATTTCAATTGATTCAAAAATCAATTTCTATTTGCTTTTATTAACTCATAGAATTTATACAATCTCGTTTTTGTCAAACGATAATTCTTTCTATTCAGATTTGTTAATATTCATGCAACTAAATGATTACTTGAACTAACAATCATTTAAATTGATTCCATATTCTCATTCATTTCATTTGAAACCATTTCACAATTTCTTTTCTTAAGTCGAGCATTTATTCAATATTTACTTAAGTTGTTTCACTTCAAAACTAAAATTCATTTCCTAGTAAACAATTTCCAATTTCAATTCTTGATTTGATTTTTATTTATCAAATTTATTCCATTCACTAATTTAATTCAATTAGTATATTCACTTATTCATTTTTGAATTTCAATTTCCATATTCAATTCATCGTGAATTCATTTTATCAATAACAAGGAAATTACAATTTATTTCTGCTTACTTGAATTTATTTGCAAATTCAACCCATTATAAATTTAGTTCACAACTCAACTTAATTTAACTAACTTCCAATTCATTACTTTATGAATTAACAATTTATCAAGTTAGTTTACTTGAATTCAATCCATTTCATTATTCAATTTTGATTCACTAATTTACAAATGTAGTTTCATTGGTTCACTCACAAATTCATTTCTTTTCAATTTAAATTTCATTACAATCGACTCTCACTTTATTTAATCGATTCATTTATACTTTCTTTAATTTAACTTCATCCTTTAAGTTAAATTTATTCTATCAAAATTCAAATTGTATAAGTTATCAACTCATTTATTATTCCATTAATGAATTTATTTTCAAATATTCTCTCTGGAATTCTATTTGATTTTATAATTCGCATTACAATTTATCTTTTACAAATCTTATTTGTATATGGATTCAATTTCTTATTTTTTTAATCCATATTTATAAATTTCATTTGTTAAATGAATTTATCTTCAAATCTTTGGTTATTATTTTATTTCTAATTCAATTTCAATATAACAATGATAATATTTCAATGTTATCACTTCCTAACAATCAAACATCCATATACTATAATAATTCATAGAAAATCATTTCTTTTCTATACAAAAATAGTTTTGGGTAAAATTATTTCATTTACCCTATTTTAAAACAATACTGTGTCAGTTATCTTGTTTAAGAGTTTAGAAACCCCTATCGATTACAGTTAGCTAGACTGCACCGACCAGAATCTATAAACAATCAACCGATAAGTCAACACAATACAAAACAAATTTTGTATTCACTAACAAATACGCGCTCATATCTATTATTACACTCAACTCATTCTAGAGTACTGCTGATTCTATCTCTAATGAGTAACACCCAACAGAGCAGGGTTGTCGCTTAACCGGATGCTCTGATACCAAATGTAACGATACGACTTTTCGACGCTCGAAAGTCGACATTAATACGTCCACTGTATCAAATGCCGCGCAATCAAATGCCGGAAAACCGAACCATTAGGGTTAAAAGAAGAGGTAGAAGAAGACAGAAGAAAAGAAAGAACAGAAACACAGAACCAGAGACAATATCAGAATCTCACATTCGCAGCGGAACAAAATATAATAGATATCACTAGTCTTTTAAACAAAGAACTATATCAGTTATACAATACATCATCAGAGTCAATATACAACTTGTTATCCCAACTTTTGGCAAAGCCGAGATACCCAAAGATTAACTGAAAATCAATAATCATTAGTCATGAACATCAATTGTGTATCGCAGGTTCAACATGGATATCGATGAATTTTGCCCGGGTCCGGATCAGGCTACGATTGATAAGACATGACAAGCGAAGTAGTGGAAACCAGCGTTCCAAATTTCGGGGCAATCCGAGTTCATATGCTCGAGTTATCGCCAATGGAAGATGGATGAAATAGGCTAGGGTCGAATCGATGAGGAAAGGCTGATTCGAATCGATCAGAGGAGCAACCATGCTTCGAATCCATCCGCGCATGCCTTAAGCTTCGAATCCATTGGAGCATTCCCCACCTTCGACTCCATCGAGCAAGTCCTCATATGCCTAAGTTCGAATCCATCCTCACATACTCCAGTTCGAATCCATCGAAGGAAGGATCCTTCGAATCCATACAGGTGGAGGAGCTCCGACTCCATCGCATTCGAATCCCCAGACTGAGACAACTTCGAATCGGTCCACAGCAACATGTATAGATCGATTCGAACGAGCACCAGTTTCATCGATTCGAAGGAAGAGAACCTTCGAATCCAACATCTCGAATCCACCAAGTAAACGCGGCTAAAACCAAGGATTTGACCCAGAAAACTCGGAGAAAAAGGGGGATTGACCCGGAGCACGCACACCACGTCATCATCTTCACGTGCAGAAGCATGGATTCGACCCTATGGATTCGAACCATATCGATTCGAATGAATCCATGGGACGAAGAACACCAACTTGAATCGATCATAACTCAAGATCCACAAGTCCAAATGCAATGAAATTTTCATAGAAGCTTAAACACATGATGAAGAATGTCCACACCAAATTTCAGCTCGATTGGATGATTTCTTGATCGATTCGAACATAGCTTCGAATCGATCCCAAAGTGGGCCCGGATTTCCAAAAAGCGGGCATGTGGGCTCCCTCACGTGCCAGAACTAGTCTCCCCTCAATTTAGGCGAAATATCAGCCTTCTACACCTATAAATAGAGCCCCTGGTCATTCAGAAAAGGGGTCGGACAATTTTGAGAGCTAAAGAGCGCCCAGACTCTGCCAGATTTACTCCAGATCACCATTGCTGCCTTAGATTCAGACTTAGCTCAGAAAATCGGTTGTAATACAACACACGAAATTGTATTCTTCAAGCGTCGAGCAATAAAATCATAAAAACCTTGAAGTGGACGTAGGCCGGAGATAGCCAAACCACTATAAATTGTGTGTCACTGTTCATTATTTCTGGATTGCTGCTTGTTACTTGCTTAGATTTGAGATTTGTGTTTGAATATTGCTGATTTGTATTCATACACTGGTGCTTTCACAACACTTGGGGTTTGTGACCATTTTTGGCGCAAACACAACTCGATACAATAATCGATAGTTATATAAACCTGTCCTCATAGAAAATACACAGCGGAAATAAATAACAAGTACGAGTGTACGTATCGCCATCCAGCTTATCCCCAAAGCTCCAGAATATTCAGAATATCCTGATAAAAATAACTCTAGGCTGCCCGTGTGGAAAATTATGGGCACCCAGAGTTTAGAAGGGAACAATAAACTCCGAGTCAGTCATGGTGACTGGTGTGAGATCGTAAAACAGTTATTTTCATAAAGAAAATAAAATAGATTCACAATGCTTTTGGAAAATGAAACTACCATAAGACCTCCCGCCACACACACAATGCAAACGCAGAATTGGAGGAGATTTCTTCTTATGATAGTCAAAGATGCTTACTACGCCAATCATTGGATATTATTATTAATGTCTAGTGTAGAAAACATTTCGAAAGTATAATATTAATCTTAGCCAACATAGGTACCATTATACTATGCCTACTATAGCTGCTATGTTAAATAGCAGGTTCTATAACTAAAACCGTACGATTTTCGTATTTGGGAAATGGATCTCCAACAAATGGTCAGGCTAAGGAACTTCCTTTCCTACTGCCGAATGGGATCGCCTCTGGCTGGACGTCCCGAGAGACAAACTGCTCTCTGCCAAACAAGGCCGGGTTACCCCTATAACAGGTAACTCACGAATATGTCATCACCCGGTCCTTTAGGACCTTTATCCGAGCGCTCGGTAGCATCATCACACATAATAAATAGAGTGTGTCCACATGAGTAAGTATCTGGGCTCCATACCATGATACCACCCCTTTCCAGAAGGAAATGACATACCCTAAAGGGCGCAACCCTCATAACCTTGCCGCAACAATCCTGTTTCGACCATTTCCGGGTTGTTGAGGCCCTGACGAAGTCTCGTCCACAAAGCTGCGCTTTTTCACAAAGCCGTGCTTCGATCACAAATGATCAATAAATGATCACCGTCACAGCAACACTCAGCATGCCACATTACCAAATTGGGAATATATTGCTGATAAATTTCAACTACATAACCTCTGAGCTCGTACGTCTCAGAGAAGGGTGTTAAGCTAAGAGAATAAATTCTCCTCCACCAACAGAAATGTATTTGAAAGAAATCAGCTTTACATCTCAAATTGTAATGTCAGACACATAACCATACAAGTCTGTTCCGGGTTTGAACAGAACCGAAGGCACTTCCAAAGAAGCCCTTGCAAATCCAGATATTCACAATCCCGATAAAACTTCCCATCACAAAGGAAATCTCAATACCGTAGCTAACAGTGCAGAGACAATCGATAGGTCATTCTATCGTTTTCACAAATACCCGGTCTTCAGTACGATCCATATCGTCGTATTATTATTCGGAATGGGTTATCTGACACAAAGGTCCTTCCCCGGCTAAACCGAATAATAAGCGTTTGTTTTAAAAACAAATTCAAATGCCATTTCAAAGGCAATATTGATAGTCGGTGATTTAACTATCAACAATATTCACAACAATCATCAGATTCAAATAATTTTCCCAAATTATTTAATTTCAAATATCTTCCCGATATATGGTTTATACTTCAACCATTTGAAAACAATTTCCAAATCATATTCATTTAAACCCCTTAAATAAATCCTTATCGATTTATTTCAAAATTTACATTCCAAAACTGTAAATTTATTTCCACACTTCATCACTTTGAAAACCAATTTCAAATTACTTTTCTTATACGGAATATATTTCCAAATATATATTTTAAAATCCACTTAGAACTTTTAGTTTATATTTTAAAAACTACTTTGGAAAATATACTCGGCTTTATAGTGAAAATACACTTTCACTTCAAAATGGTCCATTTAAACCAATCAAATAAATCCTTATCGATTTATTTAAAATTTATGTTCAAATTCGTAAATTTACTTTCACACTTTAAAATAAATCAGTGTTTATTTTTTTAAACAAATTTCACTTCCATTTCATAAATTCCATCTTGGAATTTATTCAATAAGATTTCAACAATCCATTTTAATACTTTAAAATTACTTCTTTCAATAAATTTAATTCTTAACAATAAATTCATTGAAAGTTTTCCATTTTAATTTCAAAATCCAATTTATATTCATTCCTGGTATCCAACGATACCAAAATACATTCGGCTAAATTTTAGCCTTCAGCACATTCAATCACAGATATAATCGTACACAGATTATAAATAATCAATCACACAACATATGAAATCAATTCAAATGTTTTGAGGAATCCTATTGGATCCCTCCAACCTGTTTCCCTGCATCCACAGATGTTAGTACAATACCAATTCCACTTCAAGGTGGAATATCGCGGTATATAGGATTTATAAAATATCATCCGCTTACTAACGGCGCAATAGGGTCTCATCCGCTATACAGTGCGGGAAATCAATCAATCCAATATATACATATGCCAATATGTATATATTGCTATATATATAGATATATCCTACTATATCTAATATCACATCCAAACAGTTAAACAAACAATAACTGCAATCCAAATATTATTTTGAGTGAGAAGATCTCACCTTAGCTTTTAAATTTGCAGTCCATTCCATTCTTGACTCGATTTCCCGGTTTTGACCTTATATAAACATTTACACAATTGATTAATATTTGAATACTTGAAATTAACTCGTGACTTTATTTTAAAATAACACTTTTAATTTTTTAAATAGACTTCTATTTTATAATTTAAATTAACAAAAAAGTTCAATTAAAGCTAAGTTTCCTTTAAATAAATATTTCAAACATTTTACTTTCCCAAAAACTAAATTTAATATATCAACCTTTGGTAATTAAATTATCTCATGATTTCATTTTCAAATTAAATTCTTTTAAATAAAATACTTGAATAAATTTTTCTTTAACCACTTTTAACTAATTTCTTTTAAAAAATAATTTGGTAATTAAATAATTGAAATAAATTCATTAATACCCCTATATATATTTTTCATGGGTTTTATCTATATACATATATATTAAATTTTAAATTGAAGAAAAATTGTTTCAATACCTTATTGCCAGAATTCGCCTACCGCCCATTACTGCCGGCGATTTTGACTCGACGTTGAAGCCTCAGGCCTCAGCCCTAACGCGAACCACTCGCGCGACCTCCACTTGAACGGCGCGGCCCTCCCCACGTTGACGCTCGCCGAAACCCTCGCCATCGCCGAAGTTGCCACGTCCAGCGCGCTCGAGAATGAGCTCCTCCCCTGCTCGCGAACGAAACGCCATGACCACAACTCCTCGCGCGATGCTTCCCTGCTTGCCGCTTCATGCCCTAGCCTCGCGAATTCCCAATCTGACATCGCCGACCACAGCTACGTCGCCTTCCCCTCCAGCGAGCACCGCGCCGCCATTTATCCCCCTTCCATTTGATGTCGCGGCCATTTATTTGAACTAGGAGGATGGAAGGAATTGCTTTTGTTTTGAACGGGAATAGAGAAGGAGAACGAGGGTTTGAATGATTTCGTTTGCTTTCGATTTGAATTTCGATTCTCGATTTGAAAATGAATGAGAGCGGTTCTGCTTTCAAACTGAAGATAGTTGCGTGATATCAGATGGGGAGAGGACACGTATTGAATTGGAAAGACGCGTGTCTTCAATTTTTTTGCCACGTGTTTGAAGATAGAAGCAACGTGTTCAAGTTACGTAACTAAAATTCAAATTGCCTTGGTTTCACAATTAAAAATTTCGATCTAAATTCCAACGCGTTTATATATCGTACGCTCACACAACAACTCCAAATATTACGAAAATTGAAATCTGATAATAATACAATATTACGGATCCAATGGAACTGGTTTCGTAAATTTCCGAGACTGTGCCCCGGACCGCTATTTTTAAATTCAATTTAAACGATATAAATTCAAAACTGAACAGAACAGTTCCAAATTCAATTCTGAAAGTTCCAGTACCTTCAGAATTATAAACATAAATTTTCTAAGCCTTCAGATTATTTTTAATCAGCTTAAAACTGAAGATTCAAATTTTTACCCAATTTTATCGATAAAATTCAATAATTTAATCGCTAAATCCATTCTGATATTTGAATTTCAAATTAAATTGAATTCCAGATATTTAAAATCAATTAAATACCCCGATTTCCAATATCAAAATTTCAGGGTCGTTACAAGGGGAGTGGCGGAAAAAGGCGCTGAGATGCTTGGACGGTAGTTAATCTGATTCTGAGTCATTTTGTGTTACTTTGTTCAAGTGCAGAGTCTGCACTCACTGCTTTTATTGCGTTGTCTGTACTTTTTCTTTTTTTAGCCGGTATTGTGTATGGCCCCCACATTTTGACCATGTATAGAAAAAAGTTATAAGTAATACATTATTGGCATTTTGACTTTAACTTCACTTATCTGCTTATCCGTATTCTGTGCACTTATGCCTACTTTGCTTACTTCTATTTTATTTTATCTAGTCCTGTGATTACTTCCAAAATTCTTTGTTTAAAGTAACAGAACTTGTGAAGTGTTTTTGTTTTTGAGCATTTTCATTTGAGTACCGGTGTATGCCTCCTAGTTCGCAGGGTTATTTACTTCGAACACTTGCCAAACGACTAGTAACTTATGGTCTAAATAGTCTACGTACTGAAACTTGGGACAAAACTAAATCATGATTTGATTTTCTTTAGTAAGTTTTATAACTTTAGAAATAGTTTACATTTTTTATGCAATTTGGGTAAGTATGTAACATATGCATGTAAGAAATGTGCATAAAAATGTAAACTAAGTACAGAATATATAATTATAAGATCAACTATTAAAGAATTCGAAAACACACTTCATGTAAAACGAATAATCTTTGCAAATTTCTAGAAGTTAAACCACTCATTACTTTTCAAACACGCGCTTCATTGCTTAGAGCATTCACATTGTATGAGTTAACTGTAGATAGATTAATGTTATCCACATTAAATGTTGTAGTTAGTCACTGGGTGTCAGCAATTAGAATTTTCTGCCAGTTTGTAGCACTTCGATTTTTTTAGATTTGCGCCTGTTACTCCTGATAATGGGAGTGGGTTGATCCTCGTTATTCCTGTGATGGATAAGTTTCCCAGTATTGTCGGTGCAATTCCAGTACTCAAAAGTGCGTGTGGCATTATGGGATGCGCGGCTTTTGATATTTCTCAATGTTGCCAATCTTCGAGAAACGTGAGGAGTTTATGTTTTAAGAGCATGATTTCGCGGCTCGAAAAGTTAGTTGCGTGGCTTTTTATTCTTCTTGATGGTGTCTATCTTCAGGCAATGTGAGGATTTTATATTTTGAGAGCGTGATTTTACAGCTCGGAAAGTTAGTGCGTGGCTTATATCATGCATGGCTTTTTATTTGAGCCCTACGGATGTTGCTGAGGAAGCACCGGTTATTAAAAGGCGGGGTTGGGTTTCGCCGATCCAATGGTTTGAGTCGATTTGCTTTCGTCGACTCGGCAGGTAAGTGGGGTGTACTTGAGCATGATTCCACTTTCTCAAGTAGCAGTTGAATGGTTTTAAGCCGATTTGAGCCTATCGACTCAGCGGGTTATTATTATGAACACAGTTGTTTTGGTTCAAAAAGCGAATCAATTTTATTAAGAAAAGTTGGGCAAGTTTTTGCCTATTTAAAATGCCCTTGGCATCCTGGGATGGTTTATTTGCTGAAAAATAGAAAGTACATAAGATAGTTTTCAGGTGAAGTAATGGCACAACAATTCACTGTTCCATGCTCTGGGAATTTGGATTCCGTCGACGGTTGTCAGTTTGAAAGTTCTGTCTCTTAGCTTTTGATTGATCACATACGGCCCTTACCAGTTTGGTTTGAAGGCTCCCGGTAGGGGTTAGACTTGTTTAAGGATGAGGTCACCCACTTCGAAGGTTTGGTTGTGAACTTTGGAGTTGAAAGATCGCGCAGCCCTCTTTTGGTAGGCGGCATTCCTCAACTCGGCTTCTTTCCTCCTTCCGTTAATCATATCCAGTGATTCGAGTAGGAGCTGTTCGTTTTTCTTCTGATTAAAATTTTGCCTTCGATGAGAGGGGACTTCTAGCTCGACGGGAATCATTGTTTCTGAACCATATGCCAAGGCGAACGGAGTGTGACCGGTTGTTGCTTTGTGGGTTGTTCTGTAAGCCCATAGTGCAAGTGGAAGTTCATCAACCCAGTTCCCATTTGCTTTAGTTAGTCGCTTTTTGATAATGGACTTGATGATCTTATTTATTGCTTCCACTTGCCCGTTTGCTTACGAATGAGCGACTACGGAAAATCTTTTCTCAATTCGGAAGCGATTGTAGAAGTCTCTAAACTATGCACTTTCAAATTGGGTCCCATTGTTAGTGATAGTTTTTTGTGGCACAGTAAACCTGCTAATAATGTTTTTAGTAACAAAATCAATGAATTTCTTTGTGGTAATGGTAGCCAGCGACTCCGCTTCGGCCTATTTCATGAAATAGTCAATAGTAACTATAGCGTATTTGGCCCTTCCTTTGGCTATTGGCAATACGCCAATCAGGTCAATTCCCAATATTGCAAACGACCACGGGCTGACCATCGGCGTTAACTCTGTTGAGGGAGTTCTTTTAATTTTACTGAATTTTTGGCAACGATCACACCGTTTGGCGTGGTCTGCTACGACGCGATTTATTGTTGGCCAGAAGTACCCGTACCGGAGAACTTTCTTTGCAAGGCTTTACCTTCCATATGGTCTCTGCATTCACCTTCGTGCGCTTACTTCAGGATCCATCGAGCTTCGTCTTCGGTCACACATCTAAGAAGAGGGGTAGAGAATCCCTTCCGGTAGAGTATTCCATCGTATATTATGAATAGCCGCACCTTCCAAAGAAGCTTTTTCTATTGATTCTTATCGGTTGGAAGGGTCCCCGTAAGTAAGTAGTCCTTGATTGGCTTCATCCATGTTTTTGGTTCGGCGGTGGTCTCGAGAATCCAGTCGAAATCCTTTTCGTCTATACTCATGGCAGTCAGAGTCTCAACCGGGACTAGTCCCAACGATTGAGCTTCTCCGAAGCTTGCCAGTTTAGCTAAGTAGTCGGCCTTGGTGTTTTGCTCCAGCGGAATGTGAGTTTGGTATGATGTTTGATGTCGCTCAGCAAATCCTGTACTTTAGACAGATATAGGGCAAGGTTCTCCCCTCGAGCCTGGTACTCGCCTTTCACCTGACAGACGACTAGCTGGGAGTCGCTGTAGATATGGATGGACTTTATTTGAAGTTCTATCACAACTTTTAGCCCTACTATTAATGCTTCGTATTCCGCTTCGTTATTCATTGCGGAGAACTCCAACCGTAAGGCGGAGCAAATGGCTCATCCTTCAGGGGTTTCAAGCACTACCCCCGCACCCGAACAGAGGTTGTTAGATGTGTCATCAACAAAGAGTTTCCATTGCATCTCCACTTCCGACGGAGTTTCTTCTCCGTCATCCCGTATGGCAAACTCGATGAAATCTATCAGCGCTTGCCCATTGATAGCCTTTCTCGGATGGTAAGTAATATCATATTGGCTTAGTTCGATGTTCTACTTGAGAAGCCATCCGGAATTTTTAGGTCGATACAGTACTTGCATCAGAGGCTGATCAGTCGGTACTTTGATCGGATGTGCTTGGAAATATGGTCGTAACTTCGTAGACGCGATCAGGAGGCAATACGCTATTTTTTTCAACTTTGGGTAATTTTTCCCGGCTCTGGTAAACCGCTTGCTAATGTAGTATACGAGTCACTAGGTTTTCGCTTTTTTAGGAACAAGGGCAGTGCTCAATGCACGATATGAGATTGCTAAGTAAATGAATACGTCCTCTCCATCCACTGGCTTTGATAGGGTCAACGGGGCTTCCATGTGTCATAGCAATTCTTCAAATGCATTTTGACATTCCTCATTCCATTCGAAGTTTTTCTTTCCTTTCTTTAATGCATCAAAGAACGGTATGCACTTGTTGGTGGCTTTCGAGATAAACCTGCTTAATGCTGAGACCTTCCCATTCAAGCTCTGCAGTTCTTTCTTATTCTTCAGGGCTTGAACTTCTTGTAGGGCATTTATTTGCTCTAGATTTGCTTCAATGCCCCTAGCACTTACTATAAATCCTAATAACTTTCCGAAGGCTACTCTAAAGTGACATTTGAGTGGATTGAGTTTCATTCCAGGTGATTGGAAGCTACTCATGATTTAACCAACATGTCATCCACGTAAACCACCATGGTTTTCCCGATTTGACGCTTGAACATGGTATTTACTAATCTTTGGTAGATTGCCCATACATTCTTTAAACCGAATGGCATTACGCTGAGCAGTATAGTACCAGGTCGGCGATGAAGCTGGTGTTTTCTTAATTAGGTTCGTGCATCAGGATCTGGTTATATCCTGAGTATGCGTCCATGAATGATAGTAGTTCATGTCTCACCATCGCATCCACAAGCTGGTCAGTTCTGGGCAGAGGGAAGCTATCTTTTGGGTAAGCTTCTTTTAAGTCCAAGTAGTCGGTACATGTTTGCCACTTCCCATTGGACTTTTTGACTAAGATCGGGTTAGATACCCATTCAGGATACATTGCGTCATGGTTAAAACCGTTTGCTGTTAGCTTGTCCACTTCTTCTCTTAACACCTTGGACAGTTCAGGGCCCATGCTGCGCTCTTTTCCTTTACTGGTGTGAACTTGGTGTCAATGTTGAGCGCGTGGCATGAGATTTCTAGTGATACCCCACACATATAAAAATGCGTCCAAGCGAACACATCCAAGTTGGAGAGAATAAATTTACTAAGTCCTAATCGCATCTTGTTTCCAAGGTGCAATCCAATTTTCACGACTCTCATTGGGTCATCATTATTGACTGGGACAGACACCGTCAATTCAGCCGGTGCTGGCCGATCCTCCCCAGAACTCTTCTTTCTAGGGTCCAAGCCTTGTCGAATTGGCTATGGTCCCCGAGCCAGGGGTAGCCCTGTAGTTGCTATTCAGAAGGTTCACGAATATGGAGAGTTCTCCCCATATCTTCCCCTCTTCCTTTCTTTTAGATTCATGTGTGAGAAATGCGGATTACGGATCTTAAGGCTAGAATTAACACTAGAGGGGGATGAATAGTGTTTTAAGGAATTACTAATTCTTTTTGAGTTTATATTAATTTGAACACAAATGTATGCAATATTCAGACACAGATATGATCAAAGAATCAAACACAGATGCAGATATATAGTAAAAGCAATAAAGGAAAGAACACACCGGGTTTTATACTGGTTCGGAGTAACCCTACATTCAGTCCCGCAACACAAGTATGGATTTCCTTTCAAAATCGATTCTTACAATTACACCCTCGATTTCAAGGCCACGAGGTACACCGCTCCAGATTCACAATCCTCTGGGTAGAGATACTTGATTTTACGGGCAACAAGTTCACCCGATTGATTTTTCAGGCTACAATCACACCTTTTCTCGCTCGATTGAATATAAAGAAATCTATAACTCTGAATAGCACTAGGATCTTGTTGAGATAGTGATAGAGAATCAAACCAGAGATGATCTAGTTAGATTCAATGGTAATTTCGGCAGAGTAATGGTAAAAATGTATATAAAGAAATGTGGAAGAAGAAGAGGAGTGAAATCAGAGAAAATATGATTGTAAATTCGTTTAAAACAGCCCCTATTTATAGTAGAACAACAACCATGTCCATTCGTGAAAAGATATGAGGAATAGACACTTCCTTTGAAATTCAAACTTTTGAAATAAACTATCACCTTGTCGACAAAGGGTCCTTGGGGTTGTCGACAAGCCTAAGTTATTTTTGGTAATTTGTTTTTCTTTGAAAATAACTTCTATCTTGTATTAAAACATTTTAAACTTTATAAATATACTTAACTATAGTTAAAATGCATAAATAAGTATAGAGAATAATATTTTGGTATATATAAAATTTTACTATAATTTTATATTTAAATCTAAGTATAAATATTAAAAGTTAAATATATTATAATTAAAAGGTAGTTTAAAACCAAGGATAATTTGATATTGAAAATAAAGATTATTTTGAGGCTAAAAGTATTTTAAAACCAGGATAGATGTTTTTGATTTAAAAGGAAGATATTGAAATCATTTTGAAAACAAGATATAATTTTGTAAAACATTTGAATAAAAGTTAGTGGATACAAAACAATGTTCCACTAGTTTTTTCGTAGGTTCCATCCTACTTAGGGTTCCATCCCTTTAACGGGCTCGAAGTGGATTCCATTCCACGAATAAAATGGATTTTAAGATATCAGTGCTTTTCTAGGAGTTTTAACAAAATTCCTAACTAAATTACTTATCTTGAAATCTTGAACTCTTGATAATCTTGATACTCATGAGTCTTGAATCTTGGTATCTTCGATCTTTAAATTCATCAGTCTTGTATCTCTATACTGTACTGTCTTCATTCTTGGTACCTGCATGTTTATATCCTACATATACATATATATATATAAACTATAATGTTAGTATTTATATTTATAACAAGTCCTAAGGTTGTTGTCATCAAAACCATTCTTCTCAAGGACTAACAATCTCCCCGTTTTTGATGATGAAAACCTATGTTTATAAAATATACTTCTCCTTCACAATAACTCCTCCTAAAACTTATAACTCCCCCTAAAACTAATAACTCCCCCTTAATCTAAGTCTAACTACTCTATTTTATATTTCCCCCCTTTGTCATCAACAAAAACTAATCCTAAATCTATACAACTCCCCCTTAATCTAATACTATATTACATGTGATTATAATGATAGTGTTATCATAAATAATCAACTCTCCTAACTAAGAATCCATATATGATAATATTTATAATAATGATAATGTGAGAATTCAAATATGAGAACACAAATCATTTATTATTATATAATGTTATATTTACATTTGCGTAGAAAATGTAAGTAAGATCATATACAAATAACGATAAGAAAGAGAGAAAAGAAACTAATGTGTATCCTTGACAATGGGAGATCTATGAACCGAGCAATTTGGGTAGTGGAAACAGAAATTTCCACGTTGTTTGACTAGATTTCCATCCTTGTAAAAGCACACTTCGCCAACGCAAACAACTTTGTCGTCATCTTCAACGTGCTCTTCTTCCATGGGGGCTTCTTCTTCTTCCTCGCTGTCCTCTTGCACTTGAACACTTGAGGATTCTTCATCGATCAAGATGGGATTGGCATGATTGTCCATTAGAAACTTTTGCAAGTTTCTAAGGATTTTGCCTTGCCGTTCTTGTTCTTTGGCCATTCTGATTTGCACCACTTGAATTTCAGTCATAAGTTGCAGTGCATCCTTCAAGGAAACCTCCATTTTCATCACTCGTGCAAGCGTAGTTCGTTGAAATGGTCCGGTAGAAGGAGAAGGGAACGAAAAGGTTGAATTTTTGTTTGATTTGGAGGAGGAGGCCATTGTTTTATTGTTTTCAGAAGTTAGAACAGAGAAAAAATAGAAAGAATGAACAAAATTTCGAAATAAGAAGAATATATAACCACTCATTTGAATTTTGGTGGGAAAATTTCAAAAGAAAAAAATTCGTTATATGTCGATAGGGGAAAGGAGGGTTGTCGACAAGGTACTTATATTTTTGCTATTTTCTTTATTTTAATTTAATTTTAATTATACTCGTTATATATTTATATTCTATATTTCAGTTATTGAACAAATACCCAATTCTCTTCTAAATTTAGTAAATATAGATTCATTTATGGGTTTTGTTAAGATATTAGCAATTTGATTTTCGGAATTGATATAATCGAGAGTAATTACTTCCTTACTTATATTATCTTTGAGAAAATGATGTCTGATATCAATATGTTTAGTTCGAGCATGATGAGTAGGATTTTTGGATAAATTTATTGCACTAATATTATCACAATAAATTGGTGATTTTGAGATATTTAAACCAAAATCTTTTAAAGTTTGTTGCATATATATTACTTGAGAACAAGCCAAAGCAGCAGAAATATACTCTACTTCGGTTGTTGATAAAGAAACTGTTTTTTTCTTTTTACTAAACCAGGAAACCAAAGAATGCCCCAAAAAGTGACAAGTTCCACTTGTACTTTTTCGGTTTGATTTACAACCAGCATAGTCGGCATCACAGTAAGATATTAATTCAAAAGAATCATTTTTAGGATAAAATAAGCCATAATCAAAGGTGTGTTTAACATATCTTATGATACGTTTTACAGCTATTAAGTGGGTCTCTTTAGGTTGGGATTGATATCTTGCACAGATACAAATACTATGCGTGATATCAGGTCTACTAGTAGTGATATAGAGTAGTGATCCAATAATTCCTCTATATAATTTTTGATCTACATCTTTCAAGAGATCTTCTTTACTTAGGTACTCATTGGTTGCTATGGGAGTGGGTTTTCCACTTGCAGTAGTCAAACCAAATTTACTAACTAGGTCTTTAGCATATTTTTCCTGACTGATAAAGATACCATTATCTAATTATTTTATTTGCAATCCTAGAAAGAAGTTTAATTCACCCATATGACTCATCTCAAACTCTTTTGTCATTATTTCAGAAAATTCTTTATTCATTTCAAAATTAGTTAATCCGAAAATGATATCATCTACGTAAACTTGTACTAGTTGAATATAATTTTTATTTCTTTTAGTAAAAAGAGTATTATCTACTTTACCAATTTCAAAGTTTGATTGTAATAAGTAAGATCTTAGTCTATCATACCAGGCTCTAGGAGCTTGTTTTAGACCATATAGAGCTTTCTTAAGTTTGTAAACATGATTTGGTAATTTTTCATCTTCAAAAAATG
This sequence comes from Allium fistulosum, assembly GCA_030737815.1. Classification (NCBI taxonomy): domain Eukaryota; kingdom Viridiplantae; phylum Streptophyta; class Magnoliopsida; order Asparagales; family Amaryllidaceae; genus Allium; species Allium fistulosum. Next base: position 201,732,205 of record CM060904.1, on the reverse strand, counting down.
GTGGTTGTTCAACATTAACTTCCCCTTTTACAAATCCATTTAAAAAGGCACTTTTAACATCCATTTGAAATAATTTGAAATTACTATCATTTTCGAAAGCAAGTAGAATCCTAATGGCTTCTAATCTTTCTACGGGAGCAAAGGTTTCATCACAATCTATTCCTTCTTCTTGACAATAACCTTGAGCGACTAACCGGGCTTTATTTCTAACGACCTCACCTTGTTCATTCATTTTATTTTTATAAACCCATTTAGTTCCAATTATAGTTTTATTTTCAGGTCTAGGAACAAGTTCCCAAACATCATTTCTAGTGAATTGATTTAGTTCTTCTTGCATAGCCAAAATCCATCAATCATCAGTTGATGCTTCTTTTGGATTTTTTGGTTCAACGGTTGATATAAAGGCTACATTGCTCATTTTACTTAGTTGATTTCTAGTTGTAACAACAGATTGCATATCTCCTAGTATATTTTCTATAGGATGATCTTTCAAAAGTTTAATCTTTTTATTAGGATGATTAATTTCATTATTAGTTTCAGTTGACTCCTGATTTTGAGTAATTAAATCCTCTTCATCATTTGTATCTTCAAAATTTTTGAGATTTTCATCGAATGAAACATGCATTGTTTCTTCGATGGTGTTAGTTCTTAAATTAAACACTCTGTATGTTTTACTTCTATTAGAATATCCGATAAAGATACCTTTGTCGGATTTAGGATCAAATTTATCTAAGTTATCTTTTGTATTTAAAATAAAACATTTACTTCCAAAAATTCTAAAATAAGATACCTTAGGTTTCTTTCCGTGAAGAAGTTCATAAGATGTCTTATCAGTTAAAGGTCTAATTAAAATTCTATTTAAAATATAACAGGCGGTAGCAACTGCTTCTACCCAAAAATGTTTTGGTAATTTACTATCTGAAAGCATAGTTCTCGCACACTCTTGAATCGTCCTATTTTTACGTTCTACTACTCCGTTTTGTTGTGGAGTTCTTGGAAATGAAAAATTATGAGTTATTCCCTTTTTATTGCAGAATTCCTCAACCTTTTCAATTTCAAATTCACCACCGTGATCACTACGGATGGTTATAATTTTTACAGAAAGTTGATTTTGAATCCTTTTTGTAAAGTTCTTAAAACTTTCAAAAGTATCACTTTTATGTTTCAAAAATATTGTCCATGTAAATCTAGAATAATCATCTACAATTACAAAAACATATTTACTGTGATTTATTGGCTGAATTTGAGATGGACCAAATAAATCAAGATGAAGTAATTCAAGAGGTTTTGAAGTTGAAATCATATCTTTTAATTTAAAGGAACTTTTTCTAAGTTTTCCTAATTGACATGCATCACATAAACTATCTAGTTTAAAATTCATTTTAGGGAGACCTCTTACTAGATCATGTTTTGACAGTCTAGATAAGAGTTTGAAATTCAAATGCCCAAATCTCTTATGCTAAATCCATGGGTCACTTGTAATTGCCAAAAGACACAGGTTATCATTTGAAACTTTCATACTAAGAATATAAATATTCTTTTTCCTAATTCCCTCAAATATTATGGTTGAATTATTATCTTCAATGTGGCACTTATCTTTTTCAAATTTAATTTTATATCCTTTATCACAAAGTTCACTAATACTTAGCAGATTATGTTTCAGATTCTTAACTAGCAAAACATTAGTAATAATAGGAGTTTTAGAGTTACCGACATTGCCGATGCCAATCACATATCCTTTTGAGTTGTCTCCAAAGTTAACCAGTCCTCCGACTTTGTATATTATATCATTCAGCATATCCGGATTACCAGTCATGTGTCTAGAGCATCCACTATCGATTATCCATTTATTCTTTTTGATCTGCACAATTTGTCCATTGTGGATTGATTCCTCAACACCCATAAAACATGTTTCCTACACATTATACAATTTTGGTAGACAACTTGAATTTGAATATCGATTATATGCAAATCCTAAGACAGTGATGATCTGAATATTTCTAAACAGTATTAACAAGTTTTTCAAACATAGCCATTTTAAAAGCTTTTTCAAAATTCATATTATGAAACTTTGAAAACCTTGCTCTGATACCAAATGTGAGAAATGCGGATTACGGATCTTAAGGCTAGAATTAACATTAGAGGGGGGTGAATAGTGTTTTAAGGAATTACTAAATCTTTTTGAGTTTATATTAATTTGAACATAAATGTATGCAATATTCAGACACAGATATGATCACAGAATCAAACACATATGCAGATATAAAGTAAAAGCAATAAAGGAAAGAACACACCAGATTTTATACTGGTTCGGAGTTACCCTACATCCAGTCCTGCAACACAAGTACAGATTTCCTTTCAAAATCAATTATTACAATTACACCCTCGATTTCAAGGCCACGAGGTACACCGCTCCAGATTCACAATCCTCTGGGTAGAGATACTTGATTTTACGGGCAACAAGTTCACCCGATTGATTTTTCAGGCTACAATCACACCTTTTCTCGCTCGATTGAATATAAAGAAATCTATAACTCTGAATAGCACTAGGATCTTGTTGAGATAGTGATAGAGAATCAAACCAGAGATGATCTAGTTAGATTCAATGGTAATTTCGGCAGAGTAATGGTAAAAATGTATATAAAGAAATGTGGAAGAAGAAGAGGAGTGAAATCAGAGAAAATATGATTGTAAATTCGTTTAAAACAGCCCCTATTTATAGTAGAACAACAACCATGTCCATTCGTGAAAAGATATAAGGAATAGACACTTCCTTTGAAATTCAAACTTTTGAAATAAACTATCACCTTGTCGACAAAGGGTCCTTGGGGTTGTCGACAAGCCTAAGTTATTTTTGGTAATTTGTTTTTCTTTGAAAATAACTTCTATCTTGTATTAAAACTATTTTAAACTTTATAAATATACTTAACTATAGTTAAAATACATAAATAAGTATAGAGAATAATATTTTGGTATATATAAAATTTTACTATAATTTTATATTTAAATCTAAGTATAAATATTAAAAGTTAAATATATTATAATTAAAAGATAGTTTAAAACCAAGGATAATTTGATATTGAAAATAAAGATTATTTTGAGGCTAAAAGTATTTTATAACCAGGATAGATGTTTTTGATTTAAAAGGAAGATTTTGAAATCATTTTGAAAACAAGATATAATTTTGTAAAACATTTGAATAAAAGTTAGTGGATACAAAACAATGTTCCACTAGATTTTTCGTAGGTTCCATCCTACTTAGGGTTCCATCCCTTTAACGGGCTCGAAGTGGATTCCATTCCACGAATAAAATGGGTTTTAAGATGTCAGTGCTTTTCTAGGAGTTTTAACAAAATTCCTAACTAAATTACTTATCTTGAAATCTTGAACTCTTGATAATCTTGATACTCATGAGTCTTGAATCTTGATATCTTCGATCTTTAAATTCATCAGTCTTGTATCTCTATACTGTACAGTCTTCATTCTTGGTACCTGCATGTTTATATCCTGCATATACATATATATATATATCTAAACTATAATGTTAGTATTTATATTTTATAACAAGTCCTAAAGTTGTTGTCATCAAAACCATTCTTCTCAAGGACTAACATCACGTAGCTCTATAATGTAAGATTCTCTGGCAGTGCATTGATCTCCATTGACCACCCCGATTCCATTTGCCGTTGGTAACTTCATGGTAAGACACCATTGAGCCAGAACGACTCTGAAATCTACTAGGGCGGGCCATCTCAAGAAGGCTTTATAAGCGGAAGTTTCGTCCATAATTAGTTTGAATGAGGGAGACTCTTCGATCACCCTCTCCGAGTTCCACTGGTAAGTCAATCATCCCTACGGGTTGTTTGGGTTCGCTAGTAAACCCTTGGATTTTTGTTTCACATGCAGACACGCTTTTCATGCCGATCTTCATTTGGTCGAAGTTACGTTTGAAATGAATATTGACAAAACTACTGCTATCGACCAATAGAATATTGACAGAACTGCCGCTATCGACGAATATTCGTCGGACCACAGCGGGTCTGATTCCTACTGTCACCACCATTGGATTGAGAGTTGGAGCTTTGATTCCTTTGGTATCTTGATTTCTGAATACAATATCGTCATTCAAGGTTTTCTGCTGCTTGGTTGGAACCCCATCTTCGATTGTTAGACATGATTCCTTCGAAGCGTGCTTTAACGAACTTGCATACCGCTCCATCTCTCCCCAACTTCTCTATGCAGGATGTGGGCCTCCAGATATCGTCCCAATGATGAGTCTCTGGTCAGTTCGTTTTGATCCCTTTTCACTGGTTCTGGCTTGGTTTCTTTGATCTTTAGGAGCTTGAGGAATCGCGGGTTTGTCAGAATTCCGTGATTTTCTCATATATTGTTGAAGCTTGTTTTCCCGAATCATCTCTTTAATCAAGTTGTTTAGGTGACGGCATTCATTTGTGTTGTGACCGTGCGCCTCATCGAAGTGGTAGAACTTCCCCGAGTGCTTTTTTTGTTCAGTTACTTCCTTCTTAGGGGTTTTTTTATATTCCTCAGTCCCTTGTGTCACGAGATAGATGTTTTTCGGTGTATCGTTGAGAGGGTGTAATCTTCAGCCCTAAAGCGTTTAAGGCGTTTATTGTTTCCATTTCTTTTATTGGAATTTTTATTCTTCCTCTTTTGTTTCCATCTTTCCATGTGATTCCTTCAGCATTCCTGGAAGCGTTTGTATTCTGATTCATCGCCACGTCACTCTACCCGACATTCATCGGTTGCACACTAGCATAATTCCTTTCTAACTCCTGTACCTCCTCCAACTTCAAGTATTGACTTGCTCAACGATTGAAGTCCTTCATTGTAGTGGGTTTCTTCATTTTGATCCACTTTTCGAATTCAATTTCTGGGTGGATGGCATAGAACAAAGCCATGAAAATCATGTCCTCATTTGGATTGCTCACCTCTGTCACTGCGGTATTGAACCGGTTCAGGAAAGACTTCAGCGATTCATTTCATCCCTGGAATAGCTCGGATAAGGACATCACATCTTTAGGTTGTGCGGTATGGAGCCTGAACTGATCGAGGAATTTGGTGGCTAGTTGGTCGAAAGTAGAGATGGATTTCAGTGGAAGCATAGTGAACCACATGGAAGTAATTCCTTCCAGGAAAATGGGAAAACATCTACACCGAACAGCTTCTGAAGCATTTGCTCTGTCCATGTACAAACTATACTTGTACAAATGGGGTTTTGGGTCTTTTGTCTTGGCATAGGATGGAATAGTTGGCATCGTGAACTTTTCGGATATCGCTCATTCAAGATCTGATCAGTAAAGGGAGTTCAACTTGGTGTGGATCCCCATTCATCATCTCTTCTGTTTTGTTCTCGTCCATCAGTCGCTTAGCCTTATCCGTGATAAATGCCTCTGATATCCGGTAGTCCTGGGGATGGTTTTCAGTCACTACATCGAGTGCTTGGCTTTGAAAACGGTCTTGGCGAGTGGGCTGAAGCCTAGGCTCTCCTGTCTTTGGGAGATTCACTCCCTCGTGATCCCGTTGGTTTACGGTTGGCCTGACCGGGGCAGTTTGGACATTTTTAGCATTGTCGAATGCATTGGCATTTTCTTCCAACTTATCATCATTAAATTGTTTTCGCCCATGGAGTTTTCGCCCCTTGATTTAAGTTCAAAGTTGGCTGCCTTGAGGCAAGCAAAGTACCTGTATTTCCTTCTACGTTGATTCCCATAGTTCCTGTTGTTGCCCTTCTTTATGGCTGCTTTCCGTTTCTTCTATTTAAGCCAGAAACGAAAGAATTTTCTTGTTCTATGGCAGCCGCGGGTTTAGCCATAGTTCATGGAGCATGAATTGACTATAAGGTTAAGGGAGCATTGAGCTTATCCATTAGAGCTCTCCAACTTCTTTCCATTTTTTGGTTGATTTCGTCAATCATTCTGTTCAACTCGTCTCTTGTAACGACTTCGTGTTGATTGGAGGATGCTGACACCTGATGATTCATATCTTCTCCAGCTACTACTACCCTTATGGACTTTCCAGAGGCAATTCTCTTCCTTCCTGGAGCCATTGATTCCAATTAGCAGATTTTTCAAGCAAAGATTGAGGATCTAACTTCTGGACCTATCTGATCCAAAGTAGATAGCTAGATCTGAACCCTGAGTTGGGTTCTCAATGAAAGCACCAAAATGTTAACCTAAAAAATGGATCAACACCCTGGATTGAGCGTGAAAGCCCAGCCCTGTTCTTACAGAGCAATAATTAGAGAAAATGCAAAAAGAGTAGAAATAGAAAGAATACAAGAAGATTTTTATAGTGGTTCAACTGTTAATGAAGCCTACATCCACTTTATAGTTTTTATTATTGACTGATTGCTGTTACAAAGTTAATTGGATTACAAAGTTCTTGAATCTCCTTCGTTAGATCAAGCCTCCAATGTTAGAGTTAACTAGAGAACCACAGTGAACCCTATAGATGACCGTTGTGAGGGAGGAGAAGAATGAAGAAAGTTTTCTATAGAGTTTCAGCAACCAGTCCCCAGGATTCCATTTATGTTGCAGGTAGGATGTATTTATAGAGGTTAGAGAGCTACTGGGCCAAGCCTGCTCGCCACATGCTTGTAGATCAACACAGGAAGGCGCATTGGAGATTACACCACGACCCGAGCTAAAACAATGGATCGCTGGCGATCCATAGGATTGGTTCAAAGGTGAGCCAACGCCTTAGCATTCTCCACTTGCCTTGCTCCATGAAGTTCGCAGATGATTGGTAAAATAGTATGGATCACTAGTGATCCATGGTATATGGATTGCCAGTGATCCATATATTTAGCGATATTTTGGACTTTACCTTTTGGACTGCCTTTGTCGTCTTGCGTCAATGTTGTTCATGAACTCGCGAGTTAATACCATGGATTGCCAGCGATCCATACGCCATGGATCGCTAGTGATCCATGCCCTTAGAGTACTTTTCTTCCTTTATTCCCTAGACTTCCTTTGGCTCCTGATTCTAGTCCCTTCGGTTGGCTTTTGTGCTATTCTGACTCAATGGAGTTGTTCCGACTTCTTCTAGATTCTGCTGGGTTAAAAACCTGAATAACAACTCCTTTAAAATATCACTTGAAAATAAAAAGTTTGAAAATTCATCAGAAACTTGAAAACGATATGTTTTTAACAAAATATCAATTGTTTAAAAATTCACAGCTAATTCTTAAAAATTCAAATAAATATCAAACTACTTTTAATATACTCTAATATGAGTTAGGAAATACTTTTAAAAAGAATGAAACAAAGCAATTAAACTTAACGTCCCTTTTGAAACATTTGAAGCCCTAAAATCAAGGTTAAACGGGGTAGTTTTGCACTAGTGATGTTTTGGCCATTTTCGAGATGTTACTTAATTTTTTACTATTCAAGCTTTTAATAGCAACAAGTATACATATATACCAATATATATATGGCAAGAAATCCCTATGGATCTTTTTACAAAGTTCCACAACTTGTCCAAACCAATCAAAGAAAACTAAAGCCAAGCGGCCTCCCATATATTAGGCATAAAATCATCAATCAATCACCAATACCTAAATCTACTACGTACCTCTTTTGGGTTTGATTTTTATTTTTGCAAGGAAATTACTATCTCGATGCAAAGGCAGGTGCGCAAGAAATCAAATAGTAATCTCTTGCTTCCTTGCACCTATCTTGTACTTATATAATTCAAAAGAGAATCATGCTGACAAAAAAGCAAGACACAAACTATTTCTACCATAAGCAATAGCAATATAAACAATATAACAATCATATGCAACAAAAGTACAGAGAATGCTCTGTAATAAAATACTAAGCATCCAATCTTTTTCAAAAGATAAATTTATAACTAAATGCCCAGATTTTATATTCAAAATATATTTTCAAATTCCTCCGAAGAGAAATAAATCAAAGCCAAAATCAATTACGACAAGGAGGGGAATCCTCCTATTGAAGTGTGGTATAACTCTAGAATCAAAACAACACGGAGCATCCAGTGGTATTCCAGTTCCTCCTAAAAAACAACTAGAGAAAACCATTACACCTGACGAGTCTTTCAAATCGGAAAACTCCCAATCGCCCAACTTTAGTCACAAAAACAATATTTGAGAAATCACTTCACAAAAATCTTTTCGAAAATCTTGAAAGACTAATACTTTACCAAAGTTTTTAAAATAATAATATTATTTCTTTTACCAGTTCTTTCGAAATCGCTTTTTCAAAAGCATCGAGATTTAAGTCCTAATAAACAACTTTATAAACCGTAGTCTATTAAATCACACTATCAATCAAATGAAATTCCATAAGGGAATAAATAAACTCTTAACATTATTTAAAATGTTAAACAACCAACAAACAAGATTTAGAATTTTGCTTAGGTTTACAACTTTCTCGATCGTCCAAGGATTTAGATAATTTTCTAAGCATACCATTATACTCATCAGCCTTTGGTTATTGCTTAGAAGATTACCTAAGCTACCTCAGAACAAAATTTGAAAGTCGCTCCTAAACTTCCCTAAGCCACACAATAAAGCATACAAATATACTTAAGCCCGTATGATGTACATAAATCATCCATACGAATATCTGATTCGTTCACTTGCTCAGATACATAAACTTTATCTCTGAACTAGTATCGCTCACTCGACCTCCCTAGTGTGGACTCTGATCATGTTTCTTAATTAGAAACCTCTATTCTCCTTACATAGCCATATACCATGATAGAAAACTTCGGTATCATATCAAGAATTCGAATCAAGTGTTTGCTGATAGGAATCAGGTGAGAAATTCTTTTTTTGACTGGTGTGAATCACCCCGACATTATGTATTCGAATCCTAGATCAAGAACCATGCAAATAAAATTATCTACATATAAATTACATACTTAATCCGGTTGGTGTCTTAATTACACCAATCTCTTTCTAAATCACTTTCAAAATTTTCTTTTAGTATCTCCTTCAATACTAAAATTATTTATGAATTTCTTCATAAATTTTCACTTAAGTTTATAAACATTTTATAAAGACACAACTTTATAAAACATTATATTAAAAACTTACTCTATTATTATTTACTTGTATAATACTCTCCTACATCCTAAGAGTTTATTTTATTTTATTTACTTTTTTTATTTTCGAAATTCAAATGGAGGCCCAAACAAAATATGGGTCTTAAAACTAAGTCGACTACTTTGACCATTTTTACCTTAGTGTCTTCTACGAAAAGATATTTAAAGGTTGGCCCAATATCGCCCAATAGTTTACACAACTTAGATGATTAACAAGAACCGTGGTTTTAATGAAACAATTCTTATTAAAACCTTTCTATCCAATTTAACCCATCTAAAACTTGAGTTAAATTATTTCTTTTCTATCCAGGAGTTTAAAAATTTTCATTTATCAAATTATTTAGACAAATACCTTTTTATTTTAAATCAATTCCCTTTTAAAGAACTTAAGAACGAAATACCGGTTTTTATTTCAAAACTCTTTTTGAAATCATACTACATATATTTCTATATATAAATTAACTTTAATACTTTATTCACTAACACTCGCTTTGGGTTCTTAGAGTTTGAACTTATTTCAACCGCACAATGATAAAGAGAATAATTTACTAAGTGCACTACAACGTTCCTCTAAGCAAACATCCAATTGCCACTTAGAAGATTATTCAGATTACCACAAAACTAATCGAGATGTTTTCCCTGAACTATCCAAAGAAAATATATCTTTCTTAAAAATTCTCTTTGAAATATTTATTCTTTTAAATACTTCCAAGTAATATCACTATTACTCTTGTCAAAAATCTTTTTAAAATCATTTCAAACAATACCAAGATTTAAATTCTTAAAAACTCTTTTTGCTTATAAAACACCATTTATAAATCATATAAACCCTTTTATATCTAACATACTCATATAAAATGTACCTTTAAAATCATCTTATATCGTAAAATTTTCCTTTATTATAATAAAATTTTCATAAATTTTATCCTCTAAATGTCTTATCTTCCCATTTATATTATGTTAAACAACTCTACTATAAGATGACTTTTAACTTAACATTTTCACCGAACCCTTATAGTCAAATTGTGAAACTTAATTCACAAGAGGTTCGTTTTAATGTACTTACAATTATCAAAACAATAAATGCCCATAAATTGATCGAGCATAAATTAACAGTCAACAAACAACAGTCAATTCTCCTAAACTAACCGAGCATGACTAATCAAACAACAATGATAATAAATAAATACTATCATTTTGAAATAAACAAACACAACACAAATAACTACATAAATTTGAAATTATTTCTTTATATATATAACATATAATCCTAGGTAAATTATTCCATTTACTAAATTTTCAAAAAATCAATATCGTGTCTTTTTGTCTTGTTCGAGAGTTTAGAAATCCCTACTGACATTGTGGCATCCCACGCCTTGACCATAATTCATAAACCACTCAATAGACAAATTAACACAATACGTTTTATAACAATAACAAATACGCTCTCGTATATATAATACTCTCTACTCATTCTAGGGTGTCACTTACCCTATCTCTAATGAGTTTACCCCACCAAAAACAAGGTTCTCGCTTAACCCTCAGTTCTGATACCAACTTTAACGACCCGCCATTTCGACCATCGAAGGTCGGCACCAAATACATCCATGTATTCAAATTCCGAACATCCAATTGCTGGAAAGGAAGATTGTCAAGGTAGAATAAGAAGAAAATGACAAGAGAAACATAATCTAACAGTGGAAGGATCACATACAATATAAGAAAGACAGCAAAAGTTGTCACTTTAAAATACATAATATAACAGAGTTAAAAACAAATTGCAACAGCTTGGACAATTATAACATCCTGACCGTACAAATACTGATGGGTATATATAATAATATAGTGAAAAATAAAATACAACGGTAGGTGAACATCCAGCTCTACTCCATGAGCTCCATGTCCTACCAATGACAACCTAGAAAATTACTCGGTCTGACCTGAGTATTATAAAAAAATAACACCGGATCAGTCTGGAAAACTAGCATGAGAAAACTCAAGCGATAAGTTCAGCACATAATAATCCCGTGAGACCACGTCGCTAAACACAGAACGGGTTTTACGTCACAAGAACAACTTCCACACATGAATGAATAGAAACAGATTAAAACAAAACCAAAACTTGAAAGAATGGAAACGAATAATTAAATATCGAGAAGAGCTCCAATCACTTCTCGATGAAATTAAGAAAACAATTCAAAGATTTGAATTAAGAATAAGAAAAAGAAAGTTTTCCAACAGCGATTATGAGGGTGCACCCCCCTCACCGAAACTGTACCACTAGAAAATATACTTGAGAGAGTCATGTACTATAGAACTCTCTCGAAATCCTCCAAGTTGGACCCCGCCAACTTTACCAAGAATCCAAGAATTTCACATCTCCGCGTGCATACCACCAAAACCAACCTGGAGTAGATATGAAAATACCCTAATGGGAGCAACCCCACATAACATCGCCCCACTCGCGCTTTGATTTTAGTCATTTCTGAAAAAGGATATCAAGGCTCGAATAATCAAAAATCATCTTAAATTGAAGATACACAAAGAAGAAAGCTAAATTGATAGTTAGTAAATCAACTATAAAAAATAATCAAAATGATCGTATGTGAAAATTAAATCCCATATTCTTACCACTACTCGTCGATTTCAAACTTGTACTGTTTCTCGGTTGAAAATGAAGTCAGGCAAGTGAAGGTAGTGTTGCCTCTAGGCATTGCCTTGATGACATTTTTAACCTTCGAAATAGATATGAGTTTCCATTCGTCGACTTTTAGTGCTAAGAGTATGACTAAATTATTTCCACATAAGTGGCATCTTTCATGGAAATTAAATTTCTTATTATTTCCATAACCGAATCAAACTTTTAAACTTATAAAACCGGACTTGGGCTTGGTTTTCACATCATAATTTTTTGTAAAATAGTCTTTAAAATATTCTTATTAAAGATCAAATTACTTTTAAGCGTATCAAAAAGAAGGGTAAAAAACAAATGTCATTAAAACATTGTTTACTATAAACCCAAAACAATTTACGCTTAGCTTTATTAAAAAAACGATTCCTTTTAAAAGATTTTCTCATTTATAAACTATCATTTACAAATTCCAAACAACATTTATTATTCCAAAAGATAATAAATTAATTAAAATGCTTTTATAAACTTAAAACAATGTCAATCATCCTGAAGGACAATTGATATAATTCTTTTATAAATTTAAAACCATATTAATTATCCCAAGGGACAACTAATCAAACTAAAAACTCCTTTAATAAATCAATTAATTAACTTTAAAATCCTTTATTAAATCAGTTTATTAACTTTAATTATGTTTATTAAATCAGTTAATTATTCTTTAAAACACTTTTATTAAACAAGTTAATTAACTTTAAGCATCATTAATAAATTTATTAATTAACTTTGTTATAGTTAAATAATATTAAGAATATATTTAAACCTTTAATTCTTTTTAAATAGGGGCATTTCACCAGAAGGACAAACTTTGCAGTCCAATTAGTTTCTAGGACACACATTCAAAGAAATTACTTTCAAGGCCAAAGTCAGCAAAATAATTACTTTCAAGGACAAAGTCAGCTTATTAATGAGGCTTAAAGTTAATTCAACTTGCTAAAGAAACTAATTCAACTTTCAAGGACAAAGTCAGCTTATATCATTCTTTAGGATGTATAACCATTGTTAATTAATAAATTTATTAATGATGCTAGTTTGTTTGGTTGTTTGTTTTTAGACCAAACCGAAACGCGAAAGCTTATATCATTGTTTGGTTGTTTGTTTGGGTTTATATCATTAGTCACAAGGGTCTCTTTAGCAAGTTGAATTAACTTTAAGCTGACTTAGCAAGTTGAATTAACTTTAAGCTGACTTAGCAAGTTGAATTAGTTTCTTTAGCAAGCGGGAATTTAAACCCAAACAAACAACCAAACAATGGTATAAGCTATCATCCAAGCATTCAACACTAAACTATAATGGCATAGATATTATATAATTTATTTAGAGGTGAGTAAACTCACCAAATTCAAGTTGATGCTTTCGCGTTTCGGTTTGGTCTAAAATCAAACGGTGTTCGATTTTAACTTAAATTTCTATTATCTCCAAATCCAACGAAACATATTCCTAAGTGTAGATAACATTGATACGAGTCCAATGTAAAAGATCTCGTACAAATGCGATCTTGTGTGAGAAAGATATTGAATTATAAATTAACGATTTAAATAAATTAATTAATAACTTAATCAACATTTTAATTACCCTAACCACATTTAAATCTTTCTTCCCAAAATGAACTCCTACTACTAAACACTGATATGCATGCACAGGTCGTGCATTACCTCACTCTTCTCTTCCTCAAAACTCCACGAAAACAAGTGTCGACGGATCCAACAAGTTTCTTCCCGTGAGCTTTGATTTCCACCCAAAATTGCCGAGATTGACGTCCTCCCTTGAAACGCGACCTAGCACATCTCAAGCCTCTTCCAGGACTGCCATGACTCTTATTGTCAAGCCGCACCTCACTAAAAACACACCATCGACCCCTCTTTGCTCGAGAATCCTGAATCTATCAACACCAAGCCTTAACTCCAACTAGATCTCAAACCATGTGAAACCCTTGGCCATGTTGGAAAAAAACTTACAATCAAAACATGATCGAATGCTATAAAATGTATACTATATGAATTCAAAGAAACTCGCTTTATGATTTTTCATTGAGTGGATTAATTTATTTTGAATTTTGAAGATGAATTGTTTACTTGGTTTGGTTTACGGAGATTGGAAAAAATAGAAAAAGAGTAAGATGAGGGAGGAAAAGTAACGAGGTGAATATTCTTAGTGTATTGAATAAGCTAAGTTTGGATTAGGTTTATTTGTAATTTCCAACACGTCGTCGTACAGAATTTCGTTCGCGTACGAACCATGAATGACAAAACAAAAATACAATCGAGCACAAAAATACGACACGATCTCAAAATAATAATAATAGTATACACTAGCTGTCATATTTTGTATCAAAAAAATACCATCATATGCCGAAAAATATGTCAAACGACAATGTAAATATTTTCCAAATTAAAAATATAGAAAAATCATATAAATTCATTTAAAAATACGACAATAAAATCAAGTTGTTTTGTTAACAATCGATTTCCTTGTTATTTGTTCAAACCATTTATTATTGTAAATAAATTTACAAAATGAGTTTACCATTATTATTTATTAATTAAAAGGAGTTAAATAAGGTTACTAAATCCATTTAATTAATATTTAATTTACAATTCAAATATTTAAATAATCACTATATTTGAATTCAAATTATTAAACTCAAAACCAATTATTTAAAACTAAGTAAATATATAAAAAATCAAAACGATAAAATTACGGGATGTTACATCGTGCATTCGATATGATTGATTACAATAATGATCTTGTTAGATGTTACACTGGACCAAAGGCTACTAGTTCTAAGAATTTGATCACTGAAATGTCAGTTTTATCAGTTTGCGTAGAGTGTAATTTATTTGATATCCTTAAAAGTTAAGGATGACCAAATGCACTTTTGTAAAGATTTTTTATGATATTGTAATATGGTTTTCTTTGAATGGTTCAACCATTTAGAAAAGAAATCAAATGTATAAGAGTGGTTGTAATTTAAGGCGTTGTGATCAAAGGAGTGAATGGCCACTTCTAATTCATAAAGAAACATTGGAAAATAGAATTGTAAAATAATAATAGATATATAATAAGGAATAAGAAATATGATAATGATTCCAAAAGTAGTTTCACATAGAAAATTGTTTTCTATTATAATTATTTCTTTGAATTTAGGATATCTGATCTGAAATTTCTCGACTATAAACCAATTATAGTAAATGAAATAAATAGCCTATATTAAGTGGTTTATTGGAGTTTCTATTCCATATGCTATTATAGTAATAGCAGAAATAGTGGGAGCATGCCAAATAACACTCATTGATCGCATCAAGTTATGAAAATTGTTTTCGTAAAACGTACCAAACATTATTTATAAAATAATAATAATTTTTTATTGTTGACTAAAAAATAGACATAGTTTTATTTCAATATAAATATTATGAATGTTTGTTGTAAAATAAAAATATTGTACTAGTATTTGTGATGCATTGGAAAATATAGAAGTATCAAAATTTATTTACAATTATTTTGGAATTATGAACTAAGCCATAGTTTTAGAAAATATTTTTTGATTATATGATTATAAATCATATGGTACTAGTAAATTATATCTCAACCAATTAAGGGCAAAGCGCTCCTTCAGTGGGAGCATCAGAAGAGTTGATAAACTTTTTATTTTGATACATATAGATGTATGTAGTCGCGAGTCTATTAATACCAAAATAGTTCAATGTATCTCATTATAATCATCGATGAGATATCACCAACATGGACATGTTTATTTAATACACGTGTAGTATGTCTATGATAAGCTCATAGAATATAAAATAGAAGTAAATAAAATAATGTGCAATAGGAAATAAAAATGATTCGATTTGATCGAATAGGTGAGTAAATTGAAAAGAGTTCGGAATGTACCTAAAAATGAATAAAGATTCAACCTCAAAAGTCACTCCTCCTTATGATACATAATGATGTATCGATAATGAGCAATCTAACTTTGTTGAACAAAATACGATTGATTATGAGTGAAGTTGAGTTAACTTCTTTCTATAAGGTTGTGTAACTAAGAATAGTACACAAGGTTAAAATTAATTTCATCTAAAGAATGGTTTACAAAATCAAACAAGATAATGGTTTATAAGAAACCCTAACATATCCTCGGCTAAGGAGTTAGCAGATTGTGTGAGTCAAAAGACTACGAGTAATAATTTTTCTTGACGAATCTTATATGAATCGCCCCAAAAGGAGTTTAGGAATGATCATCATTGGATGACCAATTTATATTTTGAACATAAACATCGTAAACTAAATCCAAATCAGTTTATATAAGGCAATTCATAAAATATTTGTGAATACCCATTCAGTTGAACTAAGAAACAATTGTTGTTTAATACCAAGTTCATAGCAAGGAATTTCTTTTAGAAATTATTGGTAGTAGAATGGATTTGGATACAATCCAAAGAAGAAATTAATCACATGGGGTGAAATGAAATTAATTCAACCTAAATGAACATAACGCATTAGAAAGTCTAAAATGTATTATCGCACATTGAAGAGTGACTACGAGTTTCTTATCAATATCGAGAATAAATAATCCTCGGTTATCAATTAAACCATTAAGAGTATTGACTCTTCCATATGGCATGATGCACAAATCCAAAAAGATTCCAAGTACATTATCAAAACATGATTTCAGTAGTTGTACCTGAAGGTATATGATCCATCATCAACAAATATATCTTCAAGGGAAAGACTAATGCGGTTGGAATATAATGAGCAACATTGATAAGAATAAAATCGTAATTTCAATTGTTGAAATTAACTTAAAAGATCCACCAGTTGATGTGCTTCGGTTTATTTGGATTTACTCACAAAATTATCGCTGGGTTTGACTTTGTGTTATGGTACATATGTGTTGAAATGGAAAATTCTAAATAATGATTTAGAATAGATTATTTGCATATAATAACTGTAACAACCCAGAATTTTGGTCATTTGATTTTAAATGTTTAATTAATTTTAAATATTTAAATAATTGGATTTCGAAATTTAATAACCTATAATTCAAATATTATAATCATTTAAATATTTGAATTGTGAATTAAATATAATTAAATGAATTTAATAATTTTTTTCAAATCCTTTTAATTAAGAAATAATATTGGTGAACTCATTTTGTAAATATATTTACAACAATAAATAGATCAGATAAATATTGACAGTTGGATCGAAAATATAAAACGATATTTAAATATACGAAATTACCATTCCGGGGCACTGCCTCAGATTTTGACGAAACCAGTGCCATTAGATTCAAAATAATAAATTATTGTAGGCTGTTGAGTTTCATAACGATCAGGCGTACTGTGTGGTCATGCGGACTCGAAATGCATTATGATTAATTTTAAACATAATTTGATTGAAAAAGCCTATTAAGTCTCAAAAATAGTTCCATTGAGTTCAAAATATGGGTATTTGGTATAAAACACCAGTCGGCATGCCTCGATTGAAGTTCAAAATTTTTCGGCATGTAATATATGATATTTTCAAATAAAATAATATATACACATCAATTCAACTCCATAACCCCATCAATTCAGCTTCACTTCATCACATTCAAGGCCATGCCTCTCCTCCCTTATAAAATCTTCCCTCTAACCTTAAAATGAGAGGTTTGAAAAATTCAAAAATCAAAATCTTAGAACTAGGCAGCGAAAAATCATGTTGTTTGTTCCATTAAGCTCATACACTTGAGTGCTTCGATTCCATATAGGTTTCATTTGGTGCGTTTGTGTTTAGGGTGGCTCTTCCTAAGAGCAGTAGAATTAGGGCTTAGGAGTTTTGGAGATTTAGGCATCGAGAGAGGAATCATAGTAGAGATTGGGATTCGGGAAGGAGTTTAGCACCTCCGGTGGAGTTTTGGTGGCATTCGGACCTCTGAGGCAGAATGCGTTCAGATGGGGGGACCTGTAGTGGGGTGCTCAAGGTCGGATTCTTGAGGAGGGGTGCGGGTTGGTGTTTGTGGGGTCCGGGGAGAAGCATTTGTGTAGTGGAGCTCGTCGGTGAAGTCGGTTTGCAAATCCGTGGAGTGTCGAGTGAGATAGAAGGAGAAAGGAGGTTTGAAAGAGGTGGGTTTCTTTGTGTATGTGATACGCTGTGTGCAAGGAGGAAATAAGAATGGAGGAGAAGAATTAGTGACTGATTAGGTAAAGTAATTAGTGATTTAATTTGATTATTTAAATCCGAAAACTTATAATTTGAATATATACTATTGTTTTAACTTAATTTAACATCATTATAGAATCATGTCATCACCAATTTGCCTTCCTAATTCATCCACATGAACATACAATTAGATTATCTCCATTTTTCTTTGATTAGGATACCGTTAATATTATTTTCCCATTAATCATCCTTTTAATCAATATACTAGCATTTAAATCTGTAATTAATCCTAAAATCACATTTTGATCGTCTTAAACACTCATGATTGCATTATAGGTAAATAGAGTCGCTCCACTTACCAAACTGAAGATCAAAAGCACACTTTGATGGATAAATCTTTGCTATCTAAATATATATGCATAGAAATATTCTAGATTCACCTTTAAAGAAGTATATACTTGTAAACTTCATTTTTTTAATGTTTTGATATAGAATTTAGTGAATCTTGTTTAGCAATGAATAATATATGGCATTTTGACGATTTAAAGAAAAGAGAGAAGAGAGAGATGAAGGTTATAAGAAATGAATTTGAAAAGTTGAAACGTGCATTGGTTGGGTTTATATAGGTGAAGGGTCACTCGACTTTCAAATTTAAAAAATGGACCTGACTTTCTTTGACCCATGTCAAACCATAAATTCGTGTTTACTATATCTTCTTCGTACTATCTCTGATTCTGACTTTTTTGTACAGGTACTATATTTACTTAAAGGAAACGTTTATAGGTTTCAAGAATTAAAGCAGCAAACAATGGTAAGAGTGGCATACAGTATCCATACTCAAAAACCACTAAACTTTCCCTAGATTTCCTTACCACCACCAAGAAACTATATAAACACAAAACAATAGCAAAAAAATATAAGGAAATTAAGATAAAAAATGATCTAAATAATTCCACCACCTTATGTTTAATACTGCCAAGTTTCTCTTTATCGCATCAAGATATTCCATAATTAACATCCTTCAATGCTTTCTTCAATTTTGAAAAATTCATGGCAGCGAAATCAAATCACCCCCTACTCTCATCAAATCATGCATTTGTTGACCACTACCACATGGATTTAATACTTCACCATCCCGTTTCACAAGCATATTGGCTATTGTCATGGAATGATAGCTGGTCTCTCTCCAGATGTTGTCGTGAGTTGGTAGATATTACCATCACTACGATATGGGCGATGGGCCTCATATTTGAACTCCGTAAAGATACTTTCTTTACCCTTGTCCCATCCTCTTTGATTCCTACAAGTTTTATCAATTGCTTGCAATCTAATAGTAGTAGTTTTAATATAATGTTAGGAGTAACTTTGATGCTTTTTAGTATTCTTGTGTTGCGCTCCACCTAAACATGCCAAATTAATGTTGTGATTACTATGTTAGTTAGCTTTCTGATTGATTTGTTACTAATGTTATGAGTTAGAATGCATGAAAATATATCTTTATTGTTGCTAATGTTAACTAGAAGATATAATTTAGATTGTTGTTCTACCATATTGAGTTGGAATAGGAACATTGAAAAAATAAATGGTTCAGTGTTTCATCCCCCTGCTTGCACAAATTGCACTCCATATTTATTTTTGAATTCCATTTGAAAATTTTATCTTTGGTGTTTAGTTTCTCCGACTTTGATAACAAAGCACACAAAGATATTTTTGGTGGGAATGCATATTCAAAATATAGCTACACCACTTTAGTTCAATGTATTTCTACCTAGTATGATTCCCCGGTTACTGCTAAATGAACTAGCAGACTATTATCCTTTAGAATTGAAAAGGTAGTTGTGGGTATGCAAACATATATCAGATTGCAAACTTTGTAGAGAAACTCAAATATAAAAGCATATGATATATGAATTCTCAACTGATTTTGTCATATGCTTTGTGTAGGTGCTCTTTCATACATAGGTTTTTAAAGGTATCTCTATTGTACACTCTCATAATTTCATATGCAAGGAGAAAACTGTAATGAGTTTAGCAAGGATGAATGCATTTTGATTAATTAATATTAACTTATTAAGAAACTGTTCATCATGTTGCATACCGGATTCGCCAATATATTGTATATTACATTACATTAAAGAAATTGGCCTGCATCTGATAGAGTCTGTGGGTATACATTTTTTGGATTAAGAAAACAAATATTGATTTCTTTCATAATCTTAATTGACCATTGAAGTCAAACATTGCTTAACAGATGTCACATTTGATAAGTTCCTGGCATGGCTTATAAACTCATGAATTGAATCTTTTTGGTCCTAAAGAACTGTTATCATCTATTTGAAAGACCTCCACTTTGACTTCATCTAATTCAAAAGGTTTGTCCAATGAATCTCTGGCATTTTTCGGGAGATTTTTTTCATATTACATGTGAAAAATTGAAATTTAGAGAGGAAGTATTAAATAAAGATGTAAAGTACTATAAACCTTCCTTATTGGGTCTTTTATTTGCATTTCTTCTAGTTTCCTTAAGCATCAAACATTATTTTAGAGGCTAAACTTGTGTTTGTATTAGAGAATTTTACATCAAAAAAGTGTTAGCCTATATCTCCTTGTGTTAACCACTTTACTTTGATATTTGTATGTGTTCACCCGGCCTGCTTATGCAATAATTCAAAAGGCTTATCCACTTTCTACCTATACACTATCAGTATTTGGTCATCATTTGAATGGTTGACTAGTCTTGTATGCGACATCTAAATCTTTTTTAGATCATTGATTGTGCTTTGCTTGGAAACATGCTCCTTGCTCCACATTTTGAGATAGATTTTTGTTTTCTTTAATTTTGGTATTAGTCGGAATAAAGGATTTCTAGCACATGCAGTACTCTACTATAAATTCACTAGCTCATGATATTGTCATTTATATTGCCAAGTGTTATTATATTTAAAAGAGCTACTCTGCCTTAATTGCCCTTGTGTAGTAAAGTTAAAAATGATAGTGCATGATCATTAGTTGGGTGATTGAAAAAATATGGAAACTATCATAGCCTTCCTTAATAACAAGCAATCTGTCTAGTTTGTTATGCAATAACATGTTAGTTCCACCCCTCCATGTGAAATAGTTTACCAAGCATTGTTGTTCAAATAGATTTGCAGTTCCAACACAATATATAAAGTCTACGGTAGTAAATGTACTATAACACCCATTATTGATTTTGTCACAACAATGTAGAATTGCATTGAAGTCACCGGCCAATACCTAAGGCATATTGATTTTGTTTTCCTAGTTTTATAATGTATTCCCATATCCCTTTTGACTTTTCTATTTGATTGTGTGTATATACAATAGTGCAAAATAAATCCATGTTGAATTTGTTATGTAAAAACACGTAGTGAATTGCTTATTTTTGTGAATCACTGAAATGTCCCATTGATTTTTATCCCATGTAACCATGATTCTGCCTTTTTCTTACTTCCCACTATTATAGACACATTCCTAACTTTGTTAAAGAAGACGACAAAATCACTAATTCTATTCACTGCTACTTTATTCTCCAATATACCAATAAGGGAAACTTAACATTGTTTTGAAACTTGAATTACATCTAATTATCTGGAAGGGGAACTAAGACTCCTTACATTCCAAATAATCATATTCGATTATTTAAGCTAATAAGTTTGCTCCCTATATCTACATGAGAAGCAGCACCCATACTTAATTTGGATCATTTATTTTTCTTGCCTTTTGTTTTTAAATGAGTAATAATGTTTTGCCCTGTATGATTATCTATCACGTCTTTAGTTTGTGTTATTGTGAATTGGAAGAGGGTATCATCTTGCCGTTGCTTTCTACTTTATTTGTTTCTAGTACGGGAACCTATGCTCACTATAACAAAACAGGCTTTTTACAACGGGCAATGTCCGTTGTAATATGTGTTCCACAACGGGCAGCCGACCGTTGTAATATGCGATGTTGTAATAGGTTGATCATATTTTACAACGGGCAATGCCCGTTGTAATACATGATATTGCAACGGTTTTTGACCGTTGCAAAATAAATGCAAATTTTAAAAAAAATTACAGCAGCATACCTACATACCAATAATGAATAATTTAACGAGTAATAAATATTATCATAAAACAACCAAAATCACATTCGAAAAGACTAAAAGCTAGAGTCATAAAATTTCAAGACATTCCAAAAAGTTATATAAGTTTACATTGACATAGTTCTAATATACACTATTTTCATTTATTTAGTTCTCTACCTAGTTCTCTGCACCATTTCACATTTACAAACAAACCACCCACCACATTCATTCACTTACTCCATATTTAACTAACTTCTCCCTCATACAACTGTGCATTTCCTTTCTGCACACTTTAAACATTGCACTACCCAAATCACTTCGCTACTTAGATAGGCACCGTGCCTGTGCCTTCAAACATCAGCAGTTTCATCTCTGCCTACAACTCTTCACTTCCCCATCTCACTATAACATTCACGGTCACCATCAAAACCATCCAACTACCTGATCACCACTCCTTCTTTTCACCAAACCAAACAACAACTTCATCAAACAATCACTGCAACTGACTACTTCTACAACCATCATCACAATCACCCCCTTAGCAAACAACCATCGCCCACATCCATCATACACAGCGCTTGTCCCTCCTCCTTCAATACTACAACTCTTCCTACGAACAATGCATACAACTGCACAGCCTACATCAACTTCCTGACCAACAGTATTTTTGCCTGCATAACAAAAGTAACGTTTCATATCAGGGTTTTTATAAAACAAAAGAAATTTTTTTTATTGAAGTGAAAACGAAAGCCTTTTTTTGCTTTTTTTACAACAACTAAACCCACAATCACAAAATAAATAAATTAAAGTCACAACAACCGAATGAATAAAAAAATTACATTGACCCAAAATTCACAGCAACCAAATAAATAAGTAAAGTAAAGTCAGCACATAAACCCACAAACAAAAGCCCACCACACAAATTAAGTTCAAACGCAATTCTTCCGAAAGAAAAGAGAAACGCGACTCTTCAGAAAAATTCAAACGCAGAGTTAAATAAAAACAGAAGGGAAAAACAGATGCGGACTTTGTTGATTGCATCGGGGCAACTGATTTATTTGAACCTACGAGCTTAGCAAACTATTTCATTTAGAGGGGAGGGGTTAACATGTCAGCTCCTAGTAAAAGTATATAGACTTTTTATTAAAAGAAAGTGCTTCAACAATTTTCCTCATTTTTGGGTATACTTTGCGAATCATTCTAGGAGCGACTGCACTCTAATCATTTTAAATTTGCAGCTCCGATGTTGAATAGAAAAGGAACTCCTTTCAAATATAATAATCCGTGACACTATGGGAGGGTTACCTTGACATTATTCCATCAGCTTGGGGTGAAGTAGGTGTAGGTAATCCTTTATTTCAATTAATTTCAAAACTGAAAAAACAAAGGAACGCCTTTAAATTTGGAGCAAAAAGCATTCCTTAAAGGATAAGAATACAAAAACAGTGAGACGAGAACTGGACTTTGCATACTCTAATCTGGTCAACCACGCAAATGACACACTTGTGCTACATCTCTATCAATAGAAAGTAGAACAACTTTCAGAGTTACTATGCAGACAAACCACAGAGAACAAACAACATTCAAAAATAAAATGGCTCACGTAAGGAGAAAGAATCTCTTAATTGTTTCATTCCAAATTATGGATGTTATATGAATAAGTAAACACGGGCAATATAGTACACTTAAAACATAACTTGTACAAATTAAAGTATAAATGGAACATTCATAGCTGAACTATATATATTAGGTATAAAGAGACAAACTAATGAATATCAAAGTTGGTCATTCATTTTCTTTATTTTGTAATTTTAATTTTCCTTCCTCTTTATAGCATAACTATATCACTAGTTTATCAAGTGTGAGAATCCACTGAGAAGTTCTGGCTAATGGGCGCATATGCAACCTATAAGCCAAAAGCCAACATGTCAAAGTAAAGAAATGCTAACTTACCTATCACGGTGTCGACAGTCTCGCGCGCCCCAATAAGCAGCGAGGGAGAAACAAGCTGTAGCGAGCCAGGGACGAGCAGATCCACAACACACACACATATATATATGCAAACTTGTTTTCTCATGCAGATATATGAAATTCTTTTTTTTTTCTTGCGTGGCTATAGGGATATGGGAGGGGTAATGATGAGATGCTAGTTGCAGGTTGAAAGAAAAGGTGAATGGACGTGCTGAGCTTTCTATAATTATATTCAACTTATATTAGAATATCATTTTTTTCCCTGTGAAAGATGATAGAGCGAAAGATAATAAGAACATGAGAGCTTATTTTTCTTTTTTCTCAAAGAAAGTTTGTAACAGTGGTATTGAGGGATGTGAAGGAGGTTTGCAGTGGTCTATAATTACCTTATACATCAACATCATCTCCCCTCACCATATACATCAACACTGCAATACTTCAACAACCACCAGTACATAACCACTCCCTTCTCCTCAAACTACCTTACAAACAGCCACCACTACCTCTGTTTTTTGAACCACCACCACGTATCAGCAACTTTCCACTTCCACTACACACTTCAGACTTCAGTGCACACTTCGGTGCTTTCAAACTGCACACTTCAGTGCAAACTCTTACCAGAAAATAGCCACCATCCTCCTCTGCCTTGCATTACAAACCTATGACCCAAACAATGCCTACCATCCCACTATTCTTCCTCCACATACGCACTCAAATTTCAACCAAAAAGAAAAAAAAAGGGTGCCCAAAACAATCACCTAACCGCCTACAAAGTTGTCACACCCCTCTACCACTCCAATTCACCCAATCGAATCGCCAATGGTCACGAGTACCGCAATCACGAAATCACCTCGACTTCGACTCCTGTAACCTCCAGACCCAGTCGCAAATCGGACCCTGCAACAGCAAAGCTGCAACCACCGACACCTTCTGCTCCTTGCGACTCAAACCCTAAGTCATCTCATCACCATCAGATCTGCTCCTATCTGACTTGCCCGACGACTGTTAAAAAAAGAATTGTGAAGTTGTTACGGCCAGACATTTCATCAAACACCTGGCAGACATTCAAATGAAGGGACATTTCATCGAACAGTTTCAACAGTGGAGACGAATACTCTACCCGATTCACTAGCAGCTAATTCTATGGGTTTTAAGGACTCGGAAGTGTTGCAAGGAAAGAAGGAGACAAGTAAAGAAACTCAGTTTGGATCAAGGAAGGAGATATAGGGTTGTGCACCTGTGTATGTGCACATGTGTGCATAATTGAATATGCAGAATATATTATGTAGAATCGGTCAAATAATGATGAGTTGGCAAATATGATATAATTAGCTGGCATGTAACGGCTAGTTGAAAATGGTTCTGTATATATAGCCATTAGTATGCATGTAAATGATGATCTGAGATTTGAATAAAAGAATTACCAGTTTCTCTCTTTAGCTTCTGTGTTCATCCTTTCTTTATTGCTGCCTTGTTTTCTTTCTAATCATTCACCTGCAACTCATAATTTCACCTCTTTCTTATGTTTGCATAAACCCACAGCAACATCCTCTTGTTCTCTTCTTTTATTTCACCTACCTTCTGATCATACAACAGCCATACACTCTCCATCCTCACCCTCACAACATAACTACCACCAGATCTCAAGCTGCCAAGAAACAAGAGCATCACAGAAGTAGAGCTAGGGTTTTTAAAAAGTGGTAGAGGCTAGGGAACGAAGAAAAAATAATTGATGGGGGACAATCTAATTTATCGAAGAAGAGAAATCGGAGCATCAGCAACAAATGGAAGCGGTAACTCAATTCCCAGAAAACCCTAGTTTTCGCAAAGAGGAGGAACGACATTTTTCACAAGAAAGATACGGCCGAAGGAATAAAAGAAAAGGGTACAGTGTTTTATTATTTGATAATAGTTGGGCCGGCTAAAATTTTGTTACAACGGGTATGCATTACAACGGGCATTTTATGACCGTTGTAAAGTTGGCATCTATTACAACGGGCCTGAATGGACCGTTGTAATAGCATTTTATTACAACGGGCAGCCAATGCCCGTTGTTAAAAGGATGTTATGTATGACATCTTTTACAACGGGCACTAATGGACCGTTGTAATAGCCATCTATTACAACGGGCAACCAATGTCCGTTGTAAAAAGGACGTTGTAATAGAGTATTTTTGTTGTCGGAGTTGATAGTGTGTATGAATCATGTAAATATATCTAATATGCAAGTGTAATAAAAACTAACTTATAACTACCAGAGTAAAGTAAATAAAAGTAAAGAAACAATCACACGAGAGTTTTTATACCGGTTCGGATCTCACATCCTACGTCCAGTCCCAAAGCACCCCTTTAGCCTTAAATTAGCAAACAACCCTCGCTTTGTCCGGAGGAATAGGCTTGATATAAAAAGTCTTTTCTTGACAAGTATGTGTTCTTAGTAACACTGATTTTGACTACACGGTACAAATTTTCCTATAATCTCCTTTGAGTAGTATGTGTATGTGAAGCTTTGTTTTTAGGAAGCGATAAGAATGATGTATTAATTGCTTTTAGAAATCAAAGTATGCAAAGAGTAAAGAGAAAAGATTCAGAAAATTTAAGTAAGTTGTTTAATTATCAAAATATTTACATATTTATAAGTGTTCAAGAGTTTCCTTGAGAAGTAACAACCTTTAGTATGTTCTACTTCAGTCTAAATGTTGCAATCTTTGAGGAAAAAGAGATGCATTAAAGAGATATAGTTGCAACTATTAGAATTTAGCAAGTGTCTATTAAGGGTTTTAACCCATTACCTAGGTCAGACGTTTGTTTATAAAATTCAGACGTCTGTCCCGGTATATATTTTTTAATCCGAGGGCGTAGCCAGACGTCTGACTTATACAAACAGATGTCTAATGTCTTTGTATTTATAAAATGAATTTGTTTTGAAATTTGTAAAAACTTTTATGTATATTTTTTTGTAAAATCTACCAAAGGAGATTTTATAAGCCATCTATCTATAATTATAACACACTATAATAGCTTCTCTATTACCAATGGTCTTTTCTTCTATGTTTGTCTTCAAGTCATGATATTGTGAATTCTAGAAGCATTTACCAGCAAATAGATGGAATATATTGTATGTATATGATTGTACAGTTGTTGTCATCGAAACCATAGAATAGAGGTTCTAACATTCTCCCCTTTTTTGATGATGACAACTATACAATCATTTATCAAATATGTAATTCCTCCCCTTATATACATGTAATATGATATCTCTCACCCTTTAGAATTTAAAAAAAAAAGATACACAAGACAAAAATTTTTGTAAGAAACACAAAGAACATAATGTTTTACAGAGTCATAGATAAGATCACACATAGACATATAAACAAAAATTGTTCTCAAGAAGTTTTATACACCTTTATGAATGAAAAGAGAAGATAACTTACTGGTATTGGAAATATCCCTAGATATTAGAGGAATCTTCATCATATTCGATGCTTTGCCACTGTGACTGATCATGGTATTCCTCATCTTCTCGAATAGAGAGACCTTGAAATGATGTGTAATGACTATAGTATGGAGGGTTTTATGGAGGCCATGATATATCTTCGCTTTCCCCGGTATCAACGGATATTGGTGTCTTGTCATGATGAGATTATGGTGCTGGTTCACCTGAAGGCCCTGCGCCTGAAGAAGGTCCCGGTTGAAACAACTTTGGTGGTGGTGGTGGTGTCAAGGACGGAGAAGATGAAGAACCTGAAGATGAACGACCCCTTACCTTTCTCAGTACTTTTCCTAAAGTGGAAACAACATTTTCTAATGTTTTTTCTACTTTGGTCATTTTAGTAGAAAAAGATTGTTCTAGGCGAGAGATCTTTTTATCTAATGCCTTTTGGTTCAGGGAGAGGAGACCTTGGTTTTGAAGTGCAACATCTCGATAGTTCTCCCATGGAACAACTGCAATTCAAGCTTCTTTAATATCCAAGTCAGAGTAATACTCTGTAGTTTCTGAAGGTCCTACAGATTAGGAAGGTCGAGTTGGAGTTTGTTATTGTTGCTATTGATACTGTGAGAAAGGTGACTATTCTTGGCGAAGTTTCAGGAAGATGCATCAAGGACAAAAATCGAATTCCACTATCTTTAAGGCAATTTCTTCATATTGGAAAAGATATAAAGGGATGCCAAATGATCGTAGACTTCTCATGATATATGGAGCTTAAATGATGCTTCGACATTGAGGCGTCCAAAGGCCTTTAATTTTCTTAAAAAAGTATTGTGCCCAGTTTACTTCAATATGACCAAATATGGCATACAAAGCTTTATGATCATCTTCATATACTTTTTCATGACTACCTAATCTAAGGATGATCGTGTTGATAAGCATACGATTAAGTAGTTGAGCTTTTGGATGAAAACTTGATGTTTTTAATTTGCGCATGTCATCTTCCCAAATAAGATAACTAACAGTATCTCGTGGTGCATGTCTTGTATGGGGAACATCTTGTAATCTAATTCCCGTGTAAGTTCAATATTAAATTTTATGACTGTTCCATAAACACTCGTCCAAATCCAATTTTCATCTTCAAAAGGATTCCAAATTTTTAACGAGCATAAATTGATAAGAAAAAGAAATACCACTGATTGATCTATTTTTCTAGCATTATCATTGTAGTTGATTAGATGATAAATGTCAGCAACTTCAGTTAAATCGATAATATCATAATGAATAAATCGACAAATTGGATAAAACGGACCAGAATGCAGAGGCTTTTCTCCAAATCCTGTAATTTTTGCTTTCCATGCTCGTTCTCAAAAATCCATTCATCTTTGTGATGGTCAGTTTCGAAGCCTTGAGTAGAAGGTTTAGAGCTTTGTCCTGCAGTAGCCTTCTTTCTTTTGGCAACGAGAGTTTTGGGTTTTGGCGCCATTGATTTGAGATTTGGTATGAGGAAATTGATTTGGGGATTTAGGGTTTTGAAAATGGGAAACGGTGAGAATTGAGAGAAGTTGAAAAGATAATATATAGGTTGGTGAAAAGTTGTGGGCCCAGGTGAAATACAAACGTCTGGAACTATTGGTCAGACGTCTTGATGGGGGTAAATTTCGAAGCAGAGGGTTCGGTCAGAAGTCTAGAAAGAACTTCAGACGTCTGTGTTTAGAGGATAATCTTTACAGAAAGAACTGATAAACATCTGGCCAAATTTTCAAACATTTGTGCTAAAGCATGTAAATTTTTAGAGAGCACAAACAGACGTCTAGGTTATTTTTCAGACGCCTGTGCTAAAGCACGAATATTTCCAGAGCCCTCGTTCAGACATCTGGTTTTAAATTCAGATGTCTGAGCTAAAGCAAAATTTTTTCAATGGCCTTAGACAGACTTCTGCCTCTATACTCAGACGACTGGTTTTTATTGGTATTCTTTTTCTCTCTATTTCTGTTTTATGTAAACAAAATGTAATCTTAAATATGATGAAAATCACAAACGATTATTCATGCTTTAATATACATGCTTATTTTGTATAATATTAAATGCCCCTCCTTTACGAAAGACTTCTTTAGATCTCATCAGATGTGTTAGAAGAACAGTAGTTTTGTTTTTTCTCATGAATTTGGCTCAATCTTAGTTTGCTCAAAAGATGGCTTAAGAGGAGACCAGTATGGATGAACAAGACTGTATTCGGTGTTTGATTTCCCTTCTCCCCATAGGTTCTGTGAGGTAACATTACCATCTTTTCTCGGTGTTTTAATGAAGCGAGGTGACTTCTCATGAAGACAGTTCTTTGTTGGAGAGCGTTCGCATATTGTACAGAGACATTTTTCCAAAAAATGAAGATGCATGCTTTGTCCTTCTTGCTTGTAATACATTTTCTTTTGTACTCCGATCATTTCTTGTCGGTAGTGACATATCTCATCTAGTTTATTATGCACGGATGATGATTCTAAGTTGATATTCTTCTTAGCCGTTTCGCCAAGAGGTGAATATCCCGTGCGATCCAGCGTTTGAGTAGCTAGTGAAATGGATTTGGTTGATTGTGGGGTGACTTTTGAAGGGGAAGAATAGGTACTATTGGATGATGGAGAGCTATAGTCTATTGAATAGAAGTTAAAGTTTCTCTCAGAAATCATGATTTTTGGTTTGGAAGAGAGGGCCTTTTTAAAGGATATAATATATATGTGCGTTCGGTCTCCTATATATATAGAAAGTATTTTTTAAGTAGTTGTTTAAATATAGAAAGTATTTTTAAAGCAAAAAGTATATAACCACAAACTAGAAAATTTAGCTTGTGGTTGAATGATATTTGACTACAGAGAAACTTTAATTTATTTTAAAGAATTAAAGAAGTTCAGATAAAGAACATATACCTAGTTCTCTTTTAAGTTTTATGAAAGATGCTTCGCACAATGGTTTTGTAAAAATATCTGCGATTTGGTTTTCGGTATTAAAATATTCTAAACATATAATACCTTTTCTACGTTATCTCTAAGAAAATGATGTCAGACATCAATGTGTTTAGTCCGAGAATGATTTACAGGATTTTTATATAGGTTTATGGCACTTGTATTATCACAGTATATAGATGATCGAGTTATAGTTTTACTGAGATCTTGAAGGGTTTGTTGCATGTATATAACTTGTGCACAAGCCAGAGCTGTAGAAATGTATCCTGCTTCACAGGTCGAAAGTGATACACAATTTTGTTTTTTACTGAACCATGAAACTAGAGATTGACCGATAAAGTCACAGGTCCGACTTGTACTTTTCCTATCAGTTTTGCAACCATCGAAATCTGCATCACTATATGATACGAGTTCGAAAGAGCTTCCTTTAGGATAGAAAAGACCGTAATCCTTAGTGTTGGTTAAGTAGTGCAAAATACGTTTAACTGCTCGATGGTGTGAATCTTTTGGTTGTGCTTGAAATCTTGCACATAAACACACACTCATCATGATATCGGGTCTACTAGCCGTTAAGTATAATAGTGATCCTATTATAGTTTGATATAATTTTTGATCAAAATCCTTTCTGTTTGCATCTTTATCCAAATGGCTACTGGTGCTCATGGGTCCTGGTTTACTAGATGTTTTATCCATTCCAAAGCGTTTTAACAAATTGTGACAATATTTTTCTTGATTCATAAAAATACCATTTTCTAACTGTTTAATTTGTAATCCTAAGGAAAAATTTAATTCTCCCATCTGGGACATTTCAAATTCATTTTTCATGATATCTGCAAAATTATTACATAACTTTTCATTTGTTGATCCAAATATTACGTCATCCACATCTATTTGAACAACCAAAATATCATTATGATCGCTTTTTATAAACAAATTTGTATCTATTTTTCCAATTTCAAATCCAAAAGTTATTAAATGAGTTTTTAGTCTATTATACCAAGCATGAGGTGCTTGTTTTAAACCATATAAAGCTTTATTTAGTTTATAGATATGTTCAGGATATTTTTCATATATGAACAATGGAGGATGCTCGACATAAACCTTCTCTTTTATAAACCGTTTAAAATGGCGCTTTTTACGTCCATTTGAAATTTTTAAAAGTTATGATAACTTGCAAAAGCATGTAACGTTCAAATGGTTTCTAGACGCGCGACTGGAGCAAACGTTTCTTCATAGTCAATGCCTTTCTCTTGATTATATCCTTGTGCTACTAACCTTGCTTTGTTTCGAAAATATTTCCATTTTCATCTATTTTATTCTTATAAACTCATTTTGTCCCGATTACAGATTGATCTGTAGGTCTCGGTACATGTACCCATACTTCGTTTCTTTCGAATTGATTGAGTTCTTCTTGCATTGCCATAATCCATGACTCATCATTCGATGCTTCTTTATAATTCTTTGGCTCAAAATTTGAAATGAATGCAATGTGACTCATTTGATTTAATTGATGTCTAGTAGAAACATTTTTATTCAAATCACCAATTATATTGTTAGTTGGTGGTCTTTCAAAATACGAGGTGGCGAGCTTAACGTTTGTCAACAGTATTCTCATTATTGTTATTTGAAACAATGTTATTTTCAGAAGGTTTTGTCAAAATTTCATCATCATCAATGTTTTTGTTATTAGAAAAGTTTTCATCAAATGAGACATGTAGACTTTCTTCTATAGTGCTGGTACGTTTATTAAATATTCTATAAGCTTTGCTACGATCTGAACATCCAACAAAGGTTCGTTCGTCGGCTTTTGAATCAAATTTTCCAAGATTATCTTTAGTGTTTAGTGTATAAAATTTTGAACCAAATATTCAAAAGTATGATACTTTGGGTTTTTTACCAAAAAAAATTCGTAACAAGTATTTTTTGTTAAAGAACGTAATGTAACATGGTTTAACACATAATAAATAGTAGCTACAGCTTCTGCCCAAAAATTCTTTGGCAGACCACTATTATTAAGCATAGTTCGTGCACATTCATGAAGTGTACGATTTTTCCTTTCTACAATACCATTTTGTTGTGGTGTTCGGGGAAATGAAAAATTATGTGAAATTCCCTTTTTATTACAAAAATTTTCAAAAATCTCATTTTCGAATTCGCCTCCGTGATCACTTCTTATACTTTTATTTTATGATTCATTAAAATTTTAAATTCTTTTAGCGAAAATTTTAAACATCTCAACTCTTATGTTTTAAAAATAGTGTCCATGTATATGTTGAAAAATCATCTACAATAACAAATGCATACTGATGATTTATTGAACGTACTTGAGTACGTCCAAATAAATCAAGATGTAATAATTTTAAAGGTTGTTTGGTAGAAATTTCCTTTTTAGATTTAAAAGAACTCCTTTTAATTTTCCATATCAATATGCATTACATAAATTTTTAACTTTATAGTTTATTTTAGGAAGACCTCTAACCAAATTGTGTTTAGCCAATTTGTTTATAAACCTAAGTTTACGTGACAACCGTTTGTGCCATATCCATGGATTATTAAAATCCGCGGATAGGCATAAATCATTGGAGTTATTAAACTTCATATTTAAGACATAGATGTTTCTTTTTCTTAAACCTTCAAAGATTAGATTTTTATTTTGATCAAATATGTCGCGTTTACACTTTTTAAAATCAATTTTGAATCCTTTGTCACAAAGTTGATTAATACTTAATAGATTATGTTTTAGATTTTCAACTAAAAGAAAATTAGTAATAACAGGTGAAGTCGACATACCGACATTGGCGACATCTCCAATTCCAATGACAAATCCTTTTGAATTATCTCTGAAAGTTACATTACCACCATCTATGTATGTTATATTCGATAACATATGTGCATTTCCAGTCAAATGTTTGGAGCATTCGCTATCAAGTATCCATTTTTCCTTGTCATTAGATTTTCTTTTGGGCACCTGCAAGATAAAAACAATTTAATTGGTACCTACTTCCTTCGTTAGGGTCTTAAGTGTTAGAGAGTGAAGGTAGCCATACCCAGGAGGATTTGGGACCTTTAAAAGAGTAATTTTCATTATGAACAATACTTTTTGAATAGTTATCTATGTGTTTTTGTCTAATTAATTTGTTACCAGATTTTGGAAGCCATGTTTTTATTATTTTAGAGTTAGAAGCCTTTTCTCTAGTATGTGGCTTCTTGAACCTTTTATATAGTGAGCTATAACTTCTATGTTTTGAAGTTTTCTTGAATCCTAATCCATTCCGATTTCCACATGGTTTAGAAATTTTGATCAAATGGTCCAAATTCTGTTTTCCTTTACTGAATTTTGAAATATTGTTTGTAATCTTATCTAACTCGCTTTTAAGATAAGAAATTTTGGATTTTGATGCTTCTAGATTATCCTTTAATATAATGTTTTCTTTTCTAATGTCATCATTTTCTAGTTTAACTATTCCTATTTCACATAATAAAGAATCATTTTGAATAGATAGATTCTTACATTTTGCTTGTGTAGTTTCTAATTCTTCTTCTAGAATGGTTTTATCATCTTTTAATAATCCTATTTCAAGTTCCATTCGATTAAATTTAGCAACATATTCTTTATTTAACTTTATAGTGTCTCTATATTTATCATCTAGTTCCATGCTAAGTTCTAAAATTTCATTATAAGTAAGATCAGAACATTCCTCCTCAGTGTTTGCCAAGAAGCATATATTTGCTTACTCAGTCACTATCACTGTCATTGTTTGATGATGAAGATGAATCTGAGTCATCCTAGGTCACTTGAAAAGCCCGTTATCTTTTCTTAAATTTTTCGAACTTGCTTTTCCTTTTGTCATTATTGAGTTCTGGGCATTGTTTCTTCATGTGTCCGAACTTGTCACATCCAAAGCATTTGATTGAAGTTTGACTGGATGAATTTGAATTTCCTCCATTTTGAGATTTCATCATCTTCTTGAATTTCTTGAACTTGTTGTAGTTTTTAGCAATAAATACGATCTCATCTTCATCTAAGTCTGAATCATTATCGTTGGCTTGAAAAGCTGTATTCTTCTTTTCTTACCTGCAAATTTGCTTTGTACGACATCGAATTTCCTGTCAATTCTTCAACTTTTAGTTGAGATAGGTCATTAACCTCTTCGATGGCCAACACTATTCATTCCTACTCATTAGTTAAAGAATTTAAAATACGTGTAACTAAATCAAAATCTGTGAATGTGACTCTAAGAGCCATGAGATCGTGTTGAATAGTTTGAAATCTAGCATACGTATCACCAATAGATTAATTTACTTTCATTTTAAATGAAAAGAATTGATTTTGTAAACTGGAAACCTTTGTTTCTTTAACTTTGTTTGTGCCTTCATGAGTGATTTGTAGTGTACGCCATATATCATATGCAGTAGTGCACAACATGACATGTGAAAAATCATTTTTGTCAAGTGAATAAAATAGAACATTCATGGCTTTAGCATTGTTTGTTTCCGTGTTCTTTTGAGCATACGTATAAGTGTGTATATCTGTGTCTGGTGCTTTATATCTAACTTGTGTTGCTTGCCAAATTTCTAGATTATTAGCTTCCATAAATACGCATACGTGTAGACCAGTAAGCATAATTAGATCCAATGAATAATGGAGGACGTGCAGTGGATTGACCTTCTTGAAATGTAGTTGCCATATTGAATATCTAATATGTTTCAATTATGTGTTACTGTAACTTGAAATAACCGTGCTCTGATACCAATTGATAGTGTGTATGGATCGTGTGTATATATTTAATATGCAAGTGTAATAAAAACTAACTTATAACTACCAGAGTAAAGTAAATAGAAGTAAAGAAACAATCACACCAGAGTTTTTATACTAGTTCAGACCTCTCGTCCTACGTCCAGTCCCAAGCCCCCCTTCGGCCTTAAACTAGCAAAAAACCCTCGCTTTACCCGGAGGAATAGACTTGATACAAAAAGTCTTTTCATGACAAGTATGTGTTCTTAGTAACACTGATTTTGATTGCACAATACAAATCTTCCTATAATCTCCTTTGAGTAGTATGTGTATGTGAAGCTTTGTTTTTAGGAAGTGATAAGAATGACATATTAATTTCTTTTGGAAATCAAAGTATGCAAAGAGTAAAGATTCAAAAAATTCAAGTAAGTTGTTTCTCAAAATCTTTACATATTTATAAGTGTTTAAGAGTTCCTTGAGAAGTAACAACCTTTAGTATGTTCTACTTCAGTCTAAGGGTTGCAATATTTGAGGAAGTAGAGATGCATTGAAGAGATATGGATGCAACTATTAGAATGAAGCAAGTGTCTATTCAGGGTTTTATCCTATTACCCAGGTCAGATGTCGGTCTATAAAATTCAGACGTCTATCATAGTATATAATTTTTTAATCCGAGGGCATAGCCAAACATCTGACTTATACAGACAGACGTCTGATGTTTGTGTATTTAGAAAATGAATTTGTTTTGAAATTTGTAAAAACTTTTATGTGGAATTTTTTGTAAAAACCACTAAAGGAGATTTTATAAACCATCCATCTTTGATTATCACACACTATAATAGCTTCTCTAATACCAATGATTCTTTTCTTCTACTGTTCATCTTCAAGTCATGATATTGTGAATTCTCGAAGCATTTACCAACAAATAGATGGAATATATTGTATGTATATGATTGTATAGTTGTTGTCATCGAAACCATAGAATAGAGGTTCTAACAGGAGTAGGAAGTGGAGTTAGCCTATAGTGAGTTTCGGTCCTTCAGCACTTCCACTAGCTTTGTGGTTTTTTGATATGAGGTAATAAGGCCTTGTTTCTATACATTTGAGGAATTGTCTTTACATGTATCATTTGAACTAGATTCTTTATTTGATTCAGAATATTTATTGTAATCTAAACTGTGACAATACATTAGACATTTGTTGTTCGACATATCTGAATGTTGTGATTGAGTTGTTCCTTGATTATGCTGACTAAGATCCTCTGATTTAGATAGTGTTTCAGCAAAGTGTAGATTTATATCATTAACTATATAATCTGACTCTATTCATACGTTTCTTTATGGTGCTTGGGAATTAATCTGGTGAACTTCCTTAGAATTTTCCTATGTGTTACCATTGCTACATGCAGCCCTTTGTTGTGCATTTGTCTAAGCATTTTGATTATCTATGTCGATGCTACCAGTTGCATTGTCTTGAGCTGCCTAAGTTTTGGGAATCCATATTTTCTCAAATGCACAAAATTTCATTGGATGTCCAAAGGACCAAAACAATTGCAGTTTTGACACACACTTGGCTTCCACTTACATTCAACTAGTTGCATGTACAATTCATTGTTTTCTATTACAATTGCTAATTCATTTGGAAAATCTACATCGTTATTAATTTTAATCAATACCCCAGCGAATGATATTTTAATCATGTCTTGGTGAAATGGTTAACCTTAATAGGGTTACCAAACACAGATACAATTATGATGGTACCTTTTCCTTACCAAAAATCTAGCTTTACCCTGGAAATATTATCTAAAATGGGATAATATGTAAAAACTAAGGAGACAAGTTCAGATCTAGCACTTATCTATTTATCGTCATAAGTTTCCTATCACAAAATTAAGGGACTTCGGCTAAGATTCTTTCACAATCTTCCTTGTTTTCAAACTTCATCACATAGAAATCATTATCCTTTATGTGTATACGAAAGTTCCCTACTGATTTCCACACCCTTTCGATATTGGAACTAAAGTAGAAATAGTACAAATAGGAACCAGCCACATATATAACAATAGAATTTTACTAGTACCTTTTTATCTAGTCAATCGCGGAATGAGTCAATTCAGCACATCTTCTCTGGCTGAAATCAATTGGGTTGTAAAATTGTAAAGGAGTAGATATAGGAATTTTCTCACCATAATCATCACTTTCCACGTTCTAATCATTTGATTTGGATTGTTTATATTACTTATTTGCGAGTTTTGGGGTATAATCGAGTTTATAGTTGGATCATACGTGCACTAGATTGGATGAAGCAGAGGGAAATACATACATCCAATGTGGGGGAGGAGATCTCTTCGAAACATGAAGAAATTTTCTAGGCCAAGAATTGGATCGATTCACTAGATTAGAGGTCAATTCATCGAACAAGCAGTCTTCTGGTTCATTTATGATATAACCAGGGCGAAGGCTTCATCTGGTGCTGCTAAAAGAGGATAGGACATGGTCAAATTTGGATGCATAAGTGAGGAAGAGGGTGGCGGTTGGGAGGGAGGGAGAACCTAGGGTTTGCTACCATTTTTACCTAAAAAATATATTTGATTCTGACATTCAAGTAGTCGAAACCGATCAAAAAATATTGCTCGTGTAATTTAGGATCCTCATTTTGGTTAATTGGCCATAGAATCCTTTTCTCGAGGAGGTGCTACCAGCCTAGTAAATATCGCTTATTTCTATCTTTATCAACGGTAGTATACAACCAGATTACGCACTAACGAAGATCTTTAGACTAGAGCTTTTTTATTATTTCTTTATACTATATCCTTAATAGTGAGTTGGTTACACCTACAAC
This sequence comes from Allium fistulosum, assembly GCA_030737815.1. Classification (NCBI taxonomy): domain Eukaryota; kingdom Viridiplantae; phylum Streptophyta; class Magnoliopsida; order Asparagales; family Amaryllidaceae; genus Allium; species Allium fistulosum. Next base: position 201,694,265 of record CM060904.1, on the reverse strand, counting down.
ATAAAACCAAGCATTTCCTAGTTGGAAATGCTTGTTCCCGTTTAGGAGAGTCGCTTTCTATGGTTTGTTATTCCTTTCCTCTAATTTGATTTCTCCCTTTCCCTCTATTTAGTAATTGCTCGGGACTCGCCAGTGTTAAGCCTCAAGGAGTAAATAAGAGCCTCGATTTGGAGAAGTCCTTGAGAACTGTATGTAGCGCTCAATTAATATACAAGGCTTGGTTTCTTACTTGATGAGTGAAAGGCGGGTTGATCTCGCAATGGCATAACTCTCATCAAATTCCATTATTTGTAAAAATGACTATTTTCCCTTATTGAGTTGACAAAATAATCTATTGAGATTTCCATGGTATTAATCTTTCTTGTTCACTTGAAGTTCATATTGTAGTTTTATTTATGGAAGGTCAAGGACCCTGACTCAAGTGGAAAGTGATATGATACTATAAACTGAGGTTCTGGAAGTCATGCATCTGAAACCTTAAGACATCAAAATGAGTGCTCTAGTTGAATAAGTACCACTTTTATTCTAAAAATAAGGCATCATTTATGGAAGAAGGCTCTTTCTTAGTTTTCACCTAAGTTAGAAGAATACTTTAGGGATTTTGACGGATATTTTTGTTTAGTAAGAGGAAGCGGGCAACGGGATGGAAAGGGCAAACTAAAAAAAATTATTCATTAAGCACCAAATCTTTATATTATAATTGTTAACAAGAAAACTGTTAACACAACCAAAGCTATGTGAAAGACAAATAATGTTAAATAAAATAAGGCTGTCAAAAAGCATCCTACTCGAAGCCCCTCTTTCGAATGAGTCGAAAACAGCTATTCATACTGAATATCCATCCTATTCGATTATGTCGAAAGGGCAATTCTAACCCTTTTGTCCATGTCGAAAAGTATGATCGGCCCATTAACGTGAAGCAACTGCTTTCGACCTCATTGGTTTTGTTTCTTTTATGGAGGAACCCCTTCGAAAGGATTGCTGGTGCAGTTGAGTGTTGGTTCCTTTCAAATGAACTCCTCCTTATATAATGGCTTGCCAATTACAAATCAGATTTCCTTCGTGACATCCCTTTCGACCAGGTCGAAAGGGGTTTTGTCCTTTCGAATTAGATCTAATTTACAATTGCTCAAGCTCCATTCAGCATACTTGATATGAGATCATCTTAGATATTTGTAAGTTTTATAAACTTGTTAGTGTCGAAACATCATCATCATCCTTTTTGGTTATTATATGATACTTGACATGATGATGATGTGTTTCGCATGCATATTTTCCAAGTCGACCCTATCGAATTGCACAAACAAAAATAAATTAAGAAAATAAGATAGTATCATGTACATTTGATCATTAGTCTAGCTAATGATCATTATGATCTTCCTCATAATTAAAACCCTTAATGAATCCATGCATCTCTCCATTTCCATTAATCCAAAATGAGTTACAAGTTTGAGAGCTTTTCCCCAAATTGATTTAGGGTTACAAAGAATTTGTTGTTGCAAAAAGTAGAAGTAAAAGAATTGAGCTTTGGATCCCAAAATCCGATCCCTAAAATCGAACCCTTGGATCTTATTTATAGATGCCGATCAGCCCCCTTACACACCAATACTTTTAACTTAGTCGAAAGGTCCTTTTATCTTCCACATCATTCCTTTCGACATGATCGAAAGGCCTCGCTTGCCTTCGATGCCATCGAAAGGCTTCTCTTTCGAGTCCTCTAACTCATCCTTGTGCTTCTCTTCTTTTCATTTCAGAACTTTCGACCTTGTCGAAAGGGTCCTTTGTCCACCTTTCGTCGTCGTCAAGTTTTAAGCGTTCCTTATCTTTGCTTTTCCCTAAATTGCTTTCGACGTCATCGAAAGGGCCACAAATGAGCTTTTCTCTTCATGTTGCTTTGCTGTCATCGGAAGCAAATATAGAGGCTTTCGATTCTGTCAGTAGGTTGCTTACTAGGGCTTCGAAGATGTTGAAGTATCAACGGTTTTGATGCGGTAGGTAGATTCCTAATGCATGCTTGTGGATTTATGCGGAACCTTCTCCTGATGTTTTTTGGCTTCGACTGGTTTGGAAGGCTCGATTATGCTTTTGAAAGGGTAGTTTTGAGTAATTTGAATAAAGGTGAAACCTTTGGTTTCGAAAGGTTTGGCACGCATATGAAAGCTTATTATTCATTGTCTTCGAAAGGGATTCTGAGCCCGCCCTGGCTTTTTACCTATATACACAAGCCTATCTGTATTGAAAGGCTTAAATGAGGCAGAAGGGAAACCCTAAAAGCTTTTGCACTGTTTATCTCTTGTGAGGGCGCCTGGTACTTGCGACTCCTTCGAAAGTCTTCCCAATGCCTTTGAAACATTCTTTTGTGGTCTGTTGAAACTCGTTCCTATAATTTCAATACAGCCTGGCATTTCACTAGTCTTCTTTCATACCTTTATTCTTAAGTGTGTTTTATGGTTAACATTTTGCCCCCCTTTGTATAAAAGAAGCTTTTGTTCTTTAGGACAAAATTCCACAACTTCTTTACTCTTAATAACCATGTTTTCCTGCAACATTCAAAGCAAGTGACATTTTTAATTGCTAACTCACTATCTTATAAATATGCTTCATGATAAGTCAGCATAGAGGTGCTTCCCAACTTAAATAGCTAGTTAATCATAATCCTGATTTAATAAAGGGTATGAGGTCTGTAATTAATAGTTATCCATGCATATAATAATTGGAGTTTATGAACTTCTTGTTGGAGATAGCCATTGTCCGGAAATAGGAGGTCATAAGCTGTTATTTGGAAATTCGTAAATCTTAATGTGTATTTATAAACTCCTCTAGGAGATAAAAATAATCTCAGAGTCCAAATTCAGATGTTGGTGAATGTCGTTTAGAGTTGCAAACTAATAACCCTAATTTGGGTATTATGAAGACCAGGTCAAAGTTTTTGGTTGAACGCTTTGATGCTTATTGTAGCTTCAATACTTGGATTTGCTTGATATCCCACTGGCACAATCCGAGTTTTTGGGGTTCCTCTTAAACTAGCCAATTTTGCTAAAGAATCCGCTTGCAAATTTCCCCCTCTTAGAACTTGCTGTATGGAAAAGTCTTCAAACAAAGCAAGCATTTTCAGTATCTTCTTTACATATAAAGATAGCTTGGAGTCTTTTGTCTAATATATCTGTTTCACTTGATTTACCATTAGTTGGGAATCACTAAAGATCTGAATCCGTGGGATTTTGAGATCTAATGCCAAAGTTAACCCTGCCACCATCGATTTATATTCAGCCACATTGTTCGTTGCGGGAAACCCTAACTTCATGGCATAATGTAAGCAGTATTTGTCTACGGTTATTATCACATATACTGCACCGGCTCCTTGCTCATTTGATGCACCATCGATGAATAACCGCGACATAGGTTTCTGATCCCTTTCTTTTTCTGATTGCTCTTTAATGAAATTAGTGCATTCGTTAATGAAATCTGCTAATGCTTGCCCTTTGATTGTGGCTCGTGGCTGAAACTCTATATCATATTGGCTAAGCTCAATTCCCTAATTTACCAACCTTCCTGAAGTTTCTGGTTTACTGAAAACTTGTTTAAGGGGAAAATTGGTCAATACCTCGATCGGATGTGCTTGAAAGTATGCTCTAAATTTTCGTGCTATGAGGATCAAGCAATAAGCTAGCTTTTCTATCACCGGGTATCGAACTTCCGCTTCCTTCAATCGTTTGCTTAAATAATACACAGGTAGTTGAGTTCCACTTCCTTCTCTAATCAATACTGAACTAACTGCATGCTCTGAAACTACCATGTACAAGTATATGATTTCTCCATTCTCGGGACTAGAAAGTATTGGTGGCTTTTCCAAATGGCTTTCTAACTCTTGAAAAGCTTTTCTACAATCTTCCCTCCATTCAAAGTTTTTCTTTTTCTTGATTACGTCGAAGAAGGGGATACATTTATCAATTGCTTTGGAAATGAATCTGGTTAGAGCGGCTACCCTCTCATTCAAACTCATTACCTCTTTATTGGTTTTGGGTTCGGCTATGTCCTTAATGGCTTGAATTTGGTCGGCACTAGCTTCTATCCCTTAGGCACTCACAAGATAGCCTAAAAACTTCCCTGAATGGACTCCGAATGAGCATTGCTATGGATTCAATTTCATTTAATATTTCTATAGTATTTTGAGCATCTCTTCTAGATCCCCAAGATGATTCTTAGCCTCACCAGACTTCACTAGCATGTCATCTACGTAAACCTCCATATTTCTGCGAATCTATTCTTTAAACATTCTATTGACCAGCTTTTGATAAGTAGCCCCTGTATTCTTTACTTCGAATGGCATTGCTTTGTAACAGTAGATTCATCATTCAGTAATGAAGCTAATGTGTTCCTCATCTGGCTTGAACATGAATATTTGATTGTATCGTTAATATGCATCAATAAGAGATAATAACTTGTGCCCATTAGTTGCATCTACTAACTGATCAATTCGTGGTAGTGGGGAACAGACTTTTGGACATGCCTTGTTCAAGTCAGTATAATCTATGCAAGTCCTCCATTTTCCATTTGATTTCTTTACCAAAATTGGGTTTGCTAGCCATTTTGGGTAGTATATTTTCCGAATAAACCCATTTTCGAGGAGCCCCTTAACTTCTTCGTTCAATGCATCAGACCGTACTCTATCCAATTGTCCCTTTTTTGTCTTACGGGGGTTGCTTTTGGATTGATGTTAAACGCATGACACATGACCTCGGATCGATCCCAACCATATCTGAATGAGACTAGGCAATTACATCCTTATTAATCTTAAGAATTTGGATTAATGTTTCTTTAAGTCGCTATCCAATTCCTTTCCCACTTTGACCACCTTTGTAGTATCATTTGGGTCTATGCATGCCACCTCAAGGTCTCCTATGGGTTTTATTCTTTCTGTTCCCCTCGGCAATCAAATTCAGTGACGATTGGGCTTTCTTCAATGGAATTAGTGTATACTCTCTTCCTTTTTCCTCCAAGAGGAATGTACCTTTCATACATGCGCTTGTTAAACTCATTAATTTTAATTTTTGCTACGAATGTTGGATGCAAATATCCATCATCCGAAGGTTGAAAAAAGTGGAAGAATCAAAGTAAGCAGAATACCCCCTTTTATATTGATCGATTATGGCAAAATACATTTCTCGAGAACTGAATTTTTCTCCTCGGACTGTGCCCCAGCCTCTCTTTGTCAAAAACTTCACCATCAGGTACTTTGGTGAGACAAATGCATTTATTTCATCGAGCGCAGGTCTTCCAAAGAAAGCATTATAGTAGGATGGTTGGTTGATGATCGTAAAAAGAGTCTTGAAAGTTTTGCAAAATGGTGGCACCCCCATTTGCACTAGCAGCATCACTTGCCCCACCTTAGTTGACCCTTTATTGTTGAATCCGAAGATTGGCTCCATGTTGGGCTCCAACTTATCCATAGGGATGTTCATCCGATCGAAAGCATACTTAAAGATAACATTGACCGCACTGCCTATATCCATAAGAATTTTGGACACAATGGACAGTCCAATTTGGGCTATGATCATCAAGAGGTCATTCTGTGGATGATGAACTCCCTTTTTCATCTCTTGAGGGTTGATGATAAGATTTGGCATTAGGATATTGAGTCGCGGACTCTTTGATCGGCTCTTCCTGGACTGAGAATACATCCTCTCTAGCCTCTTTAATATATCTGATTCTTGCTCCTTTGCTAGTTCCCACCGGATGGGGTCCACCATGAATTACATCAATTCTGTTCGGTAGTGGGCTTAAACTCAGAGGGTCTACTTCTTCCATAATATTAGCAGCATCATTAGGAAGCTTTTGTTGACCATCTCCTATTCGTAGGGCTTTCTGCTTATCCTGAATAAACTCTTTCCAATATCCCTCGTGAATCAACTTTTGGATGATCCCTGCTAAGACTCTGCACTCGTCGGTCTTGTGACCGTTTGCTTTGTGGTATGCACGGTAGTCGTCTCCTTTTATTTGATCTGGGTAGTTCTTAGCCTTGAAGGATGTTGGGAAATTAACTCTTTCTTTTGCTACAGCATAGACATAAGACAATAGCTTGCTCAAAGTGATTGAATCAACAATTGGTTCTTCCCATCTTGCCTTTTTCTGCCCACGGTCCAGACCAAATCAGCCTCCTTCCTTTTTGGGCATTGTTTTTCTTTTTACGTGATACAGCTCATCCATTTGAATGAACTTATCAGCTTGGAAGTGGAAATATTACAGACCCTTGCATCCATTAACAAAAAGTTGCTTCCAGAATGGAGTATTTTCTATCAACCCAGAGTGTACTGCTATAAGCTTACCTTGGTCATTCATGTCCTTGGCTTTTACGCCTCAGTGTTGAACCTCTTAAGATAGTCTCCCAAGGACTCTCCTTGCCTCTGTTTTATGTTAGCCAAGACTGTGTAGTCAATGGTTGGGTCTTTACATTTGCAGAAATGAGCAGAGAATTCGTAAGAAAACTGCTTCCACGAGTAGACATACTATTTAGCTACAGCCTCTTGGAGAGTGACAGAAAATAATCTGCATCGAACTGCCCCTGATGCATTATATAGATCCATCTAACCATCGAAAGCCATTAAGAGGTCATTCGAATAAGTGATTCCATGATATTTCATAGTCGGAATCTTTACATAAGATGGAATATCTGTGGCCATAATTTCATCTGTGAAGGATGGCACTCGCTCGTTGTCATTTATGTTCTCGTCCATGGTCCTCTTCCCCTCTGCATTCATCACATCTTTAATCGCTTTTTCCGTGGCATCCTTCAGACAGGCTTCGACGTTATGATATTTTTTCTGGTCATGATAGTATTCTTTTGAAGTTGAGCTACTAGACTGCTCAAGTGATTTGTCTAGCACCCTATCTTGATGATTAGCTTTAGTTTGAGGACGTTCCTTCTTTTTTGAAGATGTAAGATCAATCTTGCTCTTGTTTTTGTTTGAATGAGCCTTCAAATTCCTTCTGGGTGAGACCACCTCATCCCCCTGCATTGGCCTCATTGTTCTTGAGGACTTTCGAGATAATGCCATTTTGAGAAGTTCCTGCATTTCCTGCAGTTGTTGCTCTAAGTGCTTGATTTTGGCAGTGTTATCGTCCTGCTGTGCTGATGCTAAAGGTTTCCCTTGAACAGTTCCATCTAAGTTAAAGGTTGGAGTTATATTCTCTTCAAGATTTGTAGTGGGTGGCTTCTTTATCCATTCTGCAGAGTCTCTTAGATTTCATTTTCCTATGCCAAGTCAAACGATCTCCAGTTAGTCTATAAGATAGTAATAAGGTCAAAGGTTCAAGCCCTCCTTCTAGCGCCAAAAATGTTAACAAGAAAACTGTTAACACCCCCCCAAAGCTATGTGAAAGACAAATAAGGTTAAATAAAATAAGGCTATCAAAAAAGATTGCTTCCTTCGAAACCTTCTTTTTGGCTAGGTTGACTTAGTCGAAATAGTTTGGAAGATTGCTTAGAAATGATGGCAAGGGAAGAAGCATCCTACTTGAAACCCCTCTTTCGAATGAGTCGAAAACAGCTATTCATACTGAATATCCACCCCTTTCGATTATGTCGAAAGGTTAATTCTAACCCTTTTCTCCATGTTGGAAAGTATGATCGTCCCATTAAAGTGAAGTAACTGCTGTCATTTCTTCTATGGTGGAAGCCCTTCAAAAGGATTGCTGGTGTAGTTGAGTGTTGGTTCCTTCTAAATGAACTCCTCCTCATATGATGGCTTGCCAATTACAAATCAGATTTCCTTTATGACATCCCTTTCGACCAGGTCGAAAGGGGCATTGTCCTTTCGAATTACATCTAATTTACAATTGCTCAAGCTCTATTCAGCATACTCGATATGAGATCGTCTTGGATATTTGTAAATTATATAAACTTATTAGTGTCAAAAATCATCATCATCCTTACTAGTTATTATATGATACTTGACATGATGATGATGTGTTTCGCATCAATATTTTCCAAGCCAACCCTATCGAATTGCACAGACAAATTGAAATTAAGAAAATAAGATAGTATCATGTGCAATTGATCATTAGTCTAGCTAATGATCGTTATGATCTTCCTCATAATAAAAATCCTTACTGAATTCATGCTTCTCTCCATTTCCATTAATCCAAAATGAATTACAAGTTTGAGAGGTTTTCCCCAAATTGATTTAGGGTTACAAAGAATTTGTTTTGTAAAGAAGTAGAAGTAAAATAAGTGAACTTTGGATCCCAAAATCAGGTCCCTAAAATTGGTCCCCTTGGGTCTTATTTATAGATGCAGGTCGGACCCCTTCTACACCAATACCTTTGACTTAGTCGAAAGGCCATTTTATCTTCCGCATCATTCCTTTTGACATGATCGAAAGGCCTCGTCTGCCTTCGATGCAGTTGAAAGGCTTCTCTTTCGAGTCCTCCAACTCATCCTTGTGCTTCTCTTCTTTTCATTTCAAACCTTTCGACCTTGTCGAAAGGGTCCTTTGTCCACCTTTCATTGTCGTCAAGTTTTAAGCGTTCCTTCTCTTTGCTTTTCCCTGAATTGCTTTCGATGTCGTCGAAAGGGCCACAAATGCGCTTTTCTCTTCATGTTGCTTTGCCGTCATCGGAAGTAAATTCAGGGGCTTTCGATTCTTTCGTTAGGTTGCTTACTAGGGCTTCGAAGATGTTGCACTATCAATGGTTTCGATGCGGTTGGTAAGTTCCGAATGCATGTTTGTGGATTGATGCGGAACCTTCTCCTAATGTTTTTTGGCTTCTACCAGTTTGAAAGGCTCGATTATGCCTTCAAAAGGGTTGTTTTGAGTAATTTGAATGAAGGCGAAACCTTTGGTTTCGAAAGGTTTGGTATGCATATGAAAGGTTATTATTTGTTGCCTTCGAAAGGGGTTTTGAGCCCACCCTTACTTTTTTCCTATACACACGAGCCCATCTGTATCGAAAGGCTTGAATGAGGTGGAAGGGAAGCCCCGAAAGATTTTGCACTGTTTATCTCTTGTGAGGGCGCCTGGTGCTTGCGACTCCTTCGAAAGTCTTCCCAATGCCTTCGAAACATTCTTTCATGGTCACTATCGAAACTCGTGCCTATAATTTCAGTAGAGCCTGGCATTTCATTAGTCTTCTTTCATACCTTTGTTGTTATGTGTGTTTTATGGTTAACAATAATGTATTGCCATGAACAACATAGTTAACATTAAGTCATATTTCATGTTTAGTTTGATATAATAAGATTTTATTTTGAATTGAAACTAATCTTATTATAAATATAGTTAAATTATATATAATATATGCAATGAACATCATATTTCCATTATTATATTTTAATAATGTCTTAGGTATATATATATAGCTCAGTGGCATCCTTGGTTTTAGCACCCTAAATTTCACTTAGCTTCCACCATCGGATTCATCAAATTAGTGGATGTGAGTGAATGAAAATATCACATGCAAAAGATTTTTTTTAGTCTTTATCCAATTTTTTTTTATTTAAATTCATCGCTTGATTTGATGGATCCAATCGTAGAAGTTAAATGGCATTTAGAGTGCTAAAAATAAGGATGCTATTTTTTTAAGACAAGTGGGGCTAACTAGGCCCTATCAAATTTATTAACAAAAAAGAGATTAAATAAAAATAAAATAAAAAGGATACCTTAGAACATAAGAGAGTTAGAACTAAAGCTAAGAAAGGAAATCAAATACTAAATAAAAATGCCACATATGCTCTATGTAAATAGAGTATTAAAGGCATTTTCACTCCTATGCATCTTCACCGTTGTTCTAACAGCCTACAAAATACTAGGAAAATTGATTTAACTAGTGGACAATTAGTCGATTATTGAAGGAAGAGACGATCATTGAGTTCCGTTTATATCATCAACATTGATTTTTTTTAAAAGTAAACCAAAATCCTATATTTCATCATCTTCCATCTAGTTTGTTTGAAAATCTATCATTCTTCAGATCCACCTCTATTTGCCAATGCATATCCACCAATAAGAAGCTTATATTTGATATTTCTAACCCTAGCACATTCAAAGAAGAGATGTTGTTACTTTCCATGTCTTATAAGTACAAACTATTAGCATATGTAGTTATTAATCCCCCATCAATTAACTTATCTTGAGTAAGTCAGATGTTGTGTTTGATTTTTATAGCATAAGATTGGCTTTGTCTAAACCATACATATTCCATGTTTGTTTGTACCATATGTATTTACCCTGCATTACAATTGAATCAAGTCCTTATATATTTTGGCAATTGAATAAGTGTCATATTTATCTCTAGACAAGGTTATAGGTGGAATCAATAAATGGAATTTCAGAGAGAGCATTCCACATCAGTCTAAAGGGGTACAAATTGAGTTTGGAAATATAACATGATCACCTTGATTACAGTTCTTTGCCAAAGCATTTGCAGGTATGCCTAGTTCAAATTTTCACCTTATAAGAGTATTATGAAGTACAAGACCTCTCATAGGCCAAGGATTGTAGTGAAAATTATGTTTGCTATTAGATAGATTTGAATATTTAATCAGTGGTAGGAGAGAGCTTCTAAGGTTGAGCAACTTCTAAACATCGAATTGGAAGATGTAGGAATATACATAGTCCAAAAATTGTTGTTCTTAAGATGATATTCTGTGTACATTCCACCCGTAAAGAAACATCTTTCGCTCCAGGCATAGTTTGGAATTGGACGAGAAAGATAATAGGAATCCCCAATCCCAGTATATTAATTACAGAGAACTCACTATCAATCATGCAGCATCCATTGTGACATTAAGATCTCCTTTTGCAGCATCTTTTGCTAAGGTAAGAGCGAATCATAGCTAGCATAGCATCGGACAAGGCCGAATGTGATTAACACATGATGAATTTCCTATGAAATTGGGGCTCTCGATGTGCGATCCTTCCTGCCGGGTTGCACATTTTGATAGGCATAATGCCACTACGCACCTAAGTCCTGCGCTTAAGGAAGATGCAGTCCAAACTCCTATATTATAGGTCTGGTCTATTCTGTGTACATTCCACCCATAAAGAAACATCCCTAGAGAGTGGTGCATTACATGTTTGGAAATAACTTCCTTGTTTTAATTAGATAGGTTAAGAATACAAAGCCCACCCTTGTTTTTAAGACAACTAATTTCTTTTAAAGCTATAGGGAAAGTTTCTTAGAGAAGCAGCCATTACTCCATAAGAAACTATTAAGAGCTTTATTAATTATGGATATGAGTTTTTTGGCAATGTAAAAGTTATGGAATAATAAGTTGACACGGTACTCTCAATAGAGTTTATATTGGTCAATCCGCCTGCTTGTGATGATAGGTGAGATGTAATGACCCAACGTTTTGACCCTTGAATGTCGACACAAATACATCCATGGTATTCATGTTCTAAGCACCCAAGTGCCGAAATGACAGATTATTAGGGTAAAAGGAAAAAGAAGAATAAATAAAAGAAGAAAGAAAGAACCAATATCAGAATCGCACAAGCTAAACGATAATATACAATATCCAAAAGATAGTACAATGGGTTACTCTAAATACAGAGTAATTTCAGATTTATAAAACCCAAGTACTATCATCAGTCTAGACAGTAATAACTGTTTGTCCTCACAATGCTAATACATACATAATAACAGTACAATGAAAATAGAAATGGATAGGCAAATGGAAGCCTCCAACTCATCTTCTAAAGTCTTAAAGCGTCCAAAGTCAAACCTGCTTTAAGCCTATTCGAAAGACTACACGAGGAAATTAGGGAATATAAAAACCACGTGTCAGGCATAAGTGCGGCATGAGAAACAAAAGTTACATGCATCCATATAATATTAACTTTTGAGATAGTATAAATCACCATAACAGTTTTCCTCTCAAAAGAAACCAAACCATCTAATAAGTAAATATAGCGATATAACAGATGGTATCTAGGGTGTAGAATAGAAATAAGAAAATAGCTGTGTTGCTTGCATCTCACAACACAACAATATTAAAAGTATATTAAAAACATCTAAGGTTCGTTCGCATATGGATTTTCCATTGGAGGTGCTCTTAGTACATCAGACCTCCTGATAAGGGTAAAAAGCTACCTTCCAAAGCGAGGTGTATCTATAGGTAAAATATTCCATAAAATAAACTTAGCTGGTTCATGCCCGAACACGTGATACCGAAGACCATCAACTATTGCTAGCAAAATCGACATTCATCTTTAGAAATGGGGTTGATATACACTTGGGTCAGCTAAACCCACTGGCTATGCATCTTACTCTGTTTTCTGCCATTTCTGATGGTAAAGTCACATTCAGCATCTCTCCCGAGTCTTCATCGCTCGAATAGATCATAAATATCTCCATGGATTCCAGTACATGTTGTCCGACGAATGCTAACGCTGACCTCTCCCTTGGAATTAACATTAGGATGGATAGTTCAACACTATAGAATTTATTTGAAATGTTAATGCTAACCTCTCCCGTGGACTTAACCTTAGGATAGATAGTTCAACTCTATAACATTTTGCTTCAAAAATGCTTCCAAAACGTAGACGCGTATACTGGTGTTAAAGTGGTTTCGGTAAGTAATACATAAGTACATTTATCCGATTGCAGACTCTTCAAAACTAAATTGGCGAATTTTTCGGTTAACTCAATTTCGATTCTTTTAGAAGTAAGCGAATGATACAAAGGAGTCCCTTCGAGGGGATCTTGTATATATACATTCTTAAAGCGATACATTTCATACCAATGATAGATGTTCAGAGCCCAGATTTGAGCATTAATGAATGTAGTCCAGAAATGAATAATAATAGCCCCGAAACCCAGATTCGGGTATAATGAAGACCGGAAATTAATAGTAAAAGACCCAAAAACCAGATTCGAGTATTAATAATTGAAGTTTGGAAATTCTCTTTTAAGAACCAATCAGAAGTTGCAGATTCTTATTTAAGCCCTATGTTCTGCACCGCTCTTTGCTTTTTGATTCATGACATGTGCCATCCTTTAGGCCTTGTATGTTGTCGTTGTTCAATACGCCGCTTCTCGGGCTTAGACGTCTTTGTCCGTTCTTGTCATTGTTTGATATGTCACTTCTTGGGCTTAGACGTCTTAGTCCATTATTGTCTGGTGCACTTGGTTAGCTTATCCACAAGTAGGACCTAAGTACTTACCAAATCTCCCTCCAGGAGGCGCTCCAGCTAGGCCTTATAGACGGGGCTGAAGGCTTGTTTGGTGCCTTGGCCAGGCCATAGCATGGTGGGACCAAGGTCATACTCGGTCCTCCCTCTAAGAGGTGCCTTGAACTGGCCATACCGTGGCGCAGATAAAGACTTAGTCTAACCTCCCTCTAGGAGGTTCCTTGATCTGGACATAGCATGGCACGGTCAAGGGCTTGTCGATACTTTAATCTAACCATAGCGTGGCGTGGTTAAAGGCTTACTCTAACCTCCCTCCAGGAGGCGCATTGACCTGGTCAACTCGGCGCAGACAAAGGCCTTGACCGTTTAAGGTAATTTCCAAGTGTAAGGAGAATTCTACTCTTGACCATGTAGAGTTTTCTTGTAAAAGTGGTGCTTTATTGAATTTGACTAGGATCTTTTTACCAATCTATTGATTTTTCCTTGTTTGAAAAAGTTGATCACCATTCCTTCGAGTTCTCTACATTTATTTGTTTCATGACCATTCATCATATGATAGTGGTAGTAGGATCCTCCCCGATTCCTTTTATATTTAGGCTTTTTCTTCTGGGATGGCCAATAGTTGAGTTCCTTTTAAGTTAGCAAATAGACATTCTCAATCGATGTAGTCAGATTGCATTCCTTAGGGAGTCTCGACTTGAAAATTGTCCTTTGATGATGGTTTCTAGATCTTTTATTACTTGGTTCTGAAGCTTCATCCTCAATGACTAATTTCCTTTTCAAAACCTTTTGATGCTTACATGTAGGCAATGTCCCACTTGTTGCTTGATGCCATTTTTTTGCGAAGGCGTTGTAATAAGACATCATTCCCTCTTCGAAGATTGTTCCTGTGGTATAGAGTTGAATTGTCTTCCTCATTTGTTCAAACAAGTTATCACTTTCATTTTTTGTTCCACTAAAGGCAAAGATAGGTGTGGGGCCAATGTGAAATGTGTTTAAAAACCATTTATCTGGGTCATAAGATTCAACTCTCATTTTCTTTATGATCCTTAAAGCTTCCAATCTCAACATTTGCTCTTCATGTAGTTTAGAATCAGTAACTGTTCTATGGGAAAATCCAATTGGATGTGGCTTTTAGGATCCTTGTTCAGACTTTTTGATTTTGCTAAACATAGTGATGTAAAGTCTAAAGTAGGCAAGCTTGGAATAGAATTGGGTTAGAGGAAAGTAAAGTTGGAAGTTCAACAAGGTCAGAGGTTCGAGCCCTCCTTCTAGCGCTAAAAATGTTAACAAGAAAACTTTTCAACACCTAATTAAATTATAAGTGATCTCTTCGAAACCTCCTTTTGAACAGATGAAGGTAGTTTACACCTTTCGAACAAATGGAGATGGTTAAAACCTTTCGATCCCTTTACCTAAACAATCTAAATGACGTGGATCTCCTTTAAGACCACCTTTCGAAAAGGTTAAGGCAATCGAAACACCTTTTCAATACCTTTCGATACAATCTAAACACTTGAACTCCTCTTCGAAAATACCTTTTAAACTAGTTTAATTATAGGACCCAGTCGAAACCTCCTTTCGAAGTGGTCAAGATGACTCAAGGTTAGGACCAAAGGATCTAAGGACATTAGTTGAGCTAAAAGGTTTCGACTTCCTCAAAAGGTGACCTTTTGATCATGTTGACATAAGCAGATCATAGACAGAATCTTATAGGAACATTAAATCAGCTATCATATCCAAAATGCCATAAACTTGCTTTGATTAGCTTTTCCTTTATTGCTAGAAGCTTAAGTAATATAGAGTAGTCAAACCCCAATCTAATGTTTGAATTAGGGTTTACAAATTCAAGAAAGTACAAGAATGAAGTCAATGAAATCGGATCCCCAAAACAAGACCCCTAGGATCTTATTTATTGAGGTCGTTGTACCCTTTCGAATCAGACCTTTCAACCTAGTCAAAAGGAGTACCTTGTTGACCTTTCGCTGCCGCTATAGTTTGGGCGCCCTTCTACTTTGCTTTAAAATAGAACTTAATTGCTTTTGGCTTCATCGAAAGGGGTCGGTGAGCTCTCTACTTTGTATTTCTATGCAGTGGCAAGTAAGAAAAGATGGGAGCTTTCGATTCCATCAATAGGTGTATCTCTGTGCCTTTAAAGCAGTCGGAACATTGCATAAAGTTTAAGCGCAGAAGGTAGCTTTCGAAGGCATACATGTTGACTGATGCAGAACCCCCACCTTTTGGTATATAAGAATGTTACATTGAACTTGAGTCAACTTTCCTTTATGATGGATGGTTTCAACCGATTCAAAATGCTAATATATGCTTTCGAAGGGGTAGCTTTGGCCATTCATTCTATTGTGGAAGGTAAATGATGATGAAACCATTGTTTCGAAAGGGTTAGTGCTCATGCAAAAGCCTACCATCTGTCGCATTTGAAAGGTAGTTTCAATACATTCGAAACTCTTGTAGGCGTGTGGAGGTTACTGCTTCGACAGGGGTTTATCGAAGTGAAAGTGTGGCTGTATCACCTTTTGACCTCTTCGAAAGTGCTCGGCTTATCTAATTTTCTTCTGCTGAAGCATCCCTTCGACTCCTTCAAAATGCTTTGTTTATGATATTATTCCATGTGGATCCCTCTTTTATATTCTTCGTGGTTTCGACGGGATTGAAGTGAAGACTGATGGTAACATAATTTATGCAATGTCACATTACCTTTCTCCATCATAGTACAAGTAAAGAGTATTACATGTTGGAAAAAGGGTTTCATTCTTGGGCCAATGTGTAAAAGAGGAGAGGATAAAATGGTGGGCTGATGTGGCAACATATTAGTGGAGGGTATGGTTAAAAGAGCAATTTTGTAATTTTATAACTTCATTTTATATAAAATTAATTCTACCATTTCATTTCTTTTTTTTTCTTAAAATTTTACATCATCTTTTAAGTTTTCAAAAACCTTTAATGGCATTCACTTTAAATTCTCAAGTTTAAAAGTCAAAAATTTCTACTTTAAAATCTTGTTTAAACTCTTATTTTCCTTTCTGCTTCTCTCCTTTTTCAAGATTTTAGCCCTAACTCCACCTCACTACCAAGGCCATGAGCATCTAGCTCCATGGCCGAGCCATTTTGAGCCTAGGCTGAGCCCAATTCAAGGGTTGAGTCCAAAAAAGCAAGCTTTTTTTTAAAGCAATTTCAAAGTTCTAACCTTTCGGAAATTTGATAATATTTTTGTAAGTAAAGCTCACATCTTTAACAAGTTTTAACCTTTTTATTTTGCTTTACTTATTACTATGTTTTGTTCGACGATTGGTTATAATTTGATGTTGTTTTATGTGAGTATACATATGTTTATATGTGCTTGTATGTGGTATTGGTTATTGACTTGAAATGAAGTCAATAAGTTAGTAAAGTTGCAAGTTGTGATCTTTATGTAATAAAGTTTATATCTTTATATGTGTTTGTGGTTATAATATGATTGTGTATGTTATGGATATGGTTATATGGTCGTACGCAAAGAAATGTTACCACCTTTGTATGGTTTGGCGACTTGGAATCCTTGTGTAAACAATTTGGTTATTTATTTTCAAAACTCAAAAGAGTTTTCAAGTTTCAAACTTTGTTTTAATTTTATAGAACTCTTACTTTATGTTTGAAAAAGTTAGCAAGTTTCAATGGGTTAAGTTTCAAAATGGAAAGTCAAAGACAAATTTTTCTAGTTATGGTCCATATATATAGCGATAGTCGTTATGGATGTAGTTTAGCTAAGGTTCACTTTTTGCAAATTAAGTTTTTATACTTAAAACAATTTGGAAATGTTTTATAAAACTTAATTAATAATCATTAAAACGTTAATTAAGGATTTATTAATTAGTTATTAATTAATTAATTATTTATTAAGTTTGATAATTAATAATTAATCAAGTATTAAACAAGGTTTATTAATTATAATTAAGTGAAGATTAATTACTAATTAACTATCTTTTAAAAGTGAGATTAATTTTTGATTAAGTAAGATTAATTTCTAATCATTTACGAATTAAGTATATGATTTATTTTTAATTAATTATCAATTAAGTATAGGGTTAATCATTAATTAATTATCAAGTAAGTGTCTTATTTTTTTTTTGCAAGTTAAGCGAGGTTAAACTGGACCCCTACCAGGTTTATTAATGGAAGAAAACACATGCAAGAGTTTACACATAACGAAAAAGAAAAAGGAAAGGAAAAAAACAAAGACAAAAAAGTAAGTGTCTTATTATTCTAATTATAAACTAATTAAGGGTTTTATTTATAAACAAATTATTTATTAATGGTAAATTATTTGTTAATTAATAATTAAGTTAAGTTAAGACTTAATTATGTTTTTAAAGGCTTTAACTTGTAATTATTTATTTAAAAAGAGGTTTAAGTTCTTAATTACTTTGTTTTCCAAGGATCAATTTGTTAAAGGTAACTTTCTTTAACAAAGAATAGTTTTGAACACAAGGGATTCTATTGTCGATACCATTAAGTACTATACAAATGTGAATAGGTTATACTAAGCTTTGACACTGTTAGCAGAATAAATCTCTGTTCTGCTATACCTTAATTAAGTTGATTATTGGACATCCCTTAACAGAATAAATCCCCATTCTACTATATTAAACTAAATAGATTGAACATCTATTTAGCAGGACAAATCACCATCCTTTTATTATGTTATCTGAACATGTCTCTGCGAGTTGGTTTGTACTGACATGTTATTCCCTAATTTGGTTATGGATTTTACTTACATATATGTTGGCTTACGTAAATAATTGTTATGTAACTTGCAGTCAAAATTTAATTAGAATGGTAACTTGATTCAGTACCATTATGGTCACTAAGCCTCCTTTCAAATTTGTAAATGTTATGTTTTTTAAATTGACTTTAATTCTATATCAATTTGAGGTTAAGATTTTATAAATGATTTTAGGGATTTATAAAAGAGTTTTATAAATAATTTTTGAGATTTATAAAAGAGTTTTATAAATGATTTTGGAGATTTACAGAAGAATTTTATAAATGATTTTGAATATTTATAGAAGAATTTTTATAAATGATTTTGATATTTATAGAAGTAGTTTTATAAATGACTTTTGGATATTTATAAAAGAGCTTTATAAATGATTTTTGGATATTTATAAAAGAGTTTTATAAATGGATTTAGAATTTAAGCAGAAGGAGATTTCATAAAGGGAAATGATTTATAAATTGGATTTATTGAAGAAGTAAAAAAATGAATTTGAGATTTAGATTTCCCTTAATTGACCTTCTTAATTATGGTGGTGTGGAACTTTCGTTCCATGCTTAATACTGAAGGAATAGTGTTTGGGGTTGTTCTTATCTCTAATTTAAATAATGCTTGTTTGATCCTTTTAATATGATTTTGAAATAAGAAAGCTTTTATTAATATTTTGTGAATATACTTATGTTAGTGAGATAAGTATATGAATGTTTTGATAAACGTTTCGAAAGGAGATTTAAATAAATGAAAACTTATTTTAAGGCTTAGTGGTTGCTATGTGAAAATTAAATCTCTGGATTATTGCTTGTTTGTTTATTTGATAGTTAAATAACTGACTATCAAATCTTGACCTGTTTTAATTCAGGAAGTATGTTGTGTATAATCGAGTTCCTCAGTGAGGACTTGAATACTTGTTGCATACTTCCAAAGAACCGGAATTGAGTTAGCCGCAAATTACCGCTTAGTTTTAGAGACACCAATTTCGGATAAATATGGTTAATCTAGACCACTCCAAATTAATTACGTTCATGATGGATCGTTATGAAGTATGCTATAGAGCTATACTATTCTTCCTGAGGGTGATTCTATAATGGAAGATAGTAAATGTTGAATGTTTATTCGATCCCGAAACAACTTGTATGGATGATGCTGGCATCACATTTTCGCCTGGAGGGCAGTGTTAGCATTCCAAGATGATCTGCTATGAAGAAAGGTAATCATGACCTCTCAAACCTCACACCCTAGGAATGGCAAAAACAGGGTAGGCTACAAGGCTATGTGGGTCGCTACCATTCGGTTTTGATCATCGCCAAGATCTAGTGTCAATATCTCTATGTATGCTTTGGGGCCCCTTTTTTGTTGTTGATCACAAATAAGGGTGATCATATTCGGTACTATCCAGCTAAGGATAGGCCGGTCTTGCTAACAAAGAGTCCCGACGAGGCTCTCACTGTACATTTTAGTTAGAGTTTTACATACTTTTGAAAGGTAGTCCCTTATCTTGCCATTTGATGGAAATCCATTCTCCAATAGATGCCTTCGGTTTTTGATTGTATACCTATTATTGTTGTCATGTACAAAGCATCACAGCTACTTAACCTTAGACATTATGATAATATCAAACGATTTTTTATAGAAAATGTTATTGTTTATCGTAAGGTAAAAACCCATCCTTGTTTATGTGTGGTGTGGTCTTACGAGATACCTTTGATTTTAAAGGATTTACAAGTTATAACAAATAAAATTCCTTGTGATTTGAGTTTCTCACACTGATTTTACCAGACTTACCTGGGCGTTGTTTTCTTATAATGCTCAGGGTCACACGAGCATGTTTTAGATTAGCTTTGGATGCTTCAGAGTTCAGGAGACAAGTTGGAGGTCCAAGACGCATCTCTTGTATATTCTTTTTATTTCTATTGTATTATTATTCCATCCTTCGCCAATTGTAAGGACAAGTGTTATAACCGTCCATGTAGATGATATGCTAGTACCCTGATGGATATATGTATATAAAAGTTTTCTTTTATAAAGATCATTGTTATACTATAGATTATTCCTTGCGATGTGAGATTCTGTGTTTTTTAGTTTCTTCTTGTCTTCTTTCTTCTTCTTTCCTCTAACCATATGTCTTTCTGACACTTGGTTGTTCGGCACGTGAACACTATGGATGTATTACTGTCGATTTTTGGGGGTCGAAAAGGCGGGTTGTTACTCATTTGTGGATTACTGTAAGCTCAATAAGCTGACTATTACGAACAAGTATCCTTTTCCCATGATAGATGACTTGTTTAATCAATTGCATGGTGCTCGGGTATTTCCTAACTAGATCTTGCCATAGGGTTTCATCAACTGAGGGTAGTAGAGGAGAGTGTACCTTCTATAGTTTTCAAGTCTAATATTTTTTATGAATGGTTGGATATATCATTTTGCCTAACCAACACTCTAGCATATTTTGTGTACTTGCTGAATTGGTTTTTTAAGGAAGTGTTGAATAAATTTATTCTTGTATATATTGATGATATTCTGGCCTACTCCAAGACTGAGAAGGAGCATACTCTCCATCTGAGGATTGCAGTTGAGACATTGAGAGAGCATGTGTTGCTATGTTCTCAAAGTGTCATTTTTGATGGTTTGGAGTGAGGTTCTTAGGACATGTTGTCTCGACGGAGGGTATTTCTATTGATCCAGTAAAGGTTGTGGTTATTCAAGATTGGAAGAGTCTGGAAAGTGCAACCATGATTAGAAGCTTCTTGGGGTTAGCAGGTTATTACAAGAGCTTTATATAGGATTTCTCGAAGGTTGCTTTGTACTTAATGAATTTGACGAAGAAAGATAGCAAATTTGTTTGGACTGAGTAATGTGAACAAGAATTCAAGGAGGTGAAAGCAAGGTTGACTAGCGCTCCTGTTCAGAATGTTCCAAACAGAGATGAGGGTAAACTGTTTATACAAATGCTTATGGGACAAGTTTAGGTAAAGTGTTGATGCAGCAAGGAAGGGTTATTGCTTATGTCAGCCGAAAACTCAAGCCGCATGATTCAAAGTATCCGACCTATGACTTGCAGTTATTATCAGTTCTATTTTCTTTAAAGACGTAGAGGCATCACTTATTTGGTGAGAAGTTCGAGTTATATATAGACCACAAATCCTCGAAGTATCTTTTCACCTAGAAAGACCTCAACATGAGACAGCGGCGTTGGATAGAGTTTCTCACGGCTTATGATTTTGATATTTTGTATACGCCCAGGAAAGCAAATATTGTAGTCGATGCTCTTAATAGGAGGTATGCAGTTATGGCGAATGTAAAACTGTGTCCAACCCTTATAAGTTGTATTGAAGGCAATCATCTAAGAGATCTTCATATTGTAAGGATAGCTAAAGTGGTAAGTGAGAATGAGGCACCAGAGTGGTGATCGGGACTTGAGATTGATAACTGTGGGGTATTGAGGATGAATATGAGATTATGTGTTCCAAATATTGATGGGAATAGGAAAGAGGAGTTAGCAGAAAGTCATCGTTCAAGACTTATGATACAAACATGAGTTACTCAGATGTATTGGGATATAAAGTGGAATTTCTGGTGGGAAGGTATGAAGAGGCATGTTTCTACATTTGTGAGTAGGTGTTCGAACTGCTAACAAATCAAAGACATCCATCAAAAGACAGCTGGACTACTTCAACTACTTAAGATTCTGAAGTGGAAGTGGGAGTAGATATCTATGGACTTTATAGATGGGCAACCTAGGTCGAGAAAAGGTAGTGAATGCATTTGGGTTATAGTGGACCGACTAACCAAATGTGCACATTTCATACCGGTGAAGACAATGAGGACAACTTCGAGTTTAGCTAAGTTGAATGTTAAAGAGATTGTCATACTTCATGGAGTTTCTTGTGATATCGTGAGTGATAAAGATATGATATTGACTAGTCCATTCTAGAAAGGGTTACATGATGCCTTAGGGATGGAGTTGAGTTTGAATACAGCTTATGAACCACAAACTGATGGGCAAATGGAGACGGTTAGCCGTGAACTGGAGGAGTTGCTTTGGGCTTGTATCTTAGACTTTTGTGATTCTTAGGTAGAGTATTTACCTCTTGTTGATTTTTTTTATAATAACAATTACCAAGATAGCATTAGAATGGCACCTTTTGAAGCATTATATGGCGTACCTTGTAAATCTCCATTGTGTTGGGTAGAACCCAGAGATCATTTAGTATTCGGGCCGGATATGATTAAGGAGGCGACTTATAAGGTAACGAAGATTCAAAAATGTATAAAGGAAGCACGTAATAAGTAGAAGAGTTATGCAGATGAGAGGTGCAGGGATTTGGAGTTCTTAGTTGGAAAATTTGTGTTCTTAAAGGTTTCTCCAATGGGAATGTTGTTTAGTTTGGAAAGGCAGGCAAGTAGGCTCCTCGCTTTGTAGGACCATTTATGATACTAGAGAGGATTGGTACACTTGCTTATAGAGTCGAGTTACTGATTAGGCTATTGGGTGTGTATAATCCATAAGATTGAGTCCTTGGGTTTTCGAAATAGTGCGTGTTTCATGTATCGCATTTGCATAATGTACATGATCCTTCTTTGATAGTGGAAGCATCACAACAAGAAGACTTGGAGATTGAGCCTAACTTAACTATACTGAGGCAATATGTTTGAATTATTGATCAAGATACAAAGAAATTAAGGACAACGGTTGTAAAGTTAGCTAAAATATAGTGGAACGATGATGCTAGGGATTGTACTTGGGAAACCGAGGATAGTGTAAGGAGTCATATCCGGAGTTGCTTCTCCATTAGCGGTTTCTTATTATATTATAGCTTTTACAGTGTACTCATCACATGAGGTGGATTTACTTAGTATGAATTTTGGTTTGTATGTAGTTTCAACAACACTCTATATATGTAATTGTTTCTTCTATTAAATTGTGTGTTGTTCTTGTTTAGATTTCGAGGACTAAATGTTTTAAATGGGGGAGAATGTAGCGACCCGTAATTTCGAACACTTCGTCTTTGAATACCAAAACATTTGAAATATGGTGAAGTGTTATAAAAATGATTTTTTAACCTTGTTAAACTCCTTTTAATTAAGAACTAATGATAAGGAACTTTTTTCTGAAATTAGTTTATAAAAATAAGTACTTGGAAGAAATATCGAGAACATGATCGAAAATCGTTTTATCGTAAATGGATTTTTATTCAATATAAGTTGCTCAAACTTTGTGTACATGTCTAAATAACATATGAAGTCATTAAAAGCTAATAAAAATAATTTGACTACATTTTGTTAACTAATTCACTTTTAAAAAGCTTCTAGAAAGTCTTAGGTGGAGATATTTTGGTGTAGATATTTTCTTTGGCTAATGAGGTGGAAAGTCGGTCATATGGAAGGAGGTCTTTGGCCGGCTAGAGGAGACGGGGGAGGTTATGATAACCTCTTGAATTCCTATATATGTCCACTTAAGGCTAGTGAAGCACTTTCACAATTTGAAGCAACTAAAAGAATGTTCTTCATCTTCTTATTCTCTTCTACATAACTTTCTATAACACAAAGCAAATCAACCCAAACTTTCACCAAACAATTACTATAAGCCTTAGAAAACATACCAACTAGTATTATCAACTTGAAGCTTGAGAGTGGAGCACACAAGCTCCAAAGGACAAAGACCATGAGCACTTTAGGAAATTCCTTGCCTAGGCCGTGAGCAAGTGGGAAGGGTAAGAGGATTTTGGGGTTGCTTTGGTTGAGGTAGGAAGTGGTTGCAAAGGTAAAGGCTTGTGCTTGGTTGTGTACTTGTTTAAGGATGATCAAACTCACCATTTGAATGTATATGAAGTGTATAATATGCTTGTTTACATTATAATAAAGCGCTTAACTATATAATGTTGTAACTTTTGATATTCTTTCTTTGGAAAGCAAATATCATATGTAAATTGTGCACTTGGATGACTTTCTATGACTTGTTACATGGCCTTAGCACGAAGCTCATAGGTTTGGTTGGACTGTGATTGAATGTAACTTGAATATAGAACGGTTACTAGAGCGAATGGTTGCTATAGAAGCACTTCGAATTGCCTTGTTTTGCTGAATTTCTATATTATTTTGTAAAGAAATCCTTAGGGGTTTCTTGGCATGGTTGTGATGTATATTGAGTATATTATTTACTGTAAAAAATTTGGACCTTAAAGCAATTGTTAACATATCAAAAAGTGACCAAACTTTCTAATATGTAAACTGCCCAGTTCATAACATGTTACTACAGTTAACGATAGCATTTTCTAGTCCGTAGCTCTAAACCCTTTAGACCGCATTCCGGAAATGCTATAGATTTCTATTTGAACTTTAATTGGTTTAAAATTACTTTTAATTAAATTATTTTTCTACAATCATTTTACAAGTACTTAATAACTTATATTAGAGTATTTTAAATGATGTTTGGAGTTTAAATATATTTTTATAATTAATTATAAATTATTAAAGTAGAAGGGTTATTTTAATAAATGAAAACATGTGTTTTATAGTTTTTAAATAAATTATAAAATAGTTATTTTTATTTAATATTAAATGAATGTTTAAACCATAATTATAAGTATATTAGAGTATTTCTAAGTAAATAAAATGTTTAGAAAACTAGTTAAATATTTTATTAACGTATTAAAAAGCTTACGTAACATTATATATTTTAAATTGTTTTTAGAATTTATTAAATATATTAGCTTATAAATAAATTAGTATACATACATACATACATACATATATATATATATATATATATAATATCCTTTTAAAAGGCTTTTTAAATTATAAACAATTTTTTTAAAAAAGAAGTTAGGAGCCACTTAAGTAACTTAATTGTGCTTTATTTGTTTACCTGTTATGGAAAGTAATTAATCATATACTTAGCACTAAAAGCCGACAAAGTAGACGAGTTATGTCTATGAAGTTAAGAATGACTTTTGAGTAGGGTATAGAAGCAACAATGCTCTAAACTACCAGCTTCACTCTTGACCGAGGGACAATATAAGTTGAGAAGGTCAAAAACGTGATAAGTACACGAGACTTGATTTCCATATGCGATTGTTTTAGAACTTAACAGTCAATCAGCCGACTATCGAATTTCACCAAATTAACTTAGGAAGATTCTAAAAGTTTCATGGCATCATATGGTTTGAGAAGCTATCGTCCACTAATATCCAAATCTGGGTTCCAAAGAAATTGATATTGAGACTTCTATGAATTTCTAATCTTCAATCAGACTCAAGATCTACCTTACTAATGCCCTAATAAGAGTCACTTGACTTCTATTACAAACTTTCAGGCAACACTTTTTAATGCCAGAATCTGGGTTTCATATATTCTATTATAAAGATTCCTAATTTTCTATGATTTATTTGAAGATGATGATTTCTGGACTTTTATTAAACGATTATTATTGGCTTCCTATTAGTTATCTCGAGAAGAGGAATTTCTAAACTTCTACAATTGAAACCAGAATTGGATTTTTGGTTCTCTATGATTATATTTTGGATATTATGTCAATATAGTTGGAGTTGGATTCCTGGCTCTCTCTCACCATTACCAAAGATGGGTTTCAAGACATTTAACCATATCTAATTATAGGATTACTTCTCGCTTATTATCATATTTTCACATAATGATCTGTTAACTTCCATTACTGGGATCTTTTGATGTGGATAAACTACTATATAGATTTCAAGTTAACGATAAGAAATATTATTTACTTTGTACTTTTCAGGAAAATGAGATTCATAAAGAAGACTGAATGGACCAGCAAATACAAAAGCCATAGTCCGAGTTATCAGAAAGCAGATTCAAAAACAACATTGTAAGAAAAGAGTACAGGCCAGGTGATATTTACATAATTTACATAATTTACAAAATTAGTTACTAGTATACAACACAAGTGTACGTTTTTACAAATCCTGAACAGCTTTATCTAGATTTTCGATAATTAAATGATCAACGATATGCCGAATTGCTATACAAAGAATCTCTTTAAGCATCTTTTCCTTTTTCTCTATATCATCAGCATCATCAATGGATTCAATACGAGCCTTCAAAGCACGATTGAAAGCTTTGTTAGCACCCTTAAGGGTTTTGTTTTATCACTTTGAATCAGCGATGCGCTTTTGAAGAAGATACTTTTCACGTTCAGGTTTTGAATATTGGATGTGTATTCATTGATGCGTTGGGAATATCTAACCCTCTGTTGGTCATCAAAATATCTCATCATTTTGAATTTGACCTTCCTACACCATTCTCCTACTATCTTCTCATCTAAACAGAAAGGAGTGTTAGTTGTAGTAGGAAAATTTTGAATTGCAAGAGATGAAGATCTATGCGACTTTACAACATATGAGGTGATCGGAGAAGTCGGTAAATCAATATTTGGAATGTTATCCCCTATGGTGAATTCCAATAATTTTCATTGAGCTTGACTATCTTTTAACTTAATCTCTAAATAACTTATCTGCTAAAGGAGCTCAGACATCTTATGGTCAAAATCAATCGAAGGATTCGATTTAATTTGGCGCTTTAATATGGAAATTGTTTCATCCTTATTCATGATGTCCACTTCAAGATTAGCGATCTGATCATTAAGGTTTCTAAAAATTGTCTTTTGAAGCAAATATCTCATGTGCCATTCCAATGCTTCAGCATTGCCTTGAAAACGAGCAGGTAGAGGATCCTTCAGTAAAAGCCTCTTTTCAACATCTATGATCAATATGTCTCTAATGCTAGTGAAGCGAGATAAGGAATCCAATAAGAGTGGTGCAATAGTTAGCTGTGAGTCCTATTTAAACAAAAAACAAAGTTAAGACTCAAATAACCAATCTCTTTTATTACAATAAAAGAAATTACAACTCAAAGAAGAAATTAAAAAAAGGTACAATCTCATTGTTTTAATCAATTACTTGTTTTATTACACTTAAAGTTAAGAAACAAATTTTTTGACTTTGTTCAAGGAATTAGCTGAAAGAGTATCTGTCGAATCAAAAAGGGCATTAAATCCTTCTAGGGTACTAACTGGAGGATATTTGCTATAGTCTCATTCCTCGGCAAGAGCACTGTCACTATCGCATATTAATTTGGTATGATATGTTCGAATTTCATTAAAATGTTTTTCTTTTTCTTCACCAAGAAAATCAAAAAGAAGGCGGGGATGTTCCATAGAAAGTCTCTGCAGGTATCTAAGAAAGCAGTATTTAGCCAATTTTGAGGACTTCAAGAGTGAAGCCTTTTCTAAATAATCTCTTCTTAATTTGACGTATTTGCTCAAATAATCTCTAGAAACAAGGCTTCCTGAGATATGTTTATTTTGTGATAACATAATAATACACGACTAAGTATAAAAGGAAACTAGTATAAAAAATTTACAAATCAATGTTATTACATTATTACAAATGTTCATCCAGTTTGTACAAAATTGAGTTTTTGAATAACTCAGAAAAAGTTTATCCATATAATATTTGAGTTTTTCTAGAGCCAACTCATGAGGGATTGATTTGACTCGCGATAAATTCCAGTAAGCCCTCGGATATGGATCTGGTCAAAATTCATTTAAATATCTCCTATGTAGACGCCTAAGTAGACCCTTACTAAAATCACCCAAGTATGAAAAATCCGCGATCAGGTGTCTGCAATAGGCTTTGTAGAAGAAGTCTATTATGATGTCTCTTTCTATAACTAACATCCAAACGAGTGTAATTAATTCCCGATTCTCTTCCAAAAGTTTATCATATCGAAAGTGTGACCTCTTCAGTCAGGGGGCAGCTTCTTGGTATTTAAAGGACGCTCCCACCACGACACTTTTATTAAGCTTATAATACTTGTCAAAGAGTGCATTGTGTTCTTTTAATTTCTTATCTAACTCTCTATACAAGCCATTTGTTTCTGCTTGTTTTCTTTCAAGCTTTGTTTTACAAATTTGGATAAATTTCTTCTTTATCTAAAATAAAAGGATGTCAACTATTATTATCTTGGAAGTGAAAGCCATTTGGATAAGGAATTCCATACCTGAGAAATAGAAATTGAAGTTTGCAGGACCTGCTTTTTCTCCCTTCGTTCTTCAACATTAATGTTGGTACCCTCTTCGTGAAGATCAGAAGGCTTGGGAAGTTCTGTGGGACTTGTTTCACGATTACTAGGATCGAGATTAACTTTTTCTAAAGCCCTAAGGATATAATTGCCATCCATTTCATGAGCATCGGTATGACCACCTCCGTTGCCACCTGAACCTCGACCTTTATCTCCGCCATCATCATTATCATCATTATTATCGTCATCATTATCATCATCATTTCCGCCTTCCTCTATAGTGGCTTCATCATCTTCTTCTTCATCAGAATCAGAATCTCCTTCTATAGAAGGGTCTTCAAAAGATAAATGTTTAGCGGCATCGATTCCTTGCTCCATTTATTTGATCTTATCCATGTATCTTTTTACTGGAGTTGGATTGAGTAAAGGGAAGCTTAAATCTGGGCACTTTTCAATGTTGTCAGTATAAGCAAGCATAAGAGCGTCTTCCTAGGAATTCACGATGATGTCATTGAGGGAAGTACTCAAAAATTACGACACCCTTTACTTGGCCTCAGAAATAGCATTCATGGCCAATGTTAAAGAATTTTTCTTTTTTCCCAATTTCTTCTTGAGGGAGAATTATTTAGCAACCATCCGAGCCTTCTCTTCCTCGGACTCTTTTACAGCCATTTTTAGAGCCAAATTTTCATTGACTAAGAGATGTTTTGCTTTCCTCGCTTCAAAGATAGAAGATTCTGCTTGAGCAAGAAATGCCCCCAACCTTTCTAGTTCCTTTACTGCATTATCTTTGGCAGCAGAAAGGGAGGTAATTTGGCTGTTCAACATTGAAATTTCCTCTCGAAGCTTGGACATCTTAGCATAAGATTTCAAAGTGCTTTCTTGAAGAGAATACCAGCTTTTAGAAGTTTAAAATAAAAATTATAGCATAGGTCAAAATTCAGTAAGAAATAGTAATAAGAAAGTTAAATATTACAAAACATACCATAAGTTGTTGCTCTTTTAAAGATCGACAATGTCTTGCTGGGTCAGGTACTGAGGAAGGTGGTTGAATGGAAGTATAGGAAGAAGAATTCATGATAGATTGTACCATTTCTTCGAAATCACTAGGGGCAATGGTGATGTGGATTTAGAAGGATTCAACTCCCGATGAGGAGATAAAGTACCTAAATCCTTTTGCATTTGTTCAATAATGCTAGGAGAGTCGGACATGACGATACTAGACATGAAATCATCCTTGGAAGGAACTATTTTGGGTAGGTCAGTAGTAATATCAATAATAGAACCTTTTAGGGCTTTGCTTACATCAGTAGGACCACTCTCTTTAGAGAGAAGAAAAGACTGGGCATCAGAAGTTTTAGCTTTCTTAAAAGAAGGACCCACAACAGTCTTCTCGCTCAGCTTTCTTTTGGCAACCATCCTCGACCAGGTGATGGTCAGGGACATAGCTTATGCGCTGGATTCAGAAGTTGGAGGAATTGGATCTTTTATGGTCAATTCAACCGAGGTAGCAGTTACTAAAAATTCAAAAAATTATAAGTTAGTAAAGTAATTAAAGGAGTAACATAACAATAAATTGCAAGTACTACGCTTAAGCTTACCAGCATGATCCAGGAAAATTGGAGACAAGGAAGAGAAATTCTTGGAATCACCCAAAGAAAAGAAACATTTTCTTTTAGAAGTGTTTTTGACAAGAGGGGGTTGTCCAAGAAGTCTCTGACCAGTAGGGAGAAGGGAATGTTTTTGAAGATTTGTAGGCGTCAAAAGTGCGAGTCTATTCCAAATGCCACTTGAACCAGTGGTCAATGGCTTTACGATTCTTTTATCCTCATCATTGAGTTCGTTAGGAGCAGGACCTAATCAGAAAACGTAATTCAAGAAAAGAAAATAATTGAATAAAGATGAAGATTATGTTCAACTTACAAGGAGAAGAGAAGACTCCACTGATGTTTGGAAAATATTTGACGAAAAAGAACTACGTCTCCTAGTCTCTAAATTTATTCACCTCTATGAAATTAGTTTCTTATGGGGATTAGTTCTGAAAATCTGGCTATTTAGATTGCTAAGTTTGTCCAGGCAAACTAAATAGTTAAAAACTTCAGCGTTTAGTGAAGGAATGCCTGATCCCAAAGCCATAAGTTCTAATGAGATAAGATATGTGAAGACATTTAGTGATAATTAGATAGGTGCAATGCTAAGATGATGCAAGAACTTAGATAAGAAATCTGATAAGGAAAGAAAGCCACCATGCCAAATGTGAATGGCAGTATAAGCGAAGTATCCTTCGGGAGGATTTTGAATAGTATCGCTATCGCCGTGGGAATGGCTTCTACTCCAATGATTATGATGTCGTTCAAAATGGCATCGACTTTGTCTTGAGAAGGTATCGAAGAATGCTTGGATATGGCTTCAACCTTCTTTGGTGAAGATTCTACCTCTGGAGCTATACCTTTTTCAGTTTCGTAGAGATTTTCAAGTCCATAATCCTGTCAGGTGAAATCATTTCAGTAAAAGTTATAATTTTGTTCCATTATTAACACCTTTCAAAGATGTCAAAAACCTATTGCCATAATTCAAATATCAACCAAAGTATACAATTCCATATCTTTGAAAAATTGTTAAAGGCAATTTGGGTCATGAAATTCATTGAGCTTCCGATGATGTCGAAGGGGTTGATGGAATGGAAACACCTAGAAACACCCTTCGACAATGTCGAAAGCCCATGAAAATTTTTACTACTAAAAGGAATAACTAAACTAACCATACATTACTAGTTTGAACATATATACGTTAACAACATTCTACAACCAAGCCAAATAAACCTTTCGACAATGTCGAAACCCATAAATTTTGTTTTACTCAAAGGACATGAATGTTGTCGAAACATTATATAACCATTAAGTCGAAAGACTTGGATTCAATGGATATTAATGCAAATGAAAGGGCTTTGGAACATTTCAACAGTGTTTGTACAAAAGGTGATAGTTATATTCCTATTAACTACAACGGGTTTCGAATAAGTCGAAAGGAGGGTAAGTTTTCGAAAGCATACAAATAACTAAACTTGTTTCAATTTGGAAGGTTTCGATCAAGTCGAAAGGATTGATAATGTTTACAATTTTAAAAAAATATATTATTTTTAATCCAACCGATGATAGAAAGTATAAATTTCTCACCTTTAACACCCTCTAAAGTAAATCAAAATTGTTCTTTTGAAATTATATGTTATGTAGCCATTAAATTGAACCCTTAAAGGTGACTTCTTCGAAAGGTGCCAGAATACATCGAAAAATATTTCTGCTTTGGAAGAAGTCTATCTCCTGTCAACCACGTCAACTCCTTCAAAAGGGTCCACTTAAAGGTAAACACTGGACCTCCATTTGACCTTTTCGAAAGAGGTTAAGAGAGTAGGGCAGAATTGACCACCTCAACCCCTTTCGAAAGGGTAGAAAATTCAAATTATAATAGTGGGTTTTAATTTGTACGACTTAGCCTTCTTTATGAACCCATTGGAAAAGTGTTTTATCCCCAATTCAATTTTTAATCCAATGCTTCTAAAGACTAACTATTAAATTGATTTGAGCACGAATTGACATTCGACAACAAGCAAACCCCCAAATTTAAATCCAAACTATAATTGATTCAAAAAAATTATTATTAAAAACTAAACAAGTTAAAATTGAGTGCAATAGAGTTTGAGCTTAGATTCATACGTAGTAATGGCAAATAGCCCCAAATCTAATGAATTTGAATTCAAACCAAAAAAACCAACATCGTAGATTAAACAAAATAAGCGTAAGATAATTTCATATAAGCAGGAAACTCGAACCATCTTCAAAAAATTAGAGTAGTAATGCAAATTCAAACCCAACAAATTTTAAAATCAGAATTAAGCGTGGTGAATCAGTTTGAAAGATAAGATAATAGAGACTTACCTTGAATCCGTGTTTTTGTTTACTGGATGTAGGAATTTAGTGAGAAATTGAAATTTTTTATTCTTGCTATAAGTTCTTTATCGCAGGCAAATGAAAAGGGGGAAGAAGGAAGCATGATTTATAAGAAAAGCCAGCGTGGAGGACAAACCATTCGATCAAATTCAAATGAATAGCCAAGGTTGATGAATGAATACAAAAAGGCGGGAAATCTCTACGCTAAGATAAAAGAAGGTTATCGAAGCAGTTAACTTGAAAAGTCAAAGAGCATCATTTCGCAAAGGGGGGGGGGGAGGTAAGTGTTACCATCAGTCTTCACTTCATCCCCGTTGAAATCATGAAGAATATAAAAGAAGAATCCACAAGAAATGATAGCATTAACAAAGCCTTTCCAAGGAGTTGAAGGGATGCTTCAACAAAAGAAAATTAGATATGCCGAGCACTTTCGAAGAGGTCGAAAGGTGAAAGAGCCACCCTTTCGCTTCGATAAAACCCATTTGAAGCAGTAACCTCCGCACGCATAAAGGAGTTTCGAATATGTTGAAGCTACCTTTCGAAGGCAATAGATGGTAGGCTTTGCATGAGCACTAACCCTTTTGAAATAGTGGTTTTGTCATCATTTACCTTCTACAGCAAAATGTTTGACCGAAGCTACCCCTTCGAAAGAATATATTAGCCTTTCGAATCAGTTGAAACCATCCAATTATAAAGAAAAGTTCACTCAAGTTCAATATAACATTCTCATATACCATAAGATGGGGGTTCCGCATCAGTCAACATGTATGCCTTCGAAAACTACCTTCCACTCTTAAACTTTCTAATATGTTCCAACTCCTTTAAAGACATAGAGATTCACCTATCGATGGAATCAAAAGCTCACATCTTTTCTTACTTGCAACAACATAGCAATACAAAGTGGAGAGCGCACTTACCCCTTTTGATGAAGCCGGAAGCAATCAAGTTCTATTTTAAAGCAAAGTAGAAGGGCTCCTAAACTTTAGCGGCATCGAAAGGTCAATAAGGTACTCCTTTCGACTAGGTCGAAAGGTCTGATTCAAAAGGGTTAGTGCTCATGGAGAATATAAAAGATGGATCAACAAGGAATGATAGCATTAACAAAGCATTTCTAAGGAGTCGAAGGGATGCTTCAGCAATAGAAAATTAGGTAAGCCGAGCACTTTCGAAGAGGTCCAAAGGTGACAAAGACACCCTTTCGCTTTGATAAACCCCTTTCGAATCAATAACCTCCACACGCCTAAAAGTGTTTCGAATGTGTTGAAGCTACCTTTTGAAGGCGGGGGGTGGTAGGCTTTTGCATGAGCACTAACCCTTTCGAAATACTGGTTTCGTCATTATTTACCTTCCATAACAGAATGTATAGCCAAAGCTACCCCTTCCAAAGCATATATTAGCCTTTTGAAATAGTTGTAACCATCCATTATAAAGGGAAGTTTACTCAAGTTCAATGTAACATTCTCATATAACAAAATGAAGGGGTTCCGCATCAGTAAACATGTATGCTTTCGAAAGCTACCTTCTACACTTAAACTTTCTGTAATGTTCCGACTGCTTTAAAGGCACAGAGATACACCTA
Source organism: Allium fistulosum (assembly GCA_030737815.1). Lineage (NCBI taxonomy): Eukaryota > Viridiplantae > Streptophyta > Magnoliopsida > Asparagales > Amaryllidaceae > Allium > Allium fistulosum. The sequence continues at coordinate 201,660,782 of CM060904.1, read as the reverse complement.
TTGATGGAATTGAAAGCTCACATCTTTTCTTACTTGCAACGGCATAGAAATACAAAGTGGAGAGCGCACCGACCCCTTTCGATGAAGCCAAAAGAAATCAAGTTCTATTTTAAAGCAAGGTAGAAGGGCGCCCAAACTATAGCGGTGGCGAAAGGTCAACAATGTACTCCTTTTGACTAGGTCAAAAGGTCTGATTCGAAAGGGTTCAACCAGCACCTATAAATAAGATCCTAGTGGTCTTGTTTTGGGGATCCTATTTCATTCGCTTCGTTCTTGTACTTTCTTAAATTTTTAAACCCTAATTCTAAAATTAGATTGGGGTTTGACCACTTTGTATTACTTAAGCTTCTAGCAATAAAGGAAAAGACAGTCAAAGCAAGTTTATGGCATTTTGGATATGATAGCTGATTTAATGTTCTTATGAGATTCCGTCTATGATCTGCTTATGTCAACATGATAGAAAGGTCACCTTTCGAGGAAGTCAAAACCTTTTAGCTCAACTAATGTCCTTAGATCCTTTGGTCCTAACCTTGAGTCATCTTGACCACTTCGAAAAGAGGTTTGGAAAGGGTCCTATAATTAAATTAGTTTGAAAGGTATTTCCGAAGAGGGGTTCAGGTGTTTCGACCATGTCGAAAGGTATTAAAAAGGAGTTTCGACTGCCTTAACCTTTTCAGAAGGTGGTCTTGAAGGAGATCCACATTATGTAGATTTTTTAGGTAAAGGGATCAAAAGGTTTTAACTATCTCCATCTATTCGAAAGGTGTAAACTCCATTCATCTGTTCAAAAGGAGGTTTCGAAGGGATCACTTATACTTTAAACTCTACTTTAGGGGTGTTGATAAGTTTTCTTGTTAACAACTTACTTTTTATTTAAAATTTTATACTTGAAAATTGTCACATCACTTTCTTATTATAAGTATACAAATATTTACATTTTTAGCAAACTTAATTAAGTACTCATTATTTATATAAGTGTGTGTTTAAATATATTAAGGTGTTTACAACCTTTTAAACAACTTTTAAACGATAAAAAATCAGGATTTTTGAAAAAGCTTTCCGGTCACATTTTCTAATTTCCATTTAAATAATTATTTTTGCAAACAAAATCCAAAAATGAATTTTCTATCATTAGTTATAAATTAAAAGAGGGCTATTTTGATTATTAAAGCCATTAACTAAAAATTTAAAATTAATTAAATATTCATAAATCAAAGTGATAAAATTTTGAGTCGTTACACAAAGTCTTAAGGAACGGTCCACCTTCGAAGCAAAGACGATGGGCACTCCCCAATACGAGCGACTGGGTCAGATCAAGCCTTTACACAACAAATCACGGACCTGGTTAACTAATTCTAATTTCTTCTTTAGCGATAGCCTATGAACAAGCAGCACAATAGATTTAGGTTCTTGAACCAAATCAGTGCAAAATTTAATCTCATGGTGAGGTAGTAAACCACACACCTCTTCAAACACTTCTACAAACTCTTGCGCAACAAAGAACAACCTTAAATCTCCTTTAGCCACATTAAGAGAATAAAAAAACTACTCAAAACGAGCTTAGGACCTTTAGAAGACACCACCCGAAATTTCCCATCTTTTGTCTTAAATAATACAGTTTGCTTAACACAATCCTAGACTGCATGATTTCAAGACAACCAATTCATCCCAAGTAACACATCAAATCCTAGAAAACTAAGAACATACGTAGCTCATAAAAGGAGTTAGTCATGATAAGTAACCGAAACTCCTAGACATATCATACTAAGATTGACCGAGCCCCCTACAGATTTCGACAAACAAATAGAGTCAAAAGTCATAACTGGCTCCAATTTTAGTCTATTAACAAGATAATAGGATATGAAACTATGTGAAGCACTAGTATCAAACAACATACAAACAAGAATGCCGAAAAAAAATATTATAACTTCAAGAACCTGCTTCCCCTTTGTAGCTGCAGAAGTGGAAGGTGCTGAAGTAAGTGCGAAGACTCTAGGCTATTCTCCTTTCTGAACCATCAGATAATCTCTAATTATATGACCTAGTTGGTCGCAGTTGTAACAATCCTTTAGTGCAAACAGTGCTTTAGATGCCTACGGTTCAAGCTTTGGTATCCCTACAATCGGCGCTTTTAACTATTGGCGCGTTTGCCACTTGTCCTCCTCCACCGGACTTACAATTCCTAGCAAAATGTCCCTTCTGTCCACAATGATAGCAAGCTAAAATGGAAACATTCTTCAATGGCTATAAATTACACTTTTTGTTTCCAATTGGTGTAGATGTAGATCGCCTTGAAGCTGAACCACCGAATCCTAAAGCCATATTTTCATATTCATGAACGATCCCTAGATATGATTTGTCATGTCCTCTGAAACTCTAGATGCATACCGAATGCAAATATCTCGTTCTTCTTTAGTGGTATCTATCAACCCTAGCCCGAACGAAGACAATGAATTAAACCTATTCTCATATTCAGCAACCGACATAGCCTCCGACTTTAGATCTATAAAGCTCCTATACAACTTAGTCATTTCGGCCTCCCGAACAAACTTCATTTCAAACATCTCCTTGAACTGGGCCTAAAAGAAGTTGTTCTACTAGACATCTACGGTAACTAAACTCCACCGGTCCATAGAAACATCAGAGAGGTGTCTCGACGCCAAACGATGCTTCATTGCATCATCCAAATTTATGTCTCCATATATCCTATCACATAAACTAAGCCAACTTTGAATCTCTTTGGAAATCTCAGTGCTATTGAACCTCGTACCGCCAAACCTCTCAAAGTCATGGCATAACGAAGAAAAATTCATCTATGGTCGAACCTGCACGACCTCTTCTACTACATTCACCCTCTGTTCCTCGATAGGAGCGGCATTCCTCTATGTCCAAGTCCTACCATTAGTAATAGTACTACTCCTCCCATCTTTACCTCATCCTCTAGCAATAGCAGCTCTAGTACTCATTGTTTTCAGTACCTGAACATAACAAAATACCTTTAGGCTACTTTAAGGATAGAGTAATTTCTAAGAAAGAGTTATTGCTAAGAAAATACTATAAAGAGAGTAGATTTGTAGAAAACTACAAATACACTCTCGTGTGTATATAATACAATCAACTCATTCTACGCTATTGCTTACCCTATCTCTAATGAGTCATATCCAACAAAAGCCAAGATAGTCGCTAAATCTATCTTTGATACCAAATGTAATGAGCCGACTTTTCGACCCTCGAATGTCGACACTAATACATATACGGTATTCATGTGCCGAGCACCTAAGTGCCGAAAAGACAGATTGTTAGGGTAAAAGTAAAATAAAATGAAGCAGAACAAGAAAGAAAGAACATGATATCAGAATCTCACAAGCGGAACGATAATATACAATATTCAAAAGATGGTACAAATGGCAACTTTAAAATACAGAGTAATTTAAGAGTTACAAAACCAATGTACTATCATCAGCTTGGACAGTTATAGCTGTCTGTCCTCACAATGCTCATACATACATAATAATTGTGTAATGGAATTAGAAATAGATAGTTAAATGGAAGCCTCCAGCTTATCTCCTAAAGCCCTGAAGCATCCAAAGTCAAACATTCTTTACTCAGCCTGCTCGAAAGAGTACACAAGGAATTTAGGAAAAATAAAAAAAAGTGTCAGACATAAGTATGGTATGAGAAACCTAAGATACATGCATCCACATAACAGTAACTTTTGAGACCATACAAATCATCGTAACGGTTTTACCCTTAAAAGAAATCAACCATCTAATAAGTAAATATAGCGATACAATATAATGTATAGGGTATATAATATAAATCAGAAAATAGATGCTTTCCTTGCATCTCATAACACAACAATATTAGAAGTACTAAAACTGCTAAGGTTCGTTTGCATATGGATTTTTCATTACAGGTGCCCACTATAAGTTGAGGCGGACCTCCTAACAAGGGTTAGAAGCAACCTTCCAAAGCGACATATATTTCTAGATAAAATATATCACATGGTAAACATAGCTAGTCCATTCTTGAACATGTGACACCGAATATCATCAACTCCCACTATAAACTTCGACAAACATCTCTAGATATGAAGTTGATATACCATTGGGTTAGCCAAACCCACCGGCTATGCATCCTACTCTATTTTCGATCATTTTTGATGGTGAAGTCACATTCAACATATCTCACTCAAGTTATCATCAGTCGAATAGATCATGAATCTCTTCATGTATTCCAGCACAAGTCGTCGGATGAATGCTAATGCTGACATATCCCTTAGACTTAACTTTAGGATATATAGTTCAACTCTACAGCATTTGTTCGAAATGTTAACACTGACTTCTCCCTTGAACTTAACCTCAGGATAGATAATTCAACTCTATAACATTTTACTTCACAACCGCTTCTAAAACATAGACTTGTATACTTGTTTTGAAGTGGTTTTCAGTAAGTAATACATATGTATACTTATCCGATCCTGGACTCTTCAAAACTAAATCGGTGAATTTTTCAGTTAATTCAATTTCAGTTCTTTTAGAAGTAAGTGAATGATACAAACTAGTTCTCCCTAGGGGATCTCATATATGTACATTCTCAAAGCGAGTGATGTTTCATACTAATGAGTCCTCCTCCGGGGATCTCAAATTGTATGAAGCCATAAAGTTATTATAAACTTCCTAAGTTAATTTGGTCAAGTTCGATAGTCGACCAATCAACTATCCAGTTCTAAAACGATCGCATATGGAAATCAAATCTCGTATACTTATCACATTTCCAACCTTCTCAATTTAAACTATCCCTCGATTAAGAGTGAAGTCGGTAGGTTGGAGCATTGTTGCTTCAAAACCCTACTTGAACATCATTCTAACTCTCACAGATAGAACAAGTCTACTTTTTCTGCTTTTAGTGCTAAGTATAGGATTAATTACTTTCTATCAACATGTAAAAAAACAAAACAAAAATTAAGTTACTTAAGTGGCTCATAACTCATTTTCAAAAACATTTGTTTATAATTTAAAAGGCCTTTTAAAAATGATATACATATATATAATACATACATACATACATACATATATATATATATATATATATTTATATGTATACTAATTTATTCATAAGCTAATATATTTAATCAAATCCTAAAAACAATATAAAAGATATAATGTTACATAAGCTTTTTAGTATTTTAATAAAATATTTAACTAATTTTCTAAACATTTTATTTACTTAGAAATACTTTAAAACATTTATAATTATGGTTTAAACATTCATTTAAAATATTACTTAAAAATAACTATTTTATAATTTATTTAAAAACTATAAAAAAACATGTTGTCATTTATTAAAATAACACTTCTATTTTAATAATTTATAATTAATTATTAAAAATATATTTAAACTCCAAACCACTTTTAAAATACTCTAATATAAGTTATTAAGTTATAAAAAGTTTGTAGAATAATACTTTAATTAAAAGTCATTTTAAACCAATTAAATTTCAAATAGCAATCTATAGCAATTCTAAAATGCTGCCAAAAGTGTTCAGAGCTACTACAGTAGCCAAAAATGCTATCGTTAAGTGATGCAACAGGATATAAACTGGGCAGTTTTATATAGTAAAAGGTTTGGCCACTTTTCGATATGTTAACAAAAATTTTAATGTCTAATTTTTTTACAGCAAACAATATGCCTAATATACATCACAATCAAGCAAAGAAACATCGAGGGATTTATTTACAAAATATTATATAAATTCAAAAAAATAGGGTAATTTAAAGTGCTTCTACAGCGACTATTCACTATAGAAACCATTCTATATTCAATTCCCATTCAATCACAGTTTAATCAAACCTATGTACATCATTCCAAGGCCATGTAACATGTCATAAAAAGTCATAGAAGTCCATATGCATAACTTATATATGCCATTTGCTTTCCACAACAAGAATATCAAAAGCTACAACATTATATTGTTAAGCACTTTTCTATAATTTATACAAGCATATTATACACTTCATATACATTCAAATGGTGAGTTTGCTCACCTTTAAACAAGTACATGATCAAGCACATGCCTCTACCTTTGCAGCCACTTCCTACCTCAACCAAAGCAACTCCAAAATCCTCCTACCCTTCACACTTGCTCACGACCTAGGCAAGGGATTGCCTAAAATGTTCGTGGTCTAGGTCCTTTGGGACTTGTGTGCTCCACTACTTCAAGATTCAAGTTTGTTATACTATTTGCTATGTTGTTTAAGGCTTATAGCAAGAGTTTGGTGCAAGTTTTGGTTGACTTGCTTTGTGTTATAGAAAGTTATGTAGAAGAGAATAAGAAGATGAAGAACTTTATTTTAGTTGCTTCAAATTGTGAAAGGGATTCACTAGCCTTAAGTGGACTTATATAGGCATTCAAGAGGTTATCATAACCTACCCTGATCTTTTCTACCCGGCTAAAGACCCATCCCCCTCCATGTGACCTATTTTCCACCTCATGAGCCAAAGAAAATATCTACACCAAAATATCTCCACCTTATTACTTTCTAGAAGCGTTTTAAAAGTGAACTAGTTAACCATATTTAGTTAAGTTATTTTTATTAGTTATTAATGAATTCATATGTTCAAAGTTTGAACAACTTATATTGAGTAAAAATACGTTCATCGATAAAATAATTTTCGGTCACATTATCGATATTTCTTGTAAGCACATATTTTTGTAAGACAATTTCAAAACCAAGTTTATTATCATTAGTTTTAAATTAAAAGGAGTTTAAAAAGTAAAAAAATCACTTTTATAACACTTAACCATATTTCAAATGTTCTAGTATTCAAAGACGAAGTATTTGAAATTACAGATCGCTACATGATATGTCCATTTACTCACCTTGTTAGTGATAGACTCATACATAGGTAAGAACTGGTTGGTAGAGATTCTTGAAGTGGTAAGGGGAATACCAAGGTATACTAAGTTATTTTGATGTACTGTAGGTTAGACAGAAGTATGATATTACTTTTGGCTTCATCATTCAAACCAGCCTTTAAGATGTGAGATTTAGCCTGATTGGTTTTATGATCAAGAGAATCTTCTTTCCAATGTAGAGAGAATGAATGATATTGAAGATCTATTTGGTTTAGTAAATAAAACTAAGTAACCAGAAAATAGAAGAGTAATGAGTCTAGGCTCTATACATTTTAGGTCAAGGCTAATTTTCTTTTGGTCTACCTAATGGTTTAGCATACAACTAAGGTACTCCATTATGATAATGAATATACAAGGATATATTAGGTATCCTTTCCAAATGCCATGGCTTGACAGAAAGTACCCAGTAAAATTTCCATTGAAAAGAATAGAGAAGTGAGGGGTTGATATACATGTGTAAAAACCATGCAACCAAAATCATAGGAAAATGCATGTTTAGTTAAATAGCAGAGATAGGAAATCCGTCTAGGGTATCAAATGCTTTTTGAATATCCATCTTCATCATACATTTGGATGATATGTTTTTTATATAACTTTCAACACCTGTTTGGTAGGATGGTAGCTTGATTTGGAGAAATTATTCTGGAGAGAATAGGCTTTATTACAGAAGATAGGATCATGGTGATGCATCTATATATCACATTAAAATAGAAGATAGGTCTAATATAATGAAAAAAAGTAGGGCTTTCTATTTTGGGGATCATGACAACATTGGTTTCATTGATGCCCCTAAGCAGTTTGTTAGTAGTGAATAAGTTCTTAATTGTTTTTAGGAACTAGGGGCCTATTAATGGCCATGAGTGTTTGAAAAATGGTCATTAAAGCCATCTGGACCACTAGAGCTACCAGAGTTAAGGCTGAATGAGGTAGCTTTGATTTCATCACTAGAAATAAGATTGGTGAGGGACTTGGATTCAGTGGGGTTTGTGAGAGGGAGAGTTGTTTCATGTATAGATGTTAGGTGAAAACTATCACGTGCAGTACTGTTAAAAATGAGAATAAATATTGGATTAACAATGTTTGAATGGCATTAGGGTTAGACTGAATGACAACATACATATTTGTAAGTAAGTGTATATTATATTTTACTTGTTTGAGTTTCAGAGAGTTATGGAAAAAGGATGAGTTCATGTCTCGTGTAAAGTAAAACTCCCTCCTTAGCTTTTGTCTAGTCATATTCAAATCATCCTAAAAAGTATTGTGAAGAAGAGAGGTTAGGTTATGTTCTAGATAAGAGAGGTTACAGTCATCAGATTTTCACATCATGTCCCTTTGTACTTTGTCAAGAATTGTTCTTATTTCAGCAGAAATCTTTCCATGATTGCGATATTTTTTGGACCATATCTTTAGAGCTTACACGGTGTACAAAGGTTACCATAAAGAACTATGCTCCGGGCCTGTAAAATTATAGAATTATATTCAAGGTGGTTTGTCTAACCATTAAAAAAATTTAAAAGGAGGAAGATCTTTCATGTAATCCCTTTTTAAGGAGGATAAGGGGACAATGATCTAAAATCATATAGGTGGGTATTAAGGTTGAGAGAGAAGGCCACATGAAAATAACTTCAATGTTTTCAAATGCATGATCAAGTTTACATAAAGTCCAATTACCATTTTATCTTTTATTATTCAGATGTATAGATAGCTAGCGTGATTGAGTAATAAGGAAGAGTGGACAAAGGTGCATTTAATAGGAGATATGTCATTATGGGAAAGGAGAGCTCCACTAATGTGGATTTATGCATACAACTAGAATCATCCATGCATACCCATGGGGAGCTAAAGGAATGAAGTTGAGGGATGCAATCATGAAGAACCAGTCTAGTTAAGGCTTGGTTAGTAGTATATATAAAAGTGATATGAAAAGAAGAATTGGCAGGGCAGTGGGTGGCTGTAAGTGGATGTATTAAGAGGAACTTGAAACAGGGGAGAAAATGAAAGAGTTTGGTTCCACATAACCACTATATGACCTGTAACAACCTGAAATTTAATCACTTTAAATATGTATATTTAACATATATTAAATAATTAATTTATGAAATATATTATTTGCGCTAAAATTGGTCACAAACCCCAGAAGTAGTGAAAGCACCATTTTTTACACACAAATCCTTAATATCCAAACACAGATCTCAGATCCAAATGATGTAGAGATTAAAAATGAGAAATAACAAAATTAAAATGAAAGAAAGTAAGAGAAGACACAAGATTTGTAGTGGTTCGGCATTGTAGCCTACGTCCACTTTGAATAGTTTGTTTATTGCTGATTCTCAACTGATTTACAACAGTACAATCAATAGCACTCAAGATACGATGGAGTTTCAGCAGAGTAACGACGTAAGAGATTCCAAAAGTCCTCCTTCCAGTAGGCATAGGGATGCTATTTATAGGAGTAGATATGGAAATATCTCCCTCAAAACTCGGATTACCATTTCTCATGCGTAGGTGGGCCCACCGATCGATCTGGGGTTGTTTGGGATCGATCCCCGATTGATCCATGTTGTCTAGTTCGTATCGATCCAAAAATGGCCCAATGGAGCTGAGATCGATCATGGATGTTCTTGAGTGAGTAAGAAAGCTTCTGTGAAAATTTCATAGCATTTGGACTTGTAGTTTGAAAGTTATGATCGATCCAAGATTGCCTTTGCCAATGTAGGCTGAAACCTTCGTATCGATCAAGAGCTTCGTATCCATCATATTTCATATCCATACCCTGTATCCATGCCTTTCGTATCGATCCAAGTATTGCGTTCCATTATGACCGCTTCGTATTGATCCGAGTTTCATGCAGTGATCCATGTTAAGCACTCCTTCACTTGACCGGTTCCTTCGTATCGATCGATACGAACAAGATCGATACGAAATAGCCTATGAGCTCTTGCTGCTTTTCGTATCCATCCTCTGCTCCTTCCGTGTGTGCCCTTTGTATCGATCAATAAGTGATCGATACAAAATGCTTCTCTAAACATCCATAACTATTGCTTCATATCCATCAGTTTGCTTTGTCGTATCCATCCAATCGATACATATGTATGGATATAAAACCCACATCCATCACCCTGAATTCATCCTAGAGTCAACTGATCGATACAAAGTGCATCGATATGAGATGTATCGATCCGAAGACCGATCGATCCAAACCAATGCTGCAGCGATCGATACGAACGTATCGATGCGAACCCGTTTCTTTTGAATATTGATCCGTTCATAACTTGAGCATACAAACTTCGATTAACCTGAAATTTTAATGGTAGCCTCACCTAGCCTTGTTTATCATTCCCTATCAGTCCCACCTTGATTGGAGTTGAGCCCAATTTTGATGGTATCGATCATAGTCTTGTTTCCAATCGTTCTCCAATCCTAATATCCATCCTTTTTAGCCAATTTGTTGATATCCCGGCCTTGTCCAAAAGGAGGGGTAACATATATAAATCAAATAAAACCCTTTTTATTTATAACTTGTGATAGTGAATGATTTTCAAAATGTGTTTACAAAAATCATTAGTTCGAAGAAAAAGAGAAATATGATCGGAAACCGTTTTCCAAATTTTTGATTTTTCATCGTCTAAAAGTTATTGGAAATATTGTAAACATTTTAGTAAACATATACACACATATATTTATAACATAAGTATGGTTAGTAATATAATATAGTAAATATGTGTTTATGAAACTAAAGGATGAGATGTGACATTTTTTCCAAAATATAAATAAAAAAGAATGTAATGTCACATTATCTCTTACACATGGTACAAGGGGAGTGTAATGTATGTTGGTCACAAGGGGGAGCCTTAGCACTTGTATATGGAAGTAGAGGCAGGAGGTGGATGGTGATGATGTGGGCAAAAATGGATGGAGGGTATTTACTAAAGAGCTTTTTGGTAATTTGATTTTTTCACTTTGTATAAAATGATTTTCTTATTTTTCCTCTCTCATTTGCATTCACTTCTTACTTTTCAAAAAAAACTTCATTTTGTTTCAAGGCTCCAAACCATCTTTAATGGTTACCTTAGTTTCAAAATTTAAAAACCATGTCCTTTTCCACTTTCAAACCCTTAAAAATCATTTAAAAGCCTTCTCTTCTCTTCCCACACACCCTCCTTCTCAAAAGGATGAGCTAACTTACACTCTAGGCCGAACCCAAAAGCACTTCACAAGATCAAAAATCCAATTTTTACTTAAAAGAATCCAAGATCTAAGGCTGATCCAAGTTGTAGTTTTTGTTCTAGTCGATTTGGTTAGCTTTTAGTGAGTGAAATTCACTTCTTTTAGGGAAATTTTGAACTTTTATTATGTTGTTCATTATTGTTGTAAACAATTGGTTGTTTGATGGATTATAGTGTTGATTTGGTTATGCATGTATGTGCTTGTATGTCATGATGAATTTAGACTTGAAAAATGAAGTCTAATGTTGGGATTAGATAGAAAGTTATGATTTTGCTTATGACTTGTTGGTATGGAATGTAAATGAATGTTTGCTCATGTATGTGATGTGTATGCTAAGGGAAGTTAGCATTTGGACTTGTATAAGTGACCTTAAGTGACCTTAAGATCCCTCGAATTAAAAACATGTTTACTATTTTAATTCACTAGAAAAAGTTACAAAGTTTTAAACTTTACTTTTAGTTTCGCAAATTTCATACTTGTTTTATAAAGTAAGGTATATAAGAGAAAAGGCTTGTAGGTATTAGCATATAAACTAGCTTAAAAGTTATGTTATCCATAGCGATAATCGTTATGAATGTAGTTCGGTAAAACGAACACTTTTTGTAAACTAAAGTGTTTTCTTTTTGAAATTATTTCCAAAGCATATTTTAAGTATAAAAAGGGTAATTATTACTATTAATTAAGTATGATTTTTAAATATTATTTAATTAGTTAACTAAGTAAAGATAATTAGTACTTAATTAGTAGATAAGTAAAGGTAATTAGTGCTTAAGAATTATTTATGTAAGGTAATTATAATTAATTATTTAAGGGAGGTTAATTTATTATTAATTAAGTATTAATATTTATTTAATTAAGGTCTAATTATTTAATTAATTATTAATTGATTAGGGTTTAATAATGAATAAATTAACAATCAAGTAGAGTTTAATTATTAATTAATTTATTCAGATTTAGTTAGTAATTTAATTAAGATTTAGTTATTATTAAATAAAGGTTTAAATTTATTTTAATTAATTACATAGATGTTTTATTTTTAATTACTTTATTTCCAAGGGTCGGTTTTATTTCAAAAGCACCTTTCTTTTATAGGTAAATAAGCTTTAAATAAGGGTTTCTCTTTGTTTGTGCTATTAGTTAGCCAGACTAATATGAATAAATTATAACTAAGACATTGACACGTTTTATTTAAAATACGTCGTCTTGTATTTAACAGTAAAGCCAATGAATGGGCTTTTCCTATATGTGAGATCTAGAACTTGGTTTTCTAGACGAGGGATAGAGAAGTCGAAATGTCGGAAAACATGATAAATACAAGGGATATAATTTCGATGAATGGGTCATGTTAAATTAAGTATATGGTAGATATTTCCATATGCAAATCTTTACACACCCCGGATAGTGGACTTGTCCACTATCGACAAATTGACCCTTTTAAAATTTTTGAATGTTGGTTCGAAGAGACCAGGATCGGATAGCATGAGATATCCAAAAACCACTTCGAACCAATGTAAGCATTCAAATTAGCAACATCTGAAATTATAAATTCAAGACAAAGACTTTGAAGTGCAAGGGCTACTTGCCACCAATCCTGAGGGTGATTCCAAAATGGGTGTAGTAGAAGTAGTGCCTTCGGTTTGTTCGTATCTTAATCAATATGTATCGACAAATGTTAGGATTGCTTTGTCACTTGGAGGGCAGTGTTATCATTCCAAATGGGATTGCTAATGAAAAGGCAAACCGTAGGCTCAAGCCTCACAACTGAGAATGACCGAAATAGGGGATATGCAGCAGGGCTACTTGAGTCACACCTATTAGGGTATAGTCACCACCCGATCAAGATCGATATTTTCTGATTATGTATGCTAGTGACCCGGGTATGGTTATTGATCACAACCGAGGTGGTGATATATTCGATACTATCCAGTAATAGGTAAGTCGGTCCTGTGTTGGAAGGTGTCCATCTAATTCCCTCGGTACATTTTATCTAGAGGTGTAATGTAGTAGGCGGTACCCCAATAGCCTTGTAATTATATAGAATCCACTCTCCAATAATTGCCTACGGACTTAGTTATATATCTATTATGCTGGAATTTAATTAATGTAACAATTTCAGCTATGATTCTATATTTACTTTCCAAACCTTAGACATTATTATAATATCACTAGATTTTCTATAGTAATGTTTTGGTTATCGTAAGGTAAAAACTCATCTGTGTTTATGTATGGCATGGTCTTACGAGATACCCATGATTATAAAGGAGTTTTTAAAGTAATAATTCAGTTGTTTAGAGTTTACTCACACTAGCCCCATGTTTGACTTGGAGTTTTATTTTTCTTTCACTAAAACTCTTGGGCACTCAAATTTGTATAAGTAGCCAAGTAGTCCAGGTTTCTCGTAGATGCATTTTGGAGGAGTTTGGAGTAGGTGACTTCTTCGATATCTAACTATTTACTGGATTCCGCTGTGTATGTATGTATTTTGTATCAACAAGTGTGGGGACATGCAATAATAACTTTCCCAGGCTGAAATTGGTACTTTGTGACTCTGATGTATTATTATTAAGAAAGTGACTATGTATGATCTTATGTTGTCTATTATATATTGTTCCGTTGCGTTGTGAAATTTTGTATTTTATTTTCTTCTTGTCTTTCTTGTCTTTTATTTAATGGCTCGTATTTCGGAGCAAGAAAGGTGGATCATTACAGGTGGTATCCGAGCTTAGGTTAAGCGAACACCTTTGCTTTGGTTAGGTTCTACTCATTAAAGATAGGGTTAGTAATACCCTAGAATGAGTTTAGTCTTTGAGAGCATGTATTTGTAATTTCATTCGTATATATATATATATATATTCGAGTAGATTGATGAGCTTTGATATGTTTAATTAATACCCTTAAAAGATTTATCTCGTCTAAGTATTCTAAGAGTTATCTTACTATATCCAGGTAGTAAGAATGAGAAATAGGAACAAACGTGGAAGAGGAGCTAGCGGTACCACGATGTAACATCCTCCTACTTGGAGGCCCAAAACTAACGGCTACGGATGCTGCAGTCATACATAGTTATTAATCTTCGATGACCAAATACGGTGGTGTTAGATTCATTGATACATAGAAGCACATGAATATGGCAAAAATTTCAAACTTCAAACATAACCACATTCCATTTCAAATCATTTCCAATTAATTACATAGTCCCACGATCGCAAATCGCATCCAGAGAAAATATATTTATTACATCATACGCCAAGAGCGACATATAAAGATGCCCCCATGGATGATCAGAGTATATACAGGAAGCATAACAACTTTGCCATTACAAACAACATGGCGGAATTAAAAGAGTGAAAACTATAAATAACTATCATGCCTCCTGCATGTCTCCGAGAGTTTATTCGTCTAAAGAGATACCTGAAAACCTCAACTCTCAAACTACTCAAAATTAATTGAGACCCAAACAGTTTAAGGGGAATACAAAACTTCGAGTCTGACATAAAGCCTGGTATGAATAATAATGTTCCATCTTAAATCATTTAAATATGTAGTGAGATCACGCCGCTTAGTGGAACGGGTTTTCCCCTCACTAGTATCCCAAAACCTTTATAAAACCATATACTATGCTCCTACATCCACAATGGTTAAAACATAGTCATTTCAAAATATTTTGATGATATGCATACTATTAGAACATTTGGATTTCCAATCCTTTGTTTAATTGACTCTCGGCCATATTTATAGTTTCAAGGGTCACTATTAACCTATTAGTTTTCATGAGCTTTCTAATAACCTTTTTATAATGTATGGACTCTATTACCCCGCCTTTTGGCAAGGTCGTGGTACCAAGAAATTGACTAGAAACCAATGACGGTTCGTCCTAGAGACCGGTTATATGCAGGTTCACTACGGATACCGATGAATTTTATCCGAGCCCGGATCAAGCTACGATCGACAAGACATGACGAGGAAAGCATTGAAAGTCAACGTTCCAAATTTCAAGTCAATCCGAGTTCATATGCCCAAGTTATGATCGATGCAAGATTGGATGAAAAACAGTCTCGGGTTCGAATCCATCAGGTGGCCACTGTTCGAATCGATCGGGTTCGAATCCATCAAGGAAAGCTCTGTTCGACTCGATCGATCAATGTACACTTCGTATCGATCGAATCCGCATCCATCAGGAAGCAAAAGTTCAACTCGATCGACTTTGCATCCATCGACAAGCCACAGTTCGACTCGATCATCCAATGTCTACTTCGCATCCATCGCCTGAAGAGCTTTGTTCGAATCCATCAAGCTTCTATAGTTTGTATCCATCAGTTGACCCTACTTCGTATCCATCGCGGAGTTCCTGTTCGTATCGATCATGTAATGGTTATTCATATCGATCGTCAAGCCACACCACTTTTATCAATACGAACAGAACGTGACCATCGATACGAACTGAGAAGCCTTCATCGATGCGAACTGTGCATCTTTTATCGATACGAACAAGGCAGCACCATCGATACGAATGAGGCAAAGTTCAAGGACAACTCGTTCAACTCGGCATCAAAAGCGGAGCGATCCAAAGATTTAAGCGCCACGTCAACTCACAGTCACGCACAGCTATCGATTCGAAATCATCTGGTCAAAATGATCGATACGAACGAAATAGCCTACCGAATATCACCATTTCGTATCGATCATATCTCCTAATCTACAAATCCAAATGCTATGAAATTTTCACAGGAGATTACACACGTGCTAAAGAATGTCCACGCCAAATTTCGACTCCATTGGATGAAATCTTGATCGATACGAAATCCATTCGTATCGATCACGGATCGAGCCGAAACTTCACGGGCTTGGTTGCGCGGGCCTACTCACGTGCCAGAAGGAGTCTCCTAAGATCTGAGCGAAATATCAGCCCCCTACACCTATAAATAGACCCCCAGAGCCAACAGAAAAAGGGCTTCTTCTTCTTTGAATTCTCGAATGCCCAGACTCTGTCGGATCTAGTTCTAAACTCCATTGCTGCTGCTACTAACAAATTTCACTGCTGTAAATCATTATTATCTGCTGTAACCACTGAAATCAATTGTAATCATCAAAGAAACATCAATAAAGCGATCATCTTCATAGTGGACGTAGGCAACACGCCGAACCACTCTAAATTCTTGTGTTTCTGTGCGTTCTTATTACTTTCATCATCTGTTTTTGGAGTTTTTGTTAGATAACCCTCTTTTTCCATTTAATTTCTTCATTTTTTCTCTTCAAAAACTTTCGAAGAGTGTTGTGCCCAATTTTGGTACAAACACTTTGGTGCTTTCACTGAGAAAACCCAATTTTTCTCCTGCTCTTTGGATCGCCTATCGATACTAGATTGCATAAATCCAAGAAGAAGATCCAGATCTAGAACTTTGAAGCCCTTCCATTCTATTCATATTTGCTTCAGATCTAGGAAAGGACTTCATCAATTCACCATGGTAAGTACACGGACTACCTCTACAACTGCTGATCAGGGAGGACGGGACAGGCAGAATCCCGTGCAATTACCTCCATCAAACCAAGATGCCGCCGGACCTTCAGATCCATCAGGCCCGGTTACCAGACAAGAGTTTCAGATACTGCTTTAAGAGTTGACCCAGAGTCGGCGACAGCTAACTGAACAACTGCGCGCCAACACGGAGCTGACCAACCAGCTAAATCGTCAAAGGCGCAGAAGATCCAGAAGAGATCAAGGTTCTTATTCTTCCACAGAGAGTTCCGCCTCATCTGACGGTCATCATCGATCCACACGCCCACGGCTGGATGTAAGCTACACCCAGGCCACAGGACGCCAACCTGCCTCGAATCTAGGACAACCCAGAACTAGACCATCCACTTGCCATCATACTGGACCTTCATCCCAAGGAGGTGCTGCTCCTTACCACGTCACAGGCAACCTCGCTACCACCACTACTACCGAACAAGGATTCGATGCTAGAAATCAGACTGATCCTCATCATAGCCAACAAGAGCACACTCCGGAGCCTTATGTCCTAGAAAATGTTGAACCAAAGAGACGAGGCACGAACCGTCGACCGCGTCCGGTCCAGACCCACGCTGTGGAACCCGACCACACCTTGGCACAACATGCTCCAAGTATTCGAATGCCGGATATACCGATGATGATTCATCAAATGATCCGTGAAAGTCAGAGTCTCACTAACGACGACTAGGGAATCTCCCGGAGTCATACCCCTTTCACCGATGACATACTATATGCTGAACCACCTTGGCGCTTCAGGATGCCAACCTTGCCGGTTTATGAAGGAAGTTCTAATCCCAATCAACACATCCTGAAGTATGAATGGCCGATGAATGCTGCGAGAGCTGATGATGCAATCAAATGCCGTAGTTTCCCCATTTCCCTGGGGGGCATTGCAACTATGTGGTTTACTTGTTTACCACCACGATCCATTTCTAATTTTGACCAAATGGCCACCAAGTTTGTTGAACAATTCCGTATGCACGTAGCAAGGCCTAAAGATGTTAACACTCTGTCTGGTGTCACACAAGCTCCCGGAGAAACACTCAGACGTTACTTGGAGCGATTTCATGCTGCGTGCGCAGAAATAAGCAATCCCAATGATAACTCTATCCTAATGGCATTGACTAAGGGGATTGATCCTGATTCCGAGTTCGGAAGTTGGTTAGTTGGGAAGCCACCTACGTCATTGGACCGTTTTTATTCCAAGGCAGCCCAATTCTTGAGAAGGGAGGATGCGAAACAGTCTAGGAAGCAGGATGACGCATGGCCCAACATTGAATGAATTCAGAGTAACATCGCAGTAAAACAATCTAGGGAGAGTTCTGGAAAAGTTCAGATAAATGTGCAAAACAAACAGAACCAGCAGAGGGACAGTGGAAATCAAGGCAAGAAGCGAGATCAGAATTGTGGTCCACGACGTAGAGCTCCCATGTTTGACAATTATACTAAATACATTGTTGGAAAATGTGTATTTACAGACCTGTAATACCATGCAATACAAGAAGCCTGCCCCGAAGCCGTCAACAGAAAGGCAGGTTCAAACTGGAAAGTTTTGTAGATTCCATGAAAATTATGGCCATAATACAAATGAGTGTCGTTATCTACAAGACCTCATTGAAAAGCTGATAGGCGAACGAAAGTTGGATCAGTATGTGTGGGCGCCGTAGTTAGAAGGTGCGGGTCCATCGAATCAAAATCGTGCACCAAATCAGGAAAGACAGGAAGAACCCGCTCGAACTGGCGGGAGGTTGGTAATTAATACAATAAGTGGTGGTCCTCATCCACCAGACCGAAGCTGGAAGGAAATGGAGTCGTATGCCAGCTCTATTAGGCATGCGGACTTTGAGTGTTATAGTAGTTTTGATGAAGGGGCTCCGGCTAAACAACAAAAGACGATGGTTGATGACATCGTATTCAGAGATAGAGATGCTGATAAAGTCGAAGCTCCCACTATCGATCCACTGGTCATTTCAGCTCAAGTAAGACCTGCTTGGATGAAGAGAATATTAGTCGATAGTGGAAGCTCTGTGAATATTTTGTTTAAACAAGCCTACGACCAAATGAAAATGGAAGCCAAAGATTTCAAGCCTTGCCAATCTCGAATCCATGGTTTCAATGGGAGTGCTACTATACCCACTTGAGTAGTGGAACTACCAGTAGAGTTGGGAGTTGGAGAACGCCGGAGAGTACGGATATTACAGTTCATTGTATTGGACATACCCTCTCCTTATAATGCTTTTTTGGGCCGACCAGCCCTCGCTGAGTTCAGGGCAGCCATTGCCCTGTGGTGTTTGACTTTAAAGTTTCCCACTGATCATGGAGTGGGAGTCATTCAAGGAGATCAGGCTGCGGGGAGAACCTGTTATGTTGCCGAGCTGCGAGAGGCATAGCGAAAGGAGAAAGGAAAGGGCGTAGAGGAATCTCTCTACGTCCGTTTTGCTGATAATTGACAATTAGCGCCTGGGCTTAGGCCCGGGCACTCCAACCAATTCCAAAAGGATCTTGACCCAAGAGAGACTGAAGACGAAGGAGAATCTAGAGAAAGTCAAGCATCCCCGGCCGAACTGACGATCGATGTGCCAATTGACAGTGATGATGATTCGAAAATGATAAAGATTGGGTCTCAGCTAAGCCAGCAAACTAAAGAGGAATTGGTTGAATTTCTACGGGCGAATCTTGACATATTCGCCTGGACACATTATGATATGTGTGGGATCTCGCCGGACATCGCGAGCCACACTCTGAATATTGACCCGCGACATGTCCCAGTCAAACAGAAAAGGCATGGTATGGATCCAGAGAGATCTACCGCCCTTAAAGAAGAAGTAGAAAAGATTAAAGCAAACGGATTCATTCGAGATGCGTTGTACCCCGAATGGGTGTCGAATCCCATGCTCGTACGAAAGTCGAACGAAAAATGGAGAACATGTGTCTATTACTCCAATCTGAATAAAGCTTGTCCTAAAGATAGTTTCCCGTTTCCCAGAATTGATCAGCTTGTACACTCAACAGCTGTGCATGAACTATTATCCTTCATGGATGCGTATTCTGGCTACAATCAGATACCAATGTATTTACCTGATCAAGAACATACCAGCTTCGTAACCAATCTGGGACTTTATTACTACAAAGTTATGACATTCGGGCTCAAGAATGCCGGGGCTACTTATCAACGATTTGTCAATCGGATGTTTGCCGATCGAATCGGGAAAACTTTGGAAGTATATGTAGACGATATGCTTGTAAAGTCACGATTTTCCACTGACCATATTAAAGACCTGGAAACTATGTTAAACATACTTCGAGAATACAGAATGAAGCTCAATCCATTGAAATGTCATTTTGGAGTTGCGTCCGGAAAATTCCTCGGGTTTATCGTCAACGCTCGGGGAATCGAAGCCAATCCTGAGAAGATTTGGGCAATCAGAAATCTTGAGACTCCGAAAACTATAAAGCAAGTCTAGAGTCTCAATGGGAAAGTAGCAGCATTGAGCAGGTTCATTTCAAAGTCCACTGACAAATGCATTCACTTCTTCGATCTGATCCGAAAAGGAAAACGAAACTTTGAATGGACCACGGAGTGTGAAGGCGCATTCCAAGCACTAATTCAGCATCTATCCACACCACCTATCCTGTCAAAGCCTATTGATCATGAGAAGTTGTACGTATACTTGGCGATATCAGAAAACACTATCAGCGCTGCCTTAATTCGAGAAGAAGACAAGATACAGAAGCCAGTATACTACGTCAGCAAATGATTGACTGGAGCTGAAAGAAATTATCCGAAGCTAGAGAAGTTGGCTTATTGCCTTGTAATTGCATCAAGAAAACTCCGACCATATTTGCAGGCACATCCTATTATTGTTTACACCGACCAGCCGTTACGACAGGTCCTTACGCGGCCTAAGACGTCTGGTAGGTTACTCAAGTGGAACATTGAACTGAGCCAGTTTGATATTACTTACACTCCAAGGCGAGCCAATCAAGGACAAGTCCTAGCCAATTTTATAGCTGAATTTACCGTTCCAGAGGACTTGCCCGAAACCAGTGAATCTCCCGATTGTGTCTGGAAACTGTATACTGATGGTGCATCAAACGATCGGTGTTCGGGCGCTGGTGTTGTACTTGAAACTCCCGTAGGCCGATCTATATGTTATGCTTTGAAGTTTGATTTTCATGCAACCAACAATGAAGCTGAATATGAAGCCCTCTTAGCTGGACTAAAGCTTGCCAGAGATTTGAGAATTATCGCTGTGGAAATTTATTGTGATTCACAGTTAGTTGTAAGTCAGGTACGGGGTGAGTATCAAGCGAGAGATCGAAGGCTGGCTGCTTACTTAGCTCGAGTTCAGGAAGTGCTAAATCAGTTTGATTATTATGCCATTTATTGTATACCTCGAGAACGCAACCAAAAAGCTGATTCATTGGCAAAGTTAGCCAGCACAGGTGAAGCTCAGCAAATGGGACTTGTTCCCATGGAGACGTTATCTTCCCCAAGCATTGATCGGGCAGAAATAGACTGGGTATGTGAAACCGTCCCCGAAAAGGATTCATGGATGACTCCACTCAGAAATTATATTGAGCACGGAACCCTACCGGAACGCAGGAGTGAAAAGAGACAAGTCCTTCGGAAAGCCTCACGATTCACCATCCAGAATGGAATCATGTACAGAAGAGGGTACTCTGTTCCTCTACTCCAGTGTATCGCTCACGATGAAATTAAACGAGTATTGCACGATGTACATGAGGGAGAATGTGGCGATCACAACGGGGGAAGCAATTGCCAAGAAAATACTTCGATATGGATATTACTGTCCTACTGTGAATCACGATGCGTCGGATTATGCAAAGAAATGTGATAGGTGTCAAAAGCATGCTCGAATCCCAAGAGCCCCTCCTACCAAGATAACGCAAATTGTCAGCCCATGGCCGTTTGCAATGTGGGGCATCGACATCATTGGTACTTTACCTCTGGCAAAAGGTGGTGCGAAATACGCCATCATCGTAGTTGATTACTCTATAAAGTGGGCTGAAGTTGAGCCTCTTGCTACCATAACGACGAAGAAAGTGATCAACTTTGTAGTCCGCAACATCATCTGTCGATTCGGTCTCCCACACACCATTATTACTGACAACAGAACCCAATTCGACAGTGCATAATTTAAAGATTTTTGCAAACGGTTTCACATTCAAAAGAAATTCTCTATGGTTGCACACCCTCAAGCGAACGGACAGGTCGAAGTGGTCAATAAAGTTATAAAGTCCATTCTGAAAAAACAACTAGAAAAGGTCGGGGACAAGTGGGTCGACGAACTTCCTATGGCTTTATGGGCTTACCGAACCACCCATAAGTCCACGACTGGTCATACTCCGTTCTCTCTCTCTTATGGTTCAGAAGCTGTTATTCCAGTCGAGCTAAAAGTACCTTCTCATCGTGTGACATATTATGATCCAAAGACTAATGCTATATTACTTGCGGAATCTCTCGATTTACTAGATGAGAAGCATGAAGAGGCTGATTTGAGGGTAGCCGCACATCGAAGTTGAGTCGCCCGATTGTACAACGCCAAGGTCCGTCCGCGAACCTTTGAACTAGGCGATCTCGTCTTGAAAAGAATCTATCCAGTTCCTTCGCATATGAAGCCGACGTGGGAAGGACCGTATATTATTGAACGAAGGCTCGGAGATGGCACATTCAAATTATCGACTGTTGATGGACTTACTCTGCCAAGAGCCTGGAACATCGAAAGTCTTCGTCACTACTACACATAACAGGCTATGTTATCTCGTTTAGTTTGTTTTCCATTTTTTCAATTTGTTTCTGCATTTCAAAATTAGAATTTGTAATAAGGCAACTAACTTTGCCATATTTTCTTATTTCAGCAATAAAATGCAATCTCTTCGAGCCAAAGCTGTGATTTACTTGAAATGCTTCATATGATCATCACTATGCACGAAGAGCTAAGTCTCACCATACGGTGGGATTTATTCAAATAGGGAGTGACTGTGATGCAACCGGTCACTCACTAAGTGAAACCCGAGCTCGAGGACAAGCCATCACATGAAAGTCAAAAAGGATTGATACACGACAATCCTTCACTTGACTCCAGATTCCCAGAGTGCGAACTGGAGTATAAAAAATACGTCTACGAAGAGGGTGGATCCGTCCACTTAACGACTTCGTCCGTATCTGCACCAAGTTTGAGGAGGGTGGACCCATCCATCTAACGACCTCACTTGTTAACTCAGGGTGGATGTGATCCGACCATCCACGATCCTGATACACCTTTTGTTCCCAGAGTGCGAGCAAAATCCCAAAAACATACAGCAGATGTGACTGACCGTCTGCTTACCAACTCCGAACTCCCAGAGTGTGAGACGGAGTATAAACATTAACTCCGGATTCCCAGAGTGCGAAACGGAGTATAAACAACTCCGAATTCTCAGAGTGCAAAACGGAGTATAAACAACAACTCCGAACTCTTAGAGTGCGAGACAGAGTATATACATTAATTCCGGATTCCCAGAGTGCAAAACAGAGTATAAACAACAACTCCGAACTCCCAGAGTGCGAGACGGAGTATAAACATTAACTCCATATTCCCAGAGTGCGAAACGGAGTATAAACAACAACTTCGAACTCCTAGAGTGTGAGTCGGAGTATAAATGTCGATTCCGAGTCCCCAGAGCGTGGACGTATGATTTAAACTTAAGCCGGCGTGACCAACCGCCAGTAAGCAAACGAGAATCCCCGGAGTGCGGATGTGATCACCGATAGTCGAACAAGCATGGATGAACCACTCAATCTCCACTTGTCCCAGACATCCGTTCGGTGGCACTAGACTCAACATGTTATAAATAAGAAGCGATCGCTGGCTAATGTCCTACAACTCACCCCCAAGACTGGGGAGCAGGACTTAAGCATCGACCATTAACTGAAGCGGTGCGACATCAAAATTCAACTCATTTCCTGGTCGTAAACCATGTCCACAGTTTCCGGACTTGGCAAACAAAAACAAACTTGACTCGGGACATGAAACTTTACAAGTGCATTTCAAACATTGAAACACTTAAGCAAATACACCAGAAGCTAAAAAAGAGAAGTTTCATTTCTACTTTTTATGAAAGAAATTCGTGTACAAGTTTGTTCCAAATAATTCTTGCTAGCAGGGGCCGAACCCGCATCTATACACGGCCAACAAAATGCAAGTCAAAATAAACTAGGGAAGCATGTCTAATCTTTCTTCTTCCTCGGCTTCCTTCTCGGTGTAGACCCGCTGGAGCCGCCACTATTTTTCCTCTTTGAGCCTTTGCCTTTCGGTGGTCGGTCTCCAGGCGGTGGCATGATCTCGACATCCTCCTCCGACCTCGAGTGAATAGGGACGCTACCTGCGGGTGGAGTTGGAGGAACATGATCAAGTGTAGAAGATGGAATGGGCGCACTAGTGTCAAAAACTGTACCGCCGGGCGATATCATTCTTAGCGGAGCCGGGCCAGGCGCCGCCATTCCACCTCCAAAACTGCCACCATGAGCCGCTGCTGCCATTTCAGCGTCGATTTCGGCCAAAATCTCCTCTTCCGTAATCACTCGGGCCATGCTAGGAGCATCAGCAGTTGGCATCGAAAAGCTTGTAGCAGGAACGCCTCCGCCTATGACAAATGGTAAGTCAGCTAAAGGATCGCCATGACGGCGAAAGAGTTCCTCCATCAACTGCTCATCAAAAACAAGTGAGCTTCCCTGCATATCGTCAAGAGGCACAGTTGTAGTCATGACGGTCGCTTCAGAGACGATAGCCCCTGCGTCTGATATGATTCTTGAGTAGCAGGAGACACGACCGGTGGAGCGTCAATCATTGGACAAAAAAAAGAGAACTGTTAGAACTTAATTCGAGTGGAGATTCCGACCTGGAAGATATGTCGAATGTTCAGAATACCTTCCTCAGTTTGACTTGTAAGCGGCTGAACGGCTTCAGTAACTTTCACTACAGCCGGAGACATCTGCGGCTGATCCGGATTGTAGGCAGGATTAGCTTGGGGATCGACCGCAGACGAGGATTTGGGCTGGGTTGACGCTGGAACCTCAAGACTCGCCTCGTGATGGTCAACCCCTGAACCCTCTCCTAATTCGAAGTGCTGGGCGCAGAGCCTTTCCTTTTCATGCAAAATCATTGACTCGTGGAGAATATTCCTTTCATCTTCATTCAGAATGCGATTCTCGAGTTCAAATTCATCTACAGACTCACCCAGATGCGCCTCCTTCTTTTTTTCAACTAATCGACCCTAGGCATTGTATAGGTGCGCTGGATAATCATCACGCCAGGCTAGCCCCCTATGCCTCAGCACGTTAGCGTTGTAAACAACGAGAAGGTCTTCGATATCAGCCTCTAGCCTGGACTCGGCCGATTTCACTTTCTCCTCAACCTCAGTCTCCACCTTGCGGACTTTAGCCACAGCCGCATCCCGTTCACCTCGGAGTAGAACAGCCTGCTCGCACGCCTCCTGGGCCGCGTTGTTCGCATCATCCTTTTCCTTAGCCATGTCAGCAAATTTGGCCTTAAGCTCGTTGAGTTCCTTAACCGCCGCATCCCGTTTTGTGGCGACTGTGGTGTTTCGATGGCCCATCTCCACCACCAAGGCAACATGCATCTGCCTTAACCTATCCATCGCCATAGTCGCTTCGTCAGCCTTTTTGGTGGCCTCGATTTCAGATTTCCAAGAAGATTCGGCCTTGGTGTTGAGCACTTGTATAATTCGGTCTTTTTGAGCGAGCTCGGATTCCATCTTCTCAATTTCTTTGGCTCGCTCAAAAGCCACCTTGGAAGCTTTCTCTGCAGCCTTTACCCACTCTCTATATTGGGTGTAGATGTCATGAACGTAATCATGCATCGTGTTTTCCACCCCTGATGGAATTCTTTTTAAGTGTGGTGGGAAGACATAGCCATCGAGGCATATGTTCGGGAACTCCTTCCTCATCTGAGCCAATTTAATGGCCCCTTCTCCTGTGGGCTCAGTTGGGACCTGCTCTGCAATTATAGAGGCCGTGGTTTTGACTCTCTGGAGATGAGTCTCGGATCTAGAAGTATGAGAAGATGGCCTGGGACGTGGAGGTTCTGGTGGATGAGAAACGTGAACAGGAGGTGGAGACGGAAGTCTAAGAGGAGGAGAGCGAGATCTAGATCGGTGCATGTATTCTCTGTCCCTGTCCTGCTCGTACCTCTCTTGATTAGAGTACCCGCGATCGCGGTCTCTATCAGAGTCTCTCCTGCGGGAATCATAATAGGTAGAAGACTTTCGGGCCGAGCGAAGGCTTCCAAGCATTGATCCTCTCCCGGACATCGTACCTGAAAATAAGAAACAAAGGAAAAGTTAGTGATTTCTTGGACTGGATGATTTACGATTATGAATCATGCGGTGCAGTGAAGTGTATGTATGTGCAACCCCCCGACCAACCGGAAATGTCGGCCGCACTCATAGCAAGCGACCCGCTCAGTTCAAGAGCATTATCAAGCTCCTCCATCCTGGTGTCATGTTGAAACGACACATAATCCGGAATCGGAATATCAACAAGCCCTTCGAAAGGATTCTCTACTTGCGGGGGAGGAGCCTCCGAAATTCTAATCCTCTGAACAGGCAAGGACATAACCACGGATTTTAATCTCTCGGATTTAGAACGCTTATGAGCAACTGCCTTGCCTTTTCTCCTTCCTCCTGAATCTTGAAAACTGGAAGAAGGCCCAGCTTGGAGCTCGTTATCAGTAGGCGTTCTCTCCGGATCAACTTCTTCAGCTATTACGACTCCGGGAGCGTTGCGTTTCACCCGCTTCTTCGAGACCGCTCTAAGTGTCCCTTCCAGCCTTATGCTTTGCCTCCGTTCAATCAGCCCGACAATTCTTAAGTTTTTGTCCGTCATAACCAACTCAATGTGCCTCTCTTTACCCGGAACCGCCTGGAGGATCCGAACTAGCTCTATGAAATATCCACCATCGGGTCGTGAGATTGCGGCTGTAAAAGTAGAGGAGTATGTTAGTTTTGAGAATGATTGTTAGTATATCGATAATTCATGAGAAAGATTGCAACGCTTACGTCTATCCAACCATCGCCTGGCAAATCCAAGGGGGCACCGAACGTAGAATCATTCAGTTTTAAAGTAACTTAGCCTTCCCTAGGACCCAGTTACTATTTGACAGTTCCTAACCGCTTCCAAGAAGGTGAAAGAAGGGCTGTCTCCACGACTCTTAATGTTAAATAGATATCTAATCTCGATCGCCTTTGGTGGTCGAAAGAGAATCTCCATAAACAGAATGAAGGTGCTATTCAACAAAGCATACCCGTTGGGGTGTAGCTGGGATGGAGCTATTCCAAGGAATGATAACATCTCCCTTATATAATTATTGAAAGGAGGAAGTCTCCCCGCTGTGAAAGCGTGACGGTTGAAAGCAGTAAACCCCTCCGGAGGAGCATGTGGCTTGTCATTTGGCCCAGGCAGTAACACGTCGTCAAGCGACAAGCCGTGCCTTAAACAAATCCGTCCCAGCATATCTTCGGAGATGTCGGACGGCACAGAATCTTGTGGACGACAAATGAACCGGGCGCCTGGAAGCTCGTCCGGAGATGGATTTATAATTTCGGCTTCAATGACCGGTATCTCGATGGTTGAAGGAATTGAACTCGGGAGTTCCTGCTGCTGTGAACTTGAAGGTTCCATGACTAACTAGCTTATAAAAAATCATTGTTAAACAGACAATAACGCTCGTGCATCCTCTAGTGTAAAGTGTGTGAGTGTGTTGTGCAGTACTGTAAATTACTTGAGAAGTTTTACAGAATTGGAGAAAGCGTATGAATGATAAGACTTCAAAATTCAGTCGGAATAACCGTCATCGCTGACCGTCACAACCGTGCCACCCAGTTATTAGCGATCGATCCAAGTTAAAGCTGTAAAAGTTTTGTTAAGTTACAGTGTCATCGACGAGCTTCGAAGGAAAGTCAAATATGCAGTCCAACAGTCAAGTCCAATTATGCCGAAATGAAGCTCGTCGGAGTTAGATGTTCAAATGCACAAGAGTTTTCAAAATCATCAAGGTTAGGCATATTGTCGATCATCAATGTTCGAGTTTATATCGATCTATGTGGTTGTTCGCATCCATCAGGGGAACGGATTCGAGTTCGTATCGATCATTCAAAGACACTTTCGTGTCGATCCCATGGCTCGCAGTTCGAATCGATTGGAGCCTACTACTTCGTATCGATCAGAAAAACACCTACTTCGTATCGATCAGAAAAACACCTACTTCGTATCGATCAGAAGACATCTATTTCGTATCGATCAATATCGACTCAAAACAACCAATGCTTGGTAACTGTTCCGTGACCGATACGAAGCCCAAAGCAAGACACTCTCTTCCTCAATCGATACGAGATTGTGGCGAGAAAATTGCCTACCAACACTTTCGAATCCGTTGTTTCTTCTTCTTCCCCAGATCGATTCGAACTCCATTTTATCCTTACTCGAACAACGTTCAGACACGAGTTCGAATGGAATGGCATGAGAATCTGGATCTCATAGTTTTAGGACTGATTTTGTTCAATTGATTACCTGATTTCGACAACTAGTTAAAGGGTTTAAAGATTTTGGTTCGATTCGAAGTCGAGCAGTTTTCCTTTTCCAAGTCTTTGGAGCGATACGAAGATAAGGCAGAAGAATAAAAAGTAAAAAGTTAAAAGTGGCTAAGTCCATAGTATTTATATGGACTTGAGGGTGACTGGAATAAATGATTCGCCTCCCAATGGATTCGACTAGTTACAAAATGTTACCACAGGATCGATTCAAACGAACTATAGGTATCCATCCACTCGGTTTTCATCGATACCAAATCTGTAACACGGATTTTTCTGAATCACCAGGGTCCATCGACACGAGACTATTGTTCGTATCCACTGCTTCCGACTCCATCCACAATCCATCGATACGAAATCCTTGTTCGTATCGATCATTTTCAACTTCTTCCCCAGTACATCGATACGAACGATCAGTTCGAATCCATCAAATCACAGCTCTCAGAGACCAAAACCCATCAATACGAATTGTCTGTTCGTATCCAACGACACCAAATCCATCGATACGAACGATCGCTTCGTATCCATCGGACCTCACACCCATCGATACGAAATGCTCATTTCGTATCCATTAATACGATGCATATCGATGCAAAGATAAGGTTCCAACCTTTTACATCGATTCAGGAGAGGACCGATACAAAGAAACATTCAAAAAAAACAACCATCGAGCGTTGTTGCAATTTGAATTTCACATCGGTTCAGGAGAGGATCGATACGGAATTTGATACGAGATAAACTGACAATGACTTGGGAACGTCAGCGAGAGTCAGATTAACGTATATGCATATACGTCGAACTAATATTCGATTTTTGACATTCACAAGAATTGGATACTTATCTGATAACGATTACAACAATAAACGGCTAATCTTGGTCAAGCAGCAATCAGTTACAACAATACAAGGTACAGCAGTTGACAGTCAACAATTTACATTACTGAGGAAATCAGTCAAAGATTACAACGTTCATCGAAAAGACGATAACTGTTCAGGATGAATATTGTAGCACTTCAAAGCACATCATGTTTCCACAAGACGTACTTTGGGGGGGGGGAAATGTTACCTCGCCTTTTGGCAAGGCCGTGGTACCAAGAAATTGACTAGAAACCAATGACGGTTCATCCTAGAGACTGGTTATACGCAGGTTCACTACGGATATCGACGAATTTTATCCGAGCCCGGATCAAGCTACGATCGACAAGACACGACGAGCAAAGCATTGAAAGTCAACATTCCAAATTTCAAGTCAATCCGAGTTCATATGCTCAAGTTATGATCGATGCAAGATTGGATGAAAAACAGTCTCGGGTTCGAATCCATCAGGTGGCCACTATTCGAATCAATCGGGTTCGAATCCATCAAAGAAAGCTCTTTTCGACTCGATCGATCAATGTACACTTCGTATCGATCGACTCCGCATCCATCAGGAAGCAAAAGTTCGACTCGATCGACTTTGCATCCATCGACAAGCCACAGTTCGACTCGATCATCCATTGTCTACTTCGCATCCATCGCTTGAAGAGCTTTGTTCGAATCCATCAAGCTTCTATAGTTCGTATCCATCGGTTGACCCAACTTCGTATCCATCGCGGAGTCCCTATTCGTATCGATCATGTAATGGTTATTCGTATCGATCGTCAAGCCACACCACTTTTATCGATACGAACAGAACGTGACCATCGATACGAACTGAGAAGCCTTCATCGATGCGAAATGTGCATCTTTTATCGATACGAACAAGGCAGCACCATCGATACGAATGAGGCGAAGTTCAAGGACAACTCATTCAACTCGGCATCAAAAGCGGAGCGATCCAAAGATTCAAGCGCCACGTCAACTCACAGTCACGCGCAACTATCGATTCGAAATCATCGAGTTGAAATGATCGATATGAACGAAACAGCCTACCGAATATCACCATTTCGTATCGATCATATCTCCTAATCTACAAGTCCAAATGCTATGAAATTTTCACAGGAGCTTACGCTCGTGCTAAAGAATGTCCATGCCAAATTTTGACTCCATTGGATGAAATCTTGATCGATACGAAATCCGTTCGTATCGATCATGGATCGGGCCGAAACTTTACGGGCTTGGTTGCGCGGGCCTACTCATGTGCCAGAAGGAGTCTCCCGAGATCTGAGCGAAATATCAGCCTCCTACACCTATAAATAGACCCCCAGAGCCAACAGAAAAGGGGGCTTCTTCTTCTTTGAATTCTCGAATGCCCAGACTCTGCCGGATCCAATTCTAAACTCCATTGCTGCTGCTGCTAACAAATTTCTCTGCTGTAAATCATTATTATCTGCTGTAACCCGCTGAAATCAATTCTAATCATCAAAGAAACATCAATAAAGCAATCAACTTCATAGTGGACGTAGGCAACACGTCGAACCACTCTAAATTCTTGTATTTCTGTGCGTTCTTATTACTTTCATCATCTGTTTTTGGAGTTTTTGTTAGATAACCCTCTTTTTCCATTTAATTTCTTCATTTTTTCTCTTCAAAAACTTCCGAAGAGTGTTGTGCCCAATTTTGGTACAAACAGACTCCCTGTCCCATTCCATAGTTGTCATGGGTACACTTATGAACCTATTGGCCCCTGCCAATTAACTTAATTCATGGGTTCCTCTGAACCTATTGGTGACTCCAATAACTTTTCTCTTATCCTAGTTTTGATGGGGTGACTAGGAACCTATTGACAACTGTTAATAACTTATTAGTTTTTATGGGTGCACTACAAACTAATTGGCCCCTGCCAACCACTCTTTATGACATAGTTTTCATGGGATCACTATGAACCTATTGGTAAATCCAATATCTTCCTAATCATAGTTTTCATGGGATTACTACGAACCTATCTCCCTGACAACTTTCATTTTTAGGCATCCTATATTCTAGTCTCCGTGATCTCTTGGATGCAATTCTACTCATCCAGGAGTTTAGTCAATTTATATTCACTACTAGGTTAACCTAGCTGGTTCTTCTACCATTTATCCCTAAACTACAGTTATGGGTTTATTACAATGTGAATATATTAAAAATTAAAGAAGCAACATAATTACAAAACAATACCATTCCTATAGGTTTAATGTCCTTGAAACACTTTTCATATAAAACATGGTAAATCACTTTAACCTATAATTTTGTTAAGGAAAGCTTCTTCTTAAAATCATTTCAAAACTCCTTTACTTTAGCCATGGGTTTTCCATTTTAAAATAGAGTTTGGGTTATAAAACCTTTCAAAACATTCGAAACCATGCTTTCGATTTCATAGGATAACCTCCTTCGAATGCATTAAAATTTATCTTCAAAACACTAGGCTCCTGCCTTTATAATACTTTAAAAACCTTCCTTTCGAAACCTTCTGATTGTATTAGAGAATTAACATATAACTTTGGATGCATAGCTTAGAAACCATTTGAAAGTACCCCTTTCGAAACCTTTGGGTTTATATTTAAAATATTATTTTGGTCAAAGTGAGTACAGGAGAAAGCATCCCTTTCGAAACCATCCTTTTTTCATACATAAAGATATTGGGGAAACATGATGGCGTCGGCAACATCGCTTCGAAAGCATAAAACATCTGGGGAAAATAGTGGAACGTTGGCGTCGAAACCCCTTTTGAAACCATTGCCTTCAAAAGCAGTAGGAAGTGGCTTATATTTACCTTTCGACAACACGAATGTCTTCAATACCATCGAAATGCATCAAATCACATAAGGTATCGACTTGTTCGAAACTACCCCTTCCGAAAGCTTCAAATAAAACTAAGTAATTTATTTGGAAGCTACTACTTTAAAACAAAGGCGGTAGATTTCATTCAAAAGCTTCTTTAGAAATACCCTTTCGAAACCATTGGTTTCGACTACTTCGAAACCCTTTTGTAAACAGGCAAGTGCTTTTCTTTTAAAACAAAACAAAACAAAGGAAACAACCCCTTCGGAAGCTATGTTTCGACACCCTACCTTCCGCCTTTCTCCAATCCACTACGTACCAGTCTAAATGATACCATTTGTATTAGTTTACTGATTTCTACCTAGAAGATTTTGACTAGGTTGGAGGTGGAAGCTCTGGGTCGAAAACACCTTCCAAAGGAGGCGGAACCCACCTTTTTGAATAAAAGGTTGTTTTTACCAAATAAAGCAAACTTTTTGTAAAAACTTGCCCACATGTAAACACTTGATTAGTTGCATAAGATTTCAAATTATTTTGCTAATATTTTCCACAATTTTCTCAGATTTAAAACCAAATAACATTTAACAAATAGGCCCTTCCCATTAACAAAACAATTAAATCATATAGGTCCTTCTTTCAAAATAATTTAATTTCCATTCTAATTCACTTAGTAAAAATCCCCAAAATTACAGAAATTCATTTTAATCATGTTACTTAACTTATCAAAATTTCAGACCCAAAATCTTAACATATGTTTCAAAATAAATTTATAAACCCAAATAACCATATTTTCCTTTGAAAATTCACAATTAATTCTCCACGGCTTGGAAAATTATAGAAATTGAAACCCAACTCCAAAATCATATTTCTCATAACATATAATTTTTCCATGGCATTTAAAAATCATTTAATCTTGGTTTTACCCTAAAATCATGCATATTCCTCTTTTAAAAAATCTTGTTTAAACTACTTAATGATAAATCAAGCATATCATCATCCAATATATCATAAAAACGAATTTACCCTTAAATCCAAAAACATCTTTGATGTTCGGCCTTCACTTGTTGACAGTTTACACACTGCCTAATCCACAAGCCAACATCCTTCTTCATGCCTTCCCAATAGAAGCTTCTCTTCATATCTTGATACATCTTGGTCCCTCCAGGATGAATCGTAAACTTGGATCGATGACATTCCTCAAGAACTTCTTTCCTTAAGTTCTCAACCTTTGGAACACATAGTCGTCCCTTCTTTCTCAACCATCCTCTTTGGTCAACACAAAAAATCTCTCAGATCATCGATCTTTGTTCCAACCTCAAGTCTTCTGATCCTCTCGGCTAATAAGGGATCCTCCTTCTGCTTAGAAGCAATTCTCTCGATCAACACTGGTCGGACTTCTAAACAGGACAACATAGCAGTACTCTGATTAGAACTAGATGTCGATCTTAACTGCACACCATAACTAGCTAAAGCTTTTGGATCCTTCCATTCTACCAGCATAGCCAACACCACATTCTGATGTTTTCTGCTAAGAGCATCGACCGCTTTATTTCCTTTCCCTGGTGTATACTCTATACCAAAATCATATGTAGTAAAAAATTCCAACCATCTCTGCTGTCTCATATTCCACTCCTTTTGTGAGAATAAACATCTTAAAGACTTATGATCGGTATACAACTCAAATCTCTCCCCCAAGAGATAATGCCTCCAAATCATCAAGGCAAAAATTACCGCAGCCAACTCCAAGTCATGAGTAGGATATCTTACTTCATGCGGTCTAAGCTGCCTAGATGCATAGGCAATGACTTTGCCCCACTGCATCAACACTGCTCCCACTCCAGTCCCACATGCATCAGCATATACTACCAACCCTTGGTTTCCATCTGGAACTACTAACACTGGAGCATTGGTCAACAAATGCTTTAACTTAAGGAATGGTTCCTCACATTTGTCGGACCAAACAAACTTCACATCCTTCCTGGTAAGCTTAGTCAAAGGCGCTGCTATCCACGAGAAATCCTTAATAAATCTACGATAATAGCCAGCAAGTCCAAGAAAACTGCTGATCTTGGTCACCGTCTCTGGTCTCTTCTAATTATGCAGAGCTTCAATCTTATCTGGATCGACTGACAATCCTTTCTCTGAAACCACATGACCAAGAAACTTAACCTCTTTCTTCCAAAAATGACACTTGGAAAACTTTGCCTTTTTCTAATACTGCCTCAGCATTTCTAGCACAATTCTAAGATGATCTTCATGCTCTTTATCGTCCTTAGAGTATACCAAAATGTCATCTATAAACACCAACACGAATCTATCCAAATATTCTTGGAAGACTCAGTTCATCAAATCCACAAAGAAAGCAGTTGTGTTCGTCAACCCGAATGGCATTACTAGCCATTCATACGAACCATACCTAGTCCAAAATGCTATCAAAGGAACACTGTCCTCCGCCACTCTCAACTAATGAACCCCGTCGCCAAATCCAACTAGGAAAACACTCTGGCTCCACTCAACTGATCGAATAGATCATTTATCCTCGGCAGAGGGTACGTATTCTTCGTCATCCTTTCGTTTATCTTACGATAGTCGATGAACATCCTTAACGACCCATCTGGTTTCTTCACGAAGACCGGGGCCGCTCCATAAGGCGAACTACTTGGCCTAATAAAATTCCTTCCATAAAGATCCACTAACTGCACCTCAATTCCTTCATCTCTGTTGGTGTCAGCCTGCTAGGTGGTCTACTCACAGGTTCAGCTCCTGGTACAAGATCTATCTGAAACTCAATAGCTCGTTTCGGTGGTAATCCCATAACTGACTCAAAGACATCCACAAATTCCCTTACTTCCCAAACCTGACATAGTCTTCTCCCACTTCCGTAGCACTCAACAAAGCATAAACACTTCCTTTATCCGCCCTAGCTGGCTCTGGACACTGGTTCTTGTAATGCCCAACTTGATCACAGTTAAAGCATTTCACATTATTCTTATCTGCAGCCTTCTTCCCCTTGCATGTCCGACACTTATGAGCATAATGACCTTTCTTGTCACATTTGTTGCACATCAAATCAGCCTTTGACTTCTTGGCAGCATCCCCTTTCTGAGCTTCTTTCTTTTTAAAGAAGTTCCTCTTCTTACCCTGAGGACCCTGGGATTCAAATGGCTTTTCTATAGCAGACACAGCAAGCATCTCTTCATGGAAAATGGCCATCTCCATCACCAAATTACAAGGTTCTTGGATATGGGTCACGATCATTCTAGCAAGCTCAGGTCTTAGTCCTTGAATGAACCTTTCATTTCTTCTGACGTTAGTGTCAACCATAGCATATCCATCTCGAGACAGCTCATCAAACTTAGCGGCTTACTCGATTACCGACATATCTCCTTGAACTAAATCCATGAACTTTCTCATCAATGCCGACTTAGCAACCTCAGATAGAAACTTCTGCTCAAACCTCCTTTTGAAATCAGCCTATGTCAGCTCTTCTTCCGAAACTCCGGCGTTCACACTATTCCACCAGTGATGCGATGCCACTAGCAACTGCCTAGAAGCCAACCTCCTCTTTTGCCCATCATCTAATCCTAGATCAGTAAAGATCCTTTCACAATGAAATAGCCAATTCTCAACCTCAACAGCATCCTCCATTCCAGTAAATGGCTTTCCACCTAGACTGGTGTAGTCTCTGCTCAGCCTAGCATAATTATATCTAATTGGAGCTACAGGATTAGTTCCTCCCACATTACCAGCTACTCCAGCTTGCAAAAGATTGGCAAACAACTGATACACCATTCCAGCATCTATTGGCGAATTTCCAGCACCTACATTGGCTTCAGCATTTGGGTTAGCGTTAGCATGTCGACTTTGGTTCCTCCTGGTATTAGGTCGAGCATTTCCGTTGGTTGTGGTGCTTCCTCCACCTAGATTTCCTCTTCCGTTTCCAGCTTCCATATCTTCTTTCTTATAAATCTGCATATGAGCCTTAATAAGATACAGAAGAACGGTCTAAGAGAGAGGGAAGTACATACTTATTTATATATCTATATATCAAATACAAGTATGTTACCATAGCGTTAACCCATACCACGATCATATTTCTGATTCATTGGATTATGTTTGAAAATATTTTAGGTTTAACTTTCTTTTAAATTTTCATAAACCTATGATCTGATACCAACTTGTAACATCACCCTACTTTGAGGCCCAAAACTAACGACTACGGATGCTGCAGTCATCCATAGTTATTGATCCTCGGCGACAAAATAAGGCGGTGTTAGATTTATTGATACATAGAAACACATGAATATGGAAAAATTTCAAACTTCAAACAAAACCACATTCATTTCAAATCATTTCCAATTCATTACATAATCCCACGATCGCAAATCGCATCCGGAGAAAATATGTTTATTACAACATACGCCAAGAGCGACATATGAAGTTGCCCCTTTTGGATGATCAGAGTATATACAAGCAGCATAACAACTTTGCCATTACAAACAACATAGTGGAATTAAAAGAGAGAAAACTCTAAATAGCTATCATGCCTCCTGCATGTCTTCGGGAGCTTATTCGTCTAAAGAAATACTTTAAAAGCTCAACTCTCAAACTACTCAAAATCAGTTGAGTACCCGAGAGTTTAAGGGGAAAACATAAAATTCGAGTCAGCCATAAATCCTGGTGTGAATAATAATTTTCTACCTCAAATCTCTTAAATATCTAGTGAGACCATGCCGCTTAGGAGAATGGTTTTTCCCCTCACTAGTATTCCAAAACCATTATAAAACCATATACTGTGCTCCTGCATCATAAATGGTTAAAACATGGTCATTTCAAAATATTATCATGATATGCATACCAATTAAAACATTTGGATTTCCCATCCCTTGTTTAATTGACTCTCGGTCATATTTATAGTTTCTAGGGTCACTATCAACCTATTAGTTTTCATGGGCTTTCTAATAACCATTTTATAATGTAAGGACTCCCTGTCCCATTCCATAGTTTTCATGGGTATAATTATGAACCTATTGGCCCCTGCCAATTAACTTAATTCATGGGTTCCTCGGAACCTATTGGTGACTCCAATAACTTTTCTCTTATACTAATTTTCATGAGGTGACTAGGAACCTATTGACAAATATTAATAACTTATATGAATATAGTTTTCATGGGTGCACTACAAACTAATCGGCCCCTGCCAACTACTCTTTATGACAAAATTTTCATCGGATCACTATGAACCTATTGGTAACTCCAATAACTTCCTAATCATAGTTTTCATGGGATAACTATGAACATATCTCCCTGACAACTTTCATTTTTAAGCATCTTATATTTGTGTCACCCAGACCTCTTGGATGCAATTCTACTCATCTAGGAGTTTAGTTAATTTATATTAACTACTGGGTTACCTAGCTGGTTCTTCTACCCTTTATCCCCAAACAACAGTTATGGGTTCATTACAATGTGAATATATTTATAATTGAAGAAGTAACATAATTACAAAACAATACCACTCCTGTGGGATTAATGTCCTTGAAACACTTCATATAAAAAATGGTTAATCCCTTTAACCTATAATTTTGTTAAGGAAAGCTTCTTCTTAAATTCATTTCAAAACTCTTTTACTTTAGCCATGGGTTTTCTTTTTTAAAATAGAGTTTGGGTTATAAAACCTTTCGAAACCATGCTTTCGACTTCATAGGATAACCTCCTTCGAAAGCATTAAAATCTATCTTCAAAACACTAGGCTCCTGCCTTTATAATACTTCAAAACCTTCCTTTCGAAATCTTCCAATTGTATTAAAGTATTAACATATAAGTTTAGAAGCATAGCTTCGAAACCATTTGAAAGTACTCCTTTCGAAACCTTTAGGTATACTTAAAATATTATTTGGGTCAAAGTAAGTATAGGCGAAAGCATCTCTTTCGAAACCA
The DNA here is from genome assembly GCA_030737815.1 of Allium fistulosum. NCBI lineage: Eukaryota > Viridiplantae > Streptophyta > Magnoliopsida > Asparagales > Amaryllidaceae > Allium > Allium fistulosum. The sequence continues at coordinate 201,622,891 of CM060904.1, read as the reverse complement.
CCCTTTTTCATACATAAAGGTATTGGGGAAACATGATGGGGTCGGCACCATCTCTTTGAAAGCATAAAACATCTGGGTAAAATAGTGGAAGGTTGGCGTCGAAACCCCTTTCGAAACCATTGCCTACTAAACCCCTAACCCCTTTCGAAAGCAATAGGAAGTGGCTTATATTTATAAAACAAGCGGTACCTTTCGACAACACTAATGTCTTCAATACCATCGAAAGGCATCAAATCATAGAAGGGTATTGACTTGGTCGAAACTACCCCTTTTGAAAGCTTTAAATAAAACTAACTTCTTCAAAAGCTACTACTTTAAAACAAAGGCGGCAGCTCTTTAAACACCCCACACCCCTTAGTATTCCCAAAAAGGGCACACCAAAGGATGTGGGGCGTTATAGGTATAGCTAAAGCATCACAGAGACTAAGATTCACAAGACAAATAAGTAAAAACAGCGGAAACATTTAAATAATAACTTATCATTCAAAATTAAACTTCATCTCAAAATAAGTCATGAAAACATAACATATCTCAAAAACACAAAATGTCTCATGTCTCATGAAAATACATCTCAGTCTCATAAAATCAGAGTATAAAGATAACAATAATAATAATCCCTCTCACAAGTGCCAATCCATCATAAGAAGAATGAAAAAGATGAAAAGTAGAAGAATACATCTGAAATGAGAAAACTACGAAAATGAATCTCCAAGCAACCTGAATTAACTATCCTCAACTCTGCTAGCCTATTGGGGGTAAAGGAAAGATAGAGGAGTGGGTCAAATAATAAGTCTGGTGAGTGAAAGTAGTTACAAGCAATTCTAAGCAAGATAAAGATAATAGACGAGAAATAGTTCTAGCTTGAAAGGAAAATACAGAAAAGATAAAACTTGGATAAAATACTATTTCTGATTCTGTTTGACTGTTTGCTTTGATTGTTTGATTGTTTGCACTTGTCTTAAACTACCATGATTAGGCTGAAATCCTAATCCTATCTCAACTGCTAACTTGATTAGGCTGAAATCCTAATCCTACCCATTGATCGGCCTTTCCTATCTCTGTTGTGCTACTGTGAACCAATCATGTTGGTCACAACAAAAGACACCTAGCGCTTAGGACGCAGTAGCAAATTATTTACCCTAATCGATGCCGAATGCTCGGTCATCGCCGGTACACACTAACTGTCACCCCCCTATTTGACCCTTTATTTACCCTAATCAGCATAAGCGTGCCTAGCCTCACCTACGTGTGAGACCATCAATCCTCGACCTGAAAGGGAATGCTGCCGGTACTGGTCCTAACAAACAAATCTTCTAGCTTTGCGCCCCTTGCCCAAATCCCCAGATTTGAGCCTCTATCTATTAGCCACTTATTTACCCTAAGCATAAGCGTCTCCCAGCCTCACCTACGTGTGAAACCATCAGTCGTAGACCTGAAAGGAAATGCAGCTGGTACGGGCCCTACTTCTATATTTGCTTATTAACTTAATCCAAGATCTAAGTTTTAAGCCTCTTCTGTTATTTTTGCTATATTTGCTTATAAACTTAATCCAAGATCTAAGTTTTAAAACAAGCCTGTTATGTTATTTCTGCTATATTTTCTTATTAACTTAATCCAAGATCTAAGTTTTAAAATAAGCCTCTTCTGTTATTTCTTTCTTTCTAATTACAACCTATGTTATAATTGTTCTTGCAACTATTACTCTTCTAATTTCTCTTTTTAGTTATAACCACTTTTTATAATCATGTTTGCAAATATCTTAAATTTTCCTATTTCAGTCTATCTCCATTTTATTCCAGTTTTTCTCAATTTACATCTGATTTCCTAAATTTAGTGTTTTTCTATTTTAATCCATATTTGTGAATTCTTCTCTTTTTAACATTTTATTCGCGTCAAATAGGATTAAATCTCTAAAAAAAGAAACTGACATTTACAAGCTAAATTCCAACTTAAAACAGATGTAAATAACTACAAATAACTATAAATAACTGCAAATAACTGAATATAATAGCTGAATAAAAATAGACTGAAAAGAACTTCTGAAATTTACTTAAAAACTGACTGTAAATAAACTTACATAAAAACTGTCTCAAAATTGTAGAAAAACTACAACTATTGAGAACCTATTATTTTAAATTGCTTACAAATCTAAAATAATTACAAAACACTCACATGTGGTCTTTAGCTCTAGTCCTGGGCCTTCCTGGATCCACTTCTAGGGCGTAGAATATTATTATGAAAAAGATTTCCTCTCTAGAAAAAATTTCTATTTAGGGTTCAGCCTTAGACAATGAACCCAATTGGGAGAAAATCTGAATGAGAAAAATAGCTAGGCCTAGGGTTCAATTTATAGTGTGGCTTAGGGATCTCAAGTCGTCGGATTTGATAATTAAATCTGGTGCAACCACGTCATAGGCTCACTAGGAACTGTCGGATGCAGTTACGAACGCATAGGATTAACCAAAAATCAAATTTTAAGGTGTCTGGCTTGTACCTGGACGTATTTACATCCAAGAAGTTTTGCGAGTCGACCTATAATCTTTAGGGGTCGACTTATAGGTCGACCTGACCATAGCATGGGTCGACCCCTAAGGGTCTTATAATTTTTTTTCCATTTTTGTTTATTTAATTTTGATTTCTTGTTTCTCTCATAACTTCACCATACTGACTCGGATTTCGACATGTTATATATGGAAATTGATCAGAAAATCACCACGGACCTAATGGTGCAACTCCCGTAGCTCGATTCTAACAATTTCACAAACTTATTTTTATTGTTTAATTAATTCGTTAATTAATTATAATAGCTCAAATTTTGGGTTGTTACATTCTCCCTTCCTTAAAGGATTTCGTCCCCGAAATCTCCAATGACAGAAGAATGAAACAAATATTTTCATCCAAATCCCGCAACCACATATTCAACCATCATCCATTACATCCATTGTCCTTAAGCTTTCTAATGCAATTTATGGTAAATGCAATAGTGTAGTGTCAATGTCCCTAACTAATGCAAAAGATTAGGCGGTCTACTGATTCAGTTGACCTCCTTTTTATGTGTTCATGTATGTGCCATGTATCAAATGAATGCAAATTCCTTAATGAAAACTGATAGTTCTATATGCTTGCTACAATCATCATCCAAACGCAACAATCATATGATAATAACCCATTCATAGCAATCATGAAATAAAAATGCAAGTGCACACACATCCATATGCGTATGCTTTAGTGACCTAGTAAGGCCGATCTCTAAGAGATAATAGTGCCCGATGTGTGTGTGTATGCATCCATTAGCATCCACTAGTAAACACTTGCAACCACTTGCGTCCAACATACATAACATGTTCTAGTAACATGTATATATTCAGTCCTACCATCCATAGGTTAAATCCTAAGATCTACCCTCCCAAAAGATACTAAAGGAAAGAGCCTATTCAAAACTAAAGATGAAAATAGGAAATTCAAGACGTACCATCAAAAAGATGCGGATAAGAGGTACATATTTTCTCCTCGGCCTCCGACGTAGTGTCCTCAATACTATCTCCCCACTGCACCTTAACCAAAGGGACTTCCTTATTCCTAAGCTTCTTGATATCATGTCCAACAATCTTGGTAGGAATGCGACGAACCGATGCTTCTCTCTCCACTTCAACTTCCTAAAGTAGGTAGGTTCCACTACCTCTACTGAATCATGTAAGCACTTTCTCAAGTGTGAAACATGAAAAACATCATGAACTCCCACGAGCCTCTCCGGTAGCTTTATCCGATACACCATCTTCCATACCCTTTCCATAATGGGGAACGGTCCTACAAATCTGAGAGCAAGTTTCCAACTTGATCCAAACCTCACTACCTTTCTTAGCGGAGACACCATAAAAAAAACCCAAATCTCCTACCTCGAACTCAATATCCCTTCTATGCTTATCTACAAAGGATTTCTGTCTATCTTGGGCTGTCTTCATTCTTGTTCAAATCAAATCAATCTTCCCGAAGTCACTCTAACCATGTCGGGACCAAGTAGCAATCTTTCTGTAGACTCCAACCAACACGAAGGCGACTTGCAAGGTCTTCCATAAAGGGCTTCAAAAGGAGCCATCCCAATGCTAGCCTGAAAACTATTGTTATAAGCAAATTCCATTAAAGTAAGGTGCTCCTCCCAAGTACCTCCAAAATCAAGAATGCATGTCCTCAACAAATCCTCAAAACTCTATTAACTCTCTCCATTTGTCCATCCATTTGAGGGTGATAGGCCGCGCTCAATCTAAGTTGTGTCCCTAAAGCCTCTTGCAAGCTCCTCCAAAACTCGCGAGTAAAGATAGGGTCTCTATCGCTCACTATGCTAGAGGGAACTCCATGAACTCGGACTATCTCACGAACGTATATGGATGCCAAATAAGGTGCTGTCCTCTTACCCTTGACCGGAATAAAGTGAGCGCTCTTAGTCAAATGACCTACAATCACCCAAATACTGGTATTCCCCTTCCTAGATCAGGGTTGAAGCAATCCGACAGGCCTCTGCTGCTCTGCCTTAGCTCTTTCGCACACAAGACACTTAGCCACAAACTCTGCTCTTCATACCACTCCAATAAAACACTCTCTTCATTTCCTTATACATCTTATCTCCGCCAGGATGAATAGTCATTCGAGAATGATGTGCCTCTGCTAGAACTACTCTCATCAAATCACCAGTGCGGAGGACACAAAGTCTTCCATCTCTCCTTAGCCACCCTTTACTATCGATGGAATAGCGTTGGAGATGTCTAGAGACCTCTCCTCTGCTAATTCTATCCAAAATATCCACAAGCTCTAAATCCTCTCGCTGCCTTGAGCTAATCTGATCTATGAGGATAAGCTTAACCTCAAGTGCTGCCAATAATCTAGGAGTGATGTCCGTAGAGGGTTTAAAATCAAAGGTGGAAATAAACTCTAGGCTTTTCCAGTCCACAAACATTAGACTAAGGGTTGCTCTCTTCATACTTAACGCATCTGCAACCACGTTCCCCTTGCTAGGGGTGTGATGCCAGAAACTCCATCCAACGCTGCCTCATGTTTAAATCCTTTTGTGAGAACAGGTACTTTAATGATTTATGGTCAGTGAAAAGCTCGAACCTCTCTCCTAGCAGGTAATGTCTCCAAGACTTGAGTGCGAAAACAATAGCAGCCAACTCCAAATCATGGGTGAGGTAGTTCTTCTCATGAGTTCTCAACTGTCGACCCCCATAGCATACTACCCTTCCATCCTGCATCAATACTGCCCTAAGGCCAGCCCCACATGCACCAGTGTATATTGTAAAAGGCTTAGCTCCATCGGGTAAAACTAACACCGGTGCACTAGTAAGGGCTCTCTTTAGCATCGTAAAGGAATCCTCACAATCCACGTCCTACACAAATGTCGCATTCTTCTTAGTGAGGCGAGTAAGCTACGCTGAAATCTTAGCTAAATCTCTGATAAACTTCCTATAATAACCAGCCAAACCTAGGAAGCTTCTACCTTCGGTAGCGTTCTTGGGGGCCTTCAAATCCTGCACTGCTACTATCTTAGCGGGATCCACAGCTAAACCCTCTCTTCAGACTACATGCACCAAGAAACGCACCTCCTCACGCCAAAAGTGACACTTCGAGAATTTGGTTTCAACTGATGAACACGAAGTGTGTGAAGAACCTCCTCAAGATGATTAGCATGCTCTTCCATACTCTTGGTAAACACCAGAATGTCGTCCATAAACACTACAACAAACTTATTTAGGACATCTCGAAAAACGCAGCTCATAAGATCTACAAAATAGCCTGGGGCATTGGTCAGGCCAAATGGCATAACCAACCACTCAAAGAATCCATCGAGTGTCCTAAATGTTGTCTTATCGATGTTATCGTCAGCAACCCTAAGCTGATGAAATCCAGTGGCTAAGTCAAGCTGAGAAAATACTGAAGAACCAACGAACTGATCGAAAAGATCGTCTATCCTAGGAAGTAGGGGTAACGGTTCTTATTCGTGAGCTTATTCAACTCTCTATAGTCTACGCAAAGTCGAAGGGAACCATCCGCCTTTGTTGCGAAGACAACTGGCGCCCCTCACTCAGATATGCTCCATCTGATGAAGCCTTTCTCTAGTAGCTCACCAATCTGCTTACTTAACTCCTTCCTCTCCCTAGGAGCCATATGTCTCATGGGCAATGCCACTGGCTTAGCATTGTCATTCAGATAGATCCTAAGGTCGATCTCTCTCTTAGGGGGTAGTCCCCTAACCTCTTCAAAAATGTCTGGGAAATCTCTAACAACTAGAACTGAATCTAACTCTTCTAATGATGAATCAATGGAATAAAGGAAGCTCAACATGACCGACCCCTGTGGGTCGTACGAAACCTCGAGAGTCCGTCTGCTACATGTCTCTAGCCTAACGACTCTCCTCTCGCAGTCCAATATCGCACTATAAGTGGATAACCAGTCCATCCCCAAAATCATCCCATATCCCGAAAATCCCAGTACATAGACGTCACAATCAAACTCCACGCCTAGTATAAAAATTTTCAAACCCCTACAAATCATGGATAAATGTGCCGATCCTTTTATGTGGTTTGAAACAACTATAGGGTCTACAACTAGAGAAATATCTAAGTGCAAACAATCAACCAAGGAACTAGAAATGAAAGAATGCAATACTCCGGAGTCAAAAAGAGTTCGATTAGGAAAAATCTGAAATAGAGATCAAACCTTCTACAGGGACTTTCCAACCTCGATCCGGTCCATTACTAGAAGGTGCTGCATCCAAAGCCCGTACTTGTGCCGTAGGTGCGCCTGATCTCTGCCCTGTCTTCTGAAGACAAGCTCTACTAAGGTGTCCAAGCTTCCCACAGTTGTAACACCTCCCCTTCATCGTGTCCTTCTTACAGTCCTTTGAGTAATGCCCAACCAATCCACAATTATGACATTTCTCGCCCTTCTTGATTTGTCCCTTTTGAGGTCCTCCTCCTTTCTTCTTGTCCTTATCCTTCTTATTCTTCCACCACTGCTTCTTAGAGTTTTTTGATTTAGGAACCTCCTTAACCTCTTCTTCCTTAGCAACATCTGATATAAGGGCCATTTCCATAGGTGATTCATACGTCGCTCCCATAGGTACATGTGTCAATGCCAACCCTTGGAGGGGTTGGTTCAAACCCTTAGCAAACTTGGTGGCCTTCTTATGCGGTGTATTAACAAGCTCCATCCCGAACCGTGATAACTCATTAAACTGATTTATATACTCTTTCACGAAAGTCTCCCCTACTTCAGACGAATGAACTTCTCCAACTGCATGCTTTCCTCGTCTTGCGACAAGAACTTTCTCTCATACCTTTCCCGAAATCCAAACCAACCAATGTCTCTAACCTCTATCTCTACAATCACCCACCGGTAAGAAGCCTCTCCCTTCAGCTGCCAAGATGCAAGCTGAACTCTCTGCTGGTCCTCTAATCCTAACAGCCCAAATATATGCTCCGTATTCCTCAACCAAGCTCGTGCCTCTACGAAATCCTCCATGCCAGAAAACGTCTTGACACCTAGATTAGCGAAGTCCTTGCATAGCTTAGAAAAATTGGCTGTTGTAGGTGGATTAACGAGACCTCCACCCGCCGGTGCTGCATTGGGTGCTTGCCTTTGCACCTCTGGTGTCGTAGCTTGGAGGTATCTACGAAACCAGCCAGGAACATGGACACCCTCTGGAAAGTTTGGGGCGTCTGCCATACTATGCAAAGAAAGAAAATTTAGGCTCGAAAGAATCAAAAGAAGGTTGAACTGGACTTTGAGGGGATTTTTATAAAACTCTTTTATACTTGAAAACTATTTCTATAATAAGAGTTTTTTTATGAAAAATACTTTTAGTTTGAAGATATGCAACCTTTTAAAAATACTTTACTTTTAATATAAGTTTTTAGGAATCCTGTAACCATAGGCTCTGATACCAAATGAAACACCCCACACCCCTTAGTATTCCCAAAACGGGCACACCAAAGGATGAGGTGCGTTATAGGTATAGCTAAAGCTTCACAGAGACTATGATTCACAAGACAAATAGGAAAAAATAGCGAAAACATTTAAATAATAATTTATCATTCAAAATTAAAATTCATCTCAAAATTAGACATAAAAACATAACATATCTCAAAAACTCAAAAAGTCTCTTGTCTTATGAAAATACATCTCAGTTACATTAAATCAGAGTATAAAGATAAGAATAATAATAATCCCTCTCACAAGTGCCAATCCATCATAAGCCAAATGAAAAATATGAAAAGCAGAAGAATACATCTGAAATGAGAAAACTCTAAAAATGAATCTCCAAGCAACCTGAATCAACTATCCTCAACTCTGCTGGCCTATTGGAGGAAAAGGAAAGATAGAGGAGTGGGTCAGACAATAAGTCTGGCGAGTGAAAGTAATTACTAGCATTTCTAAGCAAGATAAAGATAATAGACTAAGCAATAGTTCTAGCTTGAAAGGAAAATGCAGAAAATATAAAACTCGGATAAAATACTATATCTGATTCTGTTTGACTATTTGCTTTGATTGTTTTATTGTTTGCACATGTCTTAAACTACTGTGATTAGGCTGAAATCCTAATCATATCTCAACTGATAACTTGATTAGGCTGAGATCCTAATCCTACCCATTTATCGGCCTTTCCTATCTCTATTGTGCCATTGTGAACCAATCCTGTTGGTCACAACAAAAGACACCTCTTTTGCGCTTAGGACGTAGTAGCGAATTATTTACCCTAATCGATGTCGCACGCTCGGTCATTGCCGGTACTCAATAACCGTCGCCCCCTATTTGACCCTTTATTTACCCTAATTAACATAAGCGTTCCCAGCCTCACCTACGTATGAAACCATCAGTCCTCGACCTGAAAGAGAATGCTACCGGTACTGGTTCTAACAAATAATCTTCTAGCTTTGCGCCCATTGCACAAATCCCCAGATTTGAGCCTCTATCTATTGGCCACTTATTTACCCAAATCAGTATAAGAGTGTCCCAGCCTCACCTACGTGTGAAACCAGTTGTCCTAGACCTGAAAGGGAATGCTGCCAGTACGGGCCCTACTTCTACATTTACTTATTAACTTAATCCAAGATCTAAGTTTTAAGCCTATCCTGTTATTTCTGCTATCTTTTCTTAATAACTTAATCCAAAATATAAGTTTTAAAATAAGCCTCTTCTGTTATTTCTGCTATATTTGCTTATTAACTTAATCCAAGATCTAAATTTTAAAATAAGCCTCTTCTGTTATTTCTTTCTTTCTAATTATAACCTATGTTATAATTGTTCTTGCAACTGTTACTCTTCTAATTTCTCTTTTTAGTTATAACCACTTGTTATAATCATGTTTGCAAATATCTTAAATTTGCCTATTTCAGTCTATCTCCATTTTATTCCAGTTTTTCTTATTTTACATCTGATTTTGTAAATTTAGTGTTTTTCTATTTTAATCCATATTTGCGAATTTTCTCTTCTTAATATTTTATTCGCGTCAAAAAGGATTAAATCTCTAAAAAAATACTAGCATTTATGGGCTAAATTCCAACTTAAAACATATGTAAATAACTGTAAATAACTTAATAAAATAGCTGAATGAAAATAGACTGAAAAGAACTTCTGAAATATGCTTAAAAGCTGACTGTAAATAAACTTACATAAAAACAGTCTCTAAATTGTAGAAAAACTACAACTATTGAGAACCCTATTATTTTAAATTGCTTACAAATCTAAAATAATTACAAAACACTCATGTGGTCCTTAGCTCTAGTCCTGGGCCTTCCTAGAAATACTTCTAGTGCGTAGAATATTTTTATCAAAAAGATTTCCTCCATAGAATTTTTTTCTATTTAGGGTTCAGCCTCAGGCAATGAACCCAATTGGGAGAAAATCTGAATGAGAAAAATAGCTAGGCCTAGGGTTCTATTTATAGTGTGGCTTAGGGATTTCAGGCCGTTGGATTTGAAGATTAAATCTGGTGCAACCACATCATAGGCTCACTAGGAACCATCGGATGCAGCTACGAATGCACAGGATTAACAGAAAATAAAATTTTAAGGTGTTCTGCTCGTACGTGGACGTTTTCACGTCTAGGAAGTTTTGCGAGTCGACCTATGATCTTTAGGGGTCGACCTATAGGTCGACCAGACCATAGCATGGGTCGACCCCTGATGGTCTTATATTTTTTTCCTCGTTTTTGTTTATTTAATTCAGATTTCTTGTTTCTCTCATAACTTCTCCATAATGACTCGGATTTCGACAGGTTATATATGGAAATTGATCAGAAAATCACCACGGACCCAATGATGCAACTCTCGTAGCTCGATTCTGAAAATTTCACAGACTTATTTTATTGTTTAATTAATTCGTTAATTAATTATTATAGCTAAAATAATGGGTTGTTACAACTCTCATTTGAAAGCTTCTTTTGGAACACCCTTTCGAAACCATTGGTTTCAACTGCTTCGAAACCTTTTGTAAATAGGCAAGCGCTTTTCTTTTAAAACAAAACAAAACAAAGGAACCCACCCCTTCGGAAGCTATGTTTCGACACCCTACCTTCCGCCTTTCTCCAATTCACTACGTACTAGTCTAAATGATACCATGTGTATTGGTTTACTGGTTTCGACCTAGAAGGTTTCAACTAGGTTAGAGGCGGAAGCTCTGGGTCGAAAATTTCTTCTAAAGGAGTCGGAACCCACTTTTCTGAATAAAAGGCTGTTTTTACCGAATAAATAAAAAATTTCGTAACAAACATGCCCACATGTAAACACCTGATTGGTTACATAAACTTTCAAATTATTTTGCTAATATTTGCCACAATTTTCTTAGATCTAAAACTAATTAACATTTAACAAATAGGCCCTTAACATTAACCAAACAATTAAATCATTTAGGTCCTTCTTTCAAAATAATTTAATTTCCATACTAATTTAATTAGTAAAAATCCCCAAAAATTCCAAAAATTCATTATATTCATGTTGCCTAACATATCAAAATTTCAGACCCAAAATCTCAATATATTTTTTGAAATCCCAAATAATCATATTTTCCTTTGAAAATTCATAATTAATTCTCCACGTCTTGGAAAGTTATAGAAATTGAAACCCAACTCCAAAATCATGTTTCTCATAACATATAATTTTTCATAGCATTTAAAAATAAACTAATCTTGGTTTTACCCTAAAGCCATGTATATTCCTCTTTTAAACAATCTTGTTTAAACTACTTAATGATAAATCAAACATATCATCATCCAATATATCGTAAAAACAAATTTACCCTTAAATCCGAAAACCTATGATTATAGAAATCAAAATAGAGATGTGGTGATTATTATTCACCTTAGATTGGATAAGGAAATTGTAGATTGACTCCTTCTTTCTTGACCCTAAGCTTTTACTTTGATTTCTCTTCTTATCTTCCTCCTAATGGATGGCCTTGATATTTTCTTTCTTGCGTTGTTTTTACTTATGAAAAATGAATGTGAATGTCCTTAGGGAAAATAGTATAAGGGTTGGAACGTGGGCGGTAATTTATTCTAATACCCTTATTTTTAATTAGCTAACACTTAACCAATTATAAGCTCCTTCATTTTAAATAAGCACGGCCACTAAATTTATTAATCAATCTCAATCTCCTTATCACTTTACATTATTTTATTTTATTTATTCTCATTAAATTTCTTGAATAATGTTATCAAAATTAGGGGTGTTACACACGACCACCCACGGTCGAGTTCCGAATACTGGAAGAGTAGGAATTGTTGAAGAGGCAGTTCCAGTGCAGCCTTATGTGAACTTTGCAACCATGTGCAAGGATTGTACAATTCTGAGAGGTAAGCCATTTAATGGAACAGAATCCATCGTCGAAGTTCGGGCTTGACTGCAATTATGCGAGAAGATTTTCAAGGGTATTGATACTTCAGATCAGCAGAAGAAGTTCTTAGCATCCTGGCAATTGTAGGATGGAGTAGCAGCTTGGTAGGACTCTACTATAGCTAACGTTCTAGATGATGATTTCTCATGGGCTAGATTTAAGGAAGTATTTGAGGATCTGTTCATGCATATAGTTGGAAAGACTCGAATGTATAGATATTTCTTGGATCTCAAGAAAGGAGACCTTTCAGTGGCTGAGTATGAGACAGTATAATGAGCTATCTCGTTTTGGACTAGAGTTAATCGATTCACCACTAAAGAAGAACAAGAGGTTTTTTATGGGGATGAGAGAAGGTTTCCAGGAAAAGATGACCGCTCATATTAAGGGTTCTTTCATGGATTTGGAAGACATAGCTTTGAGGTATGAGGTTTTGTAAAAGAAGAAGCCAACAGCAATTCCCAACAACAGTAGCAACAATTCAAAAAAGAGGAAGTTCAACCTAAATCAGAAGAAGCAAGGAAAGGGGAAGCCGGAAGGAGACCAAGGAAATAAGTTCAAATTTTTTTAATGCTCTTAGTGCAAGCAGAAGGGCCATCTGGCCAGGTACTGTAAGAATTCTAAAGCTTTAAAACAGCAAGAGGGACCCATCTCTCCAATGGTTCAGAAGAGGCTTTGGTACTACTGTCTGCAGCTAGGGCATATGGTAAATGATTGCCCACTTATAAAGAAGGGACAGCAGGTTAAGTGTATGCCATCAAGGATGAGCCATCGACTTCGGTGGATGTAAAGGGTAAAGGAGTTCTTAAAGGTACTATATTGATTAATGGAATTTTTGTTAGAGTATTGTTCGATACCGGGGCTTCCTATAGTTTTTCTAAAGAATTGGTAGATAGATTGCAACTTTCCTCTAAATTTGTAGAAATCCCTATTTGTGCGTCAAACCCCATAGGATGTACCACTATTTTGTGCTTGATTTGCGAGGGTGTGCAAATTTCTTTCCTTACCCACCATTTTCCTCATAACCTATTTGTCTTGGATTTTAAGGGGTTTGGTATCATACTCGGTATGGATTGGTTGTTGAAAAATGAAGCTGTTTTAAATTGTGTTGGAAGAACGGTATCTTTGAAAACCAAGTTAAGGAATTTTGTTAAAATGTCCTGTGATGATCCAGATTAGTGTATGAGTAGTTTCCTTTCTACATTAGAATCGTCCCAGGGTCTATAGAGGTTTCTAAGAATTTTCCTTATGTGTTTGAAGAAGTAAATAGTCTACCCCCACATCGTGGGATAGAGTTCCGTATTGATTTAATTCTTGGTGTAAGACCTGTGATTCAACCTATGCAGAAAATGGCTCCGAAAGAGAGGGAGGAACTAGTAAATCAAACCAATGATTTGTTGAGGAGAGGTTTGGTAGACCGAATCATTTAAGTTGGGGATCAACAGTGGTTTTTGTGGCTAACTCTGATGGATCTTTAAGACTGTGTGTGGATTATCGAGAGTTAAATAAGCAGACCATCTGGAATAACTACCCCTCAACCCCGCATAGACGGCCTTTTTGACCAGATTAATGGAGTTAAAGAATTCTCCTAGATGGACCTTGCTACCGGACTTCACCAGTTAAGGATAGTTGAAGATAGTATACTCCTAACTATGTTCAGAGGGCTAGACATTTTCTTTGAGTGGTTGGTTATGACTTTAGGGCTGACCAATGCACCCATGTATTTCGTAGACCTTATAAATTGCATTTTCAGGAATGTTCTCAATAATTTCAAGTTAGTCTTTATCCATGATATACTTATCCACTCCATGTCTAAGGAAGAGCACCAACACCATTTGGAAGTGGTGATAGAGATGCTAAGGAAACATGTTCTGAAGGCGAAATTTTCTATGAGCCATTTTCGGTAATCAAAAGTGAGGTACTTAGAACATATTGTGTCGGGAGATGGCATTTCGGTGGATCCAGAAAAAGTGGCGACTGTTCAAGAGTGGAATAGACCGCAAACTTCTACTGAAGTTCAAAATTTCTTAGGCCTTGTTGGATTTTATAAGAGATTCATTCAGGATTATTCTAAGATTGCCTTACATTTGACTAAGCCGGCGAAGAAGGATGAGAAGTTTGTGTGGACTACAAAGTGTGAGGAAGCCTTAGTTTAGTAAAAGCGGAGGTTGATCAGTGCTCAGTTTTAGCAATTTTGGATGGAAGTGGAGGATTGACGGTTTATACCGATGCTTGTAGAGTTGGGTTAGGTTCAGTTTTGATACAGCACGAAAGGTGATCGCTTATGCTAGAGGCAGCTGAAGCCTCATGAGAAGAATTATGCTACACATGATTTGGAATTATTAGCGATCATGTTTGCTCTGAAGATATGGAGACATTACTTGTTAGGTGAGAAGTTCGATCTCTTTACGGACCATAAGTCCCTGAAATATCATTCACTCAAAGGATCCGAACTTGAGACAGTAGCAGTGGTTAAAATTTCTAGCGACCTACGATTTGGATATTCTCTATACACCAGGGAAAGCTAATGTGGTGGCGGATGTTTTGAGCTGGAATGCTGTTTTATATCTCTTGGAGGTTGCTCCGACTCTTCTAAAAAAGATTGCGAGCTAGCAAAGAGATGACCAGTGCTTAATGCAAATCTTCAAGAGTGTTGAGAAGGGACAGTGTTCAAGTTTTAAGATTGATAACCATAGAGTTTTGAGGATGAATGGAAGGATCTGTGTTTCGAATATCGACGGTCTTAGATAGGAAGTTTTATCAGAGTGTCATAGATCCAAGTTGAGTATCCATCTTGGTGTTTCGAAGATGCATAGGGATATGAAGCTGGTATTCTGGTGGAAAGGGATGAAGAGCAATATCTCTATCTTTGTATGTATATGTGTGAACTGTCAGCAGAACAAGGGTGATCACCAAAGAACTATTGGGCTACTGCAATCACTGGAGATCCCAAATTGGAAATGGGAACAAGTATCAATAGATTTTATTGATGGATTGCCGAGATCAAGGAAAGGGAATGAAGGGGTGTGGGTCATTGTGGATCGACTAACCAAGTGTGCTCATTTTATCTGGTAAAGCTGTAACATCCCCCACTTTGAGGGATGCTGCAGTCATCCATAGTTATTAATCCTTGAGACAAAATACAAAAATGTTAGATATATTGATATAACAGAAACACATGGATATGAAAAATTTTGAAATAAAAAAAAACTTTCTCATTCCATTTCAAAGCATTTCAAATTAATTACATAATCCTAATACGAGAACCATGTTCAAAAAAAATATAATTATTACAACATACGCCAAGAGCGACATATGAAGACGCTCCCTTGGATAATCAAAGTGTATATATATAGGCAATTAAACAACTTTGTCATTACAACAACAACACAGCGGAATCAAAGATATAAAAGAACTCTAAATAGCTATCATACCTCTTGCACGTCTCCGGAAGCTTATTCGTCTAATGCGGTACATGAAAACCTCAACTCTCAAACTACTCAAAGTTAATTGAGCACCCGAGAGTTTAAGGGGAAAAACATAAACTTCGAGTCAAACATAAAGTCTGTGAATAATAATCTACCATCTCAAACCATTTAGATATCAAGTGATACCACGCCGCTTAGAGAAACGGGTTTTCCCCTCACTAGTATCTTATCCAAAACTTTATAAAAACCATATACTATGCTCCTGAATCCACAATGGTTAAAATATAGCAATTTAAAATATTATGATGATGTGCAAACAATTAAATCAATTCTAGAATACCTATCCCCATTCATTTTGACTATCTGTCACAGTTATAGTTTCTAGGGTCACTATTAGCCTATTAGTTTTCATGGGCTGACTAATAACCTATTTAATACTTATGGACTCCCTGTCCGGTTTTATAGTTTTCATGGGATCACTAAAAACCTATTGGCCTCTGCCAATAACTTCATTGTTTCATGTGTTCTCCCTAAACCTATTGGTATCACCAACAACTTCCTTCTTATCCTAGTTTTCATGGGTTGACTAGGAACCTATTGACATCGGCCAATAACTTAATCTGGATACAGTTTTCATGGGCTCACTACAAACCAATTGGCCCCTACCAATACTCTTTCTAATCATAGTTTTCATGGATTTACTATGAACATATTGGCACCTACCAATAACTTTTCCTAAACATAGTTTTTATGGATTTACTATAAACCTGTCTATCTGACAACTTTAATATTTAGGCATTCTACATTCTGGTCTATCTGACCTCCTAGATGCAATTCTACTTATTCAAGAGTCAATTCAATTTATATTCACTACTGGGTCAACCTAGCTGGTTATTTTGCCATTTCTCCCCGAAATGCACTTATGGGTCCATTATAATGTGAATACATATATATATTAGAAGAAGCAAACATATTAACATAATAATACGAACACCTCTGGTTTAATATCCTTGAAATCGATTTCACATAAAACATGGTTAATCCCTTTAACCTATTATTTTATCAAGGAAAGCTTCTTCAAAACTCCAATTTAAAAGCATTTAATAGCCCTTTTTATAATATCATAGGTTTTACCATTAAAAATTGAGATTGGGTTCTTTGTTTAATAAACTAATGCTTTTGAAAGCTTTAATATTTACTTTCGAAACCATTGGAAAACTTCCTTTTGAAAGCATTCAAAACTTCTTTTCAAAACACTAGGCACCTGCCTTTTGAAACACTATAAAACCTTTCTTTCGAAACCTTCCGAATGTATTTAAGTATAACCATTCAATTATAGAAGCATAGCTTCGAGACCATTTGAAAGTACCCCTTCAAAAACCATTGGGTTTAATTTAAAACATATCTGATTGGGTCTAAGTGAATACAAGCGAAAGTACCCCTTTCATAACCATTAAAAAGAGTTTGGGGAAAAACAAATGGCTTCAGCACCATCCTTTCAAAAGCTCAAAACATTTAAGTAAAACATTTGAAAGATAGCTTCGAAACCCCATTCGAAGCCATTGCCTTCGAAACTCTTGAATCCTTTCGAAAGCTTTAGGAAGTGGCATATATTTATAAACCAAAAGCTATCTTTCGATCTAGTTGATGACTTCAATCTAGTCGGAAGGCATAAGGTCGGCAGTAGTGCTTTGATTGGGCTAAACTACACTTTCAAAAGTTTCGATTTAAAAATAAGGAAACTTATTCGAAAGCTACATTTAAACATAAAGGTGGAAACCCCCTTCGAAAGATATTAAGAAGAGCTTTTTGAAAGCATTTGTTTTGACTCCTTCGAAAGGTTTTAGTAAACAGGCAAGCACATTTCTTTGTAAAATAAAACAAAGGTTTCGACCCCATCGAAAGCTATATTTCGACACCATGCCTTCTGCCCTTCCCCAACCCACTACGTACCAATATTGTGATACCTTGTGTTTCGAAGGCATAAAGAGAGCTTTTGAAGGAGTTGCAAGCACTAGGCGCCCTCATAAGTGATAAATAGTGCAAAAAGCTTTTGAAAAGGATGAAAAAGGAAGCGGGGTTACCATTCTACTTCGATCGAAACTTTCGATACAAATGAATTCACGGATATAGAGGAAAGCAAAGACGGGCTTGGAACCCCTTTCGAAGGCAAGAAAAAATAACCTTTAATATGCACGCCAAACCCTTCAAAACCAAGGGTTTCGCTTACATTCAAATTACTCAAAACAACCCTCTCGAAATCATAGTTGAGCCTTTCGAACCGATTGAAACCAATAAATCAGGGGAAGGTTTCACATCAATCAATAAGCATGCATTCGGAAGATACCTACCATATCAGAACCATCGATACTTCAACACTCTCGAAACCCTAGTAAACAATCTATCGACGGAGTCGGATGTTCTTATCTGTACCTCTTATGACAACAAAGCAACATGAAGAGAAAAGTGCATCTGTGGCCCTTGCGACGATGTCGACAGCAGTTCAAGGAAAAGTGGGGAGAAGGAGCATTTAAAACTTAAGAATGGCAAAAGGTGGACAAAGGACCCTTTCGACAAAGTTAGGATGCCTAGAATAAGAAGATTAGGAGCGCAAGGATTAGTTTGAAAACTTGAAAGGAAAACCTTTCGACAGCATCGAAGGCAAGCGAGGCCTTTCGACCATGTTTAAAGGAATAATGTGGAAGATAAAGAGACCTTTCGAAAGCATTGCACGAAAGGGGGCTGACCTGCATCTATAAATAAGACCCAATGGATCTGATTTTTGGGACCGGATTTTGGAATCCAAAGCTCATTTCTTTTACTTCTACTTCTTTGCAACAACAAAATCTTTGTAACCCTAAATCAATTTTGGGAAAAGCTCTCAAATTTGTAACTCATTTTGGATTAATAATAAGAAGAGATGCACGAATTCATCAAGGATTCTGATTATGAGGAAGATCATTACAATCATTAGCTCAACTAATGATCAATTGCAATGATGCTATCTTATTCTCTTAACTTCTTTTTGCCTATGAAAATCAATAAGGTTAACTTGGATAACATCGGGCGAAACACATCATCATCGTGACAAACACCATATAATGACAAAAAAGGATGGTGATGATGTTTCGACACTGATAAATTCATAGAATTTACTAATATCCAAGACGAAGTTATATCAAGTATATTCGATGATGCTTGAACAAATGTAAATTAGGTCTGATTCGAAAGGACAAAATCCCCTTCGACCTAGTCAAAAGGGATGTCATGAAGAATCTGGTTTGTAATTGGCAAGCAATCATGAATGGAGGAGTTCATTCGGAGGTAACCAACACCTAATTACATCAGCAACCCTATCGAAGGGATTCTTCCATAGACTAAACGAGACCAATGAGGTCGAAGCAGTTATCTCTTTTTGAAAGGCCGAACATACCTTCCGACATGGTCAAAAGGGATAAAACAGACCTTTTGACTTGGTCGAAAGGGATGGGTATTTAAAACGAATAGCTGTTTTTGACTCATACGAAAGTGGGTTTCACATAAGATGCTTCCTCCTTTACCCTCATCTTGACGAGGTCAATTTCATCAATGATTCACTAGAAATATATCAATTGTCCTCCGAAAGTGATTTGACAAAATCAACTTGATCGAAAGAGGGATTTTGAAGGAAGTAATCTCTTTCGACCTTCTTTCAGTAGTTCTACAATCCAACTTGTTAAATCTTTGGGAATGTTGACAAGTTTTCTTGTTAACATTTCGGGCGCTATAAGGGGGCCCGAACCTCCGACCTTGTTGCTATCTTATAATTTAATTATGCATCGTTTGACTTGACATAGGAAATTGAAATCTAAGAGACTCGGCAAAATGAATGAAGCGACCACCTACACTACGCCCCTCGAAAAGAACATAACTCCAACCTTCAATTTGGATGGGGATGCTCAAGGGCAACCTTCAACATCAGCTTGCAGGACGATAACACCGCCAAAATCAAGCACTTAGAGTAGTAGCTACAGGAAATGCAGGAACTTCTCAAAATAGCATTATCTCAAAAGTCCTCAAAAACAGTAAGGCCAACGTAGGGGGATGAGGTGGTCTCACCCAGAAGGAACTTGAAGGTTCATTCAAACGAAAACAAGAGTAAGATTGATCTTGCATCTTCAAAAAGAAAAAACATCCACAAAATAAAGTTGATCATCAAGGAATGGTGCTGGATAAATCATTGAGCAGTATGTAAGCTAAACGTCAAAAGAATACTATCCTGACCAGAAAAACTATCCTGACGTCGAAGCCTATCTAAAGGATGCGGTGGAGAAAGCAATTAAAGATGTGCTGAACACAATGGGAAAGAGGACCTTGGACGAAAATGCAAATGACAACGAGCGAGTGTCGCCCTTCACAGATGAAATTATGGCTACAACTATTCCATCTTATGTGAAGATTCCGAGCATGAAATATCATGGAATCACTGATCCAGATGACCACTTAATGGCTTTCGATAGTCAGATGGATCTATATAATGCGTCAGGGGTAGTTCGATGCAGATTATTTCCTATCACTCTCCAAGGGGCTGCAGCTAAATTATATAAACAATATCGAGAAATGACAATCTACTCGTGGAAGTAGTTTTCTTACGAATTCTCTCCTTAGTTCTACATATGTAAAGACCCAACCATTGATTACACGGTATTAGCTAACATAAAATAGAGGCAAGGAGAGTCCTTGGGAGACTATCTTAAGAGGTTCAACACTGAGGCGCTAAAGGGCAAGTACATGAATGACCAAGATAAGCTTATAGCAGTAAACTCTGGGTTGATAGGAAATACTCCATTCTAGAAGCAACTTTTTGTTAATGGATGCAAGGATCTGCAAGATTTCCACTTCCAAGATGATAAGTTTATTCGAATGGTTGAGCTATATTGCACAAAAAGAAAAGCAATGCCTAAAAAGGAAGGAGGCAAATTTTGGGCTAGATCGAGTGTATAAAAAGGCAAGATGGGAAGAACGAATTGCTAATTCAATCACTTTGAACAAGCCATTGTCTTATGTCTATGTTGTAGCAAAAGAAAGAGTTAATTACCCAACTTCATTCACGGCTAAGAACTACCCAGAGCAAAGAAAAGGAGACAACTACTATGCATACCATAAAGCGAACAGCCACAAAACCGATGAGTGCAAAGTCTTAGCAGGGATCATCCAGAAGCTGATTCACGAGGGTCATTTAAAAGAGTTTATTCAGGATAAGCAGAAAGCCCCACGAATGGGAGATGGTCAGCAAAAGCTTCCTAATAATGCTATTAATGTTCTAGATGAAGAAGACCCTCTGATCTTAAGCCCACCGCTGAACAAAATCGATGTAATTCATGGTGGAACCGCATCCTATAAGGAAAAGCAAAGGGGCACATAACAGGTATATCAAGGAGGCTAAAGAGGGTGTGTTCTTTGTCCAAGAAGAGCCCCCATTCAGGAATCCGCGACTCAATATCCTAATGCCATATCTTGTCATCACCCCTCAAGAGATGAAAAAGGGAGTTCATCATCCACATAACGATCCCTTGATGATCACGGCCCAAATTGGATTGTCCATCATGTCCAAAATTCTTGTGGATACAGACAGCGTAGTAAATGTTATCTTTAAGAATGCTTTCGATCAGATGAACATCCCTGAGGATAAATTAGAGCCCGACATGGAGCCATCCTTCAGATTAAACAACCAAATGGTCAACTCCGGTGGGACAAATAAAGCTGATAGTGCAAATGGGGGTGCCACCATTTTGCAAAACTTTCGAGACTCATTTTGTGATCAGCAGCAAGCCATTTTATTACAATGCATTCTTTGGTAGGCCTGTGCTTGATGAGATAGATGTATTTGTCTCACCAAAGTACCTGAAGATGAAGTTCTTAACAAAGAGAGGTTGGGGCACAGTTCGAGGTGAATAGTTTAGTTATCGAGAAATGTATTTCACTACAGTCGATCAATATAAAAGGGATTATTCTGCTTACTTTGATTCTTACGCTGTATTTCAGCCTTTGGATGATGGATTTTTACATCCAACATTCGAAGAAAAAATTAAAATTAATGAGTCTAACAAGCGCATGTATGAAAGGTACATTCCTTCTGGAGGTAAAAGGAGGAGAGTAGATGCTAATTCCGCTGAGGAAAGCCCAATCATCACTTAATTTGATTGCCGAGGGGAAACAGTAAGAATAAAACCCATAGAAGACTTTGAGGAGGCATGTATAGATTCAGATGATACTACAAAGGTAGTCAAAGTGGGAAAGGAATTGGATAGCGACTTGAAGAAAGATTTAATCTAGTGTTTTAAGGTCAATAAGAACGTATTTGCCTGGTCTCATTAAGTTATGGCGGTGATCGATCCGACGATCATGTGTCATGCGCTTAACATCAATCCAGAAACGACCCCCATAAGACAAAAAAAGAGACAATTAGAGTACGGTCTGATGCATTGAAAAAAGAAGTTAAGAGACTTCTTGAAAATGGGTTTATTCAGGAAATATACTACCCAAAGTGGCTAGCAAACCCAATTTTAGTGTAGAAATCAAATGGAAAATAGAGGACTAGTGTTGATTATACTGACTTGAGCAAGGCTTATCCGAAAGACTGTTTCCTACTACCGCGAATTGATTAGTTAGTTGATGCAACTAGTAGGCACAAGTTATTATCTCTCATGGATGCATATTCAGGAAACAATCAAATTCCCATGTTCAAGCTGGATGTGGAATGCACTAGCTTCATTACTGAATGGCGAATCCACTGTTACAAAGCAATGCCTTTCGGACTAAAGAATGCAGGGGCTACTTGTCAAAAGCTAGTCAACAGAATGTTTAAAGAATATATTGGCCGAAATATGGAGGTTTACGTGGATGACATGCTAGTGAAGTCTGGTGAGGTTAAGAATCATCTAGAGGATCTAGAAGAGATGTTCAAAATAATATAGAAATATCAAATGAAATTGAACCCACGGAAATTGTTAATAAGAAAGCTTGTCAACACCTCAAAATGGAGCTTGGTTCTTTCGAAACCTCCTTTCGAATAGACTAAGGAAGCTTGCGCTCTTTAAATAGGGAAAGACGGTATAAAACTTCCTTTAGTGCCTTTCGATGCGGTCGAAAGATCTTCTTTTTAGTAAGTCCTTCCGATCTGATTGTACTGTGGCTTTGTCGGAACCACCATTCCAAGTGATTCGGGTGACTTAAGGCTAGGGCTTACTGGTTTTGGTGATAGGTTGAATTAAGTGGGTTTCGACCCCGTCGAAAGGGTAGACTTCTTCTGTGTTATGGATTTGAGCAAAAACTTTTAGGATATATGTGAACTAAGGGTTTCGACTCAGTCGAAAGGCCTCCTTTTGACTAGATTGACAGCAGATTGATATAACTGTATGAAATAAGAGTCTCAGAATTACTATATAATCAAGATTATCACAATCTTTCTTTTTATTGGACAAAGATAGTCAAATTGACCAAACCCCCAATTTGATTTGGGAATTAGGGTTTACAAACTTCAGAAGAAACAAGTAAGAAGTGAAAGAAATCGACCTCCCTAACATTACCCCGTGGGTCTTATTTATAGGTGCGAGTCAGCACCTTTCGAAACACAGTTGAAAGGTCAATATTCTTGCCTTCGTGCACATCTTTTGACTTACAGCCTTCGACATAGTCGAAAGGGTCATATAACCGCCTTTCTACTGCTGCCTAAGATGAACTTCTTTTTGTCTTGCTTTGTTTCCTTACAACTTCGTCGAAAGTTATTACTTGATAGTCTTTGACCTCATTGAAGGGTCTATTGATGTGCTCTTCACGTGGATGTTGATGTGTCATGTAAGTTGTCCTGGGTGTTGGCCTTTGATGATGTCAAAACATGTTCCCCTATGGTTTCGAATGAGTCAAAACACCTTTTGCTGTAAGAGTCTCCCCTTGCTAGTGTGGAACCTCATCCTTCAGTGCTGGTGTATGCCTAGTCTTTCCTTCATAGACGATAACGGCCTTAACCAATTCGAAAGGCTGTCAAATGCTTCCGAAAGTGTTGACTCGGCTGATTGTTTTTCTGGAGGTAAACAAAGATGAAACCAATCGTTTCAAATGGGTTGGTGCACATGTTGAAGGTATGCTATTGATTGCCTCGGAAAGAGGCTTTCGACATCGTTGAAAGCTCTTTGCTTATACAGAATATAGCTGAAGCGTCCTTCTGACCACTTCGAAAGGTGTTGGCGCCACCATCTTTTTGTTGTAAGCTTTATTTAATGTTGAGATAGACCAACCTAATGCTTTCAGATCTTCATCAATTCTCTTGCTCCTTCTTTCATATTTTTATTCTTGTGAATATTATATGGATAACATTTAGCCTCCCCCTTGTATGAAAAAAGCATTTTGTTCTTTAGGACAAAAACTCCAAAGAATTTCCATCTTTGTTTTCTGCAAAACGGACAATGACTTATATAAGGATCATAACCTTGTTATAAGGCCATGATGTGTAACTTATAATTCTAAACATTATCTAGTTACGTTGTTGGGTTGAGCATTCAAGTAATATATGATCAAATTCTTTTAATATATGAAACGTTATCACCTGGTCTGTTGTCACTAATTTAAGTAAATTGACCTTCCCCAAAAGGCCATTATGTCCACCTAATTCATTGCTCTCATGTTATATTTTCCTCAGCCATCGAGGATTAATTTCTTGCTTTTGGCGGTCTTATCTAGTTTCCTTTTTATGACTTTAGTTTTCATCCCTTCACTTTGATAAAAGTCTAATTGGTATTGAGAAAGTCTTGCATAGAATTCAAATTCAGAAATCCAATAAAAAGTTCTTAAATTATTAGGAAAATTCCATGACGATATCTAAAATTCACAAAATCAGAAATCAGGTAAGAGTCATCTAAAATCCAACAAGGAAATCAGAAATATGAAACCCATTAATCATCGTAAAAATTCAATAAGAAACTTCAGAATTCACAAATGCGTAAGATCATTATGAAAATCCAGTGGGAGAATCAAATATATGAAATCCACAAATCGTCTTAAAAGTCAAGGAGGAAATTCAAAATTTGCGAAACTAGAAATCTAATCACGACATCATTATGGAAATTCAATAAGGAAATTAAGAATATGAAATCCATAAATCGTCATAAAAATCAATATGCAAATCCAGGATTTACAAATCCAGAAATTCAATAAGGGATCATTGTAAGAATTGAATCAAGAAGCCAAAAATGCAGAATTCACCAATCACCATAAAAATCAATAAGAAGATTTAGAATCCATAAAACTAGAAATCCAACAAGAAATCTTCACAAAAGTCTAATGAGGCAACATAGAATATGAAACTCATAAATCTTCATGAAAATCAAATAGGAAATATCAAATTCGCAATACCAGAAACTCAATATGAAATCTATACTGAAACCCATTGGGAAAACTCAGAACACAAAATTCATAAATTATCATAGAAATCGGTGAGGAATCCACAAAGCTTAGTATGAAATTTTCATGAGAAGAAGCAAGGAAATTGAGAGTTCATAAAATCAGAAATCTAACCAAAACCTTGTAAAGATCTTATCTGACTAATAAACTACTCGGAATCTTATCCAATATATATACAAAATCAGAACCCTATTTAGTAATAGTGAACTTAATAGATTCAAGCAAAAGATTCTTAGGCCTATCTGTCCTTAATTCTAAAGTCAATACTATGCCAAAGATTTATTTAGAACTTCTACATTGACTAGTGATGAGGATTCCTAGTACCTTATCAATTGATGTGTGATTCCTAGAGTGCCTATAAGTTAGTAGTATTATTGTTATATTGGAGCCGAGTAGTTTCGTAATGCAATGCAGTCATTCAGAATAGTATTTATGTAATACCAGTCAACCATCCGGAGTAGTAGTTCCCTAGGACTAGTCAACTGTTCAGCAGATAGTTCCATTTAGTTGTTTAGCTTTTCAGCCGTTCAACCGTTCAGTAGGTATTTCCATTCAATTGACTAGACGTTCAATAGTGCAAGCTCTGTTTTATTAGTCGATCGTTCAGTAGTGCAAGTTCCATCCTACTGCTTCATCGTTCAATTATACAATAGTCCAAATAACATATTAATTTATGTTCATATACATATATATATTCTTATATCTTAAAAGGTCACCTTATTTCTAAGGATTAGGAGTGGTTTAGTTAATCTACTCTTCAAACGAAGTCGCTTTTATCTTTGTAGTAGAAATTCTTTATCTATTTTTTTCCTTTAGCTCTTTTATAGATCTTTGCCTTCGATATCATGTTACAGATCTCTTTATTCATTTTGTTGTCTCGTGTCTCTTTTAGAATGCAAATTTCCAAACTTTTTCGGCGCGAGTGCTACCTTTTCGGTTTCGGATGTGCTAAAATTTGCAAGCTCATATTTTGTCCTTTCTAATCATGGATTTAGATTCCTTGTCTGCTTTTGATTATAGCATTGGATATCTTCATCCTTTTGCCTTTGTCTGTACCTTTTTCTTAGGTTTCATCTTTGTCTTAGATGGTGGATAGAATTCTTTCTTTACCCTTTATTCTCTAGGGTTTTGATTTTTGTTTTGAGCTTAGACATCTTTGTCTTTCTTTATTTTTTGGTGCCTCTCCGGGCTTCCCTTGACTCTTTGGGATGTAGTGTATGCTAGGCTGACCTTTCTCAGAAGGTTGTTGATGGGTGCTTTACCTAACTCTCCCCTAAGGGGTGATTTGGACATTAGGGGCTTTTAATTTCATGGGTGCTTATCCTTACCCCCCCCCCCCAAAGATGTGATATGGACGTTAGGTGGTTTAGAGGTTTAAACCCTCCCTTTATGAGGTCAAGGTGTCTTTGGTAAGGCTTAAGAGGATTTAACCCTTTCTCCCGGAGGTGCCTTTGGTAAGGGCTTTTATAGAGGTTTTGACCCTTCCTCTTGGAGGTGCCTTTGGTAAGGGCTTAAGAGGATTTGACACTTCCTCCCCAAGGTGCCTTTGGTAAGGGCTAAAAATTGTTTTTTTCGTAATGGAAATATAAATCTCAAATAAAAGACTAGGAAGTCGTGATTCATGAACCAATAGTTTTTTAAGCGAGTATAAGATTCCCTAGTCTGAGTTTTTATCAACAATCTTTTGGTAGCTTTAAAACCCTTTAAGAATAGTTATGAATAGGCTTCTCCTTACCAATGCTTTTTAGAAAACTTCTGAAATATTAAGATTACTTAGCTAAAAATCTTTTGTGTACATTCACTAATGATATATAATATCTTTCGAAGATTGCTCAAATTAGTTTTCGAAATACAAATATTTGTTTCCCACTGGTTGCTGGGTAATTGCAAGTAACCTTTCTCTGAAAATATGTTAGGGAAATTTCTTTTGAAGTAATTTGTCAAAAATAAAGTTGGTGTAAATTGTTTCCTCCTCTAGATCTATTACCATTTCCTGGTAGGCACTTGGTATTGTGTTGATTGAAACATTGATAGTCATCTTGTTCCAGACATCTGAGCTGCCTTTCCTAGATAGCTAGAAATTTGTTGTGCTCCAAGAGTGTGTCGAATGCTATGGACTAGTTTTGTTTTTATCTGTAATGACACTCGAACTTTGAATTAGTACATGACCAATTTTGCAATACAAATCAAAGTTCAAATCGAAGTTCAAATCAAGTTAAAAAGTTAAGAAAGAAGAAAATTCATAGTTGAACTAATGTTGCAAAGCTTCATGGTTTGATAGGAGTCCATGTTTTAAAGTTGCTAAGCTGTTTTCTTTGTGGGTTTTCTTTATGCTTCTTTAGTGAACTCCTTAAAATTCCTAACAAGACCATATTCTGAATTATTCCAGCTAATGCATGACACTCATCGGTCTTATGTCCATTTGCTTTGTGATAATCAAAATAATTTTCCTCTTTCCAAGATTTTGACTGGCCTCTTATTTTATGAGTAGTTGAGAAACTTCCTCCATCTTTTACCACCTTGTAAATATGTGAAAGGGGTTGACCTAAGGCTACATAGTTGGATTCTGGAATTCTCTTCCAAATTCTTCCTCTGTTATCCGACCCTTGGTTGGAATACTGGGGACTAGATCTTTCTCCTTCTATATCTTGTCTCGGCCTTTTATTATCATGGCTCATTTCCTCTAAACAAATAAATTTTCTTGCTTAGGAATAGAAGTATTGTAGATTTTTGCATCCGTTGATATAAAGGTCATCCTATAATGGGGTTTGTTCGATTAACTCTTATCGAACCGCCATAAGCTTTTCTCTATCGATTATACTTCCTGCCTTTAATGCTTCTGTATTAAACCTTTTTAAGTATTCATCGAGTGGTTCTCCAGGTCTTTATCTGATAGTAGCTAACAAGCTAAAGTCCATAGTAGGATCTTTGAATGCACAAAATTGTGTCACGAATTCATAAGAGAATTGTTCCCAAGAATGGATAAACTTTGCTTGGTAATTCTTGTACCATTTGATAGTTGTTCATTGAAAAGTGATCGGGAAAAGCTTGCAACAAATTAGCCTTGGAGCATTATATAAGTCCATTTGTATTTCAAAAGCTGCTAAGTGATCTTGTAGGTCGAAAGTCCCATAATACTTCAATGGGGGGATTTGAATGTTAGAAGGGATGCTAATTTTCATTATTTTTTCTTAAAAGGGAGCTTTTTGCCGGATAACATATTTCTCTGGGTTAAAAATCCCTTTTTCCTTAAGTGTATCCATCATTGTTTGGTGTAGGATGTCTTCTTGGTCAGCTTCATTTCTGTGGAAACTTTCACCGTTTCTTTGGATTGGACTATTTGATTGCCTAAGGGACCTTTTTGCTTTACTTTCTTGGTTTAACTCTTGATCCTTTATTTCATTTGGAGGTTGCGCTTCATCTTCGACTTCCACAATCTTTAATAATTCTTCAGATGGAGATCTTTCGAAAAGTTCTTGCATTGCTATCATTTGTTGTTATAGATTCTGGACCTTAATCTCCTTGTTTTCCGATCTAATTAGGGTTGACGGTTGCCTAATTTCCATATTCTCTAAGCTGAAGTTTGGGAATATATTGTTTTCCAAAGTTGATTGTGGCATGGCTTCTTCATTTGAGATGTCATTATCATTCTTTGTTCCTACCATCTTCTTCTTTTTGTACAAAGGACTTTATTAATCTTTGGTGAAAGTGATTAGGGATCGGAGGTTCGAGCCCTCCTTCTAGCGCCAAAAATGTTAACAGGAAAGCTTGTCAACACCTCAAAATGGAGCTTGGTTCGTTCAAAACCTCTTTCCAATTAGATGAATGAAGCTTGCGCTCTTCAAACAAGGAAACATGGTATAAAATTTCCTTTTAGTGCCTTTTGATGTGATCGAAAGGTTAATCTTCTTTTCAGTAAGTCCTTTCGGTCTGATTGTACTATAACTTTGTCGGAACCACCTTTCGAAGTGATTCGGGTGACTTAAGGCTGGTGCTTACTGGTTTTGGTGATAGGTTGAATTAAGTGAGTTTCGACCCTGTTGAAAGGGTAAACTTCTTCTGTGTTATGGATTTTAGCAAAAACTCTTAGGATATGTGTGAACTAGGGGTTTCGACTCAGTTGAAAGGCCTCATATTGACTAGATCGATATCAGATTGATATAACTATATGAAATAAGAGTCTCAGAATTGCTACATCATCAAGATTATCACAATCTTTATTTTTATTGAACAAAGATAGTCAAATTAACCATACCCCCAATTTGATTTGGGAATTAGGGTTTACGATCTTCAGAAGATACAAGTAAGAAGTGAAAGAAATTGGCTCCCCTAACATGACTCTTGGGGTCTTATTTATATGTGTGGGTAAGCACCTTTCGACTAATTGCTTCCGACACAGTCAAAAGGTCAATATTCTTGCCTTCGTGCGCACCTCTTGACTTACAGACTTCGACCTAGTCGAAAGGGTCATATGACCTCCTTTCTGCTACTGCTGAAGATGAACTTCTTTCTTTCTTGCTTTGTTTCCTTTCGACTTCGTCGAAAGGTATTGCCTAATAGTATTTGACCTCATCGAAGTGCCTATTGATGTGCTATTCACTTGGATATTGATGTGTCATGTAAGTTGGCATGGGTGCTGGCCTTTGATGCTGTCGAAACATGTTCCCCAAAGGTTTCGAATGAGTCAAAACACCTTTCGCTGTAAGAGTCTCCCCTTGCTAGTGCGGAACCTCACCCTTTAGTGCTGGTGTATGCCTTGTCTTTCCTTTATAGACGATAACGGCCTTAACCAATTTGAAAGGCTGTCAAATGCTTCTAAAAGGGTTGACTCTGCTGATTGTTTTTCTAGAGGAGGTAAACAAAGATGAAACCTATCGTTTCGAATGGCTTGGTGCACATGCTGAAGGTATGCTGTTGATTGCCCTCGGAAAGAGGCTTTTGACCTCGTTGAAAGCTCTTTGCTTATACATAATATTGCTGAAGCATCCTTCTAACCTCTTCGAAAGGTGCTGCTAGCGCCACAATCTTCTTGTTAAAAGCTTTATTTAATGTTGAGATAGACCATCCTAATGCTTTTAGATCTTCATCAATTCTCTTGCTCCTTCTTTCATACTTTTATTCTTGTGAATATTTTATGGATAAAAAAATGTTCCTTCGGAGTCCATTCAAGGAAGTTTTTTGGCTACCTTGTGAGTGCCCAAGGGTAGAAGCTAGTCATGACCAAATTTAAGCCATTAAGGACATGGCCAAACCTAAAACCAGTAAGGAGGTAATGAGTTTGAATGGGAAGGTTGCTACTCTAAGCAGATTCATTTCCAAAGCAACTGATAAATGTATCGCCTTATTCGACGTAATCAAGAAAAAGAAAAACTTTGAATTGGGGGAAGATTGTAGAAAAGCTTTTCAGGAGTTAAAAGACCATTGGGAAAAGCCACTGATACTTTCTAGTCCCAAGGATGGAGAAATCTTATACTTTTATATGGCAGTTTCAGAGCATGCGGTCAGTTCAGTATTGATTAGAGAAGGAGGTGGAGCTCAACTTCCTGTGTATTATCTAAGCAAAGGATTGAGGGATGCTGATGTTTGATACCCAGTGATAGAAAAGCTAGCTTATTGCTTGATCCTCATAGCATGAAAACTTAGAGCATACTTTCAAGCACATCTGATCAGTGTGTTGACCAATTTCCCCTTCAAACAAGTTTTAGTAAACTAGAAACTTCAGGAAGGTTGGTAAAATAGGGAATTGAGCTTAGCTAATATGACATAGAATTTCAGCCGTGAGCCGCAATCAAAGGGAAAGCATTAGTAGATTTCATTAATGAATGCACTAATTTTATTAAAGAGCAATCAGAAAAAGAAAGAGATCTGAAACCTATGTGGCACTTTTTCGTCGATGATGCATCAAATGAATAAGGAGTCGGTGCAAGATATGTGATAATAACACCAGATGGACACCGCTTACATTATGCCATGAAGTTAGGGTTTCCCGCAACGAACAATGTGGTTGAATATGAATCGATGGTGGCAGGGTTAACTTTGGCGTTAGAGCTAGAAATTCGACAGATTCAGATCTTCAGTGATTCCCAACTAATGGTAAACCAAGTGAAACAGATATATCAGACAAAAGACTCCAAGCTATCTTTATATGTAAAGAAGATACTAAAAATGCTTTCTTTGTTTGAAGACTTTTCCATACATCAAGTTCCAAGTGGGGAAAACTCACAAGCGGTTCTTTAGCAAAATTGGCTAGTTCAAGAGGAGCCTTAGAAACTCATATTAAGCCAGTGAGATATCAAGCAAATCCAAATAAAGAAGAGGGGACATCCGAGCAAGGAACGGAACTACTAGTCTTAATAAGATCCCAAACCATGTTATGAGAAAGAAAAGAAAAGGAGGTCAATGGGTTAGTCCTGAATGAGAGAGTTAACCAGTCAGGGGCAGATAACTATTATGATAACATTTGGATGTCACCTATTATTGATTATCTTACAATGGAGAAATTGCCACCTAATAAGCGGGAGGTTAGAAAAATCAAGCGACAAGCTCCATGTTACACGATAGTAGATGGAATCTCTACAAGAAAGGATATGCTTTACCTTATTTAAGATGTGTAAGCTTGGAGGATGGGATGAAATTGCTAGTAGAAGCAAAAAGTACTCAAAGATTCCTTGGTTGCCACCAAGTTAGTTAACCCCAATTTCAAGTCCATGGCCCCTTGATGTATGGGAAATTGGTTTAATCATCTCGTTTCCATTTCTAAAGGTGGAGCAAAATATGTTGTGGTTGCCATAGACTATTTCACTAAATGGGATGAAGCAGAACCGCTCCCCAAGATTACTTCTAGAAAAGTACTCAGATTTTTCATTAAAAATATTATAACCAGATTTGGAATCCCCTATAAGATTATCTCCGACAATGGAACATAATTTGAGAGCGAAGAATTCTCTTGGTTTTGCTATAACAATGGAATTATTAAGACCTTTTTCTCTGTTGCGTATCCAAAGGCAAATAGGGCAGTTGAGGATGCAAATAAAACCATAAAGACGATTTTGACGAAGCGACTGAACAAAGCTAAAGGAAAATGGGTAGAAGAGTTACCACTTGTATTATGGACTTATCGAACATCTACCAAAACGGCAACAGGTCATACTCCCTATTCATTGCATATGGGTGTGAGGCAATGTTAACTATTGAGATGGAAATACCCTCACAGCGAAGAATCACATATGCATTCGATTTAAACCAAGAACTAAAAAGAGAATCACTAGATTTGATACATGAGTTAAGAGACGAAGCAGTAATCAGAACAGCATAATATCAAAGAAGAATTTCAAAGTATTACAACTCAAAAGTAAGAACATGATCATTTCAAGAGGGAGATCTGGTACTCCAAAAATGGAGAACACAAAAAATCTCGCGGTTGGACCGTTAGGACCAAATTGGAAAGGACCCCTAATCATTTGCAAAGTAAACACCCCGGAACTTACAAGTTATGCCGACCAGATGGCAATATGGTTTCTAGAACATGGAATGCGGCATTTGAAACCATATTTTTCTACGATGAATGAATAGAGCATCTCTTTCTTCAAAATGAAAAATCTACATGTTTGGAGTAGAATTCTCCTTACATTTGGATGCTTCCTTTAACGGTTAAAGCCTCTGTCCGCGCCGAGTTGGCCAGGGTAGAGCACCCCAGGAGTGTAAGCCTTTAGCCACGCTACACTATGGCCCGGCTAAAGCATTGATAAGCCCTTGGTCGCGCCTCTGGTTAGGTCAAGGCACCTCCTGGAGGGAGGAGTGTAAGTGTTTGTCCATGCCACACTATGGCCAGGTTAAAGCATCGACAAGCCCTTATCCGCACCATGCTATGGCCAGGGCAAGTCACCTCCTAGAGGGAGGAGTGTAAGACTTTATCCACGCCATGCTATGGCTAGGTTAAAACATCGACAAGCCCTTGGCCGTGCCTCTGGTCAGGTCAAGGCGCCTCCTAGAGGGAGGTTGGGTAAGACCTTGGTTCTAGCTTGAGAATAAGCTAACCAAGAGCAGCACTCAACATAGATTAAGATGTCCAAGCCGAAGAAGAGGCTCATCAAATAGTGGACTAAGATGTCCAAGCCTAAGAAAAGGCTCATAATATAATGGACTAAGATGTCCAAGCCTAAGACGCGACATATCAAATGACGGACTAAGACATCCAAACTCAAGAGGCAGCCAATCAAATTACACCTACATATAAGGACAAAAGTGTTTTATACATGTCGAAGAAGAAAAAATCTAAGGAGTAGAACATAACTCCACTTTTTAATACCCGAACCTAGGTTTTGCGTCCCTCACTTCTGAAATTTATATTTTAATACCTGAATATGGGTTTCAAGTCTGCAGTAATCACCTACGGTCTTCCTCATACCCGAATCTGGTATCGAGACTATTATCTGACATCACTTATTAATGCCCGAATCTAGGCTTGAGATTACTATTATAAAGATAATTACTTTGGATATCTAATCATCCAACATATGCCCTAATCTGGACTGGAGATTCCTATTATGAAGAAATTTACCATGGATTTCTGATTATCCAACGTATGCCCTAATCTAGGCTGGAGATTTCTATTATGAATAAAATTATATTAGATTTCTAATTATCCGACGTATGCTCGAATCTACGCTCAAAATTTTTGTCATAAAGAAAATTAATACGAAATTTTTGATTATTCACCACTAATACCTGAATCTAGGTTTGAGAATTCTCTTTTGAAGACTATTTCTAAATCTCTCCTATTAAAACCCGAATCTTGGTTCCGAACATCTTACTATTAACTTCTAAATTTCACTTGATGATACACTAATCTGGGTTTAGACCACATAATTTTCTAATGCCTGAATTAGAATTTCGGGTCTTTTATCATCGGTTTTGGATTCTAACTATTGATTCCCGAATCTAAGTTTAAAGCAGTATTATTGAGACTACAATAGACATCTAAGTCTTCAGCCAAAAAGCTTCGAGCTGGTCTTCTTAATACCCAAATAAGGGTTATTAGTTTGCAACTCCAAACGACATTCACCAACATCTGAATTTGGACTCTGGTTTTATTTTTATCTCCATTAGGAGTTTCTAAATACACATTAAAATTTACGGATTACAAAGACTTATTTCCAGATAATAGCTTACGACCTGCTATTTCCGGAAAATGTCTGTCACCAACAGGAATTTCTTAGACCTCGGTTATTATATGCATCGATAACTATTAATTACAAACCTCATATCCTTTATTAAATCAGGATTATGATTAACTAGCCATTTAAATTGAGAAGCATCGCTATGCTGACTTATCATGAAGCATATTTATAAGATTATGAACTAGCTATGGAAAATTTCACTTGCTTCGAATGTTGCAGGAAAACAGGGTTATTATGAGTAAAGAAGTTGTGAAATTTTTGTCCTAAAGAACGAAAGCTTCTTTCATACAGGGATGGCAAAATGATAACCATAAAACCCACTTAATAACAAAGGTATGAAAGAAGATTAATGGAAGTACCAGACTCTACTAAATTACAGGCATGAGTTTCGACGGAGATCATGAAAGAGTGTTTCGAAGGCATAAAGAGAGCTTTTGAAGGAGTCGCAAGCACCTGGCGCCCTTACAAGTGATAAGCAGTGCAAAAAGCTTTCGAAAAGGATGAAAAAAGGAAGCGGGGCTATCCTTCTGCTTCAATCAAACCATTCGATACAGATGGATTCACGAATATAGAGGAATGCAAAGATGGGCTTGGAACCCCTTTGGAAGGCAAAGAACAATAACCTTTAATAGGCGCGCCAAACCCTTCGAAACCAAGGGTTTCAATTACATTCAAATTACTCAAAACAACCCTCTCGAAAGCATAGTCGAGCCTTTCGAACTGGTTGAAACCAATAACATTGGTGGAAGGTTCCGGACCAATCAACAAGCATACATCGGAAGCTACCTACCGCATTGGAACAATCAATACTTCAACACTCTCAAAACCCTAGTAAACAATTTATCGGTAGAGTCGAAAGCTCTTATCTGTACCTCTTATGCCAACAAAGCAACACGAAGAGGAAAGTGCATCTGCGGACCTTTCGACGATGTCGGCGGCAGTTCAAGGAAAAGTAGAGAGAAGGAGCACATAAAACTTTACAACAACGGAAGGTGGACAAAGGACCCTTTCGACAAAGTCGAAAGGCCTAGAATAAGAAGATGAGGAGCGCAAGGATTACTTTGAAAACTGGAAAGAAAAACCTTTCAACATCATCAAAGGCAGGCAAGGCCTTTCGACCATATCGAAAGGAAAAAGGCAGAACCTAAAGCGACCTTTCGACTGGGTCGAAAGCATTGGCGCGAAAGGGGGCCGACCTGCATCTATAAATAAGACCCAAGGGGTCTGATTTCGGGGATCGGATTTTGAAATCCAAAGCTCATTTCTTTTACTTCTACTTCTTTGCAACAAAAAAAATATTTGTAACCCTAAATCAATTTGGGGAAAAGCTCTCAAAATTGTAACTCATTTTGGATTAATAATAAGGGAGAGACGCACGAATTCATAAAGAATTTTGATTATGAGGAAGATCATTACGATCATTAGCTCGACTAATGATCAATTTCACATGATCCTATCTTATTCTCTTAACTTCTTTTTGTCTATGCAAATCAATAAGATCGACATGGATAACGTCAGGCGAAACGCATCATCATCGTGACAAAGACCATAAATGACAAAAAAGGATGGTGATGATGTTTCGACACTAATAAATTCATAGAATTTACTAATTACCAAGATGATCTTATATTAATTATACTGGATGAAGCTTGAACAATTAGATCTGATTCGAAAGGACAAAATCCCCTTCGACCTGGTCGAAAGGGATGTCACGAAGGATCTGGTTTTAATTGGCAAGCAATCGTGAATGAAGGAGATCATTCGAAGGGAACCAAAACCCAATTACATCAGCAACCCTATTGAAGGGTTGCTCCATAGACTAAACAAGACCAATGAGGTCGAAAGTGATTTTTTCTTTTTGAAAGGCCGAACATACCTTCCGACATGGTCGAAGGAGATAAACGGACCTTTTGACGTGGTCGAAAGGGATGGGTTTTTAAAATTAATAGCTGTTTTTGACTCATACAAAAGTGGGTTTCCCATAAGATGCTTTCTCCTTTGCCCTCATCTTGATGATGTTAATTTCATCAATGATTCACTAGAAATATATCAATTGCCCTCCGAAAGTGATTTGACAAAATCAACTTGATCGAAAGAGGTGTTTTGAAGGAAGTAATCACTTTCGACCTTCTTTCTCTAGTTCTATAATCCAACTTGTTAAAGCTTTGGAAATGTTGACAATTTTTCTTGTTAACATGATTCATTGGATTATGTTTTGAAAAATATTTTAGGTTTAAATTTCTTTTAAGTTTCATAAACCTGTGCGTTGATACCAACTTGTAACATTCCCCACTTGGAGGCCCAAACCTAACGGCTAAGGAAGCTGCAGTCATCCATAGTTATTAATCCTCGGCGACCAAATACGGTAATGTTAGGTACATTGATATAACAGAATCACAAATATATGGAAAATTTTGAAATCAACAAACAACTTTCTCATTCCATTTCAAAGCATTTCAAATTCATTACATAATCCCAATACGAGAACCAAGATCAATGAAAATATAATTATTACAACATACGCCAAGAGCGACGTATGAAGATGCTCCCCTGATAAGAATATATATATAGGCAATTAAACAACTTTGCTATTACAACAACAACACAGCGAAATCAAGGATAGAAAAGAACTCTAAATAGATATCATGCCTTCTACACGTCTCCGGAAGCTTATTTGTCTAATGAGGTAACTGAAAACCTCAACTCTCAAACTAGTCAAAGTTAATTGAGCACCCGAGACTTTAAGGGGAAAAACATAAACTTCAAGTCAGACATAAAGTCTGGTATGAATAATAATCTACCATCTCAAACTATTTAAATATCCAGTGAGACCACACCACTTAGCAGAACACGTTTTCCCATCACTGGTATCTTATCTAAAATTTTATAAAAACCATATACTGTGTTCCTGCATCCACAATGGTTAAAACATAGCAAATTAAAATATTATGATGATATGTAAACAATTAAATCAATGATGATATGTAAACTGAAGACGAAAGTAAAGACAGTCAAGCTTCCCCGGCCGAGTTGATGATCGATGTTCCGATCGACGATAATGACGATTCTAAAATGTTAAAAATTGGATCTCAGCTAAGCCAACAAATGCAGGAAGAATTGGTTGAATTTCTCTGGGAAACCCTCGA
Organism: Allium fistulosum; assembly: GCA_030737815.1. Classification (NCBI taxonomy): domain Eukaryota; kingdom Viridiplantae; phylum Streptophyta; class Magnoliopsida; order Asparagales; family Amaryllidaceae; genus Allium; species Allium fistulosum. The sequence continues at coordinate 201,585,817 of CM060904.1, read as the reverse complement.
CGTGTTTGCGTGGACGCATTTCGACATGTGTGGAATCTCTCCGGACATCGCGAGCCACACATTGAATATTGACCCGCGGCATGTCCCGGTCAAGCAGTAAAGGCATGGTATGGATCCAGAGAGATATGCCAACCTTAAGGAAGAGGTAGATAAGCTCAAGTCGAACGGGCTTATCCGAGATGCACTATATCCAGACTCGGTGTCCAATCCTGTACTTGTCAGAAAGCCCAACAAGAAATGGAAAACATGCGTTGAATACTCAGACTTGAATAAAGCTTGCCCTAAAGACAGTTTTCCACTTCCCCGAATCGATCAGCTCGTAGACTCAACGATTGGTCACAAACTCTTATCCTTCATGGATGTGTATTCCGTCTACAACCAGATACCCATGCACTTGCCCGATTAGGAGCATATCAGCTTCATCACCGATCTGGGACTTTACTGCTAGAAAGTCATGCCATTTGGACTCAAGAATGCTGGAGCAACTTACCAACAGCTAATTAATCGAATGTTCGCTAACCAGATCGGAAAATCCATGGAAGTGTATGTGGACGACATGCTTGTGAATTCGCGACTCTCCACTGATCATATCAAAGACCTGGAATCGATGTTCATCATCCTCCGAGAACATAGAATGAAACTCAACCCGTTGAAATGTCACTTTGGGGTCGCTTTTGGAAAATTCCTTGGATTTATCGTCAATGCCCGAGGAATTGAAGCCAATTCCAAGAATATCTGGGCAATCAGAAATCTTGAGACTCCGAGGACTATAAAGAATGTTCAGAGCCTCAACGGAAAAGTAGCAGCACTAAGCAGGTTCATTTCAAAATCCACCGACAAATGCATTCCCTTCTTCGATCTGCTCTGGAAAGGGAAACAAATTTTTGAATGGACTATAGAATGTGAGGGCGCATTCCGAGAACTAATTCAACACCTATCCACACCACCCATTCTGTCTAAGCCTATTGATCACAAGAGATTGTACATCTACTTGGCGGTGTCAGAAAATGCAATTAGTGCTGTCCTAATTCGGGAGGAAGACCGGATACAACGACCAGTCTATTACATTAGCAAACGACTAGCCGGAGTAGAGATAAATTATCCGAAGCTGGAAAAGCTAGCTTATTGTCTTGTCATTGCCTCAAGGAAGCTCTGTCTGTATTTCCAGGCTCATCCTATCACCATTTACATCGACCAGCCGTTACGACAGGTCCTTACGCGGCCTGAGACTTTTGGTAGGTTACTCAAATGGAATATCGAGCTGAGTCAGTTCAACATCGTTTACACACCAAGGCGAGCCATTCAAGGACAAGTCCTAGCGGATTTCATCGCTGAATTCACTATCCCGGAGGACTTGCCCGAAACCAGTGAATCACCAAAATATATCTGGAAGCTGCATACTGACGGTGCATCAAATGACCGATGCTCAGGCGCCGAAGTTGTACTTGAAACACTTGAAGGCCGATCTATATGCTATGCTTTAAAGTTCGATTTCCATGCAACTAACAACGAGGCAGAATATGAAGCCCTGCTTGTCGGAGTGAGGCTTGCCAGAGATTTAAGAATTATTGTTGTCGAGATTTACTGTGATACATAATTAGTCGTGTGTCAAGTTCGAGGAGAGTACCAGGCCAAAGACCAAAGACTGGCTGCTTATCTTGCCCGGGTTCAAGAAGTACTGGATCAGTTCGATTATTATGCCATCTATTGCATACCTCGAGAATGCAATCATAAAGCCGATTCCTTAGCAAAGTTAGCTAGTAAAAGTGAGGCACAACAAATGGGAATCGTTCCCGCAGAGACATTATCTTCCCCGAGCATCGATCAGATGGAAACAGATTGGGTATTTAAAGTCATTCTCGATAGGGAGTCATGGATGACTCCATTCAGAAACTATCTTAAGCATGGGACTCTACCGGAATGTAGGAGTGAGAAAAGAAAAGTTCTTCGAAAGGCTTCATGGTTCACTATTCAGAATGGAGTCATGTATAGAAGAGGGTACTCTATTCCTTTACTCCGTTGTATCGCCCACGATGAAATCAAACGAGTATTGCATGATGTACATGAAGGAGAATGTGGCAATCACATAGGGGGCAAGCTCTTACCAAGAAAGTGCTTTGATATGGATATTATTGGTCGACTGTAAATCGTGATGCATCGGATTACGCCAGAAAATGTGAAAAATGTCAAAAACACGCTCGGATTCCAAGAGCCCCGCCTACCGAAATAACTCAGATGGTCAGTCCATGCCCTTTGCAGTATGGGGTATTGACATTATTGGCTCTCTACCTCTGGCCAAAGGTGCACTACAAGAAAACTGCGGTTTACCTACGCCAAATTGGCGTAGGCGGGGCGTAGGTAAATGCATTAACTACGTAACACCTACGTCAATTTTGGCGTGGGTAAAACTTGCGTAGCTAATAAAATACCTACGCTTTACCTACGCCATCCGTTGGGTTGTTTCCTACGCCTTTCCTACGCCATAATTTTCTTACGCCTTCCCCACGCCATGTTGTACCTACGGTTTTGTTACGACATTTTTACTTTTTTAAGTGCTCACGTCTTTCCTACGTCATTTGTTTACCTACGTCTTCCCTACGCCCAGTTTTCCTACGCTTTACCTACGCCTGTGTTTTTAATGTTTTTCCTACGCCATGCATACGACTTTTTGCTGCATTAATATTTCATTTACCTATGCCTTCCCTACGCCTTCCCTACGTCTTTTCTGAAGCAATTTTGATATATTACTATTCTATTTCATTTCACCACATTAAATAGAAACTAAAATCAACTTATTTTATATATATATACACATTTCAACAAAAAGATTAACGTCAAACCATTCATCTTTAATTCAAAAAACAAATATCTCATTCATATTACAAAGTCAAACAATATTAATCAAGTTCCTATATGTTAACATAATATGATAATATGTTCATGATACATGACATCATACAGATACCATTAAAAAGTTTTCAATACCCTCATTCCTCATGACGATCGTTCGGCTCTTCATCAAATCGTTGTCGAAGCATCTCAGTGAGTTGTTCATACTGCATCTTCAGCATTTAAATCTCCCCTTCTTGACGCTCCACCTTTTCCTCTAGTTTGGCTCTAGTCTGTGCTTCTCCCTTATTGATGCTATAAGTAGCGTCTTTGTATTTCTGCATTTTATCAAATATTGCATCAATTTATGCAATTTTAAACTAATTAAAATAATGTTTTGTTGAAAGTTGAAATACTTACTCCAGGGATATTGCCAGGCCTACGGTCCTTTCATTTAGCTATAGCACCGGTAAGCTTGTCGAATACTTCTTCCTCGACATCATACGAAATTACTGTGCCTTGACTTTTCAATTCTTCAGTTCTAGCTTGATAGTGTGCCTATATTTGTAATTTTTCAAATACAAGAACAAAAACATAAATACATGCTCACACTGTGCAGTTTCAGAAATCATGAGAAGAATAACTTTAACGATGTATCAAATTTAAGTATGGCACATATATGATATTCATTTTAGAAATGATGAGAAGAATAACTGTAATGATACAGCAAATAGTGCACATATACCTACATCTACTGCAGTTACAAATATCACTAATAATGAAACATACACATATGAATCTAGATACATTATTACAAAGAAATGGTCTCTAAGCATGGACCTTGTAAAAGACAAACTGCAAGAAATGCCAATGGGGTAACTATGAGGTAATAATATAAATCTAAGAGAGCAGCAATGGGGTAGTTATATATACTTGAGAGCAACTACAAGATAATAACTTACAATTGGAGAAACAACTACCAGATACTATTTAAACTTAGCGAATGCATTGCGCAGTATATTCTACTATGGGTAGATTATGGTATTTTGGTTTTAATTTTTTTTGAAAACAAACAGACGTATGAATAATAAATTTTGGTTTATAATAGAATTAGCCTTGTACTTTTTCTAAGTAAACAAAAAAAACAAATTTAAACAAAATTTATCCAATGCACCTACCATACCATACATATGACATTTCCAATCACCTTTTATTTTTATTTTTTATGAAACAGAAATAATAATGCAAAACAATGGGACTGAAGCAGATTGAAGCCAATCCATACAATAGACTAATATATAAGCCTAAGGGGCATAAGCCTAATATATACACAATTTCACAAATCAAACTGAACTTATAACTGATTATAATCAAAACTGGCAAGTATTTGTGTGATTTTAAAAGTTTATTCTCCAGTTGGGTTTTTTTGTTCTTATATATATGTATCGATGTAGCTTATAATTTCCACTAAATTTTCAATAGTTATACTAGGTTATGACCTTCTTTTTTTTTGGGCAAAAAATCCCTTTAAATTGGTTATACATGCAAGACACACAATTTGGCACATCGCCCTTTACCGTATTAAAAGACAAACATTTTATATGGTTACTGGCTTGTAAATGTTGGGCATTCCATGCTTTTTTATGTTGATATTAGTATTTGTTCAGTGTTGGTGGGTGTGCGGATTTTGAAAAGAGAACATTTGGTGAAATATAATATTCCAACTTAAGTAATATAGGTAGATGGTCAATACCAAGAACAAAGTTAACTACCTGTGTTTTGACCGTTCTGTACAGAAATACACCCTGACCATTCTATACAGAAATACACCCTGACTAGGTTATGATTTTTCTTTTTGCGAAAAATACCTCTAAAATGGTTATACGTTTAAGACACAAACTGGCATATCACCCTTTATTGTATTAAAAGATAAACATTTTATATGGTTACTGTCCTGTAAATGTCAAGCATTCCATACCCTTTTATATTGATATTATTATCTGTCCAGTGTTGGTAGGTGTGTGGATTTTGAAAAGAGAACATTTGGTGAAATATAATATTCCAGCTTTAGTAATACAGGTAGATGAGTGTAAAGCAAGAACAGAGTTAACTGCTTGTATTTCGAGCATTCTGTACTAAAATACACCAGACCAAGTTTTGAAATTGAGGGGTCTGATGGGTTTAATTGTCCGTACTTTTATTTGGCTCAGGTAAGGCAAATAAAAGGAGATATAGACTCATTTTGTTGTTCTTAGTACTAGGCATTGGACCAATACCCCTTATTCAAGCTGTGCACTTGAATTATAAACTCCCTATTTTTGTATCTCTCATCCAATAATTAATTGAAAATATTTTCTAGTAAAATGGAAAATTGATTGGATTAGTAATATTTAATACACATGGAATACAAGATATAGAGCAAATGAAGTGTCACATCAATTATTTCCATTATCACTAAATTAAAAGAATAAATATGAACTGGAAGCATCAAATGGACTTCAACTATAAGAAAATATACTGCATGTTAAAAATATACAAATTTCCTAACACATATTAGCAAGAGTTAATGGGCCAACCATTAGATTTACCCTTCCTGCCACATAATGTAAGAAGCATAATTGTCAAATATGCATGTAAATATATTTAATTTACTTATAACTTACCGTCGTGATGAAATCGCAGCTCTTGAACTGTATTCTACAATCAGTGATTTGTTCTCCCAATAAAGATACTTTCTTCGAGTTGATCGTGTGAACTCCTAATTGAACCAATTGAGTCGGTGTAACTTCAAAACCAAGTCCTCATATTCAAACAAAAAGCTCACCCGGTCAGCTTGAAAAAAGTATCTACATTAGGCAATATTATATTCTTACTATGCATTCAACAACAACTGAGTTTGGCGGCTCCCCATTTTTTCTGGTGTGTGCTTTTGCACCACAAATCATCTCTATCAATATCGAATTCACTTTCCTTCTGAAAAATAGAAAATACAAATTAGTCGAGGATCCATAGCACTGTATTCATCTTATACGAAAAGCAGATAGCTTTGGAGAAATTTAGTGAGGCAAAATGTACAACAGACATAGTAAAACAGTAGTACTGTCTTTATCCGGTAACAGAAAGAAAATAAATATGGAAACTGAGGAGCTTGAAAGTCCTTGCTTATGTTACTATTTTGTGCAATTATGGAACCATTTGCTTCTCTTTGTAGTGGTGTGTTATGCTGTTTACTTTATTTCCTGGAACTTTGAACTAAATAAGTTATGGTATACATTAAAATTAAATTGAGTAAAAACATATTACATCAGCATACAAACAAACATGTTAATTACAATCTAGTGAAACAACTTCCACAGTTCAACCCTAAACCAAATGGAAAGGTGCGTTTTCAATGTTAACGAAATCTAAAGCAGTAAAAGGACGACTCAATTTTAGAAAATTAGACAACTCAAAACAAGAAATTCGCATACCTAATTAGCAGTGGCAGTATAAAGAGACTGTAGTAGGACTTCAAACCAACAGTAGAAAATATCGCGTAGGAGGCAAGGATGAGCCGACGATGGCTGATGGAATAGCCGAGTATGCAACGATGATTATTTAGAAGGCGTTGATTTTTGAAACCCTAGTTTTTTTGGGTTCAAGCATCGCATGAGAAGATAATTTTTTTAGAATGGGGTTTTTTTTTCGTGAAAAAACTGAGGTTAAAGATTGGAAGTATACGGTGACAATGTAAAAATAAAAAAGTTTTTTTTTCCATGTGTAGGGATGGCGTGGGAAATTTCCTACGTCTTTTCTACGTCAATGTGGAATCATTTCAGTGTAGACGATTTCCTACACCTTACTTACGCCCTCGATTTTTTTTCTACGTGTTGAATTTGGCGTAGGAGAAGCGTAGGAAATTTTCTTACGTCTTCCCTACGCCTTTACCTCTTTCTACCATTTTCCTACGCCTACCCTACGCCCCGCCTTTTGGCGTAGGAAAGACGTCGAAAATTTTGCGTAGGAAACTGCAGTATTTTCTAGTAGTGGTGGTGCGAAGTACGCCATCATTGCAGTTGATTACTTTACCAAATGGGCGGAAGCTGAGCCCCTTGCTACTATCATAACGAAGAAAGTGGTCAACTTTGTGGTACGCAACATTATTTTTTGATTTGGTCTCCCACGTACCATCATCACCGACAACGGAGCACAATTCGACAGTGTTGAATTTAAGAATTTCTGTCAACGATTCCATATCCAAAAGAAGTTCTCCGTAGTTGCGCACCCTTAAGCGAATGGATAGGTCGAAGATGTTAATAAAGTTATAAAATATATTCTGAAGAAACGACTGGAAAAGGATGGGGGCAAATGGATCGATGAACTTACTATGGCTTTATCGGCTTATCGGACAATCCATAAATCCACGATCGGCCACACTCCATTCTCTCTTTCCTATGGTTCAGAAGCCATCATTCCAGTCGATATGGAAGTACCTTCTCATCATGTGACATATTATGATCTAAAGAAGAATGCTATATTACTTGCCGAATCCCTTGACTTATTGGATGAGAAGCGTGAAGAGGCTGATTTGAGGACAGCCGCGTACCGAAGTCGAGTCGCCCGATTATACAGTGCCAAGGTCCGACCCCGAACCTTCGAACTTGAGATCTCATCCTTAAGAGAATTTACCCGGTTCCTTCACATATGAAGCCAACATGGGAAGGGCCGTATGTCATCAAACGAAAACTCGGAGACAGCACATTCAAATTGTCGTCCGTTAATGGTCTTACTCTGCTGAGAGCGTGGAACAGCGAGAGTCTTCATCGCTACTACACATAACAGGCTCTATTTATTTATTCAGTCTACTTTTCATTTACAATTTGTTTACGCATTTCAAAATTTGAATTTGTAATAAGGCAACTGACTTTGCCATATTTTCTTATTTCAGCAATAAAATGCAATCACTTCGAGCTAGAGCAATGATTTTTAAATGCGTCATACGACCATCACAATGCACAGAGAGCTAAGTTCCATCCTACGGTGGGACTTATTCAAATAGGGAGTCACTGTGATATGACCGGCCACTCGCTAAGTAAAGCCCGAGCTCAGAGGCAAGTCATCACACTGAAGCCAAAAAAGGATTGATACACGACAATCCTCTAACTAACTCCAGATTCCCAGAGTGTGAACTGGAGTATAAACTTGCAAATGCGAGCTCAAAGAGGGTGGATCCGTCCACCTAACGACTTCGCTTGTGTTTAGACCAAGTTCGAGGAGGATGGACGCGTCCATCTAACAACCTCGCTTGTTAACTCAGGGTGGATGCGATCCGACCATCCACGATCCTGATACATTTTTCGTTCCCGGAGTGCGAACGAAATTCTGAAACTCGCAACAGATGTGATTGACCGTCTGTTAACTAACTCTGAGTCCCCAGAGTATGGACTGGAGTATAAACATCAACTAACTCCAGATTACCAGAGTGTGAACTGGAGTATAAACATCAACTAACTCTATGTCCCCAGACGGTGGACTAGAGTATAAACAACGACAAACTCTAAATCATCGGAGTGCGGATTGGAGTATAGACGCAAATCGGGTGTGAATCGACCACCCGTAGAACAACTCCGAGCCCCCGGAGTGCGGGCCGGAGTATAAATGCAAAGTGGGTGTGACTGACCACCCATGAATCAATCTAAGTCCCCAGAGTACGGACGAAGTCCTAAATATCAAACGGGTGTGGCTGACCACCCGTAAAATAACTAAAGTCCCCTTAGCGTGAACATGTCTCAAAACCATAAGCAGGCATGACCGACCACCGACTTACAAGTGCAATCCCCAGAGTGTGGATGCAATCGTCAATTGATGAGCAAGTGTGATTCGACCACCCGGACTCGTCTTGTTTCAGCTTCATTTCACAAAGTTAAGATTGGTGTAATTAAGGCAAAACGTGATGGCTGATCGATCTTTTCAATTTGTCCTCGAAACTGGGGGCAAGACTTAAGTATCAGCTACTAATTGAAACGGTGCAATGTTGGAATTCGATTTGACATTTGATCGCGACCTGAAGCCGTGACTTCAGAACTTAGCAACTAAACTCAGGTCCGACTCAAAGACTGATACTTCACAAGTACATTGAATGGAAGTTCGAACACTGAAATACTTAAGCGAAATAAACGCAAACCGTGCCGAAGACAAAGTGAGATTTTATTTCAACTATTCTTTGGAAAAGAAGGATAAGTACAAAATTATTCCAAAAAATCCCACTAGCAGGGGCCAAACCCGCATCTATACACGGCCTACAAAAAGCAAAAAGGGATTCCTATCTGTCTACCAAAAATGGGATGAAAAGACATGCCTATTCTTTCACTCTCTTCTTCTTCCCCCTCGGCGTTGACCCGCTGGAGCTACCGCTTGGATGCCTCTTTAAGCCTTTGCCATTCGGCGGTTGATCTACAGTCGGGGGCATTATGGTAACTTCCTCCTTCGCACTCACATGGATTGGAATGCTTCCTGAGGGCAAAGTCGGAGGGACATGATCAATGTTAGAAGACGGAGGGGGCACATTGGTGTCAACGACCATCCATGAGCCATTGCCTTTCGGCGGTTGATCTCTAGTCGGGGGCATTATGGTAACTTCCTCCTTCGAACTCACATGAATTGGAATGCTTCCTAAGGGAGAAGTCGGAGGGACAAGATCAATGTTAGAAGATGGATGGGGCACACTGGTGTCAACGACCATTCCTCCAGGAGAAATCATTCACAAAGGGGCTGGACCAGGTCCCACCATTCCATATCCAAAATCGATGGCCCGCACATGTCGCTTCCATCTCAGCATTGATCTCATCTATTATTTCTTCTTCATAAAGTGTTTGGGCGTCTGCGGGGATGCTGGTAGTTTGGCCTGAGGAGCTGGTCACAGGTGCGCCTTCACACATGACGAATGGCAGATCGGCAAAGGGGTCACTATGATGATCGAGAAGTTCCTCCATCATCTGCTCATCAAAAGTAAGCATTCTCCCCTGTGTTCCATCGGTTGGTGCAGTAGCCGTTGTAGTGGTCGCTTCTGTTATGATGGCCTCTTGCTCGTAATGCGGCTCTTAAGTTGTAGGAGGCGCAACAAATGTAGCTCATGTCACTGAATAGAGACAAAGAGAAAGAGTTAGTGATTACTTCGAACAACACTTCCGACCTTGAATGAGCACAATAAATGTTCAAAATACCTTCCTCAAATTGGCTCGCGGGTGGCGGAGCAGCTTCAGAAACATGCTCGCGAGCTGGAGATAACTGTGGTTGATCAGGGTTTTATGCAGGGACGGACTGAGGATCAACCGCTGACGTAGGTTGGGATAGGGTTGGCACAAGAATTTTGGAACCCGCATCATGGTGCTCAACACCAGAACCTTCTCCAGCTTTCGAATGCTGAGTAGCGAGTTTCTCCATTTCATAAGTGATTGTGATGTCGTGGAGAACTTTTCTCTCATCTTCACTCAGCACCCGGTTCTCTAGTTCAAATTCATCAACAGATTCGGCTTGATGCTCGGCTTTCTCGTCTTCCACCAAGCGGCCCCAAGCATTATACAAGTGCGATGGATAGTTATCAAGCCAGGTTAGGTTTTGGTGCTTCAACACTCTAGCGTTGTATGTGATGAGAAGATCTACGATGTCAGTCTCTAACCTGGCCTCCGCCGCTTTCACTTCATTCTCAACCATGGCCACGGCTTCCTGAATTTTAAGTGCTGCCACATTCCTTTCATCCCTAAGCACCACAGCCTGTTCACACGCTTCCTGAGCAACTTTGTTTGCATCATCTTTTTCTTTGACGATTTCAACAAATTTGGCCTTAAGCTCCTCAAGCTCCTTCAGCGCAGCGTCCCTTTCGGCTATAACAGTGGTGTTTCGATGGCCCATCTCCTCAACTAAGGCAAAATGCGTCTGTCGCATCCTTTCCATAGACTGATTTGCCTCGTCGGTTTTCTTTTTGGCCTCTATTTCCGATTTCATGGAAGATTCGGCCTCATTGTTGAGCACTTGTATTATGCAGTCCTTTTGAGCAAGATCAGCTTCTAATTTTTCAATTGTTTTTGCCCGCTCAAAGGCCACCGCTGACACTTTGTCCGCGATCTTCATCCACTCTCGATATTTGCTGTAAATGTCATGGATGTAATCATGCATAGTTTGTTCCGCTTCAACTAAGATTCTCTTTAGATGCGGAGGAAAGATGAAGCTGTCAAAGTAGATGTTTGGGAAATCCTTTTTCAGTTGGGCGATTCTAATCGCTCCCACCCTAGTGGGTCCGGTGATAGCTTGCTCATTAATAGTGGGAGTTTTGACTTTTTTCCTCTGTGGCTGTGAATCAGACCTTTGTACTTGAGAAGGCGGCCTTTGACGTGGGAGTTCCAAGGGTTGTTTACCAAGGCCGGAAGGTTGTGTTGGAGCTCGAGGAGGCGGAGAGCGTGACTGGGATCGATGTCTATATTCTCTATCTTCGTCTCTCTCCCTTTCATAACGCTCCTGGCTAGAATAACCGCGATCGCAGTCTCTATCGGCTTCCCTTATACGGGACTCATAATATGAACTGGATGACTAGTGTGCCTAGCGAAGGCTTCCTAGCAAAGATTCTTGCCTAGTCGTCATATCTGTAAAATAGAAAGAGAAGTAGAGTTAATAATCTCCGGAAATGAATAACTTATGATTGGAAATCGTGCAGTGCCGTGGAAGTGTTTGTATGCATGTGCAAAAACCCCTCGACCAACCGGTTTTTTCGGCCATACTCGTAGGAAGTGACTGACCTAAATCTAAAGCGCTTTGAAGCCCTTCCAACCTGATGACGTGTTGAAGCGACACATAGTCATGAATTGAAATGTCGGCGAGTCTTTCGAAAGGAATCCCCATTTGTGCGGAAGGAGTTTCCAAAATTCTAACACCGGCGGATGGCAAGGACATCACCACGGATTTCCATCTGGTAGACTTATGAAGCTTATGAGCAACTGCCTTGCCTTTCCTCCTTCCCTCTTAATGCCGAGAACTATCTAAGGGCCCGGCTACAGGTTCGTCTTTGGTGGGCATATCTTCTTCATCGCCCTCCTCGACAATTACAATCCCGGGCGACTTACGCTTCACTCGTCATGCTAGGGCTATCCTAAGCGGTCCCTCAAGTCTTATGCTCTAGTTTTGATCAATTAGCCCAACGACTCTCAAATTTTCATCTGTCAGCACCGAGTCAATCTCTCCCATCTCAGCAGACACCTCTTGAAGGATCCGCACTATTTCTTTAAATTGGGCACCTTCGGGTCGCAGAATTTCAGCTTTAAAGGAAAGAAAATATTAGGTTCAATGTCGATTACAATTATCTCGTTAGTCACTTGAGAAATTGCAGCACTTACGTCTAACTAACCACCGTCTAGCAAACCCTAGCGGGCATCGAACATAGAACCACCCCGTCTTGAAGTAGCTAAGCCTGGTCCAGGATCCAATCACCACTTGGCAATTCCTGACTACCTCCAGGAATGTGAATGAAGGATTATCTCCTCGACTCTTGACATTAAACAAGAATCTGGGTCGGGGGCCGTAAGAGATGCTCCATAAAAACAATGAATAAACTATTCAAAATGCATATCCATTTGGATGCAATTGTGACGGAGCAATTCCAAAGTAAGATAACACCTCTCGGATGTATTGGTTAAATGGAGGGAGTTTTCCAGCTGTGCACAAATGTATGTTGAAGGCGGCGAACCCTTCTGGGGGAATATGTGGCCTATCATTCGGTCCTGGTAGCAGAACGTCATCTAATGATAGACCATGTCATAAGCAGATTCTCCCTAACATATCTTCGGAGACATTAGATGGTGCAGAATCTTGAGGATTACCAACAAAGATTGCTCCCGGTAACACGTCCGGAGATGGAACTATAACTTCGGCCCCAACGGCCAGCATCTCTATTATCGAAGGAGGTGAACTTTGAGCCTCCTACTGCTATGAACTCCCGGATTCCATAGCTAGTCAACTCAGTAAAAACCATCATTAGATGACAATAATCCCGTGTGTGCCCCAGTGTGAAGTGCTTGAATGCGTTGTGTAGTGTAGTGCTACATAATACTTAAGAAATTCTACAGAGTTTGAAAATGTTCAAACGATAAGATTTCGAGATTCAATCGGAGCAACCGTCATCGCTGATCGTCACAACCGTGCCATTCAGACTTCGTAGATCGATCCTAGTTGATGTTCGTTAAATTTCATCAAGTTACAGTTCCATCGACGAGCTTCGAAAGGCAGTCAAATGTGCAGTGAAATGATTATGTCCAGTTATGCAAGGCCTTCTTTTGACTAGATCGACAACAGATTGATATAACTGTATGAAATAAGAGTCTCAGAATTACTATATAATCAAGATTATCATAATCTTTCTTTTTATTGGACAAAGATAGTCAAATTGACCAAACCCCCAATTTGATTTGGGAATTAGGGTTTACAAACTTGAGAAGATACAAGTAAGAAGTGAAAGAAATCGACCTCCCTAACATGACCCCGTGGGTCTTATTTATAGGTGCGAGTCAGCACCTTTCGAAACACAATTGAAAGGTCAATATTCTTGCCTTCGTGCACATCTTTTGACTTACAGCCTTCGACCTAGTCGAAAGGGTCATATGACCGCCTTTCGACTGCTGCCTAAGATGAACTTCTTTTTGTCTTGCTTTGTTTCCTTTCAACTTCGTCGAAAGTTATTACCTGATAATCTTTGACCTCATTGAAGGGTCTATTGATGTGCTCTTCACTTGGATGTTGATGTGTCGTGTAAGTTGTCCTAGGTGCTGGCCTTTGATGATGTCGAAACATGTTCCCCTATGGTTTTGAATGAGTCAAAACACCTTTTGTTGTAAGAGTCTCCCCTTGCTAGTGTGGAACCTCATCCTTCAGTGCTGGTGTATGCCTAGTCTTTCCTTCATAGACGATAACGGCCTTAACCAATTCGAAAGGCTGTCAAATGCTTCCGAAAGTGTTGACTCGGCTGATTGTTTTTCTGGAGGAGGTAAACAAAGATGAAACCAATCGTTTCAAATGGGTTGGTGCACATGTTGAAGGTATGCTATTGATTGCCTCGGAAAGAGGCTTTCGACATCGTTGAAAGCTCTTTGCTTATACAGAATATAGCTGAATCGTCCTTCTGACCACTTCGAAAGGTGTTGTTCGTGCCACCATCTTTTTGTTGTAAGCTTTATTTAATGTTGAGATAGACCAACCTAATGCTTTCAGATCTTCATCAATTCTCTTGCTCCTTCTTTCATATTTTTATTCTTGTGAATATTATATGGATAACATTTAGCCTCCCCTTGTATGAAAAAAGCATTTTGTTCTTTAGGACAAAAACTCCAAAGAATTTCCTTCTTTGTTTTCTGCAAAACGGACAATGACTTCTATAAGGATCATAACCTTGTTATAAGGCCATGATGTGTAACTTATAATTCTAAACATTATCTAGTTACGTTGTTGGGTTGAGCATTCAAGTAATATATGATCAAATTCTTTTAATATATGAAACGTTATCACCTGGTCTGTTGTCACTAATTTAAGTAAATTGACCTTCCCCAAAAGGCCATTATGTCCACCTAATTCATTGCTCTCATGTTATATTTTCCTCAGCCATCGAGGATTAATTTCTTGCTTTTGGCGGTCTTATCTAGTTTCCTTTTTATGACTTTAGTTTTCATCCCTTCACTTTGATAAAAGTCTAATTGGTATTGAGAAAGTCTTGCATAGAATTCAAATTCAGAAATCCAATAAAAAGTTCTTAAATTATTATGAAAATTCCATGACGATATCTAAAATTCACAAAATCAGAAATCAGGTAAGAGTCATCTAAAATCCAACAAGGAAATCAGAAATATGAAACCCATAAATCATCGTAAAAATTCAATATGAAACTTCAGAATTCACAAATGCGTAAGATCATAATGAAAATCCAGTGGGAGAATCAAATATATGAAATCCACAAATCGTCTTAAAAGTCAAGGAGGAAATTTAAAATTTGCGAAACTAGAAATCTAATCACGGCATCATTATGGAAATTCAATAAGGAAATTAAGAATATGAAATCCATAAATCATCATAAAAATCAATATGCAAATCCAGGATTTACAAATCCAGAAATTCAATAAGGGATCATTGCAAGAATTGAATCAAGAAGCCAAAAATGCAGAATTCACCAATCACCATAAAAATCAATAAGAAGATTTAGAATCCATAAAACTAGAAATCCAACAAGAAATCTTCACAAAAGTCTAATGAGGCAACATAGAATATGAAACTCATAAATCTTCATGAAAATCAAATAGGAAATATCAAATTCACAAAACCAGAAACTCAATATGAAATCTATACTGAAACCCATTGGGAAAACTCAGAACACAAAATTCATAAATTATCATAGAAATCAGTGAGGAATCCACAAAGCTTAGTATGAAATTTTCATGAGAAGAAGCAAGGAAATTGAGAGTTCATAAAATCAGAAATCTAACCAAAACCTTGTAAAGATCTTATCTGACTAATAAACTACTCGGAATCTTATCCAATATATATACAAAATCAGAACCCTATTTAGTAATAGTGAACTTAATAGATTCAAGCAAAAGATTCTTAGGCCTATCTGTCCTTAATTCTAAAGTCAATACTATGCCAGAGATTTATTTAGAACTTCTACATTGACTAGTGATGAGGATTCCTAGTACCTTATCAATTGATGTGTGATTCCTAGAGTGCCTATAAGTTAGTAGTATTATTGTTATATTGGAGCCGAGTAGTTTCGTAATGCAATCCAGTCATTCAGAATAGTATTTCTGTAATACCAGTCAACCATCCGGAGTAGTAGTTCCCTAGGACCAGTCAACTGTTCAGCAGATAGTTCCATTCAGTTGTTTAACTTTTCAGCCGTTCAACCGTTCAGCAGGTATTTCCGTTCAATTAACTAGACGTTCAGTAGTGCAAGCTCCGTTTTATTAGTCGATCGTTCAGTAGTGCAAGTTCCATCCTACTGCTTCATCGTTCAATTATACAATAGTCCAAATAACATATTAATATATGTTTGTATACATATATATATATATTCTTATATCTTAAAAGGTCGCCTTATTTCTAAGGATTAGGAGTGGTTTAGTTAATCTACTCTTCAAACGAAGTCGCTTTTATCTTTGTAGTAGAAATTCTATATCTATTTTGTTCCTTTAGCTCTTTTATAGATCTTTGCCTTCGATATCATGTTACAGATCTCTTTATTCATTTTGTTGTCTCGTGTCTCTTTTAGAATGCAAATTTCCAAACTTTTTCGGCGCGAGTGCTACCTTTTCGGTTTCGGATGTGCTAAAATTTGCAAGCTCATATTTTGTCCTTTCTAATCATGGATTTAGATTCCTTGTCTGCTTTCGATTAGAGCATTGGATATCTTCATCCTTTTGCCTTTGTCTGTACCTTTTTCTTAGGTTTCATTTTTGTCTTAGATGGTGGATAGAATTCTTTCTTTACCCTTTATTCTCTAGGGTTTTGATTCTTTGTCTTTCTTTATTTTTTGGGGCCTCTCCGGGCTTCCCTTGACTCTTTGGGATGTAGTGTATGCTAGGCTGACCTTTCTCAGAAGGTTGTTGATGGGTGCTTTATCTAACTCTCCCCTAAGGGGTGATTTGGACATTAGGGGCTTTTAATTTCGTGGGTGCATATCCTTACCCCCCCCCCAAAGATGTGATATGGACGTTAGGGGGTTTAGAGGTTTAAACCCTCCCTTTATGAGGTGTCTTTGGTAAGGGCTTAAGAGGATTTAACCCTTTCTCCCGGAGGTGCCTTTGGTAAGGGCTTTTATAGAGGTTTTGACCCTTCCTCATGGAGGTGCCTTTGGTAAGGGCTTAAGAGGATTTGACACTTCCTCCCCAAGGTGCCTTTGGTAAGGGCTAAAAATTGTTTTTTTCGTAATGGAAATATAAATCTCAAATAAAAGACTAGGAAGTCGTGATTCATGAACCAATAGTTTTTTAAGCGAGTATAAGATTCCCTAGTCTGAGTTTTTATCAACAATCTTTTGGTAGCTTTAAAACCCTTTAAGAAAAGTTATGAATAGGCTTCTCCTTGCCAATGCTTTTTAGAAAATTCTGAAATATTAAGATTACTTAGCTAAAAATATTTTGTGTACATTCACTAATGCTATATAATATCTTTCGAAGATTGCTCAAATTAGTTTTCGAAATACAAATATTTGTTTCCCACTGGTTGCTGGGTAATTGCAAGTAACCTTTCTCTAAAAATATGTTAGGGAAATTTCTTTTGAAGTAATTTGCCAAAAATAAAGTTGGTGTAAATTGTTTCCTCCTCTAGATCTATTACCATATCCTGGTAGGCATTTTGTATTGTGCTGATTGAAACATTGATAGTCATCTTGTTCCAAACATCTGAGCTGCCTTTCCTAGATAGCTAGAAATTTGTTGTGCTCCAAGAGTGTGTCAAATGCTATGGACTAGTTTTGTTTTTATCTGTAATGACACTCGAACTTTGAATTAGTACATGACCAATTTTGCAATACAAATCAAAGTTCAAATCAAGTTAAAAAGTTAAGAAAGAAGAAAATTCATAGTTGAACTAATGTTGCAAAGCTTCATGGTTTGATAGGAGTCCATGTTTTGAAGTTGCTAAGCTGTTTTCTTCATGGGTTTTCTTTATGCTTCTTTAGTAAACTCCTTAAAATTCCTGACAAGACCATATTCTGAATTATTCCAGCTAATGCGTGACACTCATCGGTCTTATGTCCATTTGCTTTGTGATAATCAAAATAATTTTCCTCTTTCCAAGATTTTGACTGGCCTCTTATTTTATGAGTAGTTGAGAAACTTCCTCCATCTTTTACCGCCTTGTAAATATGTGAAAGGGGTTGACCTAAGGCTACATAGTTGGATTCTGGAATTCTCTTCCAAATTCTTCCTCTGTTATCCGACCCTTGGTTGGAATACTGGGGACTAGATCTTTCTCCTTCTATATCTTGTCTCGGCCTTTTATTATCATGGCTCATTTCCTCTAAACAAATAAATTTTCTTGCTTAGGAATAGAAGTATTTTTGATTTTTGCATTCGTTGATATAAAGGTCATCCTATAATGTGGTTTGTTCGATTAACTCTTATCGAACCGCCATAAGCTTTTCTCTATCGGTTATACTTCCTGCCTTTAATGCTTCTGTATTAAACCTTTTTAAGTATTCATCGAGTGGTTCTCCAGGTCTTTATCTGATAGTAGCTAACAAGCTAAAGTCCATAGTTTGATCTTTGAATGCACAAAATTGTGTCACGAATTCATAAGAGAATTGTTCCCAAAAATGGATAAACTTTGCTTGGTAATTCTTGTACCATTTGATAGTTGTTCCTTGAAAAGTGATCAGGAAAAGCTTGCAACAAATTTGCCTTGGAGCATTATATAAGTCCATTTGTATTTCAAAAGCTGCTAAGTGATCTTGTAGGTCGAAAGTCCCATAATACTTCAATGGGGGGATTTGAATGTTAGAAGGGATGCTAATTTCCATTATTTCTTCTTAAAAGGGAGCTTTTTGCTGGATAACATATTTCTCTGGGTTAAAAATCCCTTTTTCCTTAAGTGTATCCATCATTGTTTGGTGTAGGATGTCTTCTTGGTCAGCTTCATTTCTGTGGAAACTTTCACCGTTTCTTTGGATTGGACTATTTGATTGCCTAAGGGACCTTTTTTCTTTACTTTCTTGGTTTAACTCTTGATCCTTTATTTCATTTGGAGGTTGCGCTTCATCTTCGACTTCCACAATTTTTAATAATTCTTGAGATGGAGATCTTTGGAAAAGTTCTTGCATTGCTATCATTTGTTGTTATAGATTCTGGACCTTAATCTCCTTGTTTTCCGATCTAATTAGGGTTAACGGTTGCCTAATTTCCATATTCTCTAAGTTGAAGTTTGGGAATATATTGTTTTCCAAAGTTGCAAGGCTGAAGCTCGCTGGAGTCAAATGTTCAATTATGCAAGATTTCATATCCATTAAAGTCTGAACTTGGATCGATCATCAGAGGTGAAATTCGTATTGATGGTTGAAGACAGCATCTCATACCGATCGCAAGAAGGTCAATTCGTGTCGACCTAGAACCTTCAGTTTCGTATCGATCAAAAATAGCGTCTTCGCATCGGTCGCCGGATTCGAGTCTTCGTATCGATCACTCTGGATCGATACGAACTCCCCTCATCAGTCGTTACGAACTACTTGCTTCACCGATACGAAGATCCATCATGCTTGACCGATATGAATTCACCCTTTATCCATAATCGATGCGAGTACGTCCTTCATCCATCATCGATACGAGTAATTTCGTCGTATCCCTCTACCCTTCTTCTTCTCCAGATGACATAAGCGCCATTTCGACCTTGCTCCGGTCTAACTCCGACAACGACACCACCGGAATCGGCCACGAATATGAATGGGTTGGAATTCAAACTCGAATCTCATCGTTTTGAAGTGGATTTATGGGTTAATTACCTAATTAGAGCAGTTGGTTCGAGGGATTAACAAATTAAATGGCTCGAGGACGAAGGCAATTTCTTTTTCTCTTTTTTTTTCCTGATCGATACGAAGGCGGTGTGTGGGAGTGAAAGTAAGTGGAAAATTTTCTAAGTCCTAAGCGTATTTATATTGGTACGAAACTGAAGGAAAAAACACGTTTCGTATCCCAGTTATTATGCCAAGATAACCGGCTTCCTACATCGATAGGAGGAAGGTCCTTCGTACCCATCTATCTGCATCGGTCAAGACTACAGCAATTCGTGACCATCAGTTCGAATCGATCCAGAGCATGGTCATTCGTATCCATCGATGACCCATTGATACGAAGCATACACAGAGGGCTGCTTGAACTTGTTCAGATCCATCAATGATTCCATCGATACGAAAGGCCAATTTCGTATCCATCCCCTTGAAGACTACAAGATCCCATATTGACCTCCTACCATCGATACGAAGCGTTTCAAAGAACTAAGTATTTCGTATCGATAGCCATTAATACGAAGAATGCATTCCAACTTCTATAATTGATCCATGAGAGGATTGATATGAAAGGATGCCTTAAAACAACCATCAAACATTGTAACAATTTGAATTTCACATCGATCCAGGAGAGGATCGATGTGAAACTCAATTCAAAAAAAAAACTTGACAACGACTCGTGAACGTGCAAACGTTAACGAGAGTCAGGTTAACATACATGCATGTATGTCGGACTAACATTCAATTTTCAAAATTCACAGGAGTTGAATGCTCACCTCGTGGCAATTACGTCAGTGAACAACAGTTTGCTATCATTCAACACTCAGTTACAACAGTGCACAGTACAACAATTGGCAGCCAACAATTTGTTATTTATATTACTGAAGATCAATCAAAGGTTACATCTTTCGACGAAAAGACAACAACTACTCAACAGATCGGATAGAACTTTTCAGAATGAAGGTGGTAGCATTTCAAAGCACATCATGTTCACACAGGACGCATTTTGGGGGGAAAATGTTATCCCGCCTTTTGGCAAGGCCGTGATACCAAGGAATTGACCGGAAACTGAAGATGGTCCGTCCTGGAGATCGATTATACACAGGTTCGCTATGGATGCCGGTAAATTTTTCCCGAGTTCAGATCAAGGTACAATTAACATGGCACGACAATCAAAGCTATGAAATCCAACGTTCCAAATTTCAAGTCGATCGGAGTTCGTATGCACAAGTTATGGATCGATCAAATTCTGTGAGAAACACGTTCTGCTCGTACCCATCAGTTCGCATCGATCCATTTCATGTCCGTCTGTTTCGCATCGATCCCATTCGTATCCATCACGCGTACTCTACTTTGTATCAAATTTGTCTGGTTCTATTTCGTATCCATCGATTGAGGTCAATTCGTATAGATTCCAATTGCACAGTTCGTATCGATTCCAGTTGCACAATTCGTATCAATCGATCCATGATCGATATGAATGAGCCACCGAACGATCGATACAAAGTAATATCTTCTATCGATACGAACAAGCCAAGCACTATCGATACGAAGTATCTGCATGTAATCGATGTGAAACGTCCCTTAAGTCATCGATACGAAGCGGCCTCAGACATCGATGCGAAATGGAGATGAAGGCAATGATACGAAACAGGCCAAGGACTATCGGTACGAAAGAGCTGCATGTAATCGATACGAAGCAATCTCTATACCATCGATACGAAAAAAGCACGATTCAAATGGAAGACTCGGTCACTCGGCATGAAAAGTGGATCGATCCTAAAAGTTAGCACCACGTCACATAGAGAGCATGTGCCTGGAAGCGATGCGAACAGATCGATGCGAACAGAAGCGATATGAACTCGGTAGCCTTCAGCAAATTCAAAATTTCATCGATCATAACTCGAAATCTACAAGTCCAAATGCTACCAAATTTTCACAGGAGCTTGCGTACAACCTCAGGAATGCTCATGATCGATCTTGGCTCGATTGGGTCAAATCTTGATCGATACGAATTTCATCCGTATCGATCACGGATTGAGTCCAAACGACTAGGGATCGATCACGTGGGCCCACCCACGTGAGAGAAGAGGTCTTCCGAGATCTAGGAGAGATATTTGCTGCCTACGCCTATTAATAGCAGCCTAGGACCTAGTGAAAAGGGACTTTTTGCTCTTCTACGTCCAGACTCTGCCGAAATCACTATTGTACTCGAAATTTACTATTGTAACTCATTTTAACCAGCAAACAAATATCAATAAAAGTCAGCCAATTCATAGTGGACGTAGGCCATACGTCGAACCACTCTAAATTTGTGTGAATCTGTGTGATTTTCTTGTTTATAAATTGGTGTGTTTGTTAGATCTTCCTCATTTTCCATTTACATTCTTCATTTTATCTCTTCAAACACATCTAAAGAGTGTTGTGCCCAATTTTGGTACAAACAGTTAATCCCTTTAACCTATTATTTTATCAAGGAAAACTTCTTTAAAACTCCATTTAAAAGCATTTAATAGCCCTTTTTATAATACCATGGGTTTTACTTTTAAAAATTGAGATTGGGTTCTTTGTTTAGAAAACTAGTGCTTTCGAAAGCTTTAATCCTTACTTTCTAAACCATTGGAAAACTTCCTTTCGAAATAATTCAAATCTTCTTTTCAAAACACTAGGCACCGGCCTTTTGAAACACTTAAAAACCTTTCTTTCGAAACCTTTCAAATGTATTGAAGTATCACCATTCAATTATAGAAGCATAGCTTCGAGACCATTTGAAAGTATCCCTTTCGAAACCATTGGGTTTAATTTAAAACATATCTTATTGGGTCTAACTGAATACAATCGAAAGTACCCCTTTCGAATCTATTAAAAAGAGTTTTGGGAGAAACAGATCGCTTCAGCACCACCATCCTTTCGAAAGCTCAAAACATTTAAGTAAAACATTTGAATGATAGCTTCGAAACCCCTTTCGAAGCTAATACCTTCGAAACCGTTGAATCCTATCAAAAGCAATAAGAAGCGGCTTATATTTATAAAACAAAAGCTATCTTTCGATCTAGCTGATAGCTTCAATCCAGTCGGAAGGCATATCGGCAGTAGGGTTTCAACTGGGCTAAACTACCCTTTCGAAAACTTTGATTTAAAATCAAGACAACTTATTCGAAAGTTACACTTAAACATAATGGTGGCAACCCCCTTCGAAAGCTATTTAGAAGACCCTTTTGAAATCATTTGTTTTGACTCCTCCGAAAGCTTTTAGTTATCAGGAAAGAGCATTTCCTTGGAAAATAAAACAAAGGTTTTGACCCCATAGAAAGCTATATTTCGACACAATGCCTTCCGCCCTTCTCCAATCCACTATGTACCAACATTGCGATACTTGGGTATTGGTTTTGGTTTACTTACTGGTAGGTTTTGACTTGGTTGGTGGCGGAAGCATAGGTTCGAAAGGCTGCTTCTAAAAGAGGTGGAACCAACTTTTCCAAGTAAAAACTGATTTAAAGCCATTTAAAGTAATTACTTTATAACTAACATGGCTATTTGTAAACATTTAATTGGCTGCCATAACTTTTCAAATTCTTTAATAAAATAAATGTCGCATAATTTCATATCTAAACAAGGATTAATTTAACAAATAAGCCCTTCCATCAATCAAAACCAATAACACAATTAAGTCCTTCAACTAAAATAATTGTATTTCCATAGTAAATTACTTAGGAAAAATCCCCAAAAATCATAGAAATTCACTTTCAATATGTTATCTAACATATAAAAATTTCAAACCCAAATTCTTCATAAAATAACCGAAATTAATTTCTAAACCCAATTATTCGTATTTTCCTTTGAAACTTCATAGTAAATTTTCCATAGGTTAGAAAATTATAAAAATTTAACCCCGTCTCCAAAATCATATCTTACATAACATATAATTTCTTCATGGCATTCGAAACTCAATTTAAATGATTTTACCCTTAAAACCGTGTATAAACACTTATCAAACAATCTTGTTTGAATCAAACATGTTATAAAATCCAAGCATATCATCATCAAAATCATCATAATGGATTTAAACTTAAACCCAAAAATCTTATGATCATAAAAACAAAAATAGAGATTGTTTTGATTATTATTTAACTTGATTAGGATAAGGACTTTGAGATTTGATTGAGATTAGTTCCCGTTGCTTAAATCCTTAGCTTTAATTTGATTTCCTCCTCTTTCCCCTAAGTAATGGTTGGCTTCTCTCTTTAGTTTGCATTTTATGTTTTGAGAAAAATGAACATAAACGGATAGGAAACAAGAATATATGGTAATGGAATTATGGTACGCAATTACCCTAAATGCCCTTGCGTTAAAAATCATTTATAAGCCTATTTTTATAATTAATTAAGCTCGGCCACTAGTTTATTTTCAAATCTCAATTACCGTTATCACTCCAAGATTTACATTATTCTATTTAATTTATTTAATTAAATCTCCTGAATAATGTTATTAAAGATTAGGGGTATTACAAAAGCCGACAAGGACTGCATCATCATTGGCAGAGACTTACATGACGGAGATCGTCTGATTACATGGAGTTCCTGTGAGAATAGTAAGTGATCCAGATCCTGTCTTTACCGGCCAGTTTTAAGAGGCGTTACAAATAGCTTTGAGAACAAAGCTAAGTCTGAGCACTGCCTACCATTCTCAAACCGATGGTCAAACTAAGAGGGTTAACCGAACCTTGGAGGATCTGTTGAGCGCCTGCATCTTGGATTTAGGAGGATTGTGGAAAGATCATCTGCACTCGGTGGAATTCTCCTACAATAATAGTTATCAAGCTAGCAATGGCATGTTGCCCTATAAACTCTTTATGGACGGCCGTACAAGCATATTAGGTGGAGATAGGGGATCGACTAGTGGTTGGACCCAATATGATTCAGGAGGCAATGGAGAAGGTTGCAGTGATTAAGATGAGGATGAAAGAAGCTCATGATCGACAGAAGAGCTATGTAGATCGGAGGCGAAGGGATTTGGAATTTTCTATTGGAGACTTTGTGTTTGTAAAGATTTCGCCGATTAGTGTTGTTCATTTTAGGAAAGTTGGGAAGTTAGTGCCAAGGTATGGTGGACCTTTTCGGATTCTTGAGAGGATTGGGCCGCTTGCTTATAGAGTTGAGTTACCGGAGAGGTTGTCGGGGGTCCATAATGTTTTCCATGTGTCCCATTTGTGGAAGTATGTGCATGACCCAAGGCTGATTGTGGAGCCGTTTGTGCAAGATATTGGATGTAGAACCTAAATTGACGGTGATTAAACATCTAGTTCATATTATGGACCAGGATGAGAAGAGACTACGTAATAAGGGAGTGAGATTGATTAAGATCTAGTGGAGTGATGACCTTAGAGATTGTACGTAGGAGACGGAGGATGGTATGAGGGAAGCTTATCCTGAGTTGATGCTAGGATAAATGTTTGCTTAATTATATAGATTGTGTATGCACTGTTGTGATGTAGTTGCTTGGTGTGTATCTTTGTTATGGGTTTCATGATATATAATATATGCCCTTTTGAATTAGTTTGAGTTATCTTGTCGTATGCTAATTTCAAGATGAAATTCTTTTAAGGGGGGAGATTATAACAACCCGAAATTTAATCACTTTAAATATGGATATTTAATATATCTTAAATAATTAATTTACAAAATATATAACTTAAATAACACCCCTTTTTATTTATAACTTGTGACAATGAAATGATTTTAAAGATGTGTTTACAAAATAATTAGTTCGAAGAAGAATAGAAAATGTGACTGGAAATCGTTTTCTGAATTTTCAATTCTTCGTCGTCTAAAAGTTATCGAAAATGTTGTAAACATATTAATAAACATATACACACATATATTTATAACATAAGTATGTTAGTAATATAATATGTTAAATTTGTGTTTACTAAAGTAAAAGAAGGAGATGTGACATTTTTTTTCAAAAATTTAAATAAAAATAAAAAGAATGTAATGTCACATTATCTCTTACATCATGGTACAATGGAAGTGTAATGTATGTTGGTCACAAGGGGGAGCCTTGGCACTTGCATGTAGAAGTGGAGGAAGGAGGTGGATGGTGATGATGTGGCCAAAAATGGATGGAGGGTATGTACTAAAGAGCTTTTTGGTAATGTGATTTTTTTCACTTTGTATAAAAAGATTTTCTTATTTTTCCTCTCTCGTTTTCCATTCACTTCTTACTTCTCAAAAAAAACTTCATTTTGTTTTCAAAGCTCCAAACCCTCATTAATACTACCTTAGTTTCAAATTTTAAAAATCATGTCATTTTCCACTTTTAAACCCTTAAAATCATTTTAAATCCTTCTCTTCTCTTCCTACACATCCTCCTTCTCAAAACAAGACCACACCACCCTTAACCACCCTAGGCTGAGCCTACTTATACTCTAGGCCGAACCCAAAGCACTTCACAGGATCATAAATCCAATTTTTACATAAAAGAATCCAAGATCTAAGGTCGATCCAAGTTGTAGGGTTGGTTCTAGTCGATTTGGATAGATTTTGGAGAGAAAAATTCACTTTTTTAAGGGAAAGTTTAAAATTTTATTATGTTGTTCATTATTTTTGTAAACAATTGGTTATTTGATGGATTATGGTGTTGATTTGGTTATGCATGTATGTGCTTGTATGTCATGATGAATTTAGACTTGAAAAATAAAGTCTAATATTGAGATTAGTTAGAAAGTTATGATTTTTCCTATGGCTTTTTGTTATGACATGTAAATGAACTCATGTATACGATGTGTATGCTAAGGGAAGTTAGCATTTAGACTTGTATAAGTGACCTTGAGATCCCTCGAAATAAAAACATGTTTACTATTTTAATTCACGAGAAAAAGTTACAAAGTTTTAAACTTTACTTTTAGTTTTGCAAACTTCATACTTTGTTTATAAAGTAAGGTATACAAGAGAAATGGCTTGTGGGTATTAGCATATAAACTAGCTTAAAACGTTATGGTATCCATTGCGATAGTCGGGTGAAGTTCGGTAAAACGAACACTTTTTTTAAACTAAAGTGTTCTCTTTTTGAAATTATTTCCAAAGCATATTTTAAGTATAAAAAGGGTAATTATTACTATTAATTAAGTATGAGTTTTAAATATTATTTAATTAATTAACTACTTAAAGATAATTAGTAATTAAGTAAAGGAAATTAGTACTTAAGAGTTAATTACGTAAAATAATTATATTAATTAATTAAAAGAGTTAATTTATTATTAATTAATTAAAGAATTAATTAAGTATTAATCTTTATTTAATTAAGGGTTAATTATTTATAATTATTAATTGATTAGGGTTTAATAATTAATAAATTAATAATCAAGTAGAGTTTAATTATTAATTAATTAGTTAGGATTTAATTAAGATTTAATTAGTAATTTAATTAATATTTAGTTATTATTAAATAAAGGTTTGAACTTATTTTAATTAATTAAATAAATCTTTTATTTTTAATTACTTTATTTCGAAAAATCGGTTTTATTTTAAAAGCAGCTTTCTTTCATATGTGAATAAGTTTTAAACAAGAGATTCCCATTGACTGTGCAATTAAGTAGCCAAACTAATATGAATAAGTCATAACTAAGATGTTGACATGTTTTAATGGAAGTAAGTTGTCTTGTATTTAATATTAAACGCCGATGAGTAGGCTTTCCCTATCTGTGAGATCTATAACTTGGTTTTCTAGGTGAGGGATAGAGAAGTCGAAATATCGGAAAAGGTGATAAATACAAGGGAGCTGATTTTGATGAATGGGTCATGATAAATTAAGTATAAGGTAGATATTTCCATATGAAAATCTTTACATACCCCCAAATAGTGGACTTTTCCACTATCGATAACAGATTGATATAACTGTATGAAATAAGAGTCTCAGAATTACTATATAATCAAGATTATCACAATCTTTCTTTTTATTGGACAAAGATAGTCAAATTGACCAAACCCCCAATTTGATTTGGGAATTAGGGTTTACAAACTTCAGAAGATACAAGTAAGAAGTGAAAGAAATCGACCTCCCTAACATGGCCCCGTGGGTCTTATTTATAGGTGCAAGTCAGCACCTTTCGAAACACAGTTGAAAGGTCAATATTCTTGCCTTCGTGCACATCTTTTGACTTACAGCCTTCGACCTAGTCGAAAGGGTCATATGACCGCCTTTCTACTGCTGCCTAAGATGAACTCCTTTTTGTCTTGCTTTGTTTCCTTTCAACTTCATTGAAAGTTATTACCTGATAGTCTTTGACCTTATTGATGGGTCTATTGATGTCCTCTTCACTTGGATGTTGATGTGTCGTGTAAGTTGTTCTGGGTGCTGGCCTTTGATGATGTCGAAACATGTTCCCCTATGGTTTCGAATGAGTCAAAACACCTTTTGCTGTAAGAGTCTCCCCTTGCTAGTGTGGAACCTCATCCTTTAGTGCTGGTGTATGCCTAGTCTTTCCTTCATAGACAATAACGGCCTTAACCAATTCGAAAGGCTGTCAAATGCTTCCGAAAGTGTTGACTCGGCTGATTGTTTTTCTGGAGGAGGTAAACAAAGATGAAACCAATCGTTTCAAATGGGTTGGTGCACATGTTGAAGGTATGCTATTGATTGCCTCGGAAAGAGGCTTTCGACATCGTTGAAAGCTCTTTGCTTATACAGAATATAGCTGAAGCGTCCTTCTGACCACTTCGAAAGGTGTTGTTCGCGCCACCATCCTTTTGTTGTAAGCTTTATTTAATGTTGAGATAGACCATCCTAATTCTTTCAGATCTTCATCAATTCTCTTGCTCCTTCTTTCATATTTTTATTCTTGTGAATATTATATGGATAAAATTTAGCCTCCCCCTTGTATGAAAAAAGCATTTTGTTCTTTAGGACAAAAACTCCAAAGAATTTCCTTCTTTGTTTTCTGCAAAACGGACAATGACTTCTATAAGGATCATAACCTTGTTATAAGGCCATGATGTGTAACTTATAATTCTAAACATTATCTAGTTACGTTGTTAGGTTGAGCATTCAAGTAATATATGATCAAATTCTTTTAATATATGAAACGTTATCACCTGGTCTGTTGTCACTAATTTAAGTAAATTGACCTTCCCCAAAAGGCCATTATGTCCACCTAATTCATTGCTCTCATGTTATATTTTCCTTAGCCATCAAGGATTAATTTCTTGCTTTTGGCGGTCTTATCTAGTTTCCTTTTTATGACTTTAGTTTTCATCCCTTCACTTTGATAAAAGTCTAATTGGTATTGAGAAAGTCTTGCATAGAATTCAAATTCAGAAATCCAATAAAAAGTTCTTAAATTATTATGAAAATTCCATGATGATATCTAAAATTCACAAAATCAGAAATCAGGTAAGAGTCATCTAAAATCCAACAAGGAAATCAGAAATATGAAACCCATAAATCATCATAAAAATTCAATAAGAAACTTCAGAATTCACAAATGCGTAAGATCATTACGAAAATCCAGTGGGAGAATCAAATATATGAAACCCACAAATCGTCTTAAAAGTCAAGGAGGAAATTTAAAATTTGCGAAACTAGAAATCTAATCACGACATCATTATGGAAATTCAATAAGGAAATTAAGAATATGAAATCCATAAATCATCATAAAAATTAATATGCAAATCCAGGATTTACAAATCCAGAAATTCAATAAGGGATCATTGCAAGAATTGAATCAAGAAGCCAAAAATGCAGAATTCACCAATCACCATAAAAATCAATAAGAAGATTTAGAATCCATAAAACTAGAAATCCAATAAGAAATCTTCACAAAAGTCTAATGAGGCAACATAGAATATGAAACTCATAAATCTTCATGAAAATCAAATAGGAAATATCAAATTCACAAAACCAGAAACTCAATATGAAATCTATACTGAAACCCATTGGGAAAATCAGAACACAAAATTCATAAATTATCATAGAAATCAGTAAGGAATCCACAAAGCTTAGTATGAAATTTTCATGAGAAGAAGCAAGGAAATTGAGAGTTCATAAAATCAGAAATCTAACCAAAACCTTGTAAAGATCTTATCTGACTAATAAACTACTCGGAATCTTATCCAATATATATAAAAAATCAGAACCCTATTTAGTAATAGTGAACTTAATAGATTCAAGCAAAAGATTCTTAGGCCTATCTGTCCTTAATTCTAAAGTCAATACTATGCCAGAGATTTATTTAGAACTTCTACATTGACTAGTGATGAGGATTCCTAGTACCTTATCAATTGATGTGTGATTCCTAGAGTGCCTATAAGTTAGTAATATTATTTTTATATTGGAGCCGAGTAGTTTCGTAATGCAATCCAGTCATTCAGAATAGTATTTCTGTAATACCAGTCAACCATCCGGAGTAGTAGCTCCCTAGGACAAGTCAACTATTCAGCAGATAGTTCCTTTCAGTTGTTTAGCTTTTCAGCCGTTCAACCGTTCAGCAGGTATTTCCATTCAATTGACTAGACGTTCAGTAGTGCAAGCTCCGTTTTAT
Organism: Allium fistulosum; assembly: GCA_030737815.1. Lineage (NCBI taxonomy): Eukaryota > Viridiplantae > Streptophyta > Magnoliopsida > Asparagales > Amaryllidaceae > Allium > Allium fistulosum. The sequence goes on along the minus strand of CM060904.1, from coordinate 201,555,947 downwards.
TAGTCGATCGTTCAGTAGTGCAAGTTCCATCCTACTGCTTCATCGTTCAATTATACAATAGTCCAAATAACATATTAATATATGTTCATATACATATATATATATTCTTATATCTTAAAAGGTCACCTTATTTCTAAGGATTAGGAATGGTTTAGTTAATCTACTCTTCAAACGAAGTCGCTTTTATCTTTGTAGTAGAAATTCTTTATCTTTTTTTCCTTTATCTCTTTTATAGATCTTTGCCTTCGATATCATGTTACAGATCTCTTTATTCATTTTGTTGTCTCGTGTCTCTTTTAGAATGCAAATTTCCAAACTTTTTCGGCGCGAGTGCTACCTTTTCGGTTTCGGTTGTGCTAAAATTTGCAAGCTCATATTTTGTCCTTTCTAATCATGGATTTAGATTCCTTGTCTGCTTTCGATTATAGCATTGGTTATCTTCATCCTTTTGCCTTTGTTTGTACCTTTTTCTTAGGTTTCATCTTTGTCTTAGATGGTGGATAGAATTCTTTCTTTACCCTTTATTCTCTAGGGTTTTGATTTTTGTTTTGAGCTTAGACATCTTTGTCTTTCTTTATTTTTTGGTGCCTCTCCGGGCTTCCCTTGACTCTTTGGGATGTAGTGTATGCTAGGCTGACCTTTCTCAAAAGGTTGTTGATGGGTGCTTTACCTGACTCTCCCCTAAGGGGTGATTTGGACGTTAGGGGCTTTTAATTTCATGGGTGCTTATCCTTACCCTCCCCCCCCCCCCAAAGATGTGACATGGATGTTAGGTGGTTTAGAGGTTTAAACCCTCCCTTTATGAGGTGTCTTTGGTAAGGGCTTAAGAGGATTTAACCCTTTCTCCCGGAGGTGCCTTTGGTAAGGGCTTTTATAGAGGTTTTGACCCTTCCTCTTGGAGGTGGCTTTGGTAATGGCTTAAGAGGATTTGGCACATCCTCCCCGAGGTGCCTTTGGTAAGGGCTAAAAATTGTCTTTTTTCATAATGGAAATATAAATCTCAAATAAAAGACTAGGAAGTCGTGATTCATGAACCAATAGTTTTTTAAGCAAGTATAAGATTCCCTAGTCTGAGTTTTTATCAATAATCTTTTGGTAGCTTTAAAACCCTTTAAGAAAAGTTATGAATAGGCTTCTCTATGCCAATGCTTTTTAGAAAACTTCTGAAATATTAAGATTACTTAGCTAAAAATCTTTTGTGTACATTCACTAATGCTATATAATATCTTTTGAAGATTGCTCAAATTAGTTTTCGAAATACAAATATTTGTTTCCCACTGGTTGCTGGGTAATTGCAAGTAACCTTTCTCTGAAAATATGTTAGGGAAATTTCTTTTGAAGTAATTTGCCAAAAATAAAGTTGGTGTAAATTGTTTCCTCCTCTAGATCTATTACCATATCCTGGTAGGCACTTTGTATTGTGTTGATTGAAACATTGATAGTCATCTTGTTCCAGACATCTGAGCTGCCTTTCCTAGATAGCTAGAAATTTGTTGTGCTCCAAGAGTGTGTCGAATGCTATGGACTAGTTTTGTTTTTATCTGTAATGACACTCGAACTTTGAATTAGTACATGACCAATTTTGCAATACAAATCAAAGTTCAAATCGAAGTTCAAATCAAGTTAAAAAGTTAAGAAAGAAGAAAATTCATAGTTGAACTAATGTTGCAAAGCTTCATGGTTTGATAGGAGTCCAGGTTTTGAAGTTGCTAAGCTGTTTTCTTCATGGGTTTTCTTTATGCTTCTTTAGTAAACTCCTTAAAATTCCTGACAAGACCATATACTGAATTATTCCAGCTAATGTGTGACACTCATCGGTCTTATGTCCATTTGCTTTGTGATAATCAAAATAATTTTCCTCTTTCCAAGATTTTGACTGGCCTCTTATTTTATGAGTAGTTGAGAAACTTCCTCCATCTTTTACCGCCTTGTAAATATGTGAAAGGGGTTGACCTAAGGCTACATAGTTGGATTCTGGAATTCTCTTCCAAATTCTTCCTCTGTTATCCGACCCTTGGTTGGAATACTGGGGACTAGATCTTTCTCCTTCTATATCTTGTCTCGGCCTTTTATTATCATGGCTCATTTCCTCTAAACAAATAAATTTTCTTGCTTAGGAATAGAAGTATTGTAGATTTTTGCATCCGTTGATATAAAGGTCATCCTATAATGGGGTTTGTTCGATTAACTCTTATCGAACCGCCATAAGCTTTTCTCTATCGGTTATACTTCCTGCCTTTAATGCTTCTGTATTAAACCTTTTTAAGTATTCATCGAGTGGTTCTCCAGGTCTTTATCTGATAGTAGCTAACAAGCTAAAGTCCACAGTTGGATCTTTGAATGCACAAAATTGTGTCACGAATTCATAAGAGAATTGTTCCCAAGAATGGATAAACTTTGCTTGGTAATTCTTGTACCATTTGATAGTTGTTCCTTGAAAAGTGATCGGGAAAAGCTTGCAACAAATTAGCCTTGGAGCATTATATAAGTCCATTTATATTTCAAAAGATGCTAAGTGATCTTGTAGGTCGAAAGTCCCATAATACTTCAATGAGGGGATTTGAATGTTAGAAGGGATGCTAATTTCCATTATTTCTTCTTAAAAGGGAGCTTTTTGCTGGATAACATATTTCTCTGGGTTAAAAATCCCTTTTTCCTTAAGTGTATCCATCATTGTTTGGTGTAGGATGTCTTCTTGGTCAGCTTCATTTCTGTGGAAACTTTCACTGTTTCTTTGGATTGGACTATTTGATTGCCTAAGGGACCTGTTTGCTTTACGTTCTTAGTTTAACTCTTGATCCTTTATTTCATTTGGAGGTTGCGCTTCATCTTCGACTTCCACAATCTTTAATAATTCTTGAGATGGAGATCTTTTGAAAAGTTCTTGCATTGCTATCATTTGTTGTTATAAATTCTGGACCTTAATCTCCTTGTTTTCCAATCTAATTAGGGTTGACGGTTGCCTAATTTCCATATTCTCTAAGCTGAAGTTTGGGAATATATTGTTTTCCAAAGTTGATTGTGGCATGCCTCCTTCATTTGAGATGTCATTATCATTCTTTGTTCCTACCATCTTCTTCTTTTTGTACAAAGGACTTTATTAATCTTTTGTGAAAGTGATTAGGGGTCGGAGGTTCGAGCCATCCTTCTAGCGCCAAAAATGTTAACAGGAAAGCTTGTCAACACCTCAAAATGGAGCTTGGTTCCTTCAAAACCTCTTTCCAAATAGATGAATGAAGCTTGCGCTCTTCAAACAAGGAAACATGGTATAAAATTTCCTTTTAGTGCCTTTTGATGTGATCGAAAGGTTAATCTTCTTTTCAGTAAGTCCTTTCGGTCTGATTGTACTATAACTTTGTCGGAACCACCTTTCGAAGTGATTCGGGTGACTTAAGGTTGGTGCTTACTGGTTTTGGTGATAGGTTGAATTAAGTGAGTTTTGACCCTGTTGAAAGGGTAAACTTCTTCTGTGTTATGGATTTTAGAAAAAACTCTTAGGATATGCATGAACTAGGGGTTTCGACTCAGTTGAAACGCCTCATATTGACTAGATCGATATCAGATTGATATAACTATATGAAATAAGAGTCTCAAGATTGCTACATCATCAAGATTATCACAATCTTTATTTTTATTGAACAAAGATAGTCAAATTAACCATACCCCCAATTTGATTTGGGAATTAGGGTTTACGATCTTCAGAAGATACAAGTAAGAAGTGAAAGAAATTGGCTCCCCTAACATGACTCTTGGGGTCTTATTTATATGTGTGGGTAAGCACCTTTCGACCAATTGCTTCCGACACAGTCAAAAGGTCAATATTCTTGCCTTCGTGCGCACCTCTTGACTTACAGACTTCGACCTAGTCAAAAGGGTCATATGACCTCCTTTCTGCTACTGCTGAAGATGAACTTCTTTCTTTCTTGCTTTGTTTCCTTTCGAATTCGTCGAAAGGTATTGCCTAATAGTATTTGACCTCATCGAAGTGTCTATTGATGTGTTATTCACTTGGATATTGATATGTCATGTAAGTTGGCCTGGGTGCTGGCCTTTGATGCTGTCAAAACATGTTCCCCAAAGGTTTCGAATGAGTCAAAACACCTTTCGCTGTAAGAGTCTCCCCTTGCTAGTGCGGAACCTCATCCTTTAGTGCTGGTGTATGCCTAGTCTTTCCTTTATAGACGATAACGGCCTTAACCAATTCGAAAGGCTGTCAAATGCTTCTAAAAGGGTTGACTCTGCTGATTGTTTTTCTGGAGGAGGTAAACAAAGACGAAACCTATCGTTTCGAATGGCTTGGTGCACATGCTGAAGGTATGCTGTTGATTGCCCTCGGAAAGAGGCTTTTGACCTCGTCGAAGCTCTTTGCTTATACATAATATTGCTGAAGCATCCTTCTAACCTCTTCGAAAGGTGCTGCTAGCGCCACAATCTTCTTGTTAAAAGCTTTATTTAATGTTGAGATAGACCATCCTAATGCTTTTAGATCTTCATCAATTCTCCTGCTCCTTCTTTCATACTTTTATTCTTGTGGATATTTTATGGATAAAAAAATGTTCCTTCGGAGTCCATTCAGGGAAGTTTTTAGGCTACCTTGTGAGTGCCCAAGGGGTAGAAGCTAGTCCAGACCAAATTTAAGCCATTAAGGACATGGCCGAACCTAAAACCAGTAAGGAGGTAATGAGTTTGAATGGGAAGGTTGCTACTCTAAGCAGATTCATTTCCAAAGCAACTGATAAATGTATCGCCTTATTCGACGTAATCAAGAAAAAGAAAAACTTTGAATTGGGGGAAGATTGTAGAAAAGCTTTTCAACAGTTAAAAGGCCATTGGGAAAAGCCACTGATACTTTCTAGTCCCAAGGATGGAGAAATCTTATACTTTTATATGGCAGTTTCAGAGCATGCGGTCAGTTCAGTATTGATTAGAGAAGGAGGTGGAGCTCAACTTCATGTTTATTATGTAAGCAAAGGATTGAGGGATGCTGAAGTTTGATACCCAGTGATAGAAAAGCTAGCTTATTGCTTGATCCTCATAGCATGAAAACTTAGAGCATACTTTCAAGCACATCTGATCAGTGTGTTGACCAATTTCCCCTTCAAACAAGTTTTTAGTAAACTAGAAACTTCAGAAAGGTTGGTAAAATAGGGAATTGAGCTTAGCTAATATGACATAGAATTTCAGCCGTGAGCCGCAATCAAAGGGAAAGCATTAGTAGATTTCATTAATGAATGTACTAATTTTATTAAAGAGCAATCAGAAAAGGAAAGAGATCTGAAACCTATGTGGTAGTTTTTCGTCGATGATGCATCAAATGAATAAGGAGCCGGTGCAAGATATGTGATAATAACACCAGATGGACACCGCTTACATTATGCCATGAAGTTAGGGTTTCCCGCAACGAACAATGTGGTTGAATACGAATCAATGGTGGCAGGGTTAACTTTGGCGTTAGAGCTAGAAATCCGACAGATTCAGATCTTCAGTGATTCCCAACTAATGGTAAACCAAGTGAAACAGATATATCAGACAAAAGACTCCAAGCTATCTTTATATGTAAAGAAGATACTAAAAATGCTTTCTTTGTTTGAAGACTTTTCCATACATCAAGTTCCAAGTGGGGAAAACTCACAAGCGGTTCTTTAGCAAAATTGGCTAGTTCAACAGGAGCCTTAGAAACTCATATTATGCCAGTGAGATATCAAGAAAATCCAAATATAGAAGAGGGGACATCCGAGCAAGGAACGGAACTACTAGTCTTAATAAGATCCCAAACCATGTTATGAGAAAGAAAAGAAAATGAGGTCAATGGGTTAGTCCCGAATGATAGGGTTAACCAGTCAGGGGCAGATAACTATTATGATAACATTTGGATGTCACCTATTATTGATTATCTTACAATGGAGAAATTGCCACCTAATAAGCTGGAGGTTAGAAAAATCAAGCGACAAGCTCCATGTTACACGATAGTAGATGGAATCTCTACAAGAAAGGATATGCTTTACCTTATTTAAGATGTGTAAGCTTGGAGGATGGGATGAAATTTCTAGTAGAAGCACATGAAGGATTCTGTGAAGACCATTCTAATGGAATGAAACTAGCAAACAAGATAACGAGACAAGGTTTTTATTGGCTACATTGATGAGTCAAGCCATAGAATAAGCAAGGAGATGCGAAAAATGCAAAAAGTACTCAAAGATTCCTCGGTTGCCACCAAGTTAGTTAACCCCAATTTCAAGTCCATGGCCCCTTGATGTATGGGAAATTGGTTTAATCATCTCGTTTCCATTTCTAAAGGTGGAACAAAATATGTTGTGGTCGCCATAGACTATTTCACTAAATGGGATGAAGCAAAACCGCTCCCCAAGATTACTTCTAGAAAAGTACTCAGATTTTTCATCAAAAATATTATAACCAGATTTGGAATCCCCTATAAGATTATCTCCGACAATGGAACATAATTTGAGAGCGAAGAATTCTCTCAGTTTTGCTATAACAATGGAATTATTAAGACCTTTTTCTCTGTTGCGTATCCAAAGGCAAATAGGGCAGTTGAGGATGCAAATAAAACCATAAAGACGATTTTGACGAAGCGACTGAACAAAGCTAAAGGAAAATGGGTAGAAGAGTTACCACTTGTATTATGGACTTATCGAACATCTACCAAAATGGCAACAGGTCATACTCCCTATTCATTGCATATGGGTGTGAGGCAATGTTAACTATTGAGATGGAAATACCCTCACAGCGAAGAATCGCATATGCATTCGATTTAAACCAAGAACTAAAAAGAGAATCACTAGATTTGATACATGAGTTAAGAGACGAAGCAGTAATCAGAACAGCATAATATCAAAGAAGAATTTCAAAGTATTACAACTCAAAAGTAAGAACATGATCATTTCAAGAGGGAGATCTGGTACTCCAAAAATGGAGAACACAAAAAATCTCGCGGATGGACCATTAGGACCAAATTGGAGAGGACCCCTAATCATTTGCAAAGTAAACACCCCGGAACTTACAAGTTATGCCGACCAGATGGCAATATGGTTTCTAGAACATGGAATGCGGCATTTGAAACCATATTTTTCTACGATGAATGAATAGAGCATCTCTTTCTTCAAAATGAAAAATCTACATGTTTGGAGTAGAATTCTCCTTACATTTGGATGCTTCCTTTAACGGTTAAAGCCTCTGTCCGCGCTGAGTTGGCCAGGGTAGAGCACCCCAGGAGTGTAAGCCTTTAGCCGCGCTATGCTATGGCCCGGCTAAAGCATCGATAAGCCCTTGGTCGCGCCTCTGGTTAGGTCAAGGCACCTCCTGGAGGGAGGAGTGTAAGTCTTTGTCCATGCCACACTATGGCCAGGTTAAAGCATCGACAAGCCCTTGTCTGCACCATGCTATGGCCAGGGCAAGTCACCTCCTAGAGGGAGGAGTGTAAGCCTTTATCCACGCCATGCTATGGCTAGGTTAAAACATCGACAAGCCCTTGGCCGTGCCTCTGGTCAGGTCAAGGCGCTTCCTAGAGGGAGGTTGGGTAAGACCTTGGTTCTAGCTTGAGAATAAGCTAACCAAGAGCAGCACTCAACATAGACTAAGATGTCCAACCCGAAGAAGAGGCTCATCAAACAGTGGACTAAGATGTCCAAGCCTAAGAAAAGGCTCATAATATAATGGACTAAGATGTCCAAGCCTAAGACGCGGCATATCAAATGACGGACTAAGACATCCAAACTCAAGAGGCAGCCAATCAAATTACACCTACATATAAGGACAAAAGTGTTTTATACATGTCGAAGATGAAAAAATCTAAGGAGTAGAACATAACTCCACTTTTTAATACCCGAATCTAGGTTTTGGGTCCCTCACTTCTGAAATTTATATTTTAATACCTGAATATGGGTTTCAAGTCTGCACTAATCACCTATGGTCTTCCTCATACCCGAATCTGGGTATCGAGACTATTATCCGACATCACTTATTAATGCCCGAATCTGGGCTTGAGATTACTATTATAAAGATAATTACTTTGGATATCTAATCATCCAACATATGCCCTAATCTGGACTGGAGATTCCTATTATGAAGAAATTTACCATGGATTTCTGATTATCCAATGTATGCCCTAATCTAGGCTGGAGATTTCTATTATGAATAAAATTATATTGGATTTCTTATTATCCGACGTATGCTCGAATCTACGCTCAAAATTTTTGTCATAAAGAAAATTAATACAAAATTTTTGATTATTCACCACTAATACCTGAATCTAGGTTTGAGAATTCTCTTTTGAAGACTATTTCTAAATCTTGCCTATTAAAACCCGAATCTTGGTTCCGAACATCTTACTATTAACTTCTAAATTTCACTTGATGATACCCTAATCTGGGTTTAGACCACATAATTTTCTAATGCCTGAATTAGAATTTCGGGTCTTTTATCATCGGTTTTGGATTCTAACTATCGATTCTCGAATCTAAGTTTAAAGTAGTATTATTGAGACTACAATAGACATCTAAGTCTTCAGCCAAAAAGCTTCGAGCTGGTCTTCTTAATACCCAAATAAGGGTTATTAGTTTGCAACTCCAAACGACATTCACCAACATCTGAATTTGGACTCTGGTTTTATTTTTATCTCCAATAGGAGTTTCTAAATACACATTAAAATTTACGGATTACAAAGACTTATTTCCAGATAATAGCTTACGACCTGCTATTTCCGGAAAATGGCTGTCACCAACAGGAATTTCTTAGACCTCGGTTATTATATGCATCGATAACTATTAATTACAAACCTCATATCCTTTATTAAATCAGGATTATGATTAACTATCCATTTAAATTGAGAAGCACCGCTATGCTGACTTATCATGAAGCATATTTATAAGATTATGAACTAGCTATGGAAAATTTCACTTGCTTCGAATGTTGCAGGAAAACAGGGTTATTATGAGTAAAGAAGTTGTTAAATTTTTGTCCTAAAGAACAAAAGCTTCTTTCATACAGGGAGGGCAAAATGATAACCATAAAACCCACTTAGGAACAAAGGTATGAAAGAAGATTAATGGAAGTACCAGACTCTACTAAATTACAGGCATGAGTTTCAACGGAGATCATGAAAGAGTGTTTCGAAGGCATAAGAGAGCTTTTGAAGGAGTCGCAAGCACCCGGCGCCCTTACAAATGATAAACAGTGCAAAATGCTTTCGAAAAGGATGAAAAAGGGAAGCGGGGCTATCCTTCTGCTTCGATCAAACCATTCGATACAGATGGATTCACGAATATAGAGGAAAGGAAAGATGGGCTTGGAACCCCTTTGGAAGGCAAAGAACAATAACCTTTAATAGGCGCGCCAAACCCTTCGAAACCAAGGGTTTCAGTTACATTCAAATTACTCAAAACAACCCTCTCGAAAGCATAGTCGAGCCTTTCGAACTGGTCGAAACCAATAACATTGGTGGAAGGTTCCGGACCAATCAACAAGCATACATTCGGAAGCTACCTACCGCATTGGAACCATCAATACTTCAACACTCTCAAACCCCTGGTAAACAATTTATCGGTAGAGTCGAAAGCTCTTATATGTACCTCTTATGCCAACAAAGCAACACGAAGAGAAAAGTGCTACTGCGGCCCTTTCGACGATGTCGGCGGCAGTTCAAGGAAAAGTAGAGAGAAGGAGCACATAAAACTTTACAACAACGGAAGGTGGACAAAGGACCCTTTCGACAAAGTCGAAAGGCCTAGAATAAGAAGATGAGGAGCGCAAGGATTACTTTGAAAACTGGAAAGAAAAACCTTTCAACATCATCAAAGGCAGGCAAGGCCTTTCGACCATATCGAAAGGAAAAACGCAGAACCTAAAGAGACCTTTCGACTGGGTCGAAAGTATTGGCGCAAAAGGGGGCCGACCTGCATCTATAAATAAGACCCAAGGGGTCTGATTTCGGGGATCGGATTTTGAAATCCAAAGCTCATTTCTTTTACTTCTACTTCTTTGCAACAAAAAAATCTTTGTAACCCTAAATAATTTGGGGAAAAGCTCTCAAAATTGTAACTCATTTTGGATTAATAATAAGGGAGAGACGCACGAATTCATAAAGAATTTTGATTATGAAGAAGTTCATTACGATCATTAGCTCGACTAATGATCAATTTCACATGATGCTATCTTATTCTCTTAACTTCTTTTTGTCTATGCAAATCAATAAGATCGACATGGATAATGTTAGGTGAAACGCATCATCATCGTGAAAAAGACCATAAATGACAAAAAAGGATGGTGATGATGTTTCGACACTAATAAATTCATAGAATTTACTAATTACCAAGATGATCTTATATTAATTATACTGGATGAAGCTTGAAAAATCAGATCTGATTCGAAAGGACAAAATCCCCTTCGACCTGGTCGAAAGGGATGTCACAAAGGATCTGGTTTTAATTGGCAAGCAATCGTGAATGAAGGAGATCATTCGAAGGGAACCAAAACCCAATTACATCAGCAACCCTATTGAAGGGGTTGCTCCATAGACTAAACAAGACCAATGAGGTCGAAAGTGATTATTTCTTTTTGAAAGGCCGAACATACCTTCCGACATGGTCGAAAGAGATAAACGGACCTTTTGGCGTGGTCGAAAGGGATGAGTTTTTAAAATGAATAGCTGTTTTTGACTCACACAAAAGTGGGTTTCCCATAAGATGCTTTCTCCTTTGCCCTCATCTTGACGATGTTAATTTCATCAATGATTCACTAGAAATATATCAATTGCCCTCCGAAAGTGATTTGACAAAATCAACTTGATCGAAAGAGGTGTTTCGAAGGAAGTAATCACTTTCGACCTTCTTTCTCTAGTTTTATAATCAAACTTGTTAAAGCTTTGGAAATTTTGACAATTTTTCTTGTTAACATGATTCATTGGATTATGTTTAGAAAAATATTTTAGGTTTAAATTTCTTTTAAGTTTCATAAACCTGTGCGTTGATACCAACTTGTAACATTCCCCACTTAGAGGCACAAACCTAACGGCTAAGGAAGCTGCAGTCATCCATAGTTATTAATCCTCGGCGACCAAATACGGTAATGTTAGGTACATTGATATAACAGAAACACAAATATATCGAAAATTTTGAAATCAACAAACAACTTCCTCATTCCATTTCAAAGCATTTCAAATTCATTACATAATCCCAATACGAGAACCAAGATCAATGAAAATATAATTATTACAACATACGCCAAGAGCGACATATGAAGATGCTCCCCTGATAAGAATATATATATAGGCAATTAAACAACTTTGCTATTACAACAACAACACAGTGAAATCAATGATAGAAAAGAACTCTAAATAGATATCATGCCTTCTGCACGTCTCCGGAAGCTTATTCGTCTAATGAGGTAACTGAAAACCTCAACTCTCAAACTAGTCAAAGTTAATTGAGCACCCGAGACTTTAAGGGGAAAAACATAAACTTCAAGTCAGATATAAAGTCTGGTATGAACAATAATCTACCATCTTAAACTATTTAAATATCTAGTGAGACCACGCCACTTAGCAGAACATGTTTTCCCATCACTGGTATCTTATCTAAAATTTTATAAAAACCATATATTGTGTTCCTGCATCCACAATGGTTAAAACATAGCAAATTAAAATATTATGATGATATGTAAACAATTAAATCAATGATGATATGTAAACTGAAGACGAAAGTAAAGACAGTTAAGCTTCCCCGGCCGAGTTGATGATCGATGTTCCGATCGACGATAATGACGATTCTAAAATGTTAAAGATTGGATCTCAGCTAAGCCAACAAATGCAGGAGGAATTGGTTGAATTTCTCCGGGAAAACCTCGACGTGTTTGCGTGGACGCATTTCGACATGTGTGGAATCTCTCCGGACATCGTGAGCCACACATTGAATATCGACCCGTGGCATGTCCCGGTCAAGCAGTAAAGGCGTGGTATGGATCCAGAGAGATATGCCGCCCTTAAGGAAGAGGTAGATAAGCTCAAGTCGAACAGGCTTATCCGAGATGCACTATATCAGCCTCGGTGTCCAATCCTGTACTTGTTAGAAAGCCCAACAGGAAATGGAGAACATGCGTTGACTACTCAGACTTGAATAAAGCTTGCCTTAAAGACAGTTTTCCACTTTCCCGAATCGATCAGCTCGTAGACTTAACGATTGGTCACAAACTCTTATCCTTCATGGATGCGTATTCCGTCTACAACCAGATACCCATGCACTTGCCCGATTAGGAGCATATCAGCTTCGTCACCGATCCGGGACTTTACTGCTACAAAGTCATGCCATTTGGACTCAAGAATGCTGGAGCAACTTACCAACGGCTAATTAATCGAATGTTCGCTAACCAGATCGGAAAATCCTTGGAAGTGTATGTGGACGACATGCTTGTGAATTCGCGACTCTCCACTGATCATATCAAAGACCTGGAATCGATGTTCAACATCCTCCGAGAATATAGAATGAAACTCAACCCGTTGAAATGTCACTTTGGGGTCGCTTTTAGAAAATTCCTTGGATTTATCGTCAATGCCCGAGGAATTGAAGCCAATCCCAAGAAAATCTGGGCAATCAGAAATCTTGAGACTCCGAAGACTATAAAGCAGGTTCAGAGCCTCAATGGAAAAGTAGCAGCACTAAGCAGGTTCATTTCAAAATCCACCGACAAATGCATTCCCTTCTTCGATCTGCTCTGGAAAGGGAAACGAAATTTTGAATGGACTATAGAATGTGAGGGCACATTCCGAGCACTAGTTCAACACCTGTCCACACCACCCATTCTGTCAAAGCCTATTGATCACAAGAGATTGTACATCTACTTGGCGGTGTCAGAAAACGCAATTAGTGCTGTCCTAATACGGGAGGAAGACCGGATACAACGACCAGTCTATTACATTAGCAAACGACTATCCGGAGCAGAGATAAATTATCCGAAGCTGGAAAAGATGGCTTATTGTCTTGTCATTGCCTCAAGGAAGCTCTGTCCGTATTTCCAGGCTCATCCTATCACCATTTACACCGACCAGCCGTTACGACAGGTCCTTACGCGGCCTGAGACGTTTGGTAGGTTACTCAAATAGAATATCGAGCTAAGTCAGTTCAACATCGTTTACACACCAAGGTGAGCCATTCAAGGACAAGTCCTAGCGGATTTCATTTCTGAATTCACTATCCCGGAGGACTTGCCTGAAACCAGTGAATCTCCAAAATATATCTGGAAGCTGCATACTGACTGTGCATCAAATGACCGATGCTCAGGCGCCGAAGTTGTACTTGAAACACTTGAAGGCCGATCTATATGCTATGCTTTAAAGTTTGATTTCCGTGCAACTAACAACGAGGCAGAATATGAAGCCCTGCTTGCCGGAGTGAGGCTTGCCAGAGATTTAAGAATTATTGTTATGGAGATTTACTGTGATTCATAATTAGTCGTGTGTCAAGTTCGAGGAGAGTACCAGGCCAAAGACCAAAGACTGGCTGCTTATCTTGCCCGGGTTCAAGAAGTACTGGATCAGTTCGATTATTATGCCATCTATTGCATACCCCGATAATGCAATCATAAAGCCGATTCCATAGAAAAGTTAGCCAGTAAAAGTGAGGCACAACAAATGGTAATCGTTCCCACAGAGACATTATCTTCCCCGAGCATCGATCAGATGGAAACAGATTGGGTATTTGAAGTCATTCTCGATAAGGAGTCATGGATGACTCCATTCAGAAACTATCTTGAGCATGGGACTCTGCCGGAACGTAGGAGTGAGAAAAGAAAAGTTCTTCGAAAGGCTTCATGGTTCACTATTCAGAATGGAGTCATGTATAGAAGAGGGTACTCTATTCCTTTACTCCGGTGTATCGCCCACGATGAAATCAAACGAGTATTGCATGATGTACATGAAGGAGAAAGTGGCAATCACATAGGGAGCAAGCTCTTACCAAGAAAGTGCTTTGATATGGATATTATTGGTCGACTGTAAATCGTGATGCATCGGATTACGCCAGAAAATGTGAAAAATGTCAAAAACACGCTCGGATTCCAAGAGCCCCGCCTACCGAAATAACTCAGATGGCCAGTCCATGGCCGTTTGCAGTATGGGGCATTGACATTATTGGCTCTCTACCTCTGGCCAAAGGTGGTGCGAAGTACGCCATCATTGCAGTTGATTACTTTACCAAATGGGCGGTAGCTGAGCTCCTTGCTACTATCATAACGAAGAAAGTGGTCAACTTTGTGGTACGCAACATTATTTGTCGATTTGGTCTCCCACGTACCATCATCACCGACAACGGAGCACAATTCGACAGTGTTGAATTTAAGAATTTCTGTCAACGATTCCACATCCAGAAGAAGTTCTCCGTAGTTGCGCACCCTCAAGCGAATGGATAGGTCGAAGCTGTTAATAAAGTTATAAAATATATTCTGAAGAAACGACTGGAAAAGGCTAGGGGCAAATGGATCGATGAACTTACTATGGCTTTATCGGCTTATCGGACAACCCACAAATCCGCGACCGGCCACACTCCATTCTCTCTTTCCTATGGTTTAGAAGCCGTCATTCCAGTCGAGATGGAAGTACCTTCTCAACGTGTGACATATTATGATCCAAAGAGGAATGCTATATTACTTGCCGAATCCCTTGACTTATTGGATGAGAAGCGTGAAGAGGCTGATTTGAGGACAGCCGCGTACCGAAGTCGAGTCGCCCGATTATACAATGCCAAGGTCCGACCCCGAACCTTCGAACTCGAGATCTCATCCTTAAGAGAATTTACCCGGTTCCTTCACATATGAAGCCAACATGGGAAGGGCCGTATGTCATCAATCGAAAACTCGGAGACATCACATTCAAATTGTCGTCCGTTAATGGTCTTACTCTGCTGAGAGCGTGGAACAGCGAGAGTCTTCATCGCTACACACATAACAGGCTCTATTTATTTATTCAGTCTACTTTTTATTTACAATTTGTTTACGCATTTAGAAATTTGAATTTGTAATAAGGCAACTGACTTTGCCGTATTTTCTTATTTTAGCAATAAAATGCAATCTCTTCGAGCTAGAGCAATGATTTTTAAATGCGTCATACGACCATCACAATGCACGGAGAGCTAAGTTCCATCCTACGGTGGGACTTATTCAAATAGGGAGTCACTGTGATATGACCGGCCACTCGCTAAGTAAAGACCGAGCTCGGAGGCAAGTCATCACATTAAAGCCAAAAAAGGATTGATACACAACAATCCTCTAACTAACTCCAGATTCCCAGAGTGTGAATTGGAGTATAAACTTGCAAATGCGAGCTCGAAGAGGGTGGATCCATCCACCTAACGACTTCGCTTGTGTTTAGACCAAGTTCGAGGAGGATGGACGCGTCCATCTAACAACCTCGCTTGTTAACTCAGGGTGGATGCAATCCGACCATCCACGATCCTGATACATTTTTCGTTCCCGTAGTGCGAACGAAATTCTGAAACTTGCAATAGATGCGATTGACCGTTTGTTAACTAACTCTGAGTCCCCAGAGTGTGGACTGGAGTATAAACTTCAACTAACTCCAGATTCCCAGAGTGTGAACTGGAGTATAAACATCAACTAACTCTAAGTCCCCAGAGGGTGGACTAGAGTATAAACAATGACAAACTCTAAATCATCGGAGTGCGGATTGGAGTATAGACGCAAACTGGGTGTGAATCGATCACCCGTAGAACAACTCCGAGCCCTCGGAGTGCGGGCCGGAGTATAAATGCAAAGTGGGTGTGACTGACCACCCATGAATCAATCTATGTCCCCAGAGTACGGACGAAGTCCTAAATATCAAACGGGTGTGGCTGACCACCCGTAAAATAACTAAAGTCCCCTTAGCGTGAACATGTCTCAAAACCATAAGCAGGCATGACCGACCACCGACTTACAAGTGCAATCCCCAGAGTGTGGATGCAATCGTCAATTGATGAGCAAGTGTGATTCGACCACCCGGACTCGTCTTGTTTCAGCTTCATTTCACAAAGTTAAGATTGGTGTAATTAAGGCAAAACGTGATGGCTGATCGATCTTTTCAATTTGTCCTCGAAACTGGGGGCAAGACTTAAGTATCAGCTACTAATTGAAACGGTGCAATGTTGGAATTCGATTTGACATTTGATCGCGACCTAAAGCCATGACTTCAGAACTTAGCAACTAAACTCAGGTCCGACTCAAAGACTGATACTTCACAAGTACATTGAATGGAAGTTCGAACACTGAAATACTTAAGCGAAATAAACGCAAACCGTGCCGAAGACAAAATGAGATTTTATTTCAACTATTCTTTGGAAAAGAAGGATAAGTACAAAATTATTCCAAAAAATCCCACTAGCAGGGGCCAAACCCGCATCTATACACGGCCTACAAAAAGCAAAAAGGGATTCCTATCTGTCTACCAAAAATGGGATGAAAAGACATGCCTATTCTTTCACTCTCTTCTTCTTCCCCTTCGGCGTTGACCCGCTGGAGCTACCGCTTGGATGCCTCTTTAAGCCATTGCCTTTCGGCGGTTGATCTACAGTCGGGGGCATTATGGTAACTTCCTCCTTCTCACTCACATGGATTGGAATGCTTCCTAAGGGCGAAGTTGGAGGGACATGATCAATGTTAGAAGACGGAGGGGGCACACTGGTGTCAACGACCATCCATGAGCCCTTGCCTTTCGACGGTTGATCTTTAGTCGGGGGCGTTATGGTAACTTCCTCCTTCGAACTCACATGGATTTGAATGCTTCCTAAGGGCGAAATCAGAGGGACAAGATCAATGTTAGAAGATGGATGGGGCACACTGGTGTCAACGACCGTTCCTCCAGGAGAAATCATTCGCAAAGGGGCTGGACCAGGTCGCACCATTCCACATTCAAAATCGATGGCCCGCACGGTCGCTTCCATCTCAGCATTGATCTCATCTATTATTTCTTCTTCATAAAGTGTTTGGGCGTCTGCGGGGATGCTGGCAGTTGGGCCTGAGGAGCTGGTCACAGGTGCGCCTCCACACATGACGAATGGCAGATCGGCAAAGGGGTCACTATGATGACCGAGAAGTTCCTCCATCATCTGCTCATCAAAAGTAAGCGTTCTCCCCTGTGTTCCATCGGTTGGTGCAGTAGCCGTTGTAGTGGTCGCTTCTGTTATGATGGCCTCTTGCTCGTAATGTGGCTCTTAAGTTGCAGGAGGCGCGACAAATGTAGCTCATGTCACTGAATAGAGACAAAGAGAAAGAGTTAGTGATTACTTCGAACAACACTTCCGACCTTGAATGAGCACAAGAAATGTTCAAATACCTTCCTCAGATTGGCTCGCGGGTGGCGGAGCAGCTTCAGAAACATGCTCGTGAGCTGGAGATAACTGTGGTTGATCAGGGTTTTATGCAGGGACGGACTGAGAATCAACCGCTGACGTAGGTTGGGACAGGGTTGGCACAAGAATTTTGGAACCCGCATCATGGTGCTCAACACCAGAACCTTCTCCAGCTTTCGAATGCTGAGTAGCGAGTTTCTCCATTTCATATGTGATTGTGATGTCGTGGAGAACTTTTCTCTCATCTTCACTCAGCACCCGGTTCTCTAGTTCAAATTCATCAACAGATTCGGCTTGATGCTCGGCTTTCTCGTCTTCCACCAAGCGGCCCCAAGCATTATACAAGTGCGATGGATAGTTATCAAGCCAGGTTAGGTTTTGGTGCTTCAACACTCTAGCGTTGTATGTGATGAGAAGATCTACGATGTCAGTCTCTAACCTGGCCTCCGCCGGTTTCACTTCATTCTCAACCATGGCCACGGCTTCCTGAATTTTAAGCGCTGCCACATCCCTTTCATCCCTAAGCACCACGGCCTGTTCACACGCTTCCTGAGCAGCTTTGTTTGCATCATCTTTTTCTTTGACGATTTCAACAAATTTGGCCTTAAGCTCCTCAAGCTCCTTCAGCGCAGCATCCCTTTCGGCTATAACAGTGGTGTTTCGATGGCCCATCTCCTCAACTAAGGAAAAATGCGTCTGTCGCATCCTTTCCATAGACTGATTTGCCTCGTCAGTTTTCTTTTTGGCCTCTATTTCCGATTTCATGGAAGATTCGGCCTCATTGTTGAGCACTTGTATTATGCAGTCCTTTTGAGCGAGATCAGCTTCTAATTTTTCAATTGTTTTTGCCCGCTCAAAGGCCACCGCTGACACTTTGTCCGCGATCTTCATCCACTCTCGATATTTGCTGTAAATGTCATGGATGTAATCATGCATAGTTTGTTCCGCTTCAACTAAGATTCTCTTTAGATGCGGAGGAAAGATGAAGTTGTCAAAGTAGATGTTTGGGAAATCCTTTTTCAGTTGGGCGATTCTAATCGCTCCCTCCCTAGTGGGTCCGGTGATAGCTTGCTCAGTAATAGTGGGAGTTTTGACTTTGTTCCTCCGTGGCTGTGAATCGGACCTTTGTACTTTAGAAGGCGGCCTTTGACGTGGGAGTTCCAAGGGTTGTTTACCATGGCCGGAAGGTTGTGTTGGAGCTCGAGGAGGCAGAGAGCGTGACTGGGATCGATGTCTATATTCTCTATCTCCGTCTCTCTCCCTTTCATAACGCTCCTGGCTAGAATAACCGCGATCGCAGTCTCTATCGGCTTCCCTCCTACGGGACTCATAATATGAACTGGATGACTAGCGTGCCAAGCGAAGGCTTCCTAGCAAAGATTCTTGCCTAGTCGTCATATCTGTAAAATAGAAAGAGAAGTAGAGTTAATAATCTCCGGAAATGAATAACTTATGATTGGAAATCGTGCAGTGCCGTGGAAGTGTTTGTATGCATGTGAAAAAACCCCTCGACCAACCGGTTTTGTCGGCCATACTCGTAGGAAGTGACTGACCTAAATCTAAAGCGCTTTGAAGCCCTTCCAACCCGATGACGTGTTGAAGCGACACATAGTCAGGAATTGGAATGTCGGCGACTCTTTCGAAAGGAATCTCCATTTGTGCGGAAGGAGTTTCCAAAATTCTAACACCGGCGGATGGCAGGGACATCACCACGGATTTCCATCTTGTAGACTTATGAAGCTTATGAGCAACTGCCTTGCCTTTCCTCCTTCCCTCTTAATGCCGAGAACTATCTAGGGGTCCGGCTATAGGTTCATCTTTGGTGGGCATATCTTCTTCATCGCCCTCCTCGGCAATTACAATCTCGGGAGCCTTACGCTTCACCCGTCATGCCAGGGCTATCCTAAGCGGTCCCTCAAGTCTTATGCTCTGGTTTTGATCAATTAGCCCAACGACTCTCAAATTTTCATCTGTCAACACCGAGTCAATCTCTCCTATCTCAACAGGCACCTCTTGAAGGATCCGCACTATTTCTTTAAATTGGGCACTTTCGGGTCGTGGAATTGCAGCTTTAAAGGAAAGAAAATATTAGGTTCAATGTCGATTACAATTATCTCGTTAGTCACTTGAGAAATTGCAGCACTTACGTCTAACTAACCACCGTTTAGCAAACCCTAGCGGGCATCGAACATAGAACCACCCCGTCTTGTAGTATCTAAGCCTGGTCCAGGATCCAATCACCACTTGGCAATTCCTGACTACCTCCAGGAATGTGAATGAAGGATTACCTCCTCGACTCTTGACATTAAACAAGAATCTGGGTTGGGGGCCGTAAGAGATGCTCCATAAAAACAATGAATAAACTATTCAAAATGCATATCCGTTTGGATGCAATTGTGACGGAGCAATTCCAAAGTAAGATACACCTCTCGGATGTATTGGTTAAATGGAGGGAGTGTTCCAGCTGTGCACAAATGTCTGTTGAAGGCGGCGAACCCTTCTGGGGGAATATGTGGCCTATCATTAGGTCCTGGTAGCAGAACGTCATCTAACGATAGACCGTGTCATAAGCAGATTCTCCCTAACATATCTTTGGAGACATTAGATGGTGCAGAATCTTGAGGATTACCAATAAAATTGCTCCCGGTAACTCGTCCGGAGCTGGAACTATAACTTCGGCCCCAATGGCCAGCATCTCTATTATCGAAGGAGGTGAACTTTGAGCCTCCTACTGCTATGAACTCCCGGATTCCATAGCTAATCAACTCAGTAAAAACCATCATTAGATGACAATAATCCCGTGTGTGCCCCAGTGTGAAGTGCTTGAATGCGTTGTTCAGTGCAGTGCTACATAATACTTAAGAAATTCTACAGAGTTTGAAAATGTTCAAACTATAAGATTTCGAGATTCAATCGGAGCAACCGTCATCGCTGATCGTCACAACCGTGCCATTCAGACTTCGGAGATCGATCCTAGTTGATGTTCATTAAATTTCGTCAAGTTACAGTTCCATCGACGAGCTTCGAAAGGCAGTCAAATATGTAGTGAAATGATTATGTCCAGTTATGCAAGGCTAAGGCTCGCTGGAGTCAAATGTTCGATTATGCAAGATTTCATATCCATTAAAGTCTGAACTTGGATCGATCATCGGAGGTGAAATTCGTATTGATGGTAGAAGACAGCATCTCATACCGATTGCAAGAAGGTCAATTCGTGTCGACTAGAACCTTCAGTTTTGAATCGATCAAAAGTAGCATCTTCACATCGGTCGTCGGATTCGAGTCTTCGTATTGATCACTCTAGATCGATACGAACTCCCCTCATCAGTCGTTACGAACTACTTGCTTCACCGATACGAAGATCCATCATTCTTGACCGATATGAATTCACCCTTTATCCATAATCGATGCGAGTACGTCCTTCATCCATCATCGATATGAGTAATTTCGTCGTATCCCTCTACCCTTCTTCTTCTCCAGACGACATAAGCGCTATTTCGACCTTGCTCCGGTCTAACTCCGACAACGACACCACCGGAATCGGCCACGAATATGAATGGGTTGGAATTCAAACTCGAATCTCATCGTTTTGAAGTGGATTTATGGGTTAATTACCTAATTAGAGCAGTTGGTTCGAGGGATTAACAAATTAAATGGCTCGAGGACGAAGGCAATTTCTTTTTCTCTTTTTTTTCCTGAACGATACGAAGGCGGTGTGTGGGAGTGAAAGTAAGTGGAAAATTTTCTAAGTCCTAAGCGTATTTATATGGGTACAAAACTGAAGGAAAAAAGACGTTTCGTATCCCAGTTATTATGCCGAGATAACCGGCTGCCTACATCAATAGGAGGAAGGTCCTTCATACCCATCTATCTGCATCGGTCAAGACTACAGCAATTCGTGACCATCAGTTCGAATCGATCCAGAGCATGGTCATTCGTATCCATCGATGACCCATTGATACAAAGCATACACAGAGGGCTGCTTGAACTTGTTCAGATCCATCAATGATTCCATCGATACGAAAGGCCAATTTCGTATCCATCCCCTTGAAGACTACAAGATCCCATATTGACCTCCTACCATCGATACGAAGCGTTTCAAAGAACTAACTATTTCGTATCGATAGCCATCAATACGAAGAATGCATTCCAACTTCTATAATTGATCCATGGGAGGATTGATATGAAAGGATGCCTTAAAACAACCATCAAACATTGTAACAATTCGAATTTCACATCGATCCAGGAGAGGATCGATATGAAACTCAATTCAAAAAAAAAACTTGACAACGACTCGTGAACGTGCAAACGTTAACGAGAGTCAGGTTAACATACATGCATGTATGTCGGACTAACATTCAATTTTCAAAATTCACAGGAGTTGAATGCTCACCTCGTGGCAATTACGTTAATGAACAACAGTTTGCTATCATTCAACACTCAGTTACAACAGTGCACAGTACAACAATTGGCAGCCAACAATTCGTTATTTATATTACTGAAGATCAATCAAAGGTTACATCTTTCGACGAAAAGAAAACATCTACTCAACAGATCGGATAGAACTTTTCAGAATGAAGGTGGTAGCATTTCAAAGCACATCATGTTCACACAGGACACATTTTGGGGGGAAAATGTTATCCCACCTTTTGGCAAGGCCGTGATACCAAGGAATTGACCGGAAACTGAAGACGATCCGTCCTGGAGATCGATTGTACATAGGTTCGCTATGGATGCCGGTAAATTTTTCCCGAGTTCAGATCGAGGTACAATTAACATGGCACGACAATCAAAGCTATGAAATCCAACGTTCCAAATTTCAAGTCTATCGGAGTTCGTATGCACAAGTTATGGATCGATCAAATTCTGTAAGAAACACGTTCTACTCGTACCCATCAGTTCGCATCGATCCATTTCGTATCCATCTTTTTCGCATCGATCCCATTCGTATCCATCACGCATACTCTACTTTGTATCCAATTTGCCTGGTTCTATTTCGTATCCATCAATTGAGGTCAATTTGTATTGATTCCAATTGCACAGTTCGTATCGATTCCAGTTGCACAGTTCGTATCAATCGATCAATAATCGATACGAATGAGCCACCGAACGATCGATACAAAGTAATATCTTCTATCGATACGAAACAAGCCAAGCACTATCGATACGAAGTATCTGCATGTAATCGATGTGAAACGTCCCCTAAGTCATCGATACGAAGCGGCCTCAGACATCGATGCGAAATGGAGATGAAGGCAACGATACGAAACAGGCCAAGGACTATCGGTACGAAAGAGCTGCATGTAATCGATACGAAGCAATCTCTATACCATCGATATGAAAAAAGCACGATTCAAATGGAAGACTCGGTCACTCGGCATGAAAAGTGGATCGATCCTAAAAGTTAGCACCACGTCACATAGAGAGCTTGTGCCTGGAAGCGATGCGAACAGAAGCGATACGAACTCGGCAGCCTTCAACAAATTCAAAATTTCATCGATCATAACTCAAAATCTACAAGTCCAAATGCTACCAAATTTTCATAGGAGCTTGCGTAAAACCTCAGGAATGTTCATGATCGATCTTGGCTCGATTGGGTCAAATAATACGAATTTCATCCGTATCGATCACGGATTGAGTCCAAACGACTGGGGATCGATCACGTGGGCCCACCCACGTGAGAGAAGAGGTCTTCCGAGATCTGGGAGAGATATTTGCTGCCTACGCCTATTAATAGCAGCCTAGGACCTAGTGAAAAAGGACTTTTGTCTCTTCTACGTCCAGACTCTGCCGAAATCACTATTGTACTCGAATTTTACTGTTGTAACTCATTATAACCAGCAAACAAATATCAATAAAAGTCAGCCAATTCATAGTGGACGTAGGCCATACGTCGAACCACTCTAAATCTGTGTGATTCTGTGTGATTTTCTTGTTTATAAATTGGTGTGTTTGTTAGATCTTCCTCATTTTCCATTTACATTCTTCATTTTATCTCTTCAAACACATCCGAAGAGTGTTGTGCCCAATTTTGGTACAAACAGTTAATCCCTTTAACCTATTATTTTATCAAGGAAAACTTCTTTAAAACTCCATTTAAAAGCATTTAATAGCCCTTTTTATAATACCATGGGTTTTACTTTTAAAAATTGAGATTGGGTTCTTTGTTTAGAAAACTAATGCTTTCGAAAGCTTTAATCCTTACTTTCTAAACCATTGGAAAACTTCCTTTCGAAATAATTCAAATCTTCTTTTCAAAACACTAGGCACCTGCCTTTAGAAACACTTTAAAACCTTTCTTTCGAAACCTTTCAAATGTATTGAAGTATCACCATTTAATTATAGAAGCATAGCTTCGAGACCATTTAAAAGTATCCCTTCCAAAACCATTGGGTTTAATTTAAAACATATCTTATTGGGTCTAACTGAATACAATCGAAAGTACCCCTTTCGAATCTATTAAAAAGAGTTTTGGGAGAAACAGATGGCTTCAGCACCACCATCCTTTCGAAAGCTCAAAACATTTAAGTAAACCATTTGAATGATAGCTTCGAAACCCCTTTCGAAGCTAATACCTTCGAAACCCTTGAATCCTATCAAAAGCTATAAGAAGCGGCTTATATTTATAAAACAAAAGCTATCTTTCGATCTAGCTGATAGCTTTAATCCAGTCAGAAGGCATATCGGTAGTAGGGTTTCAACTGGGCTAAACTACCCTTTCAAAAGCTTTGATTTAAAATCAAGGCAACTTATTCGAAAGTTACACTTAAACATAATGGTGGCAACCCCCTTCGAAAGCTATTTAGAAGACCCTTTTGAAATCATTTGTTTTGACTCCTCCGAAAGCTTTTAGTTAACAGGAAAGAGCATTTCCTTGGAAAATAAAACAAAGGTTTTGACCCCATAGAAAGCTATATTTCGACACAATGCCTTCCGCCCTTCTCCAATCCACTACGTACTAACATTGCGATACTTGGGTATTGGTTTTGGTTTAATTACTGGTAGGTTTTGACTTGGTTGGTGGCGGAAGCATAGGTTCGAAAGGCTGCTTCTGAAAGAGGTGGAACCTGAGTAAAAACTGATTTAAAGCCATTTAAAGTAATTACTTTATAACTAACATGGCTATTTGTAAACATTTAATTGGCTGCCATAACTTTTCAAATTCTTTAATAAAATAAATGTTGCATAATTTCATATCTAAACATGGATTAATTTAACAAATAAGCCCTTCCATCAAGCAAAACCAATAACACAATTAAGTCCTTCATCTAAAATAATTATATTTCCATAGTAAATTACTTAGGAAAAATCCCCAAAAATCATAGAAATTCACTTTCAATATGTTATCTAACATATAAAAATTTCAAACCCAAATTCTTCATAAAATAACCGAAATTAATTTCTAAACCCAATTATTCGTATTTTCCTTTGAAACTTCATAGTAAATTTTCCATAGGTTAGAAAATTATAAAAATTTAACCCCGTCTCCAAAATCATATCTTACATAACATATAATTTCTTCATGGCATTCGAAACTCAATTTAAATGATTTTACCCTTAAAACCGTGTATAAACACTTATCAAACAATCTTGTTTGAATCAAACATGTTATAAAATCCAAGCATATCATCATCAAAATCATCATAATGGATTTAAACTTAAACCCAAAAATCTTATGATCATAAAAACAAAAATAGAGATTGTTTTGATTATTATTTAACTTGATTAGGATAAGGACTTTGAGATTTGATTGAGATTAGTTCCCGTTGCTTAAATCCTTAGCTTTAATCTGATTTCCTCCTCTTTCCCCTAAGTAATGGTTGGCTTCTCTCTTTAGTTTGCATTTTATGTTTTGAGAAAAATGAACATAAACGGATAGGAAACAAGAATATAAGGTAATGGAATTATGGTACGCAATTACCCTAAATGCCCTTGCATTAAAAATCATTTATAAGCCTATTTTTATAATTAATTAAGCTCGGCCACTAGTTTATTTTCAAATCTCAATTACCGTTATCACTCTAAGATTTACATTATTCTATTTAATTTATTTAATTAAATCTCCTGAATAATGTTATTAAAGATTAGGGGTATTACAAAAGCCGACAAGGACTACATCATCATTGGCAGAGACTTACATGACGGAGATCGTCTGATTATATGGAGTTCCAGTGAGAATAGTAAGTGATCCAGATCCTATCTTTACCGGCCAGTTTTAAGAGGCGTTACAAATAGCTTTGAGAACAAAGCTAAGTTTGAGCACTGCCTACCATTCTCAAACCGATGGTCAAACTGAGAGGGTTAATCGAACCTTGGAGGATCTGTTGAGCGCTTGCATCTTGGATTCAGGAGGATTGTGGGAAGATCATCTGCACTCGGTGGAATTCTCCTACAATAATAGTTATCAAGCTAGCAATGGCATGTTGCCCTATAAACTCTTTATGGACGGCCGTACAAGCATATTAGGTGGAGATAGGGGATCGACTAGTGGTTGGACCCAATATGATTCAGGAGGCAATGGAGAAGGTTGCAGTGATTAAGATGAGGATGAAAGAAGCTCATGATCGACAGAAGAGCTATGCAGATCGGAGGCGAAGGGATTTGGAATTTTTTATTGAAGACTTTGTGTTTGTAAAGATTTCGCCGATTAGAGTTGTTCATTTTGGGAAAGTTGGGAAGTTAGTGCCAAGGTATGGTGGACCTTTTTGGATTCTTGAGAGGATTGGGCCGCTTGCTTATAGAGTTGAGTTACCGGAGAGGTTGTCGGGGGTCCATAATGTTTTCCATGTGTCCCATTTGTGGAAGTATGTGCATGACCCAAGGCTGATTGTGGAGCCGTTTGTGCAAGATATTGGAGGTAGAACCTAACTTGACGGTGATTAAACATCTAGTTCATATTATGGACCAGGATGAGAAGAGACTACGTAATAAGGGAGTGAGATTGATTAAGATCCAGTGGAGTGATGACCCTAGAGATTGTACGTGGGAGACGGAGGATGGTATGAGGGAAGCTTATCCTGAGTTGATACTAGGATAAATGTTTGCTTAATTATATAGATTGTGTATGCACTGTTGTGATGTAGTTGCTTGGTGTGTATCTTTGTTATGGGTTTCATGATATATAATATATGCCCTTTTGAATTAGTTTGAGTTATCTTGTCGTGTGCTAATTTCAAGATGAAATTCTTTTAAGGGGGGAGATTATAACAACCCGAAATTTAATCACTTTAAATATGGATATTTAATATATCTTAAATAATTAATTTACAAAATATATAACTTAAATAAAACCCCTTTTTATTTATAACTTGTGACAATGAAATGATTTTAAAGATGTGTTTACAAAATAATTAGTTCGAAGAAGAATAGAAAATGTGTCTGGAAATCGTTTTCTGAATTTTCAATTCTTCGTCGTCTAAAAGTTATCGAAAATGTTGTAAACATATTAATAAACATATACACACATATATTTATAACATAAGTATGTTAGTAATATAATATGGTAAATATGTGTTTACTAAAGTATAAGAAGGAGATGTGACATTTTTTTTCAAAAATTTAAACAAAAATAAAAAGAATGTAATGTCACATTATCTCTTACATCATGGTACAATGGAAGTGTAATGTATGTTGGTCACAAGGGGGAGCCTTGGCACTTGCATGTAGAAGTGGAGGAAGGAGGTGGATGGTGATGATGTGGCCAAAAATGGATGGAGGGTATGTACTAAAGAGCTTTTTGGTAATTTGATTTTTTTCACTTTGTATAAAAAGATTTTCTTATTTTTCCTCTCTCGTTTTCCATTCACTTCTTGCTTCTCAAAAAAACTTCATTTTGTTTTCAAAGCTCCAAACCCTCATTAATACTACCTTAGTTTCAAATTTTAAAAATCATGTTATTTTCCACTTTTAAACCCTTAAAATCATTTTAAATCCTTCTCTTCTCTTCCTACACATCCTCCTTCTCAAAACAAGACCACACCACCCTTAACCACCCTAGGCTGAGCCTACTTACACTCTAGGCCGAAACCAAAGCACTTCACAGGATCATAAATCCAATTTTTACTTAAAAGAATCCAAGATCTAAGGTCGATCCAAGTTGTAAGGTTGGTTCTAGTCGATTTGGATAGATTTTGGAGAGAAAAATTCACCTTTTTAAGGGAAAGTTTAAAATTTTATTATGTTGTTCGTTATTTTTGTAAACAATTGGTTATTTGATGGATTATGGTGTTGATTTGGTTATGCATGTATGTGCTTGTATGTCATGATGAATTTAGACTTGAAAAATAAAGTCTAATATTGAGATTAGTTAGAAAGTTATGATTTTTCTTATGGCTTTTTGTTATGACATGTAAATGAACTCATGTATACGATGTGTATGCTAAGGGAAGTTAGCATTTAGACTTGTATAAGTGACCTTGAGATCCCTCGAATTAAAAACATGTTTACTATTTTAATTCACTAGAAAAAGTTACAAAGTTTTAAACTTTACTTTTAGTTTTGCAAACTTCATACTTTGTTTATAAAGTAAGGTATACAAGAGAAATGGCTTGTGGGTATTAGCATATAAACTAGCTTAAAACGTTATGGTATCCATTGCGATAGTCGGGTGAAGTTCGGTAAAACGAACACTTTATTTAAACTAAAGTGTTCTCTTTCTGAAATTATTTCCAAAGCATATTTTAAGTATAAAAAGGGTAATTATTACTATTAATTAAGTATGAGTTTTAAATATTATTTAATTAATTAACTACTTAAAGATAATTAGTATTTAATTAGTAATTAAGTAAAGGTAATTAGTACTTAAGAGTTAATTACGTAAAATAATTATATTAATTAATTAAAGAAGTTAATTTATTATTAATTAATTAAAGAATTAATTAAGTATTAATCTTTATTTAATTAAGGGTTAATTATTTATAATTATTAATTGATTAGGGTTTAATAATTAATAAATTAATAATCAAGTAGAGTTTAATTATTAATTAATTAATTAGTTAGGATTTAATTAAGATTTAATTAGTAATTTAATTAATATTTAGTTATTATTAAATAAAGGTTTGAACTTATTTTAATTAATTAAATAAATCTTTTATTTTTAATTACTTTATTTCGAAAAATCGGTTTTATTTTAAAAGCAGCTTTCTTTCATATGTGAATAAGTTTTAAACAAGAGATTCCCATTGACCGTGCAATTAAGTAGCCAAACTAATATGAATAAGTCATAACTAAGATGTTGACATGTTTTAATGGAAGTAAGTTGTCTTGTATTTAATATTAAACGCCGATGAGTAGGCTTTCCCTATCTGTGAGATCTATAACTTGGTTTTCTAGGTGAGGGATAGAGAAGTCGAAATATCGGAAATGGTGATAAATACAAGGGAGTTGATTTTGATGAATGGGTCATGATAAATTAAGTATAAGGTAGATATTTCCATATGAAAATCTTTACATACCCCCAAATAGTGGACTTTTCCACTATCGATAACTTGACCCTTTTAAAATTTTCGAATGATTGTTCGAAGAGACCCGGATCGGATAGTGTGAGAAATCCGAAAACCACTTCGAACCAATGTAAGCATTTGAATTGGAAACATCTGAAATGATAGAATTCAAGGCGAAGACATTGAAGTGCAAGTGCCTCTTGCTACTAATCCTGAGGGTGATTCCAAAATGGTTGTAGTAGAAGAATGCATTCGGTTTGTTCATATCCTAAACAACTTATATGGATGAATGATAGCATTGCATCGTTGCTTGGAAGGCAGTGTTAGCATTCCAAGTGGGATTGCTAAAGAAAAGGTAAAATGTAGCCTCGGGCCTCACAACCAGGAATGACTAAAATAGCGGATATGCAGCAGGGCTATGTGGGTCACACCCATTAGAGTATAGAGACAACCCGATCTAGATCGATATTTCCTGATTATGTATGCTAGTGATCCGGTACGGTTGATGATCACAACTGGGGTAGTGATATATTCGATATCATCCAGTAAGGGGTAGACTCGTCCTGTGTTGGCGGGGATCCATGTGAGGCCCTCGATATATTTTATCTAGAGGTGTATTGTGGTAGACGGTACCCAAATAGCCTTGTAATTGTATGGAACCCATTCTCCAATAAGTACCTTCGGACTTAGTTGTATACCTATTATGCTGGAATTTAATTATTGTAACAATTTCGGATGTGATTCTATTTTTAATTTCAAAACCTTAGACATTATTATAATATCATTGGATTTTTCGTAATAATGTTTTGGTTATCATAAGTTAAAAACCCATCCGTATTTATGTGTAGCGTGGTCTTACAAGATACCCTTGATTTTAAAAGAGTTTTTAAAGTAATAATTCAGATGTTTGGAGTTTACTCACACATTAGTTGTTCGATGTAAGAAAGGCAAATCGTTACATGACCATATGGAGCATGTATAAGGTTGTTAAACGATTGCCATAGGATTAATAATGCCAGCAGCCTTCTTAGCAAGGTTACAGTCTAGCTTGGTTCCCAAGTGGTGTTGTTGCATTAGCTGTTTGATTTCCTATTGCTTTATTTTGATGTGTGCTCCACTTATGTTCCATGATGATATGCTATCAAGCATATTTATTAGCCATTTTGCTTTAGCAGAAGCACCATGTCTAGTAGCTCTACCAGAGGTTAGCTTGAGAACTTTTGAAGATGTGGAGGTGTGTTCATTAAAGAGATGGTTTAAAACTTTAAATCAAATTCCCATTATTATAATCTGTATCAGTTTGGATGGATTCCTTTTCCTTATTCTTTCTACTTTTTTCTTCTTATTTCCATGACAGATTAGAGGTGAGGATTCATAGTTAGGAGGGGAAGGAGGAGAAGAAGATGTAGGGTCAAAGATAATAGAAATGTGTATGGGCTGAGGCTGGTTATTAGTAGGGAGAGAGGATGAGAGGAGGTTTAGTAAGATTGGTAAGGCTGCTAAGAACAACATGGTTAGGATTGATAGTAGGGAGGAAACCTTTTTCTTGGAGGAGTTCAATAGTATAAGGAGGTAAGGTAATGTTAGAATAAGGTTTGTATAATATGGAGGAACTGGATAAAACCTAGTAGAAGTGTTATGTGAAGAGTGAATGGAAGCATGAGTATGATATGAGGTTGTCTGTATGGGAGCCGATGTATTTTAGTTACTTTGGGAGGTGTTAAGGAGTGTGGAATAACTATATTGAAAATAGGAGATGGAATTGCAAGGTTCGGTATATAAATAGGATTGGGATTGAGTGGAATAGGCACTTGTGATAGGTTATTGGACGTGGAGCTAGACTGTTGGCATCTGTAAAGATTATGAGAGTATTGAAATGAAAAGAGATTGTATTATTTCTGAATGTAGAATATGAGTACAACAGAATGTATTTATAAGTAAATACAACAGACTTGGTCTTATATGGGCTTGGCCCATTACTATGTGTTACAAAACTATTACAGGTTTGATGAGATAACACTATACTCCGATACCCCCCCTCAAACCAGTGATAGGGTTAGGGTTTCTCGAGAGTTTTAATGGCCGCCACGAGAGTTTTGTTTTCTCGAAAGATTTGTCCAAAAGCTCTTTGAATCTGGTAAATCTCCACTTGCGTGGTGGTTTATCAGGTTGAGGAAGCCATATTAGCATGAGTTTATCCACTTGCGAGCAAAGACAATTAGATCTGGAAGAGTTGAGGCTCTATTTAGACAAGCAGACCACAGATTTACTTTGACGATCTGCTGAGACAGCTGGATCTGGAGGATTTGTAGCTTTACTTCGATGAACAGATCCTTCTGTTGCTGGCAAGTAGGTTGAGATCTTATGGTTTGGACCTGGATCTGCCTCGTTGATATTCAGTTCACCCTTGAATCTGGTAAAGTTGATCTTAGATAATGCTTTGGTAAGAACATCTGCCTTTTGGTAGGAGGAAGGTATGTGATTCACACGTAGTTTTCCCTTTATGACTTGCTCTCGAACGAAGTACAGATCCAGTTCTATGTGCTTCGTTCTAGAGTGTAAAACTGGATTTGCAGTGAGAGATATTGTGCTTAGGTTGTCACACCAAATGATTGCTGTAGTGTCAGTTTTGATTTGTAACTCTGTTAGTAGAGATTCTACCCACATGATTTCGGCAGTTGCACTAGCCACACTTCTGTACTCTGCTTCAGTGCTAGATCTAGATACTGTAGGTTGTTTTTTAGCACACCAAGATATTGGATTTTTACCCAAGAAAATACAGTATCCAGTCGTTGATCTCCTGTCATCTTTGTCAGTGGCCCAGTCAGCATCAGCATATCCATTGATATTGAGTGTCTTGCTTGCATGTAGAGTAAGTCCATGATTTATGGTACCTTTGAGATATCTCAATATTCTTTTAACTGCTTTCCAGTGATCATCTAGTGGCTGTTGCATGAATTGGCTGACTTTATTTACACAGAAAGATATGTCTGGCCTTGTTATTGTTGCATATTGTAGTGCCCCAACAATGCTTCTGTAAAGTTTCTCATTTTCAATAGGTTCACCTTTTGTTTTTGATAAGTGTGAACTGCTAGTCATAGGTGTTGGAAGAGGGTTTGCCTTATCCATTCTTGCTTTTATCAGAATTTCTGAGATGTATTTCTTTTGACATAGATGTAGCTTGTTGTCATTTGTTCTTTTGACCTCTATACCAAGGAAATAACTTAGTTCTCCCAGATCTTTGATTGAGAACTCCTTGTTTAGTTGTTGTGTGACTTTACTGATTTCTGCTTCACTGTTGCCTGTAATTATAAAGTCATCAACATAAATAAGTATATAAGTGACTGTTGCATTAGAAAAATTAACAAAGAGAGAGTTGTCAGATTTTGTTGAGATATAGCCAAGACTGGCTAAAGTCTGTTTTAGCTTGTCGAACCACACTCTTGGTGCTTGCTTGAGTCCATAAATTGCTTTGTTTAGCTTGCACACTAGTTTTTCACTGCCTTGTTGTTTGAATCCTGGTGGTTGTTCCATAAAAACTTCTTCCTGCAATACACCATTTAAAAAGCATTATTTACATCTAATTGTTTAATGGTCCAATTCTTACACAAGGCTATAGTTAATACAATTCTGATGGTGGATGGTTTCACAACTGGGGAAAAGGTTTCAGTGAAATCAAATCCACTTTGTTGTGAGTATCCTTTTGCCACCAGCCTGGCCTTGTGTTTTAGAATTGTACCATCAGGATTTTTCTTAAGTCTATAGGTCCATCTGCAGCCAATGATGTTTTTATGTTCAGGTAATTGGACAAGAGTCCAGGTTTTATTTTTTATAAGTGCATTATATTCCTCCATCATGGTTGTTCTCCATTTCTCATGTTGCATAGCTTGATAATAAGTAACTGGTTCCTCATTTGATAATTCAGCATTGTATATCTTTGGTTTGAATATGCCACTTTTTGACCTTGTTACCATGTGATGACCACTGTTTGCAGGATTAGTCTGTTGAGCTGTGTCCTCCACTGTGCTTTCCTGCTGAGTATTGAATGGTTGAGTACCATTCAATATTTGGTAGTGATCTGCTTGACTGTTGTGGTCTTGATGTGGTAGCTGATACGAGCTTTCAGATTCATCATGATTAAATATACTTCTAGTTACTTGTTGTTGTGGAGCAACATTGTTTTCACTCTGAGATGTCTGTCCTTCGACAGGTATGACTATCTCAGGTACAGCAGGTATTGATATTTTTGGGTTATATAGTTTCTTTGTAGTATCATATTCAGATTTCATAAATGGAAATTCAAACTCATTAAAGGTTACATGCCTTGATATGTATACTCTACCCTTATTATCAAGGCATTTGTAACCTTTTTGATTGTTTGCATAGCCTAGGAAAGTACAGGGAGCAGACCTGAAATCCAATTGGTGTGTGTTGTAGGGTCTCAGGCAGGGGAAGCACAGGCATCCAAACACCTTTAAACTCTGATATTCTGGCTTGACCTTTGTTAGTGTCTCAATTGGACTTTTAAATTGTAGAACTTTGGTTGGTAATCTGTTGATAAGATGTACAGCAGTGGAAAAGGCATCAGGCCAGAATTTCAGAGGTATAGATGCCTATGCAAGAAGAGTCAGGCCAGTTTCCACAATGTGCCTGTGCTTCCTCTCAATGAGACCATTCTGTTCAGAGGTATGAGGACAAGTTGTTCTATGGTTTATTCCTTTCTGTTGAAAGAATTCTTTGAGTGGTAAAAACACTTTACCACCATCAGTTTGAATAATTTTTACCTGACAACTTGTTTGCTTTTCAGCACTAGATATGAACTGCATTACTGCATTGTAAGTCTCAGATTTTGCCTTTAAAAAGTAGATCCATACATGTCTAGAAAAAGCATCAATGAATGAAATATAATACTTGTAACCATAATCAGTAGATATTGGAGCTGGTCCCCATAAATCTGTAGCAACAAGTTGTAGTGGTTGATCATATACAGTGTTTGAGTCTGGAAATGCAAGTTTATGACTTTTACCCATGGGGCAATAGGTGCAATTATAAAATGAGGGAATATTTTTAATATGAATCTCATTATTGCTCAAGATATGTCTTACAATTTTCATGCTAGGATGACCCAGCCTAGCATGCCAAATATCATAGTTATAGCTTTCATTACATTTTGTTTCAGACATATTACACCAATTTTTTCTATTTTCAAATGTTCTTGAGTTGCCAACATCAAATTTGTATAAACCCCTACATTCTTTACCCTGCAAAAGAATTTCATCTGTTAGTGCATCTTTTACTAAACAAAACTTGGGATGAAATTCAAAGTATACATTATTGTCTTTTGAGAATTTTGAAACACTTATCAGATTTTTTCTGATAACTGGTACTCTCAAAAGGTTATTGAGATATAATTTTCTTGCACCTGTGATACTTGCATTTCCAGTATGTGTTATGTGAGTTGCTTTACCATTACCCATATATAAAGAATGTTTACCTCTGTATTCTTTGTTTCCAAGATTCAAGTTGTTGAGATTGTTTGTGACATGATTGGTTGCTCCAGAGTCTGGGTACCAGCTGTTGTCTTGTATGTCTTCTGCTTTTGCTAAATGATCGGTTGTGCATTCAGATTGCTCTTTATTTCCTTGTTGAACATTAACCATATTAGCACTAGGATCACTCTGTCTTGAGTTGTTAGTGCTTTGTTGAGAGGGTGTGTAATTTGCATCAAATCTAAAGTAACATCTGTTTGCTGTGTGACCATATCTTTCACAGATTTGACATCTTATCCTGTTATTGTTGTTGTTGTTGTTCCATCTGCCACCTCTTCCCCTTGATCTGTTGTTCTGACCACCTCTTTGACCATTATTGGGCTGATTTCTGTTGCCATAATTTCTGTCTTGATTTCTTCCTCTGTTGCTAGCAATGTAATTTGCTGAGTATTCAGGATTTGATGATCTTTTTTGTTCAAGTCTACCTTCATGTGCCAATAGTATAGAGTGAACATTCTGTAGATTTGGTAGTCTTTCTGTTGATGATATTACAGCTACAACAGATTCATATTCTTCTTCTAATCCACTTAGTAGATACAATACTTGCTCTGTGTCACTTACATTGTGTCCTGCAGAAGCTAACTGATCACATATGGTTTTAGTTTTAGACAAGTATTCTCTCATTGTCTGACTGCCTTTCTTCAGGTTGTGTAGTTGTCTTTTATACTGCATAATTCTTGCACCAGATTGAGAGCTGAAATTTTGCTCTATTGTGTGCCAGATTTCATATGCAGTTTTGCATCCAATTAGCTGTGGCAAGAGATTTGCACTTATTGAGGATAATAGCCAAGAACTGACTAAACTATCTTGCCTTTCATGAATAACATATTCTTGATTATCAGTTAACTTTCCTTGTGTATCTGCAGTGAATCTTGGAGGCTTACTGATAGTTCCAAGAACATATTCTTGGAGACCATAGGCCTTTATTGCAGTTTCCACTTGAAATTTCCATAGCAAATAGTTGGTTTCATCAAGAGGGATGGTTATGATTTGGCTATGTGGTTTAATGATGGTTTTGAGGAGTTCTTGGGTACTGCTGGATTGATTCTGGGTGGATTTGGATGCGGATGTGGGAGAGACAGCACTGTCATCATTTTCTTCGGCCATTATCAAAGCAAGAAAGCAATATTATGGAAAAAGATTACCAGAAAGAGGAGCTGCAGCCAGAGACTGACTGGATGATTGAAATTGACAGCAGTTTCTTGGCAAGGCACTCCAGGTATGATTCAAACTGAATCTTTTGAATTCTGATAGTCTGATGCAGCCAAGAAGATGATATATGATGATACTCCTCTGATATTATCTTTTATTGGCACGACACAGCACTAGATGATGAATCTTTGTGTTGATTTGTATACAGTTGTTAAACTGTATACTTTACTCTGAGATGATGAAAGTTTTCTGATGAGAGAAGAGATTTTCAAATTATATGCTGTTAAGCATTAACAAGCTCTGATACCATGTAAAGATTATCAGAGTATTGAAATGAAAAGAGATTGTATTATTTCTGAATGTAGAATATGAGTACAACAGAATGTATTTATAAGTAAATACAACAGACTTGGTCTTATATGGGCTTGGCCCATTACTATGTGTTACAAAACTATTACAGGTTTGATGAGATAACACTATACTCCGATAGCATCAAAATTCAAAGTTGGGTTCGTTAGGAATAGAATAAAGAATACCAAATTTATTGGGTGAAATAATAGCTAGTTCATTACGCATGAGATTTGCGTCTGTAGGATTTGAGGGAAGTGTGGAAATGTTGGATGCAATATTTGAATGAATAGGCACATTAATGGCATGTGTTGAGATGGTAAGATTTCATGTGGATTATTAGCTTCAAATGCTATAAAGTTTGCATGGCTTTTATTATTACGCATAGCTACAGATGTATTCGAATTACCATGTTGTGAATGTGGAGAGCAACAACTGGCATAGGCTGATGTGGACGAGGATGCATTGGCTGAAACATTATAGATATTGAGACTTTAAAACTGGGTATAGGACCCAATAAAGAGTTAGGATCTAAAAATAATCTAATTGGCTATTTCAGATTCCTTCACATGATTCAAATTGTATATAGCTATAGAATTATTTCATTGTCAAAAACTTCTTTGTTAGGATTTAGAGCTTTTAGGTTCAAACTTTTATCTTTCCCATTATTGTTCTTTTTGTGGATAGATTTAGGAGCAATAATAATACCCTTTTCATTATCAATTTTCTTTGCCTCCGTCTTGCTACCATAAAAATTATTAGCTTAGTCACAGTATCATGACCAAAGCATTTACAAAACAAACAAATTTCTAGTTTCAAGTCGTATGTGATCTGAGCATATCAGCTTTCCTAAGTGGTATGCTATCTAATTAAAACCTACATCGACCAATTAATCCATGGTATTTTAAGGAAGTGTATCAAAATAGGGACGCTTTTGACAATG
This sequence comes from Allium fistulosum, assembly GCA_030737815.1. NCBI lineage: Eukaryota > Viridiplantae > Streptophyta > Magnoliopsida > Asparagales > Amaryllidaceae > Allium > Allium fistulosum. The sequence continues at coordinate 201,519,166 of CM060904.1, read as the reverse complement.
CATGATCCTAAAAGAAGGCTTCCAAGTTAATATAATAAATATCAGGCCTCTAATGAAAATTGGGTCAGCTTCTAATACCTTTTGTTTATACTCATCGCATGAAAATTAAAAATAGAAGTCAAACGAATCTGATTTTACCTTCAAATAGCCTATGATTTTCCAGATTTTTTGTAGATGTAGCATAACAGCTATGTATGATAAATTACCACATAGAAAGAAACCATCAAGATGTTCTTTCCAGTAGTCTATGCCTACGTCTTTGACGGTAACAGGGAAGACAAGTGACTCGCCTGTATAGGTCAGGTTAAAATCAATAGGGTTGAATTTGCTAGCATTTTTTGGTTTGAATTTAAACAGAGATATCCATATGTAGGATTTTTTTGAGGTAGTGGGTTTTTAGCAGTGGCGGATAGGTTTAAAACCCCCAAAACGCCATTGAATAAATTAATCAAAATCTATTTCGATATTATTTAGAAGAAAAATTTAGCAAAATTCTTTGGGAAATCATGTTCCAAAGAGAATATGAAGGTGGAATGGGACTCTATAATTTTTAGAAAATTAATGAGGCATGTGAACTTAAACTGGTGTGGAACTTTTTAAAGAAAGCCTCATTGTGGTCAGAATGGTTGATAGATAAATACCTAAAAGAAAACTCCTTTTGGGATTGCAAAATTAATGTAACACGGTCAGGAAACTAAAAGAGGATGCTTACACTAAAAGAAAAGGCCTTAATTGGTATGGAGAGAAGATTGTATGGATGAGAATTCTACTAACCTCTAGTTTGATCATGACTAAATGGGTTGAAAGTTTTGGACAGGTTGGTTACCATTACACTGGAAGTGTTAGGAGGTATAGATTTAAAACCTAGTAGCATCTTATGCAATAGGCAACAGGAACCAGGTAATAATTTTCAAACCATATCCTTTATTAATGAGATAAATCAAATCATAATATATTAGGGTGAAAGTGACCATTGGCACTAGTTAAATGATGTTAAGCGAAGTTTCAGCTTCAAGTCAGCTATAGCTCTCATCAAACCATACAATTACATAATTAGTTGGCTTATGTTTATATAGGATAAAATACGTTGTCCAAAAATGATGATGTGTTTATTCAAAGCGGTTACTAATAGGCTGTCAGAAAGAGAAAGGCTCATTCAGAGACATGTATCATTTGCAAATGATAAATGTGTGTTATGCAACTTTAAAATAGAAGACATAAAACATTTGTTCTTTGAATGCAACTTTACTGCATATATATTGGGTTGGTGTAAACTTAGATTTGGATTACTAGTAAGTAATAGTCACATACTGCAGAATGAAATTAAATACCTCATACAAAACTTAAAAGATAAAGACAAACTAAGAGATATAATTAGATTAGTAACCATGATTTCAGTCTGGGTGATTTGGAAAGAACACAATTCAAGAAATCTAAAGATAAATTCATCATTTGTAAGGAGATAGAGTTATACTTGATGATCCTTATGCTAAAATCAAACAATAACGCAAATGCATCTCAGTTTTATGCTAAATCAGTTTAATTTTAGGGAATACCTTTTGATTGCAAAGAAAAACCACCAGACCTCACATCCTAGGCTTTAATCCTATTAGCATGAGATGAAGCTCCTATTTTAGAGGATAATAGTAGTGAAGGAAGAGTGCCTATAGAACCAAATTTTCTTCAAATTATCACTAATACAAGTGTGAATTTGTAAGATCCAAATATCGATTGCCACTAAAGGAAACCCAAGTTTGAAATGAAATGAAGTTAGAGTTTCCATTTTTTAACTTTTGTACTATAATTATATTTACATGGGACGAGTTTTGTTTTATTTATGGACTGCACTACTTTTTATTTTATTTTTTTAGTGTTAGCAAATAAAGTAAAGTACCTCATTTTTCAAAAAGAAATATTATACTAATTCTAAATTTATGATTAACCTAACCATAGGAAAATTCAAACAAATATATTACAGTATATAAAAAATTTAGTTTTATTTTTTATTTCAGAAAAATATTTTTCTCAAATAGTTTACTAATTCAAAAATTTAATTTAAATGTATTTGACTAGTCCAAAATTTGTAATAATTATATGTCCATGATAAAACCAAAGAAAAATATTATTGTACAAACAATATACTTCAGATATGAAAATAAATTTCCAATTTTTTATTTATTTTAAAATCGAATTTAATATGTTTGACAAGTTCTAAAATTTATAATAATAAATTTTCCATAATAAAATTGAAATAATAATAGCATTTTTTGTCTACATTATTTTAAGATCTTTCAGAATAAATAATAATATTTTTGATTGATTTTTATTTATTTTGGTTAATTAAATTCCTTTCCGATATATATCAATATTTCTAAACCTATAATATTAAAATAATCATGATGAAATTTAAATAAAATTATCGTGGTGTTTAAAAATTTGCAGTTGTTTTCTAGTTCGATAAATGTTTTACACACACACACACGTGGAGTTTAAAAATCATGTACGCATAAAAATTGAAAACTAGAAATAATATAAATAAATCTTAATATAAAATCCTGGAAAATAATTTTGGTGCTAAAATTAAAAATTGGACTTGTTTTCCTATTTTTATAGTTATATTATTTATATTATATTATATTAAAATATTAAAAGCGTTTAAAAATCATTTTATAATTTATTTTGAAGCTGAAAATAGTATGCTAATAATAATGTGGTATAAATCATAAAATTAGGACATTTGCTATGATGAATGATGTCGGTTGATTACACGTGGAGTTGTAAGTGATTTCCCAAAGAATCTTTCTCATTCCTCTTAATTTAATTTATAAGATCTGACTATTGGCTCTAGCTCTCTAATGGAAATATTAGGCTATTGAGACTGTATATATCCAATGTGGGAAAAGCTCCTCATATTTATAGGGTTAATACAACTAAATATATCAAAAATTATCTAGCCTTACTTTTCTCAATAAGCTTTTACCACATCATCCGATTACAATACATATAATAATTATGTAAATTTGTTAATTAAGACCAAGTGAGCCGAACTATATATATTTTTATTAATAAAATTTCTACCAGAAATATTTACAATTAATAATTATTAAGTTACTATTTTGGCTTCATTTAATCAACTAAAATTTTATATAACACTTTATATATTATTTTGAATAAATTAAAGCCCTTTAATAATTATTAAAACCTACAAAATTAATGTAACATTCATATAAATTTATCCGTTTTATTTTATAACAATTATAAATTAACTTGATTATAGTAAAAACTAATTGATAATATAGGTAAGACAAACAATTCGTATATAAAGTTGTTCTAAGAGATTAGCTACGATATAACTGAAAAAGAGAGAATATATCTATCAAACTTATGCCTTTGAATGCACCTTGATTAATAAGATCTCCTTAATTCTCCTTGAACCGATCACTGGATGTTGCAACAATCTAGTATACAACAATTATTATATGATTTGGTATGTTTTGGTTATTAGGTGATCTCGGCTATAGAGTGGGGAAGGTATATGAGTTTGGCCATTAAAGAGGAGGAGGGATCAAGTGGAGGCTAGCTTGATTTAAATAGAGATAATGGGAGACAAAATTTCCTCCTTATATTAAGTATTCAGATCTATATTTGAAATTCAAACTCCACCAACTCACTTATGTAGCAAACCATTTTATTTGGCTACATGGGCCAATAAAATACTTGAACCCATTAGTCAATTAATATCATTTAAATCATATTTAAATGCACATTAAAACATTAAAAGCGTTTAAAATTTATTTTGGTTAATTAAATTCCTTTCCGATATATATCAATATTTCTAAAATCTATAATATTAAAATAATCATGATGAAATTTAAATAAAATTATCGTGGTGTTTAAAAATTTGCAGTAATTTTCTAGTTCGATAAAAAAAATTTACACACACACACACACGTGGAGTTCAAAATTCATGTATGCATAAAAATTGAAAACCAGAAATAATATAAATAAATCTTAATATAAAATCTTGGAAAATAATTTTGGTGCTAAAATTAAAAATTGGATTTGTTTTCCTTTTTTCATAGTTATATTATTTAGATTATATTATATTAAAACATTAAAAGCGTTTAAAAATTATTTTATAATTTATTTTGAAGCCGAAAATAGTATGCTAAATGATGTGGTATAAATAATAAAATTACGACATTTTCTATGATGAATGATGTCGGTTGATTACACGTGGAGTTGCAAGTGATTTCCTGAAGATATCTTTCTCATTCCTCTTATTTTGATTTATAAGATCTGACTATTGGCTCTAGCACTCTAATGGAGTTATTAGGCTATTTAGATTGTATATATCAAATGTGGGAAAAGCTCCTCATATTTATAGGGTTAATACAACTAAATATATCGAAAATTATCTAGCCTTACTTTTTTCAACAAGCTTTTACCACATCATCCAATTACAATACATAGAATAATTATGTATATTTGTCAATTAAGACCAAGTGGGCTGACCTATATTTTTTTATTAATAAAATTTCGATCATAATTATTTACAACTAATAATTATTAAGTTACTATTTTGGCTTCATTTAATTAATTAAAATTTTATATAACCTTTATATATTATTTTTAATCAAATTTAAGCCCTTTAGTAATTATTAAAAGCTACAAAATTAATGTAACATTCATATCAATTCCATACATTTTATTTTATAACAATTATAAATTAACTCGATTATGGTAAAAAAACAATTGATAATACAAGTAAGACAAACATTGCATATATAAAGTTGTTATAGGAGATTGGCTATGATATAACTGAAAACAGAGAATATACCTGTCAAGATTATGCCTTTGAATGCACCTTGATTTGTAAGATCTTCTAAATTCTCCTTGAATCGATCACTGGATGTTTCAACTATCTAGTGTACAACAATTATTGTATGACTTGATATGTTTTGGTTATTAAGCGATCTCGGCTATAGAGTGGTGGAGGTATGTGAGTTTGGCCATTAAAGAGGAAGAGGGATCAAGTAGAGAAAAAGTGGAGGCTAGCTTGATTTAAATAGAGAGAAGGGGAGACAAATTTTCCTCCTTTTACCAAGTATTCAGATATATATCTAAAATTCATACTCCACCAACTCATATATATAGCAAACCATTTTATTTGGCTACATGGACTAATAAAATACTCAAACCCGTTAGTCAATTAATATCATTTAAATCATATTCAAATGCACATCGATATCATATATCGATACATAAATATACAGCTTTTATATATGCACCAATTAACTACTATTGGCACCCAGATGATTACTAATAGCACCCATTACATCAAATAAATAAATAAACGGTATTTCAAGAATATTATTTAATTTAATTAATCTACAAACTAATTAAATAGTGTGGTATTTCAGAGAATTCAGGAATACGATTATGTGACTCGTAGGTCTAAATTCAGTCAATGACTAATATCGAACAATTCGAATATTAATAATCACCCGTCACCTTAGCTAGTAGTGTGATAGTTTGACTGGCATTATTGCTTATACATCTTCATCATTAAAATCCAATTTTACAATTTAAGCGCTACCTTTTAGCAACGATTATTTACACACATTCTCTTTGTCAACATATATCACACTAGGATGTATGGAATTTACTTTTAGTCAAAATTCCAATATTATCCATATTCAACTCGGTTAGTCCATAAAAAAGTTTTCGGTTCAATAATAACAATATTATTAACCGTACTGCTTTAGCTAGAAGTTTTGACTTTAAGTTAACTACGGTTGACGGTGATACTAATCAAAGTGTAGTATGCGCATTGAAGTGGAGAATTGCATTAAACTATATAGTTCTTCGATGGTTGTCATGCCATGATTTAACTATTATCAAAGTGGAGTATTTTCATTGAAGCTCAACAATATTCTCAAGTTGAGAGAATTGTGTAATATCATCACTCCAAGATTTCTCGTTTGACCTAATTATTATTAACCAATAGAAAACTCTCAGGTGAGTCATTCCATGGTTGTCCGATAACTATCGGTATGTAACCCCATGGTGCCCCTAGCACGATGAGTAATTCACTGTCCAACATTTAAAGAGTGTTATGTGCTTTGGTCTCGATGGATATATCGATATCCTTTCTCGAAACATCTTGACAATGAATATTTAAAATAATATGTTGTTTTATATTTGACAATTTATCTAATGATTACAACTCCTTATAATTATTATCACATAACATATCATTTAAGGATTTTATTATTTATATAGTTTAAATTAATTACTAACTAATTATATCACAATTTATACAATTGAAATCAAACACCTTAATTAAGAACAATATTGATTATAGAGTTTGATATATGTAACAAATTATGTAATTTCCCCTAGAGCATATTCCCAACTCTCTCAATCTCCCACTTGCACTTGGGGTCAATTATGGAATCTTAATCCCATCTTTTTGATCTGCTTTCTCAAAACTGATCGAGCTACTCTTATAATGAAGAAATATGCTATATTTTCTTAATTTTCTACTCTGTATATCCTATTATCGTCGCCGATAAACTGCCCTTATTATGTGGAACTCTTAGAGTATTTTTATCGACTTCTAGCGTACCCTAGGTTCTTTTGCGATCTGTGTTGCAACATTATTATCATATAACAATGTCATGAGATTATCAACTTTTTGAATCAACTCTAGCTAAGTTATAAAATCTATGCTTGTATATATATAACCTTTTGCTGCAGCGTTATTCAATATGATGTACTTATCCTTCTGGTTCAATCACCCATGACCTCTTGTTTGGAACATTTCAAGCTTAATGCTCCTTAACCAAGGTTCAAACATGAATTTAGAATTGCCATACTATCTTTGATATCACTTATAAAGTTTGAGTCTGAACACTCCATAAAGAAATCGTTCATTTTATAATTAATTCTCTAGTGTTTCTTAAATACCCGAGGATACTCTTAGCTAGCATTTAGTGATCTTAATTTGGATTTGACACTAGCTCAGCGTACGAACTACATAAGAAAACTACGATATTATAGACAACAGAACATGTATAATATTTCCTATTAGCAATGCCTTAGGAATCCATTCCATTATCTTCATATTAAAATTTTTAATATTGAAATAACCCACAATCTACAATACTCTGATTTATGCTTAAAATGATGCATACATCGTCGACCTTGCAGACGTTGGATCATTTTGAGGTAAATTATAAAACATATCATGAAGCTATCTACAATATTTTACACTTTTTGAAACTCGCTGCAGAAGGAATAAAATATTATACAAAAATACCATAATCCTAAATGAATAAAATAAACTATAACTAATAGTCTTCAGTTGCATAATAAATAAAGAGTCAAAATATCTTGTAACATATCAAATAAATAGTTAATAGCTAATAGATAAATAAATGCAGGTCTCCATCACACCATGGCACCTCCGAGCCACCACCAGTACTCTCTATCGATCTATCAAAGTATAACTAAAAATGACAAAATGATAGAGGTTGTTAGACATACGTCTGGTGAGTTAAACGCATCATATAAGTGCACAATACTAATAAACCGGTAAAATAACACTTATGCCCGAAAACCATACCTTAACCTTTGGGACCTACACCCAATAAGTCAACTAAACATAATATAATACTATAATTGTAACGACCTGGAATTTTTTTCATCTTGAGTTTTGAATATTTGTTTTTAATATTCAATAATACGGTCTTTTAGTCAAAATAAATTCCCATTAAATGATAATTGGTAATAATAGATAGTTTTAAACTAAGGTAATATTTTGAATTTCTAGATTTTATTTATAAAATAGAAAATTGATTGATTTGAATTTCTTATATATGTATGTATAACAACAGAACTTATATGTAAATTTAAAAAAAATTCAAATTAATATGAAATGAATGAGAATAATCCTTGAAAAAAACGAAATGAATATAGCCTATGAAATATAATGTTGTATAAATAGAAAGAGTTTAGAATTTGATTTTTCTATTGTATATACATATTAGTTTAAGAAAGAAGAATGTAAAAAATATGTGTAATATTTATAAACAAATATAAATGGTATATTAAAAATGATATATATATATATATATTGAAAAATGAAAGAAGAAATATATATGAAAATATATGATGATTGAAATGAGAAAATTTATAAAATCATTTTAAATCGTTTTAAAAAAGGAAATCGTTTACAAAATAGTGTTATAACAAAAATTTTATTTCATACATTTAAAATGAAATAGCAAAATTTTCATTTCCTTTGAATTATACATTTATAAATATAAAATAAAAAGGGAAATGCAGAACAAAAATGTTATTTCTTGAATTCCACATTTCTAAATATAAAATAAATAGGAATATGAACACTTAAAATTGTTTTAGTCAATACCACTTAACAATTGTTTAAAAATAAATTGAAAGCATGTTTTAAATCAAAAGAAAATAGCTTGTACATAACCAAAAGTAAAAACCATTGCCTGGTCAGGTAAACAAGTAAAAGTGAAAAAATATATATGTATAAGCTTTTCGAGTCAATCAAACAATAAATGTGAAAACTGAAAACTTCATATCGTCTCAAACTTTATACTTCATCTCAACTTCATATCAAAGCCACCTCATTTCAATACATCAACCCATCAAAAACCTTGTACGTACACATCATTTTGTCTTGCAAACGTGTATATGTATATAGGCTTGTATGTGTATAGCTTCAGTTTGAAAAGCCTATAAACAAAAATATTCTGTAAACCCAAACACAGTAAAGAGAAAAGGCATCCTACTTTACAAAATAAGAAACAAGATAAGAAATCAAGGCAAGATTCAAGGATCCAGATCATAAACTGAAGATCAACTATAAAGATTTCAATGGTTTTCAACATGTTTAAGGTGAGACTTTAGCTTTTGGGATGCCTGTACATGTTCAAGCATCACTCTGTATTCAACAGAGCTATCTTCTTTTTATATATGCAGTCTTCTTTAAAAATCATTACCTCCAAAACTATTTTGAATTTGCTAACATTGTAAACTAGTAAAACTTTTATTTTTAAGTGTAGATTACATGAAAAATGGTTTGAAGCTTGCTCATCATATATAGGGTGCAAAATTTCAATTTTTCGGGTAAGCAAAGCAAGTTTTGATAAATTTTAACAAGTTTAAATCGTCGAAACAGTTACATAAGAATGATCGTTATAGGAAAATAGGATTTTTAGCGAAGGTATCGTAAATTTTAGTGGATTGGTTCACGAGAGAGGAAGAGATGACCGGAATTCGTTCAAAAATAGATTTCTGGCTATCTAGGCGTTGAGGGGAGGTGCGGTTGGTTCGAGGAAGAGCGGGGTGATGAAGGGAAGGGGTTCACCGTGGCAGAATTGTGGTTTAGGGCGAGAGTTGGCGAGGCAAGTTTAGGGTTTAAGGAGGGTTTGTTTTGGGTCTCGGTTTCGTGTGGAAGTGCGATATGGGGAGAGGGAGTTAGGCGTGTGGTCCAGGGGAAAAGGGTGGTGGAGGTTGTGGCAGAGCTCTGGGCGAAGTCTGGGAATGGATCATGGTCGTGGGTGGTGTGACGTGGCGATTTGATGAACTCGACTTTGTTTCTAGTGTTCGGGTAGCAGTTCGAATTTTGGACCAAGGGTCTAACTCATTTTTCTGGTGGGTGTTTTGTGACAAGATGGTCGTGGGTGATCGGAGGGGCTGGTCGGCGGCGAGTTACGATGTTTGGAGGCCGTGTGCACATGCACGTTGCTGTGTACAGATTTGTGCATGTTCTTGAGTTAGAATAAGAAAGAAGAGAGGGAGTGTTACTGGGTAGAAGAAGGAGGAGGAAGAGTGGTGGGCCGGTCAGTTTTGGTCATATGGGCTGGCCCTTTTTGTGTAAAAAATGTTAAATTATATTATATTTAGTAAATTTTAAAATGTCGTAACTAATGTATATGAAACCCGATTAGTGCGAAACTTGTAGTGTTGGGTTCGTATCGATGGACTTTATGCCTTCATGTGATTTGTTGTTGAGTTTAAGCAAGTGGAAATTTTAAGCAATTTAAAATGGACAGAATTTAATTACCGATTTATAACATATATCGTCGTTTAAATTTATATGACCTGTCTATGGAAGCTATTTGCCCAGATAAAAATAACGATAAGTTAATTTAAATTTATTACAATGATTTGACATCTGTTTAGTGGAATAAAACACCGTTCCACTAATTGTATTTAATTGGACCCCTGTTGGCAGAATAAGTCACCGTTCTGCAATTATTACTGAATATATGTGTTTTTGAACATTGACTAGCAGAAATAAAACTCTGTTTTGCTGTCATATTTGTATGGACATCTATTTATTATATTGAATTAATTGTTAAAAATGGATTGATGTAAATATCTGAATCTGTTATTCTGGATTGTTCTGGAATGAATGGTAACTTAATTAAGTACTATTGAAATTAATAAGCCTCTTACCAAATTTGAAAGTTGATTTTTGAATCAAAGTTATTTAAAGGATAATTACTATTTATTAATGATTTTTTAAAGCTAATTAATTATTATTTAACAATGATTTAAGGTTAATTATTTTATGATTCTTAAAAAGTTATTTAATTATTGTTCAAATTTATTTAACTATTTAAAATGTTTAAATTTTATTTCAATTATTTATTTAAGGTTATTTTGTAGTAATTGGATTTAAAAGTTAATTTTTATTTAACAGTTAATTAGTATTAAAGTATTATTATTTCAAAGGTAATTTGTTCAAATATTAATAATGTTTTAAAAATAATATATTATATAGTAAACTTTTATAAAAGAGTATTTTTCCTAAATTAAACTTGGAAAATTAATATAGAAACTTTATAAGCATTATTTTGAGATAATTATTAAATAAAGTTTTCGAAAAGTAATGGTGTACTTTCATGGCGGAAATCGGAGACAGAGATTGCCTGTAGTTAAGTTATGATTTCTCTGGGATAGCGACATAATCATTGAGCTGTGAATCCATAGTTAATACCGTATGGTGCTTTCCATATTTATTTAAAAAAAGGTTTACAAATATTTTTGAAAGGAATGATTTGTGAATATACTCATCCTGGTGAGATAAGTATATACTTTTTGATAAAGAGATTTAATTTATTGAAATTAAATTAAATAAGGCTTAGCGATTTCAATGGGAAATGAAATCTTTGGCTGAATGATTGTTTATTTGATAGTTAAATAACCGACTATTTGACCCAAAAACCTAACTTTAAAAATATCTAGGAGAAACACGGAAATTATATGGTACAGTTACAGTCGAAGGTGCTATAATATGCGTATAAACTCATTTCGTTCTTTTAGGACGATGATAAGGAAATCTGTCCACTAACGGTTAGGAGGTGATCTCCGATCTTATTTTCGTCTGTTTATTTCCTAAAGAATCGGAGTTGAGTTTACCGAAAATATCGAATGTTGTTTTTGAAGTGACCGGGATCAGATAAGTTATCCGAACCACTTCGATCCAACGAATATGTTTTCGAAGTGAAGACAAGAGCATGGAATCGAAGATGAAGATTTAAGTGCAAGGGCTAAGCGCTACTAATCTTGAGGATGATTCCAAAATGGATGTAGTAGGAATAGTGCCTTCGGTTTTGTTCAGACCCAGAACGGACTCGTATGGATGAATGCTATCAGCACATTTTCATTGGAGGACAATGAGCATTCTAAGTGAAAATCCCTTAAAAGGTAATCGTAGCCTCAAGCCTCATCAACCGGGAATGACTGAAAATCAAGGGAGATGCAGCAAGGCTAAGTTGGTCGCACCCAACTAGGGTATGTTATCACCTTTCTAGATACCTTCGGATATATTATAAATTATGGATATGGTGCATGGAAAACGAGCTCTCGATAAGGGTGGGAACACCCAGGGTGGTAACATATTTGGTACTATCCAGGTTAGGGGTAGTCCGGTCTTGTGTTCTAGGGGATCCCAGCGAGGTCCTCGGTACATTTTTCTAGAGGTGTACTATGATAGGTGGTACCCCAGTGCCTAGTCATTGTATGGAAATCCATTCTCCAATACAAGCCTTTACGGTTTTGGTTATAGAGCCTAGTATGCTGGAATTTAATTAATGTAATAATTTCGGCTATTTGAATAAGTATTTGTACTTAGACACTATTATAATATCGCTGGGTTTTCTATAAAAGGTTTTGGTCACCATAAGGAAAAAACCCGTCGTGTTTATGTGTGGCATGGTCTTACGGGATACCTTTGATTTTAAAAGGATTTTTTTTAAAACTAAGATTAATAAATTTGCTTGTGATTTAAATTCTCACGCGGGTTTTAACAAATCGACCCGGGCGTAGTTTTTCCTACGTGCTCTGGTCAAACCAAGCATATTTCTAGGTTTAGTTGGAAGGAGTGGAGCTTCAAGAGAGGAACTCGAGGCCTAGGACGTATTCACGTAGATGATTATTTTTTCGTTGCATTATAGTTGCGTTCAGCAGTTGTAAGGACAGGTTGTTATAACTGTCCGTGCTGAATAGGTTGGCATACTCTGATTGATATATGTACTATAAACATTACAGTTTTTTTATGTAAAGACTTGTTCTATATTATAGGTTATTCGTTTTCGCTGTGAGATTCTATGTTGTTTGGTTTTCTTTCTATCTTCTTTCTACCTTCTTTTTCTTAACTATCCGCCTTCCCGTGCAATTTAGGCTGGACAAGTGTGTTAAAATGTCGGTTTTAACTGTACGAAAAAGTGGCTCGTGACATCGTGGTATCAAAGCTTAGGTTGAGCGAATACCTAGGCTTTGGTGGGAATTACTCATTAAAGATAGGGTCAATAGTACCGTAGAATGAGTTTGAGTGTATATATCTATATATACGAGAGTGCGTATTTGTTAGTGATATAAAATGTTTTATATTGTGTTAATTGATCTGTTGAGTGGCATATGGATTCTGATCAATACGAGTAGCTAACGTTATTGATAGGGATCTCTAAACACTTGAATAAATCCAACGGACACAATATTGTTTTAAGAGGGTAAATGAAATAATTTTACCTAGGATATATTTCATATACAAAAGGCAATGATTTTCAAAATATATAGTATTTTGAGATGTTGTTTGATAAGTGATGACAATATTTTATCATCTAGGTTTTGATTGGCCAAAACCATCTAGTGCTGAGTATCCTCTATTGCATGCCCTTCTAACTTGAGTATTCCTTTAGAATCTAGGTCTTGTAGAAAGGAACTTGGGAAAATTTTATTTTTGAGTAAATTTTGTTTACGAAAAGGAATTTAAAATATTTTAAGATAAATATTTTAGGAATATTTTTCATATATAAAAGCTAATTTTATAATATTTGATAAAAAGAGATATTTGAGGATTTAGAACTCCAGTGATTTCGGAAAATTGTTTCAAACAAATTTTTGAAGGGAAATGATTTTACTATTGCTTAAAGTAAATTTTTTAATAGTAGTAATTTAAGAGGATTTATATAGAGTATGTACCTATATGTATCATTTAGCTTATGAAATTCTTGGAAACCTTAGGATCTCATTCTTCGGTTGTGTTAATTGATTATAGAGGACTCGTAGTGTCATCCGAGGAGAGCGAATGAAGATTAGGCAGTATTTCAGCAAAGATGTGGCCGGAGAAATCATGGAACCTATTGAGCAACCATCGTTGTATGAAGAGGAGTCCGAGATAGAACTAGAAGAGGAATATGAGATAGAAGAGAAGCCTGAATCGGATAACGATGATGCTATTATCTGGGAAATGGTCGAGATTGTTAGCGAGTCACTTGCAGACTAGGATACCCTTCTTAGAGATGACTTATGACCTAGGTCAGAGATGGTGGCGTATAACGACCCGTAAATTTTAACTGTTTTAATAACGTAATTAGTTGAAAGTTTGTGAAATTTTAAACGATAAAATTTTGAAATAAAAATTTGATATTTGGAATGCGTCTAATTAATCATAGCAACTGGTAAATTTTCATCAGATAATATGCAAGTTTATTTTCGTGTGTAATTTTATTTCAATTTAATCAGTTATGAATTGATGAAAATAAAATGTTTTCAAAACCTAAATATTTTTACATAGAAAAATTCTAAACCATCTTCTGAGCAAGGCATCATTTTTCGCTTTTCCAAATTCGGACTTCTTTAGCTCCGTCGATCTTATTTTTCTGCATTTTTGCTGCATTTTTCGCTAGTAGAAAATTCGAATTTTTTAAAACTCAATCGTACTGCTAATATCTGTATACCGTTATGATCGTCTCATCGTGTTGATCTCTACAGTATATATATTCCTGTGTTTTGAAGTCCGGTTCGTAGTAGAATCCGCGAAATAGAAAAATGTCGTATCGGTACCGTTTTAAAATCCTTTTGGTTTACTACCCTTTCATTCCTACCGTGCATGTTAATTGTTGTCAACAATTATTATCTTAGTTTTGGCCATTCTATTACCAATGCTTTGAAACCAGTTGTCTTTCTATTCCCAATGCTTTGAAACGTTGCCCTCCTCTTGTTATCAATTATGTTATCCAAGGTTGCTTCATTTCCACTGTATGCTTCTCTGTTGCCTTTCCCAGAGAGAAAAAAATGCAAGGAATGGTATTCTCGTTTCATTCCCACTCTTCATATTTGCATGATTCTTCCTCCACGCAACTCCTCCCCTAGCCGCGGCTTCCATCTCCAGCCATGTCCTTAAAACCCGAGCCTCTCCCCTCCTCACCCCACCATTCCAGTCCAGCAAACCACGTCTTCCCCTCCATGATGTCAGCAACTCACGGCCTTGGCTCACCACCGCCCTCTCGTTTGAATCGACAAGCAGCCCACACCACATCTATACCACCCTCCACCGAAGTTTCACTCCACACCGAACTCAGTGGCAAAACCTCACGTCAGACTGCCACCACCTTACTGGAACAGCAAGCCCGCATCTCCCCTCCACTCTCGCGTTCTCTTTCCCACTATTGGGTGCGTCTCCACCCCCACCGAAACAAAAGGAAAAATGACACCACCGGACCACTTCCCTACTGAACCAAACCCTCTCCAACACCTACCGAGCCAGATCCCCTTACCACCGATCCAAAGCCTAACCGAACCAAAGTCCTGCCGAACCAACCTAGCTTCATCCACTACCGGACCAGCTACCTCCCAGGTGCTACCGGATCAGAGGCCACTCCATCCACTACCGGACCAGCTACATCCCAGGTACCACCGAATCAGAGGCCACTCCATCCACTACCGGACCAGCTACCTCCCAGGTACCACCGAATCAGAAGCCACTCCATCTACCACCGAACCAGCCACTCCACGGCCCACCGAACCAAACCCAAAGTCTCACCACCGAACCAATCCACGTCCACTCATCACCGGACCAAGGTGTTGCCGAACCAACACTGCCAGGCCAGATTACAGTGGCCCAGGCCCGCTAACAGCTATATACATCCAAGCCCCTACCCCCAGCCTCACTCTATAAATAGAGGGGCGGGGGTACAACAATGGGGGACAAGTTTAAGAGCTCAAGCACGGATAGAACTTTCAAACAACTTTCATATACTTGTATCAAAGCTTTGTACTTGTAATTTGAATAGAAAAAGGAGAATAACATATAAAGTGGACGTAGGCACATTCTGGCCGAACCACTGTAAATCTGCGTGTCTTTTACAGTTTAGTCCCTGCTTTTCATATATTTGCATAAATCACCCAAATCACTACAAACAACATAAAATCAAGTAAACCATACGACTTGGAGGTGTTTGTCCATTTTTTGTGCAAACATTTTTGGTGCTTTCATTGAGAGCTGAAAGCTCGAAGCTTCAGCTTCTTCCACTTAACCTTCTTCCTAACAACGTCGTTCATTGCTTGGAAAACATGCCTCCCAAGCAGAAGAAAGATGTTAACAAAGGAAAAAACATCGCAACCAGTAGTCTTCCAGATCCAGTGGTCACAGACCAAGTAAATCGTCCCCTTCCAACAGCAGTACCAGATGAAGGTCAGGCAAATCCGACAACCCCTGCCTCAGAACAGCCGACAGCAATTACTAAGGCAGATCTAGACAGGGTTGTGGCGGAAGTGACTAACCGCTTCACATCCCAGCAGGAAGCCTTGGTGGACCATCTCATGTCACGCTTAAGGGATGCTGAAGAGTCCAACCGCAACACTGAATCATGGGGAGAGTCCCAGTCCGGAGGATCTCGGAGACAGCAAAGATCTTCCTTCTTCGAAGGAGCTAACAACAGAAGCGGCCATGGTAGGAGACGAGACCGAGCATAGCCCGAAGTTAGGCCTGAGGAGACGCTTGGAATCGAACCCAACGGAGGAGGTACCGGGCGGAGGTCAACTGTAGCTGAGCCTGTCGTACTGCCTAACCACGGAAACGCCAGTGAACGGGGCCGAGCTAGAGTCCAGCCCGAAGTTGGACCCGAGGAAGTGCTTAGATCAGAACCCAGCCGGGGAAGATCGAGGCAAGGGCCAACTATAGCTGATCCTAGCATGCTCCCAGAAGACCAAAGACAGCCACTGGAAAATATCAGAAATGATAGACGATACCATCCCTACAGGTCATCCGAACGGGATCAGTCCCACAAAGCATAACCGAACTCATTCCTATCTGCTCCAAATTCTGATGAAAGGATGGCACGCTTGTTCAGAGAGTGCGTCCAACGGGATCAAAGAGATCGAGGGATAGGCGCTAGGGTAACCAGCCCCTTCGCCCGCAATATTGAAATTGCCATCACCCCCCGAGAATGGAAAATGCCAACAATGGAACCTTACAAAGGAACCTCCGACCCCGTTGTACACTTACAGAGATACACACAGCATATGCTCATGAGTGGAGCAACAGAGGGAGTACTGTGCAAATGCTTTCCACTATTCTTAGTAGATCTAGCTACCTCCTGGTTCTGTCATTTACCCCAAGGATCCATCAGCTCGTGGGAAATGTTGAAAGAAAAGTTTATCAGCCAGTTCCGCATTCATGTGGAACAACCCAAGGATGGTTATTCCTTATCAAGTATCAAACAGAAACCTGGAGAGAAGCTGCAGCAATACCTAACCCGATTCAATGCCGCAGCGGCCGCAGTCCAAGATGCCGATGAGAAGCTTATCCTAATGGCCCTTTGTAGTGGTGTGCATCCGGATACTAAATTTGCTAGAAGATTGACAAAATAAAAACCAGCTACTTTACCCGATTTCTTCCATGAAGCCAGGAAATATATGAGGCTTGAAGATGCTGCCACTGAGGGGCAGTCAGGGCAACAAAATAAGGCATCTCACGGCAACACGCACGCTGCAGCGAAGGACGTTCGAAGAAATGATTCTAGAGACAATGCTGGGGGCAAGAAGGGAGAAAAGCGCCTATATCGGCCAGGACCGAGATTCGACACTTACACTCCTTTGAATGAAACCATTGAAAACATCTTCCTTGCCACCCAAGACGAAGTTAGATACAAACGCCCACCATACAAGAAGGAATCAGATAACGCACAAAAATCTGGAAAGTTCTGCCGCTTCCACGAATCTCATGGGCATGACACCAATGAATGCCATCATCTCCGGGACTTGATTGAAGAACACATCAGAAGGAAGAGACTGGAACGCTAGGTAAAAGGTCAGAACAGGACTCCAGCTCTTGCCAATGAGAACCCAAGGCTACCCTCACCAGAGATAGGCAGAGGAAATCGCAACACTAGCGGCTCTAGTCAAGAGAAGATAGTGGTCCATACCATCTCGGGAGGACCGCACATCGCCGACAGAAGCTGGGCAGAAATGGAAAGATATGGAAAGTCGCTTAGGAACAATGAAGACTGTTTTTATTCTGTTATAGAAGAACGCCACCCGAAGCGGAAAGAGAGTGATGACATCACATTCAGTAGGCGTGACCTAGAGGGAAGGCAGTACCCTCACATGGATCCCATGGTTATCTCTGCCCGGCTCGGTCCAGCCGAAGTTTTCCGAATTCTAGTAGACACCGGAAGCTCAGTAAATATCTTATTCAAGCATGCATTTGACAAAATGAAACTATCAATAAAGGACGTTTCTCCCTGCAATAAACCACTACACGGTTTCACTGGAGATGCAAAGATGCCCCTCGGGCAACTGGACTTCTTTGTTGAAATTGGAAGTCATCCCCGCTCCGTTGTGCGGAAACAGACATTTGTGCTGATAGAAAACCACTCGGCCTACAACGCCTTCTTAGGAAGGCCAGCCTTGTCCGACTTCCAAATTGTCCTGGCCCCATGGTGCCTAAAGATGAAATTTCCAACGGACAATGGAGTAGGGGAAGTAGAAGGAGACCAGGACGTTGCTCGAGACTGCTATGTAACTGAACTTCGCAACAACCACAGGAAGGATAAAGGGAAGAGTGTAGAGGTTGCCCTCTGCACAAAAAGTTTGGAAGCATAGCAACTAAAGAAAGCCCCTCCTCTTCGATATACCAGCGACCCTTTCAATGAATTAGACCCTAGGGACAAAGAGGAGGAGACCACCGCCGAGCCTGCAGAGGCTATGGAATTTGTATTTGTAGACAAACATGACTCGAGTAGACTATTGAAAATCGGGTCCCAACTAAAAGCAGAGTTGAAGGAACAACTCATTGACTTTCTCCGCCACAACTTGGATGTATTTGCATGGTCACATGCTGACATGACGGGAATCTCCCCTGACATAGCATGCCACGTACTAAACATTGATCCTACCAAGGCGCCCGTAAAACAAAGAAAGAGAAGCATGGGGGCAGAACGATCAGCAGCCCTCGATGAAGAAGTAAGGAATCTACTTGCCAATGACTTCATACGAGAATCCATCTACCCAGAGTGGATCGCCAACCCGGTGCTGGTAAAGAAGGCTAATGGGAAGTGGCGAACATGCATTGACTTCTCCAACTTAAATGACGCCTGCCCGAAGGATTGCTTCCCACTTCCCCGAATCGATCAACTTGTAGATAGCACAGCCGGGCACGAACTCTTATCTTTCATGGACGCATACTCAGGATACAACCAAATTCCCATGCATGCTCCCGATCAGGACCACACTAGTTTCATCACTGACCGGGGATTGTACTGCTACAAGGTAATGCCTTTCGGAATTAAAAATGCAGGAGCCACCTACCAGCGCCTCGTTAACAAGATGTTTGTAGGGCTAATAGGACGAACTATGGAAGTGTATGTGGATGACATGCTGGTAAAGTCAAGAAAAGCCGACGAATTGGCGAAGCAAGCTAGCATGAGAGACAGCGCTATTTTCGGAGCAGTAGCCATCTCAAAGCAACTAATCCCAAGTTTTGAGCAAGTGAATCTGACAGCTGCAACCGAAGAAGCAACTTGGATGACTCCCATCCGAGACTACTTACAAAGTGGCACACTACCCAACGGGTGTAACGAAGTCAAGAAAATCTTGAGGAAAGCTTCCCGCTACACAATACAAGAGGACATCCTCTATCAGCGTGGCTTTTCTAACCCCTTATTAAGGTGTGTCCCTGGAAGGGAAGCCAAGGAAATCTTATCCAACATTCATCAAGGAAGCTGCGGAGATCACACCGGAGGGCAGACTTTGGAAAAAAAGATACTCCGATATGGATATTTCTGGCCCACCTTAAGCAAGGACGCCTTAGATTTCATCAGAAAATGTGACAGATGCCAGAAGTTTTCTAAGATTCCACGGCTACCAACAACTGAGATTACTCAAATGACCAGCCCTTGGCCCTTCACAGTATGGGGAATTGACTTAATCGGCGAACTGCCAATGGGCCGAGGCGGGGCCAAATATGCTATAGTGGCAGTCGACTATTTCACCAAATGGGTGGAAGCAGAACCCCTGAATAAAGTATCTTCAGCGAAAGTTATTAACTTCTTGATCAAAAATGTTCTATGCAGGTACGGAGTCCTATTCAAAATTATATCAGACAATGGACTTCAGTTTGACAGCGAGGAGTTCGCCAACTGGTGCCAAGAGCACGGAATTCACAAAAGCTTCTCATCCGTAGCTTATCCCCAGGCAAACAGACAAGTCGAAGCCGTCAACAAAATTATGAAAACTCTAATAAAAAAGAAACTCGAAAAGTCAAAGAGCGCTTGGGTGGATGAACTCCCTACGGCACTATGGGCCTATCTCACATCTTTCAGAACATCAACAGGGCATACTCCTTTCTCTTTGGCATACGGATCGGAGGCTATGCTCCCAGTTGAAACCATCGTGCCTTCCCACCGTAGGATCCACTATAACCCAGAAGAGAACGAAGAACTCCTTCACATGTCTTTGGTTCTAATTAAGGAGAAAAGAAATGATGCAGCCCTCAAAGCAGCAGCCCACAAGCAAAAAGTGGCAGCACAATACACCTCCAAAGTCAAGCATCGTACCTTACAAGAAGGAGATCTTGTTCTCAAGCGAATCTTCCCTCACCCTAGGGCACTAGATCCAATCTGGGATGGACCATATGTAATTCATAAAGATCTCCACAATGGAGCTTATATTTTGTCAACAGTGGATGGAAAGGTGTTCCAGAGGGCATGGAACATCCAACACCTCCGTCGATACTTTTCTTAACTTGTACTGCCCATATGAAGTAAATTAACAAAGAGAATCAGTGGACGTAGGCATTTTCATGTCGAACCACTTTAAAAAACCTTGTCTCTTTTTTAACTTGTTCCTTTATATCTTGGCTGCTTGTTAACTTTATCCTTTTCTGTTGGACAAAATCCTGTGCATATAGCATTTCCATTCAAGGCACTCCACAACGCGACTTCACCTGGACAAGACCTAACAGGTACTATGCAAATCTATGCCCTCGCCAATGAGACACTTTTGCTCCGGCATCCCTCTGCTGCGGGTTAACTCATTGCTCGCGACGGCCCTTAAAGCCAACTGTAATGAGCCGATTATAAGCCACCGAGAAGGCCGACTATAGCCAAGGCAGCTCATTATGGCGTTCGGCTCGCCGGCAACTGTGAAGCTACTTTAATCCCCAACATAAGGTGTGGCCAGCCAGGAGTAGTTCACGGTTGACGATCGGCACCCACGCTAGCCGGCCACAGTAAATCGAATAATACCCACGATTACGGGCCATAATGGCCCGGGTAGTTACTGTGCGCGATCTCGGCTCTGATGTGTCTTAAGTACGGCTGTGGTAAAAAAGATTAACTCCCCGCGGAGGCGTAAGATGGGTGACAAACGTCTCCAAGACCCACGGCTAGGGAAAGTGACTACAAAGCCTGTTTGCCACGAACTTAAGCACATCGAAGGCTTTCCGTGATTGGAAGTTTTACCATTTCTCATATTTCAATTTTATTTAAAAAAAAACTTTTCTCCTATCCTCTGTAACTATCCCTAAAGTACAGGACACAGAATAGGAGACATTCGCTAATGGAAGCAGATACTCACAGCAAGACACTGGACCACATTCCATACTCAGTCACACAAGACATTCAAAGCTGCCACCTACAAGTAAAATATGAAGGGCGGTATTTTCTTCTTTCATGTATAAACACGTGGCTATAATTTATTCACACATCACACTAACATTGCAAGACATGATATTATGTTTTAAACAAGAACTTGACATCAAACACAATTGAATTACAAGCACACGCATAGCTATATTTCTCATGCAACAATGTCAAGTCCACAAAAAGATATCCAGGTCAAATCAAGGAGCCGACTGCGTCGGAGTTTTATCCTTGTCCTGTTGCCCACCTGTCCGGTCAAAGAAAGAATTCATTAGTGATAAGCAACCAAGTTAACGGAAAGACTAGAAAAGAAGACTTACCTGCACCTGCTTCCTGACCATCCTGGTCATCATCCTCTACTTGCACACCTGCCTCCTCAGCAGCAAGCGGCCGCATACCCTCCTTCACCGCCACCTTCTCCTCCTTGGTAAACTGGGCAGTGACCACATCCATTCTGAAGACCACGCCACCCTCTTTATCCGCGTCATCCCTAGCCTCCTCCAGAGCCCGGAGATAAATCCTGGCCATAACTCGGGGGTAATCATCCATCCAGGATAAATTACCCTGCTTCCAAGTGCGGAAATACATATCCTGGAGCATCTCATCCATCATCCCCTCGTTTTCCTCAAGCTCCCTCATTCAGGCCTCAAAAGCACGCAGCTTAGCGACGACAGCATCCCTCTCCGATCGGTATCGTGAGCGGTCGGACTGAAGGGATATCCTCATCACCTCCATCTCCTCCTTCAACCTGGACCGAGAAAGCTCCGCGGCCTCAAGTCTCCCCGATAATTCCTGCGCCCGCTCTAGGTCCGCTTGTCGAACCTCATCCACCATCGTGATAGCCATGTCAATTCGCTCCTTGCAGGCGGCCTCCATTTTTCGCAACTCTGCCCTGCTGGCCTCTTCCATAGTCTTCTTCAGTTGCCTGGATGCGGCCTCGTGCTGAGAAATTTGGATGGCTTGATCGGCAAGCTGCTTAGCCTGGTCGGAGACCATTAACCGCAGCCGAATGTTGGCACTCCCAATTTCCTCCCCGGCCTTGACTAGTCGGGCATGATGCCCCATCAATTTCCTGGTCTCCTCAGCAACCCGGTCAATATTTGCCTTAGCCTCATCCCCCAGAGTTACAACCCGGGTAGTAAGCAAATCAAGGTCTAGGGACTTAGCTTCGTCAAGCACCCGTACCATAGGATTGCGAGGGAGAAGATGCTCACTAGTAACCTCGTCGAAGGAGATATCATGAGAGGCCGGAGCCAGGTCTGGATGACCTGCAAACGGATTGCGAACTAAGCTAGGGTGATCTATCGGGGTGAAGGTTGGATTTTCAGACGGATGTGGGGAAGGCATAAACTCAGTATCATCCTCCGTAATATCATAATAGGCTGGAGTGGGGCTGGAGGACCAGGAAGAGATTCAAACGTAGATCGACTCCTCTTCTTCTTTTGTATATCTTCTTCAATAACTCTAAGAAGAGGACGATAGCCGACTACGTCTCCAGGACGGTTAATAGGAGGCTTCGGCTTGGCGGAAGCTTTGAGGAGTTTGTATTATCCAAGCCTGTGCCGAAGATCTGAGGTCTTGGCCATTTTGCCCGCTCCTGGAATGAAAACCAAGTGTCACCAGCATGCATTGAGCCATCATTCGAGAATTAAAAAGAATAGAGAGAAATTCACCTTGAACCGTAGAAGTTGCCTCAGTAGAAGCACTCCCGGAAGATAAATCGACACCGGTCCCAACCTTATCAGCTTTCTTGGACTTCTCCGTTTCCTCCAACTCTTCGAAGGCTTGGCGGAGAGCGTCATCTGTCCACTCTTGAATCACGCCTGCCTACCCAGGGGGCAAAGCCCCGGTGCCATCACCACCCTGTCCTTCGCCACCATCATTACCGTGTCGATCACCGTCACCTTCTCTACCACTTCCACTCTCCGCCTCACCTCCTTCATCCTCGCCCTTTCCCCCCTCCGCTTTTTCCTCCTCCTGAACATCCAGATGTGTGCTGGGAGAGGGTCCGTCGGACTTCTTGAGTTTCTTCCCCCCAGCAACTGGATGCATCGAGAAGGGTCTCCTTTTACTGCTTTTCGCCGTGGCCCCTCCTGTAGCTTTGGCAGCTCTCTCCTCCGCTGTATCTCTCTGCTTAACCACGGACTGATGTGGAAGGATTAGGTTGTGCCCCAGAAGTGTAGCATTCCTGATCAAGTAAGAAGCCGACCTATCCCTTCCCGTAATGGCCTCTATTTCCACGGCCGTCTGAACCAGGCGATCATTCTCCACGACCGCAAATCCACCTATCGCTAGCAAGGAATAAAAACACATGAGAAGGAGCATTGCAGTCAGAACAGAAATCATAAATAAACTTCGACTTACAGCCTGAGGTGAAGCGACGGATGGAAACGGAGTCATCCTTAACAAAAAACCATTCTTTCTTGAACATGCTGAACTTCGAATATAAGTCCAGGACTGGCTTGAAAGATACGACTGATTCCAAGCTAATGTATGGAGACCCCTTCTTATAGCCTCTCAGATTGTACAAGTACCGGATCTCCCAGTTGGAGGGAGTACGCCCGTATCTCCTCTGGAAAATGACAAATAGGCTCACCAGGATGGCGTAGGAGTTAGGCTGAAGCTGAAACGGAGCTACCTTTAAGTAGGTGATAAAACTGATTATCCAAGCATTGATCGAGGGAATGGCCCCACACATGCAATGGTACCGACTATAGGCGAAATACCCTTCGGGGCGATTATATGGCATCACTCCCTCCCCCGGCAATAGCATGCGCGCTCTGTCAATCCCAAAGGAGCGAGAGATAACATCAAGCTGCTCGCCTTTGAGAGAGCTAGGGAAACAGTCAGGAGGTGAGTTCAGAAGCTCCTAAGGGCCGTACCCATCTACTAGTGACCTCGGGGTGGGCCCATGACGTCCCGATTCTGACTGAGCTGGGGGCACTGCGGAAGGATCTTCTCTGTCCTGGGATTTCTTCTTCTCTGATCGGGTTTCAACTTTACGAGACATTATCTGCAACACGAGAAAACACATTGTTAGAATAAGGATATAGAGATATAAACGAACGAGTGTATGTTGTCTAGAGTTTCACTTATAAACACATAAACTCATTCGGTATAACAAGGTCCAAGCACCATTCGGCACTCAAGCCATTCGGTAGTTCAAGGCATGAAACTTCATTCGGCTTACAAGCTCATTCGGTAGTTCAAGGCACGAATTTTCATTCGGCCTTATACTCCCAAGTCCATTCGGCCTCGTACTTCTCAAACTCATTCGATAGTACAAGGATCGAAGGCCCATTCAGCACTCAGTAACCCCAGATTCATTTGGTAATGCGACACACAAAGGTCATTCGGTGATCACCTGGTTCGGTAGATGAGGGTGATTCGGCAAGTGATTGATTCGGCGGGATTCAATCTGGTTCGGCTTTCTCATTTTCTAAGAAATCACGGAAGTATATGTCACATAATTATAGAAAAGCACAGGAAGACCTGACCAAACGGTTCAGCACTTAGAACCGAGTGCGACTATTCAGTCTGAAGGAAACAAAGCACGACATAAAACGGCATATGCCCCGCTTTGGGGGGCAAATGTTGGGTGCGTCTCCACCCCCACCGAACCAAAAGGAAAAATGACACCACCGGACCACTTCCCTGCCGAACCAAACCCTCTTCAACACCTACCGAGCCAGATCCCCTTACCACCGATCCAAAGCCTAACCGAACCAAAGTCCTGCCGAACTAACCTAGCTCCATCCACTACCGGACCAGCTACCTCCCAGGTGCTACCGGATCAGAGGCCACTCCATCCACTACCGGACCAGCTACCTCCCAAGTACCACTGAATCAGAGGCCACTCCATCCACTACCGGACCAGCTACCTCTTAGGTACCACCGAATCAGAGGCCACTCCATCTACCACCGAACCAGCCACTCCACGGCCCACCGAACCAAACCCAAAATCTCACCACCGAACCAATCCACGTCCCTCTCATCACCGTACCAAGCTGTTGCCGAACCAACACTGCCAGGCCAGATTACAGCGGCCCAGGCCCGCTAACAGCTATATACATCCAAGCCCCTACCCCCAGCCTCACTCTATAAATAGAGGGGCGGGGGTACAACAATGGGGGACAAGTTTGAGAGCTCAAGCACGGATAGAACTTTCAAACAACTTTCATATACTTGTATCAAAGCTTTGTACTTGTAATTTGAATAGAAAAAGGAGAATAACATATAAAGTGGACGTAAGCACATTCTGGCCGAACCACTGTAAATCTGCGTGTCTTTTACAGTTTAGTCCCTTCTTTTCATATATTTGCATAAATCACCCAAATCACTACGAACAACATAAAATCAAGTAAACCATACGACTTGGAGGTGTTTGTCCATTTTTTGTGCAAACACCCACCAATCTCCCCTCTCCACGTGCGAGCCTAGCACCGACCACCACCTGTCACCTCCGAGCTTCTACCCTCTCTGCCTCTGTTGCTTTGGTATGGGTAAGCTTATATATGAATATGTATTAGTTATATTTATAGTGTTATTAAGTAGGTATGCATATGATGGTTAAAGTATATTTTAATATGTTACATATATTGTTTTGGTCCCTGTATTGTTTTGGCTGAAACCACACGAATAGGATTGTTGTTTATAATAAGATGTTAGTTATGTGTATCCTGTGTTCATAGTTCCAGCATATTCATATTTCCGTATATAATATATAAAGTATAATATTTTGCATTTTAGAAATGGTTGTTCATATACAATATAATTGATATATAAGTATAATAATATTTTGGTTATATAAATTTAGTTTAAGGAACTTATCTTTCATAAGTTAGTAATGGATTCTAGTTTCATGTTTACAGTAACCTGTAGGTGCTTTATATTTAATGTTATGCCAACTTATATTAAGGAATGTTAACTGGGTTTAAACATTTGAAAACTGTTGTTCCTACGTTTTGTATAATAGTTAGTTATACTAGTTATTTTAAAAAAAAAGAGTATGTTTGAATTATTATTTTTTTTGAAAAATGATGTACATACTGTTCAAATTTATAGCCGTCAAGTCATGGAAATATACAGTGATTATATATATATATGTTAGGCGTTTGTGTTTATTCTGCTTAGAGTTGTAATATAAGTTGAGATAAATAATAGATATGGTTAGCTGCATGTTGTAGTCAGTGGTCTGCCATACTACATGTACTTTGTTTAAGCCTGCTTTGCCACTTCATATTTTCCATATTATAAAGTTACTTATATGTATATATAATATACTGGCATATGTGTTTTATTTAAACAAGGATTTTAAACTTATATATGTAAATTGCTAGGTATGTATATATATATATATTAAGTTGTATTCTTTTAATTTTAAAATCAAGTATGTACGAACGTTTACATCTATGATTTACATTTGTATATTCCTAAGTATATGGGTAGTGTTTCAAAATATAGTGTAAATATATATATATATATGATTTTATAAGTTGTATCTATATCAATTCAATTGTATCATTTATCATCATCGATTCAGTTCTGATTCGATTTCGTCTATTCCTATTTATCAGCTTTGATCGTTGAAATTCATACCGATTTTGCTTTTCTTGGACGTGAAATTCAATTTCAGGGTCCGTATCATTGTGCGTATCCACGTCACCTTCTGTAATCTCTCTAGCCTCGAAAGGTGAGCAATCACTCACGATTAATGTTCTTTTATTTATTAAATCTGATTTCAATTGAAACGACAATTGAAATATGCTGCTAGTTATGTACACTGTTAAATATATGATATTACCTGTATCAGTTCACCTGTGACATCTGACACCATTATCTGTTATATATACAATGATAATCTAGTTTGGTTGATAAATGATTGATTGTTTGATATTGAGATTGGATGTTAAATTGTTAATGTCGAAAGTGATAAATAATTTGACATTGAAATCGACGTAGGATAGTTAGATTTGAGATATGTGTCAAATTTGATTAGATGACATTTGCATAATATGACCTCTTTTAAATGTTAAATAAATTGACACGTGGGAACAGTATTAACCACACCTTGAACCATTGAATGTATGTTGTAAAATTTATGTAGTGTGAAATTAAATAATTGATATCAAGTGAAGAACCGTATTAATATTATTGTAATAATCTTTAATCTACATGAAATGATAGTGTAGATTCTAGAAATAATTATATTAATTTGCACAAATAACAATGTGAATTAATACGATTATTTCAGGATTATTTGAATTGATTATTGGATTGATATTGATTGTTGTTATTGCTTGTTTATTTACTTTGACACCATCCCAGTTATCACACTGCAAGTTCCCTTTGCTATGCTTCGATTTTGAATTGAATTGGAATCGGGTTGAAATGATAAATACCCAAATGAACTTGACTTAGGATAGAGAATTAAATAAAACCCGATTGGTCAATAATTTGATTCAAAAATAAAATAAAGTTTTATTTGAATAAATAATAAGGTTTTGAAATGAAGTTGGAAATTGAATTTTATGAAGGAAAATGTTATTAATAATCTGAATCAAAATATTAACACAGTAGCTAATGAAAGGACGTTGTTTTAAAATTTGGAATTATTAATAATTAAGTTTGAAATTAGTTAATAATTAAAGTTTTGAAATTATTTAATAATTAAATAAGATTGAATTATTTAATAATTAAATTAAATTGAATTCTTTATTAAGTGAAATAGAACTTCTTGAATAAGTGAAACTAAGTTTCATTATTAACCGAGTTTTGAAATTTGTAATTAAGTAAATAAATAAATGAAATTGAATTTCTTTAATAAGAAATAAAAATGTGATTTATTGAAATTAATGTTTGACTTGTAATTTAAAGAATTGATTTGACGAATCTAATATAATTCAATATGATGTTTTGGTATAATGAAGTTGAACTTAAGTAATTGATTTAATGAATTGGAAATTTAATAGAAATTGTTTTGAATGACAAATTTACTTAACAAATATTGAATGAAATCGATCGATGAATTTAATTTGATTTAAAGGTTAAATTAAATTAATTTAAATGATTTCGAGATGAAACTTATATTCGAATTTAAATGAATACTTGAATTGTCTTAAATCAAATATTTAATTTGAATTATAAGATTTTGAAAGGGTAATTTGGAAGTTTTGAAACGTAAGTTATGGAAATTGTTTTAGAATGACAAATGGAATGTTGGTTTACAAATTCTAATTGAAATTGAAATTGATTTGGTTTTGAAATATATTAATCGACCAATCGGTGAAATAATTTCGAAGGTTATTAAAGAGATCGGAATCGGTTAGGGACATACTCACTGTCTAAACCGAAACCACTTTAATAACTATACGTGGAGTGTGATCCAGAATGAAGTGGTTGGAATGATGTATGTGATGACTGAAGAAAGAGAACGATAATGGATAGCCTTGACACTTGTGTCAAATTGGAAATGACTAAAATAGGAGCCGTGTCGGGCCAAATGGGGTTAGCTACCTCGAGCGGACACACTTCTTCGTAAATTACTCATTACTTGTTATCGATTGGTGCACCCTCGAATTTTGGGAGTGTTGTTTCGCGGTGTTGCGATCGCTGCGGCGATGCGTTCTCACCAGTCCGGATCAGGCAAATGGTAGTTTCACTACCTTGGGTATTGCCTCATGTGCCTTGTCATACTTGTATCCCTTTATACACGACCACTACGATTTGTTTTGTGTTATACCTATGGAGTACTCCCTGATATCCCACTAGTTTACGGTGGAGTTTACAGTGCTGTATAGACTATAACGCTTATATAAAATGTGTTAAGGGGGATAATGGTAACGCCTTAACACTATTTTGATACTTTATATTACTGATAGGCATTATCTACTTATCGTACACTACTACATAGTAGATAGTTTAACGGATCCTTAAAGGATGGTTATTCCAACATCCTTTGAGTTACTTGTATTTCAGTTGCTATTTCACTTGAGTTGGATTTATTGATATAAGAATGTTAATCCTGACTCGAGTGTTTTGTGTTTTGCTTTACGCTCGGGTCAGACTGAGTGTACCAGTATTCGAGACTCACCTTTGGAGTTGGAGCTTCGCATGTAGATCCAGCTATCTATCCAGCTTTCAGATATTCAGTTGATTCCAGTGATGTATTCTGATATTGTATTTGATTATTGTATTCAAGACATCTGTTGTACCTTATTTTACTCTGATATGTATATAGTAGCTTCATGAACTACTATCTTTTGTTTCCGCTGCATTTATTACTCTGTGTCTGTGATCTGTGATTATTTTATTTACTGTATATGCTCAGTTTTGCCAAATTTAAATTAACAATTCGGTATTTTGAATCATTCAAGTCCGACATGTGTGGATGCGAATGGTCCAAAATAGCGGGTCGTTACAGTTGGTATCAGAGCTTTGGTAGCTCTAGGCAAAACTTAGCATATAGGGTATATGTATTTACAGAATCACTTTCATTCGAGTTGAATCTCTTCCTTTTGACTCGATTCCTTTGAATTTTGGAACGTTCCCTGCGGTTCCAAAATCCATTCGTGTCCCTCACTATTCGTCTTCTAATTCCGGAGTATCCCATAACTTCACCTTGAATGATCTTTATAATTAGTTGGCGCCTTGGCGGTCCCGCCAATCTCAAATTGATTTTGTAAATGGGTGAAACTCCTTTACAATAGGCATCGATTTACCTGAGATTCCCGTATCCTCGGTTTACGATGCTATCTATCTCCTGCTATACCTGAATTCTATTTCTTGAGATCGAATGTAGATTTGCCTTGAAATTCTGCATCGATCTTATTCTTGAAGTCACGGTCGACCCGGTTAAGGTTGCCCGCGATTTATATAAACTTATCTATCTTCCTATTTTGTTATTTAATTATCTCGTCATTGTTTCAAACATATCTTCGAATCAAAAAAAAATTCTCTTTGATTTGAATCCCTCAAATTTAAATCTCTATCCTTGCTTTGAAATCCATTATTGTATCGTTGAGCGAGGAAGTGTATGTGTAAATTAATATTAAATTGTTATATATAAATATTGTGTTGTTTGAGTTGTTGAGGTGATTTGGGTTTCCGATCGATTCGTCTGATCAGCTCTATCGATAGGATTTCCAAAACACTTGAACAGAACAAACTGACACAATGTTGTTTTCAAATTTAGTAAACAAAATAGTTTTGGATGATTATATTATATATAAATATAAGTTTTCTGAAATTAAATTGTTAATGAATTTGTTGTCAAAAATGATAATATTTGATTTTCATTTATTGTTTTGTAAACCATTGATTATCGCATAATATAAATAAATTTATAAAACTTGGTTATAATTTGATTTGAAATTTGAAATGAATTTAAATCAAGAATGTGAGAATTTAATTTCCGGTGTTTTCAAACTTTGGGTTCAAATTTTAAAATGCATATTATAAAAAGTAATTTAGAATAGAAATCAATTCTAAAGAATTTTAATTGATTAAATCAGTGCTCTTCTCTTTTGTCGTTGGAAAATAATTTCGGTGATGGCGGCCGCATCATCGACATTTATTTTCGATTTTCGAAGAGGAGAGACCATCAGTAGCTTGCTACACTTTTGTTTGAAATGAATTTGATTTGAAATTTCTAAAGTATGACATGGTTTAAAATATATATACAAGTATTTGATTTAGGTTTGACTTGGATATATTGTATGTATATAATTATCTATAAATTGTTTGAAGCTAATCAGAAATTTAATTCTTAAAATTTGGGTAAAAGATGATTTCAATTATAAATGAAACCAAAATTTTGAATTAATATTTAAACTTGAGAGAATTGAATTAGAAATTTACTTGTATGGTACTCCATTGCATTCAAAATAACTTACCTAAATTGCTCAAAAAGTTAACTATGTAATTGGATAATATACAATATAAAATGTCTTTATAAATAAAATTTGAGTGTTTATAATAAATATTATACACTTAGATTTTAATTAAAAAAAATGCTAATGAAGATGATAGAATAATAAGTTAATTGAATGAGATGAATATAATAAATTTTGTTCTGAAAGAATTAACAAATTGAAATTATATCAATTTATGGAAATACCTTAAATTTAAACCAATGATTGAATATAAATTTATTTAAATTGAAATTTATATGGTTTAAATATATGTAATAAGATATATTAAGTGGAATAAACTTAATAATAATTTGGAATAAAAGAATTAAATTTGTTGAATAAAGTATGAGTAGAATAAATGATTATACAAATTGATGATTTAGAAATTGTTAATTGAGGATGACTAGATAATAAGATAATAAATTTAGAAATAGATAGATTGATTTAACTTAAGTGAACTCAAAGGGATTTAACCAAATTGTCAAATATTAATTAATTTAAATTGAAATTTATATGGTTTAAATTAATTTTTTTACTTGTATTCAAATCTATTTTTCTTTCTGGTTGTTTCTATTCTCCTACCTCCTTCCTTTTCGGGGACGAAAAGTTTTGAGTGGGGGAGAGTGTAACGACCCGTAAATTTTAACTGTTTTAATAACGTAATTAGTAGAAAGTTTGTGAAATTCTAAACGATAAAAATTTGAAATAAAAATTTGATATTTGGAATGCGTCTAATTAATCATAGCAACTGGTAAATTTTCATCAGATAATATGCAAGTTTATTTTCGTGTGTAATTTTATTTCAATTTAATCAGTGAGGAATTGATGAAAATAAAATGTTTTTGAAACCTAAATATTTTTACATAGAAAAATTCTAAATCATCTTCTGAGAAAGACGTCATTTTTCGTTTTTCCAAATTCGGACTTCTTTAGCTCCGTCGATCTTATTTTTCTGCGTTTTTCTGCATTTTTCGCTAGTAGAAAATTCGAATTTTTTAAAATTCAATCGTACTGCTAATATCTATATACCGTTTTGATCGTCTCATCGTGTTGATCTCTACAGTATATATATTCCTGTGTTTTGAAGTTCGGTTTGTAGTAGAATCCGCGAAATAGAAAAAATGTCGTATCGGTATCGTTTTAAAATCCTTTTGGTTTACTACTCTTTCATTCCTACCGTGCATGTTAATTGTTGTCAACAATTATTATCTCAGTTTTGGCCATTCTATTCCCAATGCTTTGAAACCAGTTGTCTTTCTATTTCCAATGCTTTGAAACGTTGCCCTCCTCTTGTTATCAATTATGTTATCCAAGGTTACTTCATTTCCACTGTATGCTTCTCTGTTGCCTTTCCAAGAGAGAAAAAAATGCAAGGAATGGTATTCTCGTTTCTTTCCCACTCTTCATATTTGCATGATTCTTCCTCCATGCAACTCCTCCCCTAGCCGCGGCTTCCATCTCCTGCCACGTCCCTAAAACCCGAGCCTCTCCCCTCCTCACCCCACCGTTCCAGCCCAGCAAATCACGTCTTCCCCTCCATGACGTCGGCAACTCACGGCCTTGGTTCACCACCGCCCTCTCGTCTGAATCGACAAGCAGCCCGCACCACATCTATAACACCCTCCACCGAAGTTTCACTCCACACTGAACTCGGTGGCAAAACCTCACGTCAGACTGCCACCACCTTACTGGAACAGCAAGCCCGCATCTCCCCTCCACTCTCGCGTTCTCTTTCCCACCAATCTCCCCTCTCCACGTGCAAGCCTAGCACCGACCACCACCTGTCACCTCCGAGCTTCTACCCTCTCCGCCTCTGTTACTTCGGTATGGGTAAGCTTATATATGAATATGTATTAGTTATATTTATAGTGTTATTAAGTAGGTATGTATATGATGATTAAAGTATATTTTAATATGTTACATATATTGTTTCGGTCCCTGTATTGTTTTGGCTGAAACCACACGAATAGGATTGTTGTTTATAATAAGATGTTAGTTATGTGTATCTTGTGTTCATAGTTCCAGCATATTCATATTTCCGTATATAATATATAAAGTATAATATTTTCCTTTTTAGAAATGGTTGTTCATATAAAATATAATTGATATATAAGTATAATAATATTTTGGTTATATAAATTTAGTTTAAGGAACTTATCTTTCATAAGTTAGTAATGGATTCTAGTTTCATGTTTACAGTAACCTGTAGGTGCTTTATATTTAATGTTATGCCAACTTATATGAAGGAATGTTAACTGGGTTTAAACATTTGAAAACTGTTGTTCCTACGTTTTGTATAATAGTTAGTTATACTAGTTATTTAAAAAAAAGAGTATGCTTGTGTAACGACCCTGAATTTTTGATATTTGAAAAGTGAATATTTAATTGAGTTTAAATATTCGAATGATAATTTAATTCGAAATTCAAATATCAGAATGAATTTGGCGATTAAATTATTGAATTTAATTATTGAAACTGGGTAAAAATTTGAATCTTCAGTTTTAAGCTGATTAAAAATAATCTGAAAGCTTTGAAAATTTATATTGATAATTCTGAAGGTAATCGAACTTTCAGAATTGAATTGGAAACTGTTCTGTTCAGTTTTGAATTTATATCGTTTAAATTGAATTTAAATAGTCGGTCCAAAAAGCTGGTCAAATCCCTACAACTATTGTTTCTTTTCCATTAGCCGACTTACCTTTTCTCTGCTTAGTCACCTCGTCAGCACGTGTCCTTCCAAATAACACGCGTCTGCTTTAAATTTATCAACACGCCGTTACATTGTATTTATCTCGAGCCTTCGTTCTTCTTTCTGAATTCAACAAAAATGGCCGAAGCCCTTCTCCACTCCAAACGAAAAAAAATTGTTTCCCTTCCCAGTTTTTATTTCACGAAACAGTATCCTTCCCCATCCCAACTTTAAATCGAGTCGTGTTCATTCAAACGATGGGCAAAGCAACGCGAGTGGGCGATGTCGAGCAGAAGTCAAGGCGGTAGTCGAATTGGGCGATCGCGATTTAGGCGCTCGAGGCCACGGCGACAAGGCAAGAGGCGCGTCGAGATGAGGTGTCGCGATTTAGGGGATGGTCGCGAATTCAATACCGGTGGTCGGCGCGTAGAGGTTAGCAGCAGCGCATCTCGGCCTCAGCAGCGATGAATTGGACAGAAGTGGGTAGAGGTGGATCTGGGCAGCGTTCGTGGTGCACGAGACGATGGTCGATCGCGAGTTCGACTGAGTGGTTGTGAGGTATATTGTTCTTTTATTTATTTCTTTTAATTTGTTAATTGATTTGTACAGAGAAATGAAATCTTTACGTTAATAGAAAAAAAATCAAATTTATAATTGTTTTATAAGCAGTTTCAGAAAAAAAAAATAAGTATAAAAGTTTTAGTTTACTTTAAATAATGAATTTGGTTGATAGATAATTAAATTAACTTATTAAATTTTTTTTAGTCATTAAAGGATATTTTTAAAATGGAAAATTTATAAGTTAAACTAAAAAAGTAAATTTTTAGACGATAAATTATAATGGATAAATTATTTAGTTAACATATATAATTATTTTTGCTAACTAGAAAATATTTTATTAAAGAAAAATTTAGTTTTAAATTTAAATCATTAGTTATATAAATTTATTAAAGGAGAAATTTGTTAATCTAAAACAATTGAAAACGAAAATTAATTGTTCAATTGATTCGAATATTAACAAATTGTATAAATTATTTATACAAGGTATAAAGCAAGAAAAATCGAGTCAAGTGAAAAATGGGATTGCAAATAAAGAGCTAAGGTGAGATTTTCTCACTCGAATGGAAAATTTAATTTTGCAGTTATTGATTGTTATTTGGATGTGCTATTAGATATAGTAGGATATATCTATATATATAGCAATATATACATATTGGCATATGTATATATTGGAGTTGATTGATTTCCCGCATTTTATAGCGGATGAGACCCTATTGCGCCGTTAGTAAGCGGATAATATTTATAAAATCCTATATACTGCGATATTCCACCTCGAAGTGGAATTGGTATTGTGCTAACATCTGTGGATGTAGGGAAACAGGTTAGAGGGATCCAATAGGATTCCTCAAAACATTTGAATTAATTTCATATGTTGTGTGATTGATTATTTATAATCTGTGTATGATTATATCTGTGATTGAATTGTTGAAGGCTAAATTTAGCCGAATGTATTTTTGGTATCGTTGGATACTAGAAATAAATGAAATTGAATTTTTGAAATTAAAATTGGAAATTTTAAATAAATTCCTTTTGAAAGAATTGAATAAATTTAAAAGAAGAAATTTTAAAAGCGTAAAGTTGATTTTTGAAATGTTATCGAATTATTTCAAAAATATGGGAAGATTGTTATATATGGATTTTTAATAGTATTTTTCGAAAGTTAGAAAATTTATTGAAAATGGAATTTTAAATGGTTTGGAAGAGAATAAAGGAATTTATTCAAAATGGTGATAAATTTGTTTGAAATCAATTTAATAATTGATGCGATATTTAAAATAAATCCTGGGAAATCCATTTTTAATCGATTTGGTGTTTGGAATAAATGGTTGGAAAATTAATTTGGGAATTCGTAATAAACTTAGAAATCGATTTGTAAAATGATTTTTTGTGGTTAAATGAATTTAGAAATCAATTTGAAATTTGATTTGGAGTTTGAAATGAAATTGAGAAATAAATTTGAAAGTCGATTTGGTGTTGAAAGTGAATATTTGAGAATGTAAATTCCGAATAGAAATTATGATATGAAAGGGAAATTTGTTTTAAAAATAAACGTTGATTTATTTTTAAGTGTGAAAGTAAATTTACGGATTTTGAACGTAAATTTGTAATAAATCGATAAGGATTTATTTAATTGGTTTAAATGGACCGTTTTGAAGTGAAAGTGTATCTTCACTATAAAGCCAAGTATATTTTCCAAAGTGGCTTTTAAAATATAAATTTAAAGTTCTAAGTGGATTTTTAAAAGATATATTTGGAAATATATTCTGCGTAAGGAAATTGATTTGAAATTGATTTTCAAAAGTTGAAAGGTGAAATTATGATTTGAAATTGATTTTCAAAGGTGAAGTGTGGAAATTATATATCTTGTAAAGATATTTTGAAATTAAATAATTTGGGAAAATTATTTAAATCTGATGATTGTTGTGAATGTTATTGATAGTTAAATCACCGACTATCAATATTTGCCTTTGAAATGGCATTTGGATTTGTTTTTAAAACAAACGCTTATTATTCGGTTTAGCCGGGAAAGGACATTTGTGTCAGATAACCCATTCCGAATAATAATACGACGATATGGATCATATTGAAGACCGATGGTGAAGACTGGGTGTTTGTGAAAATGATAGGATGATCTATCGATTGTCTCTGCACCGTTAGCTACGGTATTGAGATTTCCTTTGTGATAGGAAGTTTTATCGGGATTGTGAATATCCGGATTTGCAAGGGCTTCTTTGGAAGTGCCTTCGGTTTTGTTCGAACCCGGAACAGACTTGTATGGTTACGTGTCTGACATTACATTTTGAGATATAGAGCTGATTTCTTTCAAATACATTTTTGTTGGTGGCGGAGAATTTATTCTCTTAGCTTAACACCCTTCTCTGAGACGTACGAGCTCAGAGGTTATGTAGTTGAAATTTATCAGCGATATATTCCCAATTTGGTAATATGGCATGCTGAGTGTTGCTGTGACGATGATCATTTATTTGATCATTTGTGATCAAAGCGTGGCTTTGTGAAAAAGCGTAGCTTTGTGGACGAGACTTTGTCAGGGCCTCAACAACCCGAAAATGGTCGAAACAGGAATGTTGCGGCAAGGTTATGAGGGTCGCGCCCTTTAGGGTATGTCATTTCCTTCTGGATAGGGGTGGTATCATGGTATGGAGCCCAGATACTTACTCATGTGGACACACCTTATTTATTATGTGTGATGATGGTTATGAGGGCTCGGATAAAGGTCCCAAAGGACCGGGTGATGACATATTCGTGAGTTACCTAGTTACAGGGGTAACCCGGCCTTGTTTGGCAGAGAGCAGTTTGTCTCTCGGGACGTCCAGCTAGAGGCGATCCTATTCGGCAGGAGGAAAGGAAGTTCCTTAGCCTGACCATTTGTTGGAAAATCCATTTCCCAATACGAAATTGTACGGTTTTAGTTGTAGAACTTGCCATTTACTTATGGTGGTCACCACTGTTTAGATGGTAGCTATAGTAGGCATAGTGCGGAATGCCTATGCTGGCTAAGATTAATATTATACTTTAGAAATGTTTTCTACACTAGACATTAATAATAATAATCCAATGATTGGCGTAGTAAGCATCTTTGACTATCATAAGAAGAAATCTCCTCTAATTCTGCGTTTGCATTGTGTGTGTGGCGGGAGGTCTTATGGTAGTTTCATTTTCCAAAAGCATTGCGAAATTGTTTTATTTTCTTTATGAAAATAACTGTTTTACGATCTCACATCAGTCACCATGACTGACTCGGAGTTTATTGTTCCCTTCTAAACTCTGGGTGCCCACCAATTTCCACACGGGCAGACTAGAGTTAGGTTATCAGGATATTCTGGATATTCTGGAGCTTTGAAGATAAGCTGGATGACAAGACGTAGTATTTGTATATGATAGTATTTATTTCCGCTGTGTATTCTGTATGAGGACAGGTTTCTATAAATGTCCATTGTTTGTATTGAGTTGTACATTGACTCTGATTGATGTATGTATAAACTGATATAGTTCTTTGTTTTAAAAGACAAGTGATTATCTATTATATTTTGTCCCGCTGCGAAATGTGAGATTCTGATATTGTCTCTAATTCTGTGTTTCTGTTTCTTTTTCTTCTTTTGTCTTCTTCTACCTCTTCTTTAACCCTAATGGTTCGGTTTTTCGGCATTCGATTGCGCGGCATTTGATACAGTGGACGTATTAATGTCGACTTTCGTGCGTCGAAAAGTCGAAATGTTACATTTGGTATCAGAGCATCCGGTTAAGCGACAACCCTGCTCTGTTGGGTGTTACTCATTAGAGATAGAGTCAGTAGTACTCTAGAATGAGTTGAGTGTAATAATAGATATGAGCTTGTATTTGTTAGTGAATACAAAATTTGTTTTGTATTGTGTTGACTTAACGGTTGATTGTTTATAGATTCTGGTCGGTGCAGTCTGGCCAACTGTAATCGATAAGGGTTTCTAAACTCTTAAACAAGGTAATCTGACAGAGTATTGTTTTAAATAGGGTAAATGAAATAATTTTACCCAAAACTATTTTGTGTAGAAATGAAATGTTTTTCCGTAAATTATTATAGTATATGGAGGTTTGGTTGTTAAGAAGTGATAATATTAAATTATTATCATCGTTATATGAGAATTGAATAAGAAATAAAATGATATAATCAAAGATTTGAAGATAAATTCATTTAACAAATGAAATTTATAAAAATAAATTGAAACATGTGAAATTGAATTCATATATAAATAGAAATTGTAAATATAAATTGTGATGAGAATTTATAATTGGAAATAGAATTCCAGGAAAAGTATTTGAGAATAAATTCAAAATTCATTAATGGAATGAAAATTGATAATGTGAAGTTTGTAAATGAGTTTTATAAAATAGAAATGGAATGTAAATAAGTTGAAAACTTATAAAATATTTGAAATCTGATGTGGATGAGATTCAAAGTGAAAATGAATAAATTTGTGAATGAACAAATGAGTTTACATTTGTAAATAAATGAATTAAAGAAATGAAATGAATTTTGACTTGAATAAAGTTGAATAAAATAAAGTGGATTGAATTCAAGTAAATAAACTTGACAATTTATTAATTCACGCAATAATGAATTGGAAGTTGAATTGGTTAAACTAAAATTGAGTTGTAAGCTAAAATTAAAATGATGTGAATTTGTATATAAATTCGAGTGGATAGTAGAAATTAATTGTAATTTCCTTGTTATTGATAAAATGAATTCACGATGAATTGAATATGTAAATTAAAATTTAAAATGAATAAGTGAATATACTAATTGAATTAAATTAGTGAATGGAATAAATTTGATAAATGAAAATCAAATCAAGAATTGAAATTGGAAATTGTTTACAAGGACATGAACTTGAGTTTTGAAGTGAAATAGCTTAAGTAAATATTGAATGAATGCTCGACTTAAGAAAAGTTTTGTATAATGGTTCAAATGAAATGAATGAGAATATGGAATGTAAATTTAATTGAAATGGAATCAATTTAAATGATTGTTAGCTCAAGTAATCATTTAGTTGCATGAATATTAACGAATCTGAATAGAAAGAATTATCGTTTGATAAAAACGAGATTGTATAAATTCTATGAGTTAATAAAAGCAAATAGAAATTGATTTTTGTATCAATTGATATAGATATGAGTTAGATTGACTTAGAAATGAATTGAATGTAAGAAAGTGAGTTATTAATCACTTGAATTGAATAGAAATTGAATGTGAATTAGATGGAAACGATCTAAGTTATAAGTATTGAGAATTGAAATAAATTCAAATAGAGTTGAAATGGTAAATTTAATTCAATGAAATTGAAAATGCAAAGTATAAGGAAATGAATATACAACTTTGTTCGTGAAGTGAAAACGAATATAAGAAATGCTTATATTGCACTTAAGAAATGAGTGAATGAAATTCTTAAGTAAAATTTAGAATTGAGAAATATTCTAAGTATAAAAGTGAATGAAAATTTAACTGGAATGTGTAATTGGACATTATTGTCAAGTAAATTATACAGGAATATAAAGGAAAATGGAATTGGATTTTTGATTTTGAAGGAAATTTGAAATTGCTCGGCAAAGGTATGTATTTTGAATTTCGATATGAGATTTGCTGATTTCTTGTCTAGCCGCTTGGCTTTTTCTTTTTCTTTTTGAAATCTGAGAGTCCGTAGGGACGTTTTGCAGTCGTACCGTGTTAGCCGCGCAAAGGAGACGCTGGCGAAATTTTTCGAAAATTTAGAGTGTTAGAAAATTTTTGAGAAATTTTGGACAATTTAAAATTTGAATTTAAATTTGAATTTGAATTGTGAAGTAAAATGAAGTTGTTTGAAACTATGAAAGTGTTTGGACAGTTAGTTGAAGTGATAACAAATCTTTAGTAAAAAGATTTGGGTTTGAAAATTTATTAAAACTATTTGAATTTAAGAAAATAGTTAATGGGAATTTGAGCATTTTTCCTGACTTGTAATTTCGGGACGAAATTCTTTTAGGGGGGAAGATTGTAACGACCCTGAATTTTTGATATTTGAAAAGTGAATATTTAATTGAGTTTAAATATTCGAATGATAATTTAATTCGAAATTCAAATATCAGAATGAATTTGGCGATTAAATTATTGAATTTAATTATTGAAACTAGGTAAAAATTTGAATCTTCAGTTTTAAGCTGATTAAAAATAATCTGAAAGCTTTGAAAATTTATATTGATAATTCTGAAGGTAATCGAACTTTCAGAATTGAATTGGGAACTGTTCTGTTCAGTTTTGAATTTATATCGTTTAAATTGAATTTAAATAGTCGGTCCAAAAAGCTGGTCAAATCCCTACAACTATTGTTTCTTTTCCATTAGCCGACTTACCTTTTCTCTGCTTAGTCACCTCGTCAGCACGTGTCCTTCCAAATAACACACGTCTGCTTTAAATTTATCAACACGCCGTTACATTGTATTTATCTCGAGCCTTCGTTCTTCTTTCTGAATTCAACAAAAATGGCTGAAGCCCTTCTCCACTTCAAACGAAAAAATTTTGTTTCCCTTCCCAGTTTTTATTTCACGAAACAGTATTCTTCCCCATCCCAACTTTAAATCGAGCCGTGTTCATTCAAACGATGGGCAAAGCAGCGCGAGTCGGCGATGTCGAGCAGAAGTCAAGGCGGCAGTCGAATTGGGCGATCGCGATTTAGGCGCTCGAGGCCACGGCGACGAGGCAAGAGGCGCGTCGAGATGAGGTGTCGCGATTTAGGGGATGGTCGCGAACTCGATGCCGGTGGTCGGCACGTGGAGGTTAGCAGCAGCGCATCTCGGCCTCAGCAGCGACGAATTGGACAGAAGTGGGTAGAGGTGGATCTGGGCAGCGTTCGTGGTGCGCGAGACGATGGTCGATCGCGAGTTCGACTGAGTGGTTGTGAGGTATATTGTTCTTTTATTTATTTCTTTTAATTTGTTAATTGATTTGTACAGAGAAATGAAATCTTTACATTAATAGAAAAAAAAATCAAATTTATAATTGTTTTATAAGCAGTTTCAGGAAAAAAAAATATATAAGTATAAAAGTTTTAGTTTACTTTAAATAATGAATTTGGTTGATAGATAATTAAATTAACTTATCAAATATTTTTTTAGTCATTAAAGGATATTTTTCAAATGGAAAATTTATAAGTTAAACTAAAAAAGTAAATTTTTAGACGATAAATTATAATGGATAAATTATTTAGTTAACCTATATAATTATTTTTGGTAACTAGAAAATATTTTATTAAAGAAAAATTTAGTTTTAAATTTAAATCATTAGTTAAATAAATTTATTAAAGGAGAAATTTGTTAATCTAAAACAATTGAAAACGAAAATTAATTGTTCAGTTGATACGAATATTAACAAATTGTATAAATTATTTATACAAGGTATAAAGCAAGAAAAATCGAGTCAAGTGAAAAATGGGATTGCAAATAAAGAGCTAAGGTGAGATTTTCTCACTCGAATGGAAAATTTAATTTTGCAGTTATTGATTGTTATTTGGATGTGCTATTAGATATAGTAGGATATATCTATATATATAGCAATATATACATATTGGCATATGTATATATTGGAGTTGATTGATTTCCCACATTGTATAGCAGATGAGACCCTATTGCGCCGTTAGTAAGTGGATAAAATTTATAAAATCCTATATACCGCGATATTCCACCTCGAAGTGGAATTGGTATTGTGCTAACATCTGTGGATGCAGGGAAACAGGTTGGAGGGATCCAACAGGATTCCTCAAAACATTTGAATTAATTTCATATGTTGTGTGATTGATTATTTATAATCTGTGTATGATTATATCTGTGATTGAATTGTTGAAGGCTAAATTTAGCCGAATGTATTTTTGGTATCGTTGGATACTAGAAATAAATGAAATTGAATTTTTGAAATTAAAATTGGAAATTTTAAATAAATTCCTTTTGAAAGAATTGAATAAATTTAAAAGAAGAAATTTTAAAAGCGTAAAGTTGATTTTTGAAATGTTATCGAATTATTTCAAAAATATGGGAAGATTGTTATATATGGATTTTTAATAGTAT
The DNA here is from genome assembly GCA_030737815.1 of Allium fistulosum. NCBI lineage: Eukaryota > Viridiplantae > Streptophyta > Magnoliopsida > Asparagales > Amaryllidaceae > Allium > Allium fistulosum. The sequence goes on along the minus strand of CM060904.1, from coordinate 201,476,444 downwards.
TTTTCGAAAGTTAGAAAATTTATTGAAAATGGAATTTTAAATGGTTTGGAAGAGAATAAAGGAAGTTATTCAAAATGGTGATAAATTTGTTTGACATCAATTTAATAATTGATGTGATATTTAAAATAAATCCTGGGAAATCCATTTTTAATCGATTTGGTGTTTGGAATAAATGGTTGGAAAATCAATTTGGGAATTCTAAATAAACTTAGAAATCGATTTGTAAAATGATTTTTTGTGTTGAAATGAATTTAGAAATCAATTTGAAATTTGATTTGGAGTTTGAAATGAAATTGAGAAATAAATTTGAAAGTCGATTTGGTGTTGAAAGTGAATATTTGAGAATGTAAATTCCGAATAGAAATTATGAAATGAAAGGGAAGTTTGTTTTAAAAATAAACGTTGATTTATTTTTTAGTGTGAAAGTAAATTTACGGATTTTGAACGTAAATTTGTAATAAATCGATAAGGATTTATTTAATTGGTTTAAATGGACCGTTTTGAAGTGAAAGTGTATCTTCACTATAAAGCCGAGTATATTTTCCAAAGTGGCTTTTAAAATATAAATTTAAAGTTCTAAGTGGATTTTTAAAAGATATATTTGGAAATATATTCTGCGTAAGGAAATTGATTTGAAATTGATTTTCAAAAGTTGAAAGGTGAAATTATGATTTGAAATTGATTTTCAAAGGTGAAGTGTGGAAATTATATATCTTGTAAAGATATTTTGAAATTAAATAATTTGGGAAAATTATTTAAATCTGATGATTGTTGTGAATGTTATTGATAGTTAAATCACCGACTATCAATATTTGCCTTTGAAATGGCATTTGGATTTGTTTTTAAAACAAACGCTTATTATTCGGTTTAGCTGGGAAACGACCTTTGTGTCAGATAACCCATTCCGAATAATAATACGACGATATGGATCGTATTGAAGACCGATGGTGAAGACCGGGTGTTTGTGAAAACGATAGGATGACCTATCGATTGTCTCTGCACCGTTAGCTATGGTATTGAGATTTCCTTTGTGATGGAAAGTTTTATCGGGATTGTGAATATCCGGATTTGCAAGGGCTTCTTTGGAAGTGCCTTCGGTTCTGTTCGAACCCGGAACAGACTTGTATGGTTACGTGTCTGACATTACATTTTGAGATATAGAGCTGATTTCTTTCAAATACATTTCTGTTGGTGGCGGAGAATTTATTCTCTTAGCTTAACACCCTTCTCTGAGATGTACGAGCTCAGAGGTTATGTAGTTGAAATTTATCAGCGATATATTTCCAATTTGGTAATGTGGCATGCTAAGTGTTACTGTGACGATGATCATTTATTTGATCATTTGTGATCAAAGCGTGGCTTTGTGAAAAAGCGTAGCTTTGTGGACGAGACTTCGTCAGGGCCTCAACAACCCGGAAATGGTCGAAACAGGAATGTTGCGGCAAGGTTATGAGGGTCGCGCCCTTTAGGGTATGTCATTTCCTTCTGGAAAGGTGTGGTATCATGGTATGGAGCCCAGATACTTACTCATGTGGACACACCTTATTTATTATGTGTGATGATGGTTACGAGCGCTCGGATAAAGGTCCCAAAGGACCGGGTGATGACATATTCGTGAGTTACCTAGTTACAGGGGTAACCCGGCCTTGTTTTGCAGAGAGCAGTTTGTCTCTCGGGACGTCCAGCCAGAGGCGATCCTATTCGGCATGAGGAAAGGATGTTCCTTAGCCTGACCATTTGTTGGAAAATCCATTTCCCAATACGAAATTGTACGGTTTTAGTTGTAGAACCTGCCATTTACTTATGGTGGTCACCACTGTTTAGATGGTAGCTATAGTAGGCATAGTGCGGAATGCCTATGCTGGCTAAGATTAATATTATACTTTCGAAATGTTTTCTACACTAGACATTAATAATAATAATCCAATGATTGGCGTAGTAAGCATCTTTGACTATCATAAGAAGAAATCTCCTCCAATTCTGCGTTTGCATTGTGTGTGTGGCGGGAGGTCTTATGGTAGTTTCATTTTCCAAAAGCATTGCGAAATTGTTTTATTTTCTTTATGAAAATAACTGTTTTACGATCTCACACCAGTCACCATGACTGACTCGGAGTTTATTGTTCCCTTCTAAACTTTGGGTGCCCACCAATTTCCACACGGGCAGTCTAGAGTTAGGTTATCAGGATATTCTGGAGCTTTGAAGATAAGCTGGATGACGAGACGTAGTATTTGTATCTGATAGTATTTATTTCCGCTATGTATTCTGTATAAGGACAGGTTTCTATAACTGTCCATTGTTTGTATTGAGTTGTACATTGACTCTGATTTATGTATGTATAAACTGATATAGTTCTTTGTTTTAAAAGACAAGTGATTATCTATTATATTTTATCCCGCTGCGAAATGTGAGATTCTGATATTGTCTCTGATTCTGTGTTTCTGTTTCTTTTTCTTCTTCTGTCTTCTTCTACCTCTTCTTTAACCCTAATGGTTCGGTTTTCCGGCATTCGATTGCGCGGCATTCGATACAGTGGACGTATTAATGTCGACTTTCGACCGTCGAAAAGTCGAAACGTTACAGTTTAAAAGAATTTTTTTTTGAAAAATGATGTACATACTGTTCAAATTTATAGTCGTCGAGTCATAGACATATACAGTGATTATATAAATATATGTTAGGCGTTTGTGTTTATTCTGCTTAGAGTTGTAATATAAGTTGAGATAAATAATAGATATGGTTACTTGCATGTTGTAGTTAGTGGTCTGCCATACTACTTGTACTTTGTTTAAGCCTGCTTTGCCACTTCATATTTTCCATATTATAAAGTTACTTATATGTATATATAATATACTGGCATATGTGTTTTATTTAAACAAGGATTTTAAACTTATATATGTAAATTGCTGGGTATGTATGTGTGTATATATATATATATATTAAGTTGTATTCTTTTAATTTTAAAATCTAGTATGTACGAACGTTTATATCTATGATTTACATTTGTATATTCCTAAGTATATGGGTAGTGTTTCAAAATATAGTGTAAATATATATATATGATTTTATAAGTTGTATCTATATCAGTTCAATTGTATCATTTATCATCATCGATCCAGTTCTGATTCGATTTCGTCTATTCCTATTTATCAGCTTTGATCGTTGAAATTCGTACTGATTTTGCTTTTCTTGGACGCGAAATTCAATTTCAGGGTCTGTATCATTGTGCGTATCCATGTCACCTTCTGTAATCTCTCTAGCCTCGAAAGGTGAGCAATCACTCACGATTAATGGTCTTTTATTTATTAAATCTGATTTCAATTGAAACGACAGTTGAAATATGCTGCTAGTTATGTACACTGTTAAATATATGATATTACCTGTATCAGTTCTCCTGTGACATCTGACACCATTATCTGTTATATATACAATGATAATCCAGTTTGGTTGATAAATGATTGATTGTTTGATGTTGACATTGGATGTTAAATTGTTAATGTTGAAAGTGATAAATAATTTGAAATTGAAATCGACGTAGGATAGTTAGATTTGAGATATGTGTTAAATTTGATTAGATGACATTTGCATAATATGACCTTTTTAAATGTTAAATAAATTGACACGTGGGAACAGTATTAACCACACCTTGAACCATTGAATGTATGTTGTAAAATTTATGTAGTGTGAAATTGAATAATTGATATCAAGTGAAGAACCGTATTAATATAATTGTAATAATCTTTAATCTACATGAAATGATAGTGTAGATTCTAGAAATAATTATATTCATTTGCACAAATAACAATGTGAATTAATACGATTATTTCGGGATTATTTGAATTGATTATTGGATTGATATTGATTGTTGTTATTGCTTGTTTATTTACTTTGACACCATCCCAGTTATCACACTGCAAGTTCCCTTTGCTATGCTTTGATTTTGAATTGAATTGGAATCGGGTTGAAATGATAAATACCCAAATGAACTTAACTTAGGATAGAGAATTAAATAAAACCCGATTGGTCAATAATTTGATTTAAAAATAAAATAAAGTTTTATTTGAATAAATAATAAGGTTTTGAAATGAAGTTGGAAATTGAATTTTATGAAGGAAAATGTTAATATTTAATAATCTGAATCAAAATATTAATATAGTAGCTGATGAAAGGACATTGTTTTAAAATTTGGAATTATTAATAATTAAGTTTGAAATTAGTTAATAATTAAAGTTTTGAAATTATTTAATAATTAAATAAGATTGAATTATTTAATAATTAAATTAAATTGAATTCTTTATTAAGTGAAATTGAACTTCTTGAATAAGTGAAACTAAGTTTCATTATTAACCGAGTTTTGAAATTTGTAATTAAGTAAATAAATAAATGAAATTGAATTTCTTTAACAAGAAATAAAAATGTGATTTATTGAAATTAATGTAAGACTTGTAATTTAAAGAATTGATTTGACGAATCTAATATAATTCAATTTGATGTTTTGGTATAATGAAGTTGAACTTAAGTAATTGATTTAATGAATTGGAAATTTAATAGAAATTGTTTTGAATGACAAATTTACTTAACGAATATTGAATGAAATCGATCGATGAATTTAATTTGATTTGAATGTTAAATTAAATTAATTTAAATGATTTCGGGATGAAATTTATATTCGAATTTAAATGAATACTTGAATTGTCTTAAATCAAATATTTAATTTGAATTATAAGATTTTGAAAGGGTAATTTGGAAGTTTTGAAACGTAAGTTACGGAAATTGTTTTAGAAAGACAAATTGTAACGACCCGCATTTTTGACCGTTCAAGTCGACAAAACATACACACATGCTGACTCAACCAATCCAAAATACAGATAGTTATTGGGGTTAAATAAGAAAAGAGAGGAAAGAACAGAAACAAACTCAGAATCTCGCAGCGGAAGGAACAAGATATAATAATAAAATAACAGTTCATGAAGCTGTTAAATAAATAAATTTGATTATTATTATACATCATAAATCAGAGTTACATACATATCAGAGATAATACAACAATGCTGCGGAAAAATAATACAGTAGTAGAATACAAATGATGTAATACCAAACTCCGTCTTCGTCCTCCAGAATAGATCTTCAACCTTATCTGAAATGCTCAGGCTGACCCGAGCGTAATGAAAAGACAAAACACTCGAGTCAGGACTAAAATATCTCATGTAGGTTAAATCGAATAAGTAAATATGAGTGTGACGGCGTCGGAGATGTTTACGAGTTTTAGACACCTCCTATCCAGTATTTAACGTGCGTGCATTAACTTAAGAGATGTTCGGGATTTCCATCTCCTAAGGATCCGTTAAACTATCTACTATATAATAGAATACGCTATATACAATAATGTCTATCATAAAGTAAAATATCAAACTAGCGTTAAGCCATGGCCCATTCCACCCTTAACACATTTTTATTCCTAAGAGCATATACAAGACCGTAGTTTCCCCAAAACCGGAAGTCACCAGAGGGCAATCCATATACTAAAGGTACAAACCAAAATCGTAGTGGTCGCGAATAGGATAATCAGTATGACAAGGTACATGAGGCAATACCAACTAGGATACTAGTAGTTGCGTGATCCGGACTGATGTTGGGCATAGCAGCTACTACCCCAACACCGCGAAACAACACTCCCAAAATCGAGGTGTGCACCAAAATCGAATCACAAAAGTAATAGATATGGTAACGAAGAAGTGTGTCCGCTAGAGGTGGCGAACCTCAATGGCCCGGCGCGGCTCCTGTTTTAGTCATGTCAGGGGTCATCCAAAATCGTTCGCTTTCTTCAAATCAACACGTTCACCAAACCATCCACTTCATTCTGGATCAACACTCCGCGTATAATAGTTATTAAAGTGGTTTTCGGTATCGACAGAGAGTATGTCCATATTCGATCCCGGTCTCTTTAATAACTACGTATTATTACACCGATGGCTCTTTTACATTTCAAATCGATTCATAATTGATATCAAAATATCATATTCGCTTCAAAATCAAATCCATTTCAAATATCATCATATCTATTCAAGATGTAAGATTCCGTGCCTCAATATCTCATTTCGATTTCAAAATCATTTTTCGCCTCAATATCTCATTTCGATTTCAAAATCATTTTTCGCCTCAAATCTCATTTCGATTTCAAAATCATTTTTCGCCTCAAATCTCATTTCGATTTCAAAATCATTTTTCGCCTCAAATCTCATTTCGATTTCAAAATCATTTTCGCCTCAAATATCTCATTTCGATTCACATAAACTCGAATTCCAAAATTAAAATTTAATCAAATCTCAAATCATCAATTTCAACTTGATTCAGCTTCTCAATAAAACCATTTCAAATTATCAATTTCAAATACATATTTGAACCACAAAATAAACAATTTCACTTCCAATATATTTCGAAACTTTAAATATTTCACATTTCAAAACAGTTCATATATTTATATAAGAATATAAGATTCGCTTTAAAACCATTTCGTATTCAAATTAGAATATTCTTCAAATTAAACATCCGTATTAAGTAGTTTACTTAATTTCTGGAACAATTCCAATTCAATAAACCTAGATTAATATTCGGATTTCAAGAATTCATTTAAGTATTATATTCCAAATTAATTTCAGTTCAAATCCGATTCAAATCAATTTTATCTTCAAATTTAATTCAATAGTTTCAATTTAGTCCAATTCACAAATTTCTTTAAATTTCAATTCAATTCCAATTAATAAATTTCAATTTCAAATTAATTTTCAATTCCAAACTCAAACTTGAAATATCATTTCATATAAATTTTCTTAGAAATATTCAGAGTTCGATTAAAGTCCAATCTTTTTAAAACAAATCAACTTTCGAAAATTTACGCCGTATTTCAATTTTTTTCTTAAAAATCTAAACTTCGAATAATTAAACTATTTCATTTACCAAGTTTAAATTCCAACATCTCGAGCTTCAATTCAAAATAATTCAATTTCCATAAATTGTATTTTATTCTTAAAATCAATTCATTTAAATAATTTCAAAGCAACTTTTTTAAAATCATTTAATTTAACCAACCCGGTGTCCGTATATAATTTTCTAACCTACGGCCAAGTGGATAATTATTTCAATTTTAATTTCAAGGATGGACATATATCATTTCAATCCAAATAGATGTCATAGGTATATCATTTCAACCTATTCCTTAATTTATTCGAAATGATTCAGTTTACAGTTTTATATGCAATAAACAATATACATGATGATAGCATGATATATCAAAATAAATAAACAACCAATATCGACCAATAGCATCCATCACCACCAATCAACCATAAAGCCAATAACATTCACAACAATTTTATAATTATCAATATCGAGTAATATACTGCCAATTTAAATTTAAATTTATCTTAACGGTCAATTTAAATTCTATCAATTAATTCATATATCAATACAGATGATAATTAAACCTACCAAACAACAGTCAATAAATTTCATATCACTTCAGAATATAAATTTAACTAACAAAAGTTATTTTAGTCAATTGTGAGCGTATAAACACTCACCTTTGATTTAATGACGATTTAAAACCCAAATAAAAGCCCAAATTTGAACAGTCTCGGAATCCAACCAAACCAGCTCCATGTTGTTGTCCGGAATGTTGATACGAACGCAACGGAGAAAACCGCGCATGAATCCGAGCTCGTATGCAAAAGTTATATACGTTAGAACGATTGAACATTTAAAATTTTAAATGATTAATTAATAAAAAAAAAAGAACGTATACCGTTCTTCCATTCACGCACAGCACACCCGAGACCCACTTCACGCCGTTCATCCTCATCCACGCACGAGGCAAACGACGACCGGACGTTGATCAGGGGATGCCATCGCGTGCGCCTCTCCTTGCTCCACCTACGCGCCAAGTTTCGCCACTCCATTCGCCACCGTTTACACAAAAACCAAGAAAATACGCATGACATTCAAAGCCAGATCTGGACCAATCCGTGATGAATTAGCACGAATCAACCGTATGGATTTGAAGAGCTCGTCGAGATCTACAACTTTGCTTTTGGAATTTTTCGATTTCGTTGAACGGATTGAGAGATAAAGAGGAAAGAAGTTCGGCAATTTCTGGCCATAGAATAGGTGGCGGCCATGGTTTGAAATTAGGGTTTCTGAAATGAAATAATGATAAAACTATCTTGGTTTGCAAGCATATTTATAAAGGTAGGTCCAAAATCATCCGAACTCCAATCGAGACGTGCCGCCAGGCGTTTATAAGGTTTTACCCATATTCCGAACGCAATGGAACTAGTCCCAAGGCCTAATTCAATCGTATGCGGAAGATAGCTTTTGAAGTCGATTATTTTAATTAAATTCGACGTTAAATTTCTACGCGTTTCAAGCTCGCACGGCCAAACGACAAGTCCGATTGCTACGAAAATTGAAACCTTACAATAATTCACTATCACGGATACGATGAAACTAGTTTCGTCGAAATCCGAGACAGTTGTAAAAATGGCTATTTCCACTGTTTAATTTCAATATAAAATTTCCAATTTTAAATTATTTACTTTTAAATCAAATTTCAATTGTTCACAAATTTCATTTTTAATTTCACAGTAATTAACAATCTTTTACAATGCAGTTTTCCATTATAAATCCAGTATAAAAGATTATATTAGATTCAGCGTTCAATTATATTGTAATTCAAATTCAAGTTATTTAATTCCAATTGAATTCTTTTATTTCGATTTACACTTTCATTATTGAATCAACCATTTACTTATACATTATTATCAATAGTTTATAATTCATTTACTTTCATTTTCTTCAGCTATCATCTTATTTAAATTCACAGTAATATTAAATTACATTCATTTACGTTGATTTCAATATTATAACTTCAATATTAAAGGTAACATTTTATTTATTTCGTTGTTTACAATCAAATTCAATTCGTTTCAATTACTTGTTACACTCAAATTTAAATCTTTACTTACGTTCAATTACAAGTTAACATCCTTATCAAATTACAGTTTCAGTTATTATCTGATTTCAATCAACTGTAATATTAAGTTACATTTATTTATATTAGTTTCAATAACATAAACTTCCACTATTAAATCTACCATTTTATTTATTCTTTGTTTACAATCATAACCAATTTGGTTTACAATCAAATTCAATTCATTATTTATATTCAATACAAGTTAACATCCATATTTAATTTACAATAAGTTATTTCAGAATTCAGTTTTGTATTTTAACTTGTAATTCACATTTAACAACACCAAATTTTATTCCCTTCGGATTTTTATCCAATTTTTTTATATTTTAATTCGTATTTTTAAAGTGTTAAAAATACGGGTCGTTACATTCTCCCCCACTTAAAACTTTTCGTCCTCGAAAAGGAACGGAGAAGGGGAAACCATCATTTAAATATAATTCATTCAAATATTCGACTTATTTGCAAAATTTAGTAATAGGATTTTTTTTATCTCAAAATTTTCTAACTCCCGGATTTTTGAAAAATTTCGGCAGCACCTCCTTTGCGCGGCTAGGACCGAAAAAATTCACAGTGGTAATAATTGCATAATATACATCGCATTACAAGAATGAGGCATCCCAAAACATGGGGAACACAATAATATACCACAACATAAACCGTAATCCGAGAACGTACCTTTTATTAAGCGTTTATTAGCATTTTAACTTACATTTTGCATTTAGCGCAGAAGCGAGCTCCAAAATTCTGGATCAACACTTCGCGTATAATAGTTATTAAAGTTGTTTTCGGTATCGACAAAGAGTATGTCCATATCCGATCCCGGTCTCTTTAATAACTACATATTATTACACCGATGGCTCTTTTACATTTCAAATCGATTCATAATTGATATCAAAATATCATATTCGCTTCAAAATCAAATCCATTTCAAATATCATCATATCTATTCAAGATGTAAGATTCCGTTTCAAAATCATTTTTCGCCTCAATATCTCATTTCGATTTCAAAATCATTTTTCGCCTCAATATCTCATTTCGATTTCAAAATCATTTTTCGCCTCAAATCTCATTTCGATTTCAAAATCATTTTTCGCCTCAAATCTCATTTCGATTTCAAAATCATTTTCGCCTCAAATATCTCATTTCGATTCACATAAACTCGAATTCCAAAATTAAAATTTAATCAAATCTCAAATCATCAATTTCAACTCGATTCAGCTTCTCAATAAAACCATTTCAAATTATCAATTTCAAATACATATTTGAACCACAAAATAAACAATTTCACTTCCAATATATTTCGAAACTTTAAATATTTCACATTTCAAAACAGTTCATATATTTATATAAGAATATAAGATTCGCTTTAAAACCATTTCGTATTCAAATTAGAATATTCTTCAAATTAAACATCCGTATTAAGTAGTTTACATAATTTCTGGAACAATTCCAATTCAATAAACTTAGATTAATATTCGGATTTCAAGAATTCATTTAAGTATTATATTCCAAATCAATTTCAGTTCAAATCCGATTCAAATCAATTTTATCTTCAAATTTAATTCAATAGTTTCAATTTAGTCCAATTCACAAATTTCTTTAAATTTCAATTCAATTCCAATTAATTAAATTTCAATTTCAAATTAATTTTCAATTCCAAACTCAAACTTGAAATATCATTTCATATAAATTTTCTTAGAAATATTCAGAGTTCGATTAAAGTCCAATCTTTTTAAAACAAATCAACTTTCGAAAATTTACGCCGTATTTCAATTTTTTTCTTAAAAATCTAAACTTCGAATAATTAAACAATTTCATTTACCAAGTTTAAATTCCAACATCTCGAGCTTCAATTCAAAATAATTCAATTTCCATAAATTGTATTTTATTCTTAAAATCAATTCAATTAAATAATTTCAAAGCAACTTTTTTAAAATCATTTAATTTGACCAACCCGGTGTCCGTATATAATTTTCTAACCTACGGCCAAGTGGATAATTATTTCAATTTTAATTTCAAGGATGGACATATATCATTTCAATCCAAATAGATGTCATAGGTATATCATTTCAACCTATTCCTTAATTTATTTGAAATGATTCAGTTTACAGTTTTATATGCAATAAACAATATACATGATGATAGCATGATATATCAAAATAAATAAACAACCAATATCGACCAATAGCATCCATCACCACCAATCAACCAAAAAGCCAATAAAATTCACAACAATTTTATAATTATCAATATCGAGTAATATACTGCCAATTTAAATTTAAATTTATCTTAACGGTCAATTTAAATTCTATCAATTAATTCATATATCAATACAGATGATAATTAAACCTACCAAACAACAGCCAATAAATTTCATATCACTACAGAATATAAATTTAACTAACAAAAGTTATTTTAGTCAATTGTGAGCATATAAACACTCACCTTTGATTTAATGACGATTTAAAACCCAAATAAAAGCCCAAATTTGAACAGTCTCGGAATCCAACCAAACCAGTTCCATGTTATCCGGAATTTCGATACGAACGCAACGGAGAAAACCGCGCATGAATTCGAGCTTGTATGCAAAAGTTATATACGTTAGAACGATTGAACATTTAAAATTTTAAATGATTAATTAATAAAAAAAGAACGTATACCCTTCTTCCATTCACGCACAGCACACCCGAGACCCACTTCACGTCGTTCATCCTCATCCACGCGCGAGGCAAACGACGATCGGACGTTGATCAGGGGATGCCATCGCGTGCGCCTCTCCTTGCTCCACCTATGCGCCAAGTTTCGCCACTCCATTCGCCACCGTTTGCACGCAAACCAAGAAAATATGCACGACATTCAAAGCCAGATCTGGACCAATCCGTGACGAATTAGCACAAATCAACCGTATGAATTTGAAGAGCTCGTCGAGATCTACAACTTTGCTTTTGGAATTTTTCGATTTCGTTGAACAGATTGAGAGATAAAGAAGAAAGAAGTTCGGCAATTTCTGGCCATAGAATAGGTGGCGACCATGGTTTGAAATTAGGGTTTCTGAAATGAAATAATGATAAAACTGTCCTGGGTTGCAAGCATATTTATAAAGGTAGGTCCAAAATCATCCGAACTCCAATCGAGACGTGCCGCCAGGCGTTTATAAGGTTTTACCCATATTCCGAACGCAATGGAACTAGTCCCAAGGCCTTATTCAATCGTATGCAGAAGATAGCTTTTGAAGTCGATTATTTTAATTAAATTCGACGTTAAATTTCTACGCGTTTCAAGCTCGCACGGCTAAACGACAAGTCCGATTGCTACGAAAATTGAAACCTTACAATAATTCACTGTTACGGATCCGATGAAACTTGTTTCGTCGAAATCCGAGACAATTGTAAAAATGGCTATTTCCACTGTTTAATTTCAATATAAAATTCCCAATTTTAAATTATTAACTTTTAAATCAAATTTCAATTGTTCAAAAATTTCATTTTTAATTTCACAGTAATTAACAATCTTTTACAATGCAGTTTTCCATTATAAATCCAGTATAAAAGATTATATTAGATTCAACGTTCAATTATATTGTAATTCAAATTCAAGTTATTTAATTCCAATTGAATTCTTTTATTTCGATTTACACTTTCATTATTGAATCAACCATTTACTTATACATTATTATCAATAGTTTATAATTCATTTACTTTCATTTTCTTCAGCTATCATCTTATTTAAATTCACAGTAATATTAAATTACATTCATTTACGTTGATTTCAATATTATAACTTCAATATTAAAGGTAACATTTTATTTATTTCGTTGTTTACAATCAAATTCAATTCGTTTCAATTACTTGTTACACTCAAATTTAAATCTTTACTTACGTTCAATTACAAGTTAACATCCTTATCAAATTACAGTTTCAGTTATTATCTGATTTCAATCAACTGTAATATTAAGTTACATTTATTTATATTAGTTTCAATAACATAAACTTCCACTATTAAATCTACCATTTTATTTATTCTTTGTTTACAATCATAACCAATCTGGTTTACAATCAAATTTAATTCATTATTTATATTCAATACAAGTTAACATCCATATTTAATTTACAATAAGTTATTTCAGAATTCAGTTTTGTATTTTAACTTGTAATTCACATTTAACAACACAAAATTTTATTCCCTTCGGATTTTGTCCAATTTTTTTTTATTTTAATTCATATTTTTAAAGTGTTAAAAATACGGGTCGTTACACAAATGGAATGTTGGTTTACAAATTCTAATTGAAATTGAAATTGATTTGGTTTTGAAATATATTAATTTACCAATCGGTGAAATAATTTCGAAGGTTATTAAAGAGACCGGAATCGGTTAGGGACATACTCACTGTCTAAACCGAAACCACTTTAATAACTACACGCGGAGTGTGATCCAGAATGAAGTGGTTGGAATGATGTACGTGATGACCGAAGAAAGAGAACGATAATGGATAGCCTTGACACTTGTGTCAAATTGGAAATGACTAAAACAGGAGCCGTGCCGGGCCAAATGGGGTTAGCTACCTCGAGCGGACACACTTTTTCGTAAACTACTCATTACTTGTTATCGATTGGTGCACCCTCGAATTTTGGGAGTGTTGTTTCGCGGTGTTGCGATCGTGCGGCGATGCATTCTCACCAGTCCAGATCAGGCAAACGGTAGTTTCACTACCTTGGGTATTGCCTCATGTGCTTTGTCATACTTGTATCCCTTTATACGCGACCACTACGATTTGTTTTGTGTTATACCTATGGAGTACTCCCTGATATCCCACTAGTTTACGGTAGAGTTTACAGTGCTGTATAGACTATAACGCTTATATAAAATATGTTAAGGGGGATAATGGTAACACCTTAACACTATTTTGATACTTTATATTACTGATAGGCATTATCTACTTATCGTACACTACTACATAATAGATAGTTTAACGGATCCTTAAAGGATGGTTATTTCAACATCCTTTGAGTTACTTGTATTTCAGTTGCTATTTTACTTGAGTTGGATTTATTGATATAAGAATGTTAATCCTGACTCGAGTGTTTTGTGTTTTGCTTTACGCTCGGGTTAGACTGAGTGTACCAGTATTCGAGACTCGCCTTTGGAGTTGGAGCTTCGCTTGGAGATCTAGCTATCTATCCAGCTTTCAGATATTCAGTTGATTCCAGTGATGTATTCTGATATTGTATTTGATTATTGTATTCAAGACATCTGTTGTACCTTATTTTACTCTGTTATGTATATAGTAGCTTCATGAACTACTATCTTTTGTTTCCGCTGCATTTATTACTCTGTGTCTGTGATCTGTGATTATTTTATTTACTGTATATGCTCAGTTTTTCCAAATTTAAATTAACAATTCGGTATTTTGAATCATTCAAGTCCGACATGTGCGGATGCGAATGGTCCAAAATAGCGGGTCGTTACATGGCGCCTAGGTAACCAAGCCTGGAGATTGTATGGATTCCGGATAGGGATGCTGAAACTAGGGAGATGAAAGGACCCGAAGTGGAGGACTCCGATGGAGAGAGTGCCCTGTGAGTTGTTAGCTTGGGTTTGGTTTAGTTCTCTTAGTAATGTGCACCCTATTAGTATAGATTAGTAGTCCATAGACATCATGGATGTGTGTTTGGATTGTAAATTAATGAAGTATCTTAGTAGATGCTTGGGTATGGGTATATATGTTTAACTGGCTACTGGTTATAGATATCTCCGGGATATGTGTATATGTATATGGTGACTATAGTCGTAAAAGTATATTAGTTGATACTCTGTTTGACTGATATTTTGGAATATTAATATATACATGATTGAACTTGTGTGATATGGTTGTTTATTAATTCGTTAATAAATTTAAATTCAGTTAGTCATGTCTACTAGCCTGGTTACGGAAATTTCGGGACGAAATTCTTTTAAGGGGAGAGGAATGTAATGACCCGAAATTTTTATCGTCTTTAGTTTTGAATATTTGTTTTTAATATTCAATAATATGGTCTTTTAATCAAAATAAATTCCCGTTAAATGATAATTGGTAATAATATATAGTTTTAAACCAAGGTAATATTTTGAATTTCCAGATTTTATTTATAAAATAGAAAATTGATTGATTTGAATTTCTTATATATGTATGTATAATAGCAGAATTTATATGTAAATTAAAAAAATTCAAATTAATATAAAATGAATGAGAATAATCCATGAAAAAAATGAAATGAATATAGCCTATGAAATATAATGTTGTATAAATAGAAAGAGTTTAGAATTTGATTTTTCTTATGTATATACATATTAGTTTAAGAAAGAAGAATATAAAAAATATATGTAATATTTATAAAAAAATATAAATGGTATATTAAAAATAATATATATATTGAAAAATGAAAGAAGAAATATATGTGAAAATATATGATGATGGAAATGAGAAAATTTATAAAATCATTTTAAAAAGGAAATCTTTTACAAAATAGTGTTTTAACAAAAATGTTATTTCATACATTTAAAATGAAATAGCAAAATTTTCATTTGCTTTGAATTATACATTTTTAAATATAAAAAAAGGGAAATGTAGAACAAAAATATTATTTCTTGAATTCCACATTTCTAAATATAAAATAAATAGGAATATGAACACTTAAAATTGTTTTAGTCAATACCACTTAACAATTGTTTAAAAATAAAGTGAAAGCATGTTCTAAATCAAAAGAAAATAGCTTGTACATAACCAAAAGTAAAAACCATTGCCTGGTCAGGTAATCAAGTAAAAGTGAAAAAATATATATGTATAAGCTTTTCTGGTCAATCAAACGATAAATATGAAGATTGAAAACTTCATATCATCTTAAACTTTATACTTCATCTCAACTTCATATCAAAGTCACCTCATTTCAATCCATCAACCCATCAAAAACCTTGTACGTATGCATCATTTTGTCTTGCAAGCATGTATATGTATATAGGCTTGTATGTGTGTAGCTTCAGTTTGAAAAGCTTGTAAACAAAAATACTCTGTAAACCAAAACACAGTAAAGAGAAAAGGCATCCTGCTTTTCAAAACCAGAAACAAGATAAGAAATCAAGGCAAGGATTCAAGGATCCAGATCATAAACTGAAGATCAACTAGAAAGATTTCAAGGGTTTTCAACATGTTTAAGGTAAGAGTTTAGCTTTTGGGATGCCTGTACATTTTCAAGCATCACTCTGTATTCCACAGAGCCATCTCCTTTTTATATATGCAGTCTTCTTTAAAAATCATTATCTCCGAAACTAGTTCGAATTTGCTAACATTATAAACTAGTAGAACTTTTATTTTTAAGTGTAGATTACATTAAAAATGGTTTGAAGCTTGCTCATCATATATAGGGTGTAAAATTTCAATTTTTCAGTAAGCAAAGCAAGTTTTGATAAATTTTAACAAGTTTAAATCATCGAACCAGTTACATAAGAATGATCGTTATGGGAAAAAAGGATTTATAGTGAAGGAACCGTAAATTTTAGTGGCTTGGTTCACGAGAGAGGGAGAGATGACCGGAATTCGTTCAAAATAAATTTCCGGCTATCTAGGCGTCAAGGGGAGGTGCAGTTGGTTCGAGGAGGAGCGGGGTGATGTCGGGAAGGGGTTCACCATGGCAGAATTGTGATTTAGGGCGAGAGTTGGCGAGGCAAGTTTAGGGTTTAAGGAGGGTTTGTTTTGGGTCTCGGTTTCGTGTGGAAGTGCGATATGGGGAGAGGGAGTTAGGCATGCGGTCCAGGGGGAAAGGGTGGTGGAGGTTGTGGCGGAGTTCTGGGCGAAGTCTGGGAATGGATGATGGTCGTGGGTGGCGTGACATGGCGATTTGATGAACTCGACTTTGTTTTTAGTGTTCGGGTAGCAGTTCGAATTTCGAACCAAGGGTCGAACGCGTTTTTCTAGTGGGTGTTTTGTGATAAGATGGTCGTGGGTGATCGGAGGGGCTAGTCGGCGGCGAATTACGATGTTTGGAGGCCGTGTGCACATGCACGTTGCTGTGTACAGATTTGTGCACGTTCTTGAGTTAGAATAAGAAAAAAGAGAGGGAGTGTTACTGGGTAGAAGAAGGAGGAGGAAGAGTGGTGGGCCGGTCGGTTTTGGTTATATGGGCTGGCCCTTTTTGTGTAAAAAAAGTTAAATTATATTATATTTAGTAAATTTTAAAATGTCATAACTAATGTGTACGAAACACGATTAGTGCGAAACTTGTTGCGTTGGGTTCGTACCGACGGACACTACGCCGTCATGTGATTTGTTGTCGAGTTTATGCAAGTGGAAACTTTAAGCAATTTAAAATGGACAGAATTTAATTACCGATTTAAAACATATATCGTCGTTTAAATTTATATGACATGTCTATTGTAGCTATTTGCGTAGGTTAAAATAACGATGAGTTAATTTAAATTTATTACAATGATTTGACATCTGTTTAGCGGAATAAAACACCGTTACGCTAATTGTATTTGATTGGACCCATTTTGGCAGAATAAATCACCGTTCTTCCATTATTACTGAATATATGTGTTTTTGGACATTGACTAGCAGAAATAAAACCCTGTTCTGCTGTCATATTTGTATGGACATCTATTTATTATTCTGATAATTATATTGAATTAATTGTTAAAAATGGATTGATGTAAATATCTGAATCTTTTATTCTGGATTGTTATGGAATGAATGTTAACTTGATTAAGTACCATTGAAATTAATAAGCCTCTTGCCAAATTTGAAAGTTGATTTTTGAATCAAAGTTATTTAAAGGATAATTATTATTTATTAATGACGTTTTAAAGATAATTAATTATTATTTAATAATGATTTAAGGTTAATTATTTTATGATTCTTAAAAGGTTATTTAATTATTGTTCAAATTTATTTAACTATTTAAAATGTTTAAATTTTATTTTAATTAATTATTTAATGTTATTTTGTAGTAATTGGATTTAAAAGTTAATTTTTATTTAAGAGTTAATTAGTATTAAAGTATTATTATTTTAAAGGTAATTTGTTCAAATATTAATAATGTTTTAAAAATAATATATTATATAGTAAACTTTTATAAAAGAGTATTTTTCCTAAATTAAACTTGGAAAATTTATATAGAAACTTTATAAGCATTATTTTGAGATAATTATTAAATAAAGTTTTCAAAAAGTAATGGTATACTTTCATGGCGGAAATCGGAGGCAGAGATTGCCTGCAGTTAAGTTTGGATTTCTCTGGGATAGAGACGTAATCATTGAGCTGCGAATCCACGATTGATACCGTATGGTGCTTTCAATATTTATTTTAAAAAAGGTTTTCCAATATTTTTGAAAGGAGTGATTTGTGAACATACTCATTCCGGTGAGATAAGTATATACTTTTTGATAAAGAGATTTAATTTATTGAAATTAAATTAAATAAGGCTTAGTGATTTCAGTGGGAAATGAAATCTTTGGTTGAATAATTTTTTATCTGATAGTTAAATAACCGACTATCAAATCTGGACCTAAAAACCTAACTTTGAAATTTTCTAGGAGAAACATGGGAATTATATGGTACAGTTACCGTTGAAGGTGCTATACTGTACGTATAAACTCGTTTCGTTCTTCTAGGACGTTGATAAGGAAATCCATCCATTAATGGTTAGGAGGTGATCTCCGATCTTATTTTCGTCTATTTATTTCTTAAAGAACCGGGGTTGAGTTTACCAGAAATATCGAACGTTGTTTTCGAAGAGGCCGAGATCGGATAAGTTATCCGAAAACCACTTCGATCCAACGAATACGTTTTCGAAGTGAAGACAAGAGCATGGAATCAAAGATGGAGCATTGAAGTGCAAGGGCTAATCACTACTAATCCTAAGGATGATTCAAAAATGGATGTAGTAGGAATAGTGCCTTCGGTTTCATTCAGACCCAGAACGAACTCGTATGGATGAATGCTATCAGCATATTGTCATTGGAGGACTTTGAGCATTCTAAGTGAAAATTCCTTAAAAGGTAATCGTAGCCCCAAGCCTCATCAACCAGGAATGACTGAAAATCAGGGGAGATGCAGCAAGGCTAAGTGGGTCGCACCCAATTAGGGTTTGTTATCAACTTTCTAGATACCCTCGAATATATTAAATTATGGATATGGTGCATGGAAAAAGAACTCTCGATAAAGGTAGGAACACCCGAGGTGGTAACATATTCGGTACTATCCAGGTTATGGGTAGTCCGGTTTTGTGTTGTAGGGGATCCCGACGTGGTCCTCGGTACATTTTTCTAGAGGTGTACTATGGTAGGTGGTACCCCAGTGCCTAATCATTGTATGGGAATCCATTCTCCAATACGAGCCTTTACGGTTTTGGTTGTAGAGCCTAGTATGCTGGAATTTAATTAATGTAACAATTTCGGCTATTTGAATAATTATTTGTACTTAGAAACTATTATAATTTCACTAGGTTTTCTATAAAAAGTTTTGGTTACCGTAAGGGAAAAACCCGTCGTGTTTATGTGTGGTGTGGTCTTACGGGATACCTTCGATTTTAAAAGGACTTTTTAAAAGCTAAGATAAGTAAATTTTCTTGTGATTTAAATTCTCATGCTGGTTTTGCCAGACTATCCCAGGTGTGGTTTTTCCTATGTGCTTGGGTCAAACCAAGCATATTTCTAGGTTTAGCTGGAAGGAGTGGAGCTTCAAGAGAGGTGTTGGAGGCCCAGGACGTATTCATGTAGATGATTATTTTTCCGCTGCATTATAGTTGTGTTCCGCAGTTGTGAGGACAAGTTGTTATAACTGTCTGTGCTGAATAGGTTGATATAATATGATTGATATCTGTACTATAAACATTACAGTTTTGTTTTATGTAAAGGTTTGTTCTATATTATAGATTATTCGTTTCCGCTGTGAGATTCTGTGTTGTTTGGTTTTCTTTCTATCTTCTTTCTACCTTCTTTTTCTTAACTATGCACCTTCCCATGCAATTTAGGCTGGACAAGTGTGTTAAAATGTCAGTTTAAACTGTTCAAAAAAGTGGGTCATGACAATAATGAAATTATATGTTAAGGTCTCACTAAAATCTATTCCATGCCTAATCACATGCCCACGGTTGACCCTAAAGTTAACCCCTCAATTGCCAAATCGTATACTAAGGACTCGGCTCTTATAACCGTGTCGTAATGCCAAATTTAACATCGAGGACTCAACTCCTTGGATTATCGCATATCGAGGACTCAAACTCCTCGGACTATGGTATATTGAGGACTCGGCTCCTCAGATTATGGCATATTGAGGAATCAGCTCGTCGGACTATCGTATATTAAGGACCCATCTCCTCGGACTAACGTATATTTAGAACTCAGCTCCTTGGACCATCGTATGTTGAGGACTTAGCTCCTCGGACTATCATTAATGAGGTCAAGTCCATGATACTCGTTCGCCTAATGATCTACGACACTATTGGGATCAAGCACAAACTCATCATCGCCCCACCATTTACGAAGCTATTGGATCAAGCCCTAATCCATAGGGCTGTAAATTTTATACAGTGTCCAACGTCCGACTCAGTCCAAGCTAATAAGGCGTCCGGTCTTTCTCCATATGATTCTCATTTAGGACACAAATTAGGATACGAAAAAATATACGAAAGTATTTTCCTTCGAAAATGTTCGATGTTTTTCATTCGAACATTGTCTGTCCGCTATTCGGCTCGTACGAACAATGTCCGAGCTTAACGCTTGTCGGTCCTATCCATCCGAATCTCTTAGAGGACAGGACTAGGACACACCTTCGTCCAGTTTGGTCCAACCCATTTATACCCCTATAAAGAATCTTGATGTCGTGAATCTACTAAAGTAGGACCACGTTTCTCATACGCATATCGAAACGTCTAGTGGAACCCCCTATAACAAATCTACTAAAATAAGGCATTATTCTAATGTATTTCAAACCACATTAAAGAATATACCGAACTTCTATGTCTCGCAATGATCCCGATGTCATGAACCACATGTGAAACAGAGGTCGTATGCGAGATTTATAAGCACTTAAAGTTCAGGGGCATTTTGGAAATTTATCAAATAATTTGATTAAATAATGTTACTGTATATCATCAAACGAACACCACCATTTGATTTATGTCATTAGAAATACAATTTTAATATATAATATGTCTAATTTAAAGTACGTTTGTGTTTTACACTTTTTAATTATGGAGAGATCAAACTTTGTCTATTTACAATAAAAAATCATTTTTTTAATTATCTACCATGATATACTACATCCTGAGATGTATATGTAAAAAATCACTTCTTTTAATTTCTTCGTTTATAATTTGATTTAAGACCATAAGGGGTGAATTGCTATATTTTATCAATATATACACAAATAGTATGAGTCTAACTCACTGAAACTCTCAAATGAAGAAGAACTCAATACCGTCTCCGTTGACCTATGCCTTTTGCACCTAAGAACCCTAGAAACTCGCCAATATATCTTTTCCAAATCATAGTACTCGTCTCCACAGTCATTTCAATGGGTAAATCAGTGAAATCCGTTAAGAAATAAGAGATATACGCCAATTTGAAATTTTACAAAGAAGAATGAAAATGGTGTACAAGATTTCATTATTATTGTTCGGTGTCCAGGTCTATTGCACCTCCGATCTTACAAATTCCACCACCAAAATGATACCAAAATCATAGTGCTCTTCACATCCTTCATTTTTCCACTAGTTTCGGTGAAATACGTTGAGAAATATAGAAGTTATAAAAGTTTGGTGGAGAAGAGGGAAAATGAAGAAAAAATGAAATGGTCAAAAATGAGACTTTTGTTTTGAATTTGCTTAGGATTTGATGCATATTAGTGGTAAAGTGTTTAGATTAAAATATGATTAGAAAATAGGGTTTATATTTCTATTTATAGGATGATATAACACATGGTTAGCCTAAAATCTCGAAATTAATATATTATGAAAATGTCGCTTGGTTTAACTTCATATAATTTCTAGCTTGTTAAACCAAATTTAACAAGTTATATATGTTTTTTGACTACAAACAACATTCCAAACGCAAAGGAATATGTCCTGAAGCCGAGCTCCAAATCCTGTAAAAATATACTATTTTCCCCTTAAGTAAAAATATGGTTTGACCCTTTTTAATTTAATTATTTAATCACATAAGTTTACAAGGTGTTACATTCTCCTCCCTTAAGAGAATTTCGTCCTCGAAATTCCAAGATACGGATAATGCAGCTCCATTTATATCGTACAAATATACAAAATAGAGCTAGCTTCATCCATCTACCATTAATTATGCAACACAAACAAAAACACAACTAAGAGTGTATAATATACATGATAGATAAAATATGATGATATGATATGAGATGAGTGAAAATGCAACTAAATCAGCGTCCTATATGAATGCAAATGCATTGCAACCAATATGTATGTAAAGATCTTAATATATGCTAATATATGTATGCGCATCTATACATCCATATGCAACATCTATATCAAAGTGCAAGTAAACAACCATGTCCATCAATACAATAAGTAAATGCATATAAAAAGAAACAATAAATAACATATATAAAATTATGTAGCATAAATTAGAACACCTAACTATATATATATATATCCTAGATTGGAATGCATATACATACAAGCCAACATACTATTAACTAAATTGGTATAAATAAAGCAACCAAAACAGGTCATGAGGATGTGTATACAAACAAATCCTAACATCCATACAGCCATGCCTATGTCAACTAACTAGCTAAAACAGCCATGCAACATAAAAACAACCAAACTAATCTACAAGCTAACTAAAATAGGAACTTATTGGAAGAAAGCTTATGATGGAAAACTTGGATTTTCTCCTCAAGTTCCCACGTACTCCTATCCAAACCTTTTCCTCATCGTACTTGGACAAACTTCATTTTTTTCATTCTTTTGTCATATCACATCAAGATCTAAGATATGAATATGCCTACAAAGTATTCTAGGCTGTCTCTATGTTCACCTCATCAAGAAATGATTGGGCTCTACCATAACCGCCAAACCATCAACGTACATTCGAAAATGGGATAGGAAGAATGCATATGAACATCCGCTAACCTTTCAAGAGGCCCACTCAACGTGTTGACTTCTCTACCCTCTCTATACAGTCGGGAAATGTAACGACCCTCCTTTTATGATGTCCTGAACATATGTTGATCAACACATGTATTCATAATACCGTAGTAGACATACCATCCGCCAAATTTAAAAAAAATTAAACTCTAAATTTCGGCATGACCTCTATGCAACTCACAATGGAAAAATAGTATATAATATATCGAATGTACATAGGTGCACAAAGGCACGGTTAAAGCACAAAATCATGACATATATCAGAGATATACAAGAGACATGATATGTATATTAAACTGATAAAGTCACAATACAAATAAATCTTTCTACGTAAACTGCATAGTCTACGTAAACTCCATACATATGGAGCATTGAATAGATACATCAATACAATACACAATCTCATACATGTATAGAACATATAATACATATAATTCTACATGAACTAATCATAAATATAACCATATCTCCATAATCCAAGATGTCTAGCTCTCCAACTGGCTCATAACCAAAATCAACCTTTCACTCAGACTACTCTGATAGGAGTAATCACAAGTTCCAAATAGGAAATAAAAGAGAGAAAACGAGGGTCAACCAGATGTCTAATAAGGGAAAGTAGCCTCGTAGTATTGTAAGTAACACAGATATACATTTTACCATGCAATGGGTTTATGCAAAAATATCATCAGTTAAATGACATGTTCTAACTATAAAAGGTAGCAATCAACATGAAAAGACAAGTGCATGGGTAATACAACACTCCATAGTCAACGGTGTCATAAATCTCCCTAGTCAAAGCTGAACAAATATATCTATCACAATGTTATATATATCCTAGCATCTATAGACCCAAACCCCCTCTCCCATATGAATCCTATATGAGTGAAACCATAAGCCGGTGCTTCCCAAATATCAATAATGGATATCCGTAGTCAAAAGTGTCATAGATCTCCACATCTCAGTCAACTCCGAGATGCAAGAAAATACAGCCATAATGATGTCATTTATCCAAGCATCTCATACCAAAAGAACCCGTATGAATCATGTACGAGTAATATCCAAGGTCAATGCTATTTGAATAGCTAAAGTCGAAATCCATGTGATGAATTGCCATTAGCCACTAAAGACATTCTTTGGAGCCAACTCGTATAGTAGATCTTGAGTCACCACTGACATGTGTAGGTCCCGTCTCAACACCTAGTGTTATGGACAATATATCACCTACTCTAGAAAGGCATCCCAATCTCTCTCCGCCCTGCTCCCGGATCTCATATGCAAGTTGTTCCTTCTTTATGATGGAATGGATGCCCTCACTAGCATCATATCATTTCAGTTATCTACACCGCATCTGGAACCATATGTAAACATCATTTTCCCATACTAAAACACAACATTATAGACTTGTGGCTTCCTTGAACCATCGGACGTTACTTTTCCTTTTCCTCGAACCCCAATGAATTCTTCGGACTTCATAAATCAAAGCATCCACTTTGTCTTGCCACGAATCATGTTCAGGGTTCCACTATGCTCCGACGGTACTAGGATAGAAAAAATCCCACCCTGTGGATGCACTAATGTGTTAGCATATTTAAGATAAATATATAACTATATCAATCACAGTTACATACATATATCAATATATATGTCTAATTAATTAAATTTGTTGCACTGGAGCACCACCACCAACAGCTACAACAATAGCGACTTGGGCATTTTGAACCATGCTGCACACAATCTCGACCAACATGTTCTGCAAGTCAGGGTTAACAATCCCCGATCCTGGCCATCCTCAACTCCAGAAACGGAGTTCCTAGCAGCATTCCTTATTAGCCGGCTCATTCTTATAAGCTATAATAAGAATGATCGGTCTCTTTAAAAGGAATAAGTGGTGTTCATGGATGCATTATGACTTATATATATTATATATACACACACACATACACTACTATATAGTTTTGAAAACCAAAATATAACAAGTACGCTCTCTCATATATCACTCAATCCAATTTAAGGCGATAGCTCCTTCCTTATCTCTAAAGGATCTAAGTATCAATTTAGGTCTGCTACGCAACCTAAGCTCTGATACTAAATGTAAAGACTTCCCTACACCTCTGGTACCCGATATACATGTACAGTGTGCTGTAGAGGTACCCGACCGATACAGGATGGTAGTCGAGAGGTAAAGTAGAGAAATATCCAAATACATAACTTCTAGAACATCTCATAACGCATAGACAATGTATAATAATCAAATATATGTAAAACAAGTGATATAGAATATAACTAAGTGAACAAAAACAATCAGAATACATCGATTCATCATAGTTATTCAAAACAAAAGTAATAGAGTTTATACATCTCGATCTCCAAAATAAACTCCATAACTATCTTTAAAGGTATTGACATAGCTCCATAGTGCTGCACAGCGGAATATAAGCGATAGTAAGGTCCAAAGTATGATATATGAAAGCATAGCCTCCTGTTCGCAACTCATATAGATTCATGCATTATCTAGATCTTTTACCTCTAATCTAATCATTCAAGAGCACCTGAGAAAATAAGAATCAAAGCATAAAACCTCGGGTTAGATAACAGTCTGGTATAAGCGATACATCATCTCAAAATACTATAATAACTATATATACTAATAAGGATATAGGGTATGTAGAACCATACCTGGTTTGTCCTTGCATCCAACAAGTTAGCACATGAATACTATATGCTAAACTACTAACACATAAGGGTGTACTACTACACCAAGCACAATATGGCGTATAGCGGTGTAACACAACAGTATGATAGCCATATCAAGCACATAGCAAATACATAGCCAGCACATAGCAAATGCGCAACGACAACCATCACCATGGTCTCACTTTGCTCCAACTATCACCAAGGTCTCATATCATCCGACCACCACCAAGGTCTTGCATCGCCACCAAGATGCCACTTTGCCTCGACCATCACCAAGGTCCTGCATCATCACCAAGATGTTACTTGGTCCTGGCCATCACTAAGGACTCGCATCATCACCAAGATGTCACTTTGTCCCGACAATCACCAAGGTCTCGCATCATCACCAAGATGTAAATTTGTCCCGACCATCACCAAGGACTTACATCATCACCAATATACCTTCAGATACCTGATAACTCATACGACAATCACCAAGGCCGATGACACACTATGTCGTAATTGGATTCAATGTTCGGCCGCGTGCCATCACCAAGGTACTGCTATCACCAAGGCAAGCTAGACCATCACCAAGGTCCAAGGTAGACAAGTGAGTGTCATTACATACCCTTGCCCCATGAAACACCTATCCCACCTAGAGTTATCCGTTCTTTCTTCTGCACATGACTGATATTAAAACACACTACGTCCTAACACATTGCTTCACCTTGTCAAACGTGCCTCCTTGGACCATCACCAAGCTTATATACACTCCTTGCTCGAAGTACTCAACCTAAACGGTTTACCCATCGATGCCTCGAAGTCACCTCACTTCCTCATTTATAAAACAAAGCTCAAGGTCACCTCGAGTCGTTCTGGAGTCATCCATCCTTGCTCCCTATCAACACGTTAAAGACCCCCAAACTCTGCCTCGAAGTACGTCTATGCCATGCCTGTCCATAGCCAAAATTCCATGCTTAGATTATGTCCGGTCTTCCTTATGCTCAGCCCAAAGCCATGCACCTATCGAACCAAAGCAACACCAAATAGGAATTTTTGTTTGGTATCCCACCACCGAACATCATATACCCTTGGATAAAATTTCTGGTCTGATTCTTCACCACCAAACCAAAGTAGCTATCAGATAGGATTTCCTATCCAGCCTTCCCTATCGCACCAAAAGCACCAACTGGATAGGAATTCCTGTTCGGTCCTCCACCACCGGACCGCCTTAGACCCAAACCCGCACCTTCCCTTCCTGAAGTTAACTACCGGACCATTCCAAACCCAGGCCATAACTCTTACCAGACAACCCTTGCCGAACCGAAAATCTTAGCTCCTTTAGCACAACAACTTCACGTCGATTCCATCACTACATTTACTACTCCAACCCATGTGTGTCCCACATACGTCGATACAACTCTAAATGCTCTATAGTCTATCTGTCAGTGTCTGTTTCTACGGTTTCTACCTCTAGTTCACTCTGACGCGATGAGCATTTTCATCCAATTAAGCGTATATACAAATACCATAAATACACCAATCAACAACCAAACATATAAACATACAACATGTCATGAAAATCATCCAATAATGTATCTTTAACATAGCCTAACACATATTGAGGCAACCATACATCAAATTGACCTGATTAGAACACTTTAAAACGTTTTATGTAACGGCCCACTATTTTGGACCATTCAAATCGACAATAAATCCACATATGTCGGACTTGAATAATTCAAAACAATAGATTGTAAATAAATTTGAAGCAAATAAAACCAATCATAGAATCACAGACAAAGAATATCAGAATAACTCGCAGTGGAAATAAAAATACATAGTGGTTCGTGAAGCCACTACAATACATAGTCTCAGAACAGATAAAAAATACCATAGTTTGAAAACAGATACAACAAAAGTCTGAATACATAAGTTCACAAATACATAAGCAAAGTTGAATGAAATAACTGAAATGGAAAGACAACTAGATAGACAGATAAACTCCAGCAATCTCTAGCTCCAGAAGGTGAATCCAAAGCTGTGATACTCAGGTTGACCCGAGCGTAAATAAAAAAAATACAAACACTCGAGTAAGGGCATACATACTTATACAATGTAAACCAACTCAAGTGAACTGTAATAGAAATGCACAAGTAACTTAAAGGATGCTTGGGATCGCCCATCTCTTAAGGATCCGTTAAAATATCTACTATGTAGTAATATACGCTATTATAATACTGCCTAAAGTAAAGTAAACTTACTTAAAAATAGCGTTAAGGCTTTACATTTTCCACCTTAACACATAATAGTGCCCATAGTCTATACAATACCGTAGTACCTCCAGATCGAGAGGCTACCAGAGGATACTCCATAAGTACGACACAAATACAAACTCGTAGTAAAGCTCGTAATGGTAGGTGACACGGCACAACGAGGCAATGCCAGGGTAGATATACCAATTACGCATCCGGACTGGTGGTAACGCATAGCAGCCACTACCGCCCACCTCGAGCCACACTCCCAAAAATCAAAGTGTGCACCCAATCAATCACAAAGTAATAGAATGGTATACGATGGAATGTGTCCGATCAGAGGGGCTACCTCATTGGCCCGGAATCGCTCCTGTTTTAGCCACCTTTTGCCAACTCACGGGAGTCGGGTCCACGTATATACTCATATAGGATCGTCGCCACCATCCTACTTTATTCTAGAATCTCCACCGCGTACACAGTTGTTAAAGTGGTTTTCGGTATCAACAGAGAGTATGTCCATATCTGATCCCGGTCTCTTTAACAACCAATCGTTATTATAACCCATGGTTATAAATTTCAAAAATGGTTTATATTCCAAATAAAAATAATCCATTTAAACCATTTAAACGTGATGTCAATATCCTTTCAAATCAAAAATTCAATTTCTAGGATTGTAGCATTTCTAAGTTCATTCATTCAATTATAACAATTTCAAAACATTGTATTTTAGCATTCGTAACACTTAGAAAATGTTATAATTTTTATAGTAGCATTTCATAAAAGTTATCTTTCAGAAACAGTAGCACTTAGAAACGTTACTGTAAGTATAGTAGTATTTTAGAAGTATTGTTTTTTTCTAGAAACAGCAGCACTTAGAAACTTCTATTGTAGTTATAATAGTATTTAAGAAAACAGTTCATTTCAGAAACAGCAGCACTTAGAAACGTTACTGTAAGTATAGTAGTATTTCAGAAGTATTGTTTTTTTTTTCAGAAACAGCAGCACTTAGAAACTGCTACTGTAAATATAATAGTATTTCAGAAAACAGTTCATTTCAGAAACAACAGCACTTATAAACTGGTATTTTTTCAAAACAGTTCATTTCAAAAACAGCAGCATTTATAAACTATTACAGTAGGTATAATAGTAATTCAGAAAACAGTTCATTTAAAACCGTAGCATTTCTGAAACGCTACAATTACTGTTATAAGTTTATTATAACAATTTAAAACAATATATTTCAACTTTTCTCATTTTCAACTTATCAAACATATATCACTTTTCAAAATTTTTTATTTGAATATCATTTCACTTATGATTTAAATAAAATAAAATTTATAAATAAAATATCTAAATTAAACCATAATTCATTTATTAAGTCAAAATTTCATCTAATTTGCTTAAATTTTAATTTAACAAACAACTAGATATTTTATTTACTTTTAAAAATATCCATTTCATAAATAAAATATTTTATTACCAAGTTAAGCCAAAATTTCCATTTAAATCAAATTTTCAAATATTAAATTAAATCACATTTTATTTACATTTTCAATCATTTAATAACTCATACAATTTTAAGTTACAGAAAATCACTATAAAATTTATTTAAATCATTTAAATCTAGTTTAAGTTAAAATCTCATATATTTAAATTCCAAATACTTACATTTTTCAGAAAATCTTTTTATTTAAAATTAACCATGGGTCTGTATAATATTTTCTAACCTAGGTCAAGTGAATACAGATAATATATCATTTCAATCCGTAATGAATTAAAATCCCGGGTTTTATCATTTCAAACCCGCAATCCCAAATCAAATAAAATAAAAATCGCTCGAGCCTATCATTTCAGCTCATAACGACTTTTCCTTATTCTAAAGTCCGTTCGGGTATGTATCATTTCAACCCATAGTGATTCTATACTAACAGGGAACTTGTAGTGTGAGAAACAGAAATTAAATAAACAGTAAAGCATATCATATGATGTCACGTGATGTAACAGGTATATAAACAGGTTTTATCATTATATAATGTCAAATAATAGGCAGATGTGAACATATAACATAGCATATCAACTACTACAATTCAAATGACATTGTTTCACATTTATATAAGTACGATTATCGAGAGTGATAAACTCACCTTCTAAAGCTGGAGATAACAATCAAACACAAGACAAATAACTCTGAAAAGCACGACAAAGCACGAATCAATTATGAGTGGATGGAGCGCCAAGATCCAAGTCTTGTAACAAAAAAATATACAACATATAAAGCATATATATTCAACACAAAAATAAATTAAAAGAATGTAAATTATGAATCAACAATGGAATAAATTGGCTTAACCACACAAGTGGGCTCGGCCACATCACCTATAGGCTCGGCCATCACCATACCTTGCTCGACCATGATGTGTTTTGAGGTAAGTGGGCTCGGGTATGGGTGACAAGGCAAGGCTATGGTTTGAGGAAGTGGAAAATGGCAAGTTACAATGCATGGAAGGCAAAAGGTCAAGCAATTGAAGGTTATTGGTTCAAGTGGTTTCGGCCTAGGCAAATATGGCTCGGCCCATGGGTTCAGGCAAGGGGTCAGGTCAGGTCTGGGTGCGGCAAGGTTAAGGCAGGCATGGCAAGGGCTGGAGGACATGGTGGTGGAGACTGAGGCAAACAAGGTGTGGAAGTGATCAAGAAGAGGTTTGGCTAGGGTTTCATGCATAGATGGGGATGGATTTAGATCTATTGGTCATGGCTATGGCACGTGGTGCTGATGAGGCTTGTTGGCCATGGAGGGTGGTGGTGGAGAAGGGGTTGTGGTCGGCAATAGCATGATGGATGAGCATAGGACGAATAAAACAAAAGAAAAACAAATGGAAAAAGAGGAAAAGGAGAGAAAAGGAAGCCATAGAAACTTACTGAATATTTTCTTTCAGGAGAATGCAAATGAGAAAGAGAAGGGAATGATATGTTTTGTACGTGAATTATAAAGAGAAGTGGACGGCTGTTTGTACCAAAAATGGGCACAACACTCTTCGGAAGTTTTTGAAGAGATAAAAGTGAAGAAAGAAAATTAAAACTGTGGATCATCTAACAAAAACTCCAAATAGCAGAAATGTAAAATGTAAAGACAAGTGATTTAGAGTGGTTCGGCATTTTGCCTACGTCCACTATGAAGTTTGATGATTTTATTGCTCGATACTTGAAGATTACAATTTCTTATAATGTAGTACAACTGATTTTATTATCTAAGTCTGAATATGAGGCAGAGGTGGTGATTTGGAGTAAATCTGGCAGAGTCTGGGCGCTCTTTAGCTCTTGAAATTGTCCGACCCCTTTTCTGAATGATCAGGGGCTCTATTTATAGGTGTAGGAGGCTGATATTTCGCCTAAATTTCGGGTGACCAGTTCTGGCATGTGAGGGGGCCCGCATGCCCGCTTTCAGGAAATCCGGGCCCACTTTGGGATCGATTCGAAATCCATTCGAATCGATCAAGGAATTGTCCAATCGAGCTGAAATTTGGTGTGGACATTCTTCAACATGTGCTCAAGCTTCTGTGAAAATTTCATAGCATTTGGATTTGTGGATCTCGAGTTATGGTCGATTCAAGATTGTATTTCCGGTTGATATGCTCCGTTCGAATCGATCCTCTTCGAATCGATAGGGTCGAATCGATGGCCTAGTGAGCGAAGGCGTTGACGTGGCGCGTGCTTCCCGGGTTGATCCAGTTTTTTCTCCGAGTTTTACTGGGTTGATTCCACGAATTTCGCTGCTTTGACTTAGCGGGTTCGAAGGAATGGATTCGATCAGAAGTTGGTTCGTATCGATCGTTTTGGACAGTAGTTGATCGATACGAAGCCGCCACAATGGAATGGATTCGAATCAAGATCACCGGATGGATTCGAAGCACAGTGACACCTATGGATTCGAAGCAAGGTCACTGGATGGATTCGAAGCACAGTGACACCTATGGATTCGAACCAAGGGAAACTTGATGGATTCGAACATGTGTCCAAGCAATGGATTCGAACTCAGGGCTATTTCCTCCAACTTTTACCGATGATAACTTGGGCACACGAACTCGGATTGACTTGAAATTTGGAACGTTGGCTTTCATGGCTTTGCTTGTTGTGTTTCATCAATTGCAGCCCGATCTGGACTTGAGTAAAATTCATCGGTATTCGTGGTTATCCAATAGCTATTCAATGCTGAGGATGTATGATCCTTACTCTCCAGTCAGTTCCTTGGTATCTCGTCCTTGCCAAAAGGTGGGATAACA
The DNA here is from genome assembly GCA_030737815.1 of Allium fistulosum. NCBI lineage: Eukaryota > Viridiplantae > Streptophyta > Magnoliopsida > Asparagales > Amaryllidaceae > Allium > Allium fistulosum. The sequence continues at coordinate 201,444,061 of CM060904.1, read as the reverse complement.
TTTGCCCCCCAAAGTACGTCTTGTGCAAACATGACGTGCTTTGAAAAGCTGCAGTTTCTGTTGGACAACTATTACATGTTTCATTGAAGCTGTATTCTGTATTGCTGTAGTTGACCGTCGTATGATTGTGATTAGCTGTTTGTCGTCGAAATCATGACGAGATGAGCATTTGATCCCTGTGAATGTCAAAGATCAAACATTAGTCAGACATATGGTCATATATGTGTTACCTTGACTTTAGTTAACGTTGTGTGTTTGCAATCCTTTGCCAGTTCAGTTTTTTTTATCGAATTCTGTATCGATCCACTCCTGAATCGATTTGTAATTCGAGTTAAAACATCGTTTTGATGATTGTTAATGATTATCCTCTTGTATCGATCCTTTTCTGAATCGACGTAAAAGGTTAACAAGTAAACTTTATATCGGTGCGGGTCAAATTGGTGGATATGATGCGTCCATTCTCATCGATGGATTTCGATGGATTCGAAGTATCCGTTCGAATCGATTGTCTTCGAATCGCTGTGAGCCGATGGTCGTGAAACTGGCACTTCGAATCGATGGGATTTTGCGACTTCAGCACATGCGCTCGAAACGCTGTGAGTTGCTTCGTATCGATGAAGCCTTGTGGCAACGTTGTTTTGATGGATTCGAAGTGCAACGGATTCGAACGTAATCGATCGAATCGATTGGTGTTTGACCGGTAGCGATCGGTCAGGTTGACCGGGAGGCGAAACGCCCCGTTTCCTCCTCAGGATCCATATAAATACGTGAGACTTGGCTCATTTTCACTTTTTATTTTTACTGTTACCCTGCCTTCTCCTTCGTATCTATCCTCCAGACTTGAAAGAGACACTTCTCCGAATCGATCGAAAACCTTCAATCCATCAATCATAATCGTAACAAATCAGGTAACTAATGGATAAGGCCATGCCAAGAACGATGGAACTGGAAATCTTCGCCATCATTCTTGAATTCTTCTGAGATCAATTTCGAAGGGTTTTGAGATCTGAGCGAAATTAATCGAATCGAGGGATGGTGCGCGACAAAGTGTTGAGGTTTTCTTGGAAAAGAAGGAGAGCTCTTGAGGGATTGCTTTTCTCTTTTCCTCGTATCGATCCGGGATGGAGCAGTTTGAATCGGTCCTGATTGTGTGGCCTTGGATCGATGCTCATGAGGTGAAGTGGTTCGTATCGATTGATTCGAACCCATAACCCCACGATTGATTCGAAGGTATCGAGTTTGATCGATACGAAGCTGTTTTCCTTAATTGGTATGAATGCTCTCCTAGTTGATTCGAAGTGCTCCTCTAATTGAGACTATAGACATCGTTCCAAGGGCCATATCGATACGAAGCGCATTGAGTCAACCCTTATCGGTTCGAAGCACATCGAGTCGACCTGTATCGATTCGAGGTGATCGATTCGATCGTCCTCAATTCAAAGAATGCAATATTTCTGACTTGCTCCAACACCTGAACCATGACCGATTTCGAGCTTACATTTGATGAACTTGATGAATTTTAGCACACTCGAACATTTGATTCCGACGAGCTTCGGCTTCCGTACTTGTTATTTTATTCCGCTGTGTATTCTGTATAAGGACGGGTTTATATAACTGTCTATTGTTGTATCGAGTTGTATATTGAATCTGATTGATGTATTTATAAACTGATATAGTTCTTTGTTTTAAAAGACTAGTGATTATCTATTGTATATTATTCCGCTGCGAAATGTGAGATTCTGATATTGTTTCTGTGTTTTTCCATTCTTTCTTTTCTTCTGTCTTCTTCTACCTCTTCTTTAAACCCTAATGGTTCGGTTTTTCAGCATTTGATTGCGCGGCATTTGATACAGTGGACGTATTAGTGTCGACTTTCGAGCGTCGAAAAATCGTGATCGTTACAATGTGCTTGCATAATTGAACTTGACTGTAGGACTGCACATTTGACTGCCTTTTGAAGCTCGTCGATGGAACTGTGGCCTAACCAAAAATATAACGGACTTATGCTTGATTCGATCGGTAGCATCTGAATGGCGTGGTTGTGACGGTCAGCGATGACGGTCATTTCCAGTCTGATTTTCAGAGTTTTGTCATTCGCACATTTTGTTTCATTCCGTAAAATCTGCTTAAGTAATGCACAGCACTTGCACTGCACGACACATTCATACGCACTTCACAAGGGAATGCACGGGTTTTCTATGAACTTAACGTTGCTTTCTGATAAGTTAGTCAGTTATGGAATCTTCGAGCTCTCAACAGCAGGAGATTCAGAGTTCTCCTCCTCCGGTCCTAGTAATTCCAGATATCCCAGCGGAGGTAGTAGATCCAGCTCCTGACGAGCTACAAGAGGCTATATTTATTGAAGACCCTATAGATTCCATTCAGTCCAATATTTCCGAAAACTTATTGGGTAGGATATGCACGAGACATAACATCTCTTTGGATGATGCACTATTGCCGGGACCTAGTGACAGACCTCACTGTCCGCCCGAAGGGTATACCGCCTTTTATCGACATGCTTGTACGGCCGGAACACTCCCTCCATTCAATCAATACATTAGGGAGATGCTATCATTTCTTGGAATCGCTCCTTCTCAATTACACCCCAACGGGCATGTGCTACTGAACAGTGCGTTTATTGTATTTATGGAACACCTTTTCGGCCCTCCAAGGCCGATGAAAATTAGATATATATTTAACTTCAAGAGCAGAGGCGATAGTTCGTCTTTTACATTTTTGGAGGCAGTGAGAAACTGTCAAGTTATTACCGGAGCCTGGACCAGACTTAGTTACTTCAAGAATGAATGGTTTTATGTCCGGTGTCCTCCTGGTTTTGCTAGGCGATGGTTGTCTAGACGTAAGTGTCGTAACCTGTTGACGATTTCTTTGACGAATAGCTTTTTGGCATTGGTATTGACATCCTGTTTTTCTTATAGCCATTATCTCCAGACCCGACGGCGGGTATTACAAGGGCATAGTTCAGAGCCTTCAAGGGATCCCGAGCGACTTGAGACACATAGACTCGGTGTTGACTGACTATAACTTAAGAGCTCTCGGTTTGATTGAAATGAATCAGAGCATAGTCATCGAAGGGATGCTAAAGCCCGTTTCAAAGAAGAAGAAGAACAAGAAGAAGAAGAAGAAAATGGCGAAGAAAGCGCTCAGGGTTGTGATAACCGAAGTGAGCGTTGAAGAAAGAACTCACACAGACGTCGAGCCGATGGCTGACCTTTCGAGCAATTTCGAAGAATTGGGAAAGAGACAGAAAAGCAAGGCCGTCGTTTCCAAAAAACTCAAATCTAAAGGGTGGAAGCCTGTAGTTGTGTCTCCTCCCACTTCCGGAGCTGTAATTTCTGACGCCGCCCCTTCTCATTCGAGAGATACTTTCAAAGGGCTTGATGATATTCCCATCTCGGATTATATATCGATTCCTCACAATCCCGGGTTGGAGGAATTTCAAGATGTTTTAAATATGAGCGAGCCCTTTCCTTTGAGTGCGGTCAACACTTCCGGTTGGTCTGGGGGTTTACACATTTACACACACTTCCACAGCACTACATGATTTCCGCTTATTGAACATCACTTTTGCAGGATTCTAAACTGTGGTTATTTCTTATCGCAGGTGAGATGTCAGGTCATGGATCCACTCTGGATAGGCTTCGCAACGTACGCCAATCTTCTTCTTATTATGAGTCCAGCTGGAGGGAATCAGATAGGGATCACGGTCGAGGCTATACCAGCCAGGAACGTTACGACAGAGACCGGGATTATTGGCGCGGCCATTCTGGTCAAGATCGTACTGACAGAGATAGGAGCTATCAGTACCGACCGCGATCTCGTTCTCCTCCACCTCTAAGGGCCCCTCTCGATCCTCCTGAGCCTTCGCAGCAACAACAACCTTCTCAATCTTCCAGGCCCGAAATTCAGCGGCAAAGGGTTGAACCGCAGACCGCTGCCATTGTTGAGCAGGCTCCGGCCGAATTGACAAATGAAGGAGCCATCTAGCTTGCTTAAATGAAAAAGGACTTTCCAAAAATTTGTCTGGATGCATATGTCTTCCCTCCCCATCTCAAGAGGATTCCTCCGGATGCCGAAAATATTGCGCATAGCTATATCCGCGACTTTTATGCTCAATACAAGGAGTGGTACAAAGCAGCTGTGAAAGCTTCAAAGGTATCTTTTGAGCGGGCAAAGGTTATTGAGGAGCGCGATGCTGAGATTGTCAAGAAAGATCGCATCATCCAGGTTCTTCAATCTGAGATGGAGTCGTCTCGAAACTCTAAACTCCAAGCGCTTAAAAAGCACGACGAATCTGTGGCGAAGATGGCGAGGATGCAGCAGGCACACTGTGCCTTAGTAGAAGGGATGGGCCACTGCTACACCACCGTCGTAGCTGAGCGGGACACCGCCGTCAAAGAGCTGAATGAGCTTAAAGCCAAATTCGCTGAGGTGGTGAAAGAAAAAGATGATGCAAACACCACCGCTCAGGAGGCATGCGACCAAGCCGTATCACTTCGAGCTGAACTTGCTGCGGCGGTGGCCGAGACCAAGTCTGTGGAGGCAGAAGCCGAAGAAAAAGTCATGGCCGAGCAGTCCAGGATGGAAGCTGATTTTGACGATCTCCTGGTCACATACAACGCTAATGTGCTGGAGCACAAAAATTTACCATGGCTGGGAGATGACTCGATGATTTTGTACAACGCCTGGACTATGTTGGTGGAGGAGAAGAAAGCAGCACATCCGGATGAAGCACTGGATGATTTCGAGCTTGAGACGCGCTTGCTTTCTGAGGAAGAGAGGAAGGTTCTCCACGAGGCGATGATTTCCGTGGAGAAAGAGAGACTTGGAGCTCGATAGACAGAGATCGGTGAGGGCTCAGGGATCGAGCATCATGAAGCAAGTGTCGGAGCTGTAATTCCGACGTTGCCTGAGACCACTGGCGCGGTCGATCCCCAGCCTGTCCATGCTTATAATCCTGACCAATCGCAGCTGTCTCTTGTTGATCCCCCTGTCTCTGCGCCTGCCCATACTTCGGGTCAGGCTAAGGAATGTATCTTACCATCTCTCGTAAACACTTAGTGTGGTGAATTTGAAGTAATTCATTTAGCTAACAACTTTTTGCTTTTTCTCATTCAGTGACCGAAGCTATTATCTCTGCGCCTCCTGCATCTCAAGTTCCCTATCAAGCGCAAGGGGCCATTATCACCGAGGCTATTATGACATCTTCTGTGGTCGATGAAGAAGGAGAAGTGAGCATGTTATCTTTCGATGCTCAGATGATTGAGGAACTCCTTAGTCAACCCAACGAACCCTTCGCCGATCCATCTTTTGCCATGAGTGGGGTTGCTCCAGTTGCTAGCTCCTTTATGCCAGCCACTAATACGTCCAATGCGGCACAAGCATCTCGTGAGGATGAAATTTTGGCTGACATCAATGCTGAGATGGCGTCAGCTACAGCAGGCATGAATCCATCTAGCCATGCCCCACTAATGATGATATCACCGGGTGGCACTGTGGTTATTGCAAGCGCTCCCGCCCCACTTCCTGTTACAGCTCCTATGCCTCCAGTTCCATCCTCCAAGAGAATCTCCATCGCCTCAAGCTCCGAGGAGGATGTTGATATTATGTCGCCATCGGAGGACAAACCGAAGAAGAGTAAGTGAGTGAGGGGGAAGTCGGGTGGCGGATCCAGTGGGACTACCCCGAAGAAGAAACCGAGGAAGAAGAAAGATTGATCTCTTCCTTTAGTTTGTTGTCACGTTCAGGGATAGTGTTTCGTTTTGTTGATTTTTCTATAGCCGTGTATAGATGTGGACCCGGCTCCCACTAGTAGGAATTTTTTGAACCAGCTTGTGATTGAATTTCTTTTGTTGATAATTGAAATGAAAACATATTATCTTTTGTCTTCAATTCAATATTTGTTTTGGTTCTGCCCCCAGCCTTGGGGATAAGTACGGAGTCGATGTATGTTTATACTCCGTCTCACACTCTGGGAGTACGGAGTTGTTTAATGTTTATACTCCGTCTCACACTCTGGGAGTACGGAGTTAAAGTTAATGTTTATACTCCGTCTCGCACTTTGGGAGTACGGAGTTGTTTAATGTTTGTACTCCGCCTCGCACTCTGGGAGTACGGAGTTGATGTTAATGTTTATACTCTGTCTCACACTCTGGGAGTACGGAGTTAAAGTTAATGTTTATACTCTGTCTCGCACTCTGGGAATATGGAGTTAAGTGATGTTTATACTCCGTCTCGCACTTTGGGAGTACGGAGTCGAGTAACTGTTTATACTCCGCCTCGCACTCTGGGAGTACGGAGTCAAGTAAATGTTTATACTCCGCCTCGCACTTTGGGAGTACGGAGTTAAGTAAATGTTTATACCCCGCCTCGCACTCTGGGAGTACGGAGTTAAGTGAAGGATTGTCGTGTATCAACCCATTTTTAGCCCGACGTGATGGCTTGCCCCCGAGCTCGGGTTTTATTTAGCGAGTGGTCGATCGTATCATAGCCACTCCCTACTTGAATAAATTCCACTGCGTGATGGAATTTTTCTCTCCGTGCATCGTGATGTCGTACATTGTATTCAATGAATCGCAGCTTTGGCTCGAAGAGATGGCATTTTATTGCTGAAATAAGAAAATATGGAAAAGTCAGTTGCCTTATTACAAATTCTAATTTCAAAATGCTAAAGTAAATTGCTAAATGGAAAAATATAACAAAATAAATAAAGCCTGTCATGTGTAGTAGCGACGGAGACTCTCGCTGTTCCAGGCCATTGGCAAATCAAGACCGTCAACGGTCGATAGTTTGAATGTGCCATCTCCGAGTCTTCTTGTAATCACATATGGCCCTTCCCAGTTCGGTTTCATGTGCGAAGGAACTAGATAGATTCTCTTGAGAATGAGATCACCAAGTTCAAAAGTTCGAGGTCTAACTTTGGCATTGTACAATCGGGCGACTCGACTTCGATATGCAGCAGCTCTTAAATCAGCCTCTTCCCGCTTCTCATCCAGTAGATCCAAAGATTCAGCAAGCAATATAGCGTTTGTTTTCGGATCATAATAAGTCACACGATGGGAAAACACTTCCGTCTCGACTGGAATAACGGCTTCTATGCCATAAGATAAGGAAAACGGGGTGTGTCCGGTTGCGATCTTGTAAGTCATTCGATAAGCCCATAATGCCATAGGGAGTTCATTAACCCATTTGCCCCCGGCCTTTTCCAGTCGTTTCTTTAGGATGGATTTTATAACTTTATTGACAGCTTCGACCTGACCGTTTGCCTGAGGATGTGCAACCGTCGAGAATTTTTTATGGATATGAAACCATTGACAGAAATTCTTGAATTCTGCACTTTCAAATTGGGCCCCATTATCGGTGATGATGGTATGCGGGAGTCCAAATCGATAGATGATGCTGCGAACTACAAAATTTATTGCTTTCTTTATCGTAATCGTTGCGAGAGCTTCGGCTTCAGCCCACTTTGTAAAGTAGTCAACGGCGACGATGGCGTACTTCGCACCACCTTTTGCCAGAGGTAGAGCGCCGATGATATCGATGCCCCACATAGCGAATGGCCAGGGACTGACCATTTGAGTTATCCCGGTAGGTGGGGCTCTTGGAATTCGGGCGTGTTTCTGGCACCTATCGCACTTTCTGGCATAGTTTGCTGCATCTCGGTTCACTGTCGGCCAGTAGTATCCGTATCGGAGTATTTTCTTAGCAAGAGCTTTTCCACCGGTGTGATCGCCACATTCTCCTTCGTGTACGTCATGTAACGCTCGTTTGATTTCATCGTGCACGATACACCAGAGGAGAGGAACAGAATAACCTCTTCTATACATGACTCCGTTCTGAATGACAAACCGTGAAGCTTTTCATAGAATTCGTCTCTTCTCATTTCTATGCTCAGGCAATGTCCCATTCTCAATGTAATTTCGATACAGAGTCATCCACGACTCTCTACTAGGAGCGGTTTCAAACACAAAATTCGTCTCTATTTGATCGATGCTTGGGGAGGACAAAGTTTCGACGGGGACAAACCCCATTTGCTGTGCTTCACCTGTGCTGGCTAACTTCGCCAATGAATCGGCTTTTTGATTGCGTTCTCGAGGTATATAATAAATGGCATAATAATCAGACTGATTCAGTACTTCCTGAACTCGAGCCAAGTAAGCAGCCAACCTTCAATCTCTCACTTGATACTCTCCCCGCACTTGGCACACAACTAACTGTGAATCACAATAAATTTCCGCAGCGATAATTCTCAAATCTCTGGCCAATTTCAGCCCAGTTAAGAGGGCTTCATATTCAGCTTCATTATTGGTTGCGTGAAAATCGAATCTCAAAGCATAACATATAGATCGGCCTTCGGGAGTTTCAAGTACAACACCATCGCCTGAACACCGGTCGTTTGATGCACCATCAGTATACAGCTTCCAGATATATTCGGCGGATTCACTGGTTTCGGGCAAGTCTTCTGGAACGGTAAATTCAGCTATGAAATCGGCTAGGACTTGTCCTTGAATGGCTCGTCTTGGAGAGTAAAGTAATATCAAACTGGCTCAGTTCGATGTTCCACTTGAGTAACCTACCAGACGTGTCAGGCCGCGTGAGGACCTGTCGTAACGGCTGATCGGTATACACAGTAAGAGGATGAGCTTGGAAATAAGGGCGAAGCTTTCTTGAGGCAATTACCAGGCAATAAGCCAATTTCTCCAGCCTTGCGTAATTTCTTTCAGCTCCCGTTAACCGTTTACTAACATTGTAGACCGGTTTCTGCACTCGGTCTTCTTCCCGAACCAAAGCAGCGCTGATTTCATGCTCTGACACTGCCAGATAAAGATACAATTGTTCGTGATCGACCGGCTTTGACAAGATCGGTGGTGTGGAAAGATGTTGAACCAGCGATCGGAATGCACCTTCGCACTCCATGGTCCATTCAAAGTTTCTCTTTCCTTTCCGGATCAGATCAAAGAAAGGAATGCATTTATCAGTGGATTTTGAAATGAACCTGCTTAGTGCTGCTACTTTCCCGTTGAGACTCTGGACTTGTTTTATGGTTCTTGGAGTTTGTAAGTTCCTTATTGCCCAGATCTTTTCGGGGTTTGCTTCTATCCCTCGAGCGTTAATGATGAACCCGAGGAACTTTCCAGAGGCGACACTGAAGTGACACTTTAATGGATTGAGCTTCATTTCGTATTCTCGAAGGATGCGGAACATTGAATCTAAATCTCTGACGTGAGCTGTAGAGAATCGAGACTTTACTAGCATGTCGTCCACATAGACCTCCATGGACTTCCCGATCTGGTTGGCGAACATTCGGTTGACCAAGCGTTGATATGTTGCTCCGGCATTTTTTAAGCCAAAAGGCATGACTTTGTAGCAGTAGAGTCCCAGATCGGTCACGAAACTGGTATGTTCTTGATCAGGAAAATGCATAGGTATTTGATTGTAGCCAGAATAAGCATCCATGAAAGATAATAATTCGTGCCCAACCGTTGAATCTACGAGCTGGTCAATTCGAGGAAGTGGAAAACTATCCTTTGGACAAGCCTTGTTTAAGTCAGAATAGTCGACGCAAGTTCTCCATTTCTCGTTCGGTTTTCGAACCAATACTGGATTTGACACCCATTCTGGATACAAAGCATCTCGGATGAACCCATTTGATTGTAACTTATCAACCTCCTCTTTAAGGGCGGCAGATCTCTCTGGATCCATACCGCGCCTTTTCTGTTTGACCGGGACATACCGCGGATCAATATTCAGGGAGTGACTTGCGATGTCCGGTGAGATCCCGCACATATCAGAGTGTGTCCAGGCAAAAACGTCGAGATTCTCCCGGAGAAATTCAACCAATTCCTGTTGTGTCTGTCTTCCCAGTTGAGATCCAACTTTTAGTACCTTCGAATCATCATCCTCACTGACTAGGACGTCCACAGTTAGTTCAGCCGGGGAAGCTTGATTCTCTTTAGATTCGTCTTTATCTTCGCTGTCTCTAGGGTCAAGATCTTTAAGGAATTGGTCGTGGTGCCCAGGCCGGGGCCCAGGCACTAATTGTCAATCATCAGCAAAACGGATGCAGAGAGATTCCTCTACGCCCCTTCCATTCTCCTTTCTCTGCATCTCGTGCAGTTCAGCAACATAACAGGCTCTTCCTGCTGCCTGATCTCCTTGAATGACTCCAATTCGGTGATCAGTAGGGAATTTCAGAGTTAAACACCATGAGGCAATGGCTGCCCTGAACTCAGCAAGGGCCGGTCGGCCCAAAAATGCATTGTAAGGTGAATCAATATCTAAAACGACAAACTGCAACATCCGAACTCTTCGGCGTTCTCCAACTCCCAACTCCACTGGCAGTTCCACCACTCTAGTGGGTATTGTAGCACTTCCATTGAAGCCGTGAACTCGAGATTGGCAAGGTTTTAAGTCCTTTGCTTCCATTTTCATTAAATCATAGGCTCGTTTAAGCAAGATGTTTACGGAGCTCCCACTGTCAACTAGGATCCTCTTCATCCAAGCAGGACCTACCTGGGCAGATATGACCAGTGGGTCGATTGTTGGGGCTTCGATCTTATCAGCGTCTCTGCTTCTAAATATGATATCATCAGACATTGTTTTCTGTTGTTTAGCCGGAGTTCCATCTTCACAATTACTGTAGCATTCGAAGTCCGCATGCCTGATAGAGCTGGCATATGACTCCATTTCCCTCCAGCTTCTGTCTGTTGGATGGGGACCACCACTTATTGTATTTATAACTAGCCTTCCGCCCATACGAGTGGGTTCCTCTTGTCTTCCTGATTTTGTTCACGGTTCTGATTCGATGGGCCCGCACCACCAGGCTACGGCGCTCGCACAAACTGATCTAACTTTCTTTCCCTGATCAACTTCTCGATGAGGTCCTGCAAATGTCGACACTCATTGGTATTGTGGCCATAACTCTCGTGGAATCTACAGAACTTCCCTGTTTGAATCTGCCTCTCCGACGATTGCTTCGGAGCAGGCTTCTTATATTGCACAGTGTTGCAAGTTTGTAGATATACATTCTCCAATGATGTATTCAATGGCGTGTAATTATCGAACATTGGAGCCCTACGTCGTGGGCCTCGGTTCTGATCTCTCTTTTTATCCTGACCATTGTTGCCTCGCGGCTGAGTCTGTTTGTTCTGTATATTCAACTGAACTTTTCCGAAACTCTCACCGGACTGCTTAACTGCCACAATACTTTGTATTCCTTCAGTTCTGGGCATCGCATCGTCCTGCTTCCTAGACTGTTTCGCGTCCTCTTACCGTAAGAATTGAGCGGCTTTGGAGTAGAAACGGTCCAACGATGCGGGTGGTTTCCCAGCTAGCCAATTTCCAAACTCAGAATCGGGATCGATTCCTTTGGTTAATGCCATCAAGATTGAGTTATCGTTAGGATTACTAATCTCTACACATGCCGCGTGGAATCTTTCTAAATAACGTCTGAGTGTCTCTCCCTTAGCTTGGGTGATGCTAGATAGGGTGTTAACGTCTTTAGGTCTGGCGACATGCATACAGAACTGTTCAACAAATTTCTTAGCCAGTTGATCGAACGAAGAGATAGATCTAGGTGGCAACCTTGTGAACCACATTGTTGCGATTCCTCCCAAAGAGATGGGGAAACTTCGGCATTTTACTGCATCATCAGCCCTTGCGGCGCTCATTGACCACTCATCTTCAAAATATGTTGATTGGGATCGGAATTTCCATCGTACATAGGGAGAGCTGGCATTCTGAATCGCCGAGGAGGATCGGTGTATAATATCTCATCTGTGAAAGGAGTATGACTACGAGAAATTCCCCAGTCATCATTGGTAAGCCCTTGGCTTTCGCGAATCATCTGGCATATCATGGTGGAAATATCGGGCATTGTCGCATTCTGTGCATGCTGAGCTAAGGTGTGGTCGGGTTCCACATTGCGAGTTTGAACCGGATGCTGTTGATGGTCCAAATTTCGCCTCCTTGGCTCGACATCTTCCGGGACGTATGGTTTAGGAGTATGCCCACGTTGCTGATTATTCGGATCTGACAGATTTCGGGTATCAACCCTTGTTTCTACCGCGGCGGTTGTAGTGCGATTATCCGTGGCATACTGCGGAACAGTACCTCTTCGTGATGAGGGCCCGGTCTGGAGGCTAGTTGACGGTCCAACCCTCAATTGTCCTACGGTCAAGGCAGGTTGATATCCAGTAGCTTGTGTGTGACTTACGTCTAATCGAGGACGTGTAGATCTACCATGATAGTCAGATGAAGCAGAACTTTCAGTGGACCAGTGGGAAACATCATCTCTCCTGGCCCTCCTACGCCTTCGGCGGTTTAATTGATTGGTCAATTCAGCGTTAGCGCGTAGCTGTTCAGTTAACTGTTGTCGACTTTGAGTCAGTTCTTGAAGCAACACTTGAAACTCTTGTCTGGTGACTGGTCCTGACGGATCTGAGTGAGCAGTGTTGTCTTGGTTGGATGGAGGCAGCTGCGTAGGATTCTGTCTATCCCGACCTTCTTGATCAGCAGCTATAGAAGCGGTTCTTGTGCTAACCATTTTGAGTGATGGATTCCTTTCCTAGACTTTATGCAAATCTGAATAGAATGGAAGGATTCTGGATTAAAGGTCTGGATCTCCCTCTTGGATTTATGCAATCCGGTATCGATGGTAGATCCAAGGAGCAGGAGAAAAAGCTGGTTTTCTTAGTGGAAGCACCAAAGTGTTTGTACCAAAAATGGGCACAACACTCTTCGGAAGTTTTTGAAGAGATAAAAGTGAAGAAAGAAAATTAAAACTGTGGATTATGTAACAAAAACTCCAAATAGCATAAATGTAAAATGTAAAGACAAGTGACTTAGAGTGGTTCGGCGTTTTGCCTACGTCCACTATGAAGTTTGATGATTTTATTGCTCGATACTTGAAGATTACAATTTCTTATAATGTAGTACAACTGATTTTATTAGCTAAGTCTGAATATGAGGCAGCGGTGGTGATTTGGAGTAAATCTGGCAGAGTCTGGGCGCTCTTTAGCTCTTGAAATTGTCTGACCCCTTTTCTAAACGATCAGGGGCTCTATTTATAGGTGTAGCAGGCAGATATTTTGCCTAAATTTCGAGAGACCGGTTCTGGCACGTGAGGGGGCCCACATGCCCACTTTCAGGAAATCCGGGCCCACTTTGGGATCGATTCGAAATCCATTCGAATCGATCAAGAAATTGTCCAATCGAGCTGAAATTTGGTGTGGACATTCTTCAACATGTGCTCAAGCTTCTGTGAAAATTTCATAGCATTTGGATTTGTGGATCTCGAGTTATGGTCGATTCAAGATTGTATTTCCGGTTGATATGCTCCGTTCGAATCGATCCTCTTCGAATCGATAGGGTCGAATCGATGGCCTAGTGAGCGAAGGCGTTGACGTGGCGCGTGCTTCCCGGGTTGATCCAGTTTTTGCTCCGAGTTTTACTGGGTCGATTCCACGAATTTCGCCGCTTTGACTTAGCGGGTTCGAAGGAATGGATTCGATCAGAAGTTGGTTCGTATCGATCGTTGTGGACAGTAGTTGATCGATACGAAGCCGCCACAATGGAATGGATTCGAAGCAAGATCACCGGATGGATTCGAAGCACAGTGACACCTATGGATTCGAAGCAAGGTCACTGGATGGATTCGAAGCACAGTGACACCTATGGATTCGAAGCAAGGGAAACTTGATGGATTCGAACATGTGTCCCAGCAATGGATTCGAACTCAGGGCTATTTCCTCCAACTTTTACCGATGATAACTTGGGCACACGAACTCGGATTGACTTGAAATTTGGAACGTTGGCTTTCATGGCTTTACTTGTTGTGTCTCATCAATTGCAGCCCGATCTGGACTCGAGTAAAATTCATCGGTATTCGTGGTTATCCAATAGCTATTCAATGCTGAATATGTATGATCCTTACTCTCCAGTCAGTTCCTTGGTATCTCGTCCTTGCCAAAAGGCGGGATAACAACGGCTATGAAGAATGAAATGCATGGCTAGGAAATGAAGAGGCTAGGCAAAGGAAAAGTCATAAGTTAAAACATGTAACTCAAGTCTCTTTGAATTTCTAGGCCATAAATCAAATAAAAGAAAAATAGAAAATAAAGTAAATGAAAAAAATATAGAAATTAGAAATGAAATAGAAAATAAAAAATAGAGAATAGACCAAAATATAAAATTTCCAGAAAATCAATATTTAATTATATTTGGAAACCAAAATACATTGTAAAATTCCAAAACTTCAACTTTTAATGATTTAAAAATCAAAGTTTTCAAATAAATAAATTTTAAAATATTTGTTAAAAATATGGGTTGTTATACTCTCCCCCACTCAAAAATTTTTGTCCTCGAAAAGAAACGAGACACAGAAACAAAGAAAGAGAGAATAAGATAGAATAACGAATAGTACCTGAAACAAACAATTCCGGATTCGAAGCACGCATGCTCTCCTCCATCTCCCAGGTACAATCCCGGTCATCAGTACTCCACAGCACTTTGACCAGATTGACAGATTTTCTTCTTAGCTGCTTCGTACCTCTATCGACAATACGAAGTGGCTTCCTCTTGACAGTTAGATTAGGCTCAATATCCAAACTTTTGAGAGCAGAAGGCTAAACAATCAGAGATGGATCATGAAGATACCGACGAAGATGCGAAACATGGAATACATTATGCACTCCAGAAAACTTCTCAGGCAAATCCAGACGATAAGCTAGAGAACCAATCCTTTCCAAAATGCGGAAAGGACCAATGAACCTAGGAGCAAGCTTCCCTCTACGACCAAAATGAATCACATTCCTTAAGGGAGAAACCTTAAGGAAAACCAGATCACCAACAGAAAACCCCAAACTCCTCATGCGCCTATCAGCGTACTTCTTCTGCCTATCCTGAGCACTCCTCATCTTCCTCTTAATCTCCTCAACTCTCTCAAAAGCCTCCAAAATCATCTTAGGACCAAGAACCAAACGATTACCAGATTCAATCCAGCAAGATGGAGATCTACAAGGTCGTCCATAAAGAGCAGCAAACAGAGACATTTCAATAATAGCCTGAATTAAAAAAATGAAATGAGGTAGATAAAAGATTAAGACAAGATTAAAATAAAAGATTGAGGTTATACCTGATAACTATTGTTATAGGTGAATTCGACAAGATGGAGATGATCTTCCCAAGATCCTCCATAATCAAGAACACAAGCATAAAGAAGATCCTCCAGAATCTGATTCACTCTTTCTGTTTGACCGTCGGTCTGTAGATGGTAAGCAGTGCTCAGATTCAGATGAGTACCTAAAGATTCCTGAAAAGCTTTCCAAAACTGACTGGTAAAGATGGGATCACGATCACAAACAATACTAACAAGAATACCATGGAGACGAACAATCTCCCTCATATAGATCTCAGCCAAACTAGAAGCAGAACGGGTAGATTTGACCGGAATGAAATGAGCTAACTTGGTCAATCAATCCACAATAACCCAAATACCCTCATTACCCTTCCTATTGCTCGATAATCCATCAATAAAATCCATAGAAATTTGTTCCCATTTCCAATTGGGAACCTCAAGGGGCTGCAACAAACCAGGGGTCTTCTGATGATCGACCTTGACTTGCTGACAAGTCGCACACCTACTAACAAAAATGGAGATATCCCGCCTCATACCTCTCCACCAATACAACTTCTTCATATCCTGATACATCTTCGTCACTCCCGGATGAATAGAAAGTCTGGATCGATGATTTTCCCGAAGTAACTCCTGTCTCAATCCATCAACATTCGGGACACAAATCCGATTATTAATCCTCAAAATACCTCTATCATCGATCTGAGCTCCACTACCATCAAGACTACTACCATCAACCCTACTACGAACATTCTCCTTAATAAGCCTAAGCATCCTATCCTCATCCTGCTTTGCCATGATACGATCCAAAAGAGGAGAAGAAACAACAAGCTGACACAACATCGCCTTTTTCCGACTCAAAGCGTCGACCACCACATTAGCCTTCCCAGGGGTATAGTTGATGTCGAGGTCATAAGAAGCAAGGAACTCTAACCACCTAACTTGTCTCTGATTCAAATCCTTCTGGGTGAAAATATACCTCAAAGACTGATGATCCGTAAAAAGCTCAAACTTAGTTCCCAAAAGATGATGCCTCCAAAGCTTCAAAGCAAAAACCACAACAAGCAATTCCAAATCATGAGCAGCATAATTGGCTTCATGGGTCTTCAACTGACGACTGGCATAAGCAATGACCTTCCCATCCTGCATCAGAATAGCTCCCAAACCTTCACGACTAGCATCAGTGTATACCGTTAATCCCTCATTTCCATTTGGAACGGTAAGAACTGGTGCGGAAGTAAGCTTACGCTTTAACTCATTGAATGCAGCCTTACACTTATCATTCCATATAAACTTAGCATTATTTCGAGTCAAAGCAGTGAGAGGTGCAGCAATCCGAGCAAAATTTTCAATGAATCTTCGGTAATATCCGGCAAGGCCCAGAAAGCTACGGATATCAGTTGGAGTTCTAGGAATTTCCCAATCCTGAAAAGAATAGGAAAATAAGAACTACAAGAAATATAGAATAATTAGATCACAAAAGAAAGATGAGAAAAAAGGTAGACGTACATTGATCGCAACGATCTTGACTGGATCAACAGAAACTCCATTACTAGAAACAATATGTCCAAGGAATCAGACTTCATCCTTCCAGAAATGCCATTTAGAGAATTTAGCTTTCAATTGGTGACTCCTAAGAATCTCAAGAACAAATCTCAAATAGGATTCATGCTCATCCTTAGTCTTAGAAAAGACGAGAATATCATCAACAAATACAAGCACAAACTTGTTAAGCACATCATGAAAAACACGATTCATCAGATCTACAAAGAAAGCTGGGGCATTAGTTGCAACGACCCGTAATTTTACCACTTTAAAAATGGAATATTTAATTAATTTTAAATATAGCTTTATAAGTTAAATGAATTTGTTTTAAATAGTTAAAGATGATAAGAAATTTATTTTCAAGTTTTGTTTACATAAATAAATAGTTTGAATTAAAAACTTAAAATATGCCCAGAAATTGGTTCTCGAAATCTCAACGGTTTGACAAATGGAAATTGTTTTGGGTTGTTGCAACATTGTTTGTACATGCACGCACACACACATACACATATATATGTATCACAATTAGTCAAATCAAAGCTAAAGAAAATATCTAAGATATTTTTACAAAAAGTAAGTGAAAAAGGTAACATCAAATCACCATTAAAACATGAAAAGCAAACATCAAATCCACCATTAATGCATGTCTTTCCATCTTAAGATATTTTTGCAATATGTCTTATCACATTACATCTCATTAATGCATGCACTTGAGTATGGGGATAAAGATTTGATGTTGAGGTGATGTGGTGTAAGAGATATTTTGATAATATCTAAGGGTAATTTAGTAATTTGCCACATTTTCCTAAGGCTATAAATAAGACCCTAAGGCTTCACAAATTCACACATCTCATTCCATCTTCTTCTTCTCCTCTACTTTAATGGCTTCCATCACCTCCATCCTCTCATCCATAGGCCGAGCCATCTAGAAGCAATAATCCAAGTGATCGTGGGCTAAAAGTTCGAGTTAGCAAAGCTATAGCCAATTTTTAGTTAGTCGTTTGAACCCGAGGTGAGTAAACTCCTAAACTATCGTATTATATGCTATTGGATGTTATATATGTTTGATTATGATTATTGATGATGGTTTTTTAATATGAATGTTGAATATATATGCAAGTCACGGAAATACACGTCGATAAGCACAAAGGAAATCACTTTCCTTTATTTAATGAATTAGTGTATATGGAATGTTAAACCTCTTTAAAATTGTTTAAAAATACGAAATAAATTCTACAAATATTTTAAAATGTTTTAAAAGTAATTCGAGTTATAAAAACGAGTTTCCAAATATAAAAAAATCGTTTTGATCAATATAGCTTAAAAAGCACTTTTCGCAGCACTTTCCGTAGCACTTTTCCGCAGCACTTTTCTATAACTTTTGAAATGTAGTTTTAAATGCAACCGTTCTTTTCCAAATCTTTTGAATATTTTCAAATGATTAATAAAGTATTTTAAATATGATTTGAAGTTTTTATGGAATGGTTAAATATTAAATGATTTAGAGTCGATCAAATTACTTGACCGCCTTATGGGTGTCGGAGAGATAGTGTCTAGGCTTGAGTTTGAAAACGAGTTTCCTGCTCTTCCTGGCTATCCGGACTAGCCCGACAGATGGGATAGTAAATCTGATTTACTCGGATCAAAATTTTCCAAAGTTAAAGGATATACTTTTCCAAATATAAATAACTTGAATTTTATGGAGATAATCTTCTTGTACTCGGTGTTAAAGCCCAAAGATGGAACTCATACTATTCGTGGAATTTAAAGGGTGTTTTCACCGTTATTCCGCCTATAGTATTTGTTGAATACAGGAATTGATATTGAGTAGAATTAGATGATTTCTATAGATTTTTCCCACTTAACATTTACTGGTTTTGGATTAACATCCAAGTTAACATGCATTTAACAGAATTAAAATTATGAGTTTTGAATTAGGAAATCTTTGTTAAGATTTAAATGAAATGAATAGGAAATATTTTTCTAAGTAAGATATGAAAGGGTTTGGAATTATTCCACGATTTAAAAGGGCTTAAATTAACCAAAAGGATTTGATAAATGAGGCTTGATGATTCCATATACTCTGAAAAAGATAAAGAAATATTTCAATGGATATATCTCTAAGGTATATCTATAAATGAATAAAAATATGAATTAAATTGAATAATGATTGATAATCACATATGAACTTAACATCTTTTTAATCGATGATTGGTTCGGAGGAACCGAGGTCGGATTTGGGTAATTCCTATCCGAAGACCACTTCGAACCAATTTACGTATTCGAAGTGAAGACATGGATATGATATTAAGGATTTTCGTAATGAAGGACTGCTTGTTGATCATTTGGGGATAAAATCCCAATATACATATAGTAGTAGTAGTCTCTTCGTTATGAAATATCCAATGCAAGGACTAATCGTTACTGATCCTAGGAGTAACTCCCGACAGGATGTGGTAGGAGAGTGCCTTCGGTTTGTCCTATTCCTGGACAGCTTATATGGACAGATGTCTGACGTTGCAATTTTAATTACATTGGTTGATTTCTATGAACGTATCATCTGATTGGTGGCGGAGAAGGAAAATTCTCTTAGCTTAACACCCTTTTCTGAGACATACGAGCTCAGGAGTTATACGTTTGTAGAAATCAGTTGTGTGATTTTGGATTGGCAATGTGGCATTCAAAGTGGAATATGCAATGAGTAAGGTAATCGTTACCTCGAGCCTCATCACCCGGAAATGACTAAAACAGGGTAAATGCGGCAGAACTAAGTGGGTCGCTCCCATTAGGGTATAGTTATCACCTTTCTAGATATATTTATCCCGCTATGACGTCGGGTTTTAAATTAATGTGGTGGATGCAAAGAGAGCTCTCGGGTAGGTCGGGAATGACAGGTGTGATGACATATTCGGTGCTATCTATGGTAAAGGTAGGCCGGTTCTGTGTTGGTAGAGGTTGGAGCCTCAGGTGCAATTTTCTATAGATGTACTGTCGGAAGGTAGTCCCTTACCTTGTCATTGTATGGAAATCCATTCTCCAATAAGTGCCTTCGGATTTGATTGTAGAGCCTAGTATGCTGGAATTTAATAATGTAACAATTTCGACTAAGATTATGTATACTTACTTGAAAAGTGTTTTCAAAAGAATGTCATTAAAAATAATATCCACATATTCTGCATAGAAAATGTTTTGGTTATCATAAGGAAAAACCTCGTTCCGTGTTTATGTGCGGCGTGGTCTTATGAGATACCTTTGTTTTCAAACATCGTATCTTGAGTTTCTCACACTAGTCCCATGACTGACCCGGAGTTTATTTTCTTTTTCCCTTAAACTCCGGGTGCCCTATTTTTCCGAGCAGCCAACTAGATAGGTAAGCTTTGACCATTTTGGAATGGAGCATGGAGCATGGAGCATGGAGAATTTTGGGTCTTTTGTTGAAATCATCTATCACTTTCTGCTGTGTCTATATTATGTATTAGTATCTACCAACACTGTACGGATAGGTTGTTATAACTATCCTAGCTGGGTTAGTACCTGTCATAACTTTGATGGAATAATTTGGAGTAATTGCATGTACTACTCATATGTATAATTATGTGTCGAATACGATGTGAAATTCTATTATTGTCCACCTTCTATCTTTATTTCTTTACCCCATGATAATCTGCCTCTCCGGCACTTGCATTTACGGCACATGGATACCGAGGATGTATTAGTGTCAATTTCTGAGGGTCGAGAAGGTGGGTCGTCACATTTGGTATCAGAGCTTATGGTTAAGTGAATACCTAAGCCTAGATGGGGTCAACTCATTAGAGATAGGGTTAGTATTACCCTAGAATGAGTTTAGTTTGAGAGAGCGCATATTTGAAATTTTTATCCGAATAAGTTTATTCAAGTTTATTCCAATTCCCTAAAATAATTTCGTTTATATTTTTAAAAGATGTCCCCTTAAAGTATGCAGATAGTAGGAGATGAGTAATAGAAGAGGACGAAGGGGAGGTAGCAATACTACGACCATTAACGGTCGATCAAATGCTACAGTAATGGAGGAAGCGGTAATTCCCATGCCACCTCAAGTTAACTTTGCCACTCTTTGCAAAGATTATACCAACTTGGGAGGAAAGCCATTCCGAGGAACAGAATCTATTATTGAAGTTCAAGCCTGGCTAAGATCCTGTGAAAAAATCTTTAAAGGATTAGACATTGATGATAATCGAAAGAGGTTCTTGGCCTCCTGGCAATTGAAGGATGGGGCTCTAGCTTGGTGGGAGTCTGTTACTCTTAATGAATCTGAAGATAATTTCTCTTGGGAAAGATTTAAAGAACTTTTTGAAGAGCAATACATGCCCGCCGCTGGCAAATCCCGCCTCTATAGAAGTTTCATGGATCTAAAACAAGAAGCGATGTTTGTGGAAGAGTATTTGCACAAATTCAATGAATTATCTCGCTTTGGGCCTGGATTGATAGACACGCCTCTGAAGAAAAACGAGATGTTCATTTCTGGAATGAAGGAGTAGTATCAGGATAGGATGACCGCCCATGTTAAAGGAACCTTTGTGGATTTAATAGATATGGGTTTCCGTTATAAAGCTTTGGATAAGAGGAATCCAGTCGCAACCAAAAACAACAACAACAAGAGGAAGTTCAATAACAATGAAAAGAAGCCATGGCAAGGCAAGCCCGGAGGAGGATCTCGGGAAAACTGTTTTAAAGATGTTGAATGTTTTAATTATGGAATGAAAGGACATTATTCAAAGTACTGCAGGAATCCCAAGGTTCAAAGGCAGCAGCAAGGAACCATCTCTCCTATGGTGCAGAATAGCCTCTGCCATAACTGCTATCAACCCGGCCATTGGAAGAACAAGTGCCCGTTAATGAAGAAAGGAGAGCAGGTTAAGGTCTATGCTATCAAAGGCGAGCCTTCAACCTCTACTGATGTAAAAGGCAAGGGAGTTCTTGAAGGTAATATTTATGTCAATGATGATTTAGTTAAAGTATTATTTGATACTAGGGCTTCCCATAGTTTTATTACTAAAGGATTGGTTGATAGATTAAAACTGATCACAAAAATAGTAGATACCCCTATTTGCGTGTCAAATCCCATAGGCGGTACAATTAATCTTTGTATGATTTGTGAAAATGTCCGAGTTACTTACCTCTCCCAAAAAAATTCATGCGACCTATTTGTTCTTGACTTTATTGGGTTTGAAGTTTTGCTCGATATGGATTGGTTATCCAAGAATAAAGCTATCCTTGATTGTGTTAAAAGGATGGTAACTTTGTGGACCAGCTTTGGGAAGTTTATAGAAATATCTTGTGAAGAACCTAGTCCAATAAGGGATAGTTTCATGTATGCACTATACTCATCTCAAAAAGATTTGGAGACAATACCAGTTGTCAAGGAATTTTAGGATGTTTTTGAGGAAGTTAAAAGTTTGCACCCGCATCGGGAAATTGAGTTACGAATTGACTTAATTCCTGGTGCAAGACCAGTTATTCACCCTATTCGAAGGATGGTCTCGAAGGAAAAGATTGAGTTGGCAAACCAAATTGATGTTTTGTTAAAAAAGGACTAATTAGACCTAGTGTAACGACCCGTATTTTTAACACTTTAAAAATACGAATTAAAATGAAATTTTGGATAAAAATCCGAAGGAAATAAAATTTTGTGTTGTTAAATGTGAATTACAAGTTAAAATTCAAAACTGAATTCTGAAATAACTTATTTGTAAATTAAATATGGATGTTAACTTGTAGTGAATGTAAATAATGAATTGAATTTGATTTTAAACAACGAAATAAATAAAATGTTACATTTAATATTGAAGTTATCATATTGAAATCAACGTAAATGAATGTAATTTAATATTACTGTGAATTTAAATAAGATGATAGCTGAAGAAAATAAAAGTAAATGAATTAGATAATAATGTATAAGTAAATGGTTGATTCAATAATGAAAGTGTAAATCGAAATAAAAGAATTCAATTGGAATTAAATAACTTGAATTTGAATTACAATATAATTGAACGCTGAATCTAATGTAATCTTTTATACTGGATTTATAATGGAAAACCGCATTGTAAAAGATTGTTAATTACTGTGAAATTAAAAATGAAATTTGTGAACAATTGAAATTTGATTTAAAAGTTAATAATTTAAAATTGGGAATTTTATATTGAAATTAGACTGTAGAAATAGCCATTTTTACAACTGTCTCGGATTTCGACGAAACTAGTTTCATCGGATCCGTAACAGTGAATTATTGTAAGGTTTCAATTTTCGTAGCAATCGGACTTGTCGTTTGGTCGTGTGAGCTTGAAACGCGTAGAAATTTAACGTCGTTAATTAAAATAATCGACTTCAAAAGGCTATCTTCCACATACGATTGAATTAGGCCTTGGGACTAGTTCCATTGCGTCTGGAACGGGGGTAAAACCTTATAAACGCCTGGCGGCATGTCTCGATTGGAGTTCGGATGATTTTGGACCTACCTTTATAAATACGCTTGCAAATCGAGACAGTTTTATCATTATTTCATTTCAGAAACCCTAATTCTAACTCATGGCCGCCACCTATTCAACGGCCAGAATCGCTCGAACTTCTTTCCTTAATATCTCTCAATCCGTTCAACGAAATCAAAAAATTCCAAAAGCAAAGTTGTAGATCTCGGCGAGCTCTTCAAATCCATACGGTTGATCTATGCTTTTACGCCACGGATTCGCCCAGATCTGACTTGGAAGCGTGCCCGTTTTTCTTGGTTTGCGTGCAAACGGTGGCGAATGGAGTGGCGAAACTTGGCGCGGAGGTGGAGCAAGGCGAGGCGCACGTGATGATGCCCCCTGATCAACGTCCGGTCGCTCCTAGTTGCGCGCGTATGGAAGAAAGAGGCGTGCGTGAGTGGGTTTCTACGTGTGAAGAAGAAGAAGGTTAAACGGTTAATTAATTTTTATTATATGGCTAATCATGTTTTAAATTATATCGTTATATTAATTTAAGCGTAACTTTTGCATACGAGGTCCGCTTCGAAGCGAAACATCTGGCGACGTTGGAATCGCAGCGACGAGAGCTACGCTGCAGTTTAGATCCGAAGACATTTGGAGCTCGTTAAAATTTTAGGTTAAATCGAACGTTGTTCGATTTGATTTAAAAATCGAAACTCAAGGTGAGTGTTTTATAACGCTCACAACGTACTGAATATCTTTATGGTAGTTAAATTTGCCATTATGAAGTGATATGGATTTATTTGTCGTTGTTTGATAAAAATTTAATTGTCATATAGATTGTCATTTGAATTCACCGTTGAAAATTAAATTGACAGTCAAATTGAAGTTAAAATTTAATTGCGATCAAATTACCTGATATTGATAATTATGAAGTTGTTGTGAATGTTATTGGCTTTATGGTTGATTGGTTGTGATGGATGCTATTGGTCGATATTGGTTGTTTATTTATTTTGATATATCATGCTATCATCATGTATATTGTTTATTGCATATAAACTGTAAACTGAATCATTTCGAATAAATTAAGAAATAGGTTGAAATGATATACCTATGACATCTATTTGGATTGAAATGATATATGTCCATCCTTGAAATTAAAATTGAAATAATTATCCACTTGGCCATAGGTTAGAAAATTATATACGGACACCGGGTTGGTTAAATTAAATGATTTTAAAAAGTTGTTTTGAAATTATTTAAATGAATTGATTTTAAGAATAAAATCCAATTTATGGAAATTGAATTATTTTGAATTGAAGCTCGAAATGTTGGAATTTAAACTTGGTAAATGAAATTGTTTAATTATTCGAAGTTTAGATTTTAAGAAAAAATCGAAATACGGCGTAAATTTTCGAAAGTTGATTTGTTGTAAAAGATTGGACTTTTAATCGAACTCTGAATATTTCTAAGAAAATTTATATGAAATGATATTTCAAGTTGAGTTTGGAATTGAAAATTTATTTGAAATTGAGATTTAATTAATTTGGAATTTAATTGAAATTCAAGGAAATTTGTGAATTGGACTAAATTGAAACTATTGAATTAAATTTGAAGATAAAATTGATTTGAATGTGATTTGAACTGAAATTGATTTGGAATATAATACTTAAATGAATTCTTGAAATCCGAATGTGAATCTAAGTTTATTGAATTGGAATTGTTCCAGAAATTAAGTAAACTACTTAATACAGATGTTTAATTTGAAGTATATTCTAATTTGAATACGAAATGGTTTTAAAGCGAATCTTATATTCTTATATAAATATATGAGCTGTTTTGAAATGTGAAGTATTTAAAGCTTCGAAATATATTGAAAGTGAAATTGTTTATTTTGTGGTTCAAATATGTATTTGAAATTGATAATTTGAAATGGTTTATTGAGAAGCTGAATCGAGTTGAAATTGATGATTTGAGATTTGATTTAATTTTAAATTTTGGAATTCGAGTTATGTGAATCGTTTTGTGGGATATTGAGGCGAAAAATGATTTTGAAATCGAAATGAGATTTTGAGGCGAAAAATGATTTTGAAATCGAAATGAGATTTTGAGGCGAAAAATGATTTTGAAATCGAAATGAGATATTGAGGCGAAAAATGAATTTGAAATCGAAATGAGATATTGAGGCGAAAAATGAATTTGAAATCGAAACGAGATATTGAGGCGAAAATGATTTTGAAATCGAAATGAGATATTGAGACGAAAATGATTTTTGAAATGAAATTGTATACTTTGAGTAGATATGATGATTTTGAAATGGATTTGATTTTGAAGCGAATATGATATTTTGATATCAATTATGAATCGATTTGAAATATAAAAGATCCAACCGGTGTGAAAAATATAACGTAGTTATTAAAGAGACCGGGATCGGATATGGACATACTCTCTGTCGATACCGAAAACCACTTTAATAACTATATTCGTGGAGTGTTGATCCAGAATGAAGTGGATGGTTTGATGAACGTGTTGACTGAAGAAAGAGAACGATTTTGGATGACCCCTGACATGACTAAAACAGGAGCCGCGCCGGGCCATTGAGGATCGCCATCTCTAGCGGACACACTCCTTCGATACCATGTCTATTACTTTTGTGATTCGATTTGGGTGCACCCCGCGATTTGGGAGTGTTGTTTCGCGGTGTTGGGGTAGTAGCTGCTATGCCCAACATCAGTCTGGATCAGGCAACTACTAGTATCCTAGTTGGTATCGCCTCATGTACCTTGTCATACTGATTATCCTATTCGCGACCACTACGTTTTGGTTTTTACCTTGAGTATATGGATTGCCCTCTGGTGACTTCCGGTTTTGGGGAAACTACGGTCTTGTATATGCTCTTGGGAATATAAACTGTGTTAAGGGTGGAATGGGCCATGGCTTAACGCTATTTTAATACTTTTACTTTAATGTAGACATATTATAATAGCGTATTGTACTACATAGTAGATAGTTTAACGGATCCTTGAGAGATGGAAAATCCCGTAACATCTCTTAAGTTATTGCACTCACGTTGACACTGGATAGGAGGTGTCTAAAACCCGTAAACATCTCCGACGCCGTCGCACTCATATTTACTTATTCGATTTAACCTACATGAGATATTTTAGTCCTGACTCGAGTGTTTTGTCTTTTCATTACGCTCGGGTCAGCCTGAGCATTTCAGATTAGGTTGAAGGTATATTCTGGAGGACGAAGACGGAGTTTAGTATTACATCATTTGTATTCTACTACCATATTATTTTTCCGCTGCATTATTGTATTATCTCTGATATGTATGTAACTCTGATTTATGATGTATAATAATAATCAAATTTATTTATTTAACAGCTTCATGAACTGTTATTTTATTATTATATCTTGTTCCTTCTGCTGCAGGATTCTGAGTTGCTTCTGTTCTTTCTTTTCTTTTCTTATTTAACCCCAATAACCATCTGCCCTTTTGAATGGTTTAGAATCGGCATGTGTGTCTGATTTGTCGATTTAAACTGTCCAAAAAGGCGGGTCGTTACAGTTGGTATCAGAGCTTTGGTTTAGATTACCTTGGCTCTAGTGGGGAATAACTCATTGAAATAGGGTTAAACATTATGAATGAGTTTGAGTGTATATGAGAGAGCGTATTTGTAATTTTGATATAAAAATGATTTTATATTGTGTTAATTTGTTCCGTTGAGTATTTATGAATTCTGGTTGGTACTTGGGACGCCAAGGCATCGATAGGAATTTCTAAACACTCGAATAGGACAGATTGACATAATATTGTTTTGGACTATATTTTTATATAAAAGAACTATCTTGAAAATTTATAAATTTTGATTGTATTGGTTGTTAGGAGATGATAATATTAGATTATCATCATTTATTGTTGATTAGTCAATATTTCTAACTATTGACTATTAGACGATTTTAAGAAATGAAACTTGTAAATATGATTGACAATGAATATAAATGGTAAATAAAATAAAATAAAAATGAATTTAAATTAAGATGGAGAATTTAAATTCCGGTGTTTTGAAAATTTATTAACAAAAATTTGAAATGTATAATATAAGTATTATATGATAGTATATTCAATTAGAAATTGTTTTCAAAGGATTTTCAAATGAAGTAAGTGTTATACTCCCCTCTTGACACTAGAAAATGATTCCGGTGATGAGTGCACGCATCATCGACTTTATTTTCGAGAGTCCAAGTGGGGGAGATCACTTAATAGTTTTTCTAAACCCTGTTTTGATTAAAATTGAATTTTATTTTGTATTCTCTATAGTATGACTTGATATATATTAATATAAGTATATATTATTTCAAACTTGATTTGAAATGAAACCGGAGTTGAAATTCTTAAGTTCTTTAATATTTAATGACTTTAAACTATTGAAATAAACTAGAAACTGTACTCTTTTGGATTAAATAGAAATTGAATTGAAATTTTCTAAAGTATGTAATGAAAATAAGTATATATATATATATATATTTCAATGCTGATTAAAATTCTTCTAAAAGTATGATTTGAGATATAAAAAGATATTAGTATATATATATATATATTTAAAAAAAAAGGTTTAATCGAATCCGGTGTTGAAATTCTTAAGTTCTCCAATAAGGAATGATTTTAATTATTAAACTAAAGTTTATCTTGAATTGTTAGAAACTTATGAATTGAAAAAGGTGAAATTGAATTTAAGTGTTAAAAAAAAAATTGTAGGAGTAACCCTTAATTTGGAAAATAATAAATTGGAAATTTATTTAATAGGTATAACACTCAAATTGAATGAAAAGAAGTTGTATATTGTTTAACTACATTCTATTTGCATAGCTATAACTTACCAAATACTTAAAAAGTTTAAAATGCTAATATGGATAAGTAAATGAATAATATACAAGTGTGATTGCGAATAATAAAATGTGAAGATCTATTGATAGTTGTAAATATAAAGGAAATTTAAGTTGTAAAATGAATTAAATTTAAAATTAATAAAATATAAAATTAGTAAATGAAAAACTAATTAGATTTGAATGAAACTAAATGTCAATAAACTTGGAAGTGCATGAAATTAAAATTTTGACTTGGAAATGTATAATTGATTTAGTGTAGATTTTGGATGGATGTTAATGTTTGATATGCATTGGTTGTTTGACGGATGGTAATTGGTTAAATAGAATTCATTAGTGTAAATGGAATTGAATAAACGGAATAAAAATTTTAAATAATTAAATTCAAATTTGAAGCAAAGTGGAATTAAATATAATTGAATTCAAATTAAATTGAAGCAAATTGGCTTGAATTTAAATGTGAATGAAAAAAACTTGAATAAATCGGAAACAAATCGAATGTAAACGTATTTCTTGGATATATAAGAAAATAAACGACTTTGTGTTTATGATTGTTTCTTTAGAAAATTTAAAGTTTGATGGTTTGTACTTTGAAATAATAAAAGCAAAATTTTGGAAAAAAATCCAAAATTGTCCAATATATGTTGAAACAAAAACAACCATAACTTTTAAATGGCTGGACGAAATTCAACGATATTAGACTTTTCGGAAAGCTTAGAAACTGTAGCACGACTTTTGTTTAGACTGTCTTGAGAAATTCCTTCAATTACTTAGTTCAAAATTTGAATCTTCTCGCTGGCCTGTGTAAAAGGGAAGCAAAATCAGTAGCATATACTCTTAGTATTTTTGCCATAACTTTTTACTGGTGTATCGGATTTTGATGATCTTGCACTTTCTGGAAAGCTTAGAACTTAAGCTAAAACTTTTGTTTTAAGAATTTGGTGTTTTTCTGTCGTTTAGAAGGTCAAAAACGTGACCAAACATCGCTGACCTGCGCAATTCATTGCCAGGCTGAGGCGTATCCTTTTAGTAAAACGGCCGTAACTTTTGAACGGATGGTCCGAATTCGATGATTTTGGACATTCCGGAAAGCCTGAAACGAATGAAATAACTTTTGTTTAGATTACATTGCCAAATTTTTTCGTTTAGATGACCAAAAACTGAGATTTGTTTGCTGTCCTGGAATTGAAATTTCTGTTTTGAAGCTAAACATGTTATATGTATGTTGTTTATGCTAAGTATATCGATCTATCTTTATATGCATGGTTCTAACTTGGTAATTGAGCATTTTAGTAGGTAGCAAAGGGGTTGCGCTTCGCTTGTGGAACTCGCTTCTGCGCTTAATGCAAAATGTAAGTTAAAATGCTAATAAACGCTAAATAAAAGGTACGTTCTCGGATTACAGTTTATGTTGTGGTATATTATTGTGTTCCCCACGTTTTGGGATGCCTCATTCTTGTAATGAGATGTATATCATGCAATTATTACCACTGTGAAATTTTTCGGTCCTAGCCGCGCAAAGGAGGTGCTGCCGAAATTTTTCAAAAATCCGGGAGTTAGAAAATTTTGTGAAAAAAAAAATCCTATAACTAAATTTTGCAGATAAGTAGAATATTTTGAATGAATTATATCTAAATGATGGTTTCCCCTTCTTCGTTCCTTTTCGAGGACGAAAAGTCTTAAGTAGGGGAGAATGTAACGACCCGTATTTTTAACACTTTAAAAATACGAATTAAAATGAAATTTTGGATAAAAATCCGAAGGAAATAAAATTTTGTGTTGTTAAATGTGAATTACAAGTTAAAATTCAAAACTAAATTCTGAAATAACTTATTTGTAAATTAAATATGGATGTTAACTTGTAGTGAATGTAAATAATGAATTGAATTTGATTTTAAACAACGAAATAAATAAAATGTTACATTTAATATTGAAGTTATCATATTGAAATCAACGTAAATGAATGTAATTTAATATTACTGTGAATTTAAATAAGATGATAGCTAAAGAAAATAAAAGTAAATGAATTAGATAATAATGTATAAGTAAATGGTTGATTCAATAATGAAAGTGTAAATCGAAATAAAAGAATTCAATTGGAATTAAATAACTTGAATTTGAATTACAATATAATTGAACGCTGAATCTAATGTAATCTTTTATACTGGATTTATAATGGAAAACCGCATTGTAAAAGATTGTTAATTACTGTGAAATTAAAAATGAAATTTGTGAACAATTGAAATTTGATTTAAAAGTTAATAATTTAAAATTGGGAATTTTATATTGAAATTAGACTGTAGAAATAGCCATTTTTACAACTGTCTCGGATTTCGACGAAACTAGTTTCATCGGATCCGTAACAGTGAATTATTGTAAGGTTTCAATTTTCGTAGCAATCGGACTTGTCGTTTGGTCGTGCGAGCTTGAAACGCGTAGAAATTTAACGTCGTTAATTAAAATAATCGACTTCAAAAGGCTATCTTCCACATACGATTGAATTAGGCCTTGGGACTAGTTCCATTGCATCCAGAACGGGGGTAAAACCTTATAAACGCCTGGCGGCATGTCTCGATTGGAGTTCGGATGATTTTGGACCTACCTTTATAAATACGCTTGCAAATCGAGACAGTTTTATCATTATTTCATTTCAGAAACCCTAATTCTATCTCATGGCCGCCACCTATTCAATGGCCAGAATCGCTCGAACTTCTTTCCTTAATATCTCTCAATCCGTTCAACGAAATCAAAAAATTCCAAAAGCAAAGTTGTAGATCTCGGCGAGCTCTTCAAATCCATACGGTTGATCTATGCTTTTACGCCACGGATTCGCCCAGATCTGACTTGGAAGCGTGCGCGTTTTTCTTGGTTTGCGTGCAAACGGTGGCGAATGGAGTGGCGAAACTTGGCGCGGAGGTGGAGCAAGGCGAGGCGCACGTGATGATGCCCCCTGATCAACGTCCGGTCGCTCCTAGTTGCGCGCGTATGGAAGAAAGAGGCGTGCGTGAGTGGGTTTCTACGTGTGAAGAAGAAGAAGGTTAAACGGTTAATTAATTTTTATTATATGGCTAATCATGTTTTAAATTATATCGTTATATTAATTTAAGCGTAACTTTTGCATACGAGGTCCGCTTCGAAGCGAAACATCTGGCGACGTTGGAATCGCAGCGACGAGAGCTACGCTGCAGTTTAGATCCGAAGACATTTGAAGCTCGTTAAAATTTTAGGTTAAATCGAACGTTGTTCGATTTGATTTAAAAATCGAAACTCAAGGTGAGTGTTTTATAACGCTCACAACGTACTGAATATCTTTATGGTAGTTAAATTTGCCATTATGAAGTGATATGGATTTATTTGTCGTTGTTTGATAAAAATTTAATTGTCATATAGATTGTCATTTGAATTCACCGTTGAAAATTAAATTGACAGTCAAATTGAAGTTAAAATTTAATTGCGATCAAATTACCTGATATTGATAATTATGAAGTTGTTGTGAATGTTATTGGCTTTATGGTTGATTGGTTGTGATGGATGCTATTGGTCGATATTGGTTGTTTATTTATTTTGATATATCATGCTATCATCATGTATATTGTTTATTGCATATAAACTGTAAACTGAATCATTTCGAATAAATTAAGAAATAGGTTGAAATGATATACCTATGACATCTATTTGGATTGAAATGATATATGTCCATCCTTGAAATTAAAATTGAAATAATTATCCACTTGGCCATAGGTTAGAAAATTATATACGGACACCGGGTTGGTTAAATTAAATGATTTTAAAAAGTTGTTTTGAAATTATTTAAATGAATTGATTTTAAGAATAAAATCCAATTTATGGAAATTGAATTATTTTGAATTGAAGCTCGAAATGTTGGAATTTAAACTTGGTAAATGAAATTGTTTAATTATTCGAAGTTTAGATTTTAAGAAAAAATCGAAATACGGCGTAAATTTTCGAAAGTTGATTTGTTGTAAAAGATTGGACTTTTAATCGAACTCTGAATATTTCTAAGAAAATTTATATGAAATGATATTTCAAGTTGAGTTTGGAATTGAAAATTTATTTGAAATTGAGATTTAATTAATTTGGAATTTAATTGAAATTCAAGGAAATTTGTGAATTGGACTAAATTGAAACTATTGAATTAAATTTGAAGATAAAATTGATTTGAATGTGATTTGAACTGAAATTGATTTGGAATGTAATACTTAAATGAATTCTTGAAATCCGAATGTGAATCTAAGTTTATTGAATTGGAATTGTTCCAGAAATTAAGTAAACTACTTAATACGGATGTTTAATTTGAAGTATATTCTAATTTGAATACGAAATGGTTTTAAAGCGAATCTTATATTCTTATATAAATATATGAGCTGTTTTGAAATGTGAAGTATTTAAAGCTTCGAAATATATTGAAAGTGAAATTGTTTATTTTGTGGTTCAAATATGTATTTGAAATTGATAATTTGAAATGGTTTATTGAGAAGCTGAATCGAGTTGAAATTGATGATTTGAGATTTGATTTAATTTTAAATTTTGGAATTCGAGTTATGTGAATCGTTTTGTGGGATATTGAGGCGAAAAATGATTTTGAAATCGAAATGAGATTTTGAGGCGAAAAATGATTTTGAAATCGAAATGAGATTTTGAGGCGAAAAATGATTTTGAAATCGAAATGAGATTTTGAGGCGAAAAATGATTTTGAAATCGAAATGAGATATTGAGGCGAAAAATGAATTTGAAATCGAAATGAGATATTGAGGCGAAAAATGAATTTGAAATCGAAACGAGATATTGAGGCGAAAATGATTTTGAAATCGAAATGAGATATTGAGACGAAAATGATTTTTGAAATGAAATTGTATACTTTGAGTAGATATGATGATTTTGAAATGGATTTGATTTTGAAGCGAATATGATATTTTGATATCAATTATGAATCGATTTGAAATATAAAAGATCCAACCGGTGTGAAAAATATAACGTAGTTATTAAAGAGACCGGGATCGGATATGGACATACTCTCTGTCGATACCGAAAACCACTTTAATAACTATATTCGTGGAGTGTTGATCCAGAATGAAGTGGATGGTTTGATGAATGTGTTGACTGAAGAAAGAGAACGATTTTGGATGACCCCTGACATGACTAAAACAGGAGCCGCGCCGAGCCATTGAGGATCGCCATCTCTAGCGGACACACTCCTTCGATACCATGTCTATTACTTTTGTTATTCGATTTGGGTGCACCCCGCGATTTGGGAGTGTTGTTTCGCGGTGTTGGGGTAGTAGCTGCTATGCCCAACATCAGTCCGGATCAGGCAACTACTAGTATCCTAGTTGGTATCGCCTCATGTACCTTGTCATACTGATTATCCTATTCGCGACCACTACGTTTTGGTTTGTACCTTGAGTATATGGATTGCCCTCTGGTGACTTCCGGTTTTGGGGAAACTACGGTCTTGTATATGCTCTTGGGAATATAAACTGTGTTAAGGGTGGAATGGGCCATGGCTTAACGCTATTTTAATACTTTTACTTTAATGTAGACATATTATAATAGCGTATTGTACTACATAGTAGATAGTTTAACGGATCCTTGAGAGATGGAAAATCCCGTAACATCTCTTAAGTTATTGCACTCACGTTGACACTGGATAGGAGGTGTCTAAAACCCGTAAACATCTCCGACGCCGTCGCACTCATATTTACTTATTCGATTTAACCTACATGAGATATTT
The DNA here is from genome assembly GCA_030737815.1 of Allium fistulosum. Taxonomy (NCBI): domain Eukaryota; kingdom Viridiplantae; phylum Streptophyta; class Magnoliopsida; order Asparagales; family Amaryllidaceae; genus Allium; species Allium fistulosum. The sequence continues at coordinate 201,410,280 of CM060904.1, read as the reverse complement.
TAGTCCTGACTCGAGTGTTTTGTCTTTTCATTACGCTCGGGTCAGCCTGAGCATTTCAGATTAGGTTGAAGGTATATTCTGGAGGACGAAGACGGAGTTTAGTATTACATCATTTGTATTCTACTACCATATTATTTTTCCGCTGCATTATTGTATTATCTCTGATATGTATGTAACTCTGATTTATGATGTATAATAATAATCAAATTTATTTATTTAACAGCTTCATGAACTGTTATTTTATTATTATATCTTGTTCCTTCCGCTGCAAGATTCTGAGTTGCTTCTGTTCTTTCTTTTCTTTTCTTATTTAACCCCAATAACCATCCGCCCTTTTGAATGGTTTAGAATCGGCATGTGTGTCTGATTTGTCGATTTAAATTGTCCAAAAAGGCGGGTCGTTACACCTAGCCGCTCAAGTTGGAGTGCAGCGGTAGTTTTTGTTGCTAAGTCTGACGGCTCCCTAAGGCTTTGTGTAGACTATCAAGACCTAAATAAGCAAACGATTAAAAACAAGTATCCTCTACCCCGCATAGATGACTTATTTGATCAACTTCATGGTGCCCGAGTATTCTCACAAATGTATTTAGCCACAGGATTCCATCAACTAAGAATAGTTGAGGATGGCATTCCATTAACTGCATTTAGGGGTCCGGATTGCTTTTATGAATGGTTAGTTATGCCTTTTGGGTTGACTAATGCACCCGCCTATTTTGTAGACCTTATGAATAGAGTATTCAAAGATGTGCTAAACAAATTCGTGTTGGTTTTTATTGGTGATCTTCTTATCTATTCCAAAACCGAGGAAGAACACGAAAGGCATTTGGAGATTGTGTTGGAAATATTGCGGAGAAATGTACTTAAAGCTAAATTCTCGAAATGTCACTTTTGGGAGAAAGAAGTAAGATTCCTTAGGCATATTATGTCAGGAGAAGGGATCTCAATAGATCCAGAAAAGATTTTAGCTATACAAGATTGGAAGCAATCACAAACCCCGAAGGACATCCGCAGCTTCTTAGGATTTGCAGGATACTACCGGAGATTCATTCAAGACTTCTCCAAAGTTTCCTCCCATCTAACAAAATTGACTAAGAAGGATGTTAAATTTGAATAGACACCAAAATGTGAAGAAGAATTCAAGGAACTCAAGAGAAGGTTAACTACTGCTCCAGTCCTAGCTATTGCTGATGAAGGCGGCGTTTTAACTATATATACTGATGCTTGTGGGGAAGGAGTAGGTGCTTTTCTGATGCAGCATGGGAAGGTCATCGCTTATGCAAGCAGACAACTAAAGACTCATGAGAAGAATTATGCAACACACGACTTAGAATTATTAGCCGTTGTGTTCGCATTAAAAATATGGAGGCATTATCTACTGGGTGAAAAGTTCGAGCCCTTCACGGATCATAAATCTTTGAAGTATCTTTTCACTCAGAAGGACTTAAATATGAGACAACAACGTTGGTTAGAATTTCTCGCATCATATGATCTTGATATCTTATACATACCTGGGAAAGCCAATGTAGTGGCGGATGCGCTAAGCAGAAGGAATGCCGTTATAGCATATTTAGTGGTACATCCAACCTTGATTAATCGTATAAAAGAGAGTCAGCTCAAGGATCCAATCATTTGAAGAATAGCCAGGGAAGTAGAGGAGAATGTAATACTAGGAAGATGGATAGGATTTAAAGTAGATGAGCAGCGAATCTTAAGAATGAATGGAAGGATATGTGTTCCCAATGTCGATGGGATAAGGCAAGAAGTTTTAACAGAATGTCATAATTCTCGACTTTCTGTACATCCCGGAGTTACTAAAATGTATTGAGATATGAAGAGAACTTTTTGGTGGGATGGCATGAAGAGGGATATCTCTATCCATATTAGAAGATGTGCAAATTGTCAACAGATCAAAAGTGATTAGCAAAAGACCACTGGATTACTCCAACCTATTGAAATTCCAACTTGGAAATGGGACCAAATATCGATGGATTTCATCGATGGCTTACCCCAGTCAAGAAAGGGAAATGAAGGCATTTGGGTTATCATAGATCGATTAACCAAGAGCGCACATTTTATCCCAGTAAAACCAACAAGAACTGCTGCAAGTCTGGCAGAAATATACATGAGGGAAGTAGTTTGATTGCATGGTGTCCCCAGTAGTATAGTCAATGATCGAGACCGTATCTTTACCAGTAAGTTCTGGGAGGCATTGCAAACAACTTTAGGAACTAAGCTAAACATAAGCACTACATATCACCCCCAGACCGATGGACAAACAGAGAGAGTAAATCGAGTGTTGGAGGATCTTCTAAGAGCTTGTATCTTAGATTTCAGAGGTTCATGGGAAAGCTACCTTCATCTGATAGAATTCTCTTACAATAACAGTTATCAGGCTAGTATTGGCATGGCCCCGTATGAAGCTTTGTATAGTCGTCCTGTAGATCCCCAGCATGTTGGATCGTGACTAGAGATCGATTAGTACTAGGTCCTGACATGATTAGAGAAGCTTCAGAAAAGGTTGACATAATTAGAAAAAAAATGAAAGAAGCCCAGAGTAGGCAGAAGAGCTATGCTGATCAAAGACGAAGAAATTTAGAGTTCTCAGTTGGAGATTATGTCTTCCTAAAAGTTTCTCCAATGAGAGGAGTGGTAAGATTTGGTCAGGCAGGAAAGTTAGCATCTCGATTTATTGGACCTTTTCCTATTGTCGAAAGGACTGGCCCATTAGCTTATCGTGTGGGACTGCCCGAAAGGTTATCTGTTGTGCACAATGTCTTTCACGTATCTCACCTACGAAAATATGTGCATGATCCAGAGCAAATTATAGAAATAGCTGCCCAAGAAGATTTAGAAGTTGAACCTAATTTGGTGGTTATTGGGCGACCAATGCGAATCGTAGATCACGATGAGAAGCGATTAAGGAGGAAGGTTGTAGGATTGGTTAAAGTCCAATGGAGTGGTGAAGTAGCAGACTGCACATGGGAGACAGAGGAAAGAATGCGTAAATCCTACCCTGAGTTTAGAATTGATACATAGTTGTATGTGTATGGTGTACTCACCAGTTTGTGATGGTGTCACTTTCTATATCTTATACATGTGTATCACTTCGTTATATATATTTGTCTTCGATTTATCTTGTTCTTATCCTTAATTTCGAGGACGAAATTCTTTTAAGGGGGAAGTATGTAACGACCCGTAATTTTACCACTTTGAAAATGAAATATTTAATTAATTTTAAATATAGCTTTATAAGTTAAATGAATTTGTTTTAATTAGTTATAGATGATAATAAATTTATTTTTAAGTTTTGTTTTTAGAAATAAATAGTTTGAATTAAAAATTGAAAATATGCCCGGAAATTGGATCCCGAAATCTCAACGGTTTGACAAATGGAAATTGTTTTGGGTTGTTGCAATATTGTTTGTACATGCACGCACACACGTATACATATATATGTGTATCACAATTAGTCAAATCAAAGCTAAAGAAAATATCTAAGATATTTTTACAAAAAGTAAGTGAAAAAGGTAACATCAAATCATCATTAAAACATGAAAAGAAAACATCAAATCCACCATTAATGCATGTCATTCCATCTTAAGATATTTTTGCAATATGTCTTATCACATTACATCTCATTAATGCATGCACTTGAGTATGGGGACAAAGATTTGATGTTGAGGTGATGTGGTGTAAGAGATACTTTGATAATATCTAAGGGTAATTTAGTAATTTGCCACATTTTCCTAAGGCTATAAATAAGACCCTAAGGATTCACAAATTCACACATCTCATTCTATCTTCTTCTTCTTCTTCACCTCTACTTGAATGGCTTCCATCACCTCCATCCTATCATCCATAGGCCGAGCCATCTAGAAGAAATAATCCAAGTGATTGTGGGCTAAAAGTTCGAGTTAGCAAAGCTATAGCCAATTTTTAGTTAGTCGTTTGAACCCGAGGTGAGTAAACTCCTAAACTATCGTATTATATGCTATTGGATGTTATATATGTTTGATTATGATTATTGATGATGGTTGTTTAATATGAATGTTGAATATATATGCAAGTCACGGAAATACACGTCGATAAGCACAAAGGAAATCACTTTCCTTTATTTAATGAATTAGTGTATATGGAATGTTAAACCTCTTTAAAATTGTTTTAAAATACGAAATAAATTCTACAAATATTTTAAAATGTTTTAAAAGTAACTCGAGTTATAAAAATGAGTTTCCAAATGATAAAAAATCGTTTTGATCAATATAGCTTAAAAAGCACTTTCCGCAGCACTTTTCTATAAATTTTGAAATGTAGTTTTAAAAGCAATCGTTCTTTTCCAAATCTTTTAAATATTTTCAAATGATTAATAAAGTATTTTAAATATGATTTGAATGATTTATGGAATGGTTAAATACTAAATGATTTAGAGTCGATCAAATTACTTGACCGCCTTATGGGTGTCAGAGAGATAGTGTCTAGGCTTGAGTTTGGAAAACTGGTTTCCTACTCTCCCTGGCTATCCGGACTGGCCCGACGGATGGGATAGTAAATCCGATTTAATCGGATCAAAATTTTCCAAGGTTAAAGGATATAATTTTCCAAATATAAATAACTTGAATTTTATGGAGATAATCTTCTTGTACTCGGTGTTAAAGCCCGAAGAGGGAACTCATACTATTCGTTGACTTTAAAGGGTGTTTTCACCGTTATTCCGCCCATAGTATTTGTTGAATACGGGAATTGATATTGAGTAGAATTAGATGATTTCTATAGATTCTACTCACTTAACATTTACTGGTTTTGGATTAACATCCTAGATAACATGCTTTTAACCGAATCAAAATTATGAGTGTTGAATTAGGAAATCTTTGTTAAGACTTAAATGAAATGAATAGGAAATATTTCTCTAAGTAAAATATGAAAGGGTTTGGAATTATTCCATGATTTAAAAGGGTTTAAATTAACCAAAAGGATTTGATAAATGAGGCTTGATGATTCCATATACTCTGAAAAAGATAAAGAAATATTTCAATGGATATATCTCTAAGGTATATCTATGAATGAATAAAAATATGAATTAAATTGAATGATGATTGATAATCACATATGAACTTAACAACTTTTTAATCGATGATTGGTTCGGAGGAACCGGGGTCGGATTTGGGTAATTCCTATCCGAAGATCACTTCGAACCAATTTACGTATTCGAAGTGAAGACATGAATATGATATTAAGGATTTTCGTAATGAAGGACTGCTTGTTGATCATTTAGGGATAAAATCCCAATATACATATAGTAGCAGTAGTCTCTTCGTTATGAAATATCCAATGCAAGGACTAATCGCTACTAATCCTAGGAGTAACTCCCGACAGGATGTGGTAGGAGAGTGCCATCGGTTTGTCCTATTCCTGGACAGCTTATATGGACGGATGTCTGACGTTGCAATTGTAATTACATTAGTTGATTTCTATGAACGTATCATCTGATTGGTGGTGGAGAAGACAACCTCTCTTATCTTAACACCCTTTTCTGAGACATACGAGCTCAGGAGTTATACGTTTGTAGAAATCAGTTGTGTGATTTTGGATTGGCAATGTGGCATTCAAAGTGGAATGTGCTATGAGTAAGGTAATCGTTACCTCAAGCCTCATCACCCGGAAATGACTAAAACAGGGTAAATGCGGTAGAACTAAGTGGGTCGCACCCATTAGGGTATAGTCATCACCTTTCTAGGTATATTTATTCCCGCTATGACGTCGGGTTTTAAATTAATGTGGTGTATGCAAAGAGAGCTCTCGGGTAGGTCGGGAATGACCGGGGTGATGACATATTCGGTACTATCTATGGTAAAGGTAGGCCGGTTCTGTGTTGGTAGAGGTGGGAGTCTCAGGTGCATTTTTCTAGAGATGTACTATCGGAAGGTAGTCCCTTCCCTTGTCATTGTATGGAAATCCATTTTCCAAAAGTGCCTTTGGATTTGATTGTAGAGCCTGGTATGCTGGAATTTAATAATTTAACAATTTCGGCTAAGATTATGTATACTTACTTGAAAACTGTTTTCAAAAGAATGTCATTAAAAATAATATCCACATATTCTGCGTAGCAAATGTTTTGATTATCATTAGGAAAAACTCCGTTCCGTGTTTATGTGCGACGTGGTCTTATGAGATACCTTTGTTTTCAAACATCGTATTTTGAGTTTCTCACACCAGTCCCATGACAGACCCGGAGTTTATTTTCTTTTTCCCTTAAACTCTGGGTGCCCTATTTTTCTAGGCAGCCAACTAGTTAGGTAAGCTTCGACCATTTTGGAATGGAGCATGGAGCATGGAGCATGGAGCATTTTGGGTCTTTTGTTGAAGTCATCTATCACTTTCCGCTGTGGCTGTATTATGTATTAGTATCTACCAGCACTGTAAGGATAGGTCGTTATAACTATCCTAGCTGGGTTAGTACCTGTCATACCTTTGATGGAATAATTTGGAGTAATTGCATGTACTACTCATATGTATAATTATGTGTTGAATACGATGTGAAATTCTATTATTGTCCACCTTCTATCTTTATTTCTTTACCCCATGATAATCTGCCTCTCCGGCACTTGCATTTACGGCACGTGGCTACCGAGGATGTATTAGTGTCAATTTTTGAGGGTCGAGGAGGTGGGTCGTCACATTAGTCATAACAAAAGGCATAACTAACCACTCATAGAAACCATTCTTAGTACGGAAAGCAGTCTTGGGAATACTTTCCTCAACAACTCTGAGCTGGTGGAAACCTGTGGCAAGATCAAGCTGAGAGAAAACAGTAGCACCATAAAGCTGATCGAACATATCATATATATGAGGCATAGGATATTTGTTCTTCATGGTGAGCTTGTTCAACTCCCTATAATCAACACACATCCTCAAAGAACCGTCGGACTTAGTGACGAAAACCACTGCTGCTCCCCATTCAGAATGGCTAGGTCTGATCAGACCCTTGGAAAACAAGTCCTCAATTTGCTTCCTTAACTCAACCTTCTCACGGGGTGCCATTCTTCTAGGAGGAAGACCTACAGGTCGAGCTCCAGGAATAAGATCAATGCGGAAATCAATTTTCTTCTTAGGAGGTAAAGAAGAAACTTCACCAGATACATCGGGATAGAGCTTAACCATAAGGGTTGAATCAAGATCACCAGGAGAAGAATCCAAAGAGAAAATAAAACTGCCTGCAAAGTCCTGAGGCATACTGCACTGAATCACTAAAGAATTACCCCGATCATCAACAAGAGAAACAGTTCGGGATTTACAAGAGATAACGGCGTCATGCCTCTTAAGCCAATCACCTCCAAGCAACAAATCAAAAGCATCGAAACGAAGAACATAGAAATCACCACTAAAGCGATGATCAAAATAGAGAAGTTTCACTTGCCTACAAATCCTATTAAGGTTTGCGGGACCACCAATAGGATTTTTAACACACAAAGATTCAACAGCATACATAGGAGAAAGAAGATGCTCAAACTTATCACAAAGATCCATAGAAATAAAACTATGGGAAGCTCCAGTATCAAATAAAACACGAACATGATGATTAAATAAAGAAAAGGTGCCATGGAGAGTATCTTGGTTATCACTAGGAGCAGGAGCAGGTGGAGCAGGTGAAGAAGCAGAGGTAACAGCAAAAATACCCGATGGCTTGCCCTTCTGCTGAGTAGGACAACCCTTCCTGAAATGACCAGGCTGCAAACAAATGTGGCATAGATCACGCCTATTCAACTGGGCAGGAGGAGGAATAGCATGACCAACAGAATTAGGGCAACCATTAGCATAGTGTCCCTTCTGATCACACTTGAAACAGGTAATAGAAGATAGGTCGATAGGCTGCCCCTGAGAAGGAGAAGATGAAAATCCCAATCCTGGATTCTTGAGCCAATTCTTCTTCTGCTGATGGAAATTAGGCTTCCTCTTCTTAGAATTAGCAGAGAAAGACTGAGAAGAAGTTGCACGAGAAACAGCAGGATCCTTAGAAGTAGGATTCTCATAACGAATAGACATATCCATAAGCTCGGTGAAAGTGCCATGAACATGAGAAATGAGACGATCATAATACTTCGGACGAGCACCAGCTATGAACTTCTCATTCTTCTTAAGTTGGGTGTCAATCAGGCCAGGACCAAACTTGGAAAGTTCATTGAACTTCCGCTCATACTCAGAAAAGGACATGGTACCCTGCTTAAGGTCCATAAACTCACGATAAAGCCGAGATTTCCCAGCTTCGGGCATCCATTTTGCCACAAAAGCCTCCCTGGAAAAGTGATTGATAAGCTTAAGATAGATTTCAAAGAGAGAAAGCTGAAACAGGTACAAGACTAACACAAAAGGATACCTAAACTGATTCCAAGAAATATATGCCTCCATAGTCTGAGCTGTGAAAGACTCCCACCAATCTTGGGCTACCTCCTTAAGCTACCAAGCTGCTAACTGACGCTTCTGAGCATCAGTAATCTCCAAACCAGTAAAAATCCTCTCAAGACTCCTCGACCACTGCTGAGCCTCTACGATGCTCTCAGATCCAGTAAACTTGGTACCACCAAGCTGAGTGAATTCCTTACAAAGAGTAGTGAATCCGATGGGTGCAACAGGCTCGGGAACTGGGGCAATACCACGACCCCTACCTTTGGCATTCCTACGATTCATCCTGGAAAAAATCAAGAATGAATTTTAGGACAAAGGTAAAAATAGAAAGACAAAGATAAGATTCAACTAGAATGGAAATCGTAATCAACGAATTCAAATAAACAAGGTGGATTCGAAAGGAATGAAGCTAAGAAAAGGAGATTTTAAAACAAGAAAATTTTTATATCCAAAATAATCCTTTAAAATCATTTGAAAATCATCTTATACTTAAAAATACGTTCTGTCACAATGAAGTGATTCTAAGATTGATTTCACTCATTCTAGGGTATTTCTAACCTATCTCTAATGGGTTTTTGCTCCATGGGCTAAGGTTTGCCTAAAACCAAAGCTCTGATACCAAATGTAAAGTCCCACTATTTTGGACCATTCAAATCGACAATAAATCCACACATGTCGAACTTGAATAATTCAAAACAATAGATTGTAAATAAATTTGGAGCAAATAAAACCAATCACATACACATAATATCAGAATAACTCGCAGCGGAAATAAAAATACATAGTGGTTCATGAAGCCACTACAATACATAGTCTCAAAACATGTATAAAATACCATAGTCTGAAAACAGATACAACAGAAGTCTGAATACATAAGTTCACAAATACATAAGCAAAGCTAAATGAAATAACTGAAATGGAAAGACAACTAGATAGACAGATAAACTCCAACAATCTCTAGCTCCAGAAGGTGAATCCAAAGCTGTGATACTCAGGCTGACCCGAGCATAAATAAAAAAAATACAAACACTCGAGTCAGGACATACATACTTATACAATGTAAACCAACTCAAGTGAACTGTAATAGAAATGCACAAGTAAGTTAAAGGATGCTTGGGATTGCCCATCCCTTAAGGATCCGTTAAACTATCTACTATGTAGTAATATACGCTATTATAATAATGCCTAAAGTAAAGTAAACTTACTTAAAAATAGCGTTAAGGCTTTACATTTTCCACCTTAAACATAATAGTGCCCATAATCAATACAATACCGTAGTACCTCCAGATCGGGAGGCTACCAGAGGTAGGTACAACACAAATACAAATTCGTAGTAAAGCTCGCTATGGTAGGTGACACGGAACAACGAGGCAATGCCAGGGTAGATATACCAATTACGCATCCGGACGGGTGGTAATGCATAGCAGCCACTACCGCCCACCTCGAGCCACACTCCCAAAAATCAAAGGGTGCACCCAATCAATCACAAAGTAAAAGAATGGTATACGATGGAATGTGTCCGATCAGAGGGGCTACCTTATTGGCCCGGAATCGCTCCTGTTTTAGCCACCTTTTGCCAACTTACGGGAGTCGGGTCCACGTATATACCTCATATAGGATCGTCGCCACCATCCTACTTCGTTCTGGAATCTCCACCGCGTACACAGTTGTTAAAGTGGTTTTCGGTATCGACAGAGAGTATGTCCATATCCGATCCCGGTCTCTTTAACAACCAATCGTTATTATAACCCGTGGTTATAAATTTCAAAAATGTTTATATTCCAAATCAAAATAATCCATTTAAACCATTTAAATGTGAAGTCAATATCCTTTCAAATCAAATATTCAATTTCTAGGATTGTAGTATTCTAAGTTCATTCATTCAATTATAACAATTTCAAAACATTGTATTTTAGCATTCGTAACACTTAGAAAATGTTATAATTCTTATAGTAGCATTTTAGAAAAGTTATCTTTCAGAAATAGAAACACTTAGAAACGTTACTGTAAGTATAGTAGTATTTCAAAAGTGTTGTTTTTTCCAGAAACAGTAGCACTTTGAAACTGCTACTGTAGATATAACAGTATTTCAAAAAACAGTTCATTTCAGAAACACCAGCACTTATAAACTGCTATAGTAGGTAGTAGTATTATTTCAAAACAGTTCATTTCAGAAACAACCGCATTTATAAACTGTTACAGTAGGTATAATAGTAATTAAGAAAACAGTTCATTTAAAACCGTAGCATTTCTGAAACGCTACAATTACTGTTATAAGTTTATTATAACAATTTAAAACAATATATTTCAACTTTTCTCATTTTTAACTTATCAAACATATATCACTTTTTAAAATTATTTATTTGAATATCATTTCACTTATGATTTAAATAAAATAACATTTATAAATAAAATATCTAAATTAAACCATAATTCATTTATTGAGTCAAAATTTCATTTAATTTGCTTAACTTTTAATTTAACAAACAGCTAGATATTTTATTTACTTTTAAAAATATCCATTTCATAAATAAAATATTTTATTACTAAGTTAAGCCAAAATTTCCATTTAAATCAAATTTTCAAATATTAAATTAAATCACATTTTATTTACATTTTTAATCATTTAATAACTCATACAATTTCAACTTACAGAAAATCACTATAAAATTTATTTAAATCATTTAAATCCAGTTTAAGTTAAAATCACATATATTTAAATTCCAAATACTTACATTTTTCAGAAAATCTTTATATTTAAAATTAACCACGAGTCTGTATAATATTTTCTAACCTAGGTCAAGTGAATACGGATAATATATCATTTCAATCCGTAATGAATTAAAATCCCAGGTTTTATCATTTCAAACCCGCAATCCCAAGTCAAATAAAATGAAAATCGCTCGAGCCTATCATTTCTGCTCATAACGACTTTTCCTTATTCTAAAGTCCGTTCGGGTATGTATCATTTCAACCCATAGTGATTCTATACTAACAAGGAAATTGTAGTGTGAGAAACAAAAATTAAATAAACAGTAAAGCATATCATATGATGACAGGTGATGTAACAGGTATATAAACAGGCTATATCATTATATAATGTCAGATAATAGGCAGATGTGAACATATAACATAGCATATCAACTACTACAATTCAAATGACATTGTTTCACATTTATATAAGTACGATTTGTCGAGAGTGATAAACTCACCTTCTAAAGCTTATATAAGTACGATGTGGCCAAGATCCTAGTCTTGTAACAACAAAATATACAACATATATAAGCTTATATATTCAACAAAAAAATAAATTAAAACAATGTAAATTATGAATCAACAATGGAATAAATGGGCTTAACCACACAAGTAGGCTCGGCCACATCACCTATAGGCTCGGCCATCACCATACTTTGCTCGGCCATGATGTGTTTTGAGGTAAGTGGGCTCGGGTATGGGTCACAAGGCACGGCTATGGTTTGAGGAAGTGGAAAATGGCAAGTTACAATGCATGAAGGCAAAAGGTCAAGCAATTGAAGGTTATTGGTTCAAGTGGGTTCGGCCTAGGAAAGTATGGCTCGGCCCATGGGTTCAAGCAAGGGGTCAGGTCAGGTCTGGGTGCGGCAAGGTTCAGGTCAGGCACGGCAAGGGCTGGAGGACATGGTGGTGGAGGCCGAGGCAAACAAGGTGGGGAAGTGATCAAGTGTAGGTTTGGCTAGGGTTTCATGCATAGATGGTGATGGATTTAGATCTATTGGTCATGGCTATGGCATGTGGTAGTGATGAGGGTTGGTGGCCGTGGAGGGTAGTGGTGGAGGAGGGGTTGTGGTCGGCAATAGCATGATGGCCGAGCATAGGAGGAAGAAAACAAAAGAAAAACAAATGGAAAACGAGGAAAAGGAGAGAAAAGGAAGCCATAGAAACTTACTGAATATTTTCTTTCAGGAGAATGCAAATGAGAAAGAGAAGGGAATGGGATGTTTTGTACGTGAATTAGAAAGAGAAGTGGACGGCTATGAAGAATGAAATGCACGGCTAGGAAATGAAGAGGCTAGGCAAAGGAAAAGTCATAAGTTAAAACATGTAACTCAAGTCTCTTTGAATTTCTAAGCCATAAATCAAATAAAAGAAAAATAGAAAGTAGAGAAATGAAAAAAATATAGAAATTAGAAATGAAATAGAAAATAAAAAATAGAGAATAAACCAAAATATAAAATTTCCAGAAAATCAATATTTAATTATATTTGGAAAACAAAATATAAACAAAATCCCAAATACATTGGAAAATTCCAAAACTTCAATTTTTAATGATTTAAAAATCAAAGTTTTTAAATAAATAAATTTTAAAATATTTGTTAAAAATATGGGTTGTTACATTTTATATTTGTTTTTACTTTAGATTTTATTTAAAATAGTCCCAAAACATGATTTTACTTTAAACATGAGTTCAAAACATGTTAAAACCTATATATACATATATAATAAGGTGAGATATGATAAATCACTCACCAAACAACCAAAAAGTGGAGGTCTACACGCAAATCTGAAAATGAATACCAAAGATCTGATTTTTATGCTAAAAAAATATAGATTTGAAGATCTCTAATGAATCCCCTTGCTAATCTACACTTCATCTACAATTTAGATTTTATTTAGAGGAGAGAAGAGAAGGTTTTGGGTGAAGAACGATTTATTGGAGACTTAAATCTATTTGGGAGATGGTAGAAATGATTTGAGGATGTTTGTTTCAGATAATATAACCCTCAAACCTGAAATGGATTGTTGAGCCTCTTCCCAATCTCACTAATTACCTACTAAGCTGTCTCAAAAACTACCAAACTTCTAAAAACTATATCTCTTAGCCAGAAAGTCCAAATCATAATTATAACCACTTTATAGAAATGAAAACCATCATACCTTTCCAATGGAAGTGATCTCGAATACTAATTCAGCTTCTATCAAAAGTTATATCCTCATAAGTTTCTAGGGGTAAAATCATCCAATAAAATTTTAAAGATGGGAAATGTCACTCGTAAGCATTTTCCAAATTTATAGAGTCATACAACCTTATATGAATTTAAAAATAATATTTTACGATTCTCTCATACGTAAAATACAGGTCGTTACAATTGGATAACGATTACTAATTAATTAATGATTATCATTGCCTCGATTCAGTTGGGCTTACTTATAATGGGATGCTAGGCTAAACTAGATGATTTATAAGTAACATTCCAGTTGGTGGCAATGCACCCTTACAATTAATCTAAAATAAATAAATCCTAGGCGAACACGGGATGACGTTGAAATAAGATAACTTAACCATGGGCAAACACGAGATGGCTTTGAAAATGATATGTGAAAAATTAACCCCGGGCGAACATGGGATGGCTTAGATAATGATATATCTGATATGATAACTCCGGATGAACATAGAGTGCTTATGATTTACGACTAACACTTAAGTAAGGACTAGAGTCCTTAGCTATAATGATCTAGAACGACCTTTGATTTGCAGGTGACTCCGACGGAACCAGATGATTTTCCATGACTTAGATCGATGGATAACCACAGGGCTCGACTACTAATGGTGGATTATTCTGAAAACTTGTTCTTGAGCAAAGCACACCATACATTCATAAGGCATACTTTGGAGGCAAGTGTTACGATCAAATTTTCCACAGTCTTTGATAGACTCAAACAGCTGAAATGGACTGGAAACCGATGAAGGAATGAGTCAAGTAGTTCAAATGATGTCAAGATTGAAAAAAATCAAATATTTGATCAAGTTTCAGAAATGAAAGTCAGGTTAGTACTGACATAATTTTCATCGACATGATTTGCTCCAATGTGGTTAGAACCATCTAGAATGATGATATGAAGAAACCTAGAAAGTTTGACAAACTTTTGAACAACAAAATCATGTCAGTACCGACATGATTTGGTTGGTACCGACATGATTTTGAGACATGGAATTGCAAGAGTTGGATGAAATAAGCTTAAGTATGAAGAGAAAGTCAGCTTTGCATGCATAAATTGATGTCGGTACTGACCTGATTCAAGTCAGTACCTATCCGATTTTATTCCTGATATTTGTGCGGCGTGACCTATTCTACCTATCTGATATTCTGATCTTGGAGTTGTGACGTTTTCAAACCTAGATGGTGAGAACTATTCTAGGTTTTGCCTATAAATATGAAGCTACTTGCAACTAGAAAAGAGATTGACACTTTAGATCTAGAGAGCAATCTTCTTCTTCCTTAAATCTAAAACCTTTACCAAATCCGAGATCTATTAGTTTGTGGCCAGATTCGGGTTGTAATCTTTGTATTCGGGAGAGAATCAAAGGATAATAATGTTAAAGTGGACGGAGGTCTAATATTTTCCGAATAAATATAAAAATATTCCCATGTTTCTTACATTAATTTGTTGGATCTGTTTATTTAATTTCGTTCTGGGGTGTTATGCCATTTTCCACTGCATCAATGCTCATAAATATAAATTAGTGGATGACATATTTTTCTACAATGAGAAGGTTCTTATTAATCCTCACAACCAAGATATTAAACAAATATTACTGCATGAATAGCATTCATCGCCCTTAGGAGGGTCTATAGGAGTTAAAGTTACTAAGAAAAAAATCAAACGTGCTTCTTATTGGACGCACATGAAGTTAGGTGTTGAAAGGTATGTTGAAGAGTGTGATACTTGCCAAAGAAATAAGGGTGAAAATATATTAATACCAAGCCCACTGGAACCTTTATGCATATTAGAGAATATATGGACTGATATATCCATGGATTTTATCCCTTACCTACCAAGGAGCCACACTTACACTGTTATATATATAGCTGTAGACAACATGGTACGAGGTATCGGATGGTACCCCAAAATTTTGGGGGTACCATACTGGTACCATTGTTGAGCGAGCCGAAATCTAACGACAAAATCGATTTCGGTTAGGGTTAAATTAAAAGGATCGAAACAAGAAAATAAGAAAATCCCATAGATCTTGCCTAGCTTTAGCAAATTACACATGATCAACCTTGCCATAGCTTTAACAAATCGACTTGCCCTAGCTTCAGCAAATCGGCATAATCGGCTTGCCCTAGCTTCAACAAATTGACCTTGCCCTAGCTTCGTCTTCTTCAACAACATTGACCTAGCCCTAGCTTTTTTTCGTCTTCGTTCTCTTCAGCGACGATGTCGCCTTTTTCTTCTTAGGGGTCTTACTTTCTTCTACCCTAGTGTGTGTTTGACTAGTATGTATGTTTTTATGGGTTGGAATATAGAATCATGTGTGTTTGAATAGTATAAGGAAAAAAATTTGTGGGCTGAAAACGTGTTGGGTTGATATATTAACTAGTGTTGGGCTAGTATTAAATAATGTTGCCCTTTTATTAGTTAGTCCTAATTAATTAGTATTTTGTATACATTAATTTTGTTTTAATGAGTATTTAGTATAATTTAGTTTCAGGGTTTAACTTAATTTAGTTTTAATAGTATTTAGTATAATTTTCAATTACAAACAATTGAAAATCGAAACTGGGACCGAAACTAAAACCAAAACTTCCAAAGTTTCCAAAATCATTCGAAACCAACAAAAATTCAAATGACCAAAACTGAGCCCGAAACCGAGTTCTCAAACCATGGTAGACAAGCACACTAAATATTCACATTTCATTCCCTTGCATCACTCATACACTACCAAATGCAGCCAAAATTTTCTTTGATGGAGTCTTCAAACTGCGTGGGCTACCCAGAAGCATTATTAGTGATGGAGGTTCATTGTATACAAGTGCTTTTTGGCAAGAATTTTTCAAGTTGCAAAGCTGTTCTTTGAAGCTTAGCTCTGCCTACCACTCCCAAATAGATGGTCAAATTGAGGCTATAAATAAGATTTTGGATTGCTACCTTAGGTGTTTTACATGTCACAAACCCCAAAAGTAGAGCAGATGGATGAAAGTAGCTGGGTACCAGTACAACATTAGTGGCAAAACTGCAACAAACACTACTCCTTTCATTGCTGTGTATGGAGTTCCCCCACTTACCTTACTTTCCTATATACCTCATATAGCCAAAGAGGGCCACAAGTGGAAGAGGAATTATATTCTAGAGATAATGTGCTGCAGTTTCTAAAAGATAGTCTTAAATCCATTCAAGAAAGAATGAAAAGGTTTGGAGATGCCAGAAGGACCGAGAGCAGCTTGAAGAAGGAGACTGGGCTTACCTTAAACTACAACCATTCAGACAGATCATGGCTAGAAATGCTAAAACCACTAAACTATCTCCAGAGTATTAATTATTATGGCCCATATAAGATAGTGAAGAATATGGGAGAGGTTGCATATGAAATAGACCTACCTAGCAGTGCAAGAATTTACCTAGTTTTTCACATCTCACAGCTGAAAAAAAGACTTGGCACTGACATGGTTTTATGTTGAAAACAAATGATCTTCGGCTGAGTTGTGTACTAGGTCACTGTCTTGAAGACTTTTTGGCATTCTGTTGAGGGGTGCAAAGCAGTCTAATTAACGCAGGCGTCTCTAGGATAAAACAGCCTCTTCATTCTAATTTGATATTGATTCGCTTGCACACATGAAACCGACTCAGTTGTACTCAAAAAAAACTTCTCGTCTTAGGATTATAAGAAGATAGCTTCATGGAGAAGAAGATAGGTTTTGTGGAGGTAAAAAGAATGCCGTTCTACTTTGGTCTTGTCTAAAAACTAACTAAATAGACGGAATACCAAATCGAACGTGTTACTGAGTAGTGGGGTAATGTTGGCTCAAAATTCGGATCTGAAATTTTACCGTTTCATATAAAATAACGGTTAGAAAACGCAGAACAAACAAACTTGATTCATATTCAGTTCCTCTATCATTATGCAATCTTTTAACTATCTTATTTGACTGATTTTCAATTTCAGTTATGAAATATTTAAACATCTCAAATGCATCACTTTTATTTTTCATAAGGTCTACATAAGTAAAACCAGAGCTATCATCAATGAAAGTGATAAAGTAGCTGTGTCCATTTCTAGTTAGAGTGTCATCAAGCTCATATATATCAGAATAAATCAAGTCTAAGGAATCTGATTCTCTAATTACATATTTGTGTGGGGTTTTTGTTATTTTTGTTGGACTACAAAAATCACATTTTTCAAAATCATTTAGAGACATATTAGGGATTATACCTAAGCTACCCATGTTCTTTATTATTTGTTTATTTACATGACATAGTCTAGAGGGCCGAATATTAAAATCACATAGCATATAAGCAGAAGTGGACATTTTATTACATTCAACATTCAGTTTAAACATGTCATCGGTTGCATAACCCCTACCTACAAGCATACCATTCATAGTGATGGTGTACATATCAACCCCAATAGTCTGTGTAAACCCAGCCTTATTAAGAAGATAACCTGAACCGAGATTCTTTCTCATCTCTGGAGTGTGCATTACGTCTTTCAGAATGATGGTCTTTCTAGATGTAAGCTTCAGCTCTACGCTTCCAATCCCAACAACAATAGTAGCGTGAGAGTCTCCCAACGACACTTTCTTGTCCTTAGTCTCCGTGTACGTTTTGAACATAGCACGTTCATAGCAGACATGACATGTAGCGTCGGTATCTACCCACCAACCCTATGATCCCCCAACAAAGTGAATCTCATCAGAAATCATAGCCTTAAGTGGATCCTTAGTCAGGTTAGCCTGTGGTGCGAAGCTTGGCATGTTCCGACACTTGTGTGCAATATGACCTGGTTTTCCACAGTTGTAACAAAGAACAATTATCCAAAGTCATTCTTTTGGGGTGGTTTCTGTTGACCTCTTTGGTTTCTTTGCGAGTTCAAATTCTATTTTTTGCGGTTCTGACTAAGCATGCGATTCTGATTCTTAAAGCTTTTGGGATTCGGTTAAACTACAGCTTTCTTAGTGTTGCTTGAAATAGTAAGCACTTCTTCCTTCATTCCTGTTTATGAGATTCCTCCTCAATACGTAGATGAGTTGTTAGACATTTTAATGAAAATTCCTTAGTTTTGTTTCTAAGGTTATTCTTAAAATCCTTCCAACCGTGAGGCAATTTATCAATCAAAACTGGTACTTGAAACTATTCATCCAAAGTCATACCTTTGGAGATGATCTTATGAGCTATTTTCTAAAGCTCATGAGACTACATGTCTACTGACCTGTCATCTGTCATCTGATACTTGAAGTAGCAACTGACAACATAATTCTTTGCTTCTACTTCCTCTATATCATACTTTTTCTACAGTGCTTCCTACATCTCCCTTGCTATTTTGTCAGAGTTGTAATAGTCGTAGAGATCTTCGTTGAGTTTGTTGAGGATGAAGTTCTTGCACAAGTAATCCTGCTTTGACTAGTTCTGCAACTTATTTGATTTCTCTGTCCATGCTCTCATCTAATCTACGTCTGCTTCGTTGGGTCTGATTTACAGTTGTGGTTTGTCCATTGTTAGTACAGCGACCACCTTTCTCATCGTTAGAAAGAACTCCATCTTCTGCCTCCAGAGCTTGAAATGGAGGCCCTTGAACCTGAAGGGTGCAGCAGACCCCATGGGGACCTGGAACATTGACTTTGGGACAGCATCGTCCAAATTTGAAGCAGAAGCCATTGTTGTTGGCGATGTGTTCAATTTTTGAATACAAATGATCTTCGGCTAAGTCATGTACTAGGTCATTGTCTTGAAGATGTTTCGGCGTTCTGCTCAGGGGTGCAAAGCAGTCTAACTAACATCGCCGCCTCTAGGATAAAACAAACTCTTCTTTTCGATTTGATATCGATTCGCTTGCACATACGAAACCGACTCAGTTATACTCCAAAATGACTGCTCTTCTTATGATCTTAAGAAGATAGCTTCGTGGAGAACAAGATGGGTTTTGCAGAGGTAAAAAAATATCGTTCTACTTTGGTCTCGTTTAAAAACTAATTAAATAGACGAAATACTAAATCGAACATGTTACTAAGTAGTGGGGTGACGTTGGCTCAAAATTCGGATCTGAAATTTTACCTTTTCAAATAAAATAACGATCAGAAAATGCAGAACAAATTTTGTCCAAAATATAAATGCTGCATCACAACAAGCCCAGGTCGGGTCAACTCGGTCGGCACGCACGTCTAATGGTCATGCATCCGCTCCCTCCTCAACACAAAAGCAACATTTGGGTGACCAAAGGGCCCAATTTAGGAGCTAAGAAACTTATACATACATACATATATATATATATGGGTATCTTTCAATAATCCCTATGGTATGAGACTCGAGCACTAAATACACTTATTTCAAGATCTTTGATTTTTAAACAATTCACAAACCTATTTTTTTAAACAATTTCCAACATTGTACAACAAGATGCTCCTACTTTTGTGGAAACAATTATAGGTGAACAAGAATCCATTATTGATAGGAGAATAACACCTAGAAATAGTAGGGCAGTCGCACAAGTTTTGTTCAAATGGAAGCAATGAGGCCCGGAGGAGACGACATGGGAAGACTATTGGGATCTTGTCAAGATTTTTCCTACCTTTGACCTTGAGATAAGGTCAAACTTTGAAGGGAAAGAGAATGTTAGTACTAGAGTCATTGTGTCAAACAATTGTAGTTTCCAAAGAGGCAAAAGATCAAACATTATGACTACAACAGAGGCTCAAAGGGAAAATCCGATCATCCACATTGAACCCCAGACCAATCTGTTTGACCAAGGCCATGAATGGAAGTTGGAAGACAAGGCAAGTTGTTCTGCACAAGAGGTCGAGAGCAGCTCCCCTGGTTTAGGTGTGCACGTGCGCACGTGCACAATATGCATGCATCTGCAGTTTGAATATTAAATAGGCTGAACTTTATGGGTGTTAACAAGAAAACTTGTCAACACCTCAAAGTGAAGTTTGAAGAATAAGTGATCCCCTCATAACCTCTTTTCAATGTAGGTGAAGGTATCTTATACTCTTCGATTAGGTAAAGATTATTGAAAGTGAAACTTTAATACCTTTCAATACAGTCGAAAGGCTAACCACCCTTTAGAAATTCCTTTCGAATTATTTGATTAGTGACTATGTCGGAACCACCTTTCGAAGTAGTCAAGGTGGCTTAAGGTTGGGACTTAACGGTTTTGGGAAATTGGTTGAATTAAGTGAGTTTCAACCTTGTTGAAAGGATGAGCCCTTATTATATTGTGGTTTTGAGCTAGAACTAGAAGGATATAAGTGTGCTAGGGGTTTCGACTCAGTTGACGGGTAACCTTTCGACTAGATCAACATCAGATGATGATAATCGTACGAAATAAGAATCTCATAATAGCTGCATAATCAAAATTATCATAATCTCCCTTTTACTGAACTAAGATGTACAAATTGACCAAATCCCTAATTCGATTTTGATATTAGGGTTTACAAGCTTTAGAAAGAACAAGTAAGAAATGAATTAATTCGGATCCCCAAAACCAGACCTCTAGGTCTTATTTATAGGTGCGGGTTGGCATCTTTCGACCCAATGCTTTCGACATGGCCGAAAGGCTTGCTTTCCTACTTTCGTGTGCATTCCTTGAATCATAGATTTCGACCTAGTCGAAAGAATTATATGGCTGACCTTCCGCTTCAGTTGAAGACTAGGCTTCCCTCTATCTTGCTTTATTCCTTTCGACTTCATCAAAAGGTGTATTGCTTGATCACTTTTGACTTCACTGAAAGGTGTGTAGATGCGCTCTTCACTTAGTTGTTAATGTGTTATGTAAATTGGCATAAGCGCCAGTCTTCGACGCTGTTGAAACATGTACTCTGTAGGCTTCGAATGAGTTGAAACACTGTTGAGATATTAGCTGTAGGAGACACTATTCGAAAGCATTTTATCAGTCTAATGTGGAACCCTATCTCCTTGTGTTTAGGGAAGTTATGCGGAATTCCTATAATCTTTTCTTTCATAGGTGATGATGGCTTTAACCAATTCGAAAGGCTAATATATGGCTAAACATTCTTCTGGTGGAGGTAAATAAAGACGAAACCAATCGTTTCGAATGGCTTGGCGCACATGTAGAAAGTATGCTATTCATTGCCTTTGAAAGGTAACTTTCGAACACTTTGAAAGCTATTAACTTGTTAGCCATCGCCTTCGAAAAGTACCTTTCAATCTTGTTAAGAAGAAAACTTGTCAACATCCCCAATGTTATTCGTAAGGTAGTTAGATTCAAATGAAACCAAGTTATTGAAAGGATTCACTCCTTCAGTAGCATGCCTTTTGACTAGATTGACATAGTCGAAAGGGGTTTAAGGTGATTGCTCCACCTCTCGATCTAGTTGACTTAATCAAAAGGGGTTAATAAAGTTGTCCCTTCTTTTCGACCAGGTTGACTTAGTTGATAGGCTTTAAGGAGTTTTCTTTGGGATATAGTTTAGAGAACAACATCCAATTGAATCCTATCCTTAGAATGAGTCGAAAGTAGCTGACCATCCTTGCTTTTCATTCCTTTCGACTATATCGAAAGGTAACATTTAGGACCTTTCAATTATGTCGAAAGGGGATGCTTACTTCATCAGTATGGCACAACTGCTTTCAACCCCATGGTTTCGTTACTCTTGCTATAGAACACCTTCGAAAGGGTTACTGATGTTTCTAGGGGTTGATCACCTTCGAATGAGCTCCTCTATACATGATTGTTAGCCAATTATAAACTAGGATTCCTTTCAAAAACACCCCTTTCGATCAGGTCGAGAGGGGTTTCTCCATTTCACAACGGTCTTAGCTTATTATTGCCTACAATCCACTTTTCTTTACTTGTATGAGATCGATTTAGGTATTCCGAATTCTCATGAGCTTAACATTGTCGAAACCCCATCATCACTTTGGTTTTTAGTGTTAAGTGCAGTTTTTTATGATGATGTGTTTCAATCAGAAATGCCCGAGTCGATCTTATACATTGCATAGACAAAAAGAAATCATGAGAATAGGTTAGAATCATGTGCAATGCATCATTAGTCTAGCTAATGGTCAAAATGATCTTCCTTGTTGTCAATTTCCTTAATGAACAAGCCATCTCTTCTTTTTATTCATAATCCAAAATGAGTTACAAGATATAGAGCTTTATCCCTATTTTGATTTAGGGTTTCTTGAGAATACAATTGTAACAAAGAAAGTAGAGTAAGGGAAATGAATTCAAGGTTCCAAAATTCGATCCCCAAAACTGGACCCCTTGGGCCTTATTTATAGATGCAGGTCGGCCCCCTTCTATGCCTTTTCTTTCGACTAGGTTGAAAGGACCCTTTTTTATATGCCACTTTGAGCCTTTCGATTTGGTCGAAAGGCCATGATGCCCTTCGACGTTGTCGAAAGGCGTTTTCTCGTTCTTCTTGGTTTACTCTTACGCCTCCTTTATCTTTCCCAAACCTTTCGACTAAGTAGAAAGGGGCCTTTATCATCCTTCCGCCTTTGTTGATTTCTGAATACTGCTTTCTCCACAGCACCTTTCAACACTGTAGAAAGGTTTTTTGAATGCATCTTCTCCCGGTTGTTATTGGAAATATGTTTGAAGCTTCTGACACTGTCGATAGGTTGTTCATATTGGTTTCGAAGAGATTCAAGTGCCAATGGTTCTGATGATGTTGAGTAGCCTCTGAATGCATGCCTTAGGACTGAGGCGGAACATTCCCTTAATGTTAAGAGCCTCGACAGGTTCGAAAGGCTTGTATATGCTTATGAAAAGGTTGTAATAGGGACGAAACCTTTAATTCTGAAAGGTTTGGCATGTAACTAGGAAAGCATCACCTATTGCCTTCGAAAGGGGTTTCAAAGTTGTCCTTGCTTGTTCATCTATGTCAAAAGGTTGAAAGTGGCGGAAGGGTATTTCTATTTTCATCTGGAAAGATAACCTTCACACTATATGAGCAGTTGGTGCCTTTGACTCTTTCGATACCTGCATAATGCCTTCGAAACATCCTCTTATGATCTTTATGAAGCCTAGGCATGTTTCTTCATCGAAACCTCAATCTTATTAATCTTCTTTCATACTTTTGTTCTTAAGTAGATTTTATTGCTAATAGACCTCATTGAAAGCACTTATTTAATGTTTTCAGAGACCACTTCTATTGCCTTCTAATCCTCACCAATGCTTTTGCTCCTCCTTTCATACTTTCACTCTTGAGAATATTTTATGGATAATGGTGGGCTTTTGTGATCAAATTAAGAATAATTTAGATTATTTCTGTTGTAACAAGTGGCTTAGGATCCTATAAATATGAGGATAAATGTAATGTAAAGGCATGTTGAATTGAATTAATAAGAAATTTTACTTCCTTTTCATGAAAATCTGGTATATTTTATGTGCATTGTTATCTTCTCTCCTTCTTGTTCAGTTCTATTCTCTAAACCCTTATTTTCTGAAACTACTAATACCTCTTCCTCATTCTCAAGCATCTGCCTTTCAAATCCCATCAACCTGCTACCCACTTCTTCACCACATTAACTCTCCCATGTCTACCAGGCAAAGAACAAAGTAGAAGAGCCATAACATTCATCAACAAAAAACCCACATTAGAATCTGGAATAATTACAAGCGTTTTTTTTTATCATTTATGATGCAATATTAAATAAAAAATTCAAAGATTAAAAATTATGAAATATATATAAAATGAAGTTACATAAAACAAAATACAAAAAGGAAACACAAAAGATGTTGCTTGTTGCAATTTATTAAAGATTAATTTGTGGCATAATGTATTTTTGTCCCCACATAGCATTTGAATTAAAAGTTTGATATACTGCCATCAATTATTTGCTCTAGGTAAAAATTACAGCAAATGATTCATTAAATCATGATTAACTTTGAATTACTAAATTGTTACTTAATTACTTCGATTTCAATCAAAAGTATATAATTGATTCTTGATTAAAAATTAAATAGTCAAGAATATTAGATGAATGAAAGCTTTATTCTGAACGAAAATTTACCATATAAATTTTGATGATGACCATTGTCGATTTTAGGGTCACGAATCTAGAAAACACCTTAACACATAACAGGGGCAGGCTATCTAGTACTGCCAAATGAACTCATAAAACAGCGACAAAATATATAACAGTATTACCTAGTTGCATTATATTCATATTTATTTGAAACCTAAAATGTTAATGAATTGGTTTTCTGTAATTCTATTTATTGGTTCTATTTACATTGAATTCAAGCATAACCACTTGATTATGAGACTGAAATCTATGTATGTTAATATTAGATGAAAATGCAGTATACAAATATAATATGGCTATATTCCAACTTACACATTTATTGTTTCCATCCAATTTAACATACAAATATACATTGAATATATCACTAATGCTGATATTGAACGCAATAATAAAAGTTCACTGAAGTAAAATATTTATTATATCCATGAAAGTGCAGTTATAATAACAAATTGTTGCAGTTTATGTAACATTACTTGATAGTTGACGTTCACATTTGTTTATTTTGAACATTAGTTTAAATATTTATCTAGGACAACTATGCATATAAAATCAACTCCATATTTCTTATAAAGGAAACCAAAAGTTGTGCTTCGATAGATAAATTTCCATTCAAAGGGATATTCTAGAAGTTTCAAAGGCCAGTGTGTTTATTTCAGGAGGTATGATGGAGATATGATATATCTTTTGTTATATGTTGATGATATGTTGATTGCATCTTGGAGTATGGTTAGAATTAAGGAGTTGAAAGTGGAGCTTGGCAAGGAGTTTGATATAAAGGATTTGGAAAAAGAAAAAAGAATTTTGGGAGTAGAGATATTCATAGATAGGAAGCAGGGAGAGTTGATACTCACTCAGCCGTAGTACATCGAGAATGTCCTCGCTCGATTTGGTATGGAGAAAGCTAAACTGGTTGGCACTCCACTAGACTCTCATGTTAAGTTGTCGAAAGACTTATCTCCTTCATCATATGAGGACAAGAGGTATATGGCTGATATACCTTATTCTAGTGCTATTGGTATTCTTATGTATGTTATGGTGTGCACAAGACCAGATTTGGCACATGTAGTGGGTGTTGTGAGTCGATATATGTGTAACCCAGGCAAAGAGCATTAGCAAGCAGTGAAGTGGATTCTTATATATCTCAAAGCACTTCTTCAGTTGGCTTGTTGAATGGTAGAGTAGATGGTGATATCTCTCTTAGAGGCTATTGTGATTCAGATTATGCTGGGGATTGAGACAGATGGAAGTTAGTGTCGGGCTATGTGTTTACACTTGGCATAGGCTCGATTTCATGGAGATAAAAGCTGCAATTTATAGTAGCTTTGTTGACTACCAAGGCTGAGTTGATATCGATTATGGAAGCGACTAAGGAGGGATTGTATTTACTTCAATTGTTGGATGATCTTTCGGTGGTGCAGCGGGCAGAAGAGCTATTTTCAAACAATCATAGCGCGATTCATCTTGTATAAAATCAAGCTTGTAGTTCTCGGACGAAGCACATTGATGTCAGATGATCCTTTCATATGTTAGAGGAAGAACGAAGAAAGATCAAGTTGGTGAAAGTGAGTATTATGGATAATCCTTCAGATATGATGACGAAGTCACTTCCTGAAGGTAAGTTTGAGCATTGCTCCAACTTAATTAGTTTGTATACATCTACTTAGTGACATGGGGCGCCGACCCAACAATGAATAGCCACTAGTCGATTCGAGATAAAAAGAGATACAGTAATATTATATCGAGGTGGAGTGTTGAAAAAAAGTGATACAATATTATTACTCACTTTGATGAGGAGATGATATGGGATGCGATGAAGAAGACGGTTTGCAAAAAAGAGTTCATATGTGAAAGTTACAAGCAAAATAGTGTTTTAAAATAAATAAATAGATATATTTATTTCAAAAGTTGCTGCTGCATACAAAGTCAAAGCTAATGTTGGAAAATATTAAAAGCTTGTGATGTGGAGATATATTGGATATAGTAATCCAATCAAAATCAAAAGCAGCTACGTATTTTGCTTTGGAAGAAGTTTGAATATCTGAAATATATGCTTCATCAGCACCTTAAAGGCGGTAGAATCTCAACCATTTCATCATAAAAAAATATCTCTTCTAGTTTTTACAGAGATTGTAGTTTTTTTTTGCTCCACTTTGGTAGCTATAATCATGTAATAGGAAAATCTCATGTATTCTCTTCAAATTATAGTGAGTTGCTGGGTACGTAGATGTACCGAACCACGTTAAATTTTATCGTCTCTCTTTATTTTCTGTTTTGTCTATTATTGTTGAGTAGTAAATAATTGCTATTGGATTGAGAGGTGTTCAATTGGCAAATCCAGATATTGGCGTTAGATTATTCAGCATTAGTGAAAAAAAACCAATTTTTTCACTACAAGTTATTGAAGATTAACTTATGGCATGATATATTTTTTGTCCCCAGGTAGCATTTGTATTAAAATGTTATACTGCCGTCAATTATTTGGTTTGGGTAAAAACATTACAGCAAATAATTCATTAAATCATGATTAACTTTGAATTACTAAATTGTTATTTAATTAGTTCGATTCTAATGTATACAACATTCTTGATTAAAAATTAAATAGTCAAGGACTCAAGACTATTAGTTGATGAATGAAAGCTTTACCCTGAACCAAAATTTACCATCTAAATTTTGATGATGACCATTGTCGATTTTAGGGTCACGGATCTAGAAAACACCTTAACACATAATAGGGGCAGGCTATCTGGTACTGCTAAATATGAACTCATAAAACAACGACAAAATATATAACAGTATTACCTAGTTGCATTATATTCATATTTATTTGAAACCCTAAATGTTAATGAATTGGTTTTCTGTAATTCTATTTATTGATTCTATTCACATTGAATTCAAGCAAAAACCACTTGATTATGAGACTGAAATCTATGTATGTTAATATGAGATGAAAATGCAGTATACAAATATAATATGGCTATATTCCAACTTACACATTTATTGTTTCCAGCCAATTTAAAGTACAAGTGTACACTGAATATATCACTAATACTGATACGAAATATATTAATGAAAGTTCACTGAAATATAATATTTATCATACCCATGAAAGTACAGTTATAGTAACAAAATATTGTTGCAGTTTAGGCAACATTATCTGAGAGTTGAATGTTCACATTTGTTTATTTTGAACATTTGTATAACTATTTATCTAAGACAACTATGCATGTAAAATCAACTCCATATTTCTTATAAAGGCAACCAAATGTTGTACTTAATGGAGAACTTTCCATTCAAGTTGTACCTGACTCTAGAACATGGTATATGATGGAAAATACATATAAAATTATTATTGACAAAGCCGGTTTAAACTTTAAACAGAAGGATCAAACCCAGGAAACAAGCAGGTTCTTTTAATCACCATAGTATAAACTATAAAGTTCAGAAATGTATCTCTACATAAGAAGCGCACATCTTAATTTATTTATTTTCTAATTAAAATTGGATTCATTAAACAATAACAGAGTTGTTTGCAATCTATCTTTGCAAAGAAGAAAAAACCATTAATTCATATAATTATTGATCCAACCACTAAACCATCCATAATACTGTAACAGGATTTAAACATAACATAGAGAGTGAATCATGTATAAAGAAGGAACAAAACTTTAATTACAGTCAGATATACAATCTTATCAATTAATTTTGTGGATTTTGATTGAACTGATTCATGTATAAGAGATAAATGTAATAATTGAATGAATCATTTTCCTAATATAATCCTATCAGGCTATCACTATATAAATGGTAGTACAGAAGCCAAAAATTAGATTACATTTTTTTGCCCTTAATCCCATTATTCAGTAATGGAAGTAAGTAACTCTTTCTTTTACTTAATTTATTTTTGTGTTTTTCTACTCGGTCTCATTCACCGTGTTGAAATTTCTACAATGGATTAGTAGCTAGATTTCTAAACCCATAGATCAATCTATAAATGGTATTTTCAAAAGTAATCTATTTATATTATCACGGTAATCGTAGGTACCATGGTAATCGTTAATGGCCGCGAATTTGTATTCTTCTTCAAAATTAGAACTGCTTCATCCTTTAATGATTTTGTTATTAACATTTTCATCTATTCATGTTTATATGAATAGGCAATGCACAATCAAGAACAATGTGGAAAAATCACAATGAATGGTACTGAAAAATTTTATCCATGTAAATTTTGTGATAAGATTTTTCTTTCCTCTCAAGCCCTAGGAGGTCATCAGAATTCTCACCGCATGGAGCGTGCTGATTCTAAAAAATCAAAAAGTGAGCAAAATAACCATAAAAACCTTTATCATCCATCTCAATGGTGTAGAAATGGATACGGAAACCGTTACCATCCATATAGCTCTTCTCCAAATAGCAATCATAGCTTTAATGTATTGACTCATGTTAGGAGTAATGATAAAAGCTTTCTTGAATTGGGTTATCCGGGAATTAGCAGTACTACTAATTTAGGTTTGAATACCTCATATCCTAATAAAGAAACAAAGTTGGATGGCAGAGAGAATTTAGTGGAGAAAAATAACATTCATGATATACTGAATTCCTGTAACTCTTCTACTGAAAATAGAACTGATCTTTGTATCAATGGAAACCAAAAGCTGTTTTCAAACACTTTTGAACACAATGGCGATTTCAATAAGAGTACTGGTGGCATAAATTCGCAATGCAGCAAGAGTATACATGATGGTGTATCATCGTCTAATGAAAATCAATCAGGAGTTGACGATCCAAAAGTAGAAGACGAGCTTGATCTCACTCTTCATCTTTAAAGATTTGATGAAAATTGAATCATATTTTGTAGTAATTTTATAAACATGTGATTGATGCTTTTAAGTACTTAAGTAATTATAATACAATCATAAAATTAGATAATGGATATTGTTTAGTATATGTCAGTTTGCATAGCATGGCAGGAGGTAAAATTATTTCAGTTTTGAAAGTGGATTATAATTCTCAATCCGAAATATATATCATGTAGAAGTTTTGATCCCATTTATTGTTTACTAAATTTCTGATTAATTAATTGATTAATGGATCACTACAAAGATTATACCCTAAAGAATATAATACATGGTAAATCATTCTAAAAGTAACAAAGTAAATATAGACATTATTCAACATGGATAATTTGATCAACTTTTTTGTTCACCAGAAAAGAAAACCGTGTGTACTGGTAAACTGTGGTTATGGATAGCTACTAAATAAAAAAACTACAAGTGCCTAACTTGACAGGGCATTAATTTGATTAACATAGTATGGAGAAATACAAGGCATGCAATTAAGAAAAATTGAGTTATAATTATGGACATAGATTATAGATAATTTACATTAAACCATTCTCTAATAAACTCTTTTTTGAAATGTTTAATTTTGTTTAGATTGATGAGACTTCTATTAGCAATGAATGTTTGATTTAATTTCAATACAAGCAGAAAGAAGCTTTTGTGTAGCAAAAGTAATTGGAATGTAGTTGGGCCAAATAGGTGAATGGTCATTCCTTAAGCCGAAGATATATAATATTAAATTCAATACCATATATTACATGGTTTATTGGTTGACACCCATCAGTGTTAAGCAAGCCAAAGCCCAAGATTTATTTGAACAATAACATTACATATTAACAAGCCAAAGCCTAATAGTCTTTGTTTCAGTATTCCCAGACTACTATAGATAGGTTGTGCTGATTAATAATGCACACAAGAAAGTAATAGAATTTACTTCCTATGGTTCAGGCAGTAATTATTCCAAATTCACTTTTTGAGGAAGTAGTTTATTTTGAATTAGTCTGCTGGATGGTTTGGATTAGCCTTCATGGCGACTACTTACAAATTTGTCCATGATCACGTAATAATGAGTGGGCTAAACATTGACCCTAATCCTTATACATCAAGTCGTTCCCTTGTAATTTTAATATACAACGAGATTTAACAGCATGTGCTCCGCGTGTGTAAAACAAAATAATTAGTGCGTATGATACATATACTGTACATGTGATGCAAACTGATAAATACTATAGATACGTGCTATGAGCATAAAAAAACAATATAAATATACGGTTGATTCCCTCTCTACGCATGCTAGACTTAACAATTAGTACATACGTTATACACACACAACATATCGATGACAAAAACTAACAATTTGAATTAAAAAACTTAAATGATAATCGTAAAAATAATAACATTAGGTCAACATATGTAAACCTTAAGAGAAGTTGAATTTAGGCATAGTATGGTGGTTCAAAACAAATTAGATATTGTTATAACAATTATTTTTGTTTATTATTTTTTTCAACCTTAGACAAAATCTCAACAGAGAGTATATATTGGGGTGAATAAAACATTTGCAAATGATATTTTGACGTGGCTCACAATGTAATCATATTATTAAAGTTAACAACTATTGTTCTTTTATTATATTTAACCTCAAATTTTGCATTAGTTATTGAGATATTAACTAACTTAATTGGAATTATTTACGAATTAAGTTGAAAGTCGTTTCAATGTTTTTTATCAATTTGTCAGTACATTTTATTGAGAAAATTGCATTATAAGCTTATTAGTTGTATAAAAAGGTATTTTAAGCAAATTACACGTTTATTTGGAATAATCAAACTTTACATGATGTATTGGTTACTTTTAATTTGGTAAAAAATTTAATAAAAGTTATATTGTCAGTAATGATTTGAAAACATAGTATTCTAGATTGAAAAATAAATGTAATATATACCTATATACGCTTGATTTTCAATTGTAATATTTTTTGAAATAATTTTTTAGGTATAAGAAGGTATGGTTGTCGTACAAATTGTTTTTTGAGAAATGGTTTTGTTTATGGTTTATTTTTGGTGAAATTGCCTTTTATTTTCACATAGTCCAAATAGTCATTTTCACAAAGTAATATAGATTTATAAAAGTAAAATTAAAATTAAATACAACTTCTGCTTAGTTTTGAAACAAAAGAAAAACGGATAATGAGGGATGCTTGATCTGGTGATGCTGAGAATGAAAAAAAAACTTTAAAAAAATAGAAAGGAAAAAAGTATTTGAAATATTCTCATCTTAGGATTTGAACATATAACCTTACTAATATTCTAATTTTCCCAAATAAAGTAGAGATCGGTTTATGTTGTAACGGGTGTTTGAACTGTGACCACACCTACATATTATAAGGGTATTATGGGAGATCACGGTCGGACCAAAAATTATGTTTATATTCCCACTATTAATAAAGATATACCCTCTCTTATAATTTTATGAAAATTAGGCCTCTAGACTTATTTTTTTCTTTCCAATCAGCTGATATTCTCACACGTATATTAATATTTCACATCTTATATGATTTTAATATTCAAAATGCAATAAGTTTTTATAAAAATATCATATCAATGAACCGTTTTCATTATTTAATCACAAATTTATCATCTTTTAAATAATGTTTTGTACATATGTACATATCTGATCGTTGATTTTTTTTTTGAAAAATTGTAACTTTTTCGTGTAAGTAACGTATTTAAACTGCATCGTTCAAAATGCAACTACAGATTGCATCATTCAAATCACAAGATTCAAAAATAATAAATATGCAAAATTATAAGTACATTATATTAAGTAAGTAGTAAGTGGAAATTAGCCACAAGGGCCTCTTTAGTAAGTGGAATTAGTTTCTAGGAGACACAACTGAAATAATTACTTTCAAGGACAAAATGTAAAATAATTAGTTTCTAGGGCCTAAAAACCTATGAAATTATGTCCTTGAAAGTAATTGGACTGCTAACTTTGTCCTTGAAAGTAATTATTCTATTGACTTTGGCCTTGAAAGTAATTTCTTTGAATGTGTATCCTAGAAACTAATTGGACTGCAAAGTTTCTCCTTCTGGTGAAATGCCCCTTATATTAATGCGGCTATAACTGCGTTTTCTTTATGCAGTTAAATTCTACAGTATGATAGAATATAACTACATTTTCTATATGTAGTTAATTTATAATGTACATTAATACTATATAAAATTATCAAATGTAGCTAAAATTATTACTAGCTACATGTTAGCAAGAAAACTAGTTAACATCCTCAATACCATGTGGTTAGCAACAAATATAGTTTATGTTATAAAAGAAGATTGTTTGAAGCAATCACTTCTTTCGAAACCCCCTTTTCGATTAGGTTGACTTGGAAAAACTACTTTTTGTGGATGGTTTCATAGGATTACCAATAGTAGTCAGTAGGTCGAATCAACCTTTTTGAAATGAAGGTTAAGGAGAAAGCACCTCTTTCGAAACCCCAATACTGAATGAGTCGAAAGTGGTACATCAGACATTTGATCCTTTTGACTATGTCGAAAGTTCCATTTAGCCTTTAAAGAGAACCATTTTCTTTCGACACCATGGTTATATTCTTTTAGAATAACCCCCTTTGAAAGGATTATATGCGAGTATACCTTTCGTAGGAATAACACTGCTTGTCATTTGTAAATCAAATCTCATTCGAAACACCCCTGTCGACCAAGTCGAAAGGGACCATGTTATTTCGAAGTAGATCTAACATATGCAATGCACAAGCTCTATTGTATGCCATGGAAAAGCATCTAAGATAATCATAAGTTCAATGAACTTATTAAGGGCGAAACATCATCGTCATCCTTAATTATCATTATATTTCAACAAGCATGATTATAATGCGACTCATATGCATATTATCTAAGTGCATATGAAATGTAAGCATTTGAATTGGCAACATCTTAAATGATAGAATTCAAGGCGAAGACATTGAAGTGCAAGGGCCTCTTGCTACTAATCCTGAGGGTGATTCCAAAATGGATGTAGTAGAAGAATGCCTTCGGTTTGTTCATATCCTAAACAACTTATATGGACGAATGCTAGCATTGCATCGTCGCTTGTAAGGCAGTATTAGCATTCCAAGTGGGATTGCTAAAGAAAAGGTAAAATGTAGCTTCAGGCCTCACAACCAGGAATGACTAAAATAGCGGATATGCATCAGGGCTATGTGGGTCACACCCATTAGGGTATAGTGACAACCCGATCTAGATCGATATTTCCTGATTATGTATGCTAGTGATCCGGTACGGTTGATGATCACAACCAGGGTGGTGATATATTCGGTACCATCCAGTAAGGGGTAGACTAGTCCTATGTTGGAGGGGGACCATGTGAGACCCTCGATATATTTTATCTAGAGGTGTATTGTGGTAGACAGTACCCAAGTAGCCTTGTCATTGTATGGAATCCATTCTCCAATAAGTGCCTTCGGACCTAGTTGTATACCTGTTATGCTGGAATTTAATTAATGTAACAATTTCGGATGTGATTCTATATTTAATTTCAAAACCTTAGACATTATTATAATATCATTGGATTTTTCATAATAATGTTTTGGTTATCGTAAGTTAAAAACCCATCCATTTTTATGTGCAGCGTGGTCTTACAAGATACCCTTGATTTTAAAGGAGTTTTTAAAGTAATAATTCAGTTGTTTGGAGTTTACTCACACATTAGTTGTTCGATGTAAGAAAGGCGAATCGTTACATGACCATATGGAGCATGTATAAGGTTGTTAAACGAGTGCCATGGGATTAATAAAGCCAACAGCCTTCTTAGCAAGGTTAGAGTCTAGCTTGGTTCCCAAGTGGTGTTGTTGAATTAGCTGTTTGATTTCCTATTGCTTTATTTTGATGTGTGCTCCACTTATGTTCCACGATGCTATGCTATCAAGCATATTTATTAGCCTTTTTTCTTTAGTAGAAGCACCATGTCTAGTAGCTCTACCAAAGGTTAGCTTGAGAACTTTTGTAGATGTGGAGGTGTGTTCATTAAAGAGATGGTTTAAAACTTTAAATCAAATTCCCACTATCATAATCTGTATCAGTTTGGATGGATTCCTTTTCCTTATTCTTTCTACTTTTTTCTTCTTATTTCCATGACAGATTAGAGGCGACGATTCATAGTTAGGAGGGGAAGGAGGAGACACTACAAGGAAAAAGGCATTTTCTGACAGCAGAAAACCATCGGCGGCCGTCGGAGGCCGTCGGAAAATGCCGTAGGAAAATAAGGCGTCGGCGTGCAGTGTTTCCGACGGCTTCCGACACATCTCGTTGTTCGTATTTCCGACGAATTCGGACGGATTCCGACACTTGTCGCCGTCGGAAACCGTTGGAAAAATTGATCTGAAAGCGGTCAGAAGCCATCGGAAGCCATTGTAAAAATATAACCTGAAAGCTGTCGGAAGCCGTCGGAAATCTACTGCATTTTTTTTATATTTCTGCTGCAATATAGCCTTCCATCCACATTTCCCATACAAACACTATTCTGTAGAATCTAATATATAATATTCCAACCAAATATCAAAAACCAAACTATACACAATTCACCAAACAAAAAAATACATAAAATTAAGTCAAAACACATAATCATCACCCAACATCCACAAAATTATACAACAAAATAGCTAAGTGTATCGTAACATAGTACATAAATCAACAACTACCTCCACCATCTACCAAATCATACAAAACAGAAAAAAACATACCAACCAAAGCAATCAATAAATTTCCTCCAAAACCAGAGCCAGCAGAGGATACCGTATTTAAAGAGTGTTATGTACTTTGGTCTCGATGGATATATCGATATCCTTTCTCGAAACATCTTGACCATGAATATTTAAAATAATATGTTGTTTTATATTTGACAATTTATCTAATGATTACAACTCCTTATAATTAATATCACATAACATATCATTTAAGGATTTTATTATTTATATAGTTTAAATTAATTACTAATTAATTATATCACAATTTATACAATTGAAATCAAACACCTTAATTACGAACAATATTGATTATAGAGTTTGATATATGTAACAAATTATGTAATTTCCCCTAGAGCATATTCCCAACTCTCTCAATCTCCCACTTGCACTTGGGGTCAATTATGGAATCTTAATCCCATCTTTTTGATCTGCTTTCTCAAAACTGATCGAGCTACTCTTATAGTGAACAAATATGCTATATTTTATTAATTTTCTACTATGTAAATCCTATTATCGACGCCGATAAACTGCCCTTATTATGTGGAACTCTTAGAGTATGTTTATCGACTTTTAGCGTACCCTAGGTTCTTTTGCGATCTGTGTTGCAACATTGTTATCATATAACAATGTCATGGGATTATCAACTTTTTGAATCAACTCTAGCTAAGTTATAAAATCTATGCTTGTATATATATAACCTTTTGCTGCAGCATTATTCAATATGATGTACTTACCCTTTTGGTTCAATCAGCCATGACCTCTTGTTTGGAACATTTCAAACTTAAAGCTCCTTAACCAAGGTTCAAACATGAATTTAGGATTGCCATACTATCTTTGATATCACTTATAAAGTTTGAGTCTGAACACTCCATAAGGAAATCGTTCATCTTATAATTAATTCTCTAGTGTTTCTTAAATACTCGAGGATACTCTTAGCTAGCATTTAGCGATCTTAATTTGGATTTGATACTAGCTCAGCGTACCAACTACATAAGCAAACTACGATATTATAGACAATAGAACATGTATAATATTTCCTATTAGCAATGCCTTAGGAATCCATTTCATTATCTTCATATTAAACATTTTAATACTGAAATAACCCACAATCTACAATACTCTGATTCATGCTTAAAATGATTCATACATCGTCGACCTTGCAGACGTTGGATCATTTTGTAAATTATAAAACATATCATGAAGCTATCTACAATATTTTACACTTTTGGAAACTCGCTGCAGAAGGAATAAAATATTATACAAAAATACCATAATCCTAAATGAATAAAATAAACTATAACTAATAGTCTTCAGTTGCATAATAAATAAAGAGTCAAAATATCTTGTAAAATATCAAATAAATAGTTGATAACTAATAGATAAAGAAATGCATGTCTCCATTACACCATGGCACCTCCGAGCCACCACCAGTACTCTTTATCGATCTATCAAAGTATAACTAAAAAGGACAAAATGATAGAGGTTGTTAGACATACGTCTAGTGAGTTAAACGCATCATATAAGTGCATAATACTAATAAACCGCTAAAATAACACTTATGCCCGAAAACCATACCTTAACCTTTGGGACCTAAACCCAATAAGTCAGCTAAACATAATATAATACTATAATTGTAACGACCTGGAATTTTTTTCAACTTGAGTTTTGAATATTTGTTTTTAATATTCAATAATACGGTCTTTTAGTCAAAATAAATTCCCATTAAATGATAATTGGTAATAATAGATGGTTTTAAACCAAGGTAATATTTTGAATTTCTAGATTTTATTTATAAAATAGAAAATTGATTGATTTGAATTTCTTATATATGTATGTATAACAACAGAACTTATATGTAAATTAAAAACAAATTCAAATTAATATAAAATGAATAAGAATAATCCTTGAAAAAAATGAAATGAATATAGCCTATGAAATATAATGTTGTATAAATAGAAAGAGTTTAGAATTTGATTTTTCTTATGTATATACATATTAGTTTAAGAAAGAAGAATGTAAAAAATATGTGTAATATTTATAAACAAATATAAATGGTATATTAAAAATGATATATATATATATATATATATATTGAAAAATGAAAGAAGAAATATATATGAAAATATATGATGATTGAAATGAGAAAATTTATAAAATCATTTTAAATCATTTTAAAAAGGAAATCTTTTACAAAATAGTGTTTTAACAAAAATGTTATTTCATACATTTAAAATGAAATAGCAAAATTTTCATTTGCTTTGAATTATACATTTTTAAATTTAAAATAAAAAGGCAAATGTAGAACAAAAATGTTATTTCTTGAATTCCACATCTCTAAATATAAAATAAATAGGAATATGAACACTTAAAATTGTTTTAGTCAATACCACTTAACAATTGTTAAAAATAAAGTGAAAGCATGTTTTAAATCAAAAGAAAATAGAATAACCAAAATTAAAATCCATTGCCTGGTCAGGTAAACAAGTAAAAGTGAAAAAAAAATATATGTATAAGCTTTTCTGGTCTATCAAACAATAAAGGTGAAAACTGAAAACTTCATATCATCTCAAACTTTATACTTCATCTCAACTTCATATCAAAGCCACCTCATTTCAATCCATCAACCTATCAAAAACCTTGTACGTATACATCATTTTGTCTTGAAAACATGTATATGTATATAGGCTTGTATGTGTATAGCTTCAGTTTGAAAAGCCTATAAAGAAAAATATTCTGTAAACCCAAACATAGTAAAGAGAAAAGGCATCCTGCTATTCAAAATCAGAAACAAGATAAGAAATCAAGGTAAGATTCTAGGATCCAGATCATAAACTGAGGATCAACTAGAAATATTTCAATGGTTTTCAACCTGTTTAAGGTGAGAGTTTAGCTTTTGGGATGTCTGTACATGTTCAAGCATCACTCTGTATTCAACAGAGCTATCTTCTTTTTATATATGTAGTCTTCTTTAAAAATCATTACATCCAAAACTGTTTTGAATTTGCTAACATTGTAAACTAGTAAAACTTTTATTATTAAGTGTAGATTACCTGAAAAATGGTTTGAAGCTTGCTCATCATGTATAGGGTGCAAAATTTCAATTTTTCGGTAAGAAAACCAAGTTTTGATAAATTTTAACAAGTTTAAATCGTCGAAACAGTTACATATGAATGATTATTCGAAAATAGGATTTTTAGCGAAGGAATCGTAAAATTTAGTGGCTTGGTTCGCGAGAGAGGGAGAGATGACCGGAATTTGTTCAAAAATAGATTTCTGGCTATGTAGGCTTTGAGGGGAGGTGCGGTTTGTTCGAGGAGGAGCGGGGTGATGAAGGGAAGGGGTTCACCGTGGCAGAATTGTGATTTAGGGCGAGAGTTGGTGAGGCAAGTTTAGGGTTTAAGGAGGGTTTGTTTTGGGTCTCAGTTTCGTGTGGAAGTGCGATATGGGGAGAGGGAGTTAGGTGTGCGGTCCAGGGAGAAAGGGTGGCGGAGGTTGTGGCGGAGCTCTAGGCGAAGTCTGGGAATGGATGATGGTCGTGGGTGGCATGACGTGGTGATTTGATGAACTCGACTTTGTTTCCAGTGTTCGGGTAGCAGTTCGAATTTCGAACCAAGGGTCGAACTCATTTTTCTGGTGGTTGTTTTGTGACAAGATGGTCGTGGGTGATCAGAGGGGCTGGTCGGCGGCGAGTTACGATGTTTGGAGGCCGTGTGCACATGCACGTTGCTGTGTACAGATTTGTGCAAGTTCTTGAGTTAGAATAAGAAAGAAGAGAGGGAGTGTTACTGGGTAGACGAAGGAGGAGGAAGAGTGGTGGGCCGGTCAAGTTTGGTCATATGGGCTGGCCCTTTTTGTGTAAAAAAAATGTTAAATTATATTATATTTATTAAATTTTAAAATGTTGTAACTAATGTATACGAAACCCGATTAGTGTGAAACTTGTAGCGTTGGGTTCGTATCGATGGATACTATGCCGTCATGTGATTTGTTATCGAGTTTAAGCAAGTGGAAATTTTAAGCAATTTAAAATGGACAGAATTTAATTACCGATTTAAAACATATATCGTATTTTAAATTTATATGACCTGTCTAAGGAAGCTATTTGCCCAAATAAAAATAACGATAAGTTGATTTAAATTTATTACAATTATTTGACATCTGTTTAGTGGAATAAAACACCGTTCCGCTAATTGTATTTAATTGGACCCCTGTTGGTAGAATAAGTCACCGTTCTGCCATTATTACTAAATATATGTGTTTTTGAACATTGACTAGCAGAAATAAAACTCTGTTTTGCTGTCATATTTGTATGGACATCTATTTATTATCCTGATAATTATATTGAATTAATTGTTAAAAATGGATTGATGTAAATATCTGAATCTGTTATTCTGGATTGTTATGGAATGAATGGTAACTTGATTAAGTACTATTGAAATTAATAAGCCTATTGCCAAATTTGAAAGTTGATTTTTGAATTAAAGTTATTTAAAGGATAATTATTATTTATTAATGATGTTTTAAAGATAATTAATTATTATTTAACAATGATTAAAGGTTAATTATTTTATGATTCTTAAAAAGTTATTTAATTATTGTTCAAATTTATTTAACTATTTAAAATGTTTAAATTTTATTTTAGTTATTTATTTAAGGTTATTTTGTAGTAATTGGATTTAAAAGTTAATTTTTATTTAAAAGTTAATTAGTATTAAAGTATTATTATTTCAAAAGTAATTTGTTCAAATATTAATAATGTTTTAAAAATAATATATTATATAGTAAACTTTTATAAAAGAGTATTTTTCCTAAATTAAACTTGGAAAATTTATATAGAAACTTTATAAGCATTATTTTGAGATAATTATTAAATAAAGTTTTCAAAAAGTAATGGTGTACTTTCATGGCAGAAATCGGAGACAGAGATTGCATATAGTTAAGTTATGATTTCTCTAGAATAGAGACGTAATCATTGAGCTGTGAATCCATAGTTAATACCGTATGGTGCTTTCCATATTTATTTTAAAAAAGGTTTACAAATATTTTTGAAAGGAATGATTTGTGAATATACTCATTCTAGTGAGATAAGTATATACTTTTTGATAAAGAGATTTAATTTATTGAAATTAAATTAAATAAGGCTTAGTGATTTCAGTGGGAAATGAAATCTTTGGCTGAATGATTGTTTATTTGATAGTTAAATAACCGACTATTGGACCCAAGAACCTAACTTTAAAAATATCTAGGAGAAACACAGAAATTATATGGTATAGTTACCGTCGGAGGTGCTATACTATGCGTATAAACTCATTTCGTTCTTTTAGGACGATGATATGGAAATCCGTCCACTAACGGTTAGGAGGTGATCTCCGATCTTATTTTCGTCTGTTTATTTCTTAAAGAACCGAGATTGAGTTTACCGAAAATATCGAACGTTGTCTTCGAAGAGACCGGGATCAGATAAGTTATCTGAACCACTTCGATCCAACGAATACGTTTTCCAAGTGAAGACAAGAGCATGGAATCGAAGATGAAGATTGAAGTGCAAGGGCTAATCGCTACTAATCCTGAGGATGATTCCAAAATGAATGTAGTAGGAATAGTGCCTTCGGTTTCGTTCAGACCTAGAACGGATTCGTATGGATGAATGCTATCAGCACATTGTCATTGGAGGACAATGAGCATTCAAAGTGAAAATTCCTTAAAAGGTAATCGTAGCCTCAAGCCTCATCAACCGGGAATGACTGAAAATCAAGGGAGATACAGCAAGGCTAAGTGGGTCGCACCCAATTAGGGTATGTTATCACCTTTCTAGATACCTTCAAATATATTATAAATTATGGATATGGTGCATGGAAAAAGAGCTCTCGATAAGGGTGGGAACACCCGGGGTGGTAACATATTCGGTACTATCCAGGTTAGGGGTAGTCCGGTCTTGTGTTGTATGGGATACCAGCGAGGTCCTCGGTACATTTTTCTAGAGGTGTACTATGATAGGTGGTACCCCAGTGCCTAGTCATTGTATGGAAATCCATTCTCAAATACGAGCCTTTACGGTTTTGGTTGTAGAGCCTAATATGATGGAATTTAATTAATGTAATAATTTCAGCTATTTGAATAAGTATTTGTACTTAGACACTATTATAATATCACTGGTTTTTCTATAAAAGGTTTTGGTTACCGTAAGGAAAAAAGCCATCGTGTTTATGTATGGCGTGGTCTTACGGGATACCTTTGATTTTAAAAGGATTTTTTTAAAACTATGATTAATAAATTTGCTTGTGATTTAAATTCCCATGCTGGTTTTAATAGACTGACCCGGACGTAGTTTTTCCTATGTGCTCTGGTCAAACCGAGCCTATTTGTAGGTTTAGCTGGAAGGAGTGGAGCTTCAAGAGAGGAACTCGAGGCCCAGGACGTATTCACGTAGATGATTATTTTTTCGTTGCATTATAGTTGCGTTCAGTGGTTGTAAGGACATGTTGTTATAACTGTCCGTGCTGAATAGGTTGGCATACTCTAATTGATATCTGTACTATAAACATTACAGTTTTGTTTTATGTAAAGACTTGTTCTATATTATAGATTATTCGTTTCTGCTGTGAGATTCTGTGTTGTTTGATTTTCTTTCTATCTTCTTTCTACCTTCTTTTTCTTAACTATCCGCCTTCCCGTGCAATTTAGGCTGGACAAGTGTGTTAAAATGTCAGTGTTAACTATACGGAAAAGTGGGTCGTGACATCGTGGTATCAGAGCTTAGGTTGAGCGAATACCTAGGCTTTGGTGGGAATTACTCATTAAAGATAGGGTCAGTAGTATCATAGAATGAGTTTGAGTGTGTATATATACGAGAGTGCGTATTTGTTAGCGATATAAAATGTTTTATATTGTTTTAATTGATCTGTTGAGTGGCTTATGGATTCTGGTCAATACGAGTAGCTAACGTTATTGATAGGGATCTCTAAACACTTGAATAAGGCCAATGGACACAATATTGTTTTAAGAGGGTAAATGAAATAATTTTACCCAGGATATATTTCATATACAAAAGGCAATGATTTTCAAAATATATAGTATTTTGAGATTTTGTTTGATAAGTGATGACAATATTTTATCATTTAGGTTTTGATTGGCCAAAACCATCTAATGCTGAGTATCCTCTATTGTCTGCCCTTCTATATTGAGTATTCATTTAGAATCTAGGTCTTGTAGAAAGGAACTTGGGAAAATTT
Organism: Allium fistulosum; assembly: GCA_030737815.1. NCBI lineage: Eukaryota > Viridiplantae > Streptophyta > Magnoliopsida > Asparagales > Amaryllidaceae > Allium > Allium fistulosum. The sequence goes on along the minus strand of CM060904.1, from coordinate 201,368,077 downwards.
TATTTTTGAGTAAATTTTGTTCACTAAAAGGAATTTAAAATATTTTAAGATAAATATTTCTGAAAGATTTTTCATATATAAAAGCTAATTTTATAATATTTGATAAAAAGAGATATTTGAGGATTTAGAACTCCAATGATTTCGGAAAATTGTTTCAAACAAATTTTTGAAGGGAAATGATTTTGGTACTGCTTAAAGTAAAAATTTTAATAGTAGTAATTTAAGAGGATTTATATAGAGTATGTACCTATATGTATCATTTAGCATATGAAATTCTTGGAAACCTTAGGATCTCATTCTTAGGTTGTGTTAATTGATTATAGAGGACTCGTAGTGTCGTCCGAGGAGAGCGAATGAAGATTAGGCAGTATTTCAGCAAAGATGTGGCCGGAGAAATCATGGAACCTATTCAGCAACCATCGCTGTATGAAGAGGAGTCCGAGATAGAACTAAAAGAGGAATATGAGATAGAAGAGGAGCCTGAATCGGAAAACGATGATGCTATTATCTAGGAAATGGGCGAGATTGTTAGCGAGTCACTTCCAGACTGGGATACCCTTCTTAGAGATGACTTATAACCTAGGGCAGAGATGTTGGCGCCTAGGTAACCAAGCCCGGAGATTGTATGGATTCCGAATAGGGATGCTGAAACTAGGGAGATGAAAGGACCCAAAGTGGAGGACTCCGATGGAGAGAGTGCCCTATGAGATGTTAGCTTGGGTTTGGTTTAGTTCTCTTAGTAATGTGCACCCTATTAGTATAGATTAGTAGTCCATAGACGTCATGGATGTGTGTTTTGATTGTAAATTAATGAAGTATCTTAGTAGATGCTTGGGTATGGGTATATATGTATAACTGGATACTGGTTGTAGATATCCCCTGGATATGTGTATATGTATATGGTGACTATAGTCGTAAAAGTATCTTAGTTGATACTCTGTTTGACTGATATTTTGGAATATTAATATATACATGACTGAACTTGTGTGATATGGTTGTTTATTAATTCATTAATAAATTTAAATTCGGTTAGTTATGTCTACTAGCCTGGTTACGGCAATTTCGGGACGAAATTCTTGTAAGGGGGGAGGAATGTAACGATGTGGAATTTTTGTCGTCTTGAGTTTTGAATATTTGTTTTTAATATTCAATAATACGTTCTTTTAATAAAAATAAATTCCCTTTAAATGATAATTGGTAATAATATATTAAACCAAGGTAATATTTTGAATTTCCAGATTTTATTTATAAAATAGAAAATTGATTGATTTGAATTTCTTATATATGCATGTATAACAGCAGAATTTATATGTAAATTAAAAAAAATCAAATTAATATAAAATGAATGAGAATAATCCTTGAAAAAAATGAAATTAATATCGCCTATGAAATATAATGTTGTATAAATAGAAAGAGTTTAGAATTTGATTTTTCTTATGTATATACATATTAGTTTAAGAAAGAAGAATGTAAAAAATATATGTAATATTTATAAAAAAATATAAACTTTATATTAAAAATAATATATATATTGAAAAATGAAAGAAGAAATATATATGAAAATATATGATGATGGAAATTAGAAATTTTATAAAACATTTTAAAAAGGAAATCTTTTACAAAATAGTGTTTTAACAAAAATGTTATTTCATACATTTAAAATGAAATAGTCAAATTTTCATTTTCTTTGAATTATACATTTTTGAATATAAAAAAGGGAAATGTAGAACAAAAATGCTATTTCTTGAATTCCACATCTCTAAATATAAAATAAATAGGAATATGAACACTTAAAATTGTTTTAGTCAATACCACTTAACAATTGTTTAAAAATAAAGTGAAAGCTTGTTCTAAATCAAAAGAAAATAGCTTGTACATAACCAAAAGTAAAAACCATTGCCTGGTCAGGTAAGCAAGTAAAAGTGAAAATATATATGTATAAGCTTTTCTGGTCAATCAAACGATAAATGTGAAAACTGAAAACTTCATATCTTCTTAAACTTTATACTTCATCTCAACTTCATATCAAAGCCACCTCATTTCAATCCGTCAACCTATCAAAAACCTTGTACGTATGCATCATTTTGTCTTGCAAGCATGTATATGTATAAAGGCTTGTATGTGTGTAGCTTCAGTTTGAAAAGCTTGTAAATAAAAATACTCAGTAAACCAAAACACAGTAAAGAGAAAAGGCATCCTGCTTTTCAAAACCAGAAATAAGATAAGAAATCAAGGCAAGGATTCAAGGATCCATATCATAAACTGAAGATCTACTAGAAAGATTTCAAGGGTTTTCAACATGTTTAAGGTGAGAGTTTAGCTTTTGGGATGCCTGTACATGTTCAAGCATCACTCTGTATTCAACAGAGCTATCTTCTTTTTATATATGCAGTCTTCTTTAAAAATCATTATCTTCGAAACTAGTTTGAATTTTCTAACATTATAAACTAGTAGAACTTTTATTTTTATGTGTAGATTACATTAAAAATGGTTTGAAGCTTTCTCATCATATATAGGGTGTAAAATTTCAATTTTCAGTAAGCAAAGCAAGTTTTGATAAATTTTAACAAGTTTAAATCGTCGAACCAGTTACATAAGAATGATCGTTAAAGGAAAAAAGGATTTATAGTGAAGGAATCATAAATTTCAGTGGCTTGGTTCGCGAGAGAGGGAGAGATGATCAGAATTCGTTCAAAAATAAATTTCCGGCTATCTAGGCGTCAAGGGGAGGTGCAGTTTGTTCGAGGAGGAGCGGGGTGATGTCGGGAAGGGGTTCACCGTGGCAGAATTGTGATTTTGGGCGAGAGTTGGCGAGGCACGTTTAGGGTTTAAGGAGGGTTTGTTTTGGGTCTCGGTTTCATGTGGAAGTGCAATATAGGGAGAGGGAGTTAGGCATGCAGTCCGGGGGGGAAGGGTGGTGGAGGTTGTGGCGGAGTTCTGGGCGAAGTCTAGGAATGGATGATGGTCGTGGGTGGCGTGACGTGGCGATTTGATGAACTCGACTTTGTTTCCAGTTTTCAGGTAGAAGTTCGAATTTCGAACCAAGGGTCGAACGCGTTTTTCTGGTGGGTGTTTTGTGACAAGATGGTCGTGGGTGATCGGAGGGGCTGGTCGGTGACGAATTACGATGTTTGGAGGCCGTGTGCACATGCACGTTGCTGTGTACAAATTTGTGCTCGTTCTTGAGTTAGAATAAGAAAGAAGAGTGGGAGTGTTACTGGGTAGAAGAAGGAGGAGGAAGAGTGGTGGGCCGGTCGGTTTTGGTTATATGGGCTGGCCCTTTTTGTGTAAAAAAAGGTTAAATTATATTATATTTAGTAAATTTTAAAATGTCGTAACTAATGTGTAGAAACACGATTAGTGCGAAACTTGTTGCGTTGGGTTCGTATCGACGGACACTACGCCGTCATGTGATTTGTTATCGAGTTTAAGAAAGTGGAAATTTTAAGCAATTTAAAACGGACAGAATTTAATTACCGATTTAAAACATATATCATCGTTTAAATTTATATGACATGTCTATTGAAGCTATTTGCGTAGGTTAAAATAACGATAAGTTAATTTAAATTTATTACAATGATTTGACATCTGTTTAGCGGAATAAAACACCGTTACGCTAATTGTATTTGATTGGACCCCTTTTGGCAGAATAAATCACCGTTCTGCCATTATTACTGAATATATGTGTTTTTGGACATTGACTAGCAGAAATAAAACCCTGTTCTGCTGTCATATTTGTATGGACATCTATTTATTATCCTTATAATTATATTGAATTAATTGTTAAAAATGGATTGATGTAAATATCTGAATCTGTTATTCTGGATTGTTATGGAATGAATGTTAACTTGATTAATTACCATTAAAATTAATAAGCCTCTTGCCAAATTTGAAAGTTGATTTTGAATCAAAGTTATTTAAAGGATAATTATTATTTATTAATGACGTTTCAAAGATAATTAATTATTATTTAATAATGATTTAAGGTTAATTATTTTATGATTCTTAAAAGGTTATTTAATTATTGTTCAAATTTATTTAACTATTTAAAATGTTTAAATTTTATTTTAATTATTTATTTAATGTTATTTTGTATTAATTGGATTTAAAAGTTAATTTTTATTTAAGAGTTAATTAGTATTAAAGTATTATTATTTTAAAGGTAATTTTTTCAAATATTAATAATGTTTTAAAAATAATATATTATATAGTAAACTTTTATAAAATAGTATTTTTCCTAAATTAAACTTGGAAAATTTATATAGAAACTTTATAAGCATTATTTTGAGAAAATTATTAAATAAAGTTTTCGGAAAGTAATGGTATACTTTCATGGCGGAAATCGAAGGCAGAGATTGCCTGTAGTTAAGTTTGGATTTCTCAGGGATAGAGACGTAATCATTGAGATGCGAATCCATGGTTGATACCGTATGGTGCTTTCAATATTTATTTTAAAAAAAGGTTTTCAAATATTTTTGAATGGAGTGATTTGTGAATATACTCATTTCGGTGAGATAAGTATATACTTTTTGATAAAGAGATTTAATTTATTGAAATTAAATTAAATAAGGCTTAGTGATTTCAGTGGGAAATGGAATCTTTGGTTGAATAATTTTTTATCTGATAGTTAAATAACCGACTATCAAATCTGGACCCAAAAACCTAACTTTGAAAATATCTAGGAGAAACACGGGAATTATATGGTACAGTTACCGTTGAAGGTGTATACTGTACGTATAAACTCGTTTCGTTCTTCTAGGACGTTGATAAGGAAATCCATCCATTAATGGTTAGGAGGTGATCTCCGATCTTATTTTCGTCTGTTTATTTCCTAAAGAACCGGGGTTGAGTTTACCGGAAATATCGAACGTTGTTTTCGAAGAGACCGGGATCAGATGATTTATCCGAAAACCACTTCGATCCAACTAATACGTTTTCGAAGTGAAGATAAGAGCATGGAATCGAAGATGGAGCATTGAAGTGCAAGGGCTAATCGCTACTAATCCTGAGGATGATTCCAAAATGGATGTAGTTGGAATAATGCCTTCGGTTTCGTTCAGACCTAGAACGAACTCGTATGGATGAATGCTATCATCACATTATCATTGGAGGACATTGAGCATTCTAAGTGAAAATTCTTTAAAAGGTAATCGTAGCCCCAAGCCTCATCAACAGGGAATGACTGAAAATCAGGGGAGATGCAGCAAGGCTAAGTGGGTCACACCCAATTAGGGTTTGTTATCACCTTTCTAGATACCCTCGAATATATTAAATTATGGATATGGTGCATGGAAAAAGAACTCTCGATAAGGGTGGGAACACCCGGGGTGGTAACATATTCGGTACTATCCAGGTTAGGGGTAGTCCGGTCTTGTGTTGCAGGGGATCCCGATGAGGTCCTCGGTACATTTTTCTAGAGGTTTACTATGGTAGGTGGTACCCCAGTGTCTAATCATTGTATGGAAATCCATTCTCCAATACGAGCCTTTACGGTTTTGGTTGTAGAGCCTAGTATGCTTGAATTTAATTAATGTAACAATTTTGGCTATTTGAATAAGTATTTGTACTTAGAAACTATTATAATTTCACTGGGTTTTCTATAAAAAGTTTTGGTTACCGTAAGGGAAAAACCCATCGTGTTTATGTGTGGTGTGGTCTTATGGGATACCTTTGATTTTAAAAGGATTTTTTAAAATCAAAGATAAGTAAATTTTCTTGTGATTTAAATTCTCATGCTGGTTTTGCCAGACTATCCCTGGTGTGGTTTTTCCTATGTGCTTGGGTCAAACCAAGCATATTTCTAGGTTTAGCTGGAAGGAGTGGAGCTTCAAGAGAGGTGTTGGAGGCCCAGGACGTATTCATGTAGATGATTATTTTTCCGCTGCATTATAGTTGTGTTCCGCAGTTGTGAGGACAAGTTGTTATAACTGTCTGTGCTGAATAGGTTGGTATAATATGATTGATATCTGTACTATAAACATTACAGTTTTGTTTTATGTAAAGATTTGTTCTATATTATAGATTATTCGTTTCCGCTGTGAGATTCTGTGTTGTTTGATTTTTTTCTATATTCTTTCTACCTTCTTTTTCTTAACTATCCACCTTCCCATGCAATTTAGGCTGGACAAGTGTGTTAAAATGTCAGTTTAAACTGTTCAAAAAAGTGGGTCGTGACAATAATGACATTATATGTTAAGGTCTCACTAAAATATGTTCCATGCCTAATCACATGCCCATGATTGACCCTAAAGTCAACCCTCTATTGCCAAATCGTATACTAAGGACTCGGCTCCTATAACCGTGTCGTAATGCCAAATTTAACACCGAGGACTCAACTCCTTGGATTATCGCATATCGAGGACTCAAACTCCTCGGACTATGGTATATTGAGGACTCAGCTCTTGGATTATGGCATATTGAGGAATCAGCTCGTCGGACTATCGTATATTAAGTACTCATCTCCTCGGACTTACGTATATTTAAAACTCAGCTCCTCAAACTATCGTATGTTGAGGACTCGGCTCGTTGGACTATCGTTAATGAGGTCAAGTCCATGATACTCGTTCACCTAATGATCTACGACACTATTGGGATCAAGCCAAAACTCATCATCGCCCCACCATTTACGAAGCTATTGGATCAAGCCCTAATCCATAAGGCTGTAAATTTTATATAGTGTCCGACGTCCGGCTCAATCCAAGCTGATAAGACGTCCGGTCTTTCTCCATATGATTCTCATTTAGGACACAAATTAGGATAAGAAAAAATATACGAAAGTATTTTCCTCCGAAAATGTTCGATGTTTTTCATTCGAACATTTTCTGTCCGCTTTCCGGCTCGTATGAACAATGTCCGAGCTTAATGCTTGTCGGTCCTATCTGTCCGAATCTCTTATAGGTCAGAACTAGGACACCTTCGTCCAGTTTGGTCCAACCCATTTATACCCCTATAACGAATCTTGATGTCATGAATCCACTAAAGTAGGACCATGTTTTTCATACGCATATCGAAACATCTAGTGGAACCCCTTATAACAAATCTACTAAAATTAGGCATTTTTCTAATGTATTTCAAACCACATTAAAGAATATACCAAACTTCCTTGTCTCACAATGATCCCGATGTTATGAACCACATGTGAAAAAGAGGTCGTATGCGAGAGTAATAAGCACTTAAAGTTCAGGGGCATTTTCAAATTTATCAAATAATTTGATTAAATAATGTTATTGTATATCATCAAACGAACACCACCAATTGATTTATGTCATTAGAAATACAATTTAATATATACTATGTCTAATTTAAAGTAATTCTGTGTTTTACACTTTTTAATTATGGATAGATCAAACTTTGTCTATTTACAATAAAAAAGCATTTTTTTAATTATCTACCATGCATACTACATCCTGAGATGTATATGTAAAAAATCACTTTTTTTAATTTCTTCATTTATAATTTGATTTAAGACCATAAGAGGTGAATTACTATATATTATCAACATATACACAAATAGTATGACTCTGACTCACTGAAACTCTCAAATGAAGAAGAACTCAATACCATCTCCGTTGATCTGTGCCTTTTGCACCTAAGAACCCTAGAAACTCGCTAATATATCTTTTCCAAATCATAGTACTCGTCTCCACAGTCATTTCAATGGGTAAATCATCGAAATCCGTTAAGAAATAAGAGATATACGCCATTTTGAAATTTTACAGAGAAGAATGAAAATGGTGTACAAGATTTCATTATTGTTGTTCGGTGTCCAGGTCTATTGCACCTCCAATCTTACAAATTCCACCACCAAAATGATACCAAAATCATAGTGCTCTTCACATCCTTCATTTTTCCACTAGTTTCGGTGAAATACGTTGAGACATATAGAAGTTATAAAAGTTTGGTGGAGAAGAGGGAAAAGGAAGAAAAAATGAAATGGTCAAAAAATGAGACTTTTGTTTTGAATTTGCTTAGGATTTGATGCATATTAGTGGTAAAGTGTTTAGATTAATAGAAAATAGGGTTTATATTTCTATTTATAGGATGATATAACACATGGTTAGCCTAAAATCTCGAAATTAATATATTATAAAAATGTCGCTTAGTTTAACTTCATATAATTTCTAGCTTTTTAAACCAAATTTAACAAGTTGTATATGTTTTTTGACTACAAACGACATTCCAAACACGAAGGAATAAGTCCTGAAGCCGAGCTCCAAATCCTGTAAAAATATACTATTTTCCCCTTAAGTAAAAATATGGCTTTACCCTTTTTAATTTAATTATTTAATCACATAAGTTTACAAGGTGTTACATTCTCCTCCCTTAAGAGAATTTCGTCCTCGAAATTCCAAGATACGGACAATGCAGCTCCATTTATATCGTACAAATATACAAAATAGAGCTAGCTTCATCCATCTAGCATTAATTATGCAACACAAACAAAAACACAACTAAGAGTGTATAATATACATGATAGATAAAATATGATGATATGATATGAGATGAGTGAAAATGCAACTAAATCATCGTCCTATATGAATGCAAATGCATTGCAACCAATATGTATGTAAAGATCTTAATATATGCAAATATATGTATGCGCATCTATACATCCATATGCAACATCTATATCAAAGTGCAAGTAAACAACCACGTCCATTAATACTATAAGTAAATGCATATAAAAAGAAACAATAAATAACATATATAAAATTATCTAGTATAAATTAGAACACCTAACTATATATATATATATATATATAATTATCCTAGATTGGAATATATATACATACAAGCCAACATAGTATAAACTAAATTGGTATAAACAAAGCAACCAAAACATGTCATGAGGATGTGTATACAAACAAATCCTAACATCCATACAGCCATGCCTATGTCAACTAACTAGCTAAAACAACCATGCAACATACAAACAACCAAACTAATCTACAAGCTAACTAAAATGGGAACTTATTAGAAGAAGACTTACGATGGAAAACTTGGATTTTCTCCTCAAGTTCCCACGTACTCCTATCCAAACCTTTTCCACATCATACTTGGACAAACTTCATTTTTTTCATTCTTTTGTCATATCACATCAAGGTCTAAGATATGAATATGCCTACAAAGTATTCTAGGCTGTCTCTATGTTCACCTCATCAAGAAATGACTGGGCTCTACCATAACCGCCAAACCATCAACGTACATTCGAAAATGGGATAGGAAGAATGCATATGAACGTCCGCTAACCTTTCAAGAGGCCCACTCAACATTTTGTCTTCTCTACCCTCTCTTTACGGTCGGGAAATGTAACGGCCCTCCTTTTATGATGTCCTGAACATATGTTGATCAACACATGTATTCACAATACCGTAGTGGACATACCATTGGCCAAATTTAAACAAAATTAAACTCTAAATTTCGGCATGACCTCTATGCAACTCACAACGAAAAAGTAGTATATAATATATCGAATGTACATAGGTGCACAAAGGCATGGTTAAAGCACAAAATCATGACATATATCAGAGATATACAGGAGACATGATATGTATATTAAACTGATAAAGTCATAATACAAATAAATCGGTCTACGTAAACTGCATAGTCTACGTAAACTCCATACATATGGAGCATTGAATAGATACATCAATACAATACACAATCTCATACATGTATAGAACATCTAATACATATAATTCTACATGGACTAATCATAAATATAACTATATCTCCATAATCCAAGATGTCTAGCTCTCTAACTGTCTCATAACCAAAATCAACCTTTCACTCAGACTACTATGATAGGATTAATCACAAGTTCCAAATAGGAAATAAAAGAGAGAAAACGAGGGTCAACCAGATGTCTGATAAGGGAAAGTAGACTCGTAGTATTGTAATTAAACACAGATATACATTCTACCATGTAATGGGTTTATGCAGAAATATCATCAGTTAAAATGACACGTTCTAACTATAAAAGGTATCAATCAACATGAATAGACAAGTGCATGGGTAATACAACACTCCATAGTCAATGGTGTCATAAATCTCCCTAGTCAAAGCTGAACAAATATACCTATCACAATGTTATATATATCCTAGCATCTATAGACCTAAACCCCCTCTCTCATATGAATCCTATATGAGTGAAACCATAAGCCAGTGCTTCCCAAATATCAATAATGGATATCCGTAGACAAAAGTGTCATAGATCTCCAAATCCCAGTCATCTCCGAGATGCAAGAAAATACAGCCATAATGATGTCATTTATCCAAGCATCCCATACCCAAAGAACCCGTATGAATCGTGTACGAGTAATATCCGAGGTCAATTCTATTTGAATATCTAAAGTCGAAATCCATGTGATGAATTGCCATTAGCGACTAAAGAGATACTTTGGAGCCAACTCGTATAGTAGATCCTGAGTCAACACTGACATGTGTAGGTCCTGTCTCAACACCTAGTGTTATGGACAATATATGACCTACTCTAGAAAGGCATCCCAATCTCTCTCCGCCCTGCTCCCGGATCTCATCTGCAGGTTGTTCCTTCTTTATGATGCAATGGATGCCCTCACTAGCATCATATCATTTCAGTTATCTACACTGCATACCGGAACCATATGTAAACATCATTTTCCCATACTAAAACACAACATTATAGACTTGTGGCTTCCTTGAACCATCGGACGTTACTTTTCCTTTTCCTCGAAACACAATGAATTCTTCGGACTTAATAAATCAAAGCATCCACTTTGTCTTGCCACGAATCATGTTCAAGGTTCCACTGTGCTCCGACGGTACTAGAATAGAAAAAATCCCACCCTGTGGATGCACTAATGTGTTAACATATTTAAGATAAATATATAACTATATCAATTATAGTTACATACATATATCAATATATATGTCTAATTAATTTAATTTGTTACACTGGAGCACCACCACCAACAGCTACAGCAATAGCAACTTGGGCATTTTGAACCATGTTGCACACCATCTCGATGAACATGTTCTGCAAGTCAGGGTTAGCGATCCCCAATCCCGGCCATCATAAACTCCAGAAACGGAGTTCCTAGCAACATTCCTTATTAGCCGGCTCATTGATATAAGCTATAATAAGAATGTTCAGTCTCTTTAAAAGGAATAAGTGGTTTTCGTGGATGCATTACGACTTATATATTATACACACACACACACACTACTATATAGTTTTGAAAACCAAAATATAACAAGTACGCTCTCTTATATATCACCCAATCCAATTTAAGGCGATAGCTCCTTCCTTATCTCTAATGGATCTAAGTATCAATTTAGGTCTGCTACGCAAACCTAAGCTCTGATACCAAATGTAAAGACTTCCCTACACCTTTGGTACATGATATACCTGTACTGCAGAGGCACCCGACCGATATAGGATGGTAGTCGAGAGGTAAAGTAGAGAAAAATCCAAATACATAACTTGTAGAACATCTCATAACGCATAGACAATGTATAATAATCAATTATATCTAAAACAAGTGATATAGAATATAACTAAGTGAACAAAAAAATTCAGAATACATCGATTCATCATAGTTATTCAAAGCAAAAGTAATAGAGTTTATACATCCCGATCTCCAAAATAAACTCCATAACTATCTCTAAAGCAATATAAGTACTAACATAGCTCCATAGTACTGCACAATGGAATATAAGCGATAGTAAGGTCCAAAGTATGATATATGAAAGCATAGCCTCCTGCTCGCAACTCATATAGCTTCATGCATTATCTAGACCTGTTACCTCTAATCTAATCATTCAAGAGTACCTAAGATAATAAGAATCAAAGCATAAAACCTGGGGTTAGATAACAGTCTGGTATAAGCGATACATCATCTCAAAATACTATAATAACCATATATACTAATAAGGATATAGGGTATGTAGAACCATACCTGGTCTGTCCTTGCATCCAACAAGTTAGCACATGAATACTATATGCTAAACTACTAACACATAAGGGTGTACTACTACACCAAGCACAATGTGGCGTATAGCGGTGTAACACAACAATATGATAGCCATATCAAGCACATAGCAAATACATAGCTAGCACATAGCAAATGCGCTACGACAACCATCACCATGGTCTCACTTTGCTCCTACTATCACCAAGGTCTCGTATCATCCGACCACCACTAAGGTCTTGCATCGCCACCAAGATGCCACTCTGCCTCGACCATCACCAAGGTCCTGCATCATCACCAAGATGTTACTTGGTCCTGGCCATCACGAAGGACTCGCATCATCACCAAGATGTCACTTTGTCCCGACAATCACCAAGGTCTCGCATCATCACCAAGATGTAAATTTGTCCCGACCATCACCAAGGACTTACATCATCACCAAGATGCCTTCAGATACCTGATAACTCATACGACAATCACCAAGGCCGATGACACACTATGTCGTAATTGGATTCAATGTTCGGCCGCGTGCCATCACCAAGGTACTGCTATCACCGAGGCAAGCTAGACCATCACCAAGGTCCAAGGTAGACAAGTGAGTGTCATTACATACCCTTGCCCCCATGAAACACCTATCCCACCTAGAGTTATCTGTTCTTTCTTCTGCACATGACTGATATTATAACACATTGCTTCACCTTGTCAAACGTCCCTCCTTGGACCATCACCAAGCTTATATACACTCCTTGCTCGAAGTACTCAACCTAAACGGTTTACCCATCGATGCCTCGAAGTCACCTCACTTCCTCATTTATAAAACAAAGCTCAAGGTCACCTCAAGTCGTTCTGGAGTCGTCCATCCTTGCTCCCTATCAACACGTTAAAGACCCCCAAACTCTGCCTCGAAGTATGTCTATGCCATGCCTGTCCATAGCCAAAATTCCATGCTTAGATTATGTCCGGTCTTCCTTGTGCTCAGCCCAAAGCCATGCACCCATCGAACCAAAGCAACACCGAATAGGAATTTTTGTTCAGTATCCCACCACCGAACATCATACACCCTTGGACAAAATTTCTGGTCTGATTCTTAACCACCAAACCAAAGTAGCTATCAGATAGGATTTCCTATCCAGCCTTCCCACATCGCACCAAAGCACCAACTGGATAGGAATTCATGTCCGGTCCTCCACCACCAGACCGCCTTAGACCCAAACCAACACCTTCCCTTCCTAAAGTCAACTACCGAACCATTCCAAACCCAGGCCATAACTCCTACCAAACAACCCTTGCCGAACCGAAAATCTTAGCTCCTTCAGCACATCAACTTCGCGTCGATTCCATCACTACATTTACTACTCCAACCCATGCGTGTCCCACATACATCGATACAACCCTAAATGCTCTAGAGTCTACCTGTCAAAGACTGTTTCTACGGTTCCTACCTCTAGTTCGCTCCGATGCGATGAGCATTTTCAACCAATCAAGCGTATATACAAATACCATACATACATCAATCAACAACCAAACATATAAACATACAACATGTCATGAAAAACCATCCAATAATGTATCTTTAACATAGCCTAACACATATTGAGGCAACCAGACATCAAATTGACCTGATTAGAACACTTTAAAACATTTTATATTTGTTTTTACTTGAGATTTTATTTAAAATAGTCCCAAAACATGATTTGACTTTAAACATGAGTTCAAAACATGTTAAAACCTATATATACATATATAATAAGGTGAGAGATGATAAATCACTCACCAAACAACCAAAAAGTGGAGGTCTGCACGCAAATCTGAAAATGAATACCAAAGATCTGATTTTTATGCTCAAAAAATATAGATTTGAAGATCTCTAATGAATCCCCTTGCTAATCTACACTTCATCTACAATTTAGATTTTATTTAGAGGAAAGAAGAGAAGGTTTTGGGTGAAGAACGATTTATTGGAGACTTAAATCTATTTGGGAGATGGTAGAAATGATTTGAGGATGTTTGTTTCAGATAATATAACCCTCAAACCTGAAATGGATTGTTGAGCCTCTTCCCAATCTCACTAATTACCTACTAAGCTGTCTCAAAAACTACCAAACTTCTAAAAACTATATCTCTTAGCTAGAAAGTCCAAATCATAATTATAACCACTTTATAGAAATGAAAACCATCATACCTTTCCAATGGAAGTGATCTCGAATACTAATTCAGCTTCTATCAAAAGTTATATCCTCACAAGTTTCTAGGGGTAAAATCATCCAATAAAATTTTAAAGATGGGAAATGTCACTCGTAAGCATTTTCCAAATTTATAGAGTCATACAACCTTATATGAATTTAAAAATAATATTTTACGATTCTCTCATACGTAAAATACAGGTCGTTACAATTGGATAACGATTACTAATTAATTAATGATTATCATTGCCTCGATTCAGTTGGGCTTACTTATAATGGGATGCTAGGCTATAATAGATGATTTATAAGTAACATTCCAGTTGGTGGCAATGCACCCTTACAATTAATCTAAAATAAATAAATCCTAGGTGAACACAGAATGACATTGAAATAAGATAACTTAACCCCGGGCAAACACGATATGGCTTTGAAAATGATATGTGAAAAATTAACCTCGGGCGAACATGGGATGGCTTAGATAATGATATATCTGATATGATATCTTCGGATGAACATAGAGTGATTATGATTTACGACTAACACTTAAGTAAGTACTAGAGTCCTTAGCTATAATGATCCAGAATGACCTTTGATTTGTAGGTGACTCCGACGGAACCAGATGATTTGCCATGACTTAGATCGATGGATAACCACAGGGCTGAGGGCTCGACTACTAATGGTGGATTATTCCTAAAACTTATTCTTGAGCAAAGCACACCATACATTCATAAGGCATACTTTGGAGACAAGTGTTACGATCAAATTTTCCACAGTCTTTGATAGACTCAAACATATGAAATGGACTGGAAACCGATGAAGGAATGAGTCAAGTAGTTCGAAAGATGTCAAGATTGATAAAAATCAAATATTTGATCAAGTTTCAGAAATGAAAGTCAGGTTAGTACTGACATAATTTTCATCGACATGATTTGCTCCAATGTGGTTAGAACCATCTAGAATGATGATATGAAGAAACCTAGAAAGTTTGACAAACTTTCGAACAACAAAATCATTTTAGTACCGACATGATTTGGTTGGTACCGACATGATTTTGAGACATGAAATTGCAAGAGTTGGATGAAATAAGCTTAAGTATGAAGAGAAAATAAGCTTTGCATGCATAAATTGATGTCGGTACTGACCTGATTCAGGTCAGTACCAATCCGATTTTATTCCTGATATTTGTGCGGCGTGACCTATTCTACCTATCCGATATTCTGATCTTGGAGTTGTGACATTTTCAAACCTGGATGGCGAGAACTATGCTAGGGTTTTTCTATAAATATGAAGCTACTGCAACTAGAAAAGAGATTGACACTTTAGATCTAGAGAGCAATCTTCTTCTTCCTTAACTCTAAAACCTTTACCAAATCCGAGATCTATTAGTTTATGGCCAGATTCGGGTTGTAATCTTTGTATTCGGGAGAGAATCAAAGGATAATAATGTTAAAGTGGACGAAGGCCTAATATTTTCCGAATAAATATAAAAATATTCCCATGTTTCTTACTTTAATTTGTTGGATCTGTTTATTTAATTTCATTCTGGGGTGTTATGCCATTTTCCACTGCAACAATGGTCATAAATTTAAATTAGTGGATGACATATTTTTCTACAATGAGTAATCCTCACAACTAAGACATTAAACAAATATTACTGCATGAATAGCATTCATCTCCCTTAGGAGGCTCTGTAGGAGTTAAAGTTACTAAGAAAAAAAATCAAACGTGCTTCTTATTGGAAGCACATGAAGTTAGGTATTGAAAGGTATGTTAAAGAGTGTGATACTTGCCAAAGAAATAAGGGTGAAAATGTATTAATACCAGGCCCACTGGAACCTTTATGCATATTAGAGAATATATGGACTAATATATCCATGGATTTTATCCCTTACCTACCAATGAGCCACACCTACACTGTTATATATATATAGCTGTAGACAACATGGTACGAGGTATCGGACGGTACCCCAAAATTTTGGGGGTACCATACCGGTACCATTGTTGAGCGAGCCGAAACCTAACGACAAAATCGGTTTCGGTTAGGGTTAAAATAAAAGAATCGAAACAAGAAAATAAGAAAATCGCATAGATCTTGCCTAGCTTCAGCAAATTACGCATGATCAACCTTGCCATAGCTTTAGCAAATCGACTTGCCCTAGCTTCAGCAAATCGGCAAAATCATCTTGCCCTAGCTTCAGCAAATTGACCTTGCCCTAGCGTTTTTTCGTCTTCGTTCTCTTCAACGACGCTGTCGCCTTTTTCTTCTTAGGGGTCTTACTTTCTTCTGCCCTAGTGTGTGTTTGACTAGTATGTATGTTTTTATGGGTTGAAATATAGAATCATGTGTGTTTGACTAGTATAAGGTAAAATATTTGTGGGTTGAAAATGTGTTGGGCTGATATATTAACTAGTGTTGGGCTAGTATTAAATAATGTTGCCCTTGTATTAGTTAGTCCTAGTTAGTATTTTGTATACATTAATTTTGTTTTAATGAGTGTTTGGTATAATTTATTTTTAGGGTTTAACTTAATTTAGTTTTAATAGTATTTAGTATAATTTTCATTAACAAACAATTGAAAATCGAAACTGGGACCGAAACTATAACCAAAACTTCCGAAGTTTCCAAAATCGTTCGAAACCAACAAAAATTCAAATGACCAAAACTGAGCTCGAAACCGAGTTCTCAAACCTTGGTGGACAAGCACACTAAACATTCACATTTCATTCCCTTGCATCACTCATACACTACCAAATGTAGCCAAAATTTTCTTTGACGGAGTCTTCAAACTGCATGGGCTACCCAGAAGTATTATCGGTGATAGAGGTTCATTGTTTACAAGTGCTTTTTGGCCAGAATTTTTCAAGTTGCAAGGCTGTTCTTTGAAGCTTAGCTTTGCCTACCACTCCCAAACAGATGGTCAAACTAAGGCTATAAATAAGATTTTGGAATGCTACCTTAGGTGTTTTACATGTCACAAACCCCAAAAGTAGAGCAGATGGATCAAAGTAGCTGGGTACCGGTACAACATTAGTGGAAAAACTGCAACAAACACTACTCCTTTCATTGATGTGTATGGAGTTTCCCCACTTACCTTACTTTCCTATGTACATCATACTGCCAAAGTGCCACAAGTGGAAGAGGAATTATATTCTAGATATATTGTGCTGCAGTTACTAAAAGATAGTCTTAAATCCATTCAAGAAAGAATGAAAAGGTTTGTAAATGCCAAAAGGACCGAGAGGCAGCTTGAAGAAGGAGACTGGGCTTACCTTAAACTACAACCATTCAAACGGATCATGGCTAGAAATGCTAAAACCACTAAACTATCTCCAGAGTATTAATTAATATGGCCCATATAAGATAGTGAAGAATATGGGAGAGGTTGCATATGAACTAGACCTACCTAGCAGTGCAAGAATTCACCTAGTTTTTCACATCTCATAGCTGAAAAAAAGACTTGGCACTGGCACGGTTGTATGTTGAAAACAAATGATCTTCGGTTGAGTTGTATACTAGGTCACTGTCTTGAAGACTTTTTGGCATTCTGCTCAGGGGTGCAAAGCAGTCTAACTAATGCAGGCGTCTCTAGGATAAAACAGCCTCTTCTTTCTGATTTGATATCGATTCGCTTGCACACATGAAATCTACTCAGTTGTACTCTAAAATGACTTCTCGTCCTAGGATTATAAGAAGATAGCTTCATGGAGAAGAAGATAGGTTTTGTGGAGGTAAAAAGAATGTTGTTCTACTTTGGTCTCGTCTAAAAACTAACTAAATAGACGGAATACCAAATCGAACGTGTTACTGAGTAGTGGGGTAATGTTGGCTCAAAACTCGAATCTAAAATTTTACCTTTTCATATAAAATAACGGTCAGAAAACGGAGGACAAATTTCATCCAAAAATATAAGTGCTATAAAATAGCAAGCCCAAGCTCGAGCCTGGCCCGTTCCAGGTCAGGTCGGTTGGTCAGCGCGCGTGCGTGTGATGGTCATGCATACGCTCCCTCCTCAACACAAAAGCAATATTTGGGTGCCAAAGGGCACACTTAGGAGCTAAGAAACTCATATATATGGGTATCTTTCAATAATCCCGGTGGTGTGGAATTCAAGCAATAAATGCACTTATTCCAAGATCTTTGATTTTTAAACAATTCAAAAACCTATTTTTTCAAACAATTTCTAACAATTGCCCACTTGAATTTTTTTTTTAAATTTCGAGCAATTTCTGAAAACATAAGATTGTGCATAAACAAAGGTGTCTTTCTACTTGAACCTTTGCATAGTGGATAAGATTCAGTTTTTACTAGAGGGACACATATTCTTGAACTCTATTCTTGACATCAAACCACATACAATCTTTCTAGAGTGCAATCAAATAAGCCCGTGCATTTATGGCCATGCACGTCTATCCTAGTTTAGTAAATGGTATAAGAATTTTGCCCAAAATCCCATAGAAATGGCCATATTTCCACATCAACATAGGTGAGTTTATCAAGAGTATTCTTGAAGGTAGGTACTCCACTCTATATAGAGTATAGACCTCATTAAGAGTTTCTCTTAACTCATCCTCTAATCACTTAGGGAATACATGCTTCTAAATATATAAAAATAGCATGTTCAACTCATATCACTTCACAACTTGTTCTTACCCATTGAACCTAGTTCTTAGGATCTCCGATTATTAGGTCGGGTTACCATTGTGCGTGACTCAATAATCTAAGGGCAATAGTCCCATTCTTTTAGAGGTTCTAAGGAATTTTCTCTGGCTAGTCCTTTCGTCAAAGGATCGGCCAAATTCTCATCACTGCATATGTGATCCAACCTAACAGCTCGTGAAGAGAGTAGCTCTCTAACAGTGTTGTGCTTTCGACATATCTGTCGTCTCTTACCGTTGTAATAACGGTTCTGTACTTTTGTGATAGCCACGGTATTATTCCATTTGAGTTGTAAAATTCAACAAACAAACTTGATTCATATTCAGTTCCTCTATCATTACGCAATCTTTTAACTATCTTATTTGACTGATTTTCAATTTCAGTTATGAAATATTTAAACATCTCAAATGCATCACTTTTATTTTTCATAAGGTCTACATAAGTAAAATCAGAGCTATCATCAATGAAAGTGATAAAGTAGTTGTGTCCTTTATCATCCTTCCACCTTTGTTGATTTCTGAATACTACTTTCACCACAGCACCTTTCAACACTGTAGAAAGGTTTTTTGAATGCATCTTCTCCCTGTTGTTATTGGAAATAAGTTTGAAGCTTCCGACACTGTCGATAGGTTGTTCATATTGGTTTCGAAGAGATTCAAGTGCCAATGGTTTCGATGATGTTGTGTAGCCTCTGAATGCATGCCTTAGGACTGAGGCAGAACCTTCCCTTAATGTTACGAGCCTCGACTGGTTCGAAAGGCTTGTATATGCTTACGAAAAGGTTGTAATAGGGACGAAACCTTTAATTCTGAAAGGTTTGGAGTGTAACTGGGAAAGCATCACCTATTGCCTTCGAAAGGGGTTTCAAAGTTGTCCTTGCTTGTTCATCTGTGTCAAAAGGTTGAAAGTGGTGGAAGGGTATTTCTGTTTTCATCTGGATCGATAACCTTCACAATATATGAGCAGTTGGTGCCTTCGACTCTTTCGATACCTGCATAATGCCTTCAAAACATCCTCTTATGATCTTTATGAAGCCTAGGCATGTTTCTTCAACGAAACCTCAATCTTATTTACCTTCTTTCATACTTCTGTTCCTGAGTAGATTTTATTGCTAACAAACCTCATTGAAAGCTCTTATTTAATGTTTTCAAAGACCACTTCTATTGCATTCTAATCCTCACCAATGCTTTTGCTCCTCCTTTCATACTTTCACTCTTTAGAATATTTTATGGATAACGGTGGGCTTTTGTGATCAAATTAAGATTAATTTAGATTATTTATGTTGTAATAAGTGGCTTAGGATCCTATAAATATGAGGATAAATGTAATATAAAGGCATGTTGAATTGAATTAATAAGAAATTTTCCTTCCATTTCTTGAAAATCTGGTATATTTTATGTGCATTGTTATCTTCTCTCCTTCTTGTTCATTTCTATTCTCTAAACCCTCATTTTCTGAAACTACTAATACCTCTTCCTCATTCTCAAGCATCTGCCTTTCAAATCCCATCAACCTGCTACCCACTTCTTCACCACATTAACTCTCCCATGTCTACTAGACAAAGAACGAAGCAGAAGAGCCATAACATTCATCAACAAAAAACCCAAATTAGAATCTGGAATAATTACAAGCGGTTTTCTTTCTTTTTTATCATTTATGATGCAATATTAAATAAAAAATTCAAAGATTAAAAATTATGAAATATATATAAAATAAAGTTACACAAAAAGAAAACACAAAAGATGTTGCTTGTTGCAATTTATTGAAGATTAACTTGTGGCATAATGTATTTTTGTTCCCACATAGCATTTGTATTAAAAGTTTGATATACTGCCATCAATTATTTGCTCTGGGTAAAAATTACAGCAAATGATTCATTAAATCATGATTAACTTTGAATTACTAAATTGTTACATGATTACTTTGATTTCAATCAATAGTATATAACCGATTCTTGATTAAAAATTAAATAGTCAAGAATATTAGATTAATGAAAGCTTTATTCTGAACGAAAATTTACCATCTAAATTTTGATGATGACCATTTTCGATTTTAGGGTCACAGATCTAGATAACACCTTATCACATAACAGGGGTAGGCTATCTAGTACTGCCAAATGAATTCATAAAACAGCGACAACATATATAGCAGTATTACCTAGTTGCGTTATATTCATATTTATTTGAAACCCAAAATGTTAATGAATTGGTTTTCTGTAATTCTATTTATTGATTCTATTCACATAATTCAAGCACAACCACTTGATTATGAGACTGAAATCAATGTATGTTAATATTAGATGAAAATGCAGTATACAAATATAATATGGCTATATTCCAACTTACACATTTATTGTTTCCAGCCAATTTAACATACAAATATACATTGAATATATCACTAATACTGATACTGAACGCAATAATAAAATTTCATTGAAGTAAAATATTTATTATATCCGTGAAAGTACAGTTATAATAACAAATTGTTGCAGTTTATGTAACATTACTTGAGAGTTGACGTTCACATTTGTTTATTTTGAACATTAGTATAAATATTTATCTAGGACAACTATGCATATAAAATCAACTCCATATTTCTTATAAAGGCAACCAAAAGTTGTGCTTCGATAGATAACTTTCCATTCAAAGGGATATTCTAGAAGTTTCAAAGACCAGTGTGTTTATTTCAGGAGGTATGATGGAGATATGATACATCTTTTGTTATATGTTGACGATATGTTGATTGCATCTCGGAAAGGATTTGGAAAAAGCACAAAGAATTTTGGGAGTAGAGATATTCAGAGATAGGAAGCAGGGAGAGTTGAGACTCACTCAGCCGCAATACATCGAGAATGTCCTCACTCGATTTGGTATGGAGAAAGTTAAACCGGTTGGCACTCCATTAGACTCTCATTTTAAGTTGTCGAAAGACTTATCTCCTTCATTAGATGAGGACAAGAGGTATATGGCTGATATACCTTATTCTAATGCTATTGGTATTCTTATGTATGTTATGGTGTGCACAAGACCAGATTTGGCACATGCGGTGGGTGTTGTAAGTCAATATATGTCTAACGTCCAGGCAAAAAGCATTGGCAAGTAGTGAAGTGGATTCTTATATATCTCAAGGTACTTCTTTAGTTGGCTTCTTGTATGGTAGAGTAGATGGTGATATCTCTCTTAGAGGCTATTGTGATTCAAATTATGCTGGGGATTGAGACAGATGGAAGTCATTGTCGGGCTATGTGTTTACACTTGGCATAGGCTCAATTTCATGGAGATCAAAGCTGCAATCTATAGTAGCTTTGTCGACTACCAAGGCTGAGTTGATATCGATTATGGAAGCGACTAAGGAGGGATTGTATTTACTTTAGTTGTTGGATGATCTTTCGGTGGTGCAGTGGACAGTAGAGCTATTTTCAAACAATCAGAGTGCGATTCATCTTGTATAAAATCAAGCCTATAGTTCTCGGACGAAGCACATTGATGTCAGATGATACTTTCGTATGTTAGAGGAAGAACGAAGAAAGATCAAGTTGGTGAAAGTGAGTATTAAGGATAATCCTTCAAATATGATGACGAAGTCACTTCCTAAAGGTAAGTTTGAGCATTGCTCAAACTTAACTATTTTGTATACATCTACTTAGTGACATGGGGTGCTGACCCAACAATGAATAGCCACTAGTTGATTCGAGATAAAAAGAGATGCAGTAATATTATATCGAGGTGGAGTGTTGGAAATAAGCGATACAATATTATTACTCATTTTGATGAGGAGATGATATGGGATGCGATGAAGAAGACGGTTTGCAAAAAAGAGTTTATATGTAAAAGTTACAAGCAAAATAGTGTTTTAAAATAAATAAATAAATAAATTTATTTCAAAAGTTGTCGTTGCATACAAAGTCAAAGCTAATGTTGGAAAATATTAAAAGCTTGTGATGTGGAGATATATTGGATATAGTAATCCAATCAAAATCAAAAGCAGCTACGTATTTTGCTTTGGAAGAAGTTTGAATATCCAAAATATATGCTTCATCGGCACCTTAAAGGCGGTAGAATCTCAACCATTCCATCATAAAAAAAATATCTTCTAGTTTTTACAGAGATTGTAGTTTTTTTTCTCCACTTTGGTAGCTATAATCATGTAATGGGAAAATCTCGTGTATTCTCTTCAAATTATAGTGAGTTGTTGGGTACGTAGATGAACCGAACCACGTTAAATTTTATCGTCTCTCTTTATTTTCTGTTTTGTTTATTATTGTTGAGTAGTAAATAATTGCTATTGGATTGAGAGGTGTTCAATTGGAAAATCCAGATATTGGCATTAGATTATTTAGCATTAGTGAGAAAAAAACCAATTTTTTCACTTATTGAAGATTAACTTATGGCATGATATATTTTTTGTCCCCAGGTAGCATTTGTATTGAAATGTTATACCGCCGTGAATTATTTGGTTTGGGTAAAAACATTACAGCAAATAATTCATTAAATCACGATTAACTTTGAATTACTAAATTGTTATTTAATTAGTTCGATTCCAATGTATACAACATTCTTGATTAAAAATTAAATAGTCAAGGACTCAAGACTATTAGGCGATGAATGAAAGCTTTACCCTGAACCAAAATTTACCATCTAAATTTTGATGATGACCATTGTCGATTTTAGGGTCACGGATCTAGAAAACACCTTAACACATAACAGGGGCAGGCTATCTAGTAATGCCAAATATGAACTCATAAAACAGCGACAAAATATATAACAGTATTACCTAGTTGCGTTATATTCATATTTATTTGAAATCCTAAATGTTAATGAATTGGTTTTCTATAGTTCTATTTATTGATTCTATTCACATTGAATTCAAGCAAAACCACTTGATTATGAGACTGAAATCTATGTATGTTAATATTAGATGAAAATGCAGTATACAAATATAATATGGCTATATTCCAACTTACACATTTATTGTTTCCAGCCAATTTAAAGTACAAGTGTACACTGAATATATCACTAATACTGATACGAAATATATTAATGAAAGTTCACTGAAATATAATATTTATCATACCCATGAAAGTACAGTTATAGTAACAAAATATTGTTGCAGTTTAGGCAACATTATCCGAGAGTTGAATGTTCACATTTGTTTATTTTGAACATTTGTATAACTATTTATCTAAGACAACTATGCATGTAAAATCAACTCCATATTTCTTATAAAGGCAACCAAATGTTGTACTTAATGTAGAACTTTCCATTCAAGCTATACCTGACTCTAGAACATGGTATATGCTGGAAAATACATATAAAATTATTATTGACAAAGCCGGTTTAAACTTTAAACAGAAGGATCAAACCCAGGAAACAAGCATGTTATTTTACTCACCATAGTATAAACTATAAATTTCAGAAATGTATCTCTACATAAGAAGCGCACATCTTAATTTATTTATTTCTAATTAAAATTGGATTCATTAAACAATAATAGAGTTGTTTGCTGTCTATCTTTGCAAAGAAGAAAAAACCATTAATTCATATAATTATTGATCCAACCACTAAACCATCCATAATACTATAACAGGATTTAAACATAACATAGAGAGTGAATCATGTATAAAGAAGGAACAAAACTATAATTATAGTCAGATATACAATCTTATCAATTAATTTTGTGGATTTTGATTGAACTGATTCATATATAAGAGATAAATGTAATAATTGAATGAATCATTTTCCTATTATAATCCTATCAGGCTATCACTATATAAATGGTAGTACAGAAGCCAAAAATTAGATTACATTTTTTTTGCCCTTAATCCCATCATTCAGTAATGGAAGTAAGTAACTCTTTCTTTTACTTGATTTATTTGTGTTTTTCAACTCGGTCTCATTCACCGTGTTAAAATTTCTACAATGGATTAGTAGCTAGATTTCTAAACCCTTAGATCTATAAATGGCATTTTCAAAAGTAATCTATTTATATTATCACGGTAATCATAGGTACCATGGTAATCGTTAATGGCCGACCTTCGAATTTGTATTCTTCTTCAAAATTAGAACTGCTTCATCCTTTAATGATTTTTGTTATTAACATTTTCATCTATTCATGTTTATATGAACAGGCAATGCGCAATCAAGAACAATGTGGAAAAATCACAACAAAAAGTACTGAAAATTTTTATCCATGTAAATTTTGTGATAAGATTTACATTTCCTCTCAAGCCCTAGGAGGTCATCAGAATTCTCACCGCATGGAGCGTGCTGATTCTAAAAAATCAAAAAGTGAGCAAATAACCATAAAAACCTTTATTATCCATCTCAATGGTGTAGAAGTGGATACGAAAACCGTTACCATCCATATAGCTCTTCTCCCAATAGCAATCATAGCTTTAATGCATTGACTCATGTTAGGAGTAATGATAAAAGCTTTCTTGAATTGGGTTATCCGGGAATTAGCAGTACTACTAATTTTGGTTTGAACACCTCATATCCTAATAAAGAAACAAAGTTAGATGGCAGAGAGAATTTACGGGAGAAAAATAACATTCATGATATACTGAATTCCTGTAACTCTTCTACTGAAAATAGAACTGTTCTTTGTATCAATGGAAACCAAAAGCTATTTTCAAACGCTTTTGAACACAATGGCGATTTCAATAAGAGTACTAGCGGCATAAATTCGCAATGCAGCAAGAGTATACATGATGGTGTATCATCGTCTAATGAAAATCAATCAGGAGTTGACGATCCAAAAGTAGAAGACGAGCTTGATCTCACTCTTCATCTTTAAAGATTTGATGAAAATTGAATCATATTTTGCAGTAATTTTATAAACATGTGATTGATGCTTTTAAGTACTTAAGTAATTATAATACAATCATAAAATTAGATAATGGATATTGTTTAGTATATGTCAGTTTGCATAGCATGGCAGGAGTTAAAATTATTTCAGTTTTGAATGTGGATTATAATTCTCGATCCGAAATATATATCATGTAGAAGTTTTGATCCTATTTATTGTTTATTGAATTTCTGATTAATGGATCACTACAAAGATTATACCCTAAAGAATATAATACATGGTAAATCATTCTAAAAGTAACAAAGTAAATATAGACATTATTCAACACGGAAAATTTGGTCAACTATTTTGTTCGCCAGAAAAGAAAACCGTGTGTACTGGTAAACTGTGGTTATGGATAGCTACTAAATAAAAAACTACAAGTGCCTAACTTGACAGGGCATTGATTTGATTAACATAGTATGGATAAATACAAGGCATGCAATTAAGAAAAATTGAGTTTTAATTATGGACATAGATTATAGATACTTTACATTAAACCATTCTCTCATAAACTCTTTTTTGAAATGTTTAATTTTGTTTAGATTGATGAGACTTCTATTAGCAATGAATGTTTGATTGATTTCAATACAAGCAGAAAGAAGCTTTTGTGTAGCAAAAGTAATTGGAATGTAGTTGGGCCAAATAGGTGAATGGTCATTCCTTAAGCCGAAGATATATAATATTAAATTCAATACCATATATTACATGGTTTATTGGTTGACACTCATCAGTGTTAAGCAAGCCAAAGCCCAAGATTTATTTGAACAATAACTTTACATATTAACAAGCCAAAGCCCAATAGTCTTTGTTTCAGTATTCCCAAACTACTATAGATAGGTTGTGCTGATTAATAATGCACACAAGAAAGTAATAGAATTTACTTCCTACGGTTCAGGCAGTAATTATTCCAAATTCACTTTTTGAGGAAGTAGTTTATTTTGAATTAGTCTACTGGAAGGTTTGGATTAGCCTTCATGGCGACTACTTACAAATTTGTCCATGATCACGTAATAATGAGTGGGCTAAACATTGACCCTAATCATTATACATCAAGTCGTTCCCTTGTAATTTTAATATACAACGAGATTTAACGGCATGTGCTCCGCGTGTGTAAAACAAAATAATTAGTGCGTATGATACATATACTGTACATGTGATGCAAACTAATAAATAATGTAGATACGTGCTACGAGCATAAAAAACAATATAAATATACGGTTGATTCCCTCTCTACATATGCTAGACTTAACAATTAGTACAAACGTTATACACACACAGCATATCAATGACAAAAACTAACAATTTGAATTAAAAAACTTAAATGATAATCATTAAAATAATAACATTAGGTCAACATAAGTAAACCTTAAGAGAAGTTGAATTTAGGAATAGTATGGTGGTTCAAAACACATTAGATATTGTTATAACAATTATTTTCGTTTATTATTTTTTTCAACCTTAGACAAAATCTCAACAGAGAGTATATATTGGGGTGAATAAAACATTTGCAAATGATATTTTGACGTAGCTCACAATGTTAATCATATTATTAAAGTTAACAACTGTTGTTCTTTTATTATATTTAACCTCAAATTTTGCATTAGTTATTGAGATATTAACTAACTTAATTGGAATTATTTACGAATTAAGTTGAAAGTCGTTTCAATGTCTTTTATCAATTTGTCAGTACATTTTATTGAGAAAATTGCATTGTAAGCTTATTAGTTGTATAAAAAGGTATTTTAAGCAAATTACACTTTTATTTGGAATAATCAAACTTTACATGATGTATTGGTCACTTTTAATTTGGTAAAAAATTTAATAAAAGTTATATTGTCGGTAATGATTTGAAAACATAGTATTCTAGATTGAAAAATAAATGTTATATATACCTATATACGCCTGATTTTCAATTGTAATATTTTTTGAAATAATTTTTTAGGTATAAGAGAAGGTATGATTATCGTACAAATTGTTTTTTGAGAAATGGTTTTATTTATGGTTTATTTTTGGTGAAATTTCCTTTTATTTTCACATAGTCTAAATAGTTATTTTCACAAAGTAATATAGATTTATAAAAGTAAAATTAAAATTAAATACAACTTCTGCTTAGTTTTGAAACAAAAGAAGAACGGATAATGACTTAGGGATGCTTGACCTGCTGATGCTGAGAATGAAAAAAAACTTTAAAAAAATAGAAAGGAAAAAAGTATGTGAAATATTCTCATCTTAGGATTTGAACATATAACCTTACTAATATTCTAATTTTCCCAAATAAAGTAGAGATCGGTTTATGTTGTAACGGGTGTTTAAACTGTGACCACATCTACATATTATAAGGGTATTTTGGGAGATCACGGTCGGACCAAAAATTATGTTTATATTCCCACTGTTAATAAAGATATACCCTCTCTTAAAATTTTATGAAAATTAGGCCTCTAGCCTTATTTTTTCTTTCCAATCAGCTGATATTCTCACACGTATATTAATATTTCACATCTTATATGATTTTAATATTCAAAATGCAATAGTTTTTATAAAAATATCATATCAATGAACCGTTTTCATTATTTAATCACAAATTTTATCATCTTTTAAATAATGTTTTGTACATATGTACATATCTGATCGTTGATTTTTTTTTGAAAAATTGTAACTTTTTCGTGTAAGTAATGTATTTTAACCACATCGTTCAAAATGCAACTACAGATTGCATCATTCAAATCACAAGATTCAAAAATAATAAATATGCAAAATTATAAGTACATTATATTAATGGGGCTATAACTATGTTTTCTTTATGCAGTTAAATTCTACAGTATGATAGAATATAACTACATTTCTATATGTAGTTAATTTATAATGTACATTAATACTATATAAAATTATCAAATGTAGCTAAAATTATTACTAGCTACATGTTAGCAAGAAAACTAGTTAACATCCTCAATACTATGTGGTTAGCAACAAATATACTTTATGCTATAAAAGAAGATTGTTTGAAGCAATCACTTCTTTTGAAACCCCCTTTTCGATTAGGTTGACTTGGACAAACTGCTTTTTATGGATGGTTTCATAGGATTACCAATTGTAGTCAGTAGGTCGAATCAACCTTTTTGAAATGAAGGTTAAGAAGAAAGCACCTCTTTCGAAACCCCAATACTGAATGAGTCGAAAGTGGTACATCAGACATTTGATCCTTTCGACTATGTCGAAAGTTCCATTTGGCCTTTAAGAGAACCATTTTCTTTTGACACCATGGTTATACTCTTTTAGAATAACCCCCTTCGATGATGTATTTTTTGATATTTACTACCAGTCAAATAATTTAAAAAAAAATAGTATACTTGTCTTCGC
Organism: Allium fistulosum; assembly: GCA_030737815.1. NCBI lineage: Eukaryota > Viridiplantae > Streptophyta > Magnoliopsida > Asparagales > Amaryllidaceae > Allium > Allium fistulosum. The sequence continues at coordinate 201,339,080 of CM060904.1, read as the reverse complement.
CTCGTCAGTTTCCCAGTATCCCAACCATGCTTACCATACGCTCTCCCCATCCAACGTGGTTTCTTACCTGATTTCTTGATTTCGGATATCGAGTCTCTATAGTTTTTACGCATCTTCTTCATCCAATATTCTCGTGCCAACTGCATATCGTCTGTCTGAATGTCTATCTCAGCCTGTGTTTCACGATACAAAACAAAAAGAATATTAAACTGTAAACGATAAATAGTAAAAAAACGACAAAAACGAATTAAAAATGGAAAACAGAAAAATATACTTACTAGGACATCCTAGTAACTTGTCCTTACACAGCGGAATATACTTACTAGGACATTCTTTTGTATCTCTCCTGATTACAAATTTTACAATTTTTAAGGCTTGTGTCTTCTTTCCAAAACAACATGCAGCCTTTTAAACATTTATCTATTTTCTGATAAGGTAAACCAAAAGCCGACATAAGTTTTTTAACTTCATAGTGATTTCCACACATTAGAATATCGGGCGGCATATGTCTTTTTGCAGCTTGTACAACAGCCGTAAACCCAGCTTCAGTGATGTTGTATTTTGACTTCATCGCAATGTATTCTGCGATTACTAACAGCTGAGTGCCGCTTTTACAACCAACCCAAATAGGTTTCTTAGCAGCATCTAGTAAATCATAAATTTTTTGCTTCAATATTTGGTTCTTCAACATTTCCATCATCGTCGTCAACTTCAACTATAGGAAACATTGATCGTGCTGCATCTTCAACCATATTTTCTATACGGGTCGTCGTAACTACTTCGTTAACGACACTTTCAGACTCTACAAAAGTATTTGCTACAACTTCTACATGCCGATCCCAAACATAATACTCGGGTATGAAACCGTTTTGGCACAAATGAACTTTCACAATATCTGGTAACAAATACTTCAAATGTCTACACCAACTACACGGACAACGAATTTCTGGATCGTTTCCGTTATTACTTAAAGCGAATTCAACAAATACGTTTATCCCATTATAAAAATCTTCTTTTATTGAGCCTCTCAGTCCTTTTCTTTGGTACATCCATCTCCTCCGATCAACAAAATAATCAATCATTTTTCCTATGTGAGAAAATGAGTCACAATTCAAAATTTAATATTTATTTTCAAGAATACAAATTCAAAAAAGATTATTTTCATGGTCGTATAATATTTGAATTTAAAGAACTATTTCACAAATTAAAAAATATTTTCAAATATGACACATTTTATTTTTTAACGTATCGATACAAAATTTTGTACAAAAAGATTTTTTTTTCCATGGTCAGGCATCCTACTTCCCATTACAAACACAGTAAGAATTTACATTTCGTATATTACTTCATCTCAAACGATTCAACAAAATTTTGGCAGTATTTCCCTTTTGTTCCCTGCATTGTACACAAATGCATGTACGCAGGAAACAAAAAAAAAAAGTTAGGCCGAAATTTTATGAACCGTTTGAGACGAAGTAGTATACAAAATGTAAATGCTTATTGTGTTCATAACTTGTCCAATACAGGGACAAATCCAACAAACATTGTACCAAATGAATATAAATGATCGTTTCTTGAAAAAAACGACTATTTATATAACGATCATGTACAACACTCGTCAAACGGGGCCAAAAACTCTCTAAGGGACATTAGTTAATTAAATGTCCCGCATATTTTATTAATACATTTCAAAAAATTATTAATATATCACATTTGTTCCGCGTATTTTATCGAATAAGGCTGCTTTAATATTATTATGATTTTCCAATACAATCAAATTCTTTTAGACTCTTGCATTCATTATATTATACAAGTCAAGATGTTATAAAACTCATGTCTTATTCCAATTAACACAATAAAATGGTATAAACAACACATATACAATGGTTTACATATACACACAATCATAAATTATACATACTCTTTAAAACTTCACGATAACATATGAAATAAGTATACCATGGGATGCTATAAACCGTTATTATGCTATTGGAAACAATTGCAATTACTAATTAATCCTAAATTATCAACTTATGCAAATCTAGATTTAGGGTAAAAATTTGATTTTTGGCGAAAATAAGATATTATACCTGAGATTGAGAGCAATAGAGTTTGATTAGGCAGCCGTGGAGGATCCGGAAGCTCGAAATTAGAGATTGGAAGCTTGGAGAAGGAAATTGGGGGTTTTTTGCTAAAAATTTTCGTGTTGAGAATGAGGAAGAAGAAGGCTCGGCTGAGCCCTATAATTCGCGAATTACCGATGGCTTTCGATGGCCCGTCGAACACCATCGGAAAAGATCCGTTGGAAGCCATCGCTCCTTGCTGTCGGAATTAAAGCCTTCTCTTGTAGTGAGAAGAAGATGTAGGGTCAATGATAATAGAAATGTGTATGGGCTGAGGCTAGTTATTAGTAGGGGAGAGAGGATGTGAGGAGGTTTAGTAAGATTGGTAAGGCTGCTAAGAACAACATGGTTAGGATTGACAGTAGGGAGGAAACCTTTTTCTTGGAGGAGTTCAATAGTATAAGGAGGTAAGCTAATGTTAGAATAAGGTTGGTATAATGTGGAGGAACTGGATAAAACCTAGTAGAAGTGTTATGTGAAGAGTGAATGGAAGCATGAGAAGGATATGAGGTTGTCTGTGTGGGAGCTGATGTATTTTAGTTACTTTGGGAGGTGTTAAGGAGTGTGGAATAACTATATTGAAAATAGGAGATGGAACTGCAAGGTTCGGTATATAAATAGGATTGGGATTGAGTGGAATAGGCACTTGTGATAGGTTATTGGACGTGGAGCTAGACTGTTGGCATCAAAATTCAAAGTTGGGTTCGTTAGGAATAGAATAAAGAATACCAAATTTATTGGGTGAAATAATAGCTAGTTCATTACGCATGAGATTTGCGTCTGTAGGATTTGAGGGAAGTGTGGAAATGTTGGATGCAATATTTGAATGAATAGGCACATTAATGGCATGTGTTGAGATGGTAAGATTTCATGTGGATTATTAGCTTCAAATGCTATAAAGTTTGCATGGCTTTTATTATTACGCATAGCTACAGATGTATTCGAATTACCATGTTGTGAATGTGGAGAGCAACAACTGGCATAGGCTGATGTGGACGAGGATGCATTGGCTGAAACATTATAGATATTGAGACTTTAAAACTGGGTATAGGACCCAATAAAGAGTTAGGATCTAAAAATAATCTAATTGGCTATTTCAGATTCCTTCACATGATTCAAATTGTATATAGCTGTAGAATTATTTCATTGTCAAAAACTTCTTTGTTAGGATTTAGAGCTTTTAGGTTCAAACTTTTATCTTTCCCATTATTGTTCTTCTTGTGGATAGATTTAGGAGCAATAATAATACCCTTTTCATTATCAATTTTCTTTGCCTCCGTCTTGCTACCATAAAAATTATTAGCTTAGTCACAGTATCATGACCAAAGCATTTACAAAACAAACAAATTTCTAGTTTCAAGTCGTATGTGATCTGAGCATATCAGCTTGCCTAAGTGGTATGCTATCTAATTGAAACCTACATCGACCAATTAATCCATGGTATTTTGAGGAAGTGTATCAAAATATGGACGCTTTTGACTATGCATGATCCTAAAAGAAGGCTTCTAAGTTAATATAATAAATATCAGGCCTCTAATGAAAATTGGGTCAGCTTCTAATACCTTTTGTTTATACTCATCGCATGAAAATTAAAAATAGAAGTCAAACGAATCTGATTTTACCTTCAAATAGCCTATGATTTTCCAGATTTTTTGTAGATGTAGCATAACAGCTATGTATGATAAATTACCACATAGAAAGAAACCATCAAGATGTTCTTTCCAGTAGTCTATGCCTACGTCTTTGACGGTAACAGGGAAGACAAGTGACTCGCCTGTATAGGTCAGGTTAAAATCAATAGGGTTGAATTTGCTAGCATTTTTTGGTTTGAATTTAAACATAGATATCCATATGTAGGATTTTTTTGAGGCAGTGGATTTTTAGTAGTGGCAGATAGGTTTAAAACCGCCACAATGCTGTTGAATAAATTAATCAAAATCTATTTCGATTTTATTTAGAAGAAAAATTAAGCAAAATTCTTTGGGAAATCATGTTCCAAAGAAAATTAAAAGGTGGAATGGGACTCTATAATTTTTAGAAAATTAATGAAGCACGTGGACTTAAACTGGTGTGGAACTTTTTAAAGAAAGCCTCATTGTGGTCAGAATGGTTGATAGATAAATACCTAAAAGGAAACTCCTTTTGGGATTGCAAAATTAATGTGACACGGTCAGGAAACTAAAAGAGGATGCTTGCACTAAAAGAAAAGGCCTTAATTGGTATGGAGAGAAGATTGTGTGGATGAGAATTCTACTAACCTCTAGTTTGATCATGACTGAATGGGTCAAAAATTTTGGACAGGTTGGGTACCATTACATTGGAAGTGTTAGGAGGTATAGATTTAAAACCTAAAAGCATCTTATGCAATAGGCAATGGGAACCAGGTAATAATTTTCAAACCATATCCTTTATTAATGAGATAAATCAAATCATAATATATTAGGGTTGTCAAAGTGACCATTGGCACTAGTTAAATGATGTTAAGGGAAGTTTCAGCTTCAAGTCAGCTATAGCTCTCATCAAACCATACAATAACATAGTTAGTTGGCTTATGTTTATATAGAATAAAATACATTGTCCAAAAATAATGATGTGTTTATTCAAAGCGGTTACTAATAGGCTATCAGAAAAAGAAAGGCTCATTCAGAGACATGTATCATTTGCAAATGATAAATGTGTGTTATGCAACTTTAAAATAGAAGACATAAAACATTTGGTCTTTGAATGCAACTTTACTGCATATATATTGGGTTGGTGTAAACTTAGATTTGGATTACTAGTAAGTAATAGTTACATACTGCAGAATGAAATTGAATATCTCATACAAAACTAAAAAGATAAAGACAAACTAAGAGATATAATTAGATTAGTAACCATGATTTCAGTCTGGGTGATTTGGAAAGAACACAATTCAAGAAATTTCTCTGATAAATCTAAAGATAAATTCATCATTTGTAAGGAGATAGAGTTATACTTGAGGATCCTTATGCTAAAATCGAACAATAACGCAAATGCATCTCAGTTGAATGCTAAATCAGTTTAATTTTAGAGAATACCTTTTGATTGCAAAGAAAAACCACCAGACCTCACATCCTAGGCTTTAATCCTATTAGCATGAGATGAAGCTCCTATTTTAGAGGATAATAGTAGTGAAGGAAGAGTGCCTGTAGAACCAAATTTTCTTCAAATTATCACTAATACGAGTGTGAATTTGTAAGATCCAAATATCGATTGCCACTAAAGGAAACCCAAGTTTGAAATGAAATAAAGTTAGAGTTTTTATTTTTTAACTTTTGTACTATAATTATATTTACATGGGACGAGTTTTGTTTTATTTATGGGCTGCACTACTTTTTTTTTAGTGTTAGCAAATAAAGTAAAGTACCTCATTTTTCAAAAAGAAATATTATACTAATTCTAAATTTATGATTAACCTAACCATAGGAAAATTAAAACAAAAATATTACAGTATATAAAAAATTTAGTTTTATTTTTTATTTTTGAAAAATAATTTTCTCAAATATTTTATTAATTCAAAAAATTAATTTAAATGTATTTGACTAGTCCAAAATTTGTAATAATTATATGTCCATGATAAAACCAAAGGAAAATATTATTGTACAAACAATATACTTCAGATATGAAAAATAAATTTCCAATTTTTTATTTAGTTTAAAATCGATTTTAATATGTTTGACAAGTTCTAAAATTTATAATAATAAATATTCCATAATAAAATTGAAATAATAATAGCTTTTTTTGTCTACATTATATTAAGATCTTTTAGAATCAAAAAAATATTTTTGATTGATTTTTATTTATTTTGGTTAATTAAATTCCTTTCCGATATATATCAATATTTCTAAAATCTATAATATTAAAATAATCATGATGAAATTTAAATAAAATTATCGTGGTGTTTAAAAATTTGCAGTAATTTTCTAGTTCGATGAAAGTATTTTACACACACACACGTGGAGTTTAAAAATCATGTATGCATAAAAATTGAAAACCAGAAATAATATAAATAAATCTTAATATAAAATCCTAGAAAATAATTTTGGTGCTAAAATTAAAAATTGGATTTGTTTTCCTATTTTTATAGTAATATTATTTAGATTATATTATATTAAAATATTAAAAGCGTTTAAAAATCATTTTATAATTTATTTTGAAGCCGAAAATAGTATGCTAATAATAATGTGGTATAAATAATAAAATTAGGACATTTGCTATGATGAATGATGTCGATTGCTTACACGTGGAGTTGCAAGTGATTTCCCAAAGAATCTTTCTCATTCCTCTTAATTTGATTTATAAGATCTGACTATTGGCTCTAGCTCTCTAATGGAGTTATTAGGCTATTGAGACTGTATATATATCAAATGTGGGAAATGCTCCTCATATTTATAGGGTTAATACAACTAAAAATGTCAAAAATTATCTAGCCTTACTTTTCTCAATAAGATTTTACCACATCATCCGATTACAATACATATAATAATTATGTAAATTTGTCAATTAAGACCAAGTGGGCCGAACTATATATATTTTTATTAATAAAATTTCGATCATAATTATTTCCAACTAATAATTATTAAGTTACTATTTTGGCTTCATTTAATCAACTAAAATTTTATATAACCTTTATATATTATTTTTAATCAAGTTCAAGCCCTTTAGTAATTATTAAAACCTACAAAATTAATGTAACATTCATATCAATTTCATACATTTTATTTTATAACAATTATAAATTAACTCGATTATGGTAAACAAAAAATTGATAATACAAGTAAGACAGACAATGCATATATAAAGTTGTTATAGGAGATTAGCTATGATATAACTGAAAACGGAGAATATACCTGTCAAGATTATGCCTTTGAATGCACCTTGATTTGTAAGATCTTCTAAATTCTCCTTGAATCGATCACTGGATGTTGCAACTATCTAGTGTACAACAATTATTGTATGACTTGATATGTTTTGGTTATTAAGCGATCTCGGCCATAAAGTGGTGGAGGTATGTGAGTTTGGCCATTAAAGAGGAAGAGGGATTAAGTAGAGAAAAAGTGGAGGCTAGCTTGATTTAAATAGAGAGAAGGGGAGACAAATTTTCCTCCTTTTACCAAGTATTCAGATTTATATCTGAAATTCAAACTCTACCAACTCATCTATATAGCAAACCATTTTATTTGGCAACATGGACTAATAAAATACTCAAACCCGTTAGTCAATTAATATCATTTAAATCATATTCAAATGCACATCGATATCATATATCGATACATAAATATACAGCTTTTATATATGCACCAATTAACTACTATTGGCTCCCAGATGATTACTAATAGCACCCATTACATCAAATAAATAAATAAACGGTATTTCATGAATATTATTTAATTTAATTAATCTACAAACTAATTAAATAGTGTGGTATTTCAGAGAATTCAAGAATACGATTATGTGACTCGTAGGTGTAAATTCAGTCAATGACTAATATCGAATAATTCGAATATTAATAATCACCCGTCACCTTAGCTAGTTGTGTGATAGTTTGACTGACATTATTTCTTATACATCTTCATCGTTAAAATCCAATTTTACAGTTTAAGCGCTACCTTTTAGCAACGATTATTTACACACATTCTCTTTGTCAACATATATCACACTAGGATGTATGGAATTTACTTTTAGTCAAAATTCCAATATTATCCATATTCAACTCGGTTAGTCCATAAAAAGGTTTTTGGTTCAATAATAACATTATTATTAACCGTACTACTTTAGCTAGAAGTTTTGACTTTGAGTTAACTATGGTTGACGGTGATACTAATCAAAGTGGAGTATGCGCATTTAAGTGGAGAATTGCATTAAACTATATAGTTCTTCGATGGTTGTCGTGCCATGATTTAACTATTATCAAAGTGGAGTATTTGCATTGATGCTCAACAATATTCTCAAGTCAAGAGAATTATGTAATATCATCACTCCAAGATTTCTCGTTTGACCTAATTATTATTAACTAATAGAAAACTCTCAGGTGAGCCATTCCATGGTTGTCCGATAACTATCGGTATATAACCCTATGGTGCCCCTAGCACGATGAGTAATTCACTGTCCAACATCTAAAGAGTGTTATGTACTTTAGTCTTGATGAATATATCGATATCCTTTCTCGAAACATCTTGACCATGAATATTTAAAATAATATGTTGTTTTATATTTGACAATTTATCTAATGATTACAACTCCTTATAATTATTATCACATAACATATCATTTAAGGATTTTATTATTTATATAGTTTAAATTAATTACTAACTAATTATATCACAATTTATACAATTAAAATCAAACACCTTAATTATGAACAATATTGATTATAGAGTTTGATATATGTAACAAATTATGTAATTTTCCCTAGAGCATATTCCCAACTCTCTCAATCTCCCACTTGCACTTAGGGTCAATTATGGAATCTTAATCCCATCTTTTTGATCTGCTTTCTCAAAACTGATCGAGCTACTCTTATAGTGAACAAATATGCTATATTTTATTAATTTTCTACTCTGTAAATCCTATTATCGCCGCCGATAAACTGCCCTTATTATGTGGAACTCTTAGAGTATGTTTATCGACTTCTAGCGTACCCTAGGTTCTTTTGCGATCTGTGTTGCAACATTGCTATCATATAACAATGTCATGGGATTATCAACTTTTTGAATCAACTCTAAATAAGTTATAAAATCTATGCTTGTATATATATAACCTTTTGTTGCAGCATTATTCAATATGATGTACTTATCCTTCTGGTTCAATCAGCCATGACCTCTTGTTTGGAACATTTCAAGCTTAAATCTCCTTAACCAAGGTTCAAACATGAATTTAGTATTTCCATACTATCTTTGATATCACTTATAAAGTTTGAGTCTGAACCCTCCATAAGGAAATCGTTCATTTTATAATTAATTCCCTAGTGTTTCTTAAATACTCGAGGATAATCTTAGCTAGCATTTAGCGATCTTAATTTGGATTTGAAACTAGCTTAGCGTACCAACTACATAAGAAGACTACGATATTATAGACAACAGAACATGTATAATATTTCCTATTGGCAATGCCTTAGGAATCCATTTCATTATCTTCATATTAAACATTTTAATATTGAAATAACCCACAATCTACAATACTCTGATTCATGCTTAAAATGATGCATACATCGTCGACCTTGTAGACGTTGGATCATTTTGAGGTAAATTATAAAACATATCATGAAGCTATCTACAATATTTTACACATTTTGAAACTCGCTGCAGAAGGAATAAAATATTATACAAAAATACCATAATCCTAAATGAATAAAATAAACTTTACATAATAGTCTTCAGTTGCATAATAAATAAAGAGTCAAAATATCTTGTAAAATATCAAATAAATAGTTGATAGCTAATAGATAAAGAAATGCATGTCTCCATCACACCATGGCACCTCCGAGCCACCACCAGTACTCTCTATCGATCTATCAAAGTATAACTAAAAAGGACAAAATGATAGAGGTTGTTAGACATACGTCTGGTGAGTTAAATGCATCGTATAAGTGCACAATACTAATAAACCGGTAAAATAACACTTATGCCCGAAAACCATACCTTAACCTTTGGGACCTACACCCAATAAGTCAGCTAAACATAATATAATACTATAATTGTAACGACCTGGAATTTTTTTCATCTTGAGTTTTGAATATTTGTTTTTAATATTCAATAATACGGTCTTTTAATCAAAATAAATTCCCATTAAATGATAATTGGTAATAATAGATAGTTTTAAACCAAGATAATATTTTGAATTTCTAGATTTTATTTATAAAATAGAAAATTGATTGATTTGAATTTCTTATATATGTATGTATAACAACAGAACTTATATGTAAATTAAAAACAAATTCAAATTAATATAAAATGAATGAGAATAATCCTTGAAAAAACGAAATGAATATAGCCTATGAAATATAATGTTGTATAAATAGAAAGAGTTTAGAAATTGATTTTTCTTATGTATATACATATTAGTTTAAGAAAGAAGAATGTAAAAAATATATGTAATATTTATAAACAAATACAAATGGTATATTAAAAATGATATATATATATATATTGAAAAATGAAAGAAGAAATATATATGAAAATATATGATGATTGAAATGAGAAAATTTATAAAATCATTTTAAAAAGGAAATCTTATACAAAATAGTGTTTTAACAAAAATGTTATACATTTAAAATGAAATAGCAAAATTTTCATTTGCTTTGAATTAAACATTTTTAAATATAAAATAAAAAGGGAAATGCAAAAAAATGTTATTTCTTGAATTCCACATCTCTAAATATAAAATAAATAGGAATATGAACACTTAAAATTGTTTTAGTCAATACCACTTAACAATTGTTTAAAAATAAAGTGAAAGCATGTTTTAAATCAAAAGAAAATAGCTTGTACATAACCAAAAGTAAAAACCATTGCCTTGTCAGGTAAACAAGTAAAAGTGAAAAAATATATATGTATAAGCTTTTCTGGTCAATCAAACAATAAATGTGAAAACTGAAAACTTCATATCATCTCAAACTTTATACTTCATCTTAACTTCATATCAAAGCCACCTCATTTCAATCTATCAACCCATCAAAAACCTTGTACGTATACATCATTTTGTCTTGCAAACATGTATATGTATATAGGCTTGTATGTGTATAACTTCAGTTTGAAAAGCCTATAAACAAAAATATTCTGTAAACCCAAACACAGTAAAGAGAAAAGGCATCCTGCTTTTCAAAATCAGAAACAAGATAAGAAATAAAGTCAAGATTTAAGGATCCAGATCATAAACTGAAGATCAACTAGAAAGATTTCAATGGTTTTCAACATGTTTAAGGTGAGAGTTTAGCTTTTGGGATGCCTGTACATGTTCAAGCATCACTCTGTATTCAACATAGCTATCTTCTTTTTATATATGCAGTCTTCATTAAAAATCATTACCTCCAAAACTATTTTGAATTTGCTAACATTGTAAACTAGTAAAACTGTTATTTTTAAGTGTAGATTGCATGAAAAATGGTTTGAAGCTTGCTCATCATATATAGGGTGCAAAATTTCAATTTTTCGGTAAGCAAAGCAAGTTTTGATAAATTTTAACAAGTTTAAATCATCGAAACAGTTACATAAGAATGATCATTATATGAAAATAGGATTTTAGCGAAGGAATCGTAAATTTTAGTGGCTTGGTTCGCGAGAGAGGGAGAGATGACCGGAATTCATTCAAAAATAGATTTCTGGCTATCTAGGCGTTGAGGGGAGATGCGGTTGGTTCGAGGCGGAGCGGGGTGATGAAGGGAAGGGGTTCACCGTGGCAGAATTGTGATTTATGGCAAGAGTTGGCGAGGCAAGTTTAGGGTTTAAGGAGGGTTTGTTTTGGGTCTCGGTTTCGTGTGGAAGTGCGATATGGGGAGGAGAGGGAGTTAGGCGTGCGGTCCAGGGGAAAAGGGTGGTAAAGGTTGTGGCGGAGCTCTGGGCAAAGTCTGGGAATGGATCATGGTCGTGGGTGGCGTGACGTGGCGATTTGATGAACTCGAGTTTGTTTCCAGTGTTCGGGTAGCAGTTCGAATTTCGAACCAAGGGTCGAACTCATTTTTCTGGTGGGTGTTTTGTGACAAGATGGTCGTGGGTGATTGGAGGGGCTGGTCGGTGGCGAGTTACGATGTTTGGAGGCCGTGTGCACATGCATGTTGTTGTGTACAGATTTATGCACGTTCTTGAGTTAGAATAAGAAAGAAGAGAGGGAGTGTTACTGGGTAGAAGAAGGAGGAGGAAGAGTGGTGGGCCGGTCAGTTTTGGTCATATGGGCTGGCCCTTTTGTGTAAAAAAATGTTAAATTATATTATATTTAGTAAATTTTAAAATGTCGTAACTAATGTATAGGAAACCCGATTAGTGCGAAACTTGTAGCGTTCGGTTCGTATCGATGGACACAATGCCATCATGTGATTTGTTGTTGAGTTTAAGCAAGTGGAAATTTTAAGCAATTTAAAATGGACAGAATTTAATTACCGATTTAAAACATATATCGTCGTTTAAATTTATATGACCCGTCTATGGAAGCTATTTTCCTAGATAAAAATAACGATAAGTTAATTTAAATTTATTACAATGATTTGACATCTATTTAGTGGAATAAAACACCGTTCCGCTAATTGTATTTAATTGGACCCTGTTGGCAGAATAAGTCACCGTTCTGCCATTATTACTGAATGAATATATGTGTTTTTGAACATTGACTACCAGAAATAAAACTCTATTTTGCTGTCATATTTGTATGGACATCTATTTATTATCCTGATAATTATATTGAATTAATTGTTAAAAATGGATTGATGTAAATATCTGAATCTGTTATTCTGGATTGTTATGGAACGAATGGTAACTTGATTAAGTACTATTGAAATTAATAAGCCTCTTGCCAAATTTGAAAGTTAGGATAATTACTATTTATTAATGATGTTTGAAAGATAATTAATTATTATTTAACAATGATTTAAGGTTAATTATTTTATGATTCTTAAAAAGTTATTTAATTATTGTTCAAATTTATTTAACTATTTAAATTGTTTAAATTTTATTTTAATTATTTATTTAAGGTTATTTTGTAGTAATTGGATTTAAAAGTTAATTTTTATTTAATAGTTAATTAGTATTAAAGTATTATTATTTCAAAGGTAATTTGTTCAAATATTAATAATGTTTTAAAAATAATATATTATATAGTAAACTTTTATAAAAGAGTTTTTCCTAAATTAAACTTTGAAAATTTATATAGAAACTTTATAAGCATTATTTTGAGATAATTATTAAATAAAGTTTTCGAAAAGTAATGGTGTACTTTCATGGCGAAAATCGGAGACAGAGATCGACTGTAGTTAAGTTATGATTTCTCTGGGATAGAGACGTAATCATTGAGCTGTGAATCCATAGTTAATACCATATGGTGCTTTCCATATTTATTTAAAAAAGGTTTACAAATATTTTTGAAAGGAATGATTTTTGAATATACTCATTCTAGTGAGATAAGTATATACTTTTTGATAAAGAGATTTAATTTATTGAAATTAAATTAAATAAGGCTTAGTAATTTCACTGGGAAATGAAATCTTTGGCTGAATGATTGTTTATTTGATAGTTAAATAATCGACTATTGGACCCAAAAACCTAACTTTAAAAATATCTAGGAGAAACACGGGAATTATATGGTACAGTTACCGTCGAAGGTGCTATAATATGCGTATAAACTCATTTCGTTCTTTTAGGACGATGATAAGGAAATCCATCCACTAACGGTTAGGAGGTGATCTCCAATCTTATTTTTGTCTGTTTTTTTCCTAAAGAACCGGGGTTGAGTTTATCGGAAATATCGAACGTTGTTTTCAAAGAGACCGGGATCAGATAAGTTATCTGAACCACTTCGATCCAACGAATATGTTTTCGAAGTGAAGACAAGAGCATGGAATCGAAGATGAAGATTGAAGTGCAAGGGCTAATCGCTACTAATCCTGAGGATGATTCCAAAATGGATGTAGTAGGAATAGTGCCTTCGGTTTCGTTCAGACCCAGAACGGACTCGTATGGATAAATGCTATCAGCACATTGTCATTGGAGGACAATGAGCATTCTAAGTGAAAATTCCTTAAAAAATAATCGTAGCCTCAAGCCTCATCAACCGGGAATGACTGAAAATCAAGGGAGATGCAGCAAGGCTAAGTGGGTCGCACCAAATTAGGGTATGTTATCACCTTTCTAGATACCTTTGGATATATTATAAATTATGGATATGGTGCATGGAAAAAGAGCTCTCGATAAGGGTGGGAACACCCGGGGTGGTAACATATTCGGTACTATCCAGGTTAGGGGTAGTCCGGTCTTGTATTGTAGGGGATCCCAGCGAGGTCCTCGGTACATTTTTCTAGAGGTGTACTATGATAGGTGGTACCCCAGTGCCTAGTCATTGTATGGAAATCCATTCTCCAATACGAGCCTTTACGGTTTTGGTTGTAGAGCATAGTATGCTGGAATTTAATTAATGTAATAATTTCGGCTATTTGAATAAGTATTTGTACTTAGACACTATTATAATATCACTAGGTTTTCTATAAAAGGTTTTGGTTACCGCAAGGAAAAAACCCGTTGTGTTTATGTGTGGCGTGGTCTTACGAGATACCTTTGATTTTAAAAGGATTTTTTAAAAACTAAGATTAATAAATTTGCTTGTGATTTAAATTCTCACGCTAGTTTTAACAGCCTGACCCGGGCGTAGTTTTTCCTATGTGCTCTGGTCAAAACAAGCATATTTCTAGGTTTAGCTGGAAGGAGTGGAGGTTCAAGAGAGAAACTCGAGGCCCAGGATGTATTCACATAGATGATTATTTTTTCGTTGCATTATAGTTGCGTTTAGCAGTTGTGAGGACAGGTTGTTATAACTGTCCGTGCTGAATAAGTTGGCATACTCTGATTGATATCTGTACTATAAACATTATAGTTTTTTTATGTAAAGACTTGTTCTATATTATAGATTATTCATTTCCCCTGTGAGATTCGGTTAGTTATGTCTACTAGCCTGGTTACGGCAATTTCGGGACGAAATTCTTTTAAGGGGAGAGGAATGTAATGACGTGGAATTTTTGTCGTCTTGAGTTTTGAATATTTGTTTTTAATATTCAATAATACGTTCTTTTAATCAAAATAAATTCCCTTTAAATGATAATTGGTAATAATAGATTAAACCAAGGTAATATTTTGAATTTCTAGATTTTATTTATAAAATAGAAAATTGATTGATTTGAATTTCTTATATATGTATGTATAACAGCAGAATTTATATGTAAATTAAAAAAAAATCAAATTAATATAAAATGAATGAGAATAATCCTTGAAAAAATGAAATGAATATTGCCTATGAAATATAATGTTGTATAAATAGAAAGAGTTTTAGAATTTGATTTTTCTTATGTATATACATATTAGTTTAAGAAAGAAGAATGTAAAATATATATGTAATATTTATAAAAAAATATAAATGGTATATTAAAAATAATATATATATTGAAAAATGAAAGAAGAAATATATGTGAAAATATATGATGATGGAAATGAGAAAATTTATAAAATCATTTTAAAAAGGAAATATTTTACAAAATAGTGTTTTAACAAAAATGTTATTTCATACATTTAAAATGAAATAGAAAAATTTTCATTTGCTTTGAATTATACATTTTTAAATATAAAAAAGGGAAATGTAGAACAAAAATGTTATTTCTTGAATTGCACATCTCTAAATATATATTAAATAGGAATATGAACACTTAAAATTTTTTTAGTTAATACCACTTAACAATTGTTTAAAAATAAAGTGAAAGCATGTTCTAAATCAAAAGAAAATAGCTTGTACATAACCAAAAGTAAAAACCATTGCTTGGTCAGGTAAACAAGTAAAAGTGAAAATATATATATGTATAAGCTTTTCTAGTCAATCAAACGATAAATATGAAAATTGAAAACTTCATATCATCTTAAACTTTATACTTCATCTCAACTTCATATCAAAGTCACCTCATTTCAATCCATCAACCCATCAAAAACCTTATACGTATGCATCATTTTGTCCTGCAAGCATGTATATGTATATAGGCTTGTATGTGTGTAGCTTCAGTTTGAAAAGCTTGTAAACAAAAATACTCTGTAAACCAAAACACAGTAAAGAGAAAAGGCATCCTGCTTTTCAAAACCAGAAACAAGATAAGAAATCAAAGCAAGGATTCAAGGATCCAGATCATAAACTAAAGATCAACTAGAAAGATTTCAAGGGTTTTCAACATGTTTAAGGTGAGAGTTTAGCTTTTGGGATGCATGTACATGTTCAAGCATCACTCTGTATTCAACAGAGCTATCTTCTTTTTATATATGCAGTCTTCTTTAAAAATCATTATCTCCGAAACTAGTTCAAAGTTGCTAACATTATAAACTAGTAGAACTTTTATTTTTAAGTGTAGATTACATTAAAAATGGTTTGAAGCTTGCTCATCATATATAGGGTGTAAAATTTCAATTTTTCAATAAGCAAAGCAAGGTTTGATAAATTTTAACAAGTTTAAATCATCGAACCAGTTACATAAGAATGATCGTTATAGGAAAAAGGATTTATAGTGAAGGAATCGTAAATTTTAGTTACTTGGTTCGCGAGAGAGGGAGAGATGACCGGAATTTGTTCAAAAATAAATTTCCGGCTATCTAGGTGCCAAGGGGAGGTGCAGTTGGTTCGAGGAGGAGCGGGGTGATGTCGGGAAGGGGCTCACCATGGTAGAATTGTGATTTAGGGTGAGAGTTGACGAGGCATGTTTAGGGTTTAAGGAGGGTTTGTTTTGGGTCTCGGTTTCGTGTGGAAGTGCGATATGGGGAGAGGGAGTTGGGAATGCGGTCCAGGGGGGAAAGGGTGGTGGAGGTTGTGGCAGAGTTCTGGGCGAATTCTGGGAATGGATGATGGTCATGGGTGGCATGACGTGGCGATTTGATGAACTCGACTTTGTTTTTAGTGTTTGGGTAGCAGTTCGAATTTCGAACCAAGGGTCGAACGCGTTTTTCTAGTAGGTGTTTTGTGACAAGATGGTCGTGGGTGATCGGAGGGGCTGATCGGCGACGAATTACGATGTTTGGAGGCCGTGTGCACATGCACGTTGCTGTGTACAGATTTGTGCACGTTCTTGAGTTAGAATAAGAAAGAAGAGAGGGAGTGTTACTGGGTAGAAGAAGGAGGAGGAAGAGTGGTGGGCCGGTCGGTTTTGGTCATATGGGCTGGCCCTTTTTGTGCAAAAAAAGTTAAATTATATTACATTTAGTAAATTTTAAAATGTCGTAACCAATGTGTACGAAACACGATTAGTGCGAAACTTGTTGCATTGGGTTCGTATCGACGGACACTACGCCGTCATGTGATTTGTTGTCGAGTTTAAGCAAGTGGAAATTTTAAGCAATTTAAAATGGACAGAATTTAATTACCGATTTAAAACATATACCGTCGTTTAAATTTATATGACATGTCTATTGAAGCTATTTGCGTAGGTTAAAATAACGATAAGTTAATTTAAATTTATTACCATGATTTGACATTTGTTTAGCGGAATAAAACACTGTTACGCTAATTGTATTTGATTGGACCCCTTTTGGCAGAATAAATCACCGTTCTGCCATTATTACTGAATATATGTGTTTTTGGACATTGACTAGCAGAAATAAAACCCTGTTCTGCTGTCATATTTGTATGGACATCTATTCATTATTCTGGTAATTATATTGAATTAATTGTTAAAAATGGATTGATGTAAATATTTGAATATGTTATTATGGATTGTTATGGAATGAATGTTAACTTGATTAAGTACCATTGAAATTAATAAGCCTCTTGCCAAATTTGAAAGTTGATTTTTGAATCAAAGTTATTTAAAGGATAATTATTATTTGTTAATGACGTTTTAAAGATAATTAATTATTATTTTATAATGATTTAAGGTTAATTATTTTATGATTCTTAAAAGGTTATTTAATTATTGTTCAAATTTTTTTAACTATTTAAAATGTTTAAATTTTATTTTAATTATTTATTTAATGTTAGTTTGTAGTAATTGGATTTAAAAGTTAATTTTTATTTAAGAGTTAATTAGTATTAAAGTATTATTATTTTAAAGGTAATTTGTTCAAATATTAATAATGTTTTAAAAATAATATATTATATAGTAAACTTTTATAAAAGAGTATTTTTCCTAAATTAAACTTGGAAAATTTATATAGAAACTTTATAAGCATTATTTTGAGATAATTATTAAATAAAGTTTTCGGAAAGTAATGGTATACTTTCATGGCGGAAATCGGAGGCAGAGATTGCCTACAGTTAAGTTTGGATTTCCCTGGGATAGAGACGTAATCATTGAGCTACGAATCCATGGTTGATACCGTATGGTGCTTTCAATATTTATTTTAAAAAAAGGTTTTCAAATATTTTTGAAAGGAGTGATTTGTGAATATATTCATTACGGTGAGATAAGTATATACTTTTTGATAAAGAGATTTAATTTATTGAAATTAAATTAAATAAGGCTTAGTGATTTCATTGGGAAATGAAATCTTTGGTTGAATAATTTTTTATCTGATAGTTAAATAACCGACTATCAAATCTGGACCCAAAAACCTAACTTTGAAAATATCTAGGAGAAACAGGGGAATTATACGGTACAGTTACCGTCGAAGGTGCTATACTGTACGTATAAACACGTTTCGTTCTTCTAGGAAGTTGATAAGGAAATCCATCCATTAATGGTTAGGAGGTGATCTCCGATCTTATTTTCTTCTATTTATTTCCTAAAGAACTGGGGTTGAGTTTACCGAAAATATTGAATGTTGTTTTCGAAGAGACCGGGATCGGATAAGTTATCCGAAAACCACTTTGATCCAACGAATATGTTTTCGAAGTGAAGACAAGAGCATGGAATCGAAGAAAGAGCATTGAAGTGCAAGGGCTAATCGCTACTAATCCTGAGGATGATTCCAAAATGGATGTAGTAGGAATAGGGCCTTCGGTTTCGTTCAGACCTAGAACGAACTCGTATGGATGAATGCTATCAACACATTGTCATTGGAGGACTTTGAGCATTCTAAGTGAAAATTCCTTAAAAGGTAATCGTAGCCCCAAGCCTCATAAACTGGGAATGACGGGGAGATGCAGCAAGGCTAAGTGGGTCGCACCCAATTAGGGTTTGTTATCACCTTTCTAGATACCCTTGAATATATTAAATTATGGATATGGTGCATGGAAAAAGAACTCTCGATAAGGGTGGGAACACCCGGGGTGGTAACATATTCGGTACTATCCAGATTAGGGGTAGTCCGGTCTTGTGTTGTAGGGGATCCCGATGAGGTCCTCGGTACATTTTTCTAGAGGTGTACTATGGTAGGTGGTACCCCAGTGCCTAATCATTGTATGGAAATCCATTCTCCAATACGAGCCTTTACCGTTTTGGTTGTAGAGCCTAGTATGCTGGAATTTAATTAATGTAACAATTTCGGCTATTTGAATAAGTATTTGTACTTAGAAACGATTATAATTTCACTGGGTTTTCTATAAAAAGTTTTGGTTACCGTAAGGGAAAAACCCGTCGTGTTTATGTTTGGTGTGGTCTTACGGGATACCTTTGATTTTAAAAGGATTTTTTAAAAGCTAAGATAAATAAATTTGCTTGTGATTTAAATTCTCATGCTGGTTTTGCCAGACTATCCCGGGTGTGGTTTTTCCTATGTGCTTCGGTCAAACCAAGCATATTTCTAGGTTTAGCTAGAAGGAGTGGAGCTTCTAGAGAGGTGTTGGAGGCCCAAGACGTATTCATGTAGATGATTATTTTTCCGCTGCATTATAGTTTTGTTTCGCAGTTGTGAGGATAAGTTGTTATAACTGTCCGTGCGGAATAGGTTGGTATACTCTGATTAATATCTATACTATAAACATTACAGTTTTGTTTTATGTAAATATTTGTTCTATATTATAGATTATTCGTTTCTGCTGTGAGATTCTGTGTTTGGTTTTCTTTCTATCCTCTTTCTACCTTCTTTTTCTTAACTATCCACCTTCCCATGCAATTTAGGTTGGACAAGTGTGTTAAAATGTCAGTTTAAACTGTTTGAAAAAGTGGGTTGTGACAATAATGACATTATATGTTAAGGTCTCACTAAAATCTATTCCATGTCTAATCACATGCCCACGATTGACCCTAAAGTCAACCCTCTATTGCCAAATCGTATACTAAGGACTCAGCTCCTATAACCGTGTCGTAATGCAAAATTTAACACCGAGGACTCAACTCCTTGGATTATCGCATACCGAGGACTCAAACTCCTCGGACTATGGTATATTGAGGACTCGGCTCCTCAGATTATGGCATATTGAGGAATCAGCTCGTCGGACTATCGTATATTAAGGACTCACCTCCTCGGACTAACGTATATTTAGAACTCAACTCCTCGGACTATCGTATGTTGAGGACTCAGCTCCTCGAACTATCGTTAATGAGGTCAAGTCCATGATACTCGTTCGGCTAATGATCTACGACACTATTGGGATCAAGCCAACACTCATCATCGCCCCACCATTTACGAAGCTATTGGATCAAGCCCTAATCCATAGGGCTGTAAACTTTATACAGTGTCCGACGTCCGGCTCAGTCCAAGCTGATAAGGCATCCGGTCTTTCTCCATATGATTCTCATTTAGGACACAAATTAGGATAAGAAAAAATATACGAAAGTATTTTCCTCCGAAAATGTTCGATGTTTTTCATTCGAACATTATCTATCCGCTATCCGGCTCGTACGAACAATGTCCGAGCTTAACGCTTGTCGGTCCTATCCATCTGAATCTCTTATAGGACAGGACTAGGACACACCTTTGTCCAGTTTGGTCCAACCCATTTATACCCCTATAAAGAATCTTGATGTCGTGAATCTACTAAAGTAGGACCATGTTTCTCATACGCATATCGAAATGTCTAGTGGAACCCCCTATAACGAATCTACTAAAATAAGGCATTTTTCTAATGTATTTAAAACCACATTAAAGAATATACCAAACTTCCTTCTCTTGCAATGATCCCGATGTCATGAACCACATGTGAAACAGAGGTCGTATGCGAGAGTTATAAGCACTTAAAGTTTAGGGGCTTTTTCGAAATTTATCAAATAATTTGATTAAATAATGTTACTATATATGTAACGACCCGCTATTTTGGACCATTCAAATCGACAATAAAACCACACATGTCTGACTTGAAAATTCAAAATACCGAATTGTTAATTTATATTTGGCAAAACTTTGAATATACAGTAAATAAATAATCATATATCACAGACACAGAGTAATATAATGCAGCGGAACAAAGAAATAGCAGTTCATGAAGCTACTATATAAATATAGATACAATAGGAATACCAAGATACAACAGGAGTAACAATATGATAATAAGGTACAACTCGGAATACAACTAGAATCAACTGGATAACAAAATGAATAGATATCAGGATCTTCAAAGCAAAACTCCAGCTCCAAAGGTGAGTCTCTAATGCTGTATCACTCAGTCTGACCCGAGCGTAAAGCAAAACACAAAACACTCGAGTTAGGACATACGTACTTATATAATGTAAACTAACTCAAGTGAACTGTAATAAAGGTACAAGTAACTTAAAGAATGCTTAGGATCGCCCATTCTTTAAGGATCCATTAAACTATCTACTATGTAGTAATATTCACTATTATAATAATGTCTAATATAAAATAAACATACTTTTAAATAGCATTAAGGCTTTACATTTTCCACCTTAACACGTAATAGTCCTAGTAGTCTATCCAGTATTAGCATACTCCCAAAATGGGGGCTACCCTCGATACTCCACAGGCTATGGGAGAAATCATAACTCGTAGTAAAGCTCGATGTGGTAGGTGACACGGCACATAAGGCAATGCCAGGGTAGATATACCAATTACGCATAAGAACTGATGGAAACGCATAGTAGCCACTACCGCTCCACCTCGAACAACACTCCCAAATCAAGGGGTGCACCCAAAAAATCACAAAGTAATTGAATGGTATCGAAGAAGTGCGTCCGATAAGAGGTGCTACCTTATTGGCCCGAGATCGCTCCTGTTTTAGCCACCTTATGCCAAAACACGAGAGTTGGGTCCACGTATATACCTTAGGATCGTCGCCACCATCCTACTTCATTTTGGAAACTCCATCGCGTACACAGTTGTCAAAGTGGTTTTCAGTATCGATAGAGAGTATTTCCATATCCGATCCCGGTCTCTTTAACAACCAATCGTTATTATAACCCGTGGTTATAAAATTTAAAACAGTTTACTTCATACTTCAAAATAAAATATCATTCAAATCCAAATCTTTATCAAAATAAAGATTATATCATTTCCAAACCATTTCAATATATTTAAAATATCATATCATTTCAAAACTTCATTTCAAATCATTTTAATATATCAAAATATCATATCCTTTCAAAAACTTCATTTCAAATCATTTAATATATCAAAATATCATATTCTTTCAAAAACTTCATTTCAAATCATTATTTGAGTTCAAATCCAAAATATTCAACTTTAAATACCTTTTAAATCCAACGATATCATTCATATATTATCATTTCAAGTCACCTTTTAAATAGTTTATATTTCAATCAAAATAATTCATTTAAACCATTTAAAAGTGTAATTATTATACTTTCAAATCAAGTATTCAATTACCAAAGTTTTAAACTATTCCGAGTTCATTTACTAAGTTAAAAACCATAAACATTGAAAATTTAAGCCTTTCACAGCATTCAGAAAAAGCTGTTATAAGTTATACTTGAAAACATTTTAATTCAGCAAAGACAGCATTTAAAAATGTTGTTAAATCTCAGTTTTAGTTGAAATTTAGTTTAAAACAGCAAAGAAAGCATTTCCAGAAATGCTGTAATAGCTTGGGTTTCAAATTAAAGGTTTTAAATTTATTCAACAAAGACTTAGCAGACCACTACAGCAGTTACAGAACTGCTATAATTGATCTGGGTCAAGTTTTAGTCTATTTAGTTCAACTACAGCAACTACAGCATTTCAGAAATGCTGTAATAGCTCTTTTGTTCAATTTTAGTTCAAATCAGAAATCATAGCATTTCTGAATGCTATTAAAGTAATTTCCAGATTTTAGCGTATTTCCAGCAAATAATAAACTTCAATTTAACCATTTAAACATTATAAAAATCATATTTTTAACATTCAAAAATGTTCATTAAAAATACTCTTTTAACTTATGATTTTTATAAAGTAAACTTTACAATAAAAATCAAATTTTCCAATAATTTTACTTAACAAATTCAAATGTACAATTTTCCCATTTTACCTTTTACAATTTATTAATACTTACATTTTCAAATTACCATTTCACAAATTAAACTAAATTTCCAATTTATTTAATTAATTTAAACCTTTAATTAAAACCAAATTTCCCATTTCCAAGTCAAGTTCTATTTTAAAATTACACATTTAAGCAATCATTCATTTAACCATTTTAGTTCATAGAAAAATCAATAATACTTTATTATATTATTTAAATTCAAATTTAAATCAAATTGTCATATTTACCATTTTCCAAATATAATTAAATTTCCATTATATAACTTAAATATCATTTTAAAAACCAAAATCCAAATTTCCAAACTTAAGTTATATTTCCAATTACAATTTAACCAGTCATTTATTCAACATTTTTAACTTATAGAAAAATCATAATTTCTTTATTTAAACAATTTAAAATCCAATTTAAATAAAATTAGCATAAATTTACACTTTGAAACCTATTTAAAATATTCAAAATACTTTATAAAATAACCACGGGCCTGTATATAGTTTTCTAACCTAGGTCAAGTGATACAGATATGTATCATTTCAATCTGCAGTTTACAAAGAAAAATCCGGGTTCTATCATTTCAAACCCGCAATCCCAAGTCAAAATAAATTAAATAAAAACTGTTCAGGCCTATCATTTCAACCCATAACGATTTTTCCCTATTCTAAAGTCCATTCGGGTATGTATCATTTCAACCCATAGTGATTTCTATACTAATAGGGAACTTGCAGTGTGATAAACAGATATAAATGAACAGTTAACAACATATATCAGTAACAGATGATATGACAGATAAATAAACAGGTTTAACATCATATAATATATAACATAAGCATGTATAACAAAACATAATATTCTACACATTCAATTGTTGTCAATTCACATTTGCATAAGTATAAATGTCAGGTGAGATTTACTCACCTTTTTAAGCTGAAGTTTGCAAATCAAATGACACAACGAATTCCAGAAAGCACGATATGGCACGACCTTTGATTTGAGTGGAGAGAACCAAGATATAAATCTTGTATACAACAACAAAACAAAGCCATATATAAATATAATTACAATACCAAAGTTATAATTGAAACAAATGGAAACTAGGCTAGACAAATAACATCACCTAACCATTTTTGCTTGACCCTATCTCACATATGCTCGGCCACAACGCTATATTGGTTCAGCCACATCATTATTTCAGGTGGTAATGGGTCTGGTTTGGACCTAAAAAGGCATGGCTACAAGGAATAGGAAGTGTAGAGGGGTTACAAGTGAGGAATACAAGTGGTTAAGGCAAATATATGAGTTTTTGTTCAACTTTTGGCTCGGTCTATGTCCCATCTAGGTTCCGCCATTGCATGTACAGGTCTAGACAGAGGTAAGAGGTTGTGGTTAGGGGTGTGTCAAGGTGGTGGTGGAGCAATAGGAGGTGGCCAAGGTCATCTAAGGTGATGGTGATGAAGACTAGGTGGCTAGGCATGCTTTTTAAGGAGTTTTTGCATTGTTTTTTATGGATTTTGCATTATTGGATGGTCAAGGCAACTTCAGGTCAGAGGAGATGAAGGTTAGGCCACCTATGGTCAGAGGAAGAAGTGGTGGTGGTCGGTGGAGGAGATGGTGGAGGTCTTAGGCCGAGCAAAGCAAGAGAAGCCAAGGCAAAACAATGTAAATAAGAAGAAAAATGAGAAAGAAAGAAGCCATTAGAACTTAAATTTTTTTCTCAAGATAAAAATGCCGTGAGTTTTGGAGAGAAAGGAGTTTTCTCATGTGAATGAGAAGAAATATACATGGCTATGGGCTAGAGAGATGTACGGCCAAAGCAAGGAGAGGAAAACCCAAAAGAAAATGAACAGACAAGCTAATGAAAAGTCACAAGAAATGAAGAGCCTTGTCTCTTTGAATTTCTAATTTCTTTTAATCAAAACAAACAAATAAATTTCAGTAAATAAAAATAAAAAGCTGAACTAAATAAAGTGAAAAAGAAAATAAATAAATAATTTAAGTAAAAATAGAAAATAATTAAGAAAATAGCTAATATATTGAAACTAGCATTTAAAATATAAACAATGTACAATAAACATTTAAATTTATAACAACACTTTTAAAAATGTTTTAAAAATTAAAAAAAAAAAATATATAACATGTCATATTACACATATATTCAAATTTAGAACAAGATATGACAACCAAAAATATTATTTATATAAATTAAAATAAACAATTTTGGTAAATAAAACAATTTACACACAATATTGTAAAAAGCATAACTTTCACAATATAAATCGAATTTCAACGAAACGAAATGCAGTATTCTTGAAATTTTATTTACTTTCAAAATAAAAGATAAAATTCAAAAATTCAAATATTTAAATTTTAAATTTAAAAGTCAAAGTTTAACCAAATTCACATTTCTGGAAAATATTCTATTTAGTCACGTTTGGAATTCTAATTTACATCAAAATCATAATTAATATTTAAAATAACAAAATTTTCCATTTAATATATAAAATAAAGTTTTTAAATCATGAGATTCAATTTAAACTAATTACAAAATACAGGGTTGTTACACTCTCCCCCACTCAAAACTTTTCGTCCCCGAAAAGGAATGAGGTACGGGAAAACACAGAAAAAGATAGAATGAAATAGGATTAAGACAAGATGACAAGAAGATTGAAATTATACCTGATAACTGTTATTATAGGTAAGTTTAACAAGGTGGAGATGATATTCCCAAGATCCTCCAGAATTAAGAACACAAGCATGAAAAAGATCATCGAGAATCTGATTCACCCTTTCCATTTGACCGTCGGTCTATGGATGGTAAGCAGTGCTCAGATTCAGAATAGGGAGAAGTAAGAACCACATAAGAGATAGAAAAGTTAAATGATGAAGGAAAAAGAGAAAGAAAGAAAGACTAGAACAAACTCATTAAGCACAATACGAAAAACACGATTCATCAAATCAACAAAGAGAGCAGGAGCATTAGTCAAACCAAAAGGCATGACTAACTATTCATAGAAAAACCATTCTCAGTACAGAAAGCAGTCTCGGGAATACTTTTCTCAGCAACCCTGAGTTGGTGAAAAATCAGTGGCAAGATCAAGCTGAAAGAGAACAGTAGCTCCAAGGCTAACCAATTCGAATTTGATTTCCTACTTAGAAGGTAGGAGAATGAAAACAACCAGAAAGAAAATAGATTGGAAAACAGAATAAGATAATAAATTTAAAACCCTGAAAATATACATTAATAATTAATTTCATCCATTTGATTTCACTCGAGTTAAATAAATCTTAATTATTTTTAAATCTCATTATCTCATCATCAAATCAACAATTTATAAAGTCATGAATTTGAACAATCATTTATTATATCCATCTTTATTCATTAAATTTCATTCTTCTTTATTTCAATTCATTCTTAAATTCATTCCACTTAGTATATCAAATCCTATATATATTAAGTTTATTTCACTTATTATAACTATTTCAATTTATTTATAATTTCTTTTAAATATCATTATATTGTAAATTATTCAATTAACCCTTTTTCTCTATTTACCTCTATTGATCCTTTATAAATAAAATTTAAGTGTATAACATTTATTATAACCACTTAAGTTTTATTTATAAAAATTCTCTTTATTTGTATGTTCTCCAATTACATATTCAACTTTTGAATAATTTAGGTAAGTTATATTGGAATGTAATTGAGTGTTATACAAATAAATTCTTTCTAATTCAATTATACAAGTTTACATATTTATTCAAACTCTTATAATTGAAATTATCCTTTAAAATAAAATTTAAGAATTAAATTTCCGATTAGCTTCAAACTATTTAGAAATAAATAAATATATATACATACACAATATATATATATATATCAAATCAAATTTAGATCATATATCAATATATATTATAAGTCAGGTCATATTTAGAAATCCAAATCAATTTAATTTTCCAAAGAAAAACTGTTGCAAAGCTACAGAATGGTCTCTTCGCTTCGAAACTCGAAAATGAATGTCGATGATGCTGTAGTCATCACCGAAATTATCTTCCAGCGATAAAGAAAAGAGCACTGATTTACAAATTAAAAATCCTTTGAAACAATTTCTACTAGAAATACTTTTAAATAATATATCCTTTTTAAAACTTTCAAAACAAAGTTTGAAATCATCGGAAAATTAATTCTCACATTCTTGATTTAAATCCATTTAAATTTCCAAATTAATTCATAACCATGTTTAATTATTTAGATATGAAACTAAAGCCAATGATTATAAAATACATACAAAGTTAAATATTATTTCTTAACACCCAATTCCATTAATTATCAAATATTTATAAAATTAACCTTATACATATTATAATTATACAAAATTTACCCATCTACTAAATTTAAAAACCATATTGTGTCAGTTTGTTCTGTTCAAGTGTTTTGGAAATCCTATCGATAGTGTTGATCAGACGAATCGATCGGAAACCCAAATCAACATCAACAACTCAAACAACACAATATATAAAACATCTTTAAAATATAAAAATTTCAAATACAAGATTAATTTTCAAAATAAGGATAGGGATTCAGATTTTGATGGACTCAAATCAAAGAGAACTCTGGTTTGAAGATAAGTTGGGACAAAAGACAAGATGACTAAATAACAGAATATGAAGATGGATAAGCTTATATATATCATGGGCAACCTTAACCAGGTCAACCGTGACTTAATGAATAAGATCGATGTGGATTTTCTGGGGTAAATCTACATTCGATCTCAAGAGATAGAATTCGGAATAATAAGAGATACTAGCATCGTAAACCAAGGATACAGAAGTCTTCAGTGAATCAATGCTTTTTGTAAAGAAGTTTCACCCCTTTACAAGTCATTAGTATATTGGCGGGACCGCCGATTTATTACAGAGCTCATTCGAAGTGGAGTTACGGGATACTCCATAATCAAGAAGACACGAATAGGGGAGGACAGGAACGGACTTGGAACCAAAGGGAATGTTCCAAAATTTAAAGGAAACCGAATCGAAGAAGAAGGAATTCAAGTTCGAACGAAAGTGATTCTGTAATTAAATTTACTCTATATGCCGAGTTTGCCTAAAACCAGAGCTCTAATACCAACTGTGATGACCCACTATTTTGGACCATTCAAATCGACAATAAAACCACACATGTCTGACTTGAATAATTCAAAATACCGAATTGTTAATTTATATTTGGCAAAACTCAGAATATACAGTAAATAAATAATCACAGATCACAGACACAGAGTAATATAATGCAGCGGAACAAAGAAATAGTAGTTCATGAAGCTACTATATAAATACATCAGAGTTAAGTAAGATACAATAGGAATACCAATATACAACAGGAGTAACAGTATGATAATCAGGTACAACTCAAAATACAACTGGAATCAACTGGATAACAAAATGAATAGATATCAGGATCTTCAAAGCAAAACTCCAGCTCCAAAGGTGAGTCTCTAATGCTGTATCACTCAGTCTGACCCGAGCGTAAAGAAATACACAAAACACTCGAGTCAAGACATACATACTTATATAATGTAAACCAACTCAAGTGAACTGTAATAAAGGTACAAGTAACTTAAAGAATGCTTGGGATCGCCCATTCTTTAAGGATCCGTTAAACTATCTACTATGTAGTAATATTCCCTATTATAATAATGTCTAATATAAAATAAACATACTTTTAAATAGCATTAAGGCTTTACATTTTCCACCTTAACATGTAATAGTCCCAGTAGTCTATCCAGTATTAGCATAATCCCAAAATGGGGGCTACCCTCGATACTCCACAGGCTACGGGAGAAATCATAACTCGTAGTAAAGCTCGATATGGTAGGTGACACGGCACACAGGGCAATGCCAGGGTAGATATACCAATTACGCATACGGACTAATGGAAACGCATAGCAGCCACTACCGGTCCACCTCGAACAACACTCCTAAATCAAGGGGTGCACCCAAACAATCACAAAGTAATAGAATGGTATCGTAGAAGTGTGTCCGATAAGAGGTGCTACCTCATTGGCCCGAGATCGCTCCTGTTTTAGCCACCTTATGCCAACTCACGGGAGTTGGATCCACATATATACCTTAGGATCGTCGCCACCATCCTACTTCATTCGGGAAACTCCACCGCGTACATAGTTGTCAAAGTGGTTTTGGTATCGACAAAGAGTGTGTCCATATCTGATCCCGGTCTTTTTAACAACCAATCATTATTATAACCCGTGGTTATAAAATTTAATACAGTTTACTTCATACTTAGAAATAAAATATCTTTCAAATCCAAATCTTTATCAAAATAAAGATTATATCATTTCCAAACCATTTCAATATATTTAAAATATCATATCATTTCAAAACTTCATTTTAAATCATTTTAATATATCAAAATATCATATCCTTTCAAAAACTTCATTTCAAATCATTTAATATATCAAAATATCATATCTTTTAAAAAACTTCATTTCAAATCATTATTTGAGTAAAATCTGAATATTCAACTTTAAATTCCTTTTAAATCCAAAGATATCATTCATTTATTATCATTCCAAGTCACCTTTTAAATAGTTTATATTTCAATCAAAATAATTCATTTAAACCATTTAAAAGTGTAATTATTATACTTTCAAATCAAGTATTCAATTACCAAAGTTTTAAACTATTCCGAGTTCATTTAATAAGTTAAAAACCATAAACATTGAAAATTTCAGCCTTTCACAGCATTCAGAAAAAGCTGTTATAAGTTATACTTGAAAACATTTTAATTCAACAAAGACAGCGTTTAAAAATGCTGTTAAATCTCAGTTTTAGTTGAAATTTAGTTTAAAACAGCAAAGACAGCATTTCCAGAAATGTTGTAATAGCTCAGGTTTCAAATTAAAGGTTTTAAATTTATTCAGTAAAGACATCAGACCACTACAGCACTTACAGAACTGCTGTAATAGACCCGAGTCAAGTTTTAGTCTATTTAGTTCAACTACAGCAACTACAGCATTTCAAAAATGCTGTAATAGTCTTTTATTCAATTTTAGTTCAAATCAGAAATCATAGCATTTCTGAATGCTATTAAAGTAATTTCCAGATTTTAGTGTATTTCCAGCAAATAATAAACTTTAATTTAACCATTTAAACATTATAAAAATCATATTTTTAACATTCAAAAATTTTCATTAAAAATACTCTTTTAACTTATGATTTTTATAAATTAAACTTTACAATAAAAATCAAATTTTCCAATAATTTTACTTAACAAATTCAAATGTACAATTTTCCCATTTTACCTTTTACAATTTATTAACACTTACATTTTCAAATTACCATTTCACAAATTAAACTAAATTTCCAATTTATTTAATTTATTTAATTTATTTAAACCTTTAATTAAAACAAAATTTCCCATTTCCAAGTCAAGTTATATTTTAAAATTACACATTTAAGCATTCATTCATTTAACCATTTTAGTTCATAGAAAAATCAATAATACTTATTATATTATTTAAATTCAAATTTAAATCAAATTATCATATTTACCATTTTCCAAATATAATTAAATTTCCATTTTATTTATATAACTTAAATATCATTTTAAAAACCAAAATCCAAATTTCCGAACTTAAGTTATATTTCCAATTTCAATTTAACTAGTCATTTATTCAACATTTTTAACTTATAGAAAAATCATAATTTCTTTATTTAAACAATTTAAAATCCAATTTAAATCAAATTAGCATAAATTTACACTTTCAAACGTATTTAAAATATTCAAATTACTTTATAAAATAACCACGGGCCTGTATATAGTTTTCTAACCTAGGTCAAGTGATACGGATATGTATCATTTCAATCCGCAGTTTACAAAGAAAAATCCGGGTTCTATCATTTAAAACCCGCAATCACAAGTCAAAATAAATTAAATAAAACCGTTCAGGCCTATCATTTCAGCCCATAACGATTTTTCCCTATTCTAAAGTCCGTTCGGGTATGTATCATTTCAACCCATAGTGATTTCTATACTAATAGGGAACTTTTAGTGTGATAAACAGATATAAATGAACAGTTAACAACATATATCAGTAACAGATGATATGACAGATAAATAAACAGGTTTAACATCATATAATATATAACATAGCAGGTATAACATAACATAATATTTTACACATTCAATTGTTGTCAATTCACATTTGCATAAGTATAAATGACAGGTGAGATTTACTCACCTTTTTAAGCTGAAGTGTGCAAATCAAATGACACAACGAATTCCAGAAAGCACGATATGGCACGACCTTTGATTTGAGTGGAGAGAACCAAGATATAAATCTTGTATACAACAACAAAACAAAGCCATTTACAAATATAATTACAATACCAAAGTTATAATTGAAACAAATGGAAACTAGGCTAGACAAATAACATCACCTAACTTTCAAACCATTTTTGCTTGACCCTATCTCACATATGCTCGGCCACAAAGCTATATTGTTTCAGCCACATCATTATTTCAGGTGGTAATGGGTCTGGTTTGGACCTAAAAAGGCATGGCTACAAGGAATAGGAAGTGTAGAGGGGTTACAAGTGAGGAATACAAGTGGTTAAGGCAAATATATGAGTTTTTGTTCAACTTTTGGCTCGGTCTATGTCCCATCTAGGTTTGGCCATTGCATGTATAGGTCTGGACAGAGGTAAGAGCTTGTGGTTAGGGGTGTGTCAAGGTGGTGGTGGAGCAATAGGAGGTGGCCAAGGTCATCTAAGGTGATGGTGATGAAGACTAGGTGGCTAGGCATGCTTTTTAAGGAGTTTTTGCTTTGTTTTTATGGATTTTGCATTATTGGATGGTCATGGCAACTTCAGGTCAGAGGAGATAAAGGTTAGGCCACCTATGGTCAGAGGAAGAAGTGGTGGTGGTCGGTGGAGGAAATGGTGGAGGTGTTAGGCCGAGCAAAGCAAGAGAAGCCAAGGCAAAACAATGTAAATAAGAAGAAAAATGAGAAAGAAAGTAGCCATTAGAACTTAAATTTTTTTCTCAAGATAAAAATGCCATGAGTTTAGGAGAGAAAGGAGTTTTCTCATGTGAATGAGAAGAAAAATACACGGCTATGGGTTAGAGAGATGTACGGCCAAAGCAAGGAGAGGAAAAGCCAAAAGAAAATGAACAGACAAGCTAATGAAAAGTCACAAGAAATGAAGAGCCTTGTCTCTTTGAATTTCTAATTTCTTTTAATCAAAATAAACAAATAAATTTCAGTAAATAAAACTAAAAAGCTGAACCAAATAAAGTGAAAAAGAAAATAAATAAATAATTTAAGTAAAAATAGAAAATAATTAAGAAAATAGCTAATATATTGAAACTAGCATTTAAAATATAAACAATGTACAATAAACATTTAAAATTATAACAACACTTATAAAAATGTTTTAAAAATAATATATATATATATATATAACATGTCATATTACACATATATTCAAATTTAGAACAAGATATGACAACCAAAAATATCATTTATATAGATTAAAATAAACAATTTTGGTAAATAAAACAATTTACACACAATATTGTAAAAAGCATAACTTTCACAATATAAATCGAATTTCAACGAAATGAAAAGCTGTACTCTTGAAATTTTATTTACTTTCATACTAAAATATAAAATTCAAAAATTCAAATATTTAAATTTTAAATTTAAAAGTCAAAGTTTGACCAAATTCACATTTTTGGAAAATATTCTATTTAGTCATGTTTGGAATTCTAATTTACATCAAAATCATAATTAAAATTTAAAATAACAAAATTTTCCATTTAATAAATAAAATAAAATTTTTAAATCAGGAGATTCAATTTAAACTAATTACAAAATACAGGGTTGTTACAGTATATCATTAAACGAACACCACCATTTGATTTATGTCATTAGAAATACAATTTTAATATATAATATGTCTAATTTAAAGTACGTTTATGTTTTACACTTTTTAATTAGGGAGAGATCAAACTTTGTCTATTTACAATAGAAATCAATTTTTTTAATTATCTACCATGACATACTACATCCTGAGATGTATATGTAAAAAATAACTTTTTTTAATTTCATCATTTATAATTTGATTTAAGACCATAAGGGGTGAATTACTATATTTTATCAACATATACACAAATAGTATGAGTCTGACTCACTGAAACTCTCAAATGAAGAAGAACTCAATACCGTCTCCGTTGACCTGTGCCTTTTGCGCCTAAGAACACTAGAAACTCGCTAATATATCTTTTCCAAATCATAGTACTCATCTCCACAGTCATTTCAATGGGTAAATCATTGAAATCCGTTAAGAAATAAGAGATATACTCCATTTTGAAATTTTACAGAGAAGAATGAAAATGGTGTACAAGATTTCATTATTATTGTTCGGTGTCCAGGTCTATTGCACCTCCAATCTTACAAATTCCACCACCAAAATGATACCAAAATCATAGTGCTCTTCACATCCTTCATTTTTCCACTAGTTTCGGTGAAATACGTTGAGAAATATAGAAGTTATAAAAGTTTGGTGGAGAAGAGGGAAAAGGAAGAAAAAATTAAATGGTAAAAAAATGAGACTTTTGTTTTGAATTTGCTTATGATTTGATGCATATTAGTGGTAAAGTGTTTAGATTAAAATATGATTAGAAAATAGGGTTTATATTTCTATTTATAGGATGATATAACACATGGTTAGCCTAAAATCTCGAAATTAATATATTATGAAAATGTCGCTTGGTTTAACTTCATATAATTTCTAGCTTGTTAAACCAAATTTAACAAGTTATATATGTTTTCTGACTACTAACAGCATTCCAAACGTGAAGGAATATGTCCTGAAGCCGAGCTCCAAATCCTGTAAAAATATACTATTTTCCCCTTAAGTAAAAATATGGTTTTACCCTTTTTAATTTAATTATTTAATCACATAAGTTTACAAGGTGTTACATTCTCCTCCCTTAAGAGAATTTCATCCTCGAAATTCCAAGATACGGACAATGCAGCTCCATTTATATCGTACAAATATACAAAATAGAGCTAGCTTCATCCATCTAGCATTAATTATGCAACACAAACAAAAACACAACTAAGAGTGTATAATATACATGATAGATAAAATATGATGATATGATATGAGATGAGTGAAAATGCAACTAAATCAGCGTCCTATATGAATGCAAATGCATTACAACCAATATGTATGTAAGGATCTTAATATATGCAAATATATGTATGCGCATCTATACATCCATATGCAACATCTATATCAAAGTGCAAGTAAACAACTACGTCCATTAATACAATAAGTAAATGCATATAAAAAGAAACAATAAATAACATATATAAAATTATGTAGCATAAATTAGAACACCTAACTATATATATATATATATATCCTAGATTGGAATGTATATACATACAAGCCAACATAGTATAAACGAAATTGGTATAAACAAAGTAACCAAAACACGTCATGAGGATGTGTATACAAACAAATCCTAACATCCATACAGCCATGCCTATGTCAACTAACTAGCTAAAACAACCATGCAACATACAAACAACCAAACTAATCTACAAGCTAACTAAAATGGGAACTTATTGGAAGAAAGCTTACGATGGAGAACTTGGATTTTCTCCTCAAGTTCCCACGTACTCCTATCCAAACCTTTTCCTCATCGTACTTGGACAAACTTCATTTTTTTCATTCTTCTGTCATATCACATCAAGATCTAAGATATGAATATGCCTACAAAGTATTCTAGGCTGTCTCTATGTTCACCTCATCAAGAAATGACTGGGCTCTACCATAACCGCCAAACCATCAACGTACATTCGAAAATGGGATAGGAAGAATGCATATGAACATCCGCTAACCTTTCAAGGGGCCCACTCAACGTGTTGACTTCTCTACCCTCTCTTTACAGTCGGGAAATGTAACGACCCTCCTTTTTTGATGTCCTGAACATATGTTGATCAACACATGTATTCAGAATATCGTAGTAGACATACCATCGGCCAAATTTTAAAAAAATTAAACTCTAAATTTTGGCATGACCTCTTTGCAACTCACAATGGAAAAATTGTATATAATATATCAAGTGTACATAAGTGCACAAAGGCACAGTTAAAGCACAAAATCATGACATATATCAGAGATATACAGGACACGTGATATGTATATTAAACTGATAAAGTCACAATACAAATAAATCGATCTACGTAAACTCCATACATATGGAGCATTGAATAGATACATCAATACAATACACAATCTCATACATGTATAGAACATCTAATACATATAATTCTACATGAACTAATCATAAATATAACTATATCTCCATAATCCAAGATGTCTAGCTCTCCAACTAGTTCATAACCAAAATCAACCTTTCACTTAGACCACTCTGATAGGAGTAATCACAAGTTCCAAATCGGAAATAAAAGAGAGAAAACGAGGGTTAACCAGATGTCCGATAAGGGAAAGTAGCCTCGTAGTATTGTAAGTAACACAGATATACATTCTACCATGCAATGGGTTTATGCAGAAATATCATCAGTTAAAATGACATGTTCTAACTATAAAAGGTAGCAATCAACATGAATAGACAAGTGCATGGGTAATACAACACTCCATAGTCAATGGTGTCATAAATCTCCCTAGTCAAAGCTGAACAAATATATCTATCACAATGTTATATATATCCTAGCATCTATAGACCCAAACCCCCTCTCCCATATGAATCCTATATGAGAGAAACCATAAGCCAATGCTTCCCAAATATCAATAATGGATATCCATAGTCAAAAGTTTCATAGATCTCCAAATCCCAGTCAACTCCGAGATGCAAGAAAATACAGCCATAATGATGTCATTTATCCAAGCATCTCATACCCAAAGAACCCGTAGGAATCGTGTACGAGTAATATCCAAGGTCAATGCTATTTGAATATCTAAAGTCGAAATCCATGTGATGAATTTCCATTAGCCACTAAAGAGATTCTTTGGAGCCAACTCGTATAGTAGATCCTGAGTCACCACTGACATGTGTAGGTCCCATCTCAACACTAGTGTTATGGACAATATATGACCTATTCTAGAAAGGCATCCCAATCTCTCTCCGCCCTGCTCCCGGATCTCATCTGCAGGTTGTTCCTTCTTTATGATGCAATGGATGCCCTCACTAGCATCATATCATTTCAGCTATCTACACCGCATACCGGAACCATATGTAAACATCATTTTCCTATACTAAAACACAACGTTATAGACTTGTGGCTTCCTCGAACCATCGGATGTTACTTTTCCTTTTCCTCGAACCACAATGAATTCTTCGGACTTCATAAATCAAAGCATCCACTTTGTCTTGCCACAAATCATGTTCAGGGTTCCACTGTGTTCCGACGGTACTAGAATAGAAAAAATCCCACCCTGTGGATGCACTAATGTGTTAACATATTTAAGATAAATATATAACTATATCAATTACAGTTACATAAATATATCAATATATATGTCTAACTAATTAAATTTGTTGCACTGGAGCACCACCACCAACAGCTACAACAATAACAACTTGGGAATTTTGAACAATGTTGCACACCATCTCGACGAACATGTTTTGCAAGTCAGGGTTAGCAATCCCCGATCCCGGCCATCCTCAACTCCAGAAACGGAGTTCCTAGCAGCATTCCTTATTAGCCGGCTCATTCTTATAAGCTATAATAAGAATGATCAGTCTCTTTAAAAGGAATAAGTGGTGTTCGTGGATGCATTACGACTTATATATTATATACACACACACATACACTACTATATAGTTTTGAAAACCAAAATATAACAAGTACACTCTCTCATATATCACTCAATCCAATTTAAGGCGATAGCTCCTTCCTTATCTCTAATGGATCTAAGTATCAATTTAGGTCTGCTACGCAACCTAAGCTCTGATACCAAATGTAAAGACTTCCCTACACCTTTGGTACCTGATATACCTATACAGTATGCTATAGAGGTACCCGACCGATACAGGATGGTAGTCGAGAGGTAAAGTAGAGAAAAATCCAAATACATAACTTGTAGAACATCTCATAACGCATAGACAATGTATAATAATCAAATATATGTAAAACAAGTGATATAGAATATAACTAAGTGAACAAAAAAAATCAGAATACATCGATTCATCATAGTTATTCAGAACAAAAGTAATAGAGTTTATACATCCCGATCTCCAAAATAAACTCCATAACTATCTCTCAACCAATACAAGTACTAACATAGCTCCATAGTACTGCACAGCGGAATATAAGCGATAGTAAGGTACAAAGTATGATATATGAAAGCATAGCCTCCTGCTCGCAACTCATAGAGTTTCATGCATTATCTAGACCTGTTACCTCTAATCTAATCATTCAAGAGTACCTGAGATAATAAGAATCAAAGCACAAAACCTCGGGTTAGATAACAGTCTGGTATAAGCGATACATCATCTCAAAATACTATAATAACCATATATACTAATAAGGATATAGGGTATGCAGAACCATACCTGGTTTGTCCTTACATCCAGCAAGTTAGCACATGAATACTATATGCTAAACTACTAACACATAAGGGTGTACTACTACACCAAGCACAATATGGCGTATAGCGGTGTAACACAATAGTATGATAGCCATATCAAGCACATAGCAAATACATAGCCATCACATAGAAAATGCACAACGACAACCATCACCATGGTCTCACTTTGCTCCAACTATCACCAAGGTCTCGTATCATTCGACCGCCACCAAGGTCTTGCATCGCCACCTAGATGCCACTCTGCCTTGACCATCACCAAGGTCCTACATCATCACCAAGATGTTACTTGGTCCTGGCCATCACTAAGGACTCACATCATCACCAAGATGTCACTTTGTCCCGACAATCACAAAGGTCTCGCATCATCACCAAGATGTAAATTTGTCCCAACCATCACCAAGGACTTACATCATCACCAAGATGCCTTCAGATACCTGATAACTCATACGACAATCACCAAGGCCGATGATACACTATGTCGTAATTTGATTCAATGTTCTACCGTGTGCCATCACCAAGGTAGTGCTATCACCAAGGCAAGCTAGACCATCACCAAGGTCCAAGGTAGACAAGTGAGTGTCATTACATAACCTTGCCCCATGAAACACCTATCCCACCTAGAGTTATCTGTTCTTTCTTCCGCACATGACTGATATTAAAACACACTACATCCTAACACATTGCTTTACCTTGTCAAACGTGCCTCCTTGGACCATCACCAAGCTATATACACTCCTTGCTCGAAGTACTCAACCTAAACGGTTTACCCATCGATGCCTCGAAGTCACCTCACTTCCTCATTTATAAAACAAAGCTCAAGGTCAACTCGAGTCGTTATGGAGTCATCCATCCTTGCTCCCTATCAACACATTAAAGACCTCGAAACTCTGCCTCAAAGTACGTCTATGCCATGCCTGTCCATAGCCAAAATTCCATGCTTAGATTATGTCTGGTCTTCCTTGTGCTCAGCCCAAAGCCATGTACCCATTGAACCAAAGCAACACCGAATAGGAATTTTTGTTCGGTATTCCACCACCTAACATCGTATACCCTTGGACAAAATATCTGGTCTGATTCTTCACCACCAAACCAAAGTAGCTATCACATAGGATTTCCTATCCAGCCTTCCCACATCGCACCAAAGCACAAACTGGATAGGAATTCCTATTCGGTCCTCCACCATCGGACCGCCTTAGACCCAAACCAGCACCTTCCCTTCCTGAAGTCAACTACCGGACCATTCCAAACCCAGGCCATAACTCCTACCAGACAACCCTTGCCGAACCGAAAATCTTAGCTCCTTCAGCATATCAACTTCGCGTCGATTCCATCACTACATTTACTACTCCAACCCATGCGTTTCCCACATACATCGATACAACTCTAAATGCTCTATAGTCTATCTGTCAAAGTCTATTTCTATGGTTCCTACCTCTAGTTCGCTCCGACGCGATGAGCATTTTCAACCAATCAAGCGTATATACAAATACCATACATACACCAATCAACAACCAAACATATAAACATACAACATGTCATGAAAAATCATCCAATAATGTATCTTTAACATAGCCTAACACATATTGAGGCAACCAGACATCAAATTGACCTGATTAGAACACTTTAAAACGTTTTATGTAACGACCCACTATTTTGGACCATTCAAATAGACAATAAATCCACACATGTCGGACTTGAATAATTCAAAACAATAGATTGTAAATAAAATTTGGAGAAAATAAAACCAATCACAGACACAGAATATCAGAATAACTCGCAGCGAAAATAAAAATACATACTGGTTCGTGAAGCCACTACGATACATAGTCTCAAAACAGATACAAAATACCATAGTCTGAAAACCGATACAACAGAAGTCTGAATACATAAGTTCACAAATACATAAGCAAAGCTGAATGAAATAACTGAAAAGGAAAGACAACTAGATAGACAGACAAACTCCAGCAATCTCTAGCTCCAGAAGGTGAATCCAAAGCTGTGATACTCAGGTTGACCCAAGCATAAATAAAAAAAATACAAACACTCGAGTCAGGACATAAATAATTATACAATGTAAACTAACTCAAGTGAACTGTAATAGAAATGTACAAGTAACTTAAAGGATTCTTGGGATCGCCCATCCCTTAAGGATCCGTTAAACTATCTACTATATAGTAATATACACTATTATAATAATGCCTAAAGTAAAGTAAACTTACTTAAAAATAGCGTTAAGGCTTTACATTTTACACCTTAACACATAATAGTGCCCATAGTCTATACAATATTGTAGTACCTCCAGATCGGGAGGCTACCAGAGGATACTCCATAGGTACGACACAAATAAAAACTCGTAGTAAAGCATGCTATGGTGGTGACACAGCACAACGAGGCAATGCCAGGGTAGATATACCAATTACGCATCCGGACTGGTGGTAACGCATAGCAGCCACTACCGCCCACCTCGATCCACACTCCTAAAAATCAAAGGGTGCACCCAATCAATCACAAATTAATAGAATGGTATACGATGGAATGTGTCCGATCAGAGGGGCTACCTCATTGGCCCGGAATCGCTCTTGTTTTAGCCATCTTTTTCCAACTCACGGGGGTCGGGTCCACGTATATACATCATATAGGATCGTCACCACCATCCTACTTCATTCTGGAATCTCCACCGCGTACACAGTTGTTAAAGTGGTTTTCGGTATCTACAGAGAGTATGTCCATATCCGATCCCGGTCTCTTTAACAACCAATCGTTATTATAACCCGTGGTTATAAATTTCAAAAATGGTTTATATTCCAAATCAAAATAATCCATTTAAACCATTTAAATGTGAAGTCAATATCCATTCAAATCAAATATTCAATTTCTAGGATTGTAGCATCTCTAAGTTCATTCATTCAATTATAACAATTTCAAAACATTGTATTTTAGCATTCGTAACATTTAGAAAGTGTTATAATTTTTATAGTAGCATTTTAGAAAAGTTATCTTTTAGAAACAGCAGCACTAAGAAACGTTACTGTAAGTATAGTAGTATTTCAGAAGTATTGTTTTTTTCCAGAAACAGCAGCACTTAGAAACTGCTACTGTAGATATAACAGTATTTCAGAAAACAGTTCATTTCAGAAACAGCAGCACTTATAAACTACTATAGTGGGTAGTAGTATTATTTCAAAACAGTTCATTTCAGAAACAACAGCATTTATAAACTGTTACAGTAGGTATAATAGTAATTGAGAAAACAGTTCATTTAAAACCGTAGCCTTTCTGAAACGCTACAATTACTGTTATAAGTTTATTATAATAATTTAAAACAATATATTTCAACTTTTCTCATTTTTAACTTATCAAACATATATCACTTTTCAAAATTATTTATTTGAATATCATTTCACTTATGATTTAAATAAATAACATTTATAAATAAAATATCTAAATTAAACCATAATTCATTTATTAAGTCAAAATTTCTTTTAATTTGCTTAACTTTTAATTTAACAAATAGCTAGATATTTTATTTACTTCTAAAAATATCCATTTCATAAATAAAATATTTTATTACCAAGTTAAGCCAAAATTTCCATTTAAATCAAATTTTCAAATGTTAAAGTAAATCACATTTTATTTACATTTTCAATCATTTAATAACTCATACAATTTCAACTTACAGAAAATCACTATAAAATTTATTTAAATCATTTAAATCCAGTTTAAGTTAAAATCTCATATATTTAAATTCCAAATACTTACATTTTTCAGAAAATCTTTATATTTAAAATTAACCACGGGTCTGTATAATATTTTCTAACCTAGATCAAGTGAATATGGATAATATATCATTTCAATCCATAATGAATTAAAATCCTAGGTTTTATCATTTCAAACCCGCAATCCCAAGTCAAATAAAACAAAAATCGCTCGAGTCTATCATTTCATCTTATAATGACTTTTCCTAATTCTAAAGTCTGTTCGGGTATGTATCATTTCAACCCATAGTGATTCTATACTAACAGGGAACTTGCCGTGTGAGAAACAGACATTAAATAAACAGTAAAGCATATCATATGATGTCAGGTGATGTAACAGGTATATAAACAGGTTATATCATGATATAATGTCAGATAACAGGCAGATGTGAACATATAACATAGCATACAAACTACTACAATTCAAATGACATTGTTTCACATTTATATAAGTATGATTTGTCGAGAGTGATAAACTCACCTTTTAAAGCTGGTGATAACAATCAAACACAAGACAAACAACTCCGAAAAGCACGACAAAGCACGAATCAATTACGAGTGGATGGAGATCCAAGATCCAAGTCTTGTAACAAAAAAATATACAACATATATAAGCATATATATTCAACACAAAAATAAATTAAAACAATGTAAATTATGAATCAACAATGGAATAAATGGGCTTAACCACACAAGTGGGCTCGACCACATCACCTATAGGCTCGGCCATCACCATACTTTGCTCGTCCATGATGTGTTTTGAGGTAAGTGGGCTCGGGTATGGGTCACAAGGCACGGCTATGGTTTGAGGAAGTGGAAAATGGAAAGTTACAATGCATGGAAGGCAAAAGGTCAAGCAATTGAAGGTTATTGGTTCAAGTGGGTTCGGCCTAGGCAAGTATGGCTCGGCCTATGGGTTCAGGCAAGGGGTCAGGTCAGGTCTGGGTGCGGCAAGGTTCTAGTCAGGCACGGCAAGGGCTGGAGGACATGGTGGTGGATGCCGAGGCAAACAAGGTGGGGAAGTGATCAAGTGGAGGTTTGGCTATGGTTTCATGCACAGATGGTGATGGATTTAGATCTATTGGTCCCGGCTATGGCATGTAGTGGTGATGAGGGTTGCTGGCCGTGGAGGATGGTGGTGGAGGAGGGGTTGTGGTCGGCAATAGCATGATGGCCGAGCATAGGAGGAAGTAAACAAAAGAAAAACAAATGGAAAACGAGGAAAAGGAGAGAAAAGGAAGCAATAGAAACTTACTGAATATTTTCTTTTAGGAGAATGCAAATGAGAAAGAGAAGGGAATGAGATGTTTTGTACGTGAATTAGCAAGAGAAGTGGACGACTATGAAGAATGAATGCACGACTAGGAAATGAAGAGGCTAGGCAATGGAAAAGTCATAAGTTAAAACATTTAACTCAAGTCTCTTTGAATTTCTAAGCCATAAATCAAATAAAAGAAAAATAGAAAGGAGAGAAATGAAAAAATATAGAAATTA
This sequence comes from Allium fistulosum, assembly GCA_030737815.1. Lineage (NCBI taxonomy): Eukaryota > Viridiplantae > Streptophyta > Magnoliopsida > Asparagales > Amaryllidaceae > Allium > Allium fistulosum. The sequence goes on along the minus strand of CM060904.1, from coordinate 201,296,020 downwards.
GAAATGAAATAGAAAATAAAAAATATAGAATAGACCAAAATATAAAATTTCCAGAAAAACAATATTTAATTATATTTGGAAAACAAAATCCAAAATACATTGGAAAATTCCAAAACTTCAATTTTTAATGATTTAAAAATCAAAGTTTACAAATAAATAAATTTTAAAATATTTGTTAAAAATATGGGTTGTTACACTCTCCCCCACTCAAAACTTTTCGTCCTCGAAAAGAAACGAGACACAGAAACAAAGAAAGAGAGAATAAGATAGAATAACGAATAGTACCTGAAACAAACAATTCCAGATTCGAAGCACGCATGCTCTCCTCCGTCTCCCAGGTACAATCCCGGTCATCAGTACTCCACTACACTTTGACCAGATTGACAGATTTTCTTCTTAGCTGCTTTGTACCTCTATCGACAATACGAAGTGGCTTCCTCTCGATAGTCAGATTAGGCTCAATATCCAAACTTTCGAGAGCAGAAGGCTAAACAATCAGAGATGGATCATGAAGATACCGACGAAGATGCGAAACATGGAATACATTATGCACTCCAGAAAATTTCTCAGGCAAATCCAGACGATAAGCTAGAGAACCAATCCTTTCCAAGATGCGGAAAGGACCAATGAACCTAGGAGCAAGCTTCCCTCTATGACCAAAACGAATCACATTACTTAAGGGAGAAACCTTAAGGAAAACTAGATCACCAACAGAAAACTCCAAACTCCTCCTACGCCTATCAGCGTACTTCTTCTGCCTATCCTGAGCACTCCACATCTTCCTCTTAATCTCCTCAACTCTCTCAAAAGCCTCCAAAATCATCTTAGGACCAAGAACCAAACGATTACCGGATTCAATCCAGCAAGATGGAGATCTGCAAGGTCGTCCGTAAAGAGCAGCAAACAGAGACATTTCAATACTAGCCTGAATTCAAAAGATGAAATGAGATAGATAAAAGATTAAGACAAGATTAAAATAAAAGATTGAGATTATACCTAATAACTATTGTTATAGGTGAATTCGACAAGATGGAGATGATCTTTCCAAGATCCTCCATAATCAAGAACACAAGCACAAAGAAGATCCTCCAGAATCTGATTCACTCTTTCCGTTTGACCGTCGGTCTGCGGATGGTAAGCAGTGCTCAGATTCAGATGAGTACCCAAAGATTCCTGAAAAGCTTTCCAAAACTGATTGGTAAAGATGGGATCACGATCACAAACAATACTGACAGGAATACCATGGAGACGAACAATATCCCTCATATAGATCTCAGCCAAACTAGAAGCAGAACGGGTAGACTTGACCATAATGAAATGAGACTTGGTCAATCTATCCACAATAACCCAAATACCCTCATTACCCCTCCTTGTCCTCGGTAATCCATCAATAAAATCCATAGAAATTTGTTCCCATTTCCAATTGGGAACCTCAAGGGGCTGCAACAAACCAAGGGTCTTCTGATGATCGGCCTTGACTTGCTGACAAGTCGCACACCTACTAACAAAAATGGAGATATCCCGCCTCATACCTCTCCACCAATACAACTTCTTCATATCCTGATACATCTTCGTCACTCCCGAATGAATAGAAAGTCTGGATCGATGATTTTCCCGAAGTAACTCCTGTCTCAATCCTTCAACATTCGGGACACAAATCTGATTATTAATCCTCAAAATACCTCTATCATCGATCTGAGCTCCACTACCATCAAGACTACATCATCAACCCTACCACGAACATTCTCCTTAATAAGCCTAAGAATCCTATCCTCATCCTGCTTTGCCATGATACGATCCAAAAGAGGAGAAGAAACAACAAGCTGACACAACATCGCCTTTTTCCGACTCAAAGCATCGGCCACCACATTAGCCTTCCCAGGGGTATAGTTGATGTCGAGGTCATAAGAAGCAAGGAACTCTAACCACCTAACTTGTCTCTGATTCAAATCCTTCTGGGTGAAAATATACCTCAAAGACTGATGATCCGTAAAAAGCTCAAACTTAGTTCCCGAAAGATGATGCCTCCAAAGCTTCAAAGCAAAAACCACAGCAAGCAATTCCAAATCATGAGCAACATAATTGGCTTCATGGGTCTTCAACTGACGACTGGCATAAGCAATGACCTTCCCATCCTGCATCAGAACAGCTCCCAAACCTTCATGACTAGCATCGGTGTATACTGTTAATCCCTTATTTCCATTTGGAACGGTAAGAACTGGTGCGAAAGTAAGCTTACGCTTTAACTCATTGAATGCAGCCTTACACTTATCATTCCATATAAACTTAGCATTCTTTCGAGTCAAAGTAGTGAGAGGTGCAGCAATCCAAGCAAAATTCTCAATGAATCTCCGTTAATATCCGACAAGGCCCAGAAAGCTGTGGATATCAGTTGGAGTTCTAGGAATTTCCCAATCCTGAAAAGAATAAGGAAAATAAGAACTACAAGAAAGATAGAATAATAAGATCACAATAGAAAGATGAGAAAAAAGGTAGACTTACATTGATCGCAGCGATCTTGACTGGATCAACAGAAACTCCATTACTATAAACAATATGTCCAAGGAATCGGACTTCATCCTTCCAGAAATGGCATTTAGAGAATTTTGCTTTCAATTGGTGACTCCTAAGAGTCTCAAGAAGAAATCTCAAATGGGATTCATGATCATCCTTAGTCTTAGAGAAGACGAGAATATCATCAACAAAGACAAGCACAAACTTTTTAAGCACATCACGAAAAACATGATTCATCGGATCAACAAAGAAAGCTGGGGCATTAGTCAAACCAAAAGGCATAACTAACCACTCATAGAAACCATTCTCAGTACAAAAAGCAGTCTTGGGAATACTTTCCTCAGCAACTCTGAGCTAGTGGAAACCTATGGCAAGATCAAGCTGAGAGAAAACAGTAGCACCATAATGCTGATCGAACATATCATTGATACGAGGCATAAGATATCTGTTCTTCATAGTGAGCTTGTTCAGCTCCCTATAATCAACACACATCCTCAAAGAACCATCGGACTTAGTGACGAAAACCACTACTACTCCCCATTCGGAATGGCTAGGTCTGATCAAACCCTTGGAGAACAAGTCCTCAATTTGTTTCCTCAACTCAACCTTCTCACGGGGTGCCATTCTTCTAAGAGGAAGAACTACAGGTCGAGCTCTAAGAATAAGATCAATGCGGAAATCAATTTCCCGCTTAGGAGGTAAAGAAGAAACTTCACCAAATACATCGGGATAGAGCTTAACCTCAGGGGTTGAATCAAGATCACCAGAAGAAGAATCCAAAGAGAAAATAAAACTGCCTGTAAAGTCCTGAGGCATACTGCACTGAATCACTAAAGAATTACCCCGATCATCAACAAGAGAAACGGTTTGGGATTTACAAGAGATAACGGCGTCATGCCTCTTAAGCCAATCACCTCCAACCAACAAATCAAAAGCATCGAAACCAAGAACATAGAAATCACCACTAAAGCGATGATCAAAATAGAGAAGTTTCACTTGCCTACAAATCCTATTAAGGTTTGCGGGACCAGCAATAGGTTTTTTAACACACAAAGATTCAACAGCATACATAAGAGAAAGAAGATGCTCAAACTTATCACAAAGATCCATAGAAATAAAACTATGGGAAGCTCCAGTATCAAATAAAACACGAACATGATGACTAAATAAAGAAAAGGTGCCCTGGAGAGTACCTTGGTTATCAATAGGAGCAAGAACAGGTGGAGCAGGTGAAGAAGCAGAGGTAACAGCAAAAATACCTGACGGCTTGCCCTTCTACTGAGTAGGACAATCCTTCCTGAAATGACCAAGCTGCAAACAAATGTGGCATAGATCACGCCTATTCAATTGGGTAGGAGGAGGAATAGCAGCACCAATAGAATTAGGGCAACCATTAGCATAGTGTCCCTTTTGATCACACTTGAAACAGGTAATAGAAGATAAGTCGATAGGCTGCCCCTGAGAAGGAGAAGATGAAAATCCCAATCCTGGATTCTTGAGCCAATTCTTCTTCTACTGATGCAAATTAGGCTTCCTCTTCTTAGAATTAGCAGAGAAAGACTGAGAAGAAGGTGCACGAGCAACAGCAGGATCCTTAGAAGTAGGATTCTCATAATGAATAGCCATATCCATAAGCTTGGTGAAAGTGCCATGAACATAAGAAATGAGACGATCATAATACTCCGGACGAGCACCAGCTATGAACTTCTCATTCTTCTTAAGTTGGGTGTCAATCAGGCCAGGACCAAACTTGAAAAGTTCATTCCGCTCATACTCAGAAAAGGACATGGTACCCGGCTTTAGGTCCATAAACTCACGATAAAGCTAAGATTTCCCGGCTTCGGACATCCATTTTGCCACAAAAGCCTCCCTGGAAAAGTGACTGATAAGCTTAAGATAGATTTCAAAGAGAGAAAGCTGAAACAAATACAAGACTAACACAAAAGGATACCTAAACTGATTCCAAGAAATATTTGCCTCCATAGTCTAAGCTGTGACAGACTCCCACCAATCCTGGGCTGCCTCCTAAAGCTGCCAAGCTGCTAACTGACGCTTCTGAGCATCAGAAATCTCCAAACCAGTAAAAATCCTCTCAAGACTCCTCAACCACTACTGAGCCTCTACGATGCTCTCAGATCCAGTAAACTTGGTACCACCAAGCTGAGTGAATTCCTTGCAAAGAGTAGTGAACCTGATGGATGCAACATGCTCGGGAACTGGGGCAATACCACGACCCCTACCTCGGGCATTCCTACGATTCATCCTGGAAAAAATCAAGAATGAATTTTAGGACAAAGGTAAAAATAGAAAGAAAAAGATAAAATTCAACTAGAATGGAAATCCTAATCAAAGAATTCAAATAAACAAGGTGGATTCGAAAGGAATGAAGTTAAGAAAAGGAGATTTTAAAACAAGAAATTTTTTATATCCAAAATAAGCTTTTAAAATCCTTTAAAATCATTTGAAAATCATCTTATACTTAAAAATACGTTCTCTCACAATGAAGTGATTCTAAGATTGATTTCACTCATTCTAGGGTATTTCTACCCAATACCTAATGAGTTTTTGCTCCATAGGCTAAGGTTTGCCAAAAACCAAAGCTCTGATACCAAATGTAACGGCCTACTATTTTGGACCATTCAAATCGATAATAAATCCACACATGTCGGACTTGAATAATTCAAAACAATAGATTGTAAATAAATTTGGAGCAAATAAAACCAATCACAGAATCACAGACACAGAATATTAGAATAACTCGCAGCGGAAATAAAAATACATAGTAGTTCATGAAGCCACTACAATACATAATCTCAAAACAGATACAAAATAACATAGTCTGAAAATAGATACAACAGAAGTCTGAATACATAAGTTCGCAAACACATAAGCAAAGCTGAATGAAATAACTGAAATGGAAAGACAACTAGATAGATAGATAAACTCCAGCAATCTCTAGCTCCGGAAGGTGAATCCAAAGCTGTGATACTCAAGCTGACCCGAGCGTAAATAAAAAAATACAAACACTCGAGTCAGGACATACATACTTATACAATGTAAACCAACTCAAGTGAACTGTAATAGAAATGCATAAGTAACTTAAAGGATGCTTGGATCACCCATCCCTTAAGGATCCGTTAAACTATCTACTATGTAGTAATATACGCTATTATAGTAATGCCTAAAGTAAAGTAAACTTACTTAAAAATAGCGTTAAGGCTTTACATTTTCCACCTTAACAAATAATAGTGCCCATAGTCTATACAATACCGTAGTACCTCCAGATCGGGAGGCTACCAGAGGATACTCCATAGGTACGACACAAATACAAACTCATAGTAAAGCTCGCTATGGTAGGTGATACGGCACGACGAGGCAATGCCAGGGTAGATATACCAATTACGCATCCGGACTGGTGGTAACGCATAGCAGCCACTACCGCCCACCTCGAGCCACACTCCTAAAAATAAAAGGGTGCACCCAATCAATCACAAAGTAATAGAATGGTATATGATGGAATGTGTCCGATCAGAGGGGCTACCTCATTGGCCCGGAATCGCTCCTGTTTTAGCCACCTTTTGCCAACTCACGGGGGTTGGGTCCACGTATATACGTCATATAGGATCGTCGCCACCATCCTACTTCATTCTGGAATCTCCACCGCCTACACAGTTGTTAAAGTGGTTTTCGGTATCTACAGAGAGTATGTCCATATCTGATCCCGGTCTCTTTAACAACCAATCGTTATTATAACCCGTGGTTATAAATTTCAAAAATGGTTTATATTCCAAATCAAAATAATCCATTTAAACCATTTAAATGTGAAGTCAATATCCTTTCAAATCAAATATTCAATTTCTAGGATTGTAGCATCTCTAAGTTCATTCATTCAATTATAACAATTTCAAAACATTGTATTTTAGCATTCGTAACATTTAGAAAGTGGTATAATTTTTATAGTAGCATTTTAGAAAAGTTATCTTTTAGAAACAGCAGCACTTAGAAACGTTACTATAAGTATAGTAGTATTTCAGAAGTATTGTTTTTTTTTCAGAAACAACAGCACTTAGAAACTTCTATTGTAGATATAATAGTATTTCAAAAAACAGTTCATTTCAGAAACAACAGCACTTATAAACTGCTATAGTAGGTAGTAGTATTATTTCAAAATAGTTCATTTCAGAAATAGCAGCATTTAAAACTGTTATAGTAGGTATAATAGTAATTGAGAAAACAGTTCATTTAAAACCATAGCATTTCTGAAACGCTACAATTACTGTTATAAGTTTATTATAACAATTTAAAACAATATATTTCAACTTTTCTAATTTTTAACTTATCAAACATATATCACTTTTCAAAATTATTTATTTGAATATCATTTCACTTATGATTTAAATAAAATAACATTTATAAATAAAATATCTAAATTAAACCATAATTCATTTATTAAGTCAAAATTTCATTTAATTTGCTTAACTTTTAATTTAACAAAAGCTAGATATTATATTTAATTTTAAAAATATCCATTTCATAAATAAAATATTTTATTACCAAGTTAAGCCAAAATTTCCATTTAAATCAAATTTTCAAATATTAAATTAAATCACATTTTATATACATTTTCAATCATTTAATAACTCATACAATTTCAACTTGCAGAAAATCACTATAAATTTATTTAAATCATTTAAATCCAGTTTAAGTTAAAATCTCATATATTTAAATTCCAAATACTTACATTTTTCAGAAAATCTTTATATTTAAAATTAACCATGGGTCTGTATAATATTTTCTAACCTAGGTCAAGTGAATACGGATAATATATCATTTCAATCCGTAATTAATTAAAATCCCGGGTTTTGTCATTTCAAACCCGCAATCCCAAGTCAAATAAAATAAAAATTGCTCGAGCCTATCATTTCAGCTCATAACGACTTTTCCTTATTCTAAAGTTTTTTCGGGTATGTATCATTTCAACCCATAGTGATTCTATACTAACAGGGAACTTGCAGTGTGAGAAACAGAAATTAAATAAACAGTAATGCATATCATATGATGTCAGGTGATGTAACAGGTATATAAACAGGTTATATCATTATATAATGTCAGATAACAGGCAGATGTGAACATATAACATAGCATATCAACTACTACAATTCAAATGACATTGTTTCACATTTATATAAGTACGATTTATCGAGAGTGATAAACTCACCTTCTAAAGCTAGAGATAACAATCAAACACAACACAAACAACTTCGAAAAGCAGGACAAAGCACGAATCAATTATGAGTGGATGGAGAGCCAAGATCCAAGTCTTGTAACAACAAAATATACAACATATATAAGCATATATATTCAACACAAAAATAAATTAAAACAATGTAAATTATGAATCAACAATGGAATAAATGGGCTTAACCACACAAGTGGGCTCGGCCACATCACCTATAGGCTCGGCCATCATCATACTTTGCTCGGCCATGATGTGTTTTGAGGTAAGTGGGCTTGGGTATGGGTCACAAGGCACGGCTATGGTTTGAGGAAGTGGAAAATGGCAAGTTACAATGCATGGAAGGCAAAAGGTCAAGCAATTGAAGGTTATTGGTTCAACTGGGTTCGGCCTAGGCAAGTATGGCGCGGCCCATGGGTTCAGGCATGGGGTCGGGTCAGGTCTGGGTGTGGAAAGGTTCGGGTCAGCTACGGCAAGGGCTGGAGGACATGGTGGTGGAGGCCGAGGCAAACAAGGCGGGGAAGTGATCAAGTGGAGGTTTGGCTAGGGTTTCATGCATAGATGGTGATGGATTTAGATCTATTGGTCACGGCTATGGCATGTGGTGGTGATGAGGGTTGCTGGCCATGGAGGGTGGTGGTGGAGGAGGGGTTGTGGTCGGCAATAGCATGACGGCCGAGCATAGGAGGAAGAAAACAAAAGAAAAACATTTGGAAAAGGAGAGAAAAGGAAGCCATAGAAACTTACTGAATATTTTCTTTCAGGAGAATACAAATGAGAAAGAGAAGGGAATGAGATGTTTTGTACGTGAATTAGAAAGAGAAGTGGACGGCTAGGAAATGAAGAGGCTAGGCAAAGGAAAAGTCATAAGTTAAAACATGTAACTAAAGTCTCTTTGAATTTCTAAGCCATAAATCAAATAAAAGAAAATTAGAAAGTAGAGAAATGAAAAAAATATAGAAATTAGAAATGAAATAGAAAATAAAAAATAGAGAATAGACTAAATTATAAAATTTCCAGAAAATCAATATTTAATTATATTTGGAAAACAAAATCCAAAATACATTGGAAAATTCCAAAACTTCAATTTTTAATGATTTAAAAATCAAAGTTTTCGAATAAATAAATTTTAAAATATTTGTTAAAAATATGGGTTGTTACATTTTATATTTGTTTTTACTTTAGATTTTATTTAAAATAGTCCCAAAACATGACTTGACTTTAAACATGAGTTCAAAACATGTTAAAACCTATATATACATATATAATAAGGTGAGAGATGTTAAATCACTCACCAAACACCCAAAAAGTGGAGGTTTGCACGCAAATCTGAAAATGAATACCAAAGATCTGATTTTTCTGTTCAAAAAATATAGATTTGAAGACCTCTAATGAATCCCCTTGCTAATCTACACTTCATCTACAATTTAGATTTTATTTAGAGGAGAGAAGAGAAGGTTTTGGGTGAAGAATGATTTATTGGAGACTTAAATCTATTTGGGAGATGGTAGAAATGATTGGGGGATGTTTGTTTCAGATAATATAACCCTCAAACCTGAAATGGATTATTGAGCCTCTTCCCAATCTCACTAATTACCCACTAAGCTATCTCAAAAACTACCAAATTTCTAAAAACTATATCTCTTAGCCAGAAAGGCCAAATCATAATTATAACCATTTTATAGAAATGGAAACCATCATACATTTCCAATGGAAGTGATCTCGAATACTAATTCAGCTTCTATCAAAAGTTATATCCATTACAAGTTTCTAGGGGTAAAATCGTCCAATAAAATTTTAAAGATGGGAAATGTCATTCGTAAGCATTTTCCAAATTTATAGAGTCATACAACCTTATATGAATTTAAAAATAATATTTTACGATTCTCTGATACGTAAAATACAGGTCGTTGCAATTGGATAACGATTACTAATTAATTAATGATTATCATTGCCTCGATTCAGTTGGGCTTATTTATAATGGGATGCTAGGCTATACTAGATGATTTATAAGTAACATTCCAGTTGGTGGCAATGCACCCTTACAATTAATCTAAAATAAATAAATCCTAGGCGAACACGGGATGACATTGAAATAAGATAACTTAACCCCGGGCAAACACGGGATGGCTTTGAAAATGATATGTGAAAAATTAACCCCGGGCGAACATGGGATGGCTTATATAATGATATAACTGATATGATAACTCCGGATGAACATAGAGTGCTTATGATTTACGACTAACACTTAAGTAAGGACTAGAGTCCTTAGCTATAATGATCTAGAACGACCTTTGATTTGCAGGTGACTCCGACGGAACCAGATGATTTTCCATGGCTTAGATCGATGGATAACCACAGGGCTCGACTACTAATGGTGGATTATTCTGAAAACATGTTCTTGAGCAAAGCACACCATACATTCATAAGGCATACTTTGGAGGCAAGTGTTACGATCAAATTTTCCACAGTCTTTGATAGACTCAAACAGATGAAATGGACTGGAAACCGATGAAGGAATGAGTCAAGTAGTTCGAAAGATGTCAAGATTGAAAAAAATCAAATATTTGATCAAGTTTCAGAAATGAAAGTCAGGTTAGTACTGACATAATTTTCGTCAACATGATTTGCTCCAATGTTGTTAGAACCATCTAGAATGATGATATAAAGAAACCTAGAAAGTTTGACAAACTTTCGAACAACAAAATCATGTCAGTACTGACATGATTTGGTTGGTACCGACATGATTTTGAGACATGTAATTGCAAGAGTTGGATGAAAGAAGCTTAAGTATGAAGAGAAAATCAGCTTTGCATGCATAAATTGATGTCGGTACTGACCTGATTCAGGTTAGTACCTATCCGATTTTATTCCAGATATTTGTGCGGCGTGACCTATTCTACCTATCCGATATTTTGATCTTGGAGTTGTGACGTTTTCAAACCTGGATGGCGAGAACTATGCTAGGTTTTTCCTATAAATATGAAGCTACTTACAACTAGAAAAGAGATTGACACTTTAGATCTAGAGAGCAATCTTCTTCTTCCTTAACTCTAAAACCTTTACCAAATCCGAGATCTATTAGTTTGTGGCTAGATTCGGGTTGTAATCTTTGTATTCGGGAGAGAATCAAAGGATAATAATGTTAAAGTGGACGAAGGCCTAATATTTTCCGAATAAATATAAAAATATTCCCATGTTTCTTACATTAATTTGTTGGATCTGTTTATTTAATTTCGTTCTGGGGTGTTATGCCATTTTCCACTGCAACAATACTCATAAATATAAATTAGTGGATGACATATTTTTCTACAATCAGAAGGTTCTTATTAATCCTCACAACCAAGACATTAAACAAATATTACTGCATGAATAGCATTCATCGCCCTTAGGAGGGTCTATAGGAGTTAAAGTTACTGAGAGAAAAAATCAAACGTGCTTCTTATTGGAAGCACATGAAGTTAGGTGTTGAAAGGTATGTTAAAGAGTGTGATACTTGCCAAAGAAATAAGGGTGAAAATATATTAATACCAGGCCCACTGGAACCTTTATGCATATTAGAGAATATATGGACTGATATATCCATGGATTTTATCCCTTACCTACCAAGGAGCCACACTTACACTGTTATACATATAGCTGTAGACAACATGGTACGAGGTATCGGACGGTACCTCGAAATTTTGGTGGTACCATACCGGTACCATTGTTGAGCGAGCAAAATCTAACGACAAAATCGGTTTCGGTTAGGGTTAAAATAAAAGAATCGAAACAAGAAAATAAGAAAATCGCATATATCTTGCCTAGCTTCAGTAAATTACACATGATCAACCTTGCCATAGCTTTAGCAAATCAACTTGCCCTAGCTTCAGCAAATCGGCAAAATCGGCTTGCCCTAGCTTCAGCAAAATTGACCTTGCCATAGCTTCGTTTTCTTCAACAACATCGACCTAGCCCTAGCTTTTTTTCGTCTTCGTTCTCTTCAGCGACGCTGTCGCCTTTTTCTTCTTAAGGCTCTTACTTTCTTCTGCCCTAGTGTGTGTTTGACTAGTATGTAAGTTTTTATGGGTTGAAATATAGAATCATGTGTGTTTGACTAGTATAAGGAAAAAAATTTGTGGGCTGAAAACGTGTTGGGCTGATATATTAACTACAGTTGGGCTAGTATTAAATAATATTGCCCTTGTATTAGTTACTCCTAATTAGTATTTTGTATACATTAATTTTGTTTTTATGAGTATTTAGTATAATTTAGTTCCAGGGTTTAACTTAATTTAGTTTTAATAGTATTTAGTATAATTTTCATTAACAAACAATTGAAAATCGAAACTGGGACCGAAACTAAAACCAAATCTTCCGAAGTTTCCAAAATCGTTCGAAACCAACAAAAATTCAAATGACCGAAACCGAGCCCGAAACCGAGTTCTCAAACCTTGGTAGACAAGCACACTAAATATTCACATTTCATTCCCTTGCATCACTCATACACAACCAAATGTAGCCAAAATTTTCTTTGATGGAGTCTTCAAACTGCGTGGGCTACCCAGAAGCATTATCAGTGATAGAGGTTCATTGTTTACAAGTGCTTTTTGGAAAGAATTTTTCTAGTTGCAAGGCTGTTCTTTGAAGCTTAGCTCTGCCTACCACTCCCAAACAGATGGTCAAATTGAGGTTATAAATAAGATTTTGGAATGCTACCTTAGGTGTTTTACATGTCACAAACCCCAAAAGTAGAGCAGATGGATGAAAGTAGCTGGGTACCGGTACAACATTAGTGGCAAAACTGCAACAAACACTACTCCTTTCATTGATGTGTATGGAGTTTCCCCACTTACCTTACTTTCCTATGTACATCATACTGCCAAAGTGCCACAAGTGGAAGAGGAATTATATTCTAGATATATTGTGCTGCAGTTACTAAAAGATAGTCTTAAATCCATTCAAGAAAGAATGAAAAGGTTTGGAGATGCCAGAAGGACCGAGAGGCAGCTTGAAGAAGGAGACTGAGCTTAACTTAAACTACAACCATTCAAACGGATCATGGCTAGAAATGCTAAAACCACTAAACTATCTCCAGAGTATTAATTATTAGGGCCCATATAAGATAGTGAAGAATATGGGAGAGGTTGCATATGAACTAGACCTACCTAGCAGTGCAAGAATTTACCTAGTTTTTCACATCTCACAGTTGAAAAAAAGACTTGGCACTGGCATGGTTGTATGTTGAAAACAAATGATCTTCGGCTGAGTTGTGTACTAGGTCACTGTCTTGAAGAATTTTTGGCATTCTGCTCAGGGGTGCAAAGTAGTCTAACTAACGCAGGCGTCTCTAGGGTAAAACAGCCTCTTCTTTCTGATTTGATATCGATTCGCTTGCACACATGAAATCGACTCATTTGTACTCAAAAATGTCTTCTCGTCTTAGGATTATAAGAAGATAGCTTCGTGGATAAGAAGATAGGTTTTGTGGAGGTAAAAAGAATGTCGTTCTACTTTGGTCTCGTCTAAAAACTAACTAAATAGATGGAATACCAAATCGAACGTGTTACTGAGTAGTGGGGTAATGTTGGCTCAAAATTCGGATCTGAAATTTTACTGTTTCATATAAAATAACAGTTAGAAATCGCAGAACAAATTTCATCCAAAAATATAAGTGCTATAAAACAGCGAGCCCAAGCTCGAGCCCGGCCCGGCCCTGGTTAGGTCGGTTGGTCAGCGCGCGTGCGTGTGATGGTCATGCATGCGCTCCCTCCTCAACACAAAAGCAATATTTGGGTGCAAAAGGGCACAATTAGGAGCTAAGAAACTCATATATATGGGTATCTTTTAATAATCCTGGTGGTGTGGAATTCAAGCAATAAATGCACTTATTCCAAGATCTTTGATTTTTAAACAATTCAAAAACCTATTTTTACAAACAATTTCTAATAATTGCCCACTTGAATTTTTTTTTAAATTTCGAGCAGTTTCTGAAAACATAAGATGGTGCATAAACAAAGGTGTCTTTCTACTTGAACCTTTGCATAGTGGATAAGATTCAGTTTTTACTAGAGGGACACATAGTCTTGAACTCTATTCTTGACATCAAGCACATACAATCTTTCTAGAGTGCAATCAAATAAGCCCGTGCATTTATGGCCATGCACGTCTATCCCAGTTTAGTAAATGATATAAGAATTTTGCCCAAAATCCCATAGAAACGGCCACATTTCCACATCAACATAGGTGAGTCTATCAAGAGTATTCTTAAAGGTAGGTACTCCACTCTATATAGAGTATAGACCTCATTAAGAGTTTCTCTTAACTCATCCTCTAATCACTTAGGGAATACATGCTTCTAAATATATAAAAATAGCATGTTCAACTCATATCACTTCACAACTTGTTCTTACCCATTGAACCTAGTTCTTGGGATCTCCGGTCATTAGGTTGGGTTACTATTGTGCGTGACTCAACAATCTAAGGGCAATAGTCCCATTCTTTTAGAGGTTCTAAGGAATTTCTCTCTAGCTAGTCCTTTCGTCAAAGGATCGGCCAAATTCTCATCACTGCATATGTGATCCACCCTAACAGCTCCTGAAGAGAGTAGCTCTCTAACAGTGTTGTGCTTTCGACATATCCGTCGTCTCTTACCATTGTAATAACGGTTCTGTACTTTTGCGGTAGCCACGGTATTATTCCATTTGAGTTGTAAAATTCAACAAACAAACTTGATTCATATTCAATTCCTCTATCATTACGCAATCTTTTAACTATCTTATTTGACTGATTTTCAATTTCAGTTATGAAATATTTAAACATCTCAAATGCATCACTTTTATTTTTCATAAGGTCTACATAAGTAAAATCAGAGCTATCATCAATGAAATTGATAAAGTAGTTGTGTCCATTTCTAGTTAGAGTGTCATCAAGCTCATATATATCAGAATAAATCAAGTCTAAGGGTTCTGATTCTCTAATTACATATTTATGCTTGGTTTTTGTTATTTTTGCTGGACTACAAAAATCACATTTTTCAAAATCATTTAGTGACATATTAGGGATTGTACCTAAGCTACCCATGTTCTTTATTATTTGTTTATTTACATGACATAGTCTAGAGGGCCAGATATTAAAATCACACAGCATATAAGCAGAAGCAGACATTTTATTACATTCAACATTCAGTTTAAACATGTCATCAGTTGCATAACCCCTACCTACAAGCATACCATTCATAGTGATGGTGTACATATAAACCCCAATAGTCTGTGTAAACCCAGCCTTATTAAGAAGATAACCTGAAGCAGGATTCTTTCTCATCTTTGGAGTGTGCATTACGTCTTTCTGAGTGACGGTCTTTCTAGAGGTAAGCTTCAGCTCTACGCTTCCAATCCCAACAACAATAGTAGAGTGAGAGTCTCCCAACAACACTTTCTTGTCCTTAGTCTCCGTGTACGTTTTGAACATAGCACGGTCATAGCATACATGGCTTGTAGCGTCAGTATCTACCCACCAACCCTCTGATCCCCCAACAAAGTGAATCTCATCAGAAATCATAACCTTAAGTGGCTCCTTAGTCAGGTTAGCCTGTGGTGTGAAGCTTGGCCTGTTCCGACACTTGTGTGCAATATGACCTGGTTTTCCACAGTTGTAACAAAGAAACAATTATCCAAAGTCATTCTTTTGGGGTGGTTTCTGCTGACCTCTTTGGTTTCTTTGCGAGTTCAAATTCTATTTTTTTGCGGTTCTGACTACGCATGCGGTTCTGATTCTTAAAGCTTTTGGGATTCAGTTAAACTACAGCTTTCTTAGTGTTGCTTGAAACAGTAAGCACTTCTTCCTTCATTCCTGTTTATGAGATTCCTCCTCAATACGGAGATGAGTTGTCAGACATTTTAATGAAAATTCCTTAGTTTTGTTTCTAAGGTTATTCTTAAAATCCTTCCAGCTGTGAGGCAATTTATCAATCAAAACTGGTACTTGAAACTATTCATCCAAACTCATACCTTTGGAGATGATCTCATGAGCTATTTTCTAAAGCTCATGAGACTACATGTCTACTGACCTGTCATCTGTCATTTGATACTTGAAGTAGCAACTGACAGCATACTTCTTTGCTTCTACTTCCTTTATATCATACTTTTTCTTCAGTGCTTCCTATATCTCCCTTGCTATTTTGTCAGAGTTGTAATAGTCATAGAGATCATCGTTGAGTCTGTTGAGGATGAAGTTCTTGCATAAGTAATCCTGCTTTGACTAGTTCTGCAACTCCTTTGATTTCTCTGTCCATGCTCTCATCTAATCTACGTCTGCTTCGTTGGGTCTGATTTACAGTTGTGGTTTGTCCGTTGTTAGTACAGCGACCACCTTTCCCATCGTTAGAAAGAACTCCATCTTCTACCTCCAGAGCTTGAAATGGAGGCCCTTGAACCTGAAGGGTGCAGCAGACCCCATGGGGACCTGGAACATTGAGTTTGGGGCAGCATTGTCCAAATTTGAAGCAGAAGCCATTGTTGTTGGCGATGTCTTCAATTTTTGAAAACAAATGATCTTTGGCTAAGTCATGTACTAGGTCATTGTCTTGAAGATGTTTCAGCGTTCTGCTCAGGGGTGCAAAGCAGTCTAACTAACGTCGCCGCCTCTAGGATAAAACAAACTCTTCTTTTCGATTTTATATCGATTCGCTTGCACACATGAAACCGACTCAGTTACACTCCAAAATGACTGCCCTTCTTATGATTTTAAGAAGATAGCTTCGTGGAGAACAAGATGGGTTTTGCGGAGGTAAAAAAATACCGTTTTGCTTTGGTCTCGTCTAAAAACTAATTAAATAGACGGAATACTAAATCGAACGTGTTACTAAGTAGTGGGGTGACGTTGGCTCAAAATTCAGATCTGAAATTTTACCTTTTCAAATAAAATAATGATCAGAAAATGCAAATCAAATTTCATCCAAAAATATAAATGCTACATCACAACGAGCCCGGGTCGGGTCAACTCGGTCGGCATGCATGTCTGATGGTCATGCATGCACTCCCTCCTCAACACAAAAGCAACATTTGGGTGTCCAAAGGGCCCAATTTAGGAGCTAAGAAACTTATACATACATACAAATATATATATATATATATGGGTACCTTTCAATAATCCCTATGGTATGAGACTCAAGTACTAAATGCAATTATTTCAAGATCTTTGATTTTTATACAATTCACAAACCTATTTTTTTAAAACAATTTCCAACATTGTACAACAAGATGCTCCTACTTTTGTGGAAACAATTATAGGTGAACAAGAATCCATTATTGATAGGAGAATAACACCTAGAAACAGTAGGGCAGTCACACAAGTTTTGTTCAAATGAAAGCAATGAGGCCCAGAGGAGACGACATGTGAAGACTATTGGGATCTTGTCAAGATTTTTCCTACCTTTGACCTTGAGATAAGGTCAAACTTTGAAGGGAAAGAGAATGTTTGTACTAGAGTCATTGTGTCAAACAATTGTAGTTTCCAAAGAGGCAAAAGATCAAACATTATGACTACAACAAAGGTTCAAAGGAAAAATCTGATCATCCACGTTGAACCCCAGACTAATCTGGTTGACCAAGGCCATGAATGGAAGCTAGAAGACAAGGCAAGTTGTTCTGCACAAGAGGTCGAGAGCAGCTCCCCTGGTTTAGGTGTGCACGTGCGCACGTGCATAATGTGCATGCATCTGCAGTTTGAATATTAAAAAGGCTGAACTTTATGGGTGTTAACAAGAAAACTTGTCAACACCTCAAAGTGAAGTTTGAAGAATAAGTGATCCCCTCATAACCTCTTTTCAAAGTAGGTGAAGGTATCTTATACTCTTCGATTAGGTAAAGATTGTTGAAAGTAAAACTTTAATACCTTTCAATACAGTCGAAAGGCTAACCACCCTTTAGAAATTCCTTTCGAATTATTTGATTAGTGACTATGTCGGAACCACCTTTCGAAGTAGTCAAGGTGGCTTAAGGTTGGGACTTAACAGTTTTGGGAAATTGGTTGAATTAAGTGAGTTTCAACCTCGTTGAAAGGATGAGCCCTTATTATATTGTGGTTTTGAGCTAGAACTCTAAGGATATAAGTGTGCTAGGGGTTTCGACTCAGTTGACGGGTAACCTTTCGACTAGATCAACATCAGATGATGATAATTGTACGAAATAAGAATCTCATAATAGCTGCATAATCAAAATTATCATAATCTCCCTTTTACTGAACTAAGATGTACAGATTGACCAAATCCCTAATTCGATTTTGAGATTAGGGTTACAAGCTTCGGAAAGAACAAGTAAGAAATGAATTAATTCGGATCCCCAAAACTAGACCTCTAGGTCTTATTTATAGGTGCGGGTTGGCATCTTTCGACCCAATGCTTTCGACATGGCCGAAAGGCTTGCTTTCCTACTTTCGTGTGCATTCCTTGAATCATAGCTTTCGACCTAGTCGAAAGGATTATATGGCCGACCTTCCGCTTTCGTTGAAGACTACGCTTCCCTCTATCTTGCTTTATTCCTTTCGACTTCATCAAAAGGTGTATTGCTTGATCACTTTCGAATTCACCGAAAGGTGCGTAGAAGCGCTCTTCACTTAGTTGTTAATGTGTTATGTAAGTTGGCATACGCGCCGGTCTTCAACGCTGTTAAAACATGTACTCTGTAGGCTTCGAATGGGTTGAAATACTGTTGAGATATTAGCTGTAGGAGACACCATTCGAAAGCATTCTATCAGTCTAACGTGGAACCCTATCTCCTTGTGTTTGGGGAAGTTATGCATAATTCCTATAATCTTTCCTTTCATAGGTGATGATGGCTTTAACCAATTCGAAAGGCTAATATATGCTTTTTAAAGGGTTGATTTAGCTAAACATTCTTCTGGTGGAGGTAAATAAAGACGAAACCAATCGTTTCGAATGGCTTGGCACACATGTAGAAAGTATGCTGTTCATTGCCTTTGAAAGGTAACTTTCAAACACTTTGAAAGCTATTAACTTGTTAGCCATCGCCTTCGAAAAGTACCTTTCAACCTTGTTAACAAGAAAACTTGTCAACATCCCCAATGTTATTCGTGAGGTAGTTATATTCAAACGAAACCAAGTTATTGAAAGGATTCACTCCTTTAGTAGCATGACTTTTGACTAGATTGACATAGTCGAAAGGGGTTTAAGGTGATTACTCCACCTCTGGATCTAGTTGACTTAATCAAAAGGGGTTAATAAAGTTGTCCCTTCCTTTCGACCAGGTTGACTTAGTTGATAGGCTTTAAGGAGTTTTCCTTGGGATATAGTTTAGAGAACAACATCCAATTGAATCCTATCCTTAGAATGAGTCGAAAGTAGCTGACCGTCCTTGCTTTTCATTCCTTTCGACTATATCGAAAGGTAACATTTAGGACCTTTCAATTATGTCGAAAGGGGATGCTTACTTCATCAGTATGGCACAACTGCTTTCGACCCCATGGTTTCGTTACTCTTGCTATAGAACCCCTTCGAAAGGGTTACTGATGTTTCTAGGGGTTGATCCCCTTCGAATGAGCTCCTCTATACATGATTGTTAGCCAATTATAAACCAGGATTCCTTTGAAAAACACCCCTTTCGATCAGGTCGAGAGGGGTTTCTCCATTTCGGAACGGTCTTAGCTTATTATTGCCTACAATCCACTTTGCTTTCCTTGTATGAGATCGATTTAGGTATTCCCAAGTCTCATGAGCTTAACATTGTCGAAACCCCATCATCACTTTGGTTTTCAGTGTTAAGTGCAGTTTTTTATGATGATGTGTTTCAATCAGAAATGCCCGAGCCGATCTTATACATTGCATTGACAAAAAGAAATCATGAGAATAGGTTAGAATCATGTGCAATGGATCATTAGTCTAGCTAATGATCAAAATGATCTTCCTTGTTGTCAATTTCCTTAATGAATAAGCCATCTCTTCTTTTTATTCATAATCCAAAATGAGTTACAAGATATAGAGCTTTATCCTTATTTTGATTTAGGGTTTCTTGAGAATACAATTGTAACAAAGAAAGTAGAGTAAGGGAAATGAATTCAAGGTTCCAAAATTAGATCCCCAAAACTAGACCCCTTGGGTCTTATTTATAGATGCAGGTCGGCCCCCTTCTGTGCCTTTGCTTTCGACTGGGTCGAAAGGACCCTTTTTTATATGCCGCTTCGAGCCTTTCGATTTAGTCGAAAGGCCATGATCCCCTTCGATGTTGTCGAAAGGCGTTTTCTCGTTCTTCTTGGTTTACTCTTACGCCTCCTTTATCTTTCCCAGACCTTTCGACTGAGTCGAAAAGGGCCTTTATCATCCTTCCGCCTTTGTTGATTTTTGAATACTGCTTTCTCCACAGCACCTTTCAACACTGTAGAAAGGTTTTTTGAATGCATCTTCTCCCGGTTGTTATTGGAAATAAGTTTGAAGCTTCTGACACTGTCGATAGGTTGTTCATATTGGTTTCGAAGAGATTCAAGTGCCAATGGTTCCGATGATGTTGAGTAGCCTCTGAATGCATGCCTTAGGACTGAGGCGGAACCTTCCCTTAATGTTATGAGCCTCGACTGGTTCGAAATGCTTGTATTTGCTTACGAAAAGGTTGTAATAGGGACGAAACCTTTAATTCTGAAAGGTTTGGCATGTAAGTGGGAAAGCATCACATATTGCCTTCGAAAGGGGTTTCAAAGTTGTCCTTGCTTGTTCATCTATGTCAAAAGGTTGAAAGTGGCGGAAGGGTATTTCTATTTTCATCTGGATCGATAACCTTCGCACTATATGAGCAGTTGGTGCCTTCGACTCTTTCGATACCTACATAATGCCTTCGAAACATCCTCTTATGATCTTTATGAAGCCCAGGCATGTTTCTTCATCGAAAACTCAATCTTATTAACCTTCTTTCATACTTCTGTTCTTGAGTAGATTTTATTGCTAACAGACCTCGTTGAAAGCTCTTATTTAATGTTTTCAGAGACCACTTCTATTGCCTTCTAATCCTCACCAATGCTTTTGCTCCTTCTTTCATACTTTCACTCTTGAGAATATTTTATGGATAATGGTGGGCTATTGTGATCAAATTAAGATTAGTTTAGATTATTTCTGTTGTAATAAGTGGCTTAGGATCCTATAAATATGAGGATAAATGTAATGTAAAGGCATGTTGAATTGAATTAATAAGAAATTTTCCTTCCTTTTCTTGAAAATCTGGTATATTTTCTGTGCATTATTATCTTCTCTCCTTCTTGTTCATTTCTATTCTCTAAACCCTTATTTTCTGAAACTACTAATACCTCTTCCTCACTCTCAAGCATCTGCCTTTCAAATCCCATCAACCTGCTACCCACTTATTCACCATATTAACTCTCCCATGTCTACCAGACAAAGAACAAAGCAGAAGAGCCATAACATTCATCAACAAAAAACCCACATTAGAATCTGGAATAATTACAAGCGTTTTTCTTTCATTTTTATCATTTATGATGCAATATTAAATAAAAAAATTCAAAGATTAAAAATTATGAAATATATATAAAATAAAGTTACACAAAACAAAACACAAAAAGGAAACACAAAAGATGTTGCTTGTTGCAATTTATTGAAGATTAACTTGTGGCATAATGTATTTTTGTCCCCACATAGCATTTGTATTAAAAGTTTGATATATTGCCGTCAATTATTTGCTTTGGGTAAAAATTACAGCAAAGGATTCATTAAATCATGATTAACTTTGAATTACTAAATTGTTACTTAATTACTTCGATTTCAATCAAAAGTATATAACTGATTCTTGATTAAAAATTAAATAGTCAAGAATATTAGATGAATGAAATCTTTATTCTAAATGAAAATTTACCATCTAAATTTTGATGATGACCATTGTCGATTTTAGGGTCACGGATCTAGAAAACACCTTAACACATAACATGGGCAGGCTATCTAGTACTGCCAAATGAACTCATACAACAGCAACAAAATATATAACAGTATTACCTAGTTGTGTTATATTCATATTTATTTGAAACTCAAAATGTTAATGAATTGGATTTCTGTAATTCTATTTATTGATTCTATTTACATTGAATTCAATCACAACCACTTGATTATGAGACTGAAATCTATGTATGTTAATATTAGATGAAAATGCAGTATACAAATATAATATGGCTATATTCCAACTTACACATTTATTATTTCCAGCCAATTTAACATACAAATATACTTGAATATATCACTAATACTGATACTGAACGCAATAATAAAAGTTCACTGAAGTAAAATATTTGTTATATCCATGAAAGTACAGTTATAATAACAAATTGTTGTAGTTTATGTAACATTACTTGAGAGTTGACGTTCACATTTGTTTATTTTGAACATTAGTATAAATATTTATCTAGGACAACTATGCATATAAAATCAACTCCATATTTCTTATAAAGGCAATAAAAATTTTTGCTTCGTTAGATAACTTTCCATTCAAAGGGATATTCTAGAAGTTTCAAAGATCGGTGTATTTATTTCAGGAGGTATGATGGAGATATGATATATCTTTTGTTATATGTTGATGATATGTTGATTGCATCTCGGAGTATGGTCAGAATTAAGGAGTTGAAAGTGGAGCTTGGTAAGGAGTTTGATATAAAGGATTTGGAAAAAGCACAAAGAATTTTGGGAGTAGAGATATTCAAAGATAGGAAGCAGGGAGAGTTGAGACTCACTCAGCCGTAGTACATCGAGAATGTCCTCGCTCGATTTGGTATGGAGAAAGCTAAACCGGTTGGCACTCCACTAGACTCTCATTTTAAGTTGTCAAAAGACTTATCTCCTTCATCAGATGAGGACAAGAGTTATATGGCTGATATACCTTATTCTAGTGCTATTGGTATTCTTATGTATGTTATGGTGTGCACAAGACCAGATTTGGCACATGCAGTGGGTGTTGTGAGTCGATATATGTCTAACCCAGGCAAAGAGCATTAGCAAGCAATGAAGTGGATTCTTATATATCTCAAGGCACTTCTTCAGTTGGCTTGTTGTATGGTAGAGTAGATGGTGATATCTCTCTTAGAGGCTATTGTGATTCAGATTATGCTGGGGATTGAGACATATGGAAGTCAGTGTCGGACTATGTGTTTACACTTGGCATAGGCTCGATTTCATGGAGATCAAAGCTGCAATCTATAGTAGCTTTGTTGACTACCAAGGCTGAGTTGATATCGATTATGGAAGCGACTAAGGAGTGATTGTATTTACTTCAGTTGTTGGATGATCTTTCGATAGTGCAGCGAACAGTAGAGCTATTTTCAAACAATCAGAGCGCGATTCATCTTGTATAAAATCAAGCCTATAGTTCTCGGATGAAGCACATTGATGTCAGATGATCCTTTCGTATGTTAGAGGAAGAACGAAGAAAGATCAAGTTGGTGAAAGTGAGTATTATGGATAATCCTTCAGATATGATGACGAAGTCACTTCCTAAAGGTAAGTTTGAGCATTGCTCAAACTTAATTAGTTTGTATACATCTACTTAGTGACATGGGGCGCTGGCCCAACAATGAATAGCCACTAGTTGATTCGAGATAAAAAAAGAGATGCAGTAATATTATATCGAGGTGGAGTGTTGAAAATAAGCGATACAATATTATTACTCATTTTGATGAGGAGATGATATGGGATGCGATGAAGTAGACGGTTTGCAAAAAAAAATTCATATGTGAAAGTTACAAGCAAAATAGTGTTTTAAAATAAATAAATATATATATTTATTTCAAAAGTTGCTACTGCATACAAAGTCAAAGCTAATGTTGGAAAATATTAAAAGCTTATGATGTGGAGATATATTGGATATAGTAATCCAATCAAAATCAAAAGCAGCCGCGTATTTTGCTTTGAAATAAGTTTGAATATCCGAAATATATGCTTCATCAGCACCTTAAAGGCGGTAGAATCTCAACCATTCCATCATATAAAAAAAATATCGCTTCTAGTTTTTACAGAGATTGTAGTTTTTTTTGCTCCACTTTGGTAGCTATAATCATGTAATAGGAAAATCTCGTGTATTCTCTTCAAACTATAGTGAGTTGTTGGGTACGTAGATGTACCGAACCACGTTAAATTTTATCGTCTCTCTTTATTTTCTGTTTTGTTTATTATTGTTGAGTAGTAAATAATTTCTATTGGATTAAGAGGTGTTCAATCGGCAAATCCAGATATTGGCGTTAGATTATTCAGCATTAGTGAAAAAAAACCAATTTTTTCACTACAAGTTATTGAAGATTAACTTATGGCATGATATATTTTTTGTCCCCAGGTAGCATTTGTATTAAAATGTCATACTGCCGTCAATTATTTGGTTGGGGTAAAAACATTACATCAAATAATTCATTAAATCATGATCAACTTTGAATTACTAAATTGTTATTTAATTAGTTCGATTCCAATGTATACAACATTCTTGATTAAAAATTAAATAGTCAAGGACTCAAGACTATTAGTTGATGAATGAAAGCTTTACCCTGAACCAAAATTTACCATCTAAATTTTGATGATGACCATTGTCGATTTTAGGGTCACGGATCTAGAAAACACCTTAACACATAATAGGGGTAGGCTATCTAGTACTGCCAGATATGAACTCATAAAACAGCGACAAAATATATAACAGTATTACCTAGTTGCGTTATATTCATATTTATTTGAAACCCTAAATGTTAATGAATTGGTTTTCTGTAATTCTATTTATTGATTCTATTCACATTGAATTCAAGCTAACCCACTTGATAATGAGACTGAAATCTATGTATGTTAATATTAGATGAAAATGCAGTATACAAATATAATATGGCTATATTTCAACTTACACATTTATTGTTTCCAGCCAATTTAAAATACAAGTGTACACTGAATATATCACTAATACTGATACGAAATATATTAATGAAAGTTCACTGAAATATAATATTTATCATACCCATGAAAGTACAGATATAGTAACAAAATATTGTTGTAGTTTAGGCAACATTATCTGAGAGTTGAATGTTCACATTTGTTTATTTCGAACATTTGTATAACTATTTATCTAAGACAACTATGCATGTAAAATCAACTCCATATTTCTTATAAAGGCAACCAAATGTTGTACTTAATGGAGAACTTTCCATTCAAGCTGTACCTGACTCTAGAACATGGTATAAGCTAGAAAATACATATAAAATTATTATTGACAAAGCCGGTTTAAACTTTAAACAAAAGGATCAAACCTAGGAAACAAGCATGTTATTTTACTCACCATTGTATAAACTAAAAAGTTTAGAAATGTATCTCTACATAAGAAGCGCACATCTTAATTTATTTATTTTCTAATTAAAATTGGATTCATTAAACAATAACAGAGTTATTTGCTGTCTATCTTTGCAAAGAAGAAAAAACCATTAATTCATATGATTGTTGATCCAACCACTAAACCATCCATAATACTATAACATGATTTAAACATAACATAGAGAGTGAATCATGTATAAAGAAGGAACAAAACTATAATTATAGTCAGATATACAATCTTATCAATTAATTTTGTGGATTTTGATTGAACCGATTCATGTATAAGAGATAAATGTAATAATTGAATGAATCATTTTCCTAATATAATCCTATCAGGCTATCACTATATAAATGGTAGTACAGAAGCCAAAAATTAGATTACATTTCTTTGCCCTTAATCCCATCATTCAGTAATGGAAGTAAGTAACTCTTTCTTTTACTTAATTTATTTTTGTGTTTTTCTACTCGGTCTCATTCACCGTGTTGAAATTTCTACAATGGATTAGTAGCTAGATTTCTAAACCCATAGATCAATCTATAAATGGCATTTTCAAAAGTAATCTATTTATATTATCACGGTAATCGTAGGTACCATGGTAATCGTTAATGGCCGATCTTCGAATTTGTATTCTTCTTCAAAATTAGAACTGCTTCATCCTTTAATGATTTTGTGATTAACATTTTCATCTATTCATGTTTATATGAACAGGCAGTGTGCAATCAAGAACAATGTGAAAAAATCACAACAAAAAGTACTGAAAAATTTTATCCATGTAAATTTTGTGATAAGATTTTTCTTTCCTCTCAAGCCCTAGGAGGTCATCAGAATTCTCACCGCATGGAGCGTGCTGATTCTAAAAAATCAAAAAGTGAGCAAAATAACCATAAAAACCTTTATCATCCATCTCAATGGTGTAGAAGTGGATACGAAAACCGCTACCATCCATATAGCTCTTCTCCCAATAGCAATCATAGCTTTAATGCATTGACTCATGTTAGGAGTAATGATAAAAGCTTTCTTGAATTGGGTTATCCGAGAATTAGCAATACTACTAATTTAGGTTTGAACACCTCATATCCTAATAAAGAAACAAAGTTGGATGGCAGAGAGAATTTTCTGGAGAAAAATAACATTCATGATATACTGAATTCCTGTAACTCTTCTACTAAAAATAGAACTGCTCTTTGTGTCAATGGAAACCAAAAGCTTTTTTCAAAAGCTTTTGAACACAATGGCGATTTCAATAAGAGTACTGGTGGCATAAATTCACAATGCAGCAAGAATATACATGATGGTGTATCATCGTCTAATGAAAATCAATCAGGAGTTGACGATCCAAAAGTAGAAGACGAGCTTGATCTCACTCTTCATCTTTAAAGATTTGATGAAAATTGAATCATATTTTGCAGTAATTTTATAAACATGTGATTGATGCTTTTAAGTACTTAAGTAATTATAATACAATCATAAAATTAGATAATGGATATTGTTTAGTATATGTCAATTTGCATAGCATGGCAGGAGGTAAAATTATTTCAGTTTTGAAAGTGGATTATAATTCTCGATCTGAAATATATATCATTTAGATGTTTTGATCCCATTTATTGTTTACTGAATTTCTGATTAATTAATTGATTAATGGATCACTACAAAGATTATACCCTAGAGAATATAATACATGGTAAATCATTCTAAAAGTAACAAAGTAAATATAGACATTATTCAACACGGATAATTTGATCAACTATTTTGTTCACCAGAAAAGAAAATTGTGTGTACTGGTAAACTGTGGTTATGGATAGCAACTAAATAAAAAACTACAAGTGCCTAACTTAACAGGGCATTGATTTGATTAACATAGTATAGAGAAATACAAGGCATGCAATTAAGAAAAATTGAGTTATAATTATGGACATAGATTATAGATAATTCACATTAAACCATTCTCTAATAAACTCTTTTTTGAAATGTTTAATTTTGTTTAGATTGATGAGACTTCTATTAGCAATGAATGTTTGATTGATTTCAATACAAGCATAAAGAAGCTTTTGTGTAGCAAAAGTAATTGGAATGTAGTTGGGCCAAATAGGTGAATGGTCATTCCTTAAGACGAAGATAAATAATATTAAATTCAATACCATATATTACATGGTTTATTGGTTGACATCCATCAGTGTTAAGCAAGCCAAAGCCCAAGATTTATTTGAACAATAACTTTACATATTAACAAGCCAAAGCCTAATAGTCTTTGTTTCTGTATTCCCAGACTACTATAGATAGGCTGTGCTGATTAATAATGCACACAAGAAAGTAATAGAATTTACTTCCTACGATTCAGGCAGTAATTATTCCAAATTCACTTTTTGAGGAAGTAGTTTATTTTGAATTAGTCTGCTGGATGGTTTGGATTAGCCTTCAAGGCGACTACTTACAAATTTGTCCATGATCACGTAATAATGAGTGGGCTAAACATTGACCCTAATCCTTATACATCAAGTCGTTCCCTTGTAATTTTAATATACAACGAGATTTAACGGCATGTGCTCCGCGTGTGTAAAACAAAATAATTAGTGCATATGATACATATACTATACATGTGATGCAAACTGATAAATAATATAGATACGTGCTACGAGCATAAAAAAACAATATAAATATTTGGTTGATTCCCTCTCTACGCATGCTAGACTTAACAATTAGTACAAACGTTATACACACAGCATATCGATGACAAAAACTAACAATTTGAATTAAAAAACTTAAATGATAATCGTTAAAATAATAACATTAGGTCAACATATGTAAACCTTAAGAGAAGTTGAATTTAGGCATAGTATGGTGGTTCAAAACACATTAGATATTGTTATAACAATTATTTTCGTTTATTATTTTTTTCAACCTTAGACAAAATCTCAACAGAGAGTATATATTGGGGTGAATAAAACATTTGCAAATGATATTTTGACGTAGCTCACAATGTTAATCATATTATTAAAGTTAACAACTGTTGTTCTTTTATTATATTTAACCTCAAATTTTGCATTAGTTATTGAGATATTAACTAACTTAATTGGAATTATTTACGAATTAAGTTGAAAGTCGTTTCAATGTCATTATCAATTTGTCAGTACATTTTATTGGGAAAATTGCATTGTAAGCTTATTAGTTGTATAAAAAGGTATTTTAAGCAAATTACACGTTTATTTGGAATAATCCAACTTTACATGATGTATTGGTTACTTTTAATTTGGTAAAAAATTTAATAAAAGTTATATTGTCGGTAATGATTTGAAAACATAGTATTCTAGATTGAAAAATAAATGTAATATATACCTATATACGCCTGATTTTCAATTGTAATATTTTTTGAAATAATTTTTTAGGTATAAGAAGGTATGGTTGTCGTACAAATTGTTTTTTGAGAAATGGTTTTATTTATGGTTTATTTTTGGTGAAATTGCCTTTTATTTTCACATAGTCTAAATAGTTATTTTCACAAAGTAATATAGATTTATAAAAGTAAAATTAAAATTAAATACAACTTCTGCTTAGTTTTGAAACAAAAGAAAAACGGATAATGACTTAGGGATGCTTGACCTGGTGATGCTGAGAATGAAAAAAAAACTTTAAAAAAATAGAAAGGAAAAAGTATGTGAAATATTCTCATCTTAGGATTTGAACATATAACCTTACTAATATTCTAATTTTCCCAAATAAAGTAGAGATCGGTTTATGTTGTAACGGGTGTTTGAACTGTGACCACACCTACATATTATAAGGGTATTTTGGGAGATCACGGTCGGACCAAAAATTATGTTTATATTCCCACTATTAATAAAGATATACCCTCTCTTATAATTTTATGAAAATTAGGCCTCTAGCCTTATTTTTTTCTTTCCAATCAGCTAATATTCTCACACGTATATTAATATTTCACATCTTTTATGATTTTAATATTCAAAATGCAATAAGTTTTTATAAAAATATCATATCAATGAACCGTTTTCATTATTTAATCACAAATTTTATCATCTTTTAAATAATGTTTTGTACATATGTACATATCTGATCGTTGATTTTTTTTGAAAAATTGTAACTTTTTCGTGTAAGTAACGTATTTAAACCGCATCGTTCAAAAAGCAACTACAGATTGCATCATTCAAATCACAAGATTCAAAAATAATAAATATGCAAAATTATAAGTACATTATACTAATGCAGCTATAACTGTGTTTTCTTTATGCAGTTAAATTCTGCAGTATGATAGAATATAACTACATTTTCTATATGTAGTTAATTTATAATGTACATTAATAACTATATAAAATTTCCAAATGTAGCTAAAATTATTACTAGCTACATGTTAGCAAGAAAACTAGTTAACATCCTCAATACTATGTAGTTA
This sequence comes from Allium fistulosum, assembly GCA_030737815.1. Lineage (NCBI taxonomy): Eukaryota > Viridiplantae > Streptophyta > Magnoliopsida > Asparagales > Amaryllidaceae > Allium > Allium fistulosum. The sequence continues at coordinate 201,266,547 of CM060904.1, read as the reverse complement.
GCAACAAATGCTATAAAAGAATATTGTTTGAAGCAATCACTTATTTCGAAACCCCTTTTTCGATTAGGTTGACTTGGACAAACTACTTTTTGTGGATGGTTTCATAGGATTACCAATGGTAGTCAGTAGGTCGAATCAACCTTTTTGAAATGAAGGTTAAGAAGAAAGCACCTCTTTCGAAACCTTAATACTGAATGAGTCGAAAGTGGTACATCAGACATTTGATCCTTTCGACTATGTCGAAAGTTCCATTTGGCCTTTAAAGAGAACCATTTTCTTTCGACACCATGGTTATACTCTTTTAGAATAACCCCCTTCGAAAGGATTATATGCGAGTATACCTTTCGTAGGAATAACACTGCTTGTCATTTGTAAATCAAATCTCATTCGAAACACCCCTTTCGACCAAGTCGAAAGGGACCATGTTATTTCGAAGTAGATCTAACATATGCAATGCACAAGCTCTATTGTATGCAATGGAAAAGCATCTAAGATAATCATAAGTTCAATGAACTTATTAAGGGAGAAACATCACCATGATCCTTAATTTTCATTATATTTCAACAAGCATGATTATAATGCGACTCATATGCATATTATCTAAGTGCATATGAAATGTAAGCGTTTGAATTGGCAACATCTGAAATGATAGAATTCAAGGCGAAGACATTGAAGTGCAAGGGCCTCTTGCTACTAATCCTAAGGGTGATTCCAAAATGGATGTAGTAGAAGAATGCCTTCGGTTTGTTCATATCCTAAACAACTTATATGGACGAATGCTAGCATTGCATCGTCGCTTGGAAGGCAGTGTTAGCATTCCAAGTGGGATTGCTAAAGAAAAGGTAAAATGTAGCCTCTGGCCTCACAACCAGGAATGACTAAAATAGCGGACATGCATCAGGGCTATGTGGGTCACACCCATTAGGGTATAGTGACAACCCGATCTAGATCGATATTTCCTGATTATGTATGCTAGTGATTCGGTACGATTGATGATCACAACCGGGGTGGTGATATATTCGGTACCATTCAATAAGGGGTAGACTAGTCCTGTGTTGGAGGGGGTCCTTGTGAGCCCCTCGATATATTTTATCTAGAGGTGTATTGTGGTAGACGGTACCCAAGTAGCCTTGTCATTGTATGGAATCCATTCTCCAATAAGTGTCTTTGGACTTAGTTGTATACCTGTTATGCTGGAATTTAATTAATGTAACAATTTCGGATGTGATTCTATATTTAATTTCAAAACCTTAGACATTATTATAATATCATTGGATTTTTCGTAATAATGTTTTGGATATCGTAAGTTAAAAACCCATCTGTATTTATGTGCAACGTGGTCTTACAAGATACCCTTGATTTTAAAGGAGTTTTTAAAGTAATAATTCAGTTGTTTAGAGTTTACTCACACATTAGTTGTTCGATGTAAGAAAGGCGAATCGTTACATGACCATATGGAGCATGTATAAGGTTGTTAAATGAGTACCATGGGATTAATAAAGCCAGCAACCTTCTTAGCAAGGTTAGAGTCTAGCTTGGTTCCTAAGTGGTGTTGTTGAATTAGCTGTTTGATTTCCTATTGCTTTATTTTGATGTGTGCTCCACTTATGTTCCGTGATGCTATGCTATCAAGCATATTTATTAGCCTTTTTGCTTTAGCAGAAGCACCATGTCTAGTAGCTCTACCAGAGGTTAGCTTGAGAACTTTTGAAGATGTGGAGGTGTGTTCATTAAAGAGATGGTTTAAAACTTTAAATCAAATTCCCACTATAATAATCTGTATCAGTTTGGATGGATTCCTTTTCCTTATTCTTTCTACTTTTTTCTTCTTATTTCCATGGCAGATTAGAGGTGAGGATTCATAGTTAGGAGGGGAAGGAGGAGACACTACAAGGAAAAAGGCATTTTCCGACGGCAGAAAACCGTCGGCGGCCGTCGGAAGCCGTCAGAAAATACCGTAGGAAAATAAGGCGTCGGCGTGCACTGTTTCCGATGGCTTCCGACACATCTCGCCATTCGTATTTCCGACGGCTTCCGACGAATTCCGACACTTGTCGAAAGCCGTCGGAAACCGTTGGAAAAATTGATCTGAAAGCGGTCGGAAGCCATCGGAAGCCATTGGAAAAATATAACCTGAAAGCTGTCGGAAGCCGTCGGAAATTTGCTATATTTTTTTAATATTTCTACTGCAATATAGCCTTCCATCCACATTTCCCATACAAAAACTATTCTGTAGAATCCAATATATAATATTCCAACCAAATATCATAAACTAAACTATACACAATTCACCAAACAAAAAAAATACATAAAATTAAGTCAAAACACATAATCATCACCCAACATCCACATAATTATACAACAAAACAGCTAAGTGTATCATAACATAGAACATAAATCAACAACTACCTCCACCATCTACCAAATCATACAAAACAAAAAAAAACATACCGACCAAAGCAATCAATCAATCTCCTCCAGAACCAGAGCCAGCAGAGGAAGGGAAGCGGCCACCATACTACTGCATGTACTCGGCGATACGCTAGTCTAGCAACTGTGTGGTCTCTATGGCCTGCCGACGATTCTGCTCCTCCAGCTGCGCCACTCTAGCCCGCAAATCTTCGATCTCTACTAGATCGATCTGAGCTCTAGTCTGCCTACCCCGTCTCTGATTGCTGGCCTGTAATAAATATTTAATTTAGCTGTGTGATCTCTGTAAGTGTATGTGCAGGTATGTGAATGATTAGCAGTGTGATAATGTTATTTAATTTAGTTTATGCATGTTTATGTAAGTGTATGTGCAGGTATGTGAATGATTAGTAGTGTGATAATGTTATTTAATTTAGTTTATGCATGTTTATGTAAGTGTATGTGCATGTATGTGAATGATTAGCAGTGTGATAATGTTATTTAATTTAGTTTATGCATGTATAATGTATACATTTGAAAATATGTTCTTTTGGACGTTTTTAAATTGTAATTCAACCATTTATTAAAAAAAAAATAGTACGTTACATTACGAGATATCACTGCTTTTGATCTCTTTAACAGTAAATGTGACAAATTTATGCATGTGTACAGCATATATCAGGCAAACTAAATTAAATAACATGTCTTTTTCGTTTTTTTTTTGAAATGACATTCAAGTAATGAATTAATATATTTTGGTAATGCATAATGCTTTCATAACGAAGTGACTCAAAACCAATGTACTGAATTTGAAAACTTATATGATACCCAAAATATTATTTACTTACCACTTGATTGCCAAATCTGTATCGTCTGCCATGCTCCGATGGATCCATAACTGACTCAAAAATAGCATCCTCCTCATCCGTCGTCAGCTGATCTCGACCCATATCAGCAAGAAGTTTCTAGCGCTACTCCATTAACTTTTCCTACATTAACAAATTAATATCATCATATCTTATTTAATTATATTTTAACAAGTAGAACAATTACTAATACTGCATAAAATGAAATATGCTTACATGGCTCTTGCTGGATTTATCGTCGTGCCATGTATACGAAACAGTCCCATCTAGATTTACATGCTCGACAGCATGTGTACGAGTAAACACGTCCATATAGCCCACGGGACCATGCGCCTCAGCTTCGTGAAATTGATTTTTACATACAATTATTGTACATTTAAAATTATATATCACGAACTATTTACAATTTGCATTCAGTAAATTTACCAACTCCTGCCAATACTGCTGAAATGACTTCGACTCTCCACGATGAGTGACGGGATTAATATTTCTGTTTGCAGAGTTTCTTTCCGACTCTGCCTATACATTCAAAATTTGATACATTATTTATCGATCATGTAGTTTTTTATATTTACTACCAGTCAAATAATTTAAAAAAAATTAGTATACTTGCCTTCGCCTCGTTAGTTTCCCAATATCCCAACCATGCTTGCCATACGCTCTCCCCCATCCAACGTGGTTTCTTACTGGATTTCTTGATTTTGGATATCGAGTCCCTATAGTTTTTACGCATCTTCTTCATCCAATATTCTCATGCCAACTGCATATCGTCTGTCTGAATGTCTATCTCAGCCTGTGTTTCATGATAAAAAGCAAAAAGAATATTAAACTGTAAACGATAAAAAGTAAACAAAAACGAAAAATACAAACTAAAAATGGAAAACAGAAAAATATACTTACTAGGACATCCTAGTAACTTGTCCTTACACAGCGGAATATACTTACTAGGACATTCTTTTGTATCTCTCCTGATTAAAAATTTTACAATTTTTAAGGTTTGCGTCTTCTTTCCAAAACAACATACAGCCTTTTAAACATGTATCTATTTTCTGATAAGGTAAACCAAAAGCAGACATAAGTTTTTTAACTTCATAGTGTTTTTCACACATTAGATTATCCGGTGGCATATGTCTTTTTGCAGCTTGTACAACAGCCGTAAACCCAGCTTGAGTGATGTTGTATTTTGACTTCATCGCAATGTATTCTGCGATTACTGACAGCTGAGTGCCGCTTTTACAACCATCCCAAATAGGTTTCTTAGCAGCATCTAGAAAATCATAAATTTTTTTGCTTCAATATTTGGTTCTTCAACATTTCCATCATCGTCGTCAACTTCAACCATAGGAAACATTGATCATGCTGCATCTTCGACCATATTTTCTATACGGGTCGTCGTAACTACTTCGTTAACGACACTTTCTAACTTTACAGAAGTATTTGCTACAACTTCTCCATGCCGATCCCAAACATAATACTCGGGTAAGAAACCGTTTTGGCACAAATGAACTTTCACAATATCTGGTAACAAATACTTCAAATGTCTACACCTACTACACAGACAACGAATTTTTGGATCGTTTCCGTTATTACTTAAAGCTAATTCAACAAATATGTTTATACCATTATAAAAATCTTCTTTTATTGAGCCTCTGAGTCCTTTTTTTGGTACGTCCATCTCCTCCGATCAACAAAATAATCAATCATTTTTCCTATTTGAGAAAATGAGTCACAATTCAAAATTTAATATTTATTTTCAAGAATATAAATTCGAAAAAGATTATTTTCATGGTCGTATAATATTTGAATTTAAAGAACTATTTCACAAATTAAAAAATATTTTCAAATATGACACATTTTATTTTTTAACATATCGATACAAAATTTTGTACAAAAAGATATTTTTTTCCATGGTCAGGCATCCTACTTCCCATTACAAACACAGTAAGATTTTACATTTCGTATATGACTTCGTCTCAAACGATTCAACAAAATTTCGATAGCATTTCCCTTTTGTTCCCTGCATTGTACACAAATGCGTGTACGCAGGAAACAAAAAAGAAAAGTTAGGCCAAAATTTTATGAACCGTTTGAGACGAAGTAGTATACAAAATGTAAATGCTTACTGTGTTCATAACTTGTCAAATACAGGGACAAATCCAACAAACATTGTACCAGATGAATATAAATGGTCGTTTTTTGAAAAAAACGACTATTTATATAACGATCATGTACAACACTCGTCAGACGGGGCCAAAAAATCTCTAAGGGACATTAGTTAATTAAATGTCCCGCGTATTTTATTAATACATTTCAAAAAATTATTAATATACCACATTTGTTCCACGTATTTTATCGAATAAGGCTGCTTTAATATTATTACGATTTTCCAATACAATCAAATTCTTTTAGACTCGTGCATTCATTATTATTATACAAGTCAAGATGTTATACAACTCATGTCTTATTCCAATTAACACAATAAAGTGGTATAAACAACACATATACAATGGTTTACATATACACACAATCATAAATTATACATACTGATGCAGCGCGTACCTCGACCTCGCAAGCGACCTACCTATGTCGCGAAACCCTAGATCGTGAGGAAGAATCGTTTCAGAATTCCTTAGGTTGCAAGCGACCTATCCTATGTCGTGAGCTTCCTACGTCGCGGGATCTAGTAGGTCGCGAGATTTCCAAAGTCGCTCCAGATTTCAGCTTAGGTCGCGAGATCCTTATGTCGCTCCAGATTTCCAAAGTCGCTCCAGCAATGGTCGCAAACGAAGATTAGGTCGCAAAGCTTTAGGTCGTGCCATTCCTTAAGTCGCTGAAGCTTCCCTTCTTAGGTCGCTGCCTGATTTTGGTTAAGTCGTTAAATCGCTGATGCCTTATTTTCTTATGTCGCGAGCAACATTCCAGCTAGGTCGCTGAAGTTCTTATGCCGGATTTCTTAGGTCGCTGTTTCTGATGCTTTGTTTCTTAGGTCGCAATGTTTTGTTGAGTCGTATGATGTGTAACTCGTTTGTTGTTATGTCGTCTATTTCTTAAGTCGTTTGTCGTGTATTGTTAAGTCATATGAAGTTGTAACTTGTTAAGTCGTGTGTGTGTTGTAACTTTCCCTATAAATAGGGGTGTGTTGTCATTTGTAAAAGTTAGTTGATTTTTGAATAAAAATTTGGTTTGTGCTTTGTGCCACCATTATAATTGGAAGTTGAGTGTTATCTCCTTTCTCCATCTTTGGATATTCGAGTGCGCTCGAATCAACGAACTTGAAGCCGATTCATGGAATCGCGTGCGCGAGATCAACGTCGAAGAATTGTAGATCTTCTAACGCGGTATCGTGCACGATCAACGTGTTGAAGATAGCTAGAATCCGGTATCTCGAGAGATCAACGGATTTGGGCACTTGGATAACTTCAATTCATCGATTCATTTTGTTTCATCGATTCATTTTCCGCGAATTCATCAATTCGTGAGTTGTGTGATCCTGTAGGCTGCGTCATTTGGTATCAGACCGAGGAGATGAACTTTTCCAAGTTCGTTGGGTGTGAAGTTTCGAGATTTGAAGTGTGTGTTTGGATTTGTTGAAGATTTGATAATGCCTCCAAGAAGAGTTAATGGTCATCAGAATGTTGCAGATGTGTATCGAAGAGGAGATGCTGAACAAATGGAGCAACGAATTAGTGATAAATTCAATGAGAAGTTTGATGAGGGGATTGGTAGATTGGAAAGGCTCATGATGGATATGAATCAAACTCGACGAAGAGCATCGCCAGATTCAAATCAAAGTGGACATAGAATTTCGCCGTCAAATTCCGAGAGGAGAAGAATGTCACCAACATCGGATCGGGAAAGAAGAGAACCGTCAGTTTCGGGAGAAAGAGACGTGCATGGTAGCAGAAATGTTGATGGTAATAATCGACATCAACATACGTCATATTTGGAGGAATCCAGTGATGGTGGTAGTAGCTCTTGTCGAAACCGTGGCAAAGGGCGAAATCGAAATAGAGATTCCGAAGATGATCGTCGATGGGAATCGGGAATGAAAACAGAAATTCCAGAATTCAAATGGGGAATGCTAGCGGAAGAGTTTCTAGATTGGTTATCAAATGTTGAAGAAATTTTGACTTCAAGGAAGTACCCGGGCATCGTAGAGTTAAGTTGGTTGCTACACGATTGAGGGGAAGAGCTATAGCATGGTGGCAACAAACTAAACTTACACGGGAAAGAATGGGAAAATCGAAGATTGTTTCATGGGAAAAGATGAAGAAGTTGATGAAGGCAACTTTCTTGCCTTATAATTATCAGTCTCTTATGTATCAGCGCTTACAGAATTTGAGACAAGGGACAAAGTCGGTAAATGAATATGCAGATGAGTTTTATCAACTGATTGCTAGAAATGATATCATGGAAACGGAGGAACAGTTGACATCCAGATTTGTTGGAGGATTGAGAATGCAAATTCAAGATATGGTAAATATGTTTGATCCGAGATCCGTTGCTGAAGCACACCAGATCTTATGCAATAGGCAATGGGAACCAGGTAATAATTTTCAAACCATATCCTTTATTAATGAGATAAATCAAATCATAATATATTAGGGTGAAAGTGACCATTGGCACTAGTTAAATGATGTTAAGGGAAGTTTCAGCTTCAAGTCAGCTATAGCTATCGTCAACCCATACAATAACATAGTTAGTTGGCTTATGTTTATATAGGATACAATACATTGTCCAAAAATGATGATGTGTTTATTCAAAGCGGTTACTAATAGGCTATCAGAAAAAGAAAGGCTCATTCAGAGACATGTATCATTTGCAAATGATAAATGTGTGTTATGCAACTTTAAAATAGAAGACATAAAACATTTGTTCTTTGAATGCAACTTTACTGCATATATATTGGGTTGGTGTAAACTTAGATTTGGATTACTAGTAAGTAATAGTTACATACTGTAGAATGAAATTGAATATCTCATACAAAACTTAAAAGATAAAGACAAACTAAGAGATATAATTAGATTAGTAACCATGATTTCAGTCTGGGTGATTTGGAAAGAACACAATTCAAGAAATTTCTCTGATAAATCTAAAGATAAATTCATCATTTGTAAGGAGATAGAGTTATACTTGAGGATCCTTATGCTAAAATCGAACAATAACGCAAATGCATCTTAGTTGTATGCTAAATCAATTTAATTTTAGGGAATACCTTTTGATTGCAATGAAAAACCACCAGACCTCACATCCTAGGCTTTAATCCTATTAGCATGAGATGAAGCTCCTATTTTAGGGGATAATAGTAGTGACGGAAGAGTGCCTGTAGAACCAAATTTTCTTCAAATTATCACTAATACAAGTGTGAATTTGTAAGATCCAAATATCGATTGCCACTAAAGGAAACCCAAGTTTAAAATGAAATGAAGTTAGAGTTTTCATTTTTTAACTTTTGTACTATAATTATATTTACATGGGACGAGTTTTGTTTTATTTATGGGCTGCACTACTTTTTTTTTAGTGTTAGCAAATAAAGTAAAGTACCTCATTTTTCAAAAAGAAATATTATACTAATTCTAAATTTATGATTAACCTAACAATAGGAAAATTCAAACAAAAATATTACAGTATATAAAAAATTTAGTTTTATTTTTTATTTTTGAAAAATATTTTTCTCTAATAGTTTATTAATTCAAAAAATTAATTTAAATGTATTTGACTAGTCCAAAATTTGTAATAATTATATGTCCATGATGAAACCAAAGAAAAATATTGTTGTACAAACAATATACTTCAGATATGAAAAATAAATTTCCGATTTTTTATTTATTTTAAAATCGATTTTAATATGTTTGACAAGTTCTAAAATTTATAATAATAAATATTCCATAATAAAATTAAAATAATAATAGCTTTTTTTGTCTACGTTAAATTAAGACCTTTTAGAATCAAAAATAATATTTTGATTGATTTTTATTTATTTTGGTTAATTAAATTCCTTTCTGATATATATCATTATTTCTAAAATCTATAATATTAAAATAATCATGATGAAATTTAAATAAAATTATCGTGGTGTTTAAAAATTTGCAGTAATTTTCTAGTTCGATAAAAGTTTTTTACACACACACACACACACACACATATATATATATATATATATATATGTGTGTGTGTCTATGTATGTATGTATATGTATATGTATGCATAAAAATTGAAAACCATAAATAATATAAATAAATCTTAATATAAAATCCTGGAAAATAATTTTGGTGCTAAAATTATAAATTGGATTTGTTTTCCTATTTTTATAGTTATATTATTTAGATTATATTATATTAAAATATTAAAAGCGTTTAAAAATCATTTTATAATTTATTTTGAAGCCAAAAATAGTATGTTAATAATAATGTGGTATAAATAATAAAATTAGGACATTTGCTATGATGAATGATGTCGATTGATTACACGTGGAGTTGCAAGTGATTTCCTAAAGAATCTTTCTCATTCCTCTTAATTTGATTTATAAGATCTGACTATTGGCTCAAGCTCTCTAATGGAGTTATTAGGCTATTGAGACTGTATATATCAAATGTGGGAAAAGCTCCTCATATTTATAGGGTTAATACAACTAAATATATCAAAAATTATCTAGCCTTACTTTTCTCAATAAGCTTTTACCACATCATCCGATTACAATACATATAATAATTATGTAAATTTATCAATTAAGACCAAGTGAGCCAAACTATATATATTTTTATTAATAAAATTTCTATCATAAATATTTACAACTAATAATTATTAAGTTACTATTTTGGCTTCATTTAATCAATTAAAATTTTATATAACACTTTATATATTATTTTTAATAAATTAAAGCCCTTTAATAATTATTTAAACCTACAAAATTAATATATCATTCATATAAATTTCATCTGTTTTATTTTATAACAATTATAAATTAACTTGATTATAGTAAAAAATAATTGATAATATAGGTAAGACAAACAATGCATATATAAAGTTTTTCTAAGAGATTAGCTACGATATAACTGAAAAAGAGAGAATATACCTATCAAAATTATGCCTTTGAATGCACCTTGATTAATAAGATCTCCTTAATTCTCCTTGAACCGATCACTGGATGTTGCAACAATCTAGTATACAACAATTATTATATGATTTGGTATGTTTTGGTTATTAGGTGATCTCGGCTATAGAGTGGGGAAGGTATATGAGTTTGGCCATTAAAGAGGAGGAGGGATCAAGTGGAGGCTAGCTTGACTTAAATAGAGAGAATGGGAGACATGTTTTCCTCCTTATATTAAGTATTCAGATCTATATTTGAAATTCAAACTCCACTAACTCACTTATGTAGCAAACCATTTTATTTGGCTACATGGGCCAATAAAATACTCAAACCCGTTGGTCAATTAATATCATTTAAATCATATTTAAATGCACATTGATATCATATATCGATACATAAATATATAGCTTTTATATATGCATCCAATTAACTACTATTGGCACCCAGATGATTACTAATAGCACACACTACATCAAATAAATAAATATATAGTATTTCATAAATATTAGTTAATTTAATTAATCTACAAACTAATTAAACAGTGTCGTATATCAGGGAATTCATGAATACGATTGTGTGACTCGTAGGTGTAAATTCAGTCGATGAGTAATATTGAACAATTCGAATATTAATGTTCACCAGTCACCTTAGCTAGTGGTGTGATAGTTTGACTGACATTATTACTTATACGTCGTCATCATTAAAATCCAATTTTACAATTTAAGTGGTACCTTTTAGCAATTATTCGCACACATTCTCTTTGTCAACATTTTATCACACTAGGATGTATGGAATTTACTTTTGGTCAAAATTCCAATATTATCCATATTCAACTAGTTAGTCCATAAAAAGGTTCTTGGTTCAATGTAACATTATTATTAACCGTACTACTTTAGCTAGAAGTTTTAACTGTGAGTTGACTATGGTTGACAGTGATACTAATCAAAGTGGAGTATCCGCATTGAAGTGGAGAATCTGCGTTAAACTATATAGTCCCTCAATGGTTGTCATGCCATGATTTAACTATAAACAAAGTGGAGTATCCGCATTAAATGTAACGACCCAGAATTTTACCTCCTTGATTTGCGAATATTTAATAAATTTTAAATATTCAAATAATAGGTTTTATATTTAAGATATAACTCTTTTAAAAAATACAAATAATGGTAAAATATATTTGTAACGATCTAGGATTTTGCCACTTTCAAATAGGCTATTTAAGTATATATTTTATATAATCAATAAATGGATTTTTATTAGCAAATAAATCTATTTTGATTATTTAATAATGATGATAAAATAGTTTTTAAAATTTGTTTACCAATATAGATAATTCAAAAAAATACAACATGTGACTGAATAACGTTTTCCGAAATTTCGATTTTTCGACACTTAAAAATCATCGGGAATGTTATGCACATTTGTTTTAAACATGCAAACACTTATTTAAACTAGGATTGATCACAATTACAAATAAATATACATGCATATACATGTATGCATTGTAAATACTTAGTATATATACACATACATGCATGATTTGACCTTTTATGTACAAATGTATATTATATAACCTAAGGTATCACACATCCATCACCTACACAACCTAGATTGGTACATGATAGCATGATGGAGGTATAGCCATGTTGGTAACGTGTATATTAGGGTATGGAGGGAGGAAAGGTGTTATGCTTTCATGAAAAGTTTATTATTATTTTATACTAAAAGTCATTTTACTACCCCTCTCATTTTCTATAAATTTCTCCCAATTCTCTTTATTTTTCCTTTGTTCATCTCCTTTCCATTTTCAAGTTCCTACACTTCTTCCATTCATGGCTACCATCACTTTTTCCTAAGAGAAAACTTAGTGCATATATTCTAAAACCAATTCTAAAATCACCTACATGCATATACATACTCTATTCCCCACAAAGCAAACTGCATCCTCCCAAAAAGTCTATGGGCCAAGCACCTTTGTTGCTAGTCCGAGCCCAATGCACCCAAGGCCGAACCATATTTGCTTTCTCGATGTCCAAAAGTTGAGTTTTTACAAGGAGAAGCTAGGTTCATTAGTCAATCGAAAATTTTGAAAGTTTTGGTTTAAAGTTATACTTAGTTTGGTGAGTAAAGGTTCTCTTTTTGAATCAAGATACTAATCTTGAATTTGATGTATAAATTGTAGTAAATAATGATGCTTGGTTGTATAGTTATGATGTGAATTGGTTACGCTTGAGCTTGTTGGAAGTGTTGACGATTTGGTTGTGCATATACATGTTATGTATGTTGTAGTTAAACTTGAAATTTGAAGTTAGTTAGTGAATGGAAAGTTAGTATATTGTGATGATTATGGTTTTGATGTGAATGTATGATGGATATGAAGTTTAGTAAAGTTAGTTAATGTTAGAGAGGTTAGCACTTACTAACTTTAAGCGATATGGAAATTCCTTTTATAAAAGGGTGAAATTTGATTTTTGAAATTATAATTATTTTAGAGTTAAAATCTTTGTTTGAGTTTCAAAAACATTTAATTATGTTTTAGAAGCAATAAGAGTTTCAAAAGTTAAAGTTTAAAAAGTTAGAAAGTAAAGTTTCAAGTTTTGAAATTACGAGTTCGTATAGCGATAGTCGCTATACGCGCAGTTCATAAAAACCAAACTATTTCCAAAACTGAAACTTGTTTCCACCTAGAAACTTTTTGAAATATGTCTTCTAACTTTGTTATAAGTTTTAAAGTGTGAAAATAGTGTTTTAAAGTTAATTTGCTTAAAACCACGTTCTGAAAATTATGGGTCCGTACAACGATGGTCGATATACGCGCAATTCGGAAAATCTAACTATTTTTCTAATCTAAACTTGTTTTAACTTAAAATCTTTCTAGAAAATGTTTTTTAACTTTAATTTAGTAATTAGAGAACAATTAATTAATTAATTATTTATTTAATGATTATTTAATTGATTAATTAATTAATAAAGGTAATTAGCACTTAATCATTTGTTAATAATGGTTTTTGAACTTAAATGATAATCAATTAAGTTAAGCATGATTTGTTACTTAATTAAAGATAATTATTATTTAATTATTAATTAAGGATTAATTAATTATTGTTTAATTATTTATTTAAGATAATTATTAATTAATTATTATTTAAAAAGGGGTTTTATTTAATTTCTTTGATTAAAGTTAATTATGTTTTAATAAGGTTTAATTTAATGTTTAATTACCTTTCCTTGGAGTTAAATTACCATTTAACAAGGATTTGATTCTCATTTACAAGGGTTTTAATTTATTTTAAAATCGCTTTTAGTTTAGATAATCAGTTTTTGTTTTAAACTGTTTACTTTTCAAATTTGTTTTAAACACAATTCTGCTACTATAATTAACTTGGATATTTACTTAAGTTGATTGTTGGTTATGTGTTGATCCCTTATATACCTGTTGTTATGTGATGCCATTTTAGATTGGATAAGTAAAATAAAAATAAAAGCACCATTGTGGTCATTAAGCCTCTGTTTGATTTTGTAAGGATAAATATTTCATTTTCTTTTTGAAATGGTTTCAAAGTTATTTCATTTTGAACTAGCTATTTAAAGAATGATTTGACAAATGGTTTTACTATAGATGTTTTTAACTAATGGGAACGATTTCCATGTTATAAAACGAAGTTTTTATAAAGAGTTATAAAGGAATTTATAAATTTATAAGTTGTTTTGGGTAAATGGATTTGAGTTTTTAAGCAAAGAAGATTTCGATAATAAGGGAGATTTATAAAATGGATTGCTTACTGAAGGAAGCTAAATTAATTGAAGGTTATTTTAGAAGTTGTTTAAACTGGAAAGTTTTATAAAGAAGTTTTATAAATGATTTGGGTATTTATAAAAGAAGTTTTAGAAAATGATTTGGATATTTATAAAGGGAGTTTATAAAATAGTTTGGGTATTTTTATAAGAAATTTATATAAAAGTTTGGATATTTATAAAAGCAATTTTTATAAATGATTTTGGGGTATTTATAAAAGAAGTTTTATAAATGAATTTGGAAGTTTGGAAAGTATTTTGAAATGGATTTGGATTTCAAGTAAAAGAGATTTTATAAATGAAATAGATTGATTAAAAAGGATTTATTGAAAGAAATATAAAAAGAATTTGAGATCTGGGTTTCTCTAAACTGACCTGCTAAAAATGGTGGTATGGAACATTCGTTCCATACTTAACACTGAGGAAATAGTGTTTAGGGTTGTCCTTACCTCTAATTTAAACAACATTTGTTTAATCTTTTTTAGCATGAATTGGAAGTAAGAAGTTATTCACAAATGTTTTGTGAATATACTTATGTCAAAGAGATAATTATATGAATGTTTTAGATAAACGTTTTGAAAAGAGATTTATTAAATTAAGATTTGTTTTGAGGCTTAGTGGTTGCTATGGATAAATAAATCTCAAATGGGAATTGGTTGTTGTTTGTTTATTTTATAGTTAAATAACCGACTATCAAATCTGGACCTGTTTTGATTCAAGAGGTATGTCGGTATATTTGAGTTCCCCAATGAGGACTCAATTGGTTAATGCATACTTCTAAAAGAACCTGAATTGAGTTAGCAGAAAATTATCGCTTAGTTTTGGAGACATTGGTCCCCGGATTTATCCAAACTACTCCAAACTAATAACGAAAGATGTTAAATCATATTAAAGTATGATGTGGAGTTATACTATTCTTCCTGAGGGTTATTCCAAAATGGAAGATAGTGATGTGGAAAGTTTGTTCGATCTCGGAACAACTTGCATGGATGAATGCTGCATTGTATCTTTGTATGGAGGGCAGTGTTAGCATTCCAAGATGGTTTGCTGATATAAAAGAAGGTAAAGCGTAGCCTTGAGCCTCACAACCAGGAAAATGGCAAAAAAGGGTATGCAGCAGAGCTATGTGGTCAGCTACCATTAGGAGCCGTCATCCCATTCTAGATTGTCCATATTCGAGTTATTTTGCGCGCAAACATCGTGGTAGTATAAGGCCTCATTGTCAAAAAGGGATGAGGCAATCTAGTTCGCCATGTTAAACGGGCAGCCAGCTCTGTGTAGCACTGGTACAAAAAGTTCTTGTCAAACTCCGGTGCATTTTCTAAAGGCGTACCATCGAAAGGTAGTCCCTTACCTTGCCATAGTATGGAAACCATTCTCCAATACGTGCCTTTACTGTTTTAGATGTACCCAACTATGTTGAAATGTGGGATGCAACCATTTCAGCTATATTCATATTTTTTTGGAAATCATAGACATTATTATAATATCACTGGATTTTACATACAAATGTTTTGGTTATCGTAAGGTAAAAACCCATCCGTGTTTATGTGTAGTGTGGTCTGACGAGATGCCTTTGATTTAAAGATTTTTATAAAGTTAAAAACTTATGCTTTACTCACACCAGACTCATGTCTGACATGTATTTTATTTTCCTTATCCTAAAATCTTGAGTGCTCAAATTTGAATGGGTACCTAAGTAGTTTGGGTTTTCCGCAGATTTACCTTGGAGGAGCTTGGAGCAAGTAGCTTCATCAATCGTTAGTTATTTTTCTTGTTTCTACTGTATTATATGTATATTGTATCAGTTAGGTAGGGACAGACTGTTATTACTGTCCTAGGGTAGAATTTGTATTAGTATGACTCTGATGTAACATTTTTGAAATGACTTTGTAATATGTTATGTTGAGTAATATGTATTGTTCTATTGCGTTGTGAGATTCTATGTTGTTTAGTTTCTTCTCTTCTATCTTTTCTTTCTTTCACCCCTAATAACTTATCTTTCGGACAACTAAATGATCGGCACAGAATACCAAGGATGTATTAAGTGTCGTCTTTGGCAGTAAGAAAGATGGATCGTCACATTGAAGCTCAAAAATATTCACAACTCGAGAGAATTGTGTAATATCATCACTCCAAGATTTCTCGTTTGACCTAGTTATTATTAACCAATACAAAACTCTCTGGTGATTCACTCTAGAATTTTCTGGTAACTAATAGTATGTATATCATTTGCAAATGATAAATGTGTGTTATGCAACTTGGAAATAGAAGACATAAAACATTTGTTCTTTGAATGCAACTTTACTGCATATATATTAAGTTAGTGTAAACTCGGATTTGGATTACTAGTAAGTAATAGTTACATACCATAGAATGAAATTGAATATCTCATACAAAACTTCAAAGATAAAGACAAACTCAGAGATATTATAGATTAGTAACTATGATTTCAGTTTGGGTAATTTGGAAAGATCACAATTCAAGAATTTTCTCCGATAAATCTAACCATAAATTCATCATTTGTAAGGAGATCGAGTTATACTTGAGGATCCTTATGCTAAAATCGAACAATAATGCAAGTGCATCTCGGTTGTATGCTAAATCAGTTGAATTTTAGGGAATACCTTTTGATTGCAAAGAAAAACCGCCAGACCTCACATCCTAGGCTCTAATCCTATTAACATGAGATGAAGCTCCTATTTTAGAGGATAAAAGTAGTGAAGCAAGAGTGCCTGCAGAACCCAATTCTCTTCAAATTATCACTAATATAAGTGTGAATTTGTAAGATCCAAATATCGACTGCCATTAAAGGAAACCCTAGTTTGAAATGAAATGAACTTAGAGTTTTCATTTTTACCTTTTGTACTATAATTATATTTACTTAGGATGAGTTTTGTTTTATTTATGGGTTGCACTACTTTATATTGTATTTGTTAGTGTTAGCAAATAAAGTAAAGTACCCCATTTTTTAAAAAGAAATATTATACTAACTCTAAATTTATGATTTACATAACCATGATAAAACCAAAAAAAAATACTGTTGTAATAATTAATGTGTCCATGATAAAACCAAACAAAAATACTGTTGTACAAAAAATATATTATTCCATAGTTCAGATATGAATACTAAATTTCCAATTTTTTATTTATTTTAAAATTAATATTAATATGTTTGACAAGTTCGAAAATTTATAATAATAAATATTTCGTAATAAAATTGAAATAATAATAGCTTTATTTGTCTACATTATATTAAGATCTTTTAAAATCAAAAATAATATTTTTAATTGATTTTTATTTAGTTTGGTTAATTAAATTCATTTTTAATATATATATCAATATTTCTAAAATCCATAATATCAAATAATCATGATGAAATTCAAATAAAATTATCATAGTGTTTAAAAATTTGTAGTGATTTTCTAGTTCGATAAAAGTTTTTTAATATACACACACACATATGTATATGTGTGTGTGTGTATACATACATACATACATACATACATACATATATATATATATATATATATACTTCAAAACATAATTTAGTATATGCATAATAATTAAAAGCCAGAAATAATATAAATAAATCTTAACATAATATTCTAAAAATAATTTTGGCATCAAAAATAAAAAATGGATTTGTTTTCCTATTTTTATAGTTATATTATTTAGATTATAATATATTATTTTATATTAAAACATTAAAAGCGTTTAAAAATTATTTTATAATTTATTTTGAAGCCGAAAATAGTGTGCTAATAATGATGTGGTATAAATAATAAAATTAGGACATTTGCTATGATGAATGATGTCGGTTGATTACACGTGGAGTTGCAAGTGATTTCCTGAAGATATCTTTCTGATTCCTCTTATTTTGATTTATAAGATCTGACTATTGGCTCTAGCACTCTAATGGAGTTATTAGGCTATTTAGATTGTATATATCAAATGTGGGATAAGCTCCTCATATTTATAGGGTTAGTACAACTAAATATATCAAAAATTATCAAGCCTTAATTTTTTCAACAAGCTTTTACCACATCATCCGATTACAATACATAGAATAATTATGTATATTTGTCAATTAAGACCAAGTGGGCTGACCTATATATTTTTTTATTAATAAAATTTCGATCATAATTATTTACAACTAATAATTATTAAGTTACTATTTTGGCTTCATTTAATTAATTAAAATTTTATATAACCTTTATATATTATTTTTAATCAAATTTAAGCCTTTTAGTAATTATTAAAACCTACAAAATTAATGAAACATTCATATCAATTTCATACATTTTATTTTATAACAATTATAAATTAACTCGATTATGGTAAAAAAAATAATTGATAATACAAGTAAGACAAACAATGCATATATAAAGTTGTTATAGGAGATTGGCTATGATATAACTAAAAACGGAGAATATACCTGTCAAGATTACGCCTTTGAATGCACCTTGATTTGTAAGATCTTCTAAATTCTCCTTGAATCGATCACTGGATGTTGCAACTATCTAGTGTACAACAATTATTGTATGACTTGATATGTTTTGGTTATTAAGCGATCTCGGATATAGAGTGGTGGAGGTATGTGAGTTTGGCCATTAAAGAGGAAGAGGGATCAAGTAGAGGAAAAATGGAGGCTAGCTTGATTTAAATAGAGAGAAGGGGAGACAAATTTTCCTCCTTTTACCAAGCATTCAGATCTATATCTGAAATTCAAACTCCACCAACTCATCTGTATAGCAAACCATTTTATTTGGCTACATGGACTAATAAAATACTCAAACCCGTTAGTCAATTAATATCATTTAAATCATATTCAAATGCACATCGATATCATATATCGATACATAAATATACAGCTTTTATATATGCACCAATTAACTACTATTCGCACCCAGATGATTACTAATAGCACCCATTACATCAAATAAATAAATAAACGATATTTCATGAATATTATTTAATTTAATTAATCTACAAACTAATTAAATAGTGTGGTATTTCAGAGAATTCAGGAATACGATTATGTGACTCGTAGGTGTAAATTCAGTCAATGACTAATATCGAACAATTCGAATATTAATAATCACCCGTCACCTTAGCTAGTAGTGTGATAGTTTGATTGACAGCTTATACATCTTCATCGTTAAAATCCAATTTTACAGTTTAAGCGCTACCTTTTAGCAACGATTATTTACACACATTCTCTTTGTCAACATATATCACACTAGGATGTATGGAATTTACTTTTAGTCAAAATTCCAATATTATCCATATTCAACTCGGTTAGTCTGTAAAATAGTTTTTGGTTCAATAATAACATTATTATTAACCGTACTACTTTAGCTAGAAGTTTTGACTTTGAGTTAACTACGGTTGACTGTGATACTAATCAAAGTGGAGTATGCGCATTGAAGTGGAGAATTGCATTAAACTATATAGTTCTTCGATGGTTGTCATGCCATGATTTAACTATTATCAAAGTGGAATATCTACATTGAAGCTCAACAATATTATCAAGTCGAGAGAATTGTGTAATATCATCACTCCAAGATTTCTTGTTTGACCTAATTATTATTAACCAATAGAAAACTCTCAGGTGAGTCATTCCATGGTTGTCCGATAACTATCGGTATGTAACCCCATGGTGCCCCTAGCACGATGAGTAATTCACTGTCCAACATTTAAAGAGTGTTATGTACTTTGGTCTCGATGGATATATCGATATCCTTTCTCGAAACATCTTGACCATGAATATTTAAAATAATATGTTGTTTTATATTTGACAATTTATCTAATGATTACAACTCCTTATAATTATTATCACATAACATAATATTTAAGGATTTTATTATTTATATAGTTTAAATTAATCACTAACTGATTATATCACAATTTATACAATTGAAATCAAACACCTTAATTATGAACAATATTGATTATAGAGTTTGATATATGTAACAAATTATGTAATTTCCCTTAGAGCATATTCCCAACTCTCTCAATCTCCCACTTGCACTTAGGGTCAATTATGGAATCTTAATCCCATCTTTTTGATCTGCTTTCTCAAAACTGATCGAGCTACTCTTATAGTGAACAAATATGCTATATTTTATTAATTTTCTACTCTGTAAATCCTATTATCGACGTCGATAAACTGCCCTTATTATGTGGAACTCTTAGAGTATGTTTATCGACTTTTAGCGTACCCTAGGTTCTTTTGCGATCTGTGTTGCAACGTTGCTATTATATAACAATGTCATGGGATTATCAACTTTTTGAATCAACTCTACCTAAGTTATAAAATCTATGCTTGTATATATATAACCTTTTGCTGTAGCGTTATTCAATATGATGTACTTATCCTTCTGGTTCAATCAGCCATGACCTCTTGGTTTGGAACATTTCAAGCTTAAAGCTCCTTAACCAAGGTTCAAACATGAATTTAGTATTTCCATACTATCTTTGATATCACTTATAAAGTTTGAGTCTGAACCCTCCATAAGGAAATCGTTCATTTTATAATTAATTCCCTAGTGTTTCTTAAATACTCGAGGATAATCTTAGCTAGCATTTAGCGATCTTAATTTGGATTTGAAACTAGCTTAGCGTACCAACTACATAAGAAGACTACGATATTATAGACAACAGAACATGTATAATATTTCCTATTGGCAATGCCTTAGGAATCCATTTCATTATCTTCATATTAAACATTTTAATATTGAAATAACCCACAATCAACAATACTCTGATTCATGCTTAAAATGATGCATACATCGTCGACCTTGCAGACGTTGAATCATTTTGAGGTAAATTATAAAACATATCATGAAGCTATCTACAATATTTTACACTTTTTAAAACTCAATGCAGAAGGAATAAAATATTATACAAAAATACCATAATCCTAAATGATTAAAATAAACTATAACTAATAGTCTTCAGTTGCATAATAAATAAAGAGTCAAAATATCTTGTAAAATATCAAATAAATAGTTGATAGCTAATAGATAAAGAAATGCATGTCTCCATCACACCATGGCACCTCCAAGCCACTACCAGTGCTCTCTATAGATCTATCAAAGTATAACTAAAATGGACAAAATGATAGAGATTCTTAGACATACGTCTGGTGAGTTAAACGCATCATATAAGTGCACAATACTAATAAACCGGTAAAATAACACTTATGCCCGAAAACCATACCTTAACCTTTGGGACCTACACCCAATAAGTCAGCTAAACATAATATAATACTATAATTGTAACGACTTGGAATTTTTTTCATCTTGAGTTTTGAATATTTGTTTTTAATATTCAATAATACGGTCTTTTAATCAAAATAAATTCCCATTAAATGATAATTGGTAATAATAGATAGTTTTAAGCCAAGGTAATATTTTGAATTTCTAGATTTTATTTATAAAATAGAAAATTGATTGATATGAATTTCTTATATATGTATGTATAACAATAGAACTTATATGTAAATTAAAAACAAATTCAAATTAATATAAAATGAATGAGAATAATCCTTGAAAAAAATGAAATGAATATAGCCTATGAAATACGAGTACATATGCACGCCCAGGTGGGCCTGCATTTAACCACAATGTGCATGCATTTTTATTTCTACATGTGGAAGTAGATTTGATAGTAGCATCCCCACATTTGAACACCGCCTAGGCAGAAAACGCTATTTTTTTTGTTCTGACTGCAATAACTTCTTCATACTAACTCGGAATCAGGCAAAACTTCGACCGATGAACTCCTACCTAAATTACAGACAATATGGTACACTTGGATACTTCATCTTGTGAACGCACACTGTTGTTCTCCAAGGGGACCGACAGTTTACTTAGAAAATAACATGGCACAACATCCTCATATTTGAACTCCGCCTAGTGCAGAAGCCGCTATTTTTTTTATTCAGACTGCTATATTTTCTTCATACTAACTCGGAATCCGGCGAGACTTCGACAGATTAACTCCCACCTAAATTACGGACAATATGGAACACTCAGATACTTCATCTTATGAACGCACAATGTAGTTCTCCTTGGGGACTGACAGTTGTACTTAGAAAATAACAGGCTTACACATCACCATATTTCAACTCCGCCTAGTGCAGAAGCCGCTATTTTTTTATTCAGACTGCAATAACTTCTTCATACTAACTCGAAATTAGGCGATACTTCGACCGATGAACTCCCACCTAAGTTACGATCAATACGATATAGTTGGATACTTCATCTTGTGAACGCACACTGTAGTTCACCATGATGACTAACAGTTGTACTTAGAAAATAACATGTTATATCCCTACTTCAACGCTCACTGTAGTTCTCCAAGGTGACTAATAGTTGTACTTAGAAAATAACAGACTACATCCTCATATTTGAACTTTGCCTAGGAAAAAGCCGCTATTTTTTTGTTCAGACTGCAATAACTTCTTCATGCTAACTCGGAATCAGACAAAATTTCGACCGATGAACTCCCACCTAAATTACGAACAATATAGTACACTCGGATACTTCATCTTATGAACGCACACTGTAGTTCTTCATGGGGACTGACAGTTTACTTAGAAAATAACATGCTACCACATCCCCATATTTGAACTCCGCCTAGTGCAGAAGCCGCTATTTTTTTTGTTCAGTCTGCAATAACTTCTTCATACTAACTCGGAATCCGGCGAGACTTCGACCGATTAACTCCCACCTAAATTACGGACAATATGGAACACTCGTATACTTCATCTTGTGAACGCACACTGTAGTTCTCCATGGGGACTGACAGTTGTACTTAGAAAATAAGAGGCTACCACATCCCCATATTTGAACTCCGCCTAGTGCAGAAGCCGCTATTTTTTTTGTTCAGACTGCAATAACTTCTTCATACTAATTTGGAATACGGCGAGACTTCGACCGATTAACTCCCACCTAAATTACGGACAATATGGAACACTCGGATACTTCATCCTGTGAACGCACATTGTAGTTCTCCATGGGGACTGACAGTTGTACTTAGAAAATAACAGGCTACCACATCCTCGTAATTGAACTCCGCCTAGTGCAGAAGCCGCTATTTTTTTTGTTCAGACTGCAATATTTTCTTCATACTAACTGGGAATCCGGCGAGACTTCGACCGATTAACTCCCACCTAAATTACGGACAATATGGAACACTCAGATACTTCATCCTATGAACGCACATTGTAGTTCTCCATGGGGACTGACAGTTGTACTTAGAAAATAACAGGCTACCACATCCCCGTATTTGAACTCCGCCTAGTGCAGAAGCCGCTATTTTTTTTGTTCAAACTGCTATATTTTCTTCATACTAACTCGGAATCCGGCGAGACTTCGACAGATTAACTCCCACCTAAATTACGGACAATATGGAACACTCGGATACTTCATCTTCTGAACTCACACTGTAGTTCTCCATTGGAACTGAGAGTTGTACTTAGAAAATAACAGGCTGCCAGATCCCCATATTTGAACTCCGCCTAGTGCAGAAGCCGCTATTTTTTTTGTTCAAACTGCAATAACTTCTTCATACTAATTCAGAATCCGGTGAGACTTCGACCAATTAACTTCCACCTAAATTACGGACAATATGGAACACTCGGATACTTCATCTTGTGAACGCACACTGTAGTTCTCCATGGGCACTGACAGTTGTACTTAGAAAGTAACAGGATACCACATCCCCATATTTGAACTCCGCCTAGTGCAGAAGCCGATATTTTTTTTGTTCAAACTGCAATATTTTCTTCATACTAACTCGGAATCCAGCGAGACTTCGACCGATTAACTCCCAAATAAATTACGGACAATATGGAACACTCGGATACTTCATCCTGTGAACGCACATTGTAGTTCTCCATGGGGACTGACAGTTGTACTTAGAAAATAATAGGCTACCACATCCCCGTATTTGAACTCCGCCTAGTGCAGAAGCCGCTATTTTTTTTGTTCAAACTGCTATATTTTCTTCATACTAACTTGGAATCCGACGAGACTTCGACAGATTAACTCCCACCTAAATTACGAACAATATGGAACACTTGAATACTTCATCTACTGAACTCACACTGTAGTTCTCCATGGGAACTGACAGTTGTACTTAGAAAATAATAGGCTACCACATCCCCATATTTGAACTCCGCCTAGTGCAGAAGCCGCTATTTTTTTTGTTCAAACTGCAATAACTTCTTCATACTAATTCAGAATCCGGCGAGACTTCGACAGATTAACTCCCACCTAAATTACGGACAATATGGAACACTCGGATACTTCGTCTTCTTAACTCACACTGTAGTTCTCCTTGGGGACTGACAGTTGTACTTAGAAAATAACAGGATATCACATCCCCATATTTGAACTCCGCCTAGTGTAGAAGCTGTTAGTTTTTTGTTCAGACTGCAATATTTTCTTCATACTAAATCGGAATCCGGCGAGACTTCGACCGATTAACTCCCACCTAAATTACGGACAATATGGAACACTCGGATACTTCATCCTGTGAACGCACATTGTAGTTCTTCATGGGGACTGACAGTTGTACTTAGAAAATAACAGGCTACCACATCCCCGTATTTGAACTCCGCCTAGTGCAGAAGCCGCTATTTTTTTTGTTCAAACTGCTATATTTTCTTCATACTAACTCGGAATCCGGCGAGACTTCGACAGATTAACTCCCACCTAAATTACGGACAATATGGAACACTCGGATACTTCAACTTCTGAACTCACACTGTATTTCTCCATGGGAACTGACAGTTGTACTTAGAAAATAACAGGCTATATTCATATATTTGAATACTATTTCTCTATGAGATGTAAAAGGGTATATTTGGAATTTCAAAACGACACCGAGTAAATCTATTCAATGAATTCTCTTTATTAGTAGTAAAGATAATGTTGTTTAAATAGAAAGAGTTTGGAAATTGATTTTTCTTATGTATATACATATTAGTTTAAGAAAGAAGAATGTAAAAAATATATGTAATATTTATAAACAAATATAAATGGTATATTAAAAATGATATATATATATATATATTGAAAAATGAAAGAAGAAATATATATGAAAATATATGATGATTGAAATGAGAAAATTTATAAAATCATTTTAAATCGTTTTAAAAAGGAAATCTTTTACAAAATAGTGTTTTAACAAAAATGTTATTTCATACATTTAAAATGAAATAGCAAAATTTTCATTTGCTTTGAATTATACATTTTTAAATATAAAATAAAAAGGGAAATGTAGAACAAAAATGTTATTTCTTGAATTCCACATCTCTAATTATAAAATAAATAGGAATATGAACACTTAAAAAAAATTTAGTCAATACCACTTAACAATTGTTTAAAAATAAAGTGAAAGCATGTTTTAAATCAAAAGAAAATAGCTTGTACATAACCAAAAGTAAAAACCATTTCCTGGTCAGGTAAACAAGTAAAAGTGAAAAAATATATATGTATAAGCTTTTCTGGTCAATCAAACAATAAATGTGAAAACTGAAAACTTCATATCATCTCAAACTTTATACTTCATCTCAACTTCATATCAAAGCCACCCCATTTCAATCCATCAACCGATCAAAAACCTTGTACGTATACATCATTTGGTCTTGCAAACATGTGTATGTATATAGGCTTGTATATGTATAGCTTCAGTTTGAAAATCCTATAAACAAAAATACTCTGTAAACCAAAACACAGTAAAGAGAAAAGGCATCCTGCTTTTCAAAATCAGAAACAAGATAAGAAATCAAGGCAAGATTCAAGGATCCAGATCATAAACTGAAGATCAACTAGAAAGATTTCAATGGTTTTCAACATGTTTAAGGTGAGAGTTTAGCTTTTGGGATGCCTGTACATGTTCAAGCATCACTCTGTATTCAACAGAGCTATCTTCTTTTTATATATGCAGTCTTCTTTAAAAATCATTACCTCCAAAACTATTTTGAATTTGCTAACAATGTAAACTAGTAAAACTTTTATTTTTATGTATATATTACATGAAAAATGGTTTGAAGCTTGCTTATCATATATAGGGTGCAAAATTTCAATTTTTCGGTAAGCAAAGCAAGCTTTGATAAATTTTAACAAGTTTAAATCGTCGAACAAGTTACATAAGAATGATCGTTATAGGAAAATAGGGTTTTTAGCAAAGGAATCGTAAATTTTAGTGGCTTGGTTCGCGAGAGAGGGAGAGATGACCGAAATTCGTTTAAAAATAGATTTCTGGCTATCTAGGCGTTGAGGGGTGGTGCGGTTGGTTCGAGGAGGAGCGAGGTGATGAAGGGAAGGGGTTCACCGTGGCAGAATTGTGATTTAGGGCGAGAGTTGGGGAGGAAAGTTTAGGGTTTAAGGAGGGTTTGTTTTGGGTCTCGGTTTCGTGTTGAAGTGCGATATGGGGAGAGGGAGTTAGGCGTGCGGTCCAGGGGGAAAGGGTGGCGGAGGTTGTGGCGGAGCTCTGGGCGAAGTCTGGGAATGGATGATGGTCGTGGGTGGCGCGATGTTGCGATTTGATGAACTCGACTTTGTTTCCAGTGTTCGGGTAGCAGTTTGAATTTCGAACCAAGGGTCGAACTCATTTTTCTGGCGGGTGTTTTGTGACAAGATGGTCGTGGGTGATCGGAGGGGCTGGTCGGCGGCGAGTTACGATGTTTGGAGGCCGTGTGCACATGCACGTTGCTGTGTACAGATTTTTGCACGTTCTTGAGTTAGAATAAGAAAGAAGAGAGGGAGTGTTACTGGGTAGAAGAAGGAGGAGGAAGGGTGGTGGGTCGGTCAGTTTTAGTCATATGGGCTGGCCCTTTTTGTGTAAAAAAATGTTAAATTATATTATCTTTAGTAAATTTTAAAATGTCGTAACTAATGTATACGAAACCCGATTAGTGTGAAACTTGTAGCGTTGGGTTCGTATCGATGGACACTATGTCGTCATCTGATTTGTTATCGAGTTTAAGCAAGTGGAAATTTTAAGCAATTTAAAATGGACATAATTTAATTACCGATTTAAAACATATATCGTCGTTTAAATTTATATGACCTGTCTATGGAAGCTATTTGCCCAGGTAAAAATAACGATAAGTAAATTTAAATTTATTACAATGATTTGACATCTGTTTAGTGGAATAAAACACTGTTCCGCTAATTGTATTTAATTGGACCTCTGTTGGCAGAATAAGTCACCGTTCTGCCATTATTACTGAATATATGTGTTTTTGAACATTGACTAGCAGAAATAAAACTCTATTTTGCTGTCATATTTGTATGGACATCTATTTATTATCTTGATAATTATATTGAATTAATTGTTAAAAATGGATTGATGTAAATATCCGAATCTGTTATTATGGATTGTTATGGAATGAATGGTAACTTGATTAAGTACTATTGAAATTAATAAGCCTCTTGCCAAATTTGAAAGTTGATTTTTGAATCAAAGTTATTTAAAGGATAATTATAATTTATTAATGACGTTTTAAAGATAATTAATTATTATTTAACAATGATTTAAGGTTAATTATTTTATAAGTCTTAAAAAGTAATTTAATTATTGTTCAAATTTATTAACTATTTAAAATGTTTAAATTTTATTTTAATTATTTATTTAAGGTTATTTTGTAGTAATTGGATTTAAAAGTTAATTTTTATTTAAGAGTTAATTAGTATTAAAGTATTATTATTTCAAAGGTAATTTGTTCAAATATTAATAATGTTTTAAAAATAATATATTATATAGTAAACTTTTATAAAAGAGTATTTTTCCTAAATTACACTTGGAAAATTTATATAGAAACTTTATAAGCATTATTTTGAGATAATTATTAAATAAAGTTTCCGAAAAGTAATGGTGTACTTTCATGGCGGAAATCAAAGGCGGAGATTGCCTGTAGTTAAGTTATGATTTTTCTGGGATAGAGACGTAATCATTGAGTTGTGAATCCATAGTAAATACCGTATAGTGCTTTCCATATTTATTTTAAAAAAGCTTTACAAATATTTTTGAAAGGAATGATTTGTGAATATACTCATTCTGGTGAGATAAGTATATACATTTTGATAAAGAGATTTAATTTATTGAAATTAAATTAAATAAGGCTTAGTAATTTCAGTGGGAAATGAAATCTTTGGCAGAATGATTGTTTATTTGATAGTTAAATAACCGACTATTGGACCCCAAAACCTAACTTTAAAAATATCTAGGAGAAACACGGGAATTATATGGTACAGTTACCGTCGAAGGTGCTATACTATGCGTATAAACTCATTTCGTCCTTTTAGGACGATGATAAGGAAATCCGTCCACTAACGGTTAGGAGGTGATCTCCGATGTTATTTTCATTTGTTTATTTCCTAAAGAACCGGGGTTGAGTTTACCGGAAATATCGAACGTTGTTTTCGGAGAGACCGGGATCAGATAAGTTTTCTGAACCACTTCGATCCAACGAATATGTTTTCGAAGTGAAGGCAAGAGCATGGAATCGAAGATGAAGATTGAAGTGCAAGGGCTAATCACTACTAATCCTGAGGATGATTCCAAAATGGATGTAGTAGGAATAGTGCCTTCGGTTTCGTTCAGAGCCAGAACGGACTCATATGGATGAATGCTATCAACACATTGTCATTGGAGGACAATGAGCATTCTAAGTGAAAATTCCTTAAAAGGTAATCGTATCCTCAAGCCTCATCAACCGGGAATGACTGAAAATCAAGGGAGATGCAGCAAGGCTAAGTGGGTCGCACCCAATTAGGGTATGTTATCACCTTTCTAGATACCTTCAGATATATTATAAATTATGGATATGGTGCATGGAAAAAGAGCTCTCGATAAGGGTGGGAACACCCGGGGTGGTAACATATTCGGTACTATCCAAGTTAGGGGTAGTCCGGTCTTGTGTTGTAGGGGATCCTAGCGAGGTCCTCGGTACATTTTTCTAGAGGTGTACTATGATAGGTAGTACCCAGTGCCTAGTCATTGTATGGAAATCCATTCTCCAATACGAGCCTTTACGGTTTTGGTTGTAGAGCCTAGTATGCTGGAATTTAATTAATGTAACAATTTCGGCTATTTGAATAAGTATTTGTACTTAGAAACAATTATAATTTCACTGGGTTTTCTATAAAAAGTTTTGGTTACCGCAAGGGAAAAACTCGTCGTGTTTATGTGTGGTGTGGTCTTATGGGTTACCTTGATTTTAAAAGGATTTTTTAAAAGCTAAGATAAATAAATTTGCTTGTGATTTAAATTCTCACGCTGATTTTAACAGACTGACCCGGGCATAGTTCTTCCTATGTGCTCTGGTCAAACCGAGCATATTTCTAGGGTTAGCTGGAAGGAGTGGAGCTTCAAGAGAGGAACTCGAGGCCCGGGACGTATTCACGTAGATGATTATTTTTTCGTTGCATTATAGTTGCGTTCAGCAGTTGTAAGGACAGGTTGTTATAATTGTCCGTGCCGAATAGGTTGGCATACTCTGATTGATATCTGTACTATAAACATTACAGTTTTGTTTTATTTAAAGACTTGTTCTATATTATAGATTATTCGTTTCCGCTGTGAGATTCTGTGTTGTTTGGTTTTCTTTCTATCTTCTTTCTACCTTCTTTTTCTTAACTATCCGCCTTCCTGTGCAATTTAGGTTGGACAAGTGTGTTAAAATGTCAGTTTTAACTGTACCGAAAAGTGGGTCGTGACATCGTGATATTAGAGCTTAGGTTGAGCGAATACTTAAGCTTTGGTGGGAATTACTCATTAAAGATAGGGTCAGTAGTACCGTAGAATGAGTTTAAGTGTATATATATATATATACGAGAGTGCGTATTTGTTAGTGATATAAAATGTTATATATTGTGTTAATTGATCTGTTGAGTGGCATATGGATTCTGGTCAATACGAGTAGCTAACGTTATTGATAGGGATCTCTAAACACTTGAATAGGGCCAAAGGACACAATATTGTTTTAAGAGGGTAAATGAAATAATTTTACCCAGGATATATTTCATATACAAAAGGCAATGATTTTCAAAATATATAGTATTTTGAGATGTTGTTTGATAAGTGATGACAATATTTTATCATCTAGGTTTTGATTGGCCAAAACCATCTAGTGCTGAGTATCCTTTATTGCCTACCCTTCTAACTTGAGTATTCCTTTAGAATCTAGGTCTTGTAGAAAGGAACTTGGGAGAATTTTATTTTTGAGTAAATTTTGTTTACTAAAAGGAATTTCAAATATTTTAAGATAAATATTTTAGGAAGATTTTTCATATATAAAAGCTAATTTTATAATATTTGATAAAAAGAGATATTTGAGGATTTAGAACTCCAGTGATTTCGGAAATTGTTTCAAACAAATTTTTGAAGGGAAATGATTTTGGTACTGCTTAAAGTAAAAAATTTAATAGTAGTAATTTAAGAGGATTTATATAGAGTATGTACCTATATGTATCATTTAGCATATGAAATTCTTGGAAACCTTAGGATCTCATTCTTAGGTTGTGTTAATTGATTATAGAGGACTCGTAGTGTCGTCCGAGGAGAGCGAATGAAGATTAGGCAGTATTTCAACAAAGATGTGGCCGGAGAAATCATGGAACTTATTGAGCAACCATCGCTGTATGAAGAGGAGTCCGAGATAGAACTAGAAGAGGAATATGAGATAGAAGAGGAGCTTGAATAGGAAAACGATGATGCTATTATCTGGGAAATGGGCGAGATTGTTAGTGAGTCACTTATAGACTGGGATACCCTTCTTAGAGATGACTTATGACCTAGGGCAGAGATGCTGGCACCTAGGTAACCAAGTCCGGAGATTGTATGGATTCCGGATAGGGATGCAAAAACTAGGGAGATGAAAGGACCCGAAGTGGAGGACTCCGATGGAGAGAGTGCCCTGGGAGATGTTAGCTTGGGTTTGGTTTAGTTCTCTTAGTAATGTGCACCCTATTAATATAGATTTGTAGTCCATAGATGTCATGGATGTGTGTTTGGATTGTAAATTAATGAAGTATCTTAGTAGATGCTTGGGTATGGGTATATATGTATAACTAGCTAGTGGTTATAGATATCTCATGGATCTGTGTATATGTATATGGTGACTATAGTCATAAAAGTATCTTAGTTGATACTCTGTTTGACTAATATTTTGGAATATTAATATATACATGATTGAACTTGTATGATATGGTTGTTTATTAATTCGTTAATAAATTGAAATTCGGTTAGTTATGTCTACTAGCCTGGTTACGAAAATTTCGGGACAAAATTCTTTTAAGGGGGAAGGAATGTAACGACCCGGAATTTTTCTCGTCTTGAGTTTTGAATATTTGTTTTTAATATTCAATAATACGGTCTTTTAATCAAAATAAATTCTCGTTAAATGATAATCGGTAATAATAGATAGTTTTAAGCCAAGGTAATATTTTGAATTTCCAGATTTTATTTATAAAATAGAAAATTGATTGATTTGAATTTCTTATATATGTATGTATAACAGCAGAATTTATATGTAAATTAAAAAAATTCAAATTAATATAAAATGAATGATAATAATCCTTGAAAAAAATGAAATGAATATAGCCTATGAAAGATAATGTTGTATAAATAGAAAGAGTTTAGAATTTGATTTTTCTTATGTATATACATAATAGTTTGAGAAAGAAGAATGTAAAAAATATATGTAATATTTATAAAAAAAATATAAATGGTATATTAAAAATAATATATATATTGAAAAATGAAAGAAGAAATATATATGAAAATATATGATGATGGAAATAAGAAAATTTATAAAATCATTTTAAAAAGGAAATCTTTTACAAAATAGTGTTTTAACAAAAATGTTATTTCATACATTTAAAATGAAATAGAAAAATTTACATTTTCTTTGAATTATACATTTTTAAATATAAAAAAAGGGAAATGTAGAACAAAATTGTTATTTCTTGAATTCCACATCTCAAAATATAAAATAACTAGGAATATGAACACTTAAAATTGTTTTAGTCAATACCACTTAACAATTGTTTAAAAATAAAGTGAAAGCATGTTCTAAATCAAAAGAAAATAGCTTGCACATAACCAAAAGTAAAAACCATTGCCTGGTCAGGTAAACAAGTAAAAGTGAAAATATATATATATATGTATAAGCTTTTCTGGTCAATCAAACGATAAATGTGAAAACTGAAAACTTCATATCATCTTAAACTTTATACTTCATCTCAACTTCATATCAAAGCCACCTCATTTCAATCCATCAACCCATCAAAAACCTTGTACGTATGCATCATTTTGTCTTGCAAGCATGTATATGTATATAGGATTGTATGTGTGTAGCTTCAGTTTGAAAAGCTTGTAAACAAAAATACTCTGTAAACCAAAACACAGTAAAGAGAAAAGGCAGCCTGCTTTTCAAAACCAGAAACAAGATAAGAAATCAAGACAAGGATTCAAGGATCCAGATCATAAACTGAAGATCAACTAGAAAGATTTCAAGGGTTTTCAACATGTTTAAGGTGAGAGTTTAGCTTTTGGGATGCCTGTACATGTTCAAGCATCACACTGTATTCAATAGAGCTATCTTCTTTTTATATATGTAGTCTTCTTTAAAAACCATTATCTCCGAAACTAGTTCGAATTTGCTAACATTATAAACTAGTTGAACTTTTATTTTTAAGTGTAGATTACATTAAAAATGGTTTGAAGCTTGCTCATCATATATTGGGTGTGAAATTTCAATTTTTCAGTAAGCAAAGCAAGTTTTGATAAATTTTAGCAAATTTAAATCGTCGAACCAATTACATAAGAATGATCGTTATAGGAAAAAAGGATTTATAGTGAAGGAATCGTAAATTTTAGTGGCTTGGTTCGCAAGAGAGGGAGAGATGACCGGAATTCGTTCAAAAATAAATTTCCAGCTATCTAGGCGTCAAGGGGAGGTGTAGTTGGTTCGAGGAGGAGCGGGGTGATGTCGGGAAGGGGTTCACCGTGGCAGAATTGTGATTTAGGGCGAGAGTTGGCAAGGCAAGTTTTGGGTTTAAGGACGGTTCTTTTTGGGTCTCGGTTTCATGTGGAAGTGCGATATGGGGAGAGGGAGTTAGGCATGCGGTCCAGGGGGAAAGGGTAGTGGAGGTTGTGGCGGAGTTCTGGGCGAAGTCTGGGAATGTATGATGGTCATGGGTGGCGTGACGTGGCGATTTGATGAACTCGAATTTGTTTCCAGTGTTCAGGTAGCAATTCGAATTTCGAACCAAGGGTCGAACGTGTTTTTCTGGTGGGTGTTTTGTGACAAGGTCGTCGTGGGTGATCGGAGGGGCTGGTCGGCGGCGAATTATGATGTTTGGAGGTCGTGTGCACATGCACGTTGCTGTGTACAGATTTGTGCACGTTCTTGATTTAGAATAATAAAGAAGAGAGGGAGTGTTACTGGGTAGAAGAAGGAGGAGGAAGAGTGGTGGGCCGGTCGGTTTTGGTTATATGGGCTGGACCTTTTTGTGTAAAAAAAGTTAAATTATATTATATTTAGTAAATTTTAAAATGTCGTAACTAATGTGTACGAAACACGATTAGTGCGAAACTTGTTGCGTTGGGTTCGTATCGACGGACACTGCGCCGTCATGTGATTTGTTATCGAGTTTAAGCAAGTGGAAATTTTAAGCAATTTAAAACGGATAGAATTTAATTACCGATTTAAAACATATATCGTCGTTTAAATTTATATGACATGTCTGTTGAAACTATTTGCGTAGGTTAAAATAACGATAAGTTAATTTAAATTTATTACAATGATTTGACATCTATTTTGCGGAATAAAACACCGTTACGCTAATTGTATTTGATTGGACGCCTTTTGCCAGAATAAATCACCATTCTGCCCTTATTACTGAATATATGTGTTTTTGGACATTGACTAGCAGAAATAAAACCCTGTTCTGCTGTCATATTTGTATGGACATCTATTTATTATCCTGATAATTATATTGAATTAATTGTTAAAAATGGATTGATGTAAATACCTGAATCTGTTATTCTGGATTGTTATGGAATGAATGTTAACTTGATTATAAGTACCGTTGAAATTAATAAGCCTCTTGCCAAATTTGAAAGTTGATTTTTGAATCAAAGTTATTTAAAGGATAATTATTATTTATTAATGATGTTTTAAAGATAATTAATTATTATTTAATAATGATTTAAGGTTAATTATTTTATGTTCTTAAAAGGTTATTTAATTATTGTTCAAATTTATTTAACTATTTAAAATGTTTAAATTTTATTTTAATTATTTATTTAATGTTATTTTGTAGTAATTGGATTTAAAAGTTAATTTTTATTTAAGAGTTAATTAGTATTAAAGTATTATTATTTTAAAGGTAATTTTTTCAAATATTAATAATGTTTTAAAAATAATATATTATATAATAAACTTTTATAAAAGAGTATTTTTCCTAAATTAAACTTAAAAAATTTATATAGAAACTTTATAAGCATTATTTTGAGATAATTATTAAATAAAGTTTTCGGAAAGTAATGGTATACTTTCATGGCGGAAATCGGAGGCAGAGATTGCCTGCAGTTAAGTTTGGATTTCTCTGGAATAGAGACGTAATCATTGAGCTGCGAATCCATGGTTGATACCGTATGGTGCTTTCAATATTTATTTTAAAAAAAGGTTTTCAAACAATTTTGAAAGGAGTGATTTGTGAATATACTCATTCCGGTGAGATAAGTATATACTTTTTGATAAAGAGATTTAATTTATTGAAATTAAATTAAATAAGGCTTAGTGATTTCAGTGGGAAATGAAATCTTTGGTTGAATAATTTTTTATCTGATAGTTAAATAACCGACTATCAAATCTGGTCCCAAAAACCTAACTTTGAAAATATCTAGGAGAAACACGAGAATTATATGATATAGATACCGTCGAAGGTGCTATACTATACGTATAAACTCGTTTCGTTCTTCTAGGACGTTGATAAGGAAATCCATCCATTAATGGTTAGGAGGTGATCTCCGATCTTATTTTCGTCTGTTTATTTCCTAAAGAATCGGGGTTGAGTTTACCGGAAATATCGAATGTTGTTTTCGAAGAGACCGGGATCGGATAAGTTATCCAAAAACCACTTCGATCCAACTAATACATTTTCGAAGTGAAGACAAGAGCATGGAATCGAAGATGGAGCATTGAAGTGCAAGGGCTAATCGCTACTAATCCTGAGGATGATTCCAAAATGGATGTAGTAGGAATAGTGCCTTCGGTTTCGTTCAGAACCAGAACGAACTCGTATGGATGAATGCTATCAGCACATTGTCATTGGAGGACATTGAGCATTCTAAGTTAAAATTCCTTAAAAGGTAATCGTAGCCCCAAGCCTCATCAACCGGGAATGACTAAAAATCAGGGAAGATGCAGCAAGGCTAAGTGGGTCGCACCCAATTAGGGTTTGTTATCACCTTTCTAGATACCCTCGAATATATTAAATTATGGATACGGTTAGGAGGTGATCTCCGATCTTATTTTCGTCTGTTTATTTCCTAAAGAACCGGAGTTGAGTTTACCGGAAATATCGAATGTTGTTTCGAAGTGATCGGGATCAGATAAGTTATCCGAACCACTTCGATCCAACGAATATGTTTTCGAAGTGAAGACAGGAGCATGGAATCGAAGATGAAGATTTAAGTGCAAGGGCTAAGCGCTACTAATCTTGAGGATGATTCCAAAATGGATGTAGTAGGAATAGTGCCTTCGGTTTTGTTCAGACCCAGAACGGACTCGTATGGATGAATGCTATCAGCACATTTTCATTGGAGGACAATGAGCATTCTAAGTGAAAATCCCTTAAAAGGTAATCATAGCCTCAAGCCTCATCAATCGGGAATGACTGAAAATCAAGGGAGATGCAGCAAGGCTAAGTTGGTGGCACCCAACTAGGGTATGTTATCACCTTTCTAGATACCTTCGGATATATTATAAATTATGGATATGGCGCATGGAAAACGAGCTCTCGATAAGGGTGGGAACACCCAGGGTGGTAACATATTCGGTACTATCCAGGTTAGGGGTAGTCCAGTCTTGTGTTGTCGGCGATCCCGACGAGGTCCTCGATACATTTTTCTAGAGGTGTACTATGGTAGGTCGTACCCTAGTGCGTAATCATTGTATGGAAATCCATTCTCCAATACGAGGCTTTACGGTTTTGATTGTAGAGCCTAGTATGATGGAATTTAAATAATGTAACAATTTTGGCTATTTGAATAAGTATTTGTACTTAGAAACTATTATAATTTCACTGGGTTTTCTATAAAAAGTTTTGGTTACCGTAAGGGAAAAACCCGTCGTGTTTATGTGTGGTGTGGTCTTATGGGATACCTTTGATTTTAAAAGGATTTTTTAAAAGCTAAGATAAATAAATTTGCTTTTGATTTAAATTCTCATGCTGGTTTTACCAGACTATCCCAGGTGTGCTTTTTCCTATGTGATTGGGTCAAACCAAGCATATTTCCAGGTTTAGCTGGAAGGAGTGGAGCTTCAAGAGAGGTGTTGGAGGCCCAGGACATATTCATGTAGATGATTATTTTTCCGTTGCATTATAGTTGTGTTCCGCATTTGTGAGGAAAAGTTGTTATAACTGTCCGTGCTGAATAGGTTGGTATACTCTGATTGATATCTATACTATAAACATTACAGTTTTGTTTTATGTAAAGATTTTTTCTATATTATAGATTATTCGTTTCCGTTGTGAGATTCTGTGTTGTTTGGTTTTCTTTCTATCTTCTTTCTACCTTCTTTTTCTTAACTATCCACCTTCCCATGCAATTTAGGCTGGACAAGTGTGTTAAAATGTCAGTTTAAACTGTTCAAAAAAGTGGGTCGTGACAATAATGACATTATATGTTAAGGTCTCACGAAAATCTATTCCATGCCTAATCACATGCACACGATTGACCCTAAAGTCAACCCTCTATTGCCAAATCATATACTAAGGACTCGGCTCTTATAACCATGTCGTAATGCCAAATTTAACACCGAGGACTCAACTCCTTGGATTATCGCATGCCGAGGACTCAAACTCCTCGGACTATGGTATATTGAGGACTCGGCTCCTCGGATTATGGCATATTGAGGAATCAGCTCGTCGAACTATCGTATATTAAGGGCTCATCTCCTCGGACTAACGTATATTTAGAACTCAGCTCCTCGGACTATCGTATGTTGATGACTCAGCTCCTCGGACTATCGTTAATGAGGTCAAGTCCATGATACTCGTTCGCCTAATGATCTATGACACTATTAGGATCGAGCCAAAACTCATCATCGCCCCACCATTTACGAAGCTATTGGATCAAGCCCTAATTCATTTGGCTGTTAATTTTATACAATGTCCGACGTCCGGCTCAGTCCAAGCTGATAAGGCGTCCGGTCTTTCTCCATTTGATTCTCATTTAGGACACTAATTAGGATAAGAAAAAATATACGAAAGTATTTTCCTTCGAAAATGTTCGATGTTTTTCATTCGAACATTGTTTGTCTGCTATCCGGCTCGTATGAACAATGTCCAAGCTTAACACTAGTCAGTCCTATCCGTCCGAATCTCTTATAGGATAGGACTAGGACACACCTTCGTCCAGTTTGGTCCAACCCATTTATACCCCTATAATGAATCTTGATGTCGTGAATCTACTAAAGTAGGACCATGTTTCTCATGCGCATTTCGAAACATCTAGTGGAACCCCTTATAACGAATCTACTAAAATAAGGCATTTTTCTAATGTATTTCAAACCACATTAAAGAATATACCAAACTTCCTAGTCTCGCAATGATCCCGATGTCATGAACCACATGTGAAACAGAGGTCGTATGCGAGAGTTATAAGCACTTAAAGTTCAGGGGCATTTTCGAAATTTATCAAACAATTTGATTAAATAATGTTACTGTATATCATCAAACGAACACCACCAATTGATTTATGTCATTAGAAATACAATTTTAATATATAATATGTCTAATTTAAAGTACTTTTGTGTTTTACACTTTTTAATTATGGAGAGATCAAACTTTGCCTATTTACAATAAAAAATCTTTTTTTTTAATTATCTACCATGACATACTACATCCTGAGATGTATATGTAAAAAATCACTTTTTTTAATTTCTTCATTTATAATTTGATTTAAGACCATAAGGGGTGAATTACTATATTTTATCAACATATACACAAATAGTATGAGTCTGACTCACTAAAACTCTCAAATGAAGAAGAACTCAATACCGTCTTCGTTGACCTGTGCCTTTTGCTCCTAAGAACCCTAGAAACTCGCAAATATATCTTTTCCAAATCATAGTACTCATCCCTCGATCATTTCAATGGGTAAATCATCGAAATCCGTTAAGAAATAAGAGATATACGCCATTTTGAAATTTTACAGAGAAGAATGAAAATGGTGTACAAGTTTTCATTATTGTTGTTCAGTGTCCAGGTCTATTGCACCTCCGATCTTACAAATTCCACCACCAAAATGATACCAAAATCATAGTGCTCTTCACATCCTTCATTTTTCCACTAGTTTCGGTGAAATACGTTGAGAAATATAGAAGTTATAAAAGGTTGGTGGAGAAGAGGGTAAAGGAAGAAAAAACGAAATGGTCAAAAAATGAGATTTTTGTTTTGAATTTGCTTAGGATTTGATGCATATTAGTGGTAAAGTGTTTAAATTAAAATATGATTAGAAAATAGGGTTTATATTTCTACTTATAGGATGATATAACACATGGTTAGCCTAAAATCTCGAAATTAGTATATTATGAAAATGTCGCTTAGTTTAACTTCATATAATTTCTAGCTTGTTAAACCAAATTTAACAAGTTATATATGTTTTTTGACTACAAACGGCATTCGAAACGCGAAGGAATATGTCCTGAAGCCGAGCTCCAAATCCTGTAAAAATATACCATTTTTCCCTTAAGTAAAAATATGGTTTTATCCTTTTTAATTTAATTATTTAATCACATAAGTTTACAAGGTGTTGCATTCTCCTCCCTTAAGAGAATTTCGTCCTCGAAATTCCAAGATACGGATAATGCAGCTCCATTTATATCGTACAGATATACAAAATAGAGCTAGCTTCATCCATCTAGCATTAATTATGCAACACAAACAAAAACACAACTAAGAGTGTATAATATACATGATAGATAAAATATGATGATATGAGATGAGTGCAAATCTAACTAAATCAACGTCCTATATGAATGCAAATGCATTGCAACCAATATGTATGTAAAGATCTTAATATATGCAAATATATGTATGCGCATCTATACATCCATATGCAACATCTATATCAAAGTGCAAGTAAACAACCACGTCCATTAATACAATATGTAAATGCATATAAAAAGAAACAATAAATAACATATATAAAATTATCTAGCATAAATTAGAACACCTAACTATGTGTGTGTGTGTGTATATATATCTATCCTAGATTGGAATGTATATACATACAAGCCAACATAGTATAAACTAAATCGGTATAAACAAAGCAACCAAAACACGTCATGAGGATGTGTATACAAACAAATCCTAACATCCATACAGCCATGCCTATGTCAACTAACTAGCTAAAACAACCATCAACATACAAACAACCAAACTAATCTATAAGCTAACTAAAATGGGAACTTATTGGAAGAAAGCTTACAATGGAAAACTTGGATTTTCTCCTCAAGTTCCCACGTACTCCTATCCAAACCTTTTCCTCATCGTACTTGGACAAACTTCATTTTTTTTTCATTCTTTTGTCATATCACATCAAGATCTAAGATATGAATATGCCTACAAAGTATTCTAGGTTATCTCTATATTCACCTTATGAAGAAATGACCAAGCTCTACCATAACCGCCAAACCATCAACGTACATTCAAAAATGGGATAGGAAGAATGCATATGAACATCCGCTAACCTTTCAAGAGGCCCACTCAACGTGTTGACTTCCCTACCCTCTCTATATAGTCGGAAAATGTAACGACCCTCCTTTTATGATGTCCGGAACATATGTTGATCAACACATGTATTCAGAATACCGTAGTAGACATACCATCGGCCAAATTTAAACAAAATTAAACTCTAAATTTCGGCATGACCTCTATGCAACACACAACGGAAAAATAGTATATAATATATCGAATGTACATAGGTGCACAAAGGCACGGTTAAAGCACAAAATCATGACATATATCAGAGATATACAGGAGACATGATATGTATATTAAAATGATAAAGTCACAATACAAATAAATCGGTCTACATAAACTGCATAGTCTACGTAAACTCCATACATATGGAGCATTGAATAGATACATCAATACAATACACAATCTCATACATGTATAGAACATCTAATACATATAGTTCTACATGGACTAATCTTAAATATAACTATATCTCCATAATCCAAGATGTCTATCTCTCCAACTGGCTCAT
This sequence comes from Allium fistulosum, assembly GCA_030737815.1. Lineage (NCBI taxonomy): Eukaryota > Viridiplantae > Streptophyta > Magnoliopsida > Asparagales > Amaryllidaceae > Allium > Allium fistulosum. The sequence continues at coordinate 201,225,852 of CM060904.1, read as the reverse complement.
AACCAAAATCAACCTTTCACTCAGACTACTCTGATAGGAGTAATCACAAGTTCCAAATAGGAAATAAAAGAGAGAAAACGAGGGTCAATCAGATGTCTGATAAGGGAAAGTAGCCTCGTAGTATTGTAATTAAACACAAATATACATTCTACCATGCAATGGGTTTATACAGAAATATCATCAGTTAAAATGACATGTTCTAACTATAAAAGGTAGCAATCAACATGAATAGACAAGTGCATGGGTAATACAACACTCCATAGTCAATGGTGTCATAAATCTCCCTAGTCAAAGCTGAACAAATATCTGTATCACAATGTTATATATATCCTAGCATCTATAGACCCAAACCCCCTCTCCCATATGAATCCTATATGAGTGAAACCATAAGCCAGTGCTTCCCAAATATCAATAATGGATATCCGTAGTCAAAAGTGTCATAGATATCCAAATCCCAGTCAACTCCAAGATGCAAGAAAAGACAGCCATACTGATGTCATTTATCCAAGCATCCCATACCCAAAGAACCTGTATGAATCGTGTACGAGTAATATACAAGGTCAATGCTATTTGAATATCTAAAGTCGAAATCCATGTGATGAATTTCCATTAGCCACTAAAGAGATTCTTTGGAGCCAACTCGTATAGTAGATCCTGAGTCACCACTGACATGTGTAGGTCCTATCTCAACACCTAGTGTTATGGACAATATATGACCTACTCTAGAAAGGCATCCCAATCTCTCTCTGCCCTGCTCCCGGATCTCATCTGCAGGTTGTTCCTTCTTTATGATGCAATGGATGCCCTCACTAGCATCATATCATTTCAGTTATCTACACCGCATACCGGAACCATATGTAAACATCATTTTCCCATACTAAAACACAACATTATAGACTTGTGGCTTCCTTGAACCATCGGACGTTACTTTTCCTTTTCCTCGAACCCCAATGAATTCTTCGGACTTCATAAATCAAAGCATCCACTTTGTCTTGCCACGAATCATGTTCAGGGTTCCACTGTGCTCCGACGGTACTAGAATAGAAAAAATCCCACCCTGTGGATGCACTAATGTGTTAACGTATTGAAGATAAATATATAACTATATCAATTATAGTTACATAAATATTATGTCTAATTAATTAAATTTGTTGCACTGGAGCACCACCACCAACAGCTACAGCAATAGCAACTTGGGCATTTTGAACCATGTTGCACACCATCTCGACGAACATGTTCTGTAAGTCAGGGTTAGCAATCCCTGATCCCGGCCATCCTCAACTCCAGAAACGGAGTTCCTAGCAGCATTCCTTATTAGCCGGCCCATTTTTATAAGCTATAATAAGAATGATCAGTCTCTTTAAAAGGAATAAGTGGTGTTCGTGGATGCATTACGACTTATATATTACACACACACACACACACACTACTATATAATTTTGAAAACCAAAATATAACAAGTACGCTCTCTCATATATCACTCAATCCAATTTAAGGCGATAGCTCCTTCCTTATCTCTAATGGATCTAAGTATCAATTTAGGTCTACTATGCAACCTAAGCTATGATACCAAATGTAAAGACTTCCCTACACCTCTGGTACCCGATATACCTGTACAGTGTGCTGTAGAGGTACCTGACCGATACAGGATGGTAGTCGAGAGGTAAAGTAGAGAAAAATCCAAAGACATAACTTGTAGAACATCTCATAACACATAGACAATGTATAATAATCAAATATATGTAAAACAAGTGATATAGAATATAACTAAGTGAACAAAAACAATCAGAATATATCAATTCATCATAGTTATTCAAAACAAAAGTAATAGAGTTTATACATCCCAATCTCTAAAATAAACTCCATAACTATCTCTAAAGCAATATAAGCACTAACATAGCTCCATAGTATTGCGCAACGGAATATAAGCGATAGTAAGGTCCAAAGTATGATATATGAAAGCATAGCCTCCTGCTCGCAACTCATATAGCTTCATGCATTATCTAGATCTGTTACCTCTAATCTAATCATTCAAGAGTACCTGAGATAATAAGAATCAAAGCATAAAACCTTGGGTTAGATAACAATCTGGTATAAGCGATACATCATCTCAAAATACTATAATAACCATATATACTAATAAGGATAAAGGGTATGTAGAACCATACCTGGTCTGTCCTTGCATCCAACAAGTTAGCACATGAATACTATATGCTAAACTACTAACACATAATGGTGTACTACTACACCAAGCACAATATGACGTATAGCGGTGTAACACAACAGTATGATAGCCATATCAAGCACATAGCAAATATAGCAAATACATAGCCAGCACATAGCAAATGCGCAACGACAACCATCACTATGGTCTCACTTTGCTCCAACTAGCACCAAGGTCTCGTATCATCCGACCAACACCAAGGTCTTGCATCGCCATCAAGATGCCACTCTGCCTCGACCAACACCAAGGTCATGCATCATCACCAAGATGCTACTTGATCCTGGCCATCACTAAGGACTCGCATCATCACCAAGATGTCACTTTGTCCCGACAATCACCAAGGTCTCGCATCATCACCAAGATGTAAATTTGTCTCGACCATCACCAAGGACTTACATCATCACCAAGATGCCTTCAGATACCTGATAACTTATACGACAATCACCAAGGCCGATGACACACTGTGTCGTAATTGGATTCAATGTTCAGTCGCGTGCCATCACCAAGGTACTGCTATCACCAAGGCAAGCTTGACCATCACAAGGTCCAAGGTAGACAAGTGAGTGTCATTACATACCCTTTCCCCATGAAACACCTATCCCACCTAGAGTTATCTGTTCTTTCTTCTGCACATGACTGATATTAAAACACACTACGTCCTAACACATTGCTTCACCTTGTCAAACGTGCCTTCTTGGACCATCACCAAGCTTATATACACTCCTTGCTCGAAGTACTCTACCTAAACGGTTTACCCATCGATGCCTCGAAGTTACCTCACTTCCTCATTTATAAAACAAAGCTCAAGGTCACCTCGTGTCCTTCTGGAGTCGTCCATCCTTGCTCCCTATCAACACGTTAAAGACCCCCAAACTCTGCCTCGAAGTACGTCTATGCCATGCCTGTCCATAGCCAAAATTCCAAGCTTAGATTATGTCTGGTCTTCCTTGTGCTCAGCCCAAATCCATGCACCCATCGAACCAAAGCAACACCGAATAGGAATTTTTGTTCGGTATTCCACCACCGAACATCATATACCCTTGGAAAAAATTTCTGATCTGATTCTTCACCACCAAACCAAAGTAGCTATCAGATAGGATTTCCTATCTAGCCTTCCCACATCGCACTAAAGCACCAATTGGATAGGAATTCTTGTCCGGTCCTCCACCACCAGACCACCTTAGACCCAAACCAGCACCTTCCCTTCCTGAAGTCAACTACCGGACCATTCCAAACCCAGGCCATAACTCCTACCAGACAACCCTTGCCGAACCGAAAATCTTAGCTCCTTCAGCACATCAACTTCACGTCGATTCCATCACTACATTTACTACTCCAACCCATGCGTGTCCCACATACATCGATACAACTCTAATTGCTCTAGATTCTACCTGTCAAAGTCTATTTCTACGGTTAAAAATGATCCAATAATGTATCTTTAACATAGCCTAACACATATTGAGGCAACCAGACATCAAATTGACCTGATTAGAACACTTTAAAACGTTTTATATTTGTTTTTACTTTAGATTTTATTTAAAATAGTCCCAAAACATGATTTGACTTTAAACATGAGTTCAAAACATGTTAAAACCTATATATACATATATAATAAGGTGTGAGATGGTAAATCACTCACCAAACACCCAAAAAGTGGAGGTTTGCACACAAATCTGAAAATGAATACCAAAGATCTGATTTTTCTACTCAAAAAATATAGATTTGAAGATCTCTAATGAATCCCCTTGCTAATCTACATTTCATCTACAATTTAGATTTTATTTAGAGGAGAGAAGAGAAGGATTTGGGTGAAGAATGATTTATTGGAGACTTAAATCTATTTGGGAGATGGTAGAAATGATTTGAGGATGTTTGTTTCAGATAATATAACCCTCAAACCTGAAATGGATTATTGAGCCTCTTCCCAATCTCACTAATTACCCACTAAGCTGTTTCAAAAACTACCAAACTTCTAAAAACTATATTTCTTAGCCAGAAAGTCCAAATCATAATTATAACCACTTTAGAGAAATGGAAACCATCATACCTTTCCAATGGAAGTGATCTCGAATACTAATTCAGCTTCTATCAAAAGTTATATCCATTACAAGTTTCTAGCGGTAAAATCATCCAATAAAATTTTAAAGATGGGAAATGTCACTCGTAAGCATTTTCCAAATTTATAGAGTGATACAACCTTATATGAATTTAAAAATAATATTTTACGATTCTCTGATACGTAAAATACAGGTCGTTACAATTGGATAACGATTACTAATTAATTAATGATTATCATTGCCTCGATTCAGTTGGGCTTACTTATAATGGGATGCTAGGCTATACTAGATGATTTATAAGTAACATTCTAGTTGGTGGCAATGCACCCTTACAATTAATCTAAAATAAATAAATCCTAGGCGAACACGGGATGACATTGAAATAAGATAACTTAACCCCGGGCAAACACGGGATGGCTTTGAAAATGATATGTGAAAAATTAACCCCGAGCGAACATAGGATGGCTTAGATAATGATATATCTGATATGATAACTCCGGATGAACATAGAGTGATTATGATTTACGACTAACACTTAAGTAAGGACTAGAGCCCTTAGCTATAATGATCTAGAATGACCTTTGATTTGCAAGTGACTCCGACGGAACCAGATGATTTGCCATGACTTAGATCAATGGATAACCACAGGGCTCGACTACTAATGGTGGATTATTCCTAAAACTTGTTCTTGAGCAAAGCACACCATACATTCATAAGGCATACTTTGGAGGCAAGTGTTACGATCAAATTTTCCACAGTCTTTGATAGACTCAAACAGATGAAATGGACTGGAAACCGATGAAGGAATGATTCAAGTAGTTCGAAAGATGTGAAGATTGAAAAAAATCAAATATTTGATCAAGGTTCAGAAATGAAAGTCAGGTTAGTACTGACATAATTTTCATCGACATGATTTGCTCCAATGTGGTTAGAACCATCTAGAATGATGATATGAAGAAACCTAGAAAGTTTGACAAACTTCTGAACAACAAAATCATGTCGGTACCGACATGATTTTGAGACATGGAATTGCAAGAGTTGGATGAAAGAAGCTTAAGTATGAAGAGAAAATCAGCTTTGCATGCATAAATTGATGTCGGTACTGACCTGATTCAGGTCAGTACCTATCCGATTTTATTCCAGATATTTGTGCGGCGTGACCTATTCTACCTATCTGATATTCTGATCTTGGAGTTGTGATGTTTTCAAACCTAGATGGCGAGAACTATGCTAGGTTTTGCCTATAAATATGATGCTACTTGCAACTAGAAAAGGTATTGACACTTTAGATCTAGAGAGCAATCTTCTTCTTCCTTAACTCTAAAACCTTTACCAAATCCGAGATCTATTAGTTTGTGGCTAGATTCGGGTTGTAATCTTTGTATTCGGGAGAGAATCAAAGGATAATAATGTTAAAGTGGACGAAGGCCTAATATTTTCCGAATAAATATAAAAATATTCCCATGTTTCTTACATTAATTTGTTGGATCTGTTTATTTAATTTCGTTCTGGGGTGTATGCCATTTTCCACTGCAACAATGCTCATAAATATAAATTAGTGGATGACATATTTTTCTACAATCAGAAGGTTCTTATTAATCCTCACAACCAAGACATTAAACAAATATTACTGCATGAATAGCATTCATCGCCCTTAGGAGGGTCTATAGGAGTTAAAGTTACTGAGAGAAAAAATCAAACGTGCTTCTTATTGGAAGCACATGAAGTTAGGTGTTGAAAGGTATGTTAAAGAGTGTGATACTTGCCAAAGAAATAAGGGTGAAAATATATTAATACCAGGCCCACTGGAACCTTTATGCATATTAGAGAATATATGGACTGATATATCCATGGATTTTATCCCTTACCTACCAAGGAGCCACACTTACACTGTTATACATATAACTGTAGACAACATGGTACGAGGTATTGGACGGTACCTCGAAATTTTGGGGGTACCATACCGGTACCATTGTTGAGCGAGCCAAAATCTAACGACAAAATCGGTTTCGGTTAGGGTTAAAATAAAAGAATCGAAACAAGAAAATAAGAAAATCGCATATATCTTTCCTAGCTTCAGTAAATTACACATGATCAACCTTGCCATAGCTTTAGCAAATCAACTTGCCCTAGCTTCAGCAAATCAAAAAAATCGGCTTGCCCTAGCTTCAGCAAATTGACCTTGCCCTAGCTTCGTCTTCTTCAACAACATCGACCTAGCCCTAGCTTTTTTCGTCTTCGTTCTCTTCAGCGACGCTGTTGCCTTTTTCTTCTTAGGGGTCTTACTTTCTTCTGCCCTAGTGTGTGTTTGACTAGTATGTATGTTTTTATGGGTTGAAATATAGAATCATGTGTGTGACTAGTATAAGGAAAAAAATTTGTGGGTTGAAAATGTGTTGGGGTTATATATTAACTAGTGTTGGGCTAGTATTAAATAATGTTGCCCTTGTATTAGTTAGTCCTAATTAGTATTTTGTATACATTAATTTTGTTTTAATGAGTATTTAGTATAATTTAGTTTCAGGGTTTAACTTAATTTAGTTTTAATAGTATTTAGTATAATTTTCATTAACAAACAATTGAAAATCGAAACTGGGACCGAAACTAAAACCAAAACTTCCGAAGTTTCCAAAATCGTTCGAAACCAAAAAAATTCAAATGACCAAAACCGAGCCCGAAACCGAGTTCTCAAACCTTGGTAGACAAGCACACTAAATATTCACATTTCATTCCCTTGCATCACTCATACACTAGCAAATGTAGCCAAAATTTTCTTTGATGGAGTCTTCAAACTGCATGGGCTACCCAGAAGCATTATCACTGATAGAGGTTCATTGTCTACAAGTGCTTGTTGGCAAGAATTTTTCAAGTTGCAAGGCTATTCTTTGAAGCTTAGCTCTGCCTACCACTCCCAAACAGATGGTCAAATTGAGGCTATAAATAAGATTTTGGAATGCTACCTTAGGTGTTTTACATGTCACCAACCCTAAAAGTAGAGCAGATGGATGAAAGTAGCTGGGTACCGGTACACCATTAGCGGCAAAACTGCAACAAACACTACTCCTTTCATTGTTGTGTATGGAGTTCTCCCACTTACCTTACTTTCCTATGTACCTCATACAACCAAAGTGCCACAAGTGGAAGAGGAATTATATTCTAGAGATATTGTGCTGCAGTTACTAAAAGATAGTCTTAAATCCATTCAAGAAAGAATGAAAAGGTTTGGAGATGCCAGAAGGACCGAGAGGCAGCTTGAAGAAGGCGACTTGGCTTACCTTAAACTACAACCATTCAGACAGATCATGGCTAGAAATGCTAAAACCACTAAACTATCTCCAGAGTATTAATTATTATGTCCCATATATGATAGTGAAGAATATGGGAGAGGTTGCATATGAACTAGACCTACCTAGCAGTGCAAGAATTCACCTAGTTTTTCACATCTCACAGTTGAAAAAAAGACTTGGCACTGGCATGGTTGTATGTTGAAAACAAATAATCTTCGGCTGAGTTGTGTACTAGGTCACTATCTTGAAGACTTTTTGGCATTCTGCTCAGGGGTGCAAAGCAGTCTAACTAATGCAGGTGTCTCTAGAATAAAACAGCCTCTTCTTTCTGATTTGATATCGATTCGGTTACACACATGAAACCGACTCAGTTTACTCAAAAATGACTTCTCGTCTTAGGATTATAAGAAGATAGCTTCATGGAGAAGAAGATAGGTTTTGTGGAGGTAAAAAGAATGTCGTTCTACTTTGGTCTCGTCTAAAAACTAACTAAATAGACGGAATACCAAATCGAATGTGTTACTGAGTAGTGGGGTAATGTTGGCTCAAAATTCGGATCTAAAATTTTACCGTTTCAAATAAAATAACGGTCAGAAAACGCAGAACAAATTTCATCCAAAAATATAAGTGCTATAAAACAGCGAGCCCAAGCTCGAGCCCGGCCCGGCCCAGGTCAGGTTGGTTGGTCAGCACGAATGCGTGTAATGGTCATGCATGCGCTCCCTCCTTAACACAAAAGCAATATTTGGGTGCCAAAGGGCCCAATTAGGAGCTAAGAAACTCATATATATGGGTATCTTTCAATAATCCCGGTGGTGTGGAATTCAAGCAATAAATGCACTTATTCCAAGATCTTTGATTTTTAAACAATTCAAAAACTTATTTTTTTCAAACAATTTCTAACAATTGCCCACTTGAATTTTTTTTAAATTTCGAGTAGTTTCTGAAAACATAAGTTTGTGCATAAACAAAGGTGTCTTTCTACTTGAACCTTTACATAGTGGATAAGATTCAGTTTTTACTAGAGGGACACATAGTCTTGAACTCTATTCCTGACATTAAACAACATACAATCTTTCTAGAGTGAAATCAAATAAGCCCGTGCATTTATGGCCATGCACCTCTATCCCAGTTTAGTAAATGGTATAAGAATTTTGCCCAAAATCCCATATAAACGGCCACATTTCCACATCAACATTGGTGAGTCTATCAAGAGTATTCTTGAAGGTAGGTACTCCACTCTATATAGAGTATAGACCTCATTAAGAGTTTCTCTTAACTCATCCTCTAACCACTTAGGGAATACATGCTTCTAAATATAGAAAAATAGCATGTTCAACTCATATCACTTCACAACTTGCTCTTACCCATTGAACCTAGTTCTTGGGATCTCCAGTCATTAGGTCGGGTTACCATTGTGCATGACTCAACAATCTAAGGGAAATTGTCCCATTCTTTTAGAGGTTCTAAGGAATTTCTCTCTGGCTAGTCCTTTCGTCAATGGATCGGTCAAATTCTCATCACTGCATATGTGATCCACCCTAACAGCTCCTGAAGAGAGTAGCACTCTAACAGTTTTGTGCTTTCGACATATCCGTCGTCTCTTACCGTTGTAATAACAATTCTATACTTTTGCGATAGCCACGGTATTATTCCATTTGTGTTGTAAAATTCAACAAACAAAATTGATTCATATTCGGTTCCTCTATCAGTATGCAATCTTTTAACTATCTTATTTGACCGATTTTCAATTTCTGTTATGAAATATTTAAACATCTCAAATGCATCACTTTTATTTTTCATAAGGTCTACATAAGTAAAATCAGAGCTATCATCAATGAAAGTGATAAAGTAGTTGTCCTTTATCATCCTTCCGCCTTTGTTGATTTCTGAATACTGCTTTCTCCACAGCACCTTTCAACACTGTAGAAAGGTTTTTTGAATGCATCTTCTCCCTGTTGTTATTGGAAATAAGTTTGAAGCTTCCGACACTGTCGATAGGTTGTTCATATTGGTTTCGAAGAGATTCAAGTGCCAATGGTTCTGATGATGTTGAGTAGCCTCTGAATGCATGCCTTCGGACTGAGGCGGAACCTTCCCTTAATGTTACGAGCCTCGACTGGTTCAAAAGGCTTGTATATGCTTACAAAAAGGTTGTAATAGGGACGAAACCTTTAATTTTGAAAGGTTTGGCGCGTAACTGGGAAAGCATCACCTATTGCCTTCAAAAGGGGTTTCAAAGTTGTCCTTGCTTGTTCATCTGTGTCAAAAGGTTGAAAGTGGCGGAAGGGTATTTCTGTTTTCATCTGGATCAATAAACTTCACACTATATGAGCAGTTAGTACCTTCGACTCTTTCGATACCTGCATAATGCCTTCGAAACATCCTCTTATGATCTTTATGAAGCCTAGGCATGTTTCTTCATCGAAACCTCTATCTTATTAACCTTCTTTCATACTTCTGTTATGGAGTAGAATTTATTGCTAACAGACCTCGTTGAAAGCTCTTATTTAATGTTTTCATAGACCACTTCTATTGCCTTTTAATCCTCACCAATGCTTTTGCTCCTCCTTTCGTACTTTCACTCTTGAGAATATTTTATGGATAACGGTGGGATTTTGTGATCAAATTAAGATTAATTTAGATTATTTCTGTTGTAATAAGTGGCTTAGGATCCTATAAATATGAGGATAAATGTAATGTAAAGGCATGTTGAATTGAATTAATAAGAAATTTTCCTTCCTTTTCTTAAAAATCTGGTATATTTTCTGTACATTGTTATCTTCTCTCCTTCTTGTTCACTTCTATTCTCCAAACCCTCATTTTCTGAAACTACTAATACCTCTTCCTCATTCTCAAGCATCTGCCTTTCAAATCCCATCAACCTACTACCCACTTCTTCACCACATTAACTCTCCCATGTCTACCAAACAAAGAACAAAGCATAAGAGCCATAACATTCATCAACAAAAAACCCACATTAGAATCTGGAATAATTACAAGAGTTTTTCTTTCTTTTTTATCATTTATGATGCAATATTAAATAAAAAATTCAAAGATTAAAAATTATGAAATATATATAAAATAAAGTTACACAAAACAAAATACAAAAAGGAAACACAAAAGATGTTGCTTATTGCAATTTATTGAAGATTAACTTGTGGCATAATGTATTTTTTCCCCACATAGCATTTGTATTAAAAGTTTGATATACTGCCATCAATTATTTGCTCTGGGTAAAAATTACAGCAAATGATTCATTAAATCATGATTAACTTTGAATTACTAAATTGTTACTTAATTACTTCGATTTCAATCAAAAGTATATAAATGATTCTTGATTAAAAATTAAATAGTCAAGAATATTAAATGAATGAAAGCTTTATTCTGAACGAAAATTTACCATCTAAATTTTGATGACGACCATTGTCGATTTTAGGGTCACGGATCTAGAAAACACCTTAACACATAACAGGGGCAGGCTATCTAGTACTGCCAAATGAACTCATAAAACAGCGACAAAATATATAACAGTATTACCTAGTTGCGTTATATTCATATTTATTTGAAACCCAAAATGTTAATGAATTGGTTTTCTGTAATTCTATTTATTGATTCTATTTACATTGAATTCAAGCACAACCACTTGATTATGAGACTGAAATCTATGTATGTTAATATTGGATGAAAATGCAGTATACAAATATAATATGGCTATATTCCAACTTACACATTTATTGTTTCCAGCCAATTTAACATACAAATATACATTGAATATATCACTAATACTGCTACTGAACGCAATAATAAAAGTTCACTGAAGTAAAATATTTATTATATCCGTGAAAGTACAGTTATAATAACAAATTGTTGCAGTTTATGTAACATTACTTGAGAGTTGACGTTCACATTTGTTTATTTTTAACATTAGTATAAATATTTATCTAGGACAACTATGAATATAAAATAAACTCCATATTTCTTATAAAGGCAACCAAAAGTTGTGCTTCGATAGATAACTTTCCATTCAAAGGGATATTCTAGAGGTTTCAAAGACCAGTGTGTTTATTTCAGGAGGTATGATGGAGATATGATATATCTTTTGTTATATATTGATGATATGTTGATTTCATCTCAGAAAGGATTTGGTAAAAGCACAAAGAATTTTGGCAGTAGAGATATTCAAAGATAGGAAGCAGAGAGAGTTGAGACTCACTCAACCGCAGTACATCGAGAATGTCCTTGCTCGATTTGGTATGGAGAAAGCTAAACCGGTTGGCACTCCATTAGACTCTCATTTTAAGTTATCGAAAGACTTATCTCCTTCATTAGATGAGGACAAGAGGTATATGGCTGTTATACCTTATTCTAGTGCTATTAGTATTCTTATGTATGATATGGTGTGCACAAGACCAGATTTGGCACATGCAGTGGGTGTTGTGAATCGATATATGTCTAACCCATGCAAAGAGCATTGGCAAGCAGTGAAGTGGATTTTATATATCTCAAGGCACTTCTTCAGTTGGCTTGTTGTATGGTAGATTAGATGGTGATATCTCTCTTAGATTATGCTGGGGATTGAGATAGATGGAAGTCAGTGTCGGGCTATGTGTTTACACTTGGCATAGGCTCGATTTCATGGAGATCAAAGCTGCAATCTATAGTAGGTTTGTCGACTACCAAGGCTTAGTTGATATCGATTATGGAAGTGACTAAGGAGAGATTGTATTTACTTCAGTTGTTGGATGATCTTTCGGTGGTGCAGCGGAAAGTAGAGCTATTTTCAAACAATCAGAGCGCGAATCATCTTGTCTAAAATCAAGCCTATAGTTCTCGGACGAAGCACATTGATGTCAGATGATCGTTTCGTATGTTAGAGGAAGAACGAAGAAAGATCAAATTGGTGAAAGTGAGTATTATGGATAATCCTTCAGATATGATGACGAAGTCACTTCCTAAATGTAAGTTTGAGCATTGCTCAAACTTAATTAGTTTGTATACATCTACTTAGTGACATCGGGCGCTGACCCAACAGTGAATAGCCACTAGTTGATTCGAGTTAAAAAGAGATGCAGTAATATTATATCGAGGTGGAGTGTTGAAAATAAGCGATATGATATTATTTCTCATTTTGATCAGGAGATGATATGGGATGCGATGAAGAAGACGGTTTGCAAAAAAGAGTTTATATGTGAAAGTTACAAGCAAAATAGTGTTTTAAAATAAATAAATAAATTTATTTATTTCAAAAGTTGCTGCTGCATACAAAGTCAAAGCTAATGTTGGAAAATATTAAAAGCTTGTGATGTGGAGATATATTGGATATAGTAATCCAATCAAAACCAAAAGCAGCTACGTATTTTGCTTTGGAAGAAGTTTGAATATCCGAAATATATGCTTCATCAGCACCTTAATGGCGGTAGAATCTCAACCATTCCATCATAAAAAAAATATCTCTTCTAGTTTTTACAGAGATTGTAGTTTTTTTTTTGCTCCACTTTGGTGGCTATAATCATGTAATAGGAAAATCTTGTGTATTCTCTTCAAATTATAGTGAGTTGTTGGGTACGTAGATGTACCGAACCATGTTAAATTTTATCGTCTCTCTTTATTTTCTATTTTGTTTATTATTGTTGAGTAGTAAATAATTGCTATTGGATTGAAAGGTGTTCAATCGGCAAATCCAGATATTGGCGTTAGATTATTTAGCATTAGTGAAAAAAAACCAATTTTTTCACTACAACTTATTGAAGATTAACTTATGGCATGATATATTTTTTGTCCCCAGGTAGCATTTGTATTAAAATGTTATACTGTCGTGAATTATTTGGTTTGGGTAAAAACATTACAGCAAAAAATTCATTAAATCATGATTAACTTTGAATTACTAAATTGTTATTTAATTAGTTCGATTCCAATGTATACAAAATTCTTGATTAAAAATTAAATAGTCAAGGACTCAAGACTATTAGGTGATGAATGAAAGCTTTACCCTGAACCAAAATTTACCATCTAAATTTTGATGATGACCATTGTCGATTTTAGGGTCACGGATCTAGAAAACACCTTAACACATAACAGGGGCAGGCTATCTAGTACTGCCAAATATGAACTCATAAAACAATGACAAAATATATAACAGTATTACCTAGTTGTGTTATATTCATATTTATTTGAAACCCTAAATGTTAATGAATTGGTTTTCTGTAATTCTATTTATTGATTCTATTCACATTGAATTCAAGCAAAACCACTTGATTATGAGACTGAAATCTATGTATATTAATATTAGATGAAAATGCAATATACAAATATAATATGGCTATATTCCAACTTACACATTTATTGTTTCCAGCCAATTGAAAATACAAGTGTACACTGAATATATAACTAATACTGACACGAAATATATTAATGAAAGTTCATTGAAATATAATATTTATCATACCCATGAAAGTACAGTTATGTAACAAAATATTGTTGTAGTTTAGGCAACATTATCTGAGGGTTGAATGTTCACATTTGTTTATTTTGAACATTTGTATAACTATTTATCGAGGACAACTATGCATGTAAAATCAACTCCATATTTCTTATAAAGGCAACCAAATGTTGTACTTAATGGAGAACTTTCCATTCAAGCTGTACCTGACTCTAGAACATGGTATAAGCTGGAAAATACATATAAAATTATTATTGACAAAGCTGGTTTAAACTTTAAATAGAAGGATCAAACCTAGGAAACAAGCATGTTATTTTACTCACCATAGTATAAACTATAAAGTTCAGAAATGTATCTCTACATAAGAAGCGCACATCTTAATTTATTATTTTCTAATTAAAATTGGATTCATTAAACAATAACAGAGTTGTTTGCTGTCTATCTTTGCAAAGAAGAAAAACCCATTAATTCATATAATTATTGATCCAACCACTAAACCATCCATAATACTATAACAGGATTTAAACATAACATAGAGAGTGAATCAGGTATAAAGAAGGAACAAAACTATAATTATAGTCAGATATACAATCTTATCAATTAATTTTGTGGAATTTGATTGAACTGATTCATGTATAAGAGATAAATGTAATAATTGAATGAATCATTTTCCTAATATAATCCTATCAGGCTATCACTATATAAATGGTAGTACAGAAGCCAAAAATTAGATTATATTTTTTTGCCCTTAATCCCATCATTCAGTATTGGAAGTAAGTAACTCTTTCTTTTACTTAATTTATTTTTGTGTTTTTCTACTCGATCTCATTCACCGTGTTGAACTTTCTACAATGGATTAGTAGCCAGATTTCTAAACCCATAGATCAATCTAGAACAATGTTGAAAAATCACAACAAAAAGCACTGAAAAATTTATCCATGTAAATTTTGTGATAAGATTTTTCTTTCCTCTCAAGCCCTAGGAGGTCATCAGAATTCTCACCGCATGGAGCGTGCTGATTCTAAAAAATCAAAAAGTGAGCAAAATAACCATAAAAACCTTTATCATCCATCTCAATGGTGTAGAAGTGGATACGGAAACCGTTACCATCCGTATAGCTCTTCTCCCAATAGCAACCATAGCTTTAATGCAATGACTCATGTTAGGAGTAATGATAAAAGCTTTCTTGAATTGGGTTATCCGGGAATTAGCAGTACTACTAATTTTGTTTTGAACACCTCATATCCTAATGAAGAAACAAAGTTGGATGGCAGAGAGAATTTACTGGAGAAAAATAAAATTCATGATATACTGAATTCCTGTAACTCTTCTACTGAAAATAGAACCGCTCTTTCTATCAATGGAAACCAAAAGCTGTTTTCAAATGCTTGTGAACACAATGGCGATTTCAATAAGAGTACTGGTGGCATAAATTCGCAATGCAGCAAGAGTATACATGATGGTGTATCATCGTCTAATGAAAATCAATCAGGAGTTGACGATCCAAAAGTAGAAGATGAGCTTGATCTCACTCTTCATCTTTAAAGATTTGATGAAAATTGAATCATATTTTGCAGTAATTTTATAAACATGTTATTGATGCTTTTAAGTACTTAAGTAATTATAATACAATCATAAAATTAGATAATGGATATTGTTTAGTATATGTCAGTTTGAATAGCATGGCAAGAGGTAAAATTATTTCAGTTTTGAAAGTGGATTATAATTCTCGATCCGAAATATATATCATGTAGAAGTTTTGATCCCATTTATTGTTTACTGAATTTCTGATTAATTAATTGATTAATGGATCACTACAAAGGTTATACCCTAAAGAATATAATACATGGTAAATCATTCTAAAAGTAACAAAGTAAATATAGACATTATTCAACATGGATAATTTGATCAACTATTTTGTTCACCAGAAAAGAAAACTGTGTGTACTGGTAAACTGTGGTTATGGATAGCTACTAAATAAAAAACTACAAGTGCCTAACTTGACAGGGCATTGATTTGATTAACATAGTATGGAGAAATACAAGGCATGCAATTAAAAAAATTGAGTTATAATTATGGACATTGATTATAGATAATTTACATTAAACCATTCTCTAATAAACTCTTTTTTGAAATGTTTAATTTTGTTTAGATTGATGAGACTTCTATTAGTAATGAATGTTTGATTGATTTCAATACAAGCAGAAAGAAGCTTTTGTGTAGAAAAAGTAATTGGAATGTAGTTGGGCCAAATAGGTGAATGGTCATTCCTTAAGCCGAAGATATATAATATTAAATTCAATACCATATATTACATGGTTTATTGGTTGACAACCATCAGTGTTAAGCAAGCCAAAGCCTAAGATTTATTTGAACAATAACTTTACATATTAACAAGCCAAAGCCCAATAGTCTTTGTTTCGGTATTCCAAGACTACTATAGATAGGCTGTGCGGATTAATAATGCACACAAGAAAGTAATAGAATTTACTTCCTACGGTTCAGGCAGTAATTATTCCAAATTCACTTTTTGAGGAAGTAGTTTATTTTGAATTAGTCTGCTGGATGGTTTCACTACAAGAAAAAGCATTTTTAGTTGCATTTTTTAGTAGCGTTTATTGTCAAATGCAAGCAAAAAGTTATTTAAGTGCAACCAATAATGTAACCGGGAACAGAAATTTAAGCGGGCTTAATTTTTTCGTCACCACACAGACCTTATTTTCGTGGCCGCAAAAAGGCGGGACTTAATTTTTTCATGGAGGTATTTCCTCCCTCTTTTATTTCCATCACCCATTAAAACTTATTTTACTTTCTCAAATCCAAATTCAACAACCCTAAATCACACGTTCCCAAATCCAAATCTGTTCCATTCCAGTTCATTCACGACCCAATAGTTTTTCATCCTCGATTGAAAGCTACCGCAGAAGGTAAATGATGCGACCCAATAGTTTTTCATCGTCAGATCTCTTCACCATTTTCCACAGCCCCCTGCTGCTGTTAGAGATGCTCTAACTCCACGTTCTTCTCGCTTCTCTTCACCATTTCCTCCCTCCCCCCATCCCACTCTCTTGCTTCCTTCCTCATTTCCCAGTCTCCCCTCATCGATTAATAAGGGCATTGCAGGTTCGATTTTAATTTCAAAAAACTGAACTATCTAGTTATTACTCATAATGATTATACTTAGACGACAAAGCCAAATTGGATGATGTATGTTATTCCATTAAGATTCATTTATAGCTTCAACATCAACACATTTCTGATTTGATATGTAGGTGATTGCTTTTGACGATGAAGAAGGTGTAAGATTTCAAACTAAATTTCTTGGAAGTGCTTCAATTGCTGGTATTTTTCCGAAATCAATTTTGCAGACATCCGATAAAAGGTCATTTAGATTTCTACGATTCATTTTCATCTTTTATATATATATATAATATTGTCCATTTGATGCAAATAAATAGTGAATGAAGGTTAACAATTGAGACGCTTATTTGATAGTGTATTTTGGTTAACTTAAGTGCCCCAATCTGCATTCTGGTATGTGGGCGGTTGTGATATGATATCAGTTTAGTACAACTATTATATGGGAATGTTGAATTACCATCTGTTGTTCATATTTTCGTTGAAGCTCATATGAATATGATATCAGTGTATTTGATACAGTTGAATTGGGTAGTATTATGGTAATCTATTCAAAAAAAATTATGTATTGGAATGTTGAATTACTCTATGTTGTTCATATGTTGAAGTTGTTGCATTTCGATGTATGCTCTAGTTAAGGTACTGCTAGTATTTGTATAAAAAAGTTAATTGTCAGTTGTTAGGTTTGGTTATGTGTGTTGAGAAAATTGTTTTTTGGTATTTCTACCGTTCATTCAAATTAATTGAAAACAGAGAGCATAATCACTGGCTACGAAAATGAAAACAGAAAGCATCATCTTTTACTCGGTTTTGTCTTATATCACAAAGCTCATAGTGTCTCGGTTTTACTCTATCGAATAGACAGAGTAAATGAATGCAGAAATTAGCAACTTTGGGTCGATTTTGGAATGTACCACAACTTCTAAAGTTTGTTGGTTCTATTTACTGGCCAATCACATTAACTGAAAACAGAAAGTAGAGTTGTTGGTCGGTTTTAGTTTTTACCCTGAAGCATATACTTACTCGGGTTTACTTAACCGAAGAGATACAGAAAATGAAAATAGAAAGCAGCTTCGTTTACTCGGTTTTGCTTTACTCCTTGTAATAGGAGCC
This sequence comes from Allium fistulosum, assembly GCA_030737815.1. Taxonomy (NCBI): domain Eukaryota; kingdom Viridiplantae; phylum Streptophyta; class Magnoliopsida; order Asparagales; family Amaryllidaceae; genus Allium; species Allium fistulosum. The sequence continues at coordinate 201,207,591 of CM060904.1, read as the reverse complement.
GATGATGATCTAGTAGTCTCTTGCTTTTTCATACCCTTTGTAACCTGTTTTTTTAATATATTTTGGGTTCTCTTTAGTATAGGATAATTGAATTGTAGTACTGTTGTGTAAGTCATCCTTACCATTTACAAGGTTAATATTCACCTTGTTATCTTTTCCATATTTTCAAGGGTATCCTTCTCTGTCTCTGGATCTAGGTTACCTTTAGGGATTAAATTCTAGCATGCATCTAGATAGGGTGAATTCACCACGGGCTGTTGCTGGACCATCTCACTTTAAAGCACCTCCCCAACTCCTTCTGTTGCTTTCGAGAACTGGGGTCCTCCAAGCTATCTTCATTAGTTGTTAAATTTGCTACTTATCTTTGTTGTAATTATTTTTTGGGTCTATATAACACCCTCTAACTTCATGTTTCTTAGAGCTTTCAGGTTTCTGTCAGTACCTTGATTGTAGGATCATAGAAGCTACTAGGGTTAGGCACCGATGCTTCTATGGCTGCTTTTGGTTTCCATTGCTGTGAGTTTATTGATTTTGGAATTGGGCATTGCATCACACTATGCCTAAAGCACTTGCATTCTTTCCATAGAGGTGGGATGTATTTATATTTCACATTCGGCACATATGTCCTACCCTCATGGTGGATCCATATGTACATACAATGTCACGTACTACATAAGTTTTCACATGACATGGGACTTTTACTAGTTATAATATAGCTCCCTTCTATGGCACGTCATTGATCATTTATGTATATTCAATTTTATTGTATATCTTAAATAAGTATACATACGCTGTTCTCATTATCCACTCTACTGATGCATGTGTTTGATTGTGCCAGGTAAACATGAATTGGGCTAAGTTACATATCCTCCAGAGACGGATTAATTGGGCTGCCATAATTAATAAATGAAGCCCAATCATATGAAATTAACCAATTTTGGCTACCAAGTAGATATGGTATTTATTGTTACATTTATAAAACATTTCGCGCATTTAGCAAATACAATTCAGCAACACTAGAACTGCGAACAAGAAGATATATCACAGGACATAAACAAATTCTTTTCTATAATTTCTTTATTGATGAATAGGATTGTAATGTGTGACTAACTACATATTATTATTATAGATTGACATTTTTTATTACCCACCTTTAGAGCTTTAATTTTGATTTATAGAGTACTGAAGATCTTCAAACATTTTTGGCCACTTGGGCTCCAGTTTACTGTAAATAGTGCTAAGCATCCAGTGTAGCCATGCATCCTGTAAAGCCTTCTGTCATTGGTGCTGTTCAGGGCAAGATCACTGGACTTGTCTGCATCACTCCTGCTGCAGGTACATTTATATATTCTGATATATAGCTTACTATTTTTTTTCCATGTGTTTTCTTACCTGGTTATTAAAATAAGAGCCTAATTCTGTTTGAAGTTGAACACCAAATATTGCAAAACATACCATACTTTTTGCCAAGAAAATTATGATTAAACTGCCTATTTTTCTCTAAATTATATCGCTAACGTTTTCGCTTTTTATTCTCGTAAAAAAGACATCCTGAAAGTTAAATGAATTTGACCAAAATGACGACATTTTTTTTTCCAAACTAGTGGATCAATTTCCTGTAGATTTGGAATCACTGGATGTGCATGTTGGTCAGTCCTACTCCGTACTGTTCACTGCTGATCAAGAAGAGTCAAGTTACTACATAGTGGCTTCTCCTACACTAATTTGTATACAAATGGTTATTGTATGTGAGTTAGGTCATTTTGTCGAAAAACTATTGTATTGGAATGATTATGGACATTTTATTTGATTATATGGTTAATGTGTTTTTTAACTTATTTGAATATGATGATTATGTGAGTGATTGTTGATTGATATAATAGAACCAAAATAGACCATTAACAGGAAATAATAGCCTGAAAAAATGGTGTAAAATAATAAACAACTTTTAGTAGCGTTTCAAAAACGCTACCGAAATATATATAGTGGCGTTGAGTAAATGCAACCGTAAAACAGGGGTAAAGTTGGAAATTCTATTAGTAGCGCCAAAAAATCTTTTGGTGGCGTTTATTAAACGCTACAAAAGGATTTATGGTGGCGTTTGAAAAACGCTGCCAAAAATGCATTTGTAGTGGCGTTAAAATAAATGCAACAAAAAATCATGGATTTTTAGTGGCATGTTTTCTCGTAACGATTATCGGATTGCCACTAAAAATACGTAGTGGCGATTTTTGGGCGCTACAAAAAATCAGTTTTCTTGTAGTGTTTGGATTAGCCTTCATGGCGACTACTTACAAATTTGTCCATGATCACGTAATAATGAGTGGGCTAAACATTGACCCTAATCCTTATACATCAAGTCGTTCCCTTGTAATTTTAATATACAACGAGATTTAACGGCATGTGCTCCGCATGTGTAAAACAAAATAATTAGTGCGTATGATACATATATTGTACATGTGATGCAAACTGATAAATAATATAGGTACGTGCTGCGAGCATAAAAACAATATAAATATACGGTTGATTCCCTCTCTACGCATGCTAGACTTAACAATTAGTACAAACGTTATACACACATAGCATATCGATGACAAAAACTAACAATTTGAATTAAAAAACTTAAACGATAATCGTTAAAATAATAACATTAGGTCAACATATGTAAACCTGAAGAGAAGTTGAATTTAGGTATAGTATGATGGTTCAAAACACATTAGATATTGTTATAACAATTATTTTCGTTTATTTTTTTTTCAAACTTAGACAAAATCTCAACAAAGAGTATATATTGGGGTGAATAGAACATTTGCAAATGATATTTTGACGTAGCTCACAATGTTAATCATATTATTAAAGTTAACAACTGTTGTTCTTTTATTATATTTAACCTCAAATTTTGCATTAGTTATTGAGATATTAACTAACTTAATTGGAATTATTTACGAATTAAGTTGAAAGTCGTTTCAATGTATTTTATCAATTTGTCAGTACATTTTATTAAGAAATTTGCATTGTAAGCTTATTAGTTGTATAAAAAGGTATTTTAAGCAAATTACACGTTTATTTGGAATAATCAAACTTTACATGATGTATTGGTTACTTTTTATTTGGTAAAAAATTCAATAAAAGTTATATTGTCGGTAATGATTTGAAAACATAGTATTCTAGATTGAAAAATAAATGTAATGTATACCTATATACGCCTGATTTTCAATTGTAATATTTTTTGAAATAATTTTTTAGGTATAAGAGAAGTTATGGTTGCCGTACAAATTGGTTTTTGAGAAATGGTTTTATTTATGGTTTATTTTTTGTGAAATTGCCTTTTATTTTCACATAGTCTAAATAGTTATTTTCACAAAGTAATATAGATTTATAAAAGTAAAATTAAAATTAAATACAACTTCTACTTAGTTTTGAAACAAAAGAAGAACGGATAATGACTTAGGGATGCTTGACCTGGTGATGCTGAGAATGAAAAAAAACTTTAAAAAAATAGAAAGGAAAAAAGTATGTGAAAAATTCTCATCTTAGGATTTGAACATATAACCTTACTAATATTCTAATTTTCCCAAATAAAGTAGAGATCGGTTTATGTTGTAACGGGTGTTTGAACTATGACCACACCTACATATTATAAGGGTATTTTGGGAGATCACGGTCGGACCAAAAATTATGTTTATATTCCAACTATTAATAAAGATATACCCTCTCTTATAATTTTAAGAAAATTAGGCCTCTAGCCTTATTTTTTCTTTCCAATCAGCTGATATTCTCACACGTATATTAATATTTCACATCTTATATGATTTTAATATTCAAAATGCAATAAGTTTTTATAAAAATATCATATCAATGAACCGTTTTCATTATTTAATCACAAATTTTATCATCTTCTAAATAATGTTTTGTACATATGTACATATCTGATCGTTGATTTTTTTTGAAAAATTGTAACTTTTTCGTGTAAGTAACGTATTTAAACCGCATCGTTCAAAATGCAACTACAGATTGCATCATTCAAATCACAAGATTCAAAAATAATAAATATGCAAAATTATAAGTACATTCTATTAATGCGGTTATAACTGCGTTTTCTTTATGCAGTTAAATTCTACAGTATGATAGAATATAACTACATTTTCTATATGTAGTCAATTTATAATGTACATTAATACTATATAAAATTATCAAATGTTGCTAAAATTATTACTAGCTACATGTTAGCAATAAAACTAGTTAACATCCTCAATACTATATGGTTAGCAACAAATATAGTTTATGCTATAAAAGAAGATTGTTTGAAGCAATCACTTTGTAACGACCCGCTATTTTAGACCATTCGCATCCGCACATGTCGGACTTGAATAATTCAAAATACCGCGTTGTTAATTTAAATTTGGAAAAACTGAACATATACAGTAAATAAATAATCACCGATCACAAACACAGAGTAATAAATGCAACGGAAATAAAAGAGATAGTAGTTCATGAAGCTACTATATAAATGTATAAGTTACATCAGAGTTAAACCAGATACAACGGAAGAGTAATACGATACATCAGATACAAATCAGAATACATCACTGGAATCATCGAATACTGAAAGCAGAATGGATGGCTGGATCTTCAAGCAAAGCTCCAACTTCAAAGGTGAGTCTCGAATACTGGTACACTCAGTCTGACCCGAGCGTAAAGAAAAAACAAAACACTCGAGTCAGGATTAACATTCTTATATTTATAAATCCAACTCAAGTGAAATAGCAACTGAAATACGAGTAACTCAAAGGATGTTTGGAATAACCATCCTTTAAGGATCCGTTAAACTATCTACTATGTAGTAGTGTATGATAAGTAGATAATGTCTATCAGTAATATAAAGTATCAAAATAGTGTTAAGGCGTTACCATTATCCTCCTTAACACATTTTATATAAGCGTTATAGTCTATACAGCACTGTAAACTCCACCGTAAACTAGTGGGCTATCAAGGAGTACTCCATAGGTATAACACAAAACAAATCGTAGTGGTCGCGTATAGGGATCCAAGTATGACAAGGCACATGAGGCAATACCCAAGGTAGTGAAACTACCGTTCGCCTGATCCGGACTGGTGAGAACGCATCGCCGCAACGATCGCAACACCACGAAACAACACTCCCAAAATCAAGGGTGCACCAATCGACAACAAGTAATGACTAGTTTCGAAGAAGTGTGTTCGCATGAGGTAGCTAGCCCCCATTTGGCCCGGCACGGCTCCTGTTTTAGTCATTTCAAATTTGACACAAGTGTCAGAGCTATCCATTATCGTTCTCTTTCTTCAGTCATCACGTACATCATTCCAACCACTTCATTCTGGATCACACTCCGCGTATAGTTATTAAAGTGGTTTTCGGTTTAGACAGTGAGTATGTCCCTAACCGATTCCGGTCTCTTTAATAACTTTCGTGATTATTACACCGATTGGTCATTTATTTATTTCAAAACCAAATCAATTTCAATCCCAATTAGAATTTGTAAACCAACATTTCATTTGTCTTTCTAAACCAATTTCCAAAAATTTACATTTCAAAACATCCAAATTACCATTTCAAAATCTTATAATACAATTTCAATTTTCATTTAAAACCATTCCAATATTCATTTAAATTCGTACATAAGTTTCATTCCGAAATCATTTAAAATGATTTAATCTACATTCAAATCAATTTAAGTTCATTGATCGTTTCATTCAATATCATTAAATTAATTTATCATTCAAAACAATTTATATTTAAATTCGAATTCATTGAATCAATTACTTAATTTTAACACCATTATATCAAGCTTACAAATTGAATTAAATTAGATTCATCAAATCAATTTTTTTTAATTACAAGTCTTATATTTATTTCAACACATAAATCATATTTTATTTCTTGTTAAAGAAAATCAATTTCACTTATTTACTTATTTAATTTAAACAAAATTTCCAAACTTAATTATTACATAACTCCATTTCACTTATTAAAGAAGTTCAATTTCACTTATCAAGAATTCAATTTCATTTAATTATTAAATAATTCAATCTTATTTAATTATTAAATAATTTCAAAAATTAATCATCAAATAATTTCAAAACTCAATTATTAAATAATTCCAACTTAATTATTAATTAAATTCAAAACAACATTCTTTCATCAATTACTTTGTTAATATTTTGTTTCATGTTATTAAATATTAACTTTTCCTTTCATTAAAATTCAAATTTCAACTTCATTTCAAAACCTTATTATTTAATCAAATAAAATCTATATTTTATCTTTAAATCAAATTATTGACCAATCGGGTTTTTTTTATTCTCTATCCTAGGTCAAATTCGTTTGGGTATTTATCATTTCAACCCGATTCCATTTCAATTCAAAAATCAAAACATAACAAAGGGAACTTGCAGTGTGATAACTGGGATGGTGTCAAAGTAAATAAACAAGCAATAACAACAATCAATATCAATCCAATAATCAATTCAAATAATCCCGAAATAATCGTATTAATTCACATTGTTGTTTGTGCAAATTAATATAATTATTTCTAGAATCTACACTATCATTTCATGTAGATTAAAGATTATTACCATAATATTAATACGGTTCTTCACTTGTCATTCGATTTCAATTTCATACATCATCAGTTTTAACAACATACAGTTGATGGTTCAAGGTGTAGTTAACACTATTTTTCTACGCGTCAATTTATTAAACATTTAAGGGGTCATATTAAACAAATTTAACTAACCAAATTCAACACATATGTCGATTCAAATTTTTAACTATTCTACGTCAAATTCAATTGCATAATATTTATCACTTTATACATTACAATTTAACATCCAATATTATTTATAGACGCCCGCATGAAAACCCATACACTTACTTATAACATATAGTATGTCACATTGGGTTATTCTTTAAGCATATATATCCTAAGCACAACACGTGTACGTAACATTTTGACAGTGGAAATCAACATTCCAAAACTAGTAGTTTACAAATTTGCATATCTAAAATAAATATACGAATATCCTGTCATATATAACTTATGCAAATTTATAAACATAAACTAACGTATTAACACACACAGGTTATAAAATTTTTATATCAATGTTTATATTGAAATCAACGCACGCAACTATAAATATACACGGTCATCATCTACTTATAGCTTATATAAACTTATGAAATAAAACCCAACAGACCTTATATAAGCTTTAAAAAAATTATATATATTATACCACTTCAAATATATATCCAAAATTTGTCTGATAACACTTAAACACTCACAACTCGGTTAGAATATATATATGACAGGTTTACAAATATAACATAAGACAAATATAATAGATTTATATATACGTTACAAGTGTAAAGAAAAACAATGCTGAGACCTATTTGCAGAGTAACTTTTTATGCATGAATGTATATAAGTAATATCTCTGTTAATATAAAAGAAAATCAAACAAACTGCATACCACATATACAATATAATTTATAGTAACTTATATTTGAAACTATATATATACCAACTGCGACAAAGAGAACTATAAACAACTTATATAGACTTATGCAATATATAACTACCGACATTCATAAATCCTCACTGACCAAACTATATATATATAACCTTAATATACTTTATATTAATATGTAAACAGTTGCAAAATTATTTATATATAGCTAACATATTCAATATATGCAAACAACTAGGATATACATAACTTCATACTATAATATACCTTAACAAAGGGTTCGGCTGGAAGATGGGAAGAAGCTGATGGGATAGGCTCGGTGGCGAAGGCGGAGAAGTGGCCTGCATGCTCGGCAAATGGTAGCTGACCCTGAAGACACTTGGTGGCTGCCGATATGGAACACGTGGAAGTGGGGAGGCCAATTGAAAAAGGAAGCTCGGTGGTTTGCATGTGCATGCGATGGTGAGGTGGATCCGGTGATGGGTAGAGGGGTTGCACGTGGTGGAGGTAGTGGCGGTGTTCGGGTTGTGAGGGCGGAGGCTTCGACGTGGAAAGGAGGAGATGGCGGGCGATTGAGTGGCAGGGTAGAGGAAGGAAGGACCAGGCTACAGCTTGCATAAATTTTTTCTTTTTCTTTTTTTCATCAATGAAGAACCAGGCGTAAGAAAGAGGAGATAAAGCAACCTGGTGAATGCAAATTGAACCCATGACAGCAAAGTTTGATATTGAAATTTAGGAAGTAATAGAAATAGCAAAGTTTGATATAAATCTCGGAACAGTGACAGCCAGACAATAAATTACTTTGAATATTGAAGGGCATGCGCAAATTCTGGTGTAGGTAGAAGATGGAATGTAAACGTCACAAAAAAATTCCTGGGAATTGTAAAAAGGTTACGCACGGGAATTCAGGAAGTAATCAATGCAAATCACTGTTCGATTTTCCACCGTTGGCAAATTTGAATGGACATAAAAAAAATCAAAGTTTAAAGCAAATGGGTACCGATTCGGCTAACCGTTACGCAGATTCCGATGTGCATCAGACTTCAAAACACAGAAGTGAATATACCACAGAGATCAGTACGGCGAGACGATCAAAACGGTATACAGATATCAGTGGTATGATTGAATTCTAAAAATTCGAATTTTCTAATAACGGAAAATGCAAGAAAAATGCTAAAAAATAAGATCGACGGAGCCAAAGATGTCCGAATTTGGAAAAACGACAAACTGACATCTTGCTCAGAAGATGTTTTAGAATTTTTCTATGAAAAAATATTTAGGTTTCGAAAATATTTTATTTTCATTGTTTTTTAACCGATTAAATTGAAGTAAATTTACGCGCGAAATAAACTTTCATATTTTTGGATGAAAATTTACCAGTTGCTATGTTTAACTAGACGCATTCCAAATATCAAATTTATATTTCAAAATTTTATCGTTTAAAAATCCCCCAAAATTCCAATTAATAACGTTATTAAAACCGGTTAAATCTGCGGGTTGTTACACTCTCCCCCACTCAAAACTTTTCGTCCCCGAAAAGGAAGGAGGTAGAAGAATAGAACCAACTAGAAGAAAATAGATTGAAAACAAAATAAAACAATCAATTTAAACCATATAACTTTCAATTTAAATAATTTATATTCAACAATTTATTTTTAAATTCAAGATTTCATTAAACTGATCTGATTTCTCACTTATTAATGTTAGGTACAAAAGGTTCATTCAAGATGAAATTCAATCTAAATTCAATTAATTCAAGATACCTCATTAAGTTGATTTAATTCAATTTATTAACTTTCAAAACAAATTTTCACATTTATCATTCAATTAACTTAATATTCTATTTATCTCCATAAACATTTTAAAATAAAATTTAAGTGTATAACATTTATTATATGCATTCAAGTTTTATTTATAAAGATATTTTATATTGTATACTATCCAATTTTCTTAAATTAACAATTTTCAAAGATCATAAATTTGAATAGTCATTTATTATAATCATACTTTATTCGACAATTTTAATTCTTTTTTTTTCCCAAATTATTATAAATTTATTCTACTTAATATATCTTATCACATATATTAAGTGGATTTACGCTTATTATAACTACCCAAATTTATTTAAAATTTTCTTTTAATATTATTTTATACTGTGTGATATTCAATTACATAGTTAGCTTCTAAAAATTTAGGTAAGTTATATTGGAATGTAATTGAGTATTATACAAGCAAAATTTTCTAGTTTAATTATTCCAACTTTAAATATTTACTCACATTTTAGCTTTATTCATAAATAAAATCATCATTTATCACATGTTCAAGAATTAGATTTTCCGATTCACTTCAAACCATTAGAGATAGTTATGTATATACAATATATCAAATCAATTTATTTTTTGAAATAATAAACCTATATATAAATCAAATCTTACTTAAGAAATTTAAATCGATTTAATTTCCAAAACAGAACTGTCGCAAAGTTACAAATTCGTCTCTCCACTTCGAAACTCGAAAATGAATGTCGATGATGCGGCCGTCATCGCCGAAATTATTTTCCAGCGACAAAATAGGAGAGCACAGATTTAAACATTTAAAATTCTTTGAAAACCATTTCTATTCGAAAATATTTTAAATAATATTCATTTAAATTCTTAAAGCCCAAGTTTGAAATCACCGGAAATTTAAATTCTCAAATTCTTGATTTAAATTCATTTCAGATTCCAAAACAAATTATATCCAAGTTTTATAAATTCATTTATTTATATTATGCAATAGTCAAGGGTTTATAAAACAATAAATGAAAAACAAATATTATCATTTCTGACACCAAACTTCATTAACAATTTAATTTCAGAGAAATTTATACTTATATATAATATAATCATACAAAACTATTTTATTCACCAAATTCATAAATACAATTGTGTCAATTTGCTCTGTTCAAGTGTTTTGGAAATCCTATCGAGCATTGATCAGACGAATCGATCGAAAACCCAAATCAACTTCAACAACTCAAACAACACAATGTATATTAAAACATTTTAAAATATTAATTACAAATACACTTCCTCGCTCGACGATACAAGAATGGATTCAAAGCAAGGATAGAGATCCAAATTTGATGGACTCAAATCAAGGAGAATTCTGATTCGAAGACAAATTCGAAAGAAGAGATAAGATGATTCAATAACAGAATCGGGAGATGGGTAAGTTTATTTAATTCACGGGCAACCTTAACCGGGTCGTCCGTAACTTCAAGAATAGGATCGATGCTGAATTCCGAGGTAAATCTACATTTGATCTCAAGAAATAGAATTCAGGTATGGCAGAAGATAGATAGCATCGTAAACCGAGGATACAGAAATCTCCGGTAAATCAATGTTTATTGTAAAGGAGTTTCACTCCTTTACAAAATCATTCGAAGTTTGGAGGGACCGCCGATTCATTATAAGGGTCATTCGAAGTGGAGTTATGGGATGCTCCAGAATTGAAAGAAGACGAATAGTGAGGGACACGAATGAATTTCGGAACCGAGGAGAACGTTCCAAAATTCAAAGGAATTGAGTCAAAGGAAGAGATTGAAACTCGAATGAGAGTGATTCTGTAAATACATTTACCCTATATGTTAAGTTTGCCTAGAGCTACCAAAGCTCTGATACCAACTGTAACGGCCCACTATTTTAGACCATTCGCATCCGCACATGTCGGACTTGAATAATTTAAAATACCGCGTTGTTAATTTAAATTTGGCAAAACTGAACATATACAGTAAATAAATAATCACAGATCACAGACACAGAGTAATAAATGCAGCGGAAATAAAAGAGATAGTAGTTCATGAAGCTACTATATAAATGTATAAGTTACATCAGAGTTAAACCAGATACAACGGAAGAGTAATACGATACATCAGATACAAATCAGAATACATCACTGGAATCATCGAATACTGAAAGCAGAATGGATGGCTGGAACTTCAAGCAAAGCTCCAACTTCAAAGGTGAGTCTCGAATACTGGTACACTCAGTCTGACCCGAGCGTAAAGAAAACACAAAACACTCGAGTCAGGATTAACTTATATTTATAAATCCAACTCAAGTGAAATAGCAACTGAAATACGAGTAACTCAAAGGATGTTTGGAATAACCATCCTTTAAGGATCCGTTAAACTATCTACTATGTAGTAGTGTATGATAAGTAGATAATGTCTATCAGTAATATAAAGTATCAAACTAGTGTTAAGGCGTTACCATTATCCCCCTTAACACATTTTATATAAGCGTTATAGTCTATTCAGCACTGTAAACTCCACCGTAAACTAGTGGGCTATCAGGGAGTACTCCATAGGTATAACACAAAACAAATCGTAGTGGTCGCGTATAGGGATCCAAGTATGACAAGGCACATGAGGCAATACCCAAGGTAGTGAAACTACCGTTCTCCTGATCCGGACTGGTGAGAACGCATCGCCGCAACGATCGCAACACCGCGAAATAACACTCCCAAAATCAAGGGTGCACCAATCGACAACAAGTAATGAGTAGTTTCGAAGAAGTGTGTTCGCTCGAGGTAGCTAGCCCCCATTTGGCCCGGCACGGCTCCTGTTTTAGTCATTTCAAATTTGACACAAGTGTCACAGCTATCCATTATCGTTCTCTTTCTTCAATCATCACGTACATCATTCCAACCACTTCATTTTGGATCACACTCCGCGTATAGTTATTAAAGTGGTTTTCGGTTTAGACAGTGAGTATGTCCCTAACCGATTCCGGTCTCTTTAATAACTTTCATGATTATTACACCGATTGGTCATTTATTTATTTCAAAACCAAATCAATTTCAATCCCAATTAGAATTTGTAAACCAATATTTCATTTGTCTTTCTAAACCAATTTCCAAAAATTTACATTTCAAAACATCCAAATTACCATTTCAAAATCTTATAATACAATTTCAATTTTCATTTAAAACCATTCCAATATTCATTTAAATTCGTACATAAGTTTCATTCCGAAATCATTTAAAATGATTTAATCTACCTTCAAATCAATTTAAGTTCATTGATCGTTTCATTCAATATCGTTAAATTAATTTATCATTCAAAACAATTTATATTTAAATTCCAATTCATTGAATCAATTACTTAATTTTAACACCATTATATCAAGCTTACAAATTGAATTAAATTAGATTCGTCAAATCAATTTTTTTTAATTACAAGTCTTATATTTATTTCAACACATAAATCATATTTTATTTCTTGTTAAAGAAAATCAATTTCACTTATTTACTTATTTAATTTAAACAAAATTTCCAAACTTAATTATTACATAACTCCATTTCACTTATTAAAGAAGTTCAATTTCTCTTATCAAGAATTCAATTTCATTTAATTATTAAATGATTCAATCTTATTTAATTATTAAATAATTTCAAAAATTAATCATCAAATAATTTCAAAACTCAATTATTAAATAATTCCAACTTAATTATTAATTAAATTCAAAACAACATTCTTTCATCAATTACTTTGTTAATATTTCGTTTCATGTTATTAAATATTAACTTTTCCTTTCATTAAAATTCAAATTTCAACTTCATTTAAAAACCTTATTATTTAATCAAATAAAATCTATATTTTATCTTTAAATCAAATTATTGACCAATCGGGTTTTTTTTATTCTCTATCCTAGGTCAAATTCGTTTGGGTATTTATCATTTCAACCCGATTCCATTTCAATTCAAAAATCAAAACATAACAAAGGGAACTTGCAGTGTGATAACTGGGATGGTGTCAAAGTAAATAAACAAGCAATAACAACAATCAATATCAATCCAATAATCAATTCAAATAATCCCGAAATAATCGTATTAATTCTCATTGTTGTTTGTGCAAATTAATATAATTATTTCTAGAATCTACACTATCATTTCATGTAGATTAAAGATTATTACCATAATATTAATACGGTTCTTCACTTGTCATTCGATTTCAATTTCATACATCATCAGTTTTAACAACATACAATTGATGGTTCAAGGTGTAGTTAACACTATTTTTCTACGCGTCAATTTATTAAACATTTAAGGGGTCATATTAAACAAATTTAACTAACCAAATTCAACACATATGTCGATTCAAATTTTTAACTATTCTACGTCAAATTCAATTGCATAATATTTATCACTTTATACATTACAATTTAACATCCAATACAACAACAATCAATCAATCAATTATCAACCAAACTGTATTATCATCGCATAAATAATTAACAGATAATGGTGTCAGATGTCATAGGTGAACAGATACAGGTAATAGCATAAACAGTAGTGTAAATAACAAACGGTAGCATATTTCAATAGTCTTATCAATTGAAATCAAATTTAATAAATAAAAGAACGTTAATCGTGAGTGATTGCTCACCTTTCGAGGCTAGAGAGAATAAACAATGAAATTTAGTTATGGAATCCAGGTACGAAACTCAACCGGCAAGATAGAACTCAAATCGACGAACGAAGCTGATAATAAAGAATTGATGAACCAATCAGAACTAGATCGATGAAGGTAAATTGGTATAAGCGAATTTATATAACCATTTATGTAAAGAGAAATCATATTCTAAATTCAACATGTTTAATATTTAAATATATATGCATTTAAAAATCCATTTCTCTAAATTAACACTTTTTACATTGTTTACATATGTTTTAATAATGCAACATATTTAAATATTATATTTACAAAATCTTATATATATACCGACATGTACAACTAATATTTTATACATTCTGATCTGACACATAATAAAGTAACAATTGATATAAAAGAACCACTATATATTATCCAATATTATTTATAGACGCCCGCATGAAAACCCATACACTTACTTATAACATATAGTATGTCACATTGGGTTATTCTTTAAGCATATATATCCTAAGCACAACACGTGTACGTAACATTTTGACAGTGGAAATCAACATTCCAGAACTAGTAGTTTACAAATTTGCATATCTAAAATAAATATACGAATATCCTGTCATATATAACTTATGCAAATTTATAAACATAAACTAACGTATTAACACACACAGGTTATAAAACTTTTATATCAATGTTTATATTGAAATCAACGCACGCAACTATAAATATACACGGTCATCATCTACTTATAGCTTATATAAACTTATGAAATAAAACCCAACAGACCTTATATAAGCTTAAAAAAATTATATATATTATACCACTTCAAATATATATCCAAAATATGTCTGATAACACTTAAACACTCACAACTCGGTTAGAATATATATATGACAGGTTTACAAAATATAACATAAGTCAAATATAATAGATTTATATATACGTTACAGGTGTAAAGAAAAACAATGCTGAGACCTATTTGCAGAGTAACTTTTTATGCATGAAATGTATATAAGTAATATCTCTGTTAATATAAAAGAAAATCAAACAAACTGCGTACCACATATACAATATAATTTATAGTAACTTATATTTGAAACTATATATATACCAACTGCGACAAAGAGAACTATAAACAACTTATATAGACTTATGCAATGTATAACTGCCGACATTCATAAATCCTCACTAACCAAACTATATATATATAACCTTAATATACTTTATATTAATATGTAAACAGTTGCAAAATTATTTATATATAGCTAACATATTCAATATATGCAAACAACTAGGATATACATAACTTCATACTATAATATACCTTAACAAAGGGATCGGCTGGAAGATGGGAAGAAGCTGATGGGATAGGCTCGGTGGCGAAGGCGGAGAAGTGGCCTGCATGCTCGGCAAATGGTAGCTGACCCTGAAGACACTTGGTGGCTGCCGATATGGAACACGTGGAAGTGGGGAGGCCAATTGAAAAAGGAAGCTCGGTGGTTTGCGTGTGCATGCGATGGTGAGGTGGATCTGGTGATGGGTAGAGGGGTTGCACGTGGTGGAGGTAGTGGCGGTGTTCGGGCTGTGAGGGCGGAGGCTTCGACGTGGAAAGGAGGAGATGGCGGGCGATTGAGTGGCAGGGTAGAGGAAGGAAGGACCAGGCTACAACTTGCATAAATTTTTTCTTTTTCTTTTTTTCATCAATGAAGAACCAGGCGTAAGAAAGAGGAGATAAAGCAACCTGGTGAATGCAAATTGAACCCATGACGGCAAAGTTTGATATTGAAATTCAGGAAGTAATAGAAATAGCGAAGTTTGATATAAATCTCGGAACAGTGACAGCCAGACAATAAATTATTTTGAATATTGAAGGGCATGTGCAAATTCAGGTGTAGGTGGAAGATGGAAATGTAAACGTCACAAATAAATTCCTGGAAATTGTAAAAAGGTTACGCACGCGAATTCAGGAAGTAATCAATGCAAATCACTATTCAATTTTCCACCGTTGGTAAATTTGAATGGACATAAAAAAAATCAAAGTTTAAAGCAAATGGGTACCGATTCGGCTAACCGTTACGCAGATTCCGATGTGCATTAGACTTCAAAACACAGAAGTGAATATACCGCAGAGATCAGCATGGCAAGACGATCAAAACGGTATACAGATATCAGTGGTATGATTGAATTCTAAAAATTCGAATTTTCTAATAACGGAAAATGCAAGAAAAATGCTAAAAAATAAGATCGACGGAGCCAAAGATGTCCGAATTTGGAAAAACGACAAACTGACATCTTGCTCAGAAGATGGTTTAGAATTTTTCTATGTAAAAATATTTAGATTTCGAAAATATTTTATTTTCATCGCTTTTTAACTGATTAAATTGAATTAAATTTACGCGCGAAATAAACTTTCATATTTTTGGATGAAAATTTACCAGTTGCTATGTTTAACTAGACGCATTCCAAATATCAAATTTATATTTCAAAATTTTATCGTTTAAAAATCCCCTAAAATTCCAATTAATAACGTTATTAAAACCGGTTAAATCTGCGGGTTGTTACACACTTCTTTCAAAACCCCCTTTTCGATTAGGTTGACTTGGACAAACTGCTTTTTGCGCATGGTTTCATAGGATTGCCAATAGTAGTCAGTAGGTCGAATTAACCTTTTTGAAATGAAGGTTAAGAAGAAAGCACCTAATTCGAAACCCCAATACTGAATGAGTCGAAAGTGGTACATCAGACATTTGATCCTTTCGACTATGTCGAAAGATCCATTTGGCCTTTAAAGAGAACCATTTTCTTTCAACGCCATGGTTATACTCTTTTAGAATAACCACCTTCGAAAGGATTATAGGCGAGTATACCTTTCGTAGGAATAACACTGCTTGTCATTTGTAAATCAAATCTCATTCGAAACACCCCTTTCGACCAAGTCGAAAGGGACCATGTTATTTCGAAGTAGATCTAACATATGCAATGTAGAAGCTCTATTGTATGCAATGGAAAAGCATCTAAGATAATCATAAGTTCAATGAACTTATTAAGGGCGAAACATCACCATCATCCTTAACTATCATTACATTTCAACAAGCATGATTATAATGCGA
The DNA here is from genome assembly GCA_030737815.1 of Allium fistulosum. Taxonomy (NCBI): domain Eukaryota; kingdom Viridiplantae; phylum Streptophyta; class Magnoliopsida; order Asparagales; family Amaryllidaceae; genus Allium; species Allium fistulosum. The sequence goes on along the minus strand of CM060904.1, from coordinate 201,190,545 downwards.
CTCATATGCATATTATCTAAGTGCATATGAAATGTAAGCATTTGAATTGGCAACATCTGAAATGATAGAATTCAAGGCGAAGACATTGAAGTGCAAGGGCCTCTTGCTACTAATCCTGAGGGTGATTCCAAAATAGATGTAGTAGAAGAATGCCTTCGGTTTGTTAATATCCTAAACGACTTATATGGGCCTTCGGTTTGTTAATATCCTAAACGACTTATATGGACGAATGCTAACATTGGCTTGGAAGGCAGTGTTAGCATTCCAAGTGGGATTGCTAAAGAAAAGGTAAAATGTAGCCTCAGGCCTCACAACCAAGAATAACTAAAATAGCGGACATGCATCAGGGCTATGTGGGTCACACCCATTAGGGTATAGTGACAACCCGATCTAGATCGATATTTCCTGATTATGTATGCTAGTGATTCGGTACGGTTGATGATCACAACCGGGGTGGTGATATATTCGGTACCATTCAGTAAGGGGTAGACTAGTCCTGTGTTGGAGGGGGTCCATGTGAGGCCCTCGATATATTTTATCTAGAGGTGTATTGTGGTAGACGGTACCCAAGTAGCCTTGTCATTGTATGGAATCCATTCTCCAATAAGTGTCTTTGGACTTAGTTGTATACCTGTTATGCTGGAATTTAATTAATGTAACAATTTCGGATGTGATTCTATATTTAATTTCAAAACCTTAGACATTATTATAATATCATTGGATTTTTCGTAATAATGTTTTGGATATCGTAAGTTAAAAACCCATTTGTATTTATGTGCAGCGTGGTCTTACAAGATACCCTTGATTTTAAAGGAGTTTTTAAAGTAATAATTCAGTTGTTTGGAGTTTACTCACACATTAGTTGTTCGATGTAAGAAAGGAGAATCGTTTCATGACCATATGGAGCATGTATAAGGTTGTTAAATGAGTACCATAGGATTAATAAAGCCAGCAGCCTTCTTAGCAAGGTTAGAGTCTAGCTTGGTTTCCAAGTGGTGTTGTTGAATTAGCTGTTTGATTTCCTATTGCTTTATTTTGATGTGTGCTCCACTTATGTTCCGTGATGATATGCTATCAAGCATATTTATTAGCCTTTTTGCTTTAGCAGAAGCACCATGTCTAGTAGCTCTACCAAAGGTTAGCTTGAGAACTTTTGAAGATGTGGAGGTGTGTTCATTAAAGAGATGGTTTAAAACTTTAAATCAAATTCCCACTATCATAATCTGTATCAGTTTGGATGGATTCCTTTTCCTTATTCTTTCTACTTTTTTCTTCTTATTTCCATGGCAGATTAGAGGTGAGGATTCATAGTTAGGAGGGGAAGGAGGAGACACTACAAGGAAAAAGGCCATAGGAAAATAAGGCGTCGGCGTGCAGTGTTTCTGACGACTTCTGACACATCTCGCCGTTCGTATTTCCGACGGCTTCTGACGAATTCTGACGGATTCCGACACTTGTCGGAAGCCATTGGAAACCGTTGGAAAAATTGATCTGAAAGCGGTCGGAAGCCGTCGGAAATCTACTGCATTTTTTTATATTTCTGCTGCAATATAGTCTTCCATCTACATTTCCCATACAAACACTATTCTGCAGAATCCAATATATAATATTCCAACCAAATATCAAAAACCAAACTATACACAATTCACCAAACAAAAAAAATACATAAAATTAAGTCAAAACACATAATCATCACCCAACATCCTCAACATCCACATAATTATACAACAAAACAGCTAAGTGTATCATAACATAGTACATAAATCAACAACTACCTCCACCATCTACCAAATCATACAAAACAGAAGAAAAAAAACATACCGACCAAAGCAATCAATCAATCTCCTCCAGAACCAGAGTCAGCAGAGGAAGGGAAGCGGCCACCATACTGCTGCATATACTCGGTGATACGTTGGTCTAGCAACTGTGTGGTCTCTAGGGCCTGCCGATGGTTCTGCTCCTCCAGCTGCGCCACTCTAGCTCGCAAATCTTCGATCTCTGCTAGATCGATCTGAGCTCTAGTCTGCCTACCCCGTCTCTGACTGCTGGCCTATAATAAATATTTAATTTAGCTGTGTGATCTCTGTAAGTGTACATGCAGGTATGTGAATGATTAGCAGTGTGATAATGTTATTTAATTTAGTTTATGCATGTTTATGTAAGTGTATGTGCAGGTATGTGAATGATGAGCAGTGTGATAATGTTATTTAATTTAGTTTATGCATGTATAATGTATACATTTGAAAATATGTTCTTTTGGCCGTTTTTAAATTGTGATTCAAGCATTTATTAACAAAAATAATAGTACGTTACATTACGAGATATCATTGCTTTTGATCTCTTTAACAGTAAATGTGGCAAATTTATGCATGTGTACAGCATATATCAGGCAAACTAAATTAAATAACATGTCTTTTTCATTATTATTTTTTTGAAATGACATTCAAGTAACGAATTAATATATTTTAGTAATGCATAATGCTTTCATAACGAAGTGACTCAAAACCAATGTACTGAATCTGAAAACTTATATGATACCCAATATATTATTTACTTACCACTTGATTAGCAAATCTGTATCGTCTGTCATGCTCCTATGGATCCATAACTGACTCAAAAATAGCATCCTCCTCATCCGTCGTCAGCTGATCTCGACCCGTATCACCAAGGAGTTTCTGGCGCTGCTCCATAAAATTTTCCTGCATTAACAAATTAATATCATCATATCTTATTTCATTATATTTTAACAAGTAGAACAATTACTAATACTGCATAAAATGAAATATGCTTACATGGCTCTTGCTGGATTTATCGTCGTGTCATGTATACGAAACTGTCCCGTCCGGATTTACATGCTCGACAGCATGCGTACGAGTAAACACGTCCATATAGCCCATGGGACCATGCGCCTCAGCTTCTTGAAATTGATTTTTACATACAATTATTGTACATTTAAAATTATATAGCACAAACTATTTACAATTTGCATTCAGTAAATTTACCAACTCCTGTCGATACTGCTGAAATGACTTCGACCCTCCGTGATGAGTGACGGGATTTTTATTTCTGTTTGCAGAGTTTCTTTCCGACTCTGCCTATACATTCAAAATTTGATATATTATTTATCGATCATGTATTTATTGATATTTACTACCAGTCAAATAATTTTTAAAAAAAAATAGTATACTTGCCAACGCCTCGTCAGTTTCCCAGTATCCCAACCATGCTTGACATACGCTCTCCCTCATCCAACGTGGTTTCTTACCTGATTTCTTGATTTCAGATATCGAGTCCCTATAGTTTTTATGCATCTTCTTCATCTAATATTCACGTGCCAACTGCATATCGTCTGTCTGAATGTCTATCTCAGCCTGTGTTTCACGATAAAAAGCAAAACGAATATTAAACTATAAACGATAAACAGTAAAAAAACGACAAAAACGAATTAAAATTGGAAAACAGAAAAATATACTTACTAGGACATCCTAGTAACTTGTCCTTACACAGCGGAATATACTTACTAGGACATTCTTTTGTATCTCTCCTAATTACAAATTTTACAATTTCTAAGTTTGCGTCTTCTTTCAAAAACAACATGCAGCCTTTTAAACATGTATCTATTTTCTGATAAGGTAAACCAAAAGCCGACATAAGTTTTTTAACTTCATAGTGATTTTCACACATTAGATTATCGGGTGGCATATGTCTTTTTGCAGCTTGTACAACAGCCGTAAACCCAGCTTTAGTGATGTTGTATTTTGACTTCATCGCAATGTATTCTGCGATTACTGACAACTGAGTGCCGCTTTTACAACCATCCCAAATAGGTTTCTTAGCAGCATCTAGTAAATCATAAAAAATTTTGCTTCAATATTTCCATCATCGTCGTCAACTTCAACCATAGGAAATATTGATCGTGCTGCATCTTCGACCATATTTTCAATACGGGTCGTCGTAACTACTTCGTTAACGACACTTTCAGACTCTACAGAAGTATTTGCTACAACTTCTCCATGTCGATCCCAAACATAATACTCAGGTACGAAATTGTTTTGGCACAAATGAACTTTCACAATATCTGGTAACAAATACTTCAAATGTCTACACCTACTACACGGATAACGAATTTCTGGATCCTTTCCGTTATTACTTAAAGCGAATTCAACAAATATGTTTATACCATTATAAAAACTTCTTTTATTGAGCCTCTCGGTCCTTTTCTTTGGTACATCCATCTCCTCCGATCAACAAAATAATCAATCATTTTTCCTATTTGAGAAAATGAGTCACAATTCAAAATTTAATATTTATTTTCAAGAATACAAATTCGAAAAAGATTATTTTCATGGTCGTATAATATTTGAATTTAAAGAACTATTTCACAAATTAAAAAATATTTTCAAATATGACACATTTTATATTTTAACGTATCGATACAAAATTTTGTACAAAAAGACATTTTTTTCCATGGTCAGGCATCCTACTTCCCATTACAAACACAATAAGCATTTACATTTCGTATATTACTTCGTATCAAACGATTCAACAAAATTTCAGTAGCATTTACCTTTTGTTCCCTGCATTGTACACAAATGCGTGTACGCAGGAAACAAAAAAGAAAAGTTAGGCCGAAATTTTATGAACCGTTTGAGACGAAGTAGTATACAAAATGTAAATGCTTACCATGTTCATAACTTGTCCAATACAGGGACAAATCCAACAAACATTGTACCAGATGAATATAAATGGTCGTTTTTTGAAAAAAAACGACTATTTATATAACGATCATGTACAACACTCGTCAAACGGGGCCAAAAACTCTCTAAGGGACATTAGTTAATTAAATGTCCCGCGTATTTTATTAATACATTTCAAAAAATTATTAATATACCACATTTGTTCCGCGTATTTTATCGAATAAGGCTGCTTTAATATTATTATGATTTTCCAATACAATCAAATTCTTTTAGACTCGTGCATTCATTATTATTATACAAGTCAAGATGTTATACAACTCATGTCTTATTCCAATTAACACAATAAAATGGTATAAACAACACATATACAATGGTTTACATATACACACAATCATAAATTATACATACTCTTTAAAACTTCACGATAACATATGAAATAGGTATACCATGGGATGCTATAAACCGTTATTACACTATTGGAAATAATTGCAATTACTAATTAATCCTAATTTATCAACTTATGCAAATCTAGATTTAGGGTAAAAATTAGATTATTGGCGAAAATAAGATATTATACCTGAGATTGAGAGCAATAGAGTTTGATTAGGCGGCCGTGGATGATCCGGAAGCTTGAAATTAGATATTGGAAGCTTGAAGAAGGGAATTGGAGGTTTTTTGCTAAAAAAATTCATGTTGAGAATGAGGAAGAAGAAGGCTCGGTAGAGCCCTGTAATTCACGAATTTTCGACGGCTTCCGACGGCCGCCGACGGAAGCCGTCGCTCCTTGCTGTCAGAATAAAAGCCTTTTCTAGTAGTGAGAAGAAGATGTAGGGTCAAAGATAATAGAAATGTGTATGGGCTGAGGCTGGTTATTAGTAGGGAGAGAGGATGAGAGGAGGTTTAGTAAGATTGGTAAGGCTGCTAAGAACAACATGGTTAGGATTGATAGTAGGGAGGAAACCTTTTTCTTGGAGGAGTTCAATAGTATAAGGAGGTAAGGTAATGTTAGAATAAGGTTGGTATAATATGGAGGAACTGGATAAAACCTAGTAGAAGTGTTATGTGAAGAGTGAATGGAAGCATGAGTATGATATGAGGTTGTCTGTATGGGAGCCGATGTATTTTAGTTACTTTGGGAGGTGTTAAGGAGTGTGGAATAACTATATTGAAAATAGGAGATGGAACTGCAAGGTTCGGTATATAAATAGGATTGGGATTGAGTGGAATAGGCACTTGTGATAGGTTATTGGACGTGGAGCTAGACTGTTGGCATCAAAATTCAAAGTTGGGTTCGTTAGGAATAGAATAAAGAATACCAAATTTATTGGGTGAAATAATAGCTAGTTCATTACGCATGAGATTTGCGTCTGTAGGATTTGAGGGAAGTGTGGAAATGTTGGATGCAATATTTGAATGAATAGGCACATTAATGGCATGTGTTGAGATGGTAAGATTTCATGTGGATTATTAGCTTCAAATGCTATAAAGTTTGCATGGCTTTTATTATTACGCATAGCTACAGATGTATTCGAATTACCATGTTGTGAATGTGGAGAGCAACAACTGGCATAGGCTGATGTGGAAGAGGATGCATTGGCTGAAACATTATAGATATTGAGACTTTAAAACTGGGTATAGGACCCAATAAAGAGTTAGGATCTAAAAATAATCTAATTGGCTATTTCAGATTCCTTCACATGATTCAAATTGTATATAGCTGTAGAATTATTTCATTGTCAAAAACTTCTTTGTTAGGATTTAGAGCTTTTAGGTTCAAACTTTTATCTTTCTCATTATTGTTCTTCTTGTGGATAGATTTAGGAGCAATAATAATACCCTTTTAATTATCAATTTTCTTTGCCTCCGTCTTGCTACCATAAAAATTATTAGCTTAGTCACAGTATCATGACCAAAGCATTTACAAAACAAACAAATTTCTAGTTTCAAGTCGTATGTGATCTGAGCATATCAGCTTTCCTAAGTGGTATGCTATCTAATTAAAACCTACATCGACCAATTAATCCATGGTATTTTAAGGAAGTGTATCAAAATAGGGACGCTTTTGACAATGCATGATCCTAAAAGAAGGCTTCCAAGTTAATATAATAAATATCAGGCCTCTAATGAAAATTGGGTCAGCTTCTAATACCTTTTGTTTATACTCATCGCATGAAAATTAAAAATAGAAGTCAAACGAATCTGATTTTACCTTCAAATAGCCTATGATTTTCCAGATTTTTTGTAGATGTAGCATAACAACTATGTATGATAAATTACCACATAGAAAGAAACCATCAAGATGTTCTTTCCAATAGTCTATGCCTACGTCTTTGACGGTAACAGGGAAGACAAGTGACTCGCCTGTATAGGTCAGGTTAAAATCAATAGGGTTGAATTTGCTAGCATTTTTTGGTTTGAATTTAAACAGAGATATCCATATGTAGGATTTTTTTGAGGTAGTGGGTTTTTAGCAGTGGCGGATAGGTTTAAAACCCCCAAAACGCCGTTGAATAAATTAATCAAAATCTATTTCGATATTATTTAGAAGAAAAATTTAGCAAAATTCTTTGGGAAATCATGTTCCAAAGAGAATTTGAAGGTGGAATGGGACTCTATAATTTTTAGAAAATTAATGAGGCATGTGAACTTAAACTGGTGTGGAACTTTTTAAAGAAAGCCTCATTGTGGTCAGAATGGTTGATAGATAAATACCTAAAAGAAAACTCCTTTTGGGATTGCAAAATTAATGTAACACGGTCAGGAAACTAAAAGAGGATGCTTACACTAAAAGAAAAGGCCTTAATTGGTATGGAGAGAAGATTGTATGGATGAGAATTCTACTAACCTCTAGTTTGATCATGACTAAATGGGTTGAAAGTTTTGGACAGGTTGGTTACCATTACACTGGAAGTGTTAGGAGGTATAGATTTAAAACCTAGTAGCATCTTATGCAATAGGCAACAGGAACCAGGTAATAATTTTCAAACCATATCCTTTATTAATGAGATAAATCAAATCATAATATATTAGGGTGAACGTGACCATTGGCACTAGTTAAATGATGTTAAGGGAAGTTTCAGCTTCAAGTCAGCTTTAGCTCTCATCAAACCATACAGTAACATAGTTAGTTGGCTTATGTTTATATAGGATAAAATACATTGTCCAAAAATGATGATGTGTTTATTCAAAGCGGTTACTAATAGGCTATCAGAAAAATAAAGGCTCATTCAGAGACATGTATCATTTGCAAATGATAAATGTGTGTTATGCAACTTTAAAATAGAAGACAGTTTATGAAAGTTGCTGAAATATCAGCACTTATTTATAAAAGTTGCTGACATTTCAGCAATAATTTTTCTTTGTTTTTACAATAAAACTTTGACACAGATAGTTGCTGAAATATCAGCACTTATTTATAAAAGTTGCTGACATTTCAGCAATAATTTTTCTTCATTTTCAGAAAACAGGGACCCGCTTTACAATGAAACTTTGACAGGGACCCGCTTTACAATATGAAAGTATGATAGGGATGCCTCCCTAATTTCCACTTTGTTTTATTTATGGGCTGCACTACTTTTTATTTTATTTTTTTAGTGTTAGCAAATAAAGTAAAGTACCTCATTTTTCAAAAAGAAATATTATACTAATTCTAAATTTATGATTAACCTAACCATAGGAAAATTCAAACAAAAATATTACAGTATATAAAAAATTTAGTTTTATTTTTGAAAAATATTTTTCTCAAATAGTTTATTAATTCAAAAAATTAATTTAAATGTATTTGACTAGTCCAAAATTTGTAATAATTATATATCCATGATAAAACCAAAGAAAAATTTTGTTGTACAAACAATATACTTCAGATATGAAAAATAAATTTCCAATTTTTTATTTATTTTAAAATCGATTTTAATATGTTTGACAAGTTCTAAAATTTATAATAAAAAATATTCCATAGTAAAATTAAAATAATAATAGCCTTTTTTGTCTACGTTATATTAAGATCTTTTAGAATCAAAAATAATGTTTTTGATTGATTTTTATTTACTTTGGTTAATTAAATTCCTTTCCGATATATATCAATATTTCTAAAATCTATAATATTAAAATAATCATGATGAAATTTAAATAAATTTATTTTGAAGCCGAAAATAGTATGCTAATAATGATGTGGTATAAATAATAAAATTAGGACATTTGCTATGATGAATGATGTCGATTGATTACACATGGAGTTGCAAGTGATTTCCCAAAGAATCTTTCTCGTTCCTCTTAATTTGATTTATAAGATCTGACTATTGGCTCTAGCTCTCTAATGGAGTTATTAGGCTATTAAGACTGCATATAGCAAATGTGGGAAAAGCTCCTCATATTTATAGGGTTAATACAACTAAATATATCAAAAATTATCTAGCCTTACTTTTCTCAATAAGCTTTTACCACATCATCCGATTATAATAAATATAATAATTATGTAAATTTGTCAATTAAGACCAAGTGAGCCGAACTATATATATTTTTATTAATAAAATTTCTATCATAAATATTTACAACTAATAATTATTAAGTTACTATTTTGGCTTCATTTAATCAATTAAAATTTTATATAACACTTTATATATTATTTTTAATAAATTAAATCCCTTTATTAATTATTAAAACCTACAAAATTAATATAACATTCATATAAATTTCATCCGTTTTATTTTATAACAATTATAAATTAACTTGATTATAGTAAAAAATAATTGATAATATAGGTAAGACAAACAATGCTTATATAAAGTTGTTCTAAGAGATTAGCTACGATATAACTGAAAAAGAGAGAATATACCTATCAAAATTATGCCTTTGAATGCACCTTGATTAATAAGATCTCCTTAATTCTCCTTGAATCGATCACTGGATGTTGCAACAATCTAGTATACAACAATTATTATATGATTTGGTATGTTTTGGTTATTAGGTGATCTCGGCTATAGAGTGGGGAAGGTATATGAGTTTGGCCATTAAAGAGGAGGAGGGATCAAGTGGAGGCTAGCTTGATTTAAATAAAGAGAATGGGAGACAAGTTTTCCTCCTTATATTAAGTATTCAGATCTATATTTGAAATTCAAACTCCACCAACTCACTTATGTAGCAAACCATTTTATTTGGCTACATAGGCCAATAAAATACACAAACCCGTTAGTAAATTAATATCATTTAAATCATATTTAAATGAACATTGATATCGTATATCGATACATAAATATATAACTTTTATATATGCATCCAATTAACTGCTATTGGCACCCAGATGATTACTAATATCACACACTACATCAAATAAATAAATATATAGTATTTCATAAATATTAGTTAATTTAATTAATCTACAAACTAATTAAGCAGTGTGGTATATCAGGGAATGCAATAATACGATTGTGTGACTCGTAGGTGTAAATTCAGTCGATGAGTAATATCGAACAATTCGAATATTAATGATCACCCACCACCTTAGCTAGTGGTGTGATAGTTTGACTAACATTATTACTTATACATCTTCATCATTAAAATCCAATTTTACAATTTAAGTGGTACCTTTTAGCAATTATTCGCACACATTCTCTTTGTCAACATTTTATCACACTAGGATGTATGGAATTTACTTTTGGTCAAAATTACAATATTATCCATATTCAACTAGTTAGTCCATAAAAAGGTTCTTGGTTCAATAGTAACATTATTATTAACCGTACTACTTTAGCTAGAAGTTTTAACTTTGAGTTGACTATGGTTGACAGTGATACTAATCAAAGTGGAGTATCCGCATTGAAGTGGAGAATCTGCGTTAAACTATATAGTCCCTCAATGGTTGTCATGCCATGATTTAACTATAAACAAAGTGGAGTATCCACATTAAATGTAACGACCTAGAATTTTACCTCCTTGATTTGCGAATATTTAATAAATTTTAAATATTCAAATAATAGGTTTTATATTTAAGATATAACTCTTTTAAAAAATACAAATAATGGTAAAATATATTTGTAACGATCTAGGATTTTGCCACTTTCAAATAGGCTATTTAAGTATATATTTTATATAATCAATAAATGGATTTTTATTAGCAAATAAATCTATTTTGATTATTTAATAATGATGATAAAATAGTTTTTAAAATTTGTTTGCCAATATAGATAATTCAAAAAAAAATACAACATGTGACCGAATAACGTTTTCCGAAATTTCGATTTTTCGACACCCAAAAATCATCGGGAATGTTATGCACATTTGTTTTAAACATGCAAACACTTATTTAAACTTGGGTTGATCACAATTACAAATAAATATACATGCATATACATGTATGGATTGTAAATACTTAGTATATATACACATACATGCATGATTTGACCTTTTATGTACAAATGTATATTATATAACCTAAGGTATCACACATCCATTACCTACACAACCTATATTGGTACATGATAGCATGTTGGGGGTATAGCCATGTTGTTAACATGTATATTAGGGTATGGAGGGAGGAAAGGTGATATGCTTTCATGAAAAGTTTATTATTATTTTATACTAAAAGTCATTTTACTACCTCTCTCATTTTCTATAAATTCCTCCCAATTCTCTTTATTTTTCCTTTGTTCATCTCCTTTCCATTTTCAAGTTCCAACACTTCTTCCATTCATGGCTTCCATCACTTTTTCCTAAGAGAAAACTTAGTGCATATATTCTAAAACCAATTCTAAAATCACCTACTTGCATATACATACTCTATTCCACACAAAGCAAACTGCATCCCCCCAAAAAACCTATGGGCTAAGCCCCTTTATTGCTAGTCCGAGCCCAATGCACCCAAGGTCGAACCATATTTGCTTTCCCGATGTCCAAAAGTTGAGTTTTTACATGGAGAAGCTAGGTCCATTAGTCAATCGGAAATTTCGAAAGTTTTGGTTTAAAGTTATACTTAGTTTGGTGAGTAAAGGTTCTCTTTTTGAATCAAGATACTAATCTTGAATTTGATGTATAAATGGTAATAAATAATGATGCTTGGTTGTGTAGTTATGATGTGAATTGGTTACGCTTGAGCTTGTTGGAATTGTTGACGATTTGGTTGTGCATATACATGTTATGTATGTTGTAGTTAAACTTGAAATTTGAAGTTAGTTAGTGAATGGAAATTTAGTATATTGTGATGATTATGGTTTTGATGTGAATGTATGATGGATATGAAGTTTAGTAAAGTTAGTTATTGTTAGAAAGGTTAGCACTTACTAACTTTAAGCGATATGGAAATTCCTTTTATAAAAGGGTGTAATTTGATTTTTGAAATTATAATTATTTTAGAGTTAAAATCTTTGTTTGAGTTTCAAAAACATTTCTTTATACTTTAGAAGTAATAAGTGTTTCAAAAGTTAAAGTTTAAAAAGTTAGAAAGTAAAGTTTCAAGTTTTGAAATTACGGGTTCGTATAGCGATAGTCACTATACGCGCAGTTTGCAAAAACTGAACTATTTCCAAATCTGAAACTTGATTCCACCTAGAAACTTTTTGAAAGACGTCTTCTAACTTTGTTATAAGTTTTAAAGCGTGAAAATAGAGTTTTAAAGTTAATTTGCTTAAAACCGCGTTCTGAAAATTACGGGTCTGTACAACGATGGTCGTTATACGTGCAATTCGGAAAATCTAACTATTTTTCTAATCTAAACTTGTTTTAACTTAAAATCTTTCTAGAAAATGTTTTTTAACTTGATTTAGTAATTAGAGAACAATTATTTAACTATTTATTTATTTAATGATTATTTAATTGATTAATTAATTAATAAAGGTAATTAGCACTTAATCATTTGTTAATAATGGTTTTTGAACTTAAATGATAATCAATTAAGTTAAGCATGATTTGTTACTTAATTAAAGAAAATTATTATTTAATTATTAATTAAGGATTAATTAATTATTGTTTAATTATTTATTTAAGATAATTATTAATTAATTATTATTTTAAAAGGGGTTTTATTTAATTTCTTTGATTAAAATTAATTATGTTTTAATAAGGTTTAATTTAATGTTCAATTACCTTTCCTTGGAGTTAAATTACCATTTAACAAAGATTTGATTCTCATTTACAAGGGTTTTAATTTATTTTAAAATCGCTTTGAATTTAGATAATTAGTTTTTGTTTTAAACTGTTTACTTTTCAAATTTGTTTTAACTCAAGTATTTCTGTGTCACTTACCCTTAAGTAACTGCATATGATTAGGAAAACTAAATGGCATCTATTAGCAGAACAAAACACTATTCTGCTACTACAATTAACTTAGATATTTACTTAAGTTGATTAATGGTTATGTGTTGATCCCTTATATACATGTTGTTATGTGATGCCATGTTAGATTGGATATGTAAAATCAAAATAAAAGCACCATTGTGGTCATTAAGCCTCCGTTTGATTTTGTAAGGATAAATATTTCATTTTCTTTTTGAAATGGTTTCTAAGTTATTTCATTTTGAACTAGCTATTAAAAGAATGATTTGACAAATGGTTTTACTAAAGATGTTTTTAACTAATGGGAACGTTTTTCCATGTTATAAAACGAAGTTTTTATAAAGAGTTATAAAGGAATTTATAAATATAGAAGGTGTTTTGGGTAAATGGATTTGAGTTTTTAAGCAAAGAAGATTTCGATAATAAGGGAGATTTATAAAATGGATTGCTTACTGAAGGAAGCTAAATTGATTGAAGGTTATTTTAGAAGTTGTTTAAACTGGAAAGTTTTATAAAGAAGTTTTATAAATGATTTGGGTATTTATAAAAGAAGTTTTAGAAAATGATTTGGATATTTATAAAGGGAGTTTATAAAATAGTTTGGATATTTTTATAAGAAATTTATATAAAAGTTTGGATATTTATAAAAGCAATTTTTATAAATGATTTTGGGGTATTTATAAAAGAAGTTTTATAAATGAATTTGGAAGTTTGGAAAGTATTTTGAAATGGATTTGGATTTCAAGTAAAAGAGATTTCATAAATGAAATAGATTGATTAAAAAGAATTTATTGAAAGAAATATAAAAAGAATTTGAGATCTGGGTTTCTCTAAACTGACCTACTAAAAATGGTGGTATGGACCATCCGTTCCATACTTAACAGCGAGGAAATAGTGTTTAGGGTTGTCCTTACCTCCAATTTAAACAACATTTGTTTAATCTTTTTTAGCATGAATTGGAAGTAAGAAGTTATTCACAAATGTTTTGTGAATATACTTATGTCAGATAGATAATTATATGAATGTTTTAGACAAACGTTTTAAAAAGAGATTTATTAAATAAAGATTTGTTTTGAGGCTTAGTGGTTGCTATGGATAAATAAATCTCAAATGGGAATTGGTTGTTGTTTTTTTATTTGATAGTTAAATAACTGACTATCAAATCTGGACCTGTTTTGATTCAAGAGGTATGTCGGTATATTTGTGTTCCCCAATGAGGACTCGATTGGTTAATGCATACTTCCAAATGAACCTGAATTGAGTTAGCAGGAAATTATCGCTTAATTTTGGAGACACTGGTCCCCGGATTTATCCAAACCACTCCAAACTAATAATGAAAGATGTTAAATCATATTAAAGTATGATGTGGAGTTATACTATTCTTCCTGAGGGTTATTCCAAAATGGAAGATAGTGATGTGGAAAGTTTGTTCGATCTCGGAACAACTTGCATGGATGAATGCTGCATTGTATCTTTGTATGGAGGGCAGTTTTAGCATTCCAAGATGGTTTGCTGATATAAAAGAAGGTAAAGCGTAGCCTAGAGCCTCACAACCAGGAAAATGGCAAAAAAGGGTATGCAGCAGAGCTATGTGGTCAGCTACCATTAGGAGCCATCATCCCATTCTAGATTGTCCATATTCGAGTTATTTTGCACGCAAACATCATGGTAGTATAAGGCCTCATTGTCAAAAAGGGATGAGGCAATCTGGTTCGCCATGTTAAACGGTCAGCCGGCTTTGTGTAGCAGTGGTACAAAAAGTTCTTGTCAGACTTCGGTGCATTTTCTAAGGGCGTACCATCGAAAGGTAGTCCCTTACCTTGCCATAGTATGGAAACCATTCTCCAATACGTTCCTTTACTGTTTTAGATGTACCCAACTATGTTGAAATGTGAGATGCAAGCATTTCAGCTATATTCATATTTTTTTGGAAACCATAGACATTATTATAATATCACTGGATTTTTACATACAAATGTTTTGGTTATCGTAAGGTAAAAATCCATCCGTGTTTATATGTAGTGCGGTCTGACGAGATGTATTTGATTTAAAGATTTTTACAAAGTTAAAAAATTATGCTTTACTCATACCAGACTCATGTCTAACATTGAGTTTATTTTCCTTATCCTAAACTCTTGGGTGCTCAAATTTGAATGGGTAGCTAAGTAGTTTGGGTTTTCCGTAGATTTACCTTGGAGGAGCTTGGAGCAGGTAGCTTCATCAATCGCTTGTTATTTTTCTTGTTTCTACTGTATTATATGGATATTGTATCAGTTGGGTAGGGATAGACTATTATTACTGTCCTAGGGTAGAATTTGTATTAGTATGACTCTGATGTAACATTTTTGAAATGACTTTGTAATATATTATGTTGAGTAATATGTATTGTTCCATTGCATTGTGAGATTCTATGTTGTTTTGTTTCTTCTCTTCTATCTTTTCTTTCTTTCACCCCTAATAACCTATCTTTCGGACGACTAAATGATCGGCACATAATACCGAGGATGTATTAAGTGTCGTCTTTGGTAGTAAGAAAGATGGATCATCAAATTGAAGCTCAAAAATATTCACAACTCGAGAGAATTGTGTAATATCATCACTCCAAGATTTCTCGTTTGACCTAGTTATTATTAACCAATAGAAAACTCTCTAGTGAGTCACTCCAGAGTTGTCTGATAACTAATAGTATGTATATCATTTGCAAATGATAAATGTGTGTTATGCAACTTGGAAATAGAAGACATAAAACATTTGTTCTTTGAATGCAACTTTACTGCATATATATTAAGTTAGTGTAAACTCAGATATGGATTACTAGTAAGTAATAGTTACATACTGTAGAATGAAATTGAATATCTCATACAAAACTTCAAAGATAAAGACAAACTCAAAGATATAATAGATTAGTAACTATGATTTCAGTTTGGGTGGTTTGGAAAGAACACAATTCAAGAATTTTTCCGATAAATCTAAAGATAAATTCATCATTTGTAAGGAGATAGAGTTATACTTGAGGATCCTTATGCTAAAATCGAACAATAACGCAAGTGCATCTCGGTTGTATGCTAAATCAGTTGAATTTTAGGGAATACCTTTTGATTGCAAAGAAAAACCACTAGACCTCACATCCTAGGCTCGAATCCCATTAGCATGAGATGAAGCTCCTATTTTAGAGGATAATTGTAGTGAAGGAAGAGTGCCTGCAAAACCCAATTTTCTTCAAATTATCACTAATATAAGTGTGAATTTGTAAGATCCAAATATCGACTGCCATTAAAGGAAACCCTAGATTGAAATGAAATGAACTTAGAGTTTTCATTTTTACCTTTTGTACTATAATTATATTTACATAGGATGAGTTTTGTTTTATTTATGGGTTGCACTACTTTATATTGTATTTGTTAGTGTTAGCAAATAAAGTAAAGTACCCCATTTTTCAAAAAGAAATATTATACTAACTCTAAATTTATGATTAACATAACCATAGGAAAATTCAAACAAAAATATTACAGTATACAAAAAAATTAGTTTACTTTTTTATTTTTGAAAATATTTTTCTCAAATAGTTTATTAATTCTAAAAATTAATTTAAATGTATTTGACTAGTCCAAAATTTGTAATAATTAATATGTCCATGATAAAACCAAACAAAAATACTACTGTACAAAAAAAATATTATTCCATAGTTCAGATATGAAAATTAAATTTCCTATTTTTTATTTATTTTAAAATTAATATTAATATGTTTGACAAGTTCTAAAATTTATAATAATAAATATTTCGTAATAAAATTGAAATAATAATAGCTTATTTGTCTACATTATATTAAGATCTTTTAAAATCAAAAATAATATTTTTAATTGATTTTTATTTAGTTTGGGTAATTAAATTCATTTTTAATATATATATCAATATTTCTAAAATCCATAATATTGAATAATCATGATGAAATTCAAATAAAATTATCATAGTGTTTAAAAATTTGTAGTGATTTTCTAGTTCGATAAAAAAATTTAATATACGCACACACATGTATATGTGTGTGTGTGTCTATATATATAAACTTCAACACATAATTTAGTATATGCATAATAATTAAAAACCAGAAATAATATAAATAAATCTTAACATAAAATTCTAAAAATAAGTTTGGCACTAAAAATAAAATATGGATTTGTTTTCCTATTTTTATAGTTATATTATTTAGATTATAATATATTATGTTATATTAAAACATTAAAAGCGTTTAAAAATTATTTTATAATTTATTTTGAAGTCGAAAATAGTATGCTAATAATGATGTCGTATAAATAATAAAATTAGGACATTTGCTATGATGAATGATGTCGGTTGATTACACGTGGAGTTGCAAGTGATTTCCTGAAGATATCTTTCTCATTCCTCTTATTTTGATTTATAAGATCTGACTATTGGATCTAGCACTCTAATGGAGTTATTAAGCTATTTAGATTGTATATATCAAATGTGGGAAAAGCTCCTCATATTTATAGGGTTAATACAACTAAATATATCAAAAATTATCTAGCCTTACTTTTTTCAACAAGCTTTTACCACGTCATCCGATTACAATACATAGAATAATTATGTATATTTGTCAATTAAGACCAAGTGGGCCGACCTATATATATTTTTTATTAATAAAATTTCGATCATAATTATTTACAACTAATAATTATTAAGTTACTATTTTGGCTTCACTTAATTAATTAAAATTTTATATAACCTTTATATATTATTTTTAATAAATTAAATCCCTTTATTAATTATTAAAACCTACAAAATTAATGTAACATTCATATCAATTTCATACATTTTATTTTATAACAATTATAAATTAACTCGATTATGGTAAAAAATCAATTGATAAAACAAGTAAGACAAACAATGCATATATAAAGTTGTTATAGGAGATTATCTATGATATAACTGAAAATGGAGAATATACCTGTCAAGATTATGCCTTTGAATGCACCTTGATTTGTAAGATCTTCTAAATTCTCCTTGAATCGATCATTGGATGTTGCAACTATCTAGTGTACAACAATTATTGTATGACTTGATATGTTTTGGTTATTAAGCGATCTCGGCTATAGAGTGGTGGAGGTATGTGAGTTTGGCCATTAAAGTGGAAGAGGGATCAAGTAGAGAAAAAGTGGAGGCTAGCTTGATTTAAATAAAGAGAAGGGGAGACAAATTTTCCTCCTTTTACCAAGTATTCAGATCTATATCTTAAATTCAAACTCCACCAACTCATCTATATAGCAAACCATTTTATTTGGCTACATGGACTAATAAAATACTCAAACCCGTTAGTCAATTAATATCATTTAAATCATATTCAAATCACATCGATATCATATATCGATACATAAATATACAGCCTTTATATATGCACCAATTAACTACTATTGGCACCCAGATGATTACTAATAGCACCCATTATATCAAATAAATAAATAAACGGTATTTCATGAATATTATTTAATTTAATTAATCTACAAACTAATTAAATAGTGTGGTATTTCAGAGAATTCAGGAATACGATTGTGTGGCTCGTAGGTGTAAATTCAGTCAATGACTAATATCGAACAATTCGAATATTAATAATCACATGTCACCTTAGCTAGTAGTGTGATAGTTTGACTGACATTGTTACTTATACATCTTCATCGTTAAAATCCAATTTTATAGTTTAAGCGCTACGTTTTAGCAACGATTATTTACACACATTCTCTTTGTCAACATATATCACACTAGGATGAATGGAATTTACTTTTAGTCAAAATTCCAATATTATCCATATTCAACTCGGTTAGTCCGTAAAAAAGTTTTTGGTTCAATAATAACATTATTATTAACCGTACTACTTTAGCTAGAAGTTTTGAATTTGAGTTAACTACAGTTGACCGTGATACTAATCAAAATGGAGTATGCGCATTGAAGTGGAGAATTGCATTAAACTATATAGTTCTTCAATGGTTTTCATGCCATGATTTAACTATTATCAAAGTGGAGTATTTGCATTGGAGCTCAACAATATTCTCAAGTCGAGAGAATTGTGTAATATCATCACTCCAAGATTTCTCGTTTGACCTAATTATTATTAACCAATAGAAAACTCTTAGGTGAGTCATTCCATGGTTGTCCGATAACTATCGGTATGTAACCCCATGGTGCCCCTAGCACGATGAGTAATTCACTGTCCAACATTTAAAGAGTGTTATATACTTTGGTCTCGATGGATATATCGATATCCTTTCTCGAAACATCTTGGCCATGAATAATTAAAATAATATGTTGTTTTATATTTGACAATTTATCTAATAATTTCAACTCCTTACAATTATTATCACATAACATATCATTTAAGGATTTTATTATTTATATAGTTTAAATTAATTACTAACTAATTATATCACAATTTATATAATTGAAATCAAACACCTTAATTACGAACAATATTGATTATAGAGTTTGATATATGTAACAAATTATGTAATTTCACCTAGAGCATATTCACAACTCTCTCAATCTCCCACTTGCACTTGAAGTCAATTATGGAATCTTAATCCCATCTTTTTGATCTGCTTTCTCAAAACTGATCGAGCTACTCTTATAGTGAAAAAATATGCTATATTTTCTTAATTTTCTACTCTATAAATCCTATTATCGTCACCGATAAACTGCCTTTATTATGTGGAACTCTTAGAGTATGTTTATCGACTTCTAGCGTACCCTAGGTTCTTTTATGATCTGTGTTGCAACATTGCTATCATATAACAATGTCATGGGATTATCAACTTTTTGAATCAACTCTAGCTAAGTTATAAAATCTTTGCTCGTATATATATAACCTTTTGCTGCAGCGTTATTCAATATGGTGTACTCATCCTTTTGGTTCAATCAGCCATGACCTCTTGTTTGGAACATTTCAAACTTAAAGCTCCTTAACTAAGGTTCAAACATGAATTTGGGATTGCCATACTATCTTTGATATCACTTATAAAGTTTGAGTCTGAACACTCCATAAGGAAATCGTTCATTTTATAATTAATTCTCTAGTGTTTCTTAAATACTCGATGATACTCTTAGCTAGCATTTAGCGATCTTAATTTGGATTTGACACTAGCTCAGCGTACCAACTACATAAGCAAACTACGATATTATAGACAACAGAACATGTATAATATTTCCTATTGGCAATGCCTTAGGAATCCATTTCATATGCTTCATACTAAACAATTTAAAATTGAAACAATCCACAATCTACAATACTCTGATTCATGCTTAAAATGGTGCATACATCGTCGACCTTGCAGACGTTGGATCATTTGGAGGTAAATTATAAAACATATCATGGAGCAATCTACAATATTTTACACTTTTTGAAACTCGCTGCAGTAGGAATAAAATATTATACAAAAATACCATAATCCTAAATGAATAAAATAAACTATAACTAATAGTCTTCAGTTTCATAATAAATAAAGAGTCAAAATATCTTGTAAAATATAAAATAAATAGTTGATATCTAATAGAAAAAGAAATACATGTCTCCATCACACCATGGCACCTTTGAGCCACCACCGGTACTCTCTATCGATCTATCAAAGTATAACTAAAAAGAACAAAATGATAGAGGTTGTTAGACATACGTCTGGTGAGTTAAACGCATCGTATTAGTGCACAATACTAATAAACCCGTAAAATGACACTTATGCCCGAAAACCATACCTTAACCTTTGGGACCTACACCCAATAAGTCAGCTAAACATAATATAATACTATAATTGTAACGACCTGGAATTTTTGTCATCTTGAGTTTTGAATATTTGTTTTTAATATTCAATAATACGGTCTTTTAATCAAAATAAATTCCCATTAAATGATAATTGGTAATAATATATAGTTTTAAACCAACGTAATATTTAGAATTTCTAGATTTTATTTATAAATTAGAAAATTGATTGATTTGAATTTCTTATATATGTATGTATAACAACAGAACTTATATGTAAATTAAAAACAAATTCAAATTAATATAAAATGAATGAGAATAATCCTCGAAAAAAACGAAATGAATATAGCCTATGAAATATAATGTTGTATAAATAGAAAGAGTTTAGAATTTTAGTTTTCTTATGTATATACATATTAGTTTAAGAAAGAAGAATGTAAAAAATATATGTAATATTTATAAACAAATATAAATGGTATATTAATAATGATATATATATATATATATTGAAAAATGAAAGAGAAATATATATATGAAAATATATGATGATTGAAATGAGAAAATTTATAAAATCATTTTAAATCGTTTTAAAAAGGAAATATTTTACAAAATAGTGTTTTAACAAAAATGTTATTTCATACATTTAAAATGAAATAGCAAAATTTTCATTTGCTTTGAATTAAACATTTTTAAATATAAAATAAAAAGGGAAATGTAGAATAAAAATGTTATTTCTTGAATTCCACATCTCTAAATATAAAATAAATAGGAATATGAACACGTAAAATTGTTTTAGTCAATACCACTTAACAATTGTTTAAAAATAAAGTGAAAGCATGTTTTAAATCAAAAGAAAATAGCTTGTACATAACAAAAAGTAAAAACCATTGCCTGGTCAGGTAAACAAGTAAAAGTGAAAAAAAAAATATGTATAAGCTTTTCTGGTCAATCAAACAATAAATGTGAAAAATGAAAACTTCATATCATCTCAAAATTTATACTTCATCTCAACTTCATATCAAAGCCACCATATTTCAATCCATCAACCCATCAAAAACATTGTACGTATACATCATTTTTTCTTGCAAACATGTATATGTATATAGGCTTGTATGTGTATAGCTTTAGTTTGAAAAGCTTATTAAAAAAATACTCTGTAAACCAAAACACAGTAAAGAGAAAAGGCATCCTGCTTTTCAAAATCAGAAACAAGGTAAGAAATCAAGGCAAGATTCAAGGATCCAGATCATAAACTGAAGATCAACTAGAAAGATTTCAATGGTTTTCAACATGTTTAAGGTGAGAGTTTAGCTTTCGGGATGCCTGTACATGTTCAAGCATCACTCTGTATTCAACCGAGCTATCTTCTTTTATATATGCAGTCTTCTTTAAAAATCATTACCTCCAAAACTATTTCGAATTTTCTAACATTGTAAATTAGTAAAACTTTTATTTTTAAGTGTAGATTACATGAAAAATGGTTTGAAGCTTGCTCATCATATATAGGGTGCAAAATTTCAATTTTTCGGTAAGCAAAGCAAGCTTTGATAAATTTTAACAAGTTTAAATCGTCGAACCAGTTACATAAGAATGATCGTTATAGGAAAATAGGTTTTTAGCGAAGGAATCATAAATTTTAGTGGCTTGGTTCGCGAGAGAGGGAGAGATGACCGGAATTCGTTCAAAAATAAATTTCTGGCTATCTAGGCGTCGAGGGGAGGTACGGTTGGTTCGAGGAGGAGCGGGGTGATGAAGGGAAGGGGTTCACCGTGGTAGAATTGTGATTTAGGGCGAGAGTTGGCGAGGCAAGTTTAGGGTTTAAGGAGGTTTTGTTTTGGGTCTCGGTTTCGTGTGGAAGTGCGATATAGGGAGAGGGAGTTAGGCGTGCGGTCCAGGGGGAAAGGGTGGCGGAGGTTGTGGCAGAGCTCTGGGCGAAGTCTGGGAATGGATGATGGACGTGGGTGGCGTGACGTGGTGATTTGATGAACTTGACTTTGTTTCCAGTGTTCGGGTAGCAGTTCGAATTTCGAACCAAGGGTCGAACTCATTTTTCTAGTGGGTGTTTTGTGACAAGATGGTCGTGGGTGATCGGATGGGCTGGTCGGCGGCGAGTTACGATGTTTGGAGGCCGTGTGCACATGCATGTTGCTGTGTACAGATTTGTGCATGTTCTTGAGTTAGAATAAGAAAGAAGAGAGGGAGTGTTACTCGGTAGAAGGAGGAGGAGGAAGAGTGGTCGGCCGGTCAGTTTTGGTCATATGGGCTGGCCCTTTTTGTGTAACGAATACGTTTTCGAAGTGAAGACAAGAGCATGGAATCGAAGATGAAGATTGAAGTGCATGGGCTAATCGCTACTAATCCTGAGGATGATTCCAAAATGGATGTAGTAGGAATAGTGCCTTCGGTTTCGTTCAGACCCAGAATGGACTCGTATGGATGAATGCTATCAACACATTGTCATTGGAGGACAATGAGCATTCTAAGTGATAATTCCTTATAAGGTAATCGTAGCCTCAAGCCTTATCAACCGGGAATGATTGAAAATCAATGGAGATGCAGCAAGGCTAAATGGGTCGAACCCAATAAGGGTATGTTATCACCTTTCTAGATACCCTCAGATTTATTATAAATTATGGATATGGTGCATGGAAAAAGAGCTCTCGATAAGGGTGGGAACACCCGGGGTGGTAACATATTCGGTACTATCCAGGTTAGGGGTAGTCCAGTCTTGTGTTGTAGGAGATCCTAGCGAGGACCTCAGTACATTTTTCTAGAGGTGTACTATGATAGGTATTTGCACTTAGACACTATTATAATATCACTGGGTTTTCTATAAAAGGTTTTGGTTACCGTAAGGAAAAAACCCGTCGTGTTTATGTGTGGCGTGGTCTTACGGGATACCTTTGATTTTAAAAGGATTTTTTAAGAACTAAGATTAATAAATTTGCTTGTGATTTAAATTCTCACGCTAGTTTTAACAAACTGACCCGGGCGTAGTTTTTCCTATGTGCTCGGGTCAAACCGAGCATATTTCTAGGTTTAGCTGGAAGGAGTGGAGCTTCAAGAGAGGAACTCGAAGCCCAGGACGTATTCACGTAGATGATTATTTTTTCATTACATTATAGTTGCATTCAGCAGTTGTGAGGACAGGTTGTTATAACTGTCCGTGCTGAATAGGATGGCATACTCTGATTGATATATGTACTACAAAGATTATAGTTTTGTTTAATGTAAAGATTTGTTCTATATTATAGATTATTCGTTTCTGCTGTGAGATTCTGTGTTGTTTGGTTTTCTTTCTATCTTCTTTCTACCTTCTTTTTCTTAACTATCCGCATTCCCGTGCAATTTAGGCTGGACAAGTATGTTAAAATGTCAGTTTTAACTATACGGAAAAGTGAGTCGTGACATCGTGGTATCAGAGCTTAGGTTGAGCGAATACCTAGGCTTTGGTGGGAATTACTCATTAAAGATAGGGTCAGTAGTACCGTAGAATGAGTTTGAGTGTATATATATACAAGAGTGCGTATTTGTTAGTGATATAAAACATTTTATATTGTGTTAATTGATCTGTTGAGTGGCATATGGATTCTGGTCAATACGAGTAGCTAACGTTATTGATAGAGATCTCTAAACACTTGAATAAGGCCAACGGACATAATATTGTTTTAAGAGGGTAAATGAAATAATTTTACCCAGGATATATTTCATATACAAAAGGCAATTTTTTTTATGATTTTCAAAATATATAGTATTTTGAGATGTTGTTTGATAAGTGATGACAATATTTTATCATCTAGGTTTTGATTGGCCAAAACCATCTAGTGCTGAGTATCCTTTATTGCCTGCCCTTCTAACTTGAGTATTCCTTTAGAATCTAGGTCTTGTAGAAAGGAACTTGGGAAAATTTTATTTTTGAGTAAATTTTGTTTACTAAAAGGAATTTAAAATATTTTAAGATAAATATTTTAGGAAGATTTTTCATATATAAAATCTAATTTTATAATATTTGATAAAAAGAGATATTTGGGGATTTAGAACTCCAGTGATTTTGGAAAATTGTTTCAAACAAATTTTTGAAGGGAAATGATTTTGGTACTGCTTAAAGTAAATTTTTTAATAGTAGTAATTTAAGAGGATTTATATAGAGTATGTACCTATATGTATCATTTAGCATATGAAATTCTTGGAAACCTTACGATCTCATTCTTAGGTTGTGTTAATTGATTATAGAGGACTCGTAGTATCGTCTGAGGAGAGCGAATAAAGATTAGGTAGTATTTCAGCAAAGATGTGGCCGGAGAAATCATGGAACCTATTGAGCAACCATCGTTGTATGAAGAGGATTCCGAGATAGAACTAGAAGAGGAGCCTGAATCGAAAAACGGTGATGCTATTATCTTTGAAATGGGCGAGATTGTTAGTGAGTCACTTGCAGACTGGGATACCCTTCTTAGAGATGACTTATGACCTAGGGCAGAGATGCTGGCGCCTAGGTAACCAAGCCCGGAGATTGTATGGATTCCGAATAGGGATGCTGAAACTAGGGAGATGAAAGGACCCGAAGTGGAGGACTCCGATGGAGAGAGTGCCCTATGAGATGTTAGCTTGGGTTTGGTTTTGTTCTCTAAGTAATGTGCACCCTATTAGTATAGATTAGTAGTCCGTAGATCTCATGGATGTGTGTTTGGATTGTAAATTAATGAAGTATCTTAGTAGATGCTTGGGTATGGGTATATATGTATAACTGGCTAGTGGTTATAGATATCTCCTAGATATGTGTATATGTATATGGTGACTATAGTCGTAAAAGTATCTTAGTTGATACTCTGTTTGACTGATATTTTGGAATATTAATATATACATGATTGAACTTGTGTGATATGGTTGTTTATTAATTCATTAATAAATCTAAATTCGGTTAGTTATGTCTACTAGCCTGGTTACGGCAATTTCGGGACGAAATTCTTTTAAGGGGGAAGGAATGTAACGACTCGGAATTTTTATCGTCTTGAGTTTTGAAAATTTGTTTTTAATATTCAATAATACGGTCTTTTAATCAAAATTAATTCCCGTTAAATGATAATTGGTAATAATAGATAGTTTTAAACCAAGGTAATATTTTGAATTTCCATATTTTATTTATAAAATAGAAAATTGATTGATTTGAATTTCTTATATATGTATGTATAACAGCAGAATTTATTTGTAAATTAAAAAAATTCAAATTAATATAAAATGAATGAGAATAATCCTTGAAAAAAATGAAATGAATATAGCCTATGAAATATAATGTTGTATAAATAGAAAGAGTTTAGAATTTGATTTTTCTTATGTATATACATATTAGTTTGAGAAAGAAGAATGTAAAAAATATATGTAATATTTATAAAAAATATAAATGGTATATTAAAAATAATATAAATATTGAAAAATGAAAGAAGAAATATATATGAAAATATATGATGATGGAAATGAGAAAATTTATAAAATCATTTTAAAAAGGAAATCTTTTACAAAATAGTGTTTTAACAAAAATGTTATTTCATATATTTAAAATGAAATAGCAAAATTTTCATTTTCTTTGAATTATACATTTTTAAATATAAAAAAAGGGAAATGTAGAACAAAAATGTTATTTCTTGAATTCCACATCTCTAAATATAAAATAAATAGGAATTTGAACACTTAAAATTGTTTTAGTCAATACCACTTAACAATTGTTTAAAAATAAAGTGAAAGCATGTTCTAAATCAAAAGAAAATAGCTTGTACATAACTAAAAGTAAAAACCATTTCGTGGTCAGGTAAACTAGTAAAAGTGAAAAAATATATATGTATAAGCTTTTCTGGTCAATCAAACGATAAATGTGAAAACTGAAAACTTCATATCATCTCAAACTTTATACTTCATCTCAACTTCATATCAAAGCCACCTCATTTCAATCCATCAACCCATCAAAAACCTTGTACGTATGTATCATTTTGTCTTGCAAACACGTATATGTATATAGGCTTGTATGTGTGTAGCTTCAGTTTGAAAAGCTTGTAAAAAAATACTCTGTAAACCAAAACATAGTAAAGAGAAAAGGCATCCTGCTTTTCAAAACCAGAAACAATATAAGAAATCAAGGCAAGGATTCAAGGATCCAGATCATAAACTGAAGATCAACTAGAAAGATTTCAAGGGTTTTCAACATGTTTAAGGTGAGAGTTTAGCTTTTGGGATGCCTATACATGTTCAAGCATCACTCTGTATTCAACAGGGCTATTTTCTTTTTATATATGCAGTCTTCTTTAAAAATCATTATCTTCAAAACTAGTTTGAATTTGCTAACATTATAAACTAGTAGAACTTTTATTTTTAAGTGTAGATTACATTAAAAATGGTTTGAAGCTTGCTCATCATTTATAGGGTGTAAAATTTCAATTTTTCAGTAAGCAAAGCAAGTTTTGATAAATTTTAACATGTTTAAATCGTCGAACAAGTTACATAAGAATGATCGTTCTAAGAAAAAAGGATTTATAGTGAAGGAATCGTAAATAGTGGCTTGGTTCACGAGAGAGGGAGAGATGACTGGAATTCGTTCAAAAATAAATTCTGGCTATCTAGGCGTCAAGGGGAGGTGCGGTTCGTTCGAGGAGGAGCGGGGTGATGTAGGGAAGGGGTTCACCGTGGCAGAATTGTGATTTAGGGCGAGAGTTGGCGAGGCAAGTTTTGGGTTTAAGGAGGGTTTGTTTTGGGTCTCGGTTTCGTGTGGAAGTGCGATATGGGGAGAGGGAGTTAGGCATGCGGTCCAGGGGGAAAGGGTGGTGGAGGTTGTGGCAGAGTTTTGGGCGAAGTCTGGGAATGGATGATGGTCGTGGGTGGCGTGACGTGGCGATTTGATGAACTCGACTTTGTTTCCACTGTTCGGGTAGCAGTTCGAATTTCGAACCAATGGTCGAACGCGTTTTTCTGATGTTTTGTGACAAGATGGTCATGGGTGATCGGAGGGGTTGGTCGGTGGCGAATTACGATGTTTGGAGGCCGTGTGCACATGCATGTTGCTGTGTACAGATTTGTGCACGTTCTTGAGTTAGAATAAGAAAGAAGAGAGGGAGTGTTACTAGGCAGAAGAAGGAGGAGGAAGAGTGGTGGGCCGGTCGGTTTTGGTTATATGGGCTGGCCCTTTTTGTGTAAAAAGAAGTTAAATTATATTATATTTAGTAAATTTTAAAATGTCGTAACTAATGTGTACGAAACACGATTAGTGCGAAACTTGTTGCGTTGGGTTCGTATCGATGGACACTACGCCATCATGTGATTTGTTGTCGAGTTTAAGCAAGTGGAAATTTTAAGCAATTTAAAACGGACAGAATTTAATTACTGATTTAAAACATATATCGTCGTTTAAATTTTTATGACATGTCTATTGAAGCTATTTGCCTAGGTTAAAATAACGATAAGTTAATTTAAACTTATTACAATGATTTGACATATGTTTAGAGGAATAAAACACCGTTACGCTAATTATATTTGATTGGACCGCTTTTGGCAGAATAAATCTCCGTTCTGCCATTATTACTAAATATATGTGTTTTTGGACATTGACTAGCAGAAATAAAACCATGTTCTGCTGTCATATTTGTATGAACATCTGTTTATTATCCTGATAATTATATTGAATTAATTTTTAAAAATGGATTGATGTAAATATCATAATCTGTTATTCTGGATTGTTATGGAATGAATGTTAACTTGATTAAGTACCATTAAAATTAATAAGCCTCTTTCTAAATTTGAAAATTGATTTTTGAATCAAAGTTATTTAAAGGATAATTATTATTTATTAATGACATCTTAAAGATAATTAATTATTATTTAATAATGATTTAAGGTTAATTATTTTATGATTCTTAAAAGGTTATTTAATTATTGTTTAAATTTATTTAACTATTTAAAATGTTTAAATTTTATTTTAATTATATATTTACTGTTATTTTGTAGTAATTGGATTTAAAAGTTAATTTTTATTTAAGAGTTAATTAGTATTAAAGTATTATTATTTTAAAGGTAATTTGTTCAAATATTAATAATGTTTTTAAAATAATATGTTATATTGTGAACTTTAAAAAAAAGTATTTTTCCTAAATTAAACTTGGAAAATTTATATAGAAACTTTATAAGCATTATTTTGAGATAATTATTAAATAAAGTTTTCGGAAAGTAATGGTATACTTTCATGGCGGAAATCAGAGGCAGATATTGCTTGCAGTTAAGTTTGGATTTCTCTGGGATAGATTCGTAATCATTGAGCTGCGAATCCATGGTTGATACCGTATGGTGCTTTCAATATTTATTTTAAAAAAAGGTTTTCAAATATTTTTGAAAGGAGTGATTTGTAAATATACTCATTCCGGTGAGATAAGTATATACTTTTTGATAAAGAGATTTAATTTATTGAAATTAAATTAAATAAGGCTTAGTGATTTCAGTGGGAAATGAAATCTTTGGTTGAATAATTTTTTATCTGATAGTTAAATAACCGACTATCAAATCTGGACCCAAAAACCTAACTTTGAAAATATCTAGGAGAAACATGGGAATTATATGGTACAGTTACCGTCGAAGGTGCTATACTGTACGTATAAACTCGTTTCGTTCTTCTAGGACGATGATAAGGAAATCCATCCATTAATGGTTAGGAGGTGATCTTCGATTTTATTTTCGTCTATTTATTTCCTAAAGAACCGGGGTTGAGTTTACTAGAAATATCGAACGTTGTTTTCATAGAGACCGGGATCGGATAAGTTATCCGAAAACCACTTTGATCCAACGAATACATTTTCGAAGTGAAAACAAGAGCATAGAATCAAAGATGGAGCATTGAAGTGCAAGGGCTAATCGCTACTAATCCTGAGGATGATTCCAAAATGGATGTAGTAGGAATAGTGCCTTCGGTTTCGTTCAGACCCAGAACGAACTCGTATGGATGAATGCTATCAGCACATTGTCATTGGAGGACATTGAGCATTCTAAGTGAAAATTCCTTAAAAGGTAATCGTAGCTCCAAGCCTCATCAACCAGGAATGACTGAAAATCAGGGGAGATGCAGCAAGTCTAAGTGGGTCACACCCAATTTGGGTTTGTTATCACCTTTCTAGATACCCTCGAATATATTAAATTATGGATATGGTGCATGGAAAAAGAACTCTCGATAAGGGTGGGAATAACCGTGGTGGTAACATATTCAGTACTATCCAGGTTAGGGGTAGTCCGGTCTTGTGTTGTAGGGGATCCCGACGAGGTCCGCGGTACATTTTTCTAGAGGTGTACTATGGTAGGTGGTACCCCAGTGCCTAATCATTGTATGGAAATCCATTCTCCAATACGAGCCTTTACGGTTTTGGTTGTAGAGCCTAGTATGCTGGAATTTAATTAATGTAACAATTTCGGCTATTTGAATAAGTATTTGTACTTAGAAACTATTATAATTTCACTAGGTTTTCTATAAAAAGTTTTGGTTACCATAAGGGAAAAACTCGAGTGTTTATGTGTGACGTGGTCTTATGAGATACCTTTGATTTTAAAAGGATTTTTTAAAAGCTAAGATAAATAAATTTGCTTGTGATTTAAATTTTCATGCTGGTTTTGCCAGACTATCCCGGGTGTGGTTTTTCCTATGTGCTTTGGTCAAACCAAGCATATTTCCAGGTTTAGCTGGAAGGAGTGGAGCTTCAAGAGAGGTGCTGGAGGCCCAGGACGTATTCATGTAGATGATTATTTTTCCGCTGCATTATAGTTGTGTTCCGCAGTTGTGAGGACAAGTTGTTATAACTGCTCATGTTGAATAGGTTGGTATACTCTGATTGATATCTATACTATAAACATTACAGTTTTGTTTTATGTAAAGATTTGTTCTATATTATAGATTATTCGTTTCCGCTGTGAGATTCTGTGTTGTTTGGTTTTCTTTCTATCTTCTTTCTACCTTCTTTTTCTTAACTATCCACCTTCCCATGCAATTTAGGCTGGACAAGTGTGTTAAAATGTCAGTTTATACTGTTCAAAAAAGTGGGTCGTGACAATAATGACATTATATGTTAAGGTCTCACTAAAATCTATTCCATGCCTAATCACATGCCCACGATTGACCCTGAAGTCAACCCTCTATTTCCAAATCGTATACTAAGGACTCAGTTCCTATAACCGTGCCGTAATGCCAAATTTAACATCGAGGACTCAACTCCTTGGATTATCGCATACCGAGGACTCAAACTCCTTGGACTATGGTATATTGAGGACTCGGCTCCTCGGATTATTGCATATTGAGGAATCAGCTCGTCGAACTATCGTATATTAAGGACTCATCTCCTCGGACTAACGTATATTTAGAACTCAGCTCCTCGGACTATCGTATGTTGAGGACTCAGCTCCTCGGACTATCGTTAATGAGGTCAAGTCCATGATACTTGTTCGCCTAATGATCTATGACACTATTGGGATCAAGCCAAAACTCATCATCGCCCTACCATTTACGAAGCTATTGGATCAAGCCCTAATCCATAGGGTAGTAAATTTTATACAGTGTTCGACTTCCGGCTCAGTCCAAGCTGATAAGGTGTTCGGTCTTTCTCCATATGATTCTCATTTAGGACACAAATTAGGATAAGAAAAAATATACGAAAGTATTTTCCTCCAAAAATGTTCGATGTTTTTCATTCGAACATTGTCTGTCCGTTATCCGGCTCGTACGAACAATGTCCGAGCTTAACGCTTGTCGGTCCTATCCGTCCGAATATCTTATAGGACAGGACTAGGACACACCTTCGTCCAGTTTTGTCCAACCCATTTATACCCCTATAACGAATCTTGATGTCGTGAATCTACTAAAGTAGGACCATTTTTCTCATACGCATATCGAAACATCTAGTGGAACCCCCATAACGAATCTACTAAAATAAGGCATTTTTCTAATGTATTTCAAACCACATTAAAGAATATACCAAACTTCCTTATCTCGCAATGATCCTGATGTCATGAACCACATGTGAAACAGAGGTCGTATGCGAGAGTTTTAAGCACTTAAAGTTCAGGGGCATTTTCGAAATTTATCAAATAATTTGATTAAATAATGTTACTGTATATCATCAAACGAACACCACCAATTGATTTATGTCATTAGAATTACAATTTTAATATATAATATGTCTAATTTAAAGTACTTTTATGTTTTTACACTTTTTAATTATGGAGAGATCAAATTTTGTCTATTTACAATAAAAAATCATTTTTTTAATTATCTACCATGACATACTATATCCTGAGATGTATATGTTAAAAATCACTTTTTTAATTTCTTCTTTTATAATTTGATTTAAAACCATAAGGGGTGAATTACCATATTTTATCAACATATACACAAATAGTATGAGTCTGACTCACTGAAACTCTCAAATGAAGAAGAACTCAATGCCGTCTCTGTTGACCTGTGCCTTTTGCACCTAAGAACCCTAGAAACTCGCTAATATATCTTTTCCAAATCATAGTACTCGTCTCCATAGTCATTTCAATGGGTAAATCATCGAAATCCGTTAAGAAATAAGAGATATACGCCATTTTGAAATTTTACAGAGAAGAATGAAAATGGTGTACAAGATTTCATTATTGTTGTTCGGTGTCCGGGTCTATTGCACCTCCGATCTTACAAATTCCACCACCAAAATGATACCAAAATCATAGTGCTCTTCACATCCTTCATTTTTCCACTAGTTTCGGTGAAATACGTTGAGAAATATTGAAGTTATAAAAGTTTGGTGGAGAAGAGAGAAAAGGAAGAAAAAATGAAATGGCAAAAAAATGAGACTTTTGTTTTGAATTTTCTTAGGATTTGATGCATATTAGTGGTAAAGTGTTTAGATTAAAATATGATTAGAAAATAGGGTTTATATTTCTATTTATAGGATGATATAACACATGGTTAGCCTAAAATCTTGAAATTAATATATTATGAAAATGTCGCTTGGTTTAACTTCATATAATTTCTAGCTTGTTAAACCAAATTTAACAAGTTATATATGTTTTTTGACTACAAACGGCATTCCAAACGCGAAGGAATATGTCCTGAAGCCGAGCTCCAAATCTTGTAAAAATATACAATTTTCCCCTTAAGTAAAAATATGGTTTTACCCTTTTTAATTTAATTATTTAATCACATAAGTTTACAAGGTGTTACATTCTCCTCCCTTAAGAGAATTTCATCCTTGAAATTCCAAGATACGGACAATGCAGCTCCATTTATATCGTACAAATATAAAAAATAGAGCTAGCATCATCCATCTAGCATTATTATGCAACACAAACAAAAACAAAACTAAGAGTGTATAATATACATGATAGATAAAATATGATGATATGATATGAGATGAGTGAAAATGCAACTAAATCAGTGTCCTATATGAATGCAAATGCATTGCAACTAATATGTTTGTAAAGATCTTAATATATGCAAATATATGTATGCGCATCTATACATCCATAAACAACATCTATATCAAAGTACAAGTAAACAACCACGTCCATTAATACAATAAGTAAATGCATATAAAAAGAAACAATAAATAACATATATAAAATTATCTAGCATAAATTAGAACACCTAACTATATATATATATATATATATATCCTAGATTGTAATGTATATACATACAAGCCAATATAGTATAAACTAAATTGGTATAAACAAAGCAACCAAAACACGTCATGAGGATGTGTATACAAAAAAATCTAACATCCATACAGCCATGCCTATGTCAACTAACTAGCTAAAACAACCATGCAACATACAAACAACCAAACTAATCTACAAGCTAACTAAAATGGGAACTTATTGGAAGAAAGCTTACGATGGAAAACTTGGATTTTCTCCTCAAGTTCCCACGTACTCCTATCCAAACCTTTTCCTCATCGTACTAGGACAAACTTCATTTTTTTTCATTATTTTGTCATATCACATCAAGATCTAAGATATGAATATGCCTAAAAAGTATTCTAGACTGTATCTATGTTCACCTCATCAAGAAATGATTGGGCTCTACCATAACCGCCAAACCATCAATGTACATTCGAAAATGGGATAGGAAGAATGCATATGAACATCCGCTAACCTTTCAAGAGGCCCACTCAACGTGTTGACTTCTCTACCCTCTCTATACCGTCGAGAAATGTAACGACCCTCCTTTTATGATGTCCTGAACATATGTTGATCAACATATGTATTCAAAATACCATAGTAGACATACCATCGGCCAAATTTAAACAAAATTAAAATCTAAATTTCGGCATGACCTCTATGCAACTCACAACGGAAAAATAGTATATAATATATCGAATGTACATAGGTGCATAAAGGCACGGTTAAACCACAAAATCATGACATATATCAGAGATATACAGGAGACATGATATGTATATTAAACAAATAAAGTCACAATGCAAATAAATCGGTCTACGTAAACTGCATAGTCTATGTAAACTCCATACATATGGAGCATTGAATAGATACATCAATACAATACACAATCTCATACATGTATAGAACATCTAATACATATAATTCTACATGGACTAATCATAAATATAACTATATCTCCATAATCCAAGATGTCTAGCTCTCCAACTGGCTCATAATCAAAATCAACCTTTCACTCAGACTACTCTGATAGGAGTAATCACAAGTTCCAAATAGGAAATAAAAGAGAGAAAACGAGGGTCAACCAGATGTCTGATAAGGGAAAGTAGCCTCGTAGTATTGTAATTAAACACAGATATACATTCTACCATGCAATGGGTTTATGCAGAAATATCATCAGTTAAAATGACATGCTCTAACTATAAAAGGTAGCAATCAACATGAATAGACAAGTGCATGGGTAATACAACACTCCATAGTCAATGGTGTCATAAATCTCCCTAGTCAAAGCTGAACAAATATATCTATCACAGTGTTATATATATCCTAGCATCTATATACCCAAACCCACTCTCCCATATGAATCCTATACGAGTGAAACTATAAGCCAGTGCTTCCCAAATATCAATAATGGATATCCATAGTCAAAAGTGTCATAGATCTCCAAATCCCAGTCAACTCCAAGATGCAAGAAAATACAGCCATAATGATGTCATTTATCCAAGCATCCCATACCCAAAGAACCCGTATGAATCGTGTACGAGTAATATCCAAGGTCAATGCTATTTGAATATCAAAAGTCAAAATCCATGTGATGAATTGCCATTAGCCACTAAAGAGATTCTTTGGAGCCAACTCATATAGTAGATCCTGAGTCACCAATGACATGTGTAGGTCCCGTCTCAACACCCAGTGTTATGGACAATATATGACCTACTCTAGAAAGGCATCCCAATCTCTCTCCGCCCTGCTCTCGGATCTCATCTGCAGGTTGTTCCTTCTTTATGATGCAATGGATGCCCTCACTAGCATCATATCATTTCAGTTATCTACACCGCATACTGGAACCATATGTAAACATCATTTTCCCATACTAAAACACAACATTATAGACTTGTAGCTTCCTCGAACCATCAGACGTTACTTTTCCTTTTCGTCGAACCCCAATGAATTCTTCTGACTTCGTAAATCAAAGCATCCACTTCGTCTTGCACAAATCATGTTCAGGGTTCCACTGTGCTCCGACGGTACTAGAATAGAAAAAATCCCACCCTGTGGATGCACTAATGTGTTAACACATTTAAGATAAATATATAATTATATCAATTATAGTTACATACATATATCAATATATATGTCTAATTAATTAAATTTGTTGCACTAGAGCACCACCACCAACAGCTACAGCAATAGCAACTTGGGCATTTTGAACCATGTTGCACACCATCTCGACGAACATGTTCTGCAAGTCAGGGTTAGCAATCCCTGATCCCGGCCATCCTCAACTCCTGAAACGGAGTTCCTAGCAGCATTCCTTATTAGCCGGCTCATTCTTATAAGCTATAATAAGAATGATCGGTCTCTTTAAAAGGAATAAGTGGTGTTCGTGGATGCATTACGACTTATATTATGTATACACACACACACACACTACTATATAGTTTTGAAAACCAAAATATAATAAGTACGCTCTCTCATATATCACTCAATCCAATTTAAGGCGATCGCTCCTTCCTTATCTCTAATGGATCTAAGTATCAATTTAGGTCTGCTACGCAACCTAAGTTCTGATACCAAATGTAAAGACTTCCCTAAACCTCCGGTACCCGATATACCTGTACAGTGTGCTGTAGAGGTACCCGACCGATACAGGATGGTAGTCGAGAGGTAAAGTAGAGAAAAATCCAAATACATAACTTGTAGAACATCTCATAACGCATAGAAAATATATAATAATCAAATATATGTAAAACAAGTGATATAGAATATAACTAAGTGAACAAAAACAATCAGAATACATCGATTCATCATAGTTATTCAAAACAAAAGTAATAGAGTTTATACATCCCGATCTCCAAAATAAACTCCATAACTATCTCTAAAGCAATACAAGTACTGACATAGCTCTATAGTACTGCACAGCGGAATATAAGCGATAGTAAGGTCCAAAGTATGATATATGAAAGCATAGCCTCCTGCTCACAACTCATATAGCTTCATGCATTATCTAGACCTGTTACCTCTAATCTAATCATTCAAGAGTACCTGAGTTAATAAGAATCAAAGCATAAAACCTCGGGTTAGATAACAGTCTGGTATAAGCGATACATCATCTCAAAATACTATAATAACCATATATACTAATAAGGATATAGGGTATGTAGAACCATACCTAGTATGTCCTTGCATCCAACAAGTTAGCACATGAATACTATATGCTAAACTACTAAAACATAAGGGTGTACTACTACACCAAGCACAATATGGCGTATAGCGGTGTAACACAACAGTATGATAGCCATATCAAGCACATAGCAAATACATAGCCAGCACATAGCAAATGCGCAACGACGACCATCACCATGGTCTCACTTTGCTCCAACTACCACCAAGGTCTTGTATCATCCGACCACCACCAAGGTCTTGCATCGCCACTAAGATGCCACTCTGCCTCGACCATCACCAAGGTCCTGCATCATCACCAAGATGTTACTTGGTCCTGGCCATCACTAAGGACTCGCATCATCACCAAGATGTCACTTTGTCCCGACAATCACCAAGGTCTCGCATCATCACCAAGATGTAAATTTGTCCCAACCATCACCAAGGACTTACATCATCACCAAGATGCCTTCAGATACCTGATAACTCATACGACAATCACCAAGGCCAATGACACACTATGTCGTAATTGGATTCAATGTTCGGCCGCGTGCCATCACCAAGGTACTGCTATCACCAAGGCAAGCTAGACCATCACCAAGGTCCAAGGAAGACAAGTGAGTGCCATTACATAACCTTGCCCCATGAAACACCTATCCCACCTAGAGTTATCTATTCTTTCTTCTACACATGACTGATATTAAAACACACAACGTCCTAACACATTGCTTCACCTTGTCAAACGTGCCTCCTTGGACCATCACCAAGCTTATATACACTCCTTGCTCGAAGTACTCAATCTAAACGGTTTACCTATCGATGCCTCGAAGTCACCTCACTTCCTCATTTATAAAACAAAGCTCAATGTCACCTCGAGTCGTTCTTGAGTTGTCCATCCTTGCTCCCTATCAACACGTTAAAGACCCCCAAACTCTGCCTCAAAGTACATCTATGCCATGCCTGTCCATAGCCAAAATTCCATGCTTAGATTATGTCTGGTCTTCCTTGTGCTCAGCCCAAAGCCATGCTCCCATCGAACCAAAGCAACATCGAATAGGAATTTTTGTTTGGTATCCCACCACCGAACATCATATACCCTTGGACAACATTTCTGGTCTGATTCTTCACCACCAAACCAAAGTAGCTATCAAATAGGATTTCCTATCCAGCCTTCCCACATCGCACCAAAGCACCAACTAGATAGGAATTCCTGTCCGGTCCTCTACCACCGGACCGCCTTAGACCCAAACCAGCACCTTCCCTTCCTGAAGTTAACTATCGGACCATTCCAAACCCAGGCCATAACTCCTACCGGACAACCCTTGCCGAACCGAAAATCTGTAGCTCCTTCAGCACATCAACTTCGCGTCGATTCCATCACTACATTTACTACTCCAACCCATGTGTGTCCCACATACATCGATACAACTCTAAATGCTCTAGAGTCTATCTGTCAAAGTCTGTTTCTTTAGTTCCTACCTCTAGTTTGCTCCGACGCGATGAGCATTTTCAACCAATCAAGCGTATACACAAATACCATACATACACCAATCAACAACCAAACATATAAACATACAACATGTTATGAAAAATCATCCAATAACGTATCTTTAACATAGCCTAACACATATTGAGGCAACCAGACATCAAATTGACCTGATTAGAACACTTTAAAACGTTTTATATTTTTTTGCTTTAGATTTTATTTAAAATAGTCCCAAAACATGATTTGACTTTAAACATGAGTTCAAAACATGTTAAAACCTATATATACATATATAATAAGGTGAGAGATGATAAATCACTCACCAAACACCCAAAAAGTGGAGGTTTGCACGCAAATCTGAAAATGAATACCAAAGATCTGATTTTTTTGCTCAAAAATATAGATTTTAAGATCTCTAATGAATCCACTTGCTAATCTACACTTCATCTACAATTTAGATTTTATTTAGAGTAGAGAAGAGAAGGTTTTGGGTGAAGAATGATTTATTGGAGACTTAAATCTATTTGGGAGATGGTAGAAATGATTTGGGGATGTTTGTTTCAGATAATATAACCCTCAAACCTGAAATGGATTATTGAGCCTCTTCCCAATCTCACTAATTACCCAATAAGCTGTCTCAAAAATTACCAAACTTCTAAAAACTATATCTCTTAGCCAGAAAGTCCAAATCATAATTATAACCACTTTATAGAAATGGAAACCATCATACCTTCCAATGGAAGTGATCTTGAATACTAATTCAACTTCTATCAAAAGTTATATCCATTACAATTTTCTAGGGGTAAAATCGTCCAATAAAATTTTAAAGATGGGAAATGTCACTCGTAAGCATTTTCCAAATTTATAGAGTCATACAACCTTATATGAATTTAAAAATAATATTTTACGATTCTCTGATACGTAAAATACAGGTCATTACAATTGGATAATGATTACTAATTAATTAATGATTATCATTGCCTCGATTCAGTTGGGCTTACTTATAATGGGATGTTTGGCTATACTAGATGATTTATAAGTAACTTCCAGTTGGTGGCAATGCACCCTTACAATTAATCTCAAATAAATAAATCCTAGGCGAATACGGGATGACATTGAAATAAGATAACTTAACCCCGGGCAAACACGGGATGGCTTTGAAAATGATATGTGAAGAATTAACCCCGGGCGAACATGGGATGGCTTAGATAATGATATATCTGATATGATAACTCCGGATGAACATAGAGTGATTATGAATTACGACTAACACTTAAGTAAGGACTAGAGTCCTTAGCTATAATGATCTAAAACGACCTTTGATTTGCTGGTGACTCCGACGGAACCAAATGATTTGCCATGACTTAGATCGATGGATAACCACAGGGCTCGACTACTAATGGTGGATTGTTCCTAAAACTTGTTCTTTAGAAAAGCACACCATACATTCATAAGGCATACTTTGGAGGCAAGTGTTACGATCAAATATTCCACAGTCTTTGATAGACTTAAACAGATGAAATGGACTGGAAACCGATGAAGGAATGAGTCAAGTAGTTCGAAAGATGTCAAGATTGAAAAAAATCAAATATTTGATCAAGTTTCAGAAATGTAAGTCAGGTTATTACTGACATAATTTTCATCGACATGATTTGCTCCAATGTGGTTAGAACCATCTAGAATGATGATATGAAGAAACCCAGAAAGCTTGACAAACTTTCGAACAACAAAATCATGTCAGTACCGACATGATTTGGTTGGTACCGACATGATTTTGAGACATGGAATTGCAAGAGTTGGATGAAAGAAGCTTAAGTATGAAGAGAAAATCAGCTTTACATGCATAAATCGATGTCGGTACTGACCTGATTCAGGTCAGTACCTATTTGATTTTATTCCTGATATTTGTGCAGCGTGACCTATTCTACCTATCTGATATTCTGATCTTTGAGCTGTGACGTTTTCAAACCTGGATGGCGAGAACTATTCTAGGTTTTGCCTATAAATATAAAGCTACTTGCAACTAGAAAAGAGATTGACACTTTAGATCTAAAGAGCAATCTTCTTCTTCCTTAACTCTAAAACCTTTACCAAATTCGAGATCTATTAGTTTGTGGCCAGATTCAGGTTGTAATCTTTCTATTCGGGAGAGAATCAAAGGATAATAATGTTAAAGTGGACAAAGGCCTAATATTTGCCGAATAAATATTAAAAAATTCCCATGTTTCTTACTTTAATTTGTTGGATCTGTTTATTTAATTTCGTTCTGGGATGTTATGCCGTTTTCCACTGCAACAATGCTCATAAATATAAATTAGTAGATGACATATTTTTCTACAATGAGAAGGTTCTTATTAATCCTCACAACCAAGACATTAAACAAATATTACTGCATGAATAGCATTCATCTCCCTTAGGAGGCTTTGTAGGAGTTAAAGTTACTAAGAAAAAAAATCAAACGTGCTTCTTATTGGAAGCACATGAAGTCAGGTGTTGAAAAGTATGTTAAAGAGTGCGATACTTTCCAAAGAAATAAGGGTGAAAATTTATTAATACTAGGCCCATTGGAACATTTACGCATATTAGAGAATATATGGACTGATATATCCATGGATTTTATCCCTTACCTACCAAGGAGCCACACTTACACTGTTATATATATAGCTGTAGACAACATGGTACGAGGTACCAGACGGTACCCCGAAATTTTGGGGGTATCGTACCGGTACCATTGTTGAGCGAGCCGAAATCTAACGACAAAATCGGTTTCGGTTAGGGTTAAAAGAAAAGAATCGAAACAAGAAAATAAGAAAATCACATAGATCTTGCCTAGCTTTAGCAAATTACGGATGATCAACCTTGCCATAGCTTTAGCAAATCGACTTATCCTAGCTTCAGCAAATCGGCAAAATCAGCTTGCCCTAGCTTCAACAAATTGACCTTGCCCTAGCTTCGTCTTCTTCAACAACATCGACCTAGCCCAAGCTTTTTTTCGTCTTCGTTCTCTTCAGCGACGCTGTTGCCTTTTTCTTCTTAAGGGTCTTACTTTCTTCTGCCCTAGTGTGTGTTTGACTAGTATGTATGTTTTTATGGGTTGAAATATAGAATCATGTGTGTTTGACTAGTACGAGGAAAAAAAATTGTGGGCTGAAAATGTGTTGTGCTGATATATTAACTAGTGCTGGGCTAGTATTAAATAATGTTGCCCTTGTATTAGTTAGTCCTAATTTGTATTTTGTATACATTAATTTTGTTTTAATGAGTATTTAGTATAATTTAGTTTCAGGGTTTAACTTAATTTAGTTTTAATAGTATTTAGTATAATTTTCATTAACAAACAATTGAAAATCGAAACTGGGACCGAAACTAAAACCAAAACTTCCAAAGTTTCCAAAATCGTTCGAAACCAACAAAAATTCAAACGACCAAAACCGAGCCCGAAACCGAGTTCTCAAACCTTGGTAGACAAGCACACTAAATATTCACATTTCATTCCCTTGCATCACTCATACACTAGCAAATGTAGCCAAAATTTTCTTTGATGGAGTCTTCAATTTGCGTGGGCTACCCAGAAGCATTATCAGTGGTAGAGGTTCATTGTTTACAAGTGCTTTTTGGCAAGCACATTTCAAGTTGCAAGGCTGTTCTTTGAAGCTTAGCTCTGCCTACCACTCCCAAACAGATGGTCAAATTGAGGCTATAAATAAGATTTTGGAATGCTACTTAGGTGTTTTACATGTCACAAACCCCAAAAGTAGAACAGATGGATGAAAGTAGCTGGGTACCGATACAACATTAGTGGCAAAACTGCAACAAACACTACTCCTTTCATTGCTGTGTATGGAGTTCCCCCACTTACCTTACTTTCCTATGTACCTCATAGAGCCAAAGTGCCACAAGTGGAAGAGGAATTATATTCTAGGGATATTGTGCTGCAGTTACTAAAAGATAGTCTTAAAGCCATTCAAGAAAGAATGAAATGGTTTGGAGATGCCAGAAGGACTGAGAGGCGGCTTGAAGAAGGAGACTGGGCTTACCTTAAACTACAACCATTCAGACAGATCATAGCTAGATATGCTAAAACCACTAAACTATCTCCAGAGTATTAATTATTATGGCCCATATAAGATAGTGAAGAATATGGGAGAGGTTGCATATGAACTAGACCTACCTAGCAGTGCAAGAATTCACATAGTTTTTCACATCTCACAGTTGAAAAAAAGAATTGGCACTGGCATGGTTGTATGTTGAAAACAAATGATCTTCGGCTGAGTTGTGTACTAGGTCACCGTCTTGAAGACTTTTTGGCATTCTTCTCAGGGGTGCAAAGTAGTCTAACTAACGCAGGCGTCTCTAGGATAAAATAGCCTCTTCTTTCTGATTTGATATCGATTCACTTGCACACATGAAACCGACTCAATTGTACTCAAAAATGACTTCTCGTCTTAGGATTGTAAGAAGATAGCTTCGTGGAGAAAAAGTTAGGTTTTGTGGAGGTAAAAAGAATGTCGTTCTACTTTGGTCTCGTCTAAAAACTAACTAAATAGACGGAATACCAAATCGAACGTGTTACTGAGTAGTGGGGTAATGTTGGCTCAAAATTCGGATCTGAAATTTTACCGTTTCATATAAAATAACGGTCAGAAAACGCAGAACAAATTTCATCCAAAAATATAAGTGCTATAAAACAGCGAGCCCAAGCTCGAGCCTGGCCAGTCCCAGGTCAGGTAGGTTGGTCAGCGCGCGTGCGTGTGATGGTCATGCATGCGCTCCCTCCTCAACACAAAAGCAATATTTGGGTGCCAAATGGCCCAATTAGGAGCTAAGAAACTCATATATATGGGTATCTTTCAATAATCCCGGTGGTGTGGAATTCAAGCAATAAATGCACTTATTCCAAGATCTTTGATTTTTAAAAAATTCAAAAACCTATTTTTTCAAAAAATTTCTAACAATTGCCCACTTGAATTTTTTTTTAAATTTCGAGTTTCTGAAAACATAAGATTATGCATAAATAAAGGTGCCTTTCTACTTGAACCTTTGCATAGTGGATAAGATTCAGTTTTTACTAGAGGGACACATAGTCTTGAACTCTATTCCTGACATCAAACCACATACAATCTTTCTAGAGTGCAATCAAATAAGCCCGTGCATTTATGGCCATGCACGTTTATCCCAGTTTAGTAAATGGTATAATAATTTTGCCCAAAATCCCATAGAAACGGCCACAATTCCACATAAACATAGGTGAGTCTATCAAGAGTATTCTTGAAGGTAGGTACTCCACTCTATATAGTGTATAGACCTCATTAAGAGTTTCTCTTAACTCATCCTCTAATCACTTAGAGAATACATGCTTCTAAATATATAAAAATAGCATGTTCAACTCATATCACTTCACAACTTGTTCTTACCTATTGAACCTAGTTCTTGGGATCTCCGGTCATTAGGTCGGGTTACCATTGTGTGTGACTCAACA
This sequence comes from Allium fistulosum, assembly GCA_030737815.1. NCBI lineage: Eukaryota > Viridiplantae > Streptophyta > Magnoliopsida > Asparagales > Amaryllidaceae > Allium > Allium fistulosum. The sequence goes on along the minus strand of CM060904.1, from coordinate 201,147,022 downwards.
ATCTAAGGGCAATAGTCCCATTCTTTTAGAGGTTCTAAGGAATTTCTCTATGGCTAGTCCTTTCGTCAAAGGATCGGCCAAATTCTCATCACTGCATATGTGATCCACCCTAACAGCTCCTGAAGAAAGTAGCTCTCAAACAGTGTTGTGCTTTCGACATATCTGTCGTCTCTTACCGTTGTAATAATGGTTCTATACTTTTGCGATAGCCACGGTATTATTCCATTTGAGTTGTAAAATTCAACAAACAAACTTGATTCATTTTCAGTTCCTCTATCATTACGCAATCTTTTAACTATCTTATTTGACTGATTTTCAATTTCAGTTATGAAATATTTAAACATCTCAAATGCATCACTTTTATTTTTCGTAAGGTCTACATAAGTAAAATCAGAGCTATCATCAATGAAAGTGATAAAGTAGCTGTGTCCATTCTAGTTAGAGTGTCATCAAGCTCATATATATCAGAATAAATCAAGTCTAAGGGTTCTGATTCTCTAATTACATATTTATTTGGGGTTTTTGTTATTTTTGCTGGACTACAAAAATCGCATTTTTCAAAATCATTTAGTGACATATTAGGGATTATACCTAAGCTACCCATGTTCTTTATTATTTGTTTATTTACATGACATAGCCTAGAGGGCCAGATATCAAAATCACACAGCATATAAGCAGAAGCGGACATTTTATTACATTCAACATTCAGTTTAAACATGTCATCAGTTGCATAACCCCTACCTACAAGCATACCATTCATAGTGATGGTGTATATATCAACCCCAATTGTCTGTGTAAACCCAGCCTTATTTAGAAGATAACCTGAAGCAGGATTCTTTCTCATCTCTGGAGTGTGCATTACGTCTTTCAGAATGATGGTATTTCTAGAGGTAAGCTTCAGCTCTACGCTTCCAATCCCAACAACAATAGTAGCATGAGAGTCTCCCAACAATACTTTCTTGTCCTTAGTCTTCATGTACGTTTTGAACATAGCACGGTCATAGCAGACATGACATGTAGCGCCGGTATCTACCCACCAACCCTCTGATCCCCCAACAAAGTGAATCTCATCAGAAATCATAGCCTTAAGTGGCTCCTTAGTCAAGTTAGCCTGTGGTGTGAAGCTTGGCCTGTTCCGACACTTGTGTGTTATATGACCTGGTTTTCCACAGTTGTAACAAAGAAACAATTATCCAAAGTCATTCTTTTGGGGTGGTTTCTATTGACCTCTTTGGTTTCTTTGCGAGTTCAAATTTTTTTTTTTTGCGGTTCTGACTAAGCATGCGATTCTGATTCTTAAAGCTTTTTGGATTCGGTTAAACTACAGCTTTCTTAGTGTTGCTTGAAACAGTAAGCACTTCTTCCTTCATTCCTGTTTATGAGATTCCTCCTCAATACGGAGATGATTTGTTAGACATTTTAATGAAAATTCCTTAGTTTTGTGTCTAAGGTTATTCTTAAAATCCTTCCAACTGTGAGGCAATTTATCAATCAAAACTGGTACTTGAAACTATTCATCCAAACTCATACCTTTGGAGATGATCTCATGAGCTATTTTCTAAAGCTCATGAGACTACATGTCTACTGACCTATCATCTATCATCTGATACTTGAAATAGCAACTGACAACATACTTCTTTGCTTCTACTTCCTCTATATCATACTTTTTCTACAGTACTTCCTATATCTCCCTTGTTACTTTTTCAGAGTTGTAATAGTCATTGAGATCATCATTGAGTCTATTGAGGATGAGGTTCTTGCACAAGTAATCCTAGTTTGTCTGGTTCTACAACTCCTTTGACTTCTCTGTCCATGCTCTCATCTAATCTACTCTTCTTCGTTAGGTCTGATTTGTAGTTGTGGTTTGTCCATTGTTAGTACAGCGACCACCTTCCTCATCTTTAGAAAGAACTCCATCTTCTGGCTCCAGAGTTTGAAATGGAGGCCCTTGAACCTGAAGGGTGCAGCAGACCCCATGGGGACCTGGAACATTGACTTTGGGATAGCATCGTCCATATTTGAAGTAGAAGCTGTTGTTGTTGGCGATGTCTTCAATTTTTGAAAACAAATGATCTTCGGCTAAGTCATGTACTAGGTCATTGTCTTGAAGATGTTTCGGCGTTCTGCTCAGGGGTGCAAAGTAGTCTAACTAACATCGCCGCCTCTAGGATAAAACAAACTCTTCATTTTGATTTGATATCGATTCGTTTGCACACACGAAACCGACTCAGTTACACTCCAAAATGACTGCTCTTCTTATGATTTTAAGAAGATAGCTTCGTGGAGAACAAGATGGGTTTTGCGGAGGTAAAAAAATATCGTTCTACTTTGGTCTCGTCTAAAAACTAATTAAATAGACGAAATACTAAATCGAACGTGTTACTAAGTAGTGGGGTGACGTTGGCTCAAAATTCGGATCTAAAATTTTACCTTTTCAAATAAAATAACGATCAGAAAATGCAGAACAAATTTCATCCAAAGATATAAATGCTACACCACAACGAGCCCGGGTCGGGTCAACTCGGTCGGCACGCACGTCTGATGGTCATGCATGCGCTCCTTCCTCAACACAAAAGCAACATTTGGGTGTCTAAAGGGCCCAATTTAGGAGCTAAGAAACTTATATATATATGGGTATCTTTCAATAATCCCTATGGTATGAGACTCAAGCACTAAATACACTTATTTCAAGATCTTTGATTTTTAAACAATTCACAAACCTATTTTTTTTAAACAATTTCCAACATTGTACAACAAGATGCTCCTACTTTTGTTGAAACAATTATAGGTGAACAAGAATCCATCATTGATAGGAGAATAACACCTAGAAACAGTAGGACAGCCACACAAGTTTTGTTCAAGTGGAAGCAGTGAGGCCCGAAGGAGACGACATGGGAAGACTATTGGGATCTTGTCAAGATTTTTCCTACCTTTGACCTTGAGATAAGGTCAAACTTTGAAGGGAAAGAGAATGTTAGTACAAGAGTCATTGTGTCAAACAATTGTAGTTTCCAGAGAGGCAAAAGATCAAACATTATGACTACAACAGAGGCTCAAAGGGAAAATCCAATCATCCACATTGAACCCCAGACCAATCTGGTTGACCAAGGCCATGAATGGAAGCTGGAAGACAAGGCAAGTTGTTCTGCACAAGTGGTCGAGAGCAGCTCCCCTAGTTTAGGTGTGCACGTGCGCACGTGCACAATGTGCATGCATCTGCAGTTTGAATATTAAAAACCGATGGGGTCGAAAGCAGCTGTGCCACGGCGCCGGTCTAACCATCTGTAGACAAGGCACCGATCTTCGACGCTATTGAAACATGTACTATGTAGGCTTCGAATGGGTTGAAACACTATTGAGATATTAGCTGTAGGAGACACCATTCGAAAGCATTCTATCAGTCTAACGTGGAACCCTATCCCCTTGTGTTTGGGGAAGTTATGCAGAATTCCTATAATCATTCCTTTCATAGGTGATGATGGCTTTAACCAATTCGAAAGGCGAATATATGCTTTTGAAAGGGTTGATTTGGCTGAACATTCTTTTAGTGGAGGTAAATAAAGACGAAACCAATCGTTTCGAATGGCTTGGCGCACATGTAGAAAGTATGTTATCCATTGCCTTTGAAAGGTAACTTTCGAACACTTTGAAAGCTGTTAACTTGTTAGCCATCGCCTTCGAAAAGTACCTTTCAACCTTGTTAACAAGAAAACTTGTCAACATCCCCAATGTTATTCGTGAGGTAGTTAGATTCAAACGAAACCAAGTTATTGAAAGGATTCACTCCTTTAGTAGCATGCCTTTTGACTAGATTGACATAGTCGAAAGGGGTTTAAGGTGATTGCTCCACCTCTCGATCTAGTTGACTTAATCAAAAGGTGTTAATAAAGTTGTCCCTTCCTTTCGACCAGGTTGACTTAGTTGATAGGCTTTAAGGAGTTTTCCTTGGGATACAGTTTAGAGAACAGCATCCAATTGAATCCTATCCTTAGAAAGAGTCGAAAGTAGCTGACCATCATTGCTTTTCATTCCTTTCGACTATATCGAAAGGTAACATTTTGGACCTTTCAATTATGTCAAAAGGGGATACTTACTTTATCAGTATGTCACAGCTGCTTTCGACCCCATGGTTTCGTTACTCTTGCTATAAAACCCCTTCGAAAGGGTTACTGATGTTTCTAGGGGTTGATCCCCTTCGAATGAGCTCCTCTATACATGATTGTTAGCCAATTATAAACTAGGATTCCTTTGAAAAACACCCCTTTCAATCAGGTCGAGAGGGGTTTCTCCATTTCGGAACGGTCTTAGCTTATTATTGCCTATAATCCACTTTGCTTTCCTTGTATGAGATCGATTTAGGTATTCCCAAATCTCATGAGCTTAACATTGTCGAAACCCCATCATCACTTTAGTTTTCAATGTTAAGTGCAGTTTTTTATGATGATGTGTTTCAATCAGAAATGCCCGAGTCGATCTTATACATTGCATAGACAAAAAGAAATCATGAGAATAGGTTAGAATCATGTGCAATGGATCATTAGTCTAGCTAATAATCAAAATGATCTTCCTTGTTGTCAATTTCCTTAATAAACAAGCCATCTCTTCTTTTTATTCATAATCCAAAATGAGTTACAAGGTATAGAGCTTTATCCCTACTTTGATTTAGGGTTTCTTGAGAATACAATTGTACCAAATAAAGTAGAGTAAGGGAAATGAATTCAAGATTCCAAAATTCGATCCCCAAAACTGGACTCCTTGGGTCTTATTTATAGATGCAGGTCGGCCCCCTTCCGTTCCTTTGCTTTCGACTGGGTCAAAAGGACCCTTTTTTATATGTCGCTTCGAGCCTTTCGATTTAGTCGAAAGGCCATGATCCCCTTCGACGTTGTCGAAAGGTGTTTTCTTGTTCTTCTTGGTTTACTCTTACGCCTCCTTTATCTTTCCCAGACCTTTCGACTGATTCGAAAGGGGCATTTATCATCCTTCCGCCTTTGTTGAGTTCTGAATACTGCTTTCTCCACAGCACCTTTCAACGCTGTAGAAAGGTTTTTTGAATGCATCTTCTCCCTGTTGTTATTGGAAATAAGTTTGAAGCTTCCGACACTGTCGATAGGTTGTTCATATTGGTTTCAAAGAGATTCAAGTGCCAATGGTTCCAATGATGTTAAGTAGCCTCTCAATGCATGCCTTAGGACTGAGGCGGAACCTTCCCTTAATGTTACGAGCCTCGACTGGTTCGAAAGGCTTGTATATGCTTACGAAAAGGTTGTAATAGGGACGAAACCTTTAATTCTGAAAGGTTTGGCGTGTAACTGGGAAAGCATCACCTATTGCCTTCGAAAGGGGTTTCAAAGTTGTCCTTGCTTGTTCATCTGTGTCAAAAGGTTGAAAGTGGCGGAAGGGTATTTCTATTTTCATTAGGATCGATAACCTTCACACTATATGAGCAGCTGGTGCCTTCGACTCTTTCGATACCTGCATAATGCCTTTGAAACATCCTCTTATGATCTTTATGAAGCCTAGGCATGTTTCTTCATCAAAACCTCAATCTTATTCACCTTCTTTCATACTTCTGTTCTTGAGTAGATTTTATTGCTAACAGACCTCATTGAAAGCTTTTATTTAATGTTTTCAGAGACCACTTCTATTGCCTTCTAATCCTCACCAATGCTCTTGCTCCTCCTTTCATACTTTCACTCTTGAGAATATTTTATGGATAACGGTGGGCATTTGTGATCAATTTAAGATTAATTTAGATTATTTCTGTTGTAATAAGTGGCTTAGGATCCTATAAATATGAGGATAAATGTAATGTAAAGGCATGTTGAATTGAATTAATAAGAAATTTTCCTTTCTTTTCTTGAAAACCCTGTATATTTTCTGTGCATTGTTATCGTCTCTCCTTCTTGTTCATTTCTATTCTCTAAACCCTCATTTTCTGAAACTACTAATATCTCTTCCTCATTTTCAAGCATCTGCCTTTCAAATACCATCAACTTGCTACCCACTTCTTCACCACATTAACTTTCCCATGTCTACTAGACAAAGAACAAAGCAGAAGAGCCATAACATTCATCAACAAAAAACCCACATTAGAATCTGGAATAATTACAAGCGCTTTTCTTTCTTTTTTATCATTTATGATGCAATATTAAATAAAAAATTCAAAGATTAAAAATTATGAAATATATATAAAATAAAGTTACACAAAACAAAACACAAAAAGGAAACACAAAAGATGTTGCTTGTTGCAATTTATTGAAGATTAACTTGTGGCATAATGTATTTTTGTCCCCACATAGCATTTGTATTAAAAGTTTGATATACTGCCGTCAATTATTTGCTCTGGGTAAAAATTACAGCAAATGATTCATTAAATCATGATTAACTTTGAATTACTAAATTGTTACTTAATTACTTCGATTTCAATCAAAAGTATATAACTGATTCTTGATTAAAAATTAAATAGTCAAGAATATTAGATGAATGAAAGCTTTATTCTGAACGAAAATTTACCATCTAAATTTTGATGATGACCATTGTCGATTTTAGGGTCATGGATCTAGAAAACACCTTAACACACATCAGGGGCAGGCTATCTAGTACTGCCAAATGAACTCATAAAACAGCGACAAAATATATAACAGTATTACCTAGTTGCGTTATATTCATATTTATTTGAAACCCAAAATGTTAATGAATTGGTTTTCTGTAGTTCTATTTACATTGAATTCAAGCACAACCACTTGATTATGAGATTGAAATCTATGTATATTAATATTAGATGAAAATGCAGTATACAAATATAATATGGCTATATTCCAACTTACACATTTATTGTTTCCAGCCAATTTAACATACAAATATACATTGAATATATCACTAATACTGATACTGAACGCAATAATAAAAGTTCACTGAAGTAAAATATTTATTATATCCGTGAAAGTACAGTTATAATAACAAATTGTTGTAGTTTATGTAACATTACTTGAGAGTTGACGTTCACATTTGTTTATTTTGAACATTAGTATAAATATTTATCTAGGACAACTATGCATATAAAATAAACTCCATATTTCTTATAAACCCAACCAAAAGTTGTGCTTCGATAGATAACTTTCCATTCAAAGGGATATTCTAGAAGTTTCAAAGACCAGTGTGTTTATTTCAGGAGATATGATATATCTTTTGTTATATGTTGATGATATGTTGATTGCATCTCAGAAAGGATTTGGAAAAAGCACAAAGAATTTTGGGAGTAGAGATATACAGAGATAGGAAGCAGGGAGAGTTGAGACTCACTCAGCCGCAGTACATCGAGAATGTCCTCGCTCGATTTGGTATGGAGAAAGCTAAACCAGTTGGCACTCCATTAGACTCTCATTTTAAGTTATCGAAAGACTTATCTCCTTCATTAAATGAGGACAAGAGGTATATGGCTGATATACCTTATTCTAGTGCTATTGGTATTCTTATGTATGTTATGGTGTGCACAAGACCAGATTTGGCACATGCAGTGGGTGTTGTGAGTCAATATATGTCTAACCCAGGCAAAGAGCATTGGCAAGCAGTGAAGTGGATTCTTATATATCTCAAGGCACTTCTTCAGTTGGCTTGTTGTATGGTAGAGTAGATGATGATATCTCTCTTAGAGGTTGTTGTGATTCAGATTATGCTGCGGATTGAGACAGATGGAAGTCAGTGTCAGGCTATTTTTTTACACTTGGAATAGGCTCGATTTCATGGAGATCAAAGCTGCAATCTATAGTAGCTTTGTTGACTACCAAGGCTGAGTTGATATCGATTATGGAAGCGACTAAGGAGGGATTGTATTTACTTCAGTTGTTGGATGATCTTTCGGTGGTGCAGCGGACAGTAGAGCTATTTTCAAACAATCAAAGCGCGATTCATCTTTTATAAAATCAAGCCTATAGTTCTTGGATGAAGCACATTGATGTCAGATGATCCTTTCGTATGTTAGAGGAAGAACGAAGAAAGATCAAGTTGGTGAAAGTGAGTATTATGGATAATCCTTCAGATATGATGAAGAAGTCACTTCCTAAAGGTAAGTTTGAGCATTGCTCAAACTTAATTAGTTTGTATACATCTACTTAGTGACATGGGGCGTTGACCCAACAATGAATAGCCACTAGTTGATTCGAGATAAAAAGAGATGCAGTAATATTATATCGAGGTGGAGTGTTGAAAATAAGCGATACGATATTATTACTCATTTTGATAAGGAGATGATATGGGATGCGATGAAGAAGAGGGTTTGCAAAAAAAGAGTTCATATGTGAAAGTTACAAGAAAAATAGTGTTTTAAAATAAATAAATAAATAAATTTATTTCAAAAGTTGCTGCTGCAAACAAAGTCAAAGCTAATGTTGGAAAATATTAAAAGCTTGTGATGTGGAGATATATTGGATATAGTAATCTAATCAAAATCAAAAGCAGCTACGTATTTTGCTTTGGAAGAAGTTTGAATATCCAAAATATATGCTTCATCAGCACCTTAAAGGCGGTAGAATCTCAACCATTCCATCATTAAAAAAATATCTCTTCTAGTTTTTACAGAGATTGTAGTTTTTTTTTTGCTCCACTTTGGTAGCTATAATCATGTAATAGGAAAATCTCGTGTATTCTCTTCAAATTATAGTGAGTTGTTGGGTACGTAGATGTACCGAACCACGTTAAATTTTATCGTCTCTCTTTATTATCTGTTTTGTTTATTATTGTTGAGTAGTAAATAATTGCTATTGGATTGAGAGGTGTTCAATCGGCAAATCCAGATATTGGCGTCAGATTATTTAGCATTAGTGAAAAATAAACCAATTTTTTCACTATAACTTATTGAAGATTAACTTATGGCATGATATATTTTTTGTCCCCAGGTAGCATTTGTATTAAAATGTTATACTGCCGTGAATTATTTGGTTTGGGTAAAAACATTACAATAAATAATTCATTAAATCATGATTAACTTTGAATTACTAAATTGTTATTTAATTAGTTCGATTCCAATGTATACAACATTCTTGATTAAAAATTAAATAGTCAAGGACTCAAGACTATTAGGTGATGAATGAAAGCTTTACCCTGAACCAAAATTTACCATCTAAATTTTGATGATGACCATTGTCGATTTTAGGGTCACGGATCTAGAAAACACCTTAACACATAACAGGGGCAGGCTATCTAGTACTGCCAAATATGAACTCATAAAACAGTGACAAAATATATAACAGTATTACCTAGTTGCGTTATATTCATATTTATTTGAAACCCTAAATGTTAATGAATTGGTTTTCTGTAATTCTATTTATTGATTCTATTCACATTGAATTCAAGCAAACCCACTTGATTATGAGACTGAAATCTATGTATGTTAATATTAGATGAAAATGCAGTATACAAATATAATATGGCTATATTCCAACTTACACATTTATTGTTTCCAGCCAATTTAAAATACAAGTGTACACTGAATATATCACTAATACTGATACGAAATATATTAATGAAAGTTCACTGAAATATAATATTTATCATACCCATGAAAGTACAGTTATAGTAACAAAATATTGTTGCAGTTTAGGCAACATTATCTGAGAGTTGAATGTTCACATTTGTTTATTTTGAACATTTGTATAACTATTTATCTAGGACAACTATGCATGTAAAATCAACTCCATATTTCTTATAAAGGCAACCAAATGTTGTACTTAATGGAGAACTTTCCATTCAAGCTGTACCTGACTCTAGAACATGGTATAAGCTATAAAATACATATAAAATTATTATTGACAAAGCCGGTTTAAACTTTAAACAGAAGTATCAAACCCAGGAAACAAGCATGTTATTTTACTCACCATAGTATAAACTATAAAGTTCAGAAATGTATCTCTACATAAGAAGCGCACATCTTAATTTATTTATTTTCTAATTAAAATTGGATTCATTAAACAATAACAGAGTTGTGTGTTGTCTATCTTTGCAAAGAAGTAAAAACACTAATTCATATAATTATTGATCCAACCACTAAACCATCCATAATACTATAACAGGATTTAATCATAAAATAGAGAGTGAATCATGTATAAAGAAGGAACAAAACTATAATTATAGTCAGATATACAATCTTATCAATTAATTTTGTGGATTTTGATTGAACCGATTCATGTATAAGAGATAAATGTAATAATTGAATGAATCATTTTCCTAATATAATCCTATCAGGCTATCACTATATAAATGGTAGTACAGAAGCCAAAAATTAGATTACATTTCTTTGCCCTTAATCCCATCATTCAGTAATGGAAGTAAGTAACTCTTTCTTTTACTTAATTTATTTTTGTGTTTCTCTACTCGGTCTCATTCACCGTGTTGAAATTTCTACAATGGATTAGTAGCTAGATTTCTAAACCCATAGATCAATCTATAAATGGCATTTTCAAAAGTAATCTATTTATATTATCACGGTAATCGTAGGTACCATGGTAATCGTTAATAGCCGATCTTCGAATTTGTATTCTTCTTCAAAATTAGAACTGCTTCATCCATTAATGATTTTGTTATTAACATTTTCATCTATTCATGTTTATATGAACAGGCAATGGGCAATCAAGAACAATGTGGAAAAATCACAATAAAAAGTACTGAAAAATTTTATCCATGTAAATTTTGTGATAAGATTTTCCTTTCCTCTCAAGCCCTAGGAGGTCATCAGAATTCTCACCGCATGGAGCATGCCGATTCTAAAAAATCAAAAAGTGAGCAAAATAACCATAAAAACCTTTATCATCCATCTCAATGGTGTAGAAGTGGATACGGAAACCGTTACCATCCATATAGCTCTTCTCCTAATAGCAATCATAGCTTTAATGCATTGACTCATGTTAGGAGTAATGATAAAAGCTTTCTTGAATTGGGTTATCTGGGAATTAGCAGTACTACAAATTTGGGTTTTAACACCTCATATCCTAATAAAGAAACAAAGTTGGATGGCAGAGAGAATTTACTGGAGAAAAATAATATTCATGATATACTGAATTCCTGTAACTCTTCTACTGAAAATAGAACTGCTCTTTGTATCAATGGAAACCAAAAGCTGTTTTCAAACGCTTTTGAACACAATGGCGATTTCAATAAGAGTACTGGTGGCATAAATTCGCAATGTAGCAAGAGTATACATGATGGTGTATCATCGTCTAATGAAAATCAATCAGGAGTTGACGATCCAAAAGTAGAAGACGAGCTTGATCTCACTCTTCATCTTTAAAGATTTGATGAAAATTGAATCATATTTTGCAGTAATTTTATAAACATGTGATTGATGCTTTTAAGTACTTAAGTATACAATCACAAAATTAGATAATGGATATTGTTTAGTATATGTCAGTTTGCATAGCATGGCAGGAGGTAAAATTATTTCAGTTTTGAAAGTGGATTATAATTCTCGATCCGAAATATATATCATGTAGAAGTTTTGATCCCATTTATTGTTTACTGAATTTCTGATTAATTAATTGATTAATGGATCACTACAAAGATTATACCCTAAAGAATATAATACATGGTAAATCATTCTAAAAGTAACAAAGTAAATATAGACATTATTCAACATGTATAATTTGATCAACTATTTTGTTCACCAGAAAAGAAAACTGTGTGTACTGGTAAACTGTGGTTATGGATAGCTACTAAATAAAAAACTACAAGTGCCTAACTTGACAAGGCATTGATTTGATTAACATAGTATGGAGAAATACAAGGCATGCAATTAAGAAAAATTGAGTTATAATTATGGACATAGATTATAGATAATTTACATTAACCCATTCTCTAATAAACTCTTTTTTGAAATGTTTAATTTTGTTTAGATTGATGAGACTTCTATTATCAATGAATGGTTGATTGATTCCAATACAAGCAGAAAGAATCTTTTGTGTAGCAAAAGTAATTGGAATGTAGTTGGGCCAAATAGGTGAATGGTCATTCCTTAAGCCGAAGATATATAATATTAAATTCAATACCATATATTACATGGTTTATTGGTTGACACCCATCAATGTTAAGCAAGCCAAAGCCCAAGATTTATTTGAACAATAACTTTACATATTAACAAGCCAAAGCCCAATAGTCTTTGTTTCAGTATTCCCAGACTACTACAGATAGGCTATGCTGATTAATAATGCACACAAGAAAGTAATAGAATTTACTTCCTACGGTTCAGGCAGTAATTATTCCAAATTCACTTTTTGAGGAAGTAGTTTATTTTGAATTAGTCTGCTGGATGGTTTGGATTAGCCTTCATGGCGACTACTTACAAATTTTTCCATGATCATGTAATAATGAGTGGGCTAAACATTGACCCTAATCCTTATACATCAAGTCGTTCTCTTGTAATTTTAATATACAACAAGATTTAACGACATGTGCTCCACGTGTGTAAAACAAAATAATTAGTGCGTATGATACATATACTATACATGGGATGCAAACTGATAAATAATATAGATACGTGCTGCGAGCATAAAAAACAATATAAATATACGGTTGATTCCCTCTCTACGCATGCTAGACTTAACAATTAGTACAAACGTTATACACACACAGCATATCGATGACAAAAACTAACAATTTGAATTAAAAAAATTAAATGATAATCGTTAAAATAATAACATTAGGTCAACATATGTAAACCTGAAGAGAAGTTGAATTTAGGCATAGTATGGTGGTTCAAAACACATTAGATATTGTTATAACAATTATTTTCGTTTATTTTTTTTCAACCTTAAGACAAAATCTCAACAGAGAGTATATATTAGGGTGAATAAAACATTTGCAAATGATATTTTGACGTAGCTCACAATGTTAATCATATTATTAAAGTTAACAACTATTGTTCTTTTATTATATTTATCCTCAAATTTTGCATTAGTTATTGAGATATTAACTAACTTAATTGGAATTATTTACGAATTAAGTTGAAAGTCGTTTCAATGTCTTTTATCAATTTGTGAGTACATTTTATTGAGAAAATTGCATTGTGAGCTTATTAGTTGTATAAAAAGGTATTTTAAGCAAATTACACATTTATTTGGAATAATCAAACTTTACATGATGTATTGGTTACTTTTAATTTGGTATATTTTTTTATAAAAGTTATATTGTCGATAATGATTTGAAAACATAGTATTCTAGATTGAAAAATAAATGTAATATATACCTATATACGCTTGATTTTCAATTGTAATATTTTTTGAAATAATTTTTAGGTATAAGAGAAGGTATGGTTGTCGTACAAATTGTTTTTGAGAAATGGTTTTATTTATGGTTTATTTTTGGTGAAATTGCCTTTTATTTTCACATAGTCTAAATAGTTATTTTCACAAAGTAATATAGATTTATAAAAGTAAAATTAAAATTAAATACAACTTCTGCTTAGTTTTGAAACAAAAGAAGAACAGATAATGACTTAGGGATGCTTGACCTGGTGATGCTGAGAATGAAAAAAAACTTTAAAAAAATAGAAAGGAAAAAAGTATTTGAAATATTCTCATCTTAGGATTTGAACATATAACCTTACTAATATTCTAATTTTCCCAAATAAAGTAGAGATCGGTTTATGTTGTAACGGGTGTTTGAACTGTGACCACACCTACATATTATAAGGGTATTTTGGGAGATCACGGTTAGACCAAAAATTATGTTTATATTCCCAATATTAATAAAGATATACCCTCTCTTATAATTTTATGAAAATTAGGCCTCTAGCCTTATTTATTTCTTTCCAATCAGCTGATATTCTCACACTATATTAATATTTCACATCTTATATGATTTTAATATTCAAAATGCAATAAGTTTTTATAAAAATATCATATCAATGAACCGTTTTCATTATTTAATCACAAATTTTATCATCTTTTAAATAATGTTTTGTACATATGTACATATCTGATCGTTGATTTTTTTTTTTGAAAAATTGTAACTTTTTCATGTAAGTAACATATTTAAACCGCATCGTTCAAAATGCAACTACAGATTGCATCATTCAAATCACAAGATTCAAAAACAATAAATATGCAAAATTATAAGTACATTATATTAATGCGCCTATAACTGCGTTTTCTTTATGCAATTAAATTCTGCAGTATGATAGAATATAACTACATTTTCTATATGTAGTTAATTTATAATGTACATTAATACTATATAAAATTATCAAATGTAGCTAAAATTATTACTAGCTACATGTTAACAAGAAAACTAGTTAACATCCTCAATACTATGTGGTTAGCAACAAATATAGTTTATGCTATAAAAGAAGATTGTTTGAAGCAATCACTTCTTTCAAAACCCCCTTTTCGATTAGGTTGACTTGGACAAACTGCTTTTTGTGGATGGTTTCGTAGGATTACCAATAGTAGTCAGTAGGTCGAATCAACCTTTTTGAAATGAAGGTTAAGAAGAAAGCACCTCTTTCGAAACCCCAATACTGAATGAGTCGAAAGTGGTACATCAAACATTTGATCCTTTCGACTATGTCGAAAGTTCCATTTGGCCTTTAAATAGAACCATTTGCTTTCGACACCATGGTTATACTCTTTTAGAATAACCCCCTTCGAAAGGATTATATGCGAGTATACCTTTCGTAGGAATAACACTGCTTGTCATTTGTAAATCAAATCTCATTCGAAACACCCCTTTCAACCAAGTCGAAAGGGACCATGTTATTTCGAAGTAGATCTAACATATGCAATGCACAAGCTCTATTGTATGCAATGGAAAAGCGTCTAAGATAATCATAAGTTCAATGAACTTATTAAGGGTGAAACATCACCATCATCCTTAATTATCATTATATTTCAACAAGCATGATTATAATCCGACTCATATGCATATTATCTAAGTTGATCTCATTGCATCGCATAAGACAAAAGAAATCTAGAAGATAAGCTAGCATTATGTGCAATTGATCATTAGTTTAGCTAATGATCGAAATGATCTCCCTCATAGTCGAAATCTTTATTGAATCTATGCACTTCCTCTTTTTATTATTAATCCAAAATGAGTTACAAGTAAGAGAGCTTTTTCCCCAAATTAAATTAGAGCTACAAAGAGTTGATTGTGATAAGAAGTAAAAGAATGAGTTTAGGATTCGAAAACTCGGTCCCCAAAGTCGGCCCCCTAGGGTCGTATTTATAGATGTAGGTCAGCACCATTCCGCTTTCATTCTTTCAACGAGGTCGAAAGGTCTTTATCAAACCTTCCGCGTTCATTCCTTCGAAGAAGTCGAAAGGTCTTTCTCCAATCTCACACATGTATCCTTTCGACATAGTCGAAAGGTTTCCCTCCATCTTGCGCGCGTATCCTTTCGACATTGTCGAAAGGTCTCCCTTTATCTTGCACATTCATCCTTTCGACATGGTATAAAGACCATTGTTTAGTTCTCGGCGTGCTTTTTTCGATATTGTCAAAAGGCCTTCCTTTCAAGTTTTCTCCCTCATTCTTGCACCTCCCATCTTCTTATTCTAAACCTATTCGACCCAATCAAAAGGATCTCCCTGTCCACCTTTCGCTGCCATCAGGGTCTAAATGTTTCTTTCCACTGTTTTCTTCTGGACTTCTTTCGACTTCATCGAAAGGGTGTTAGATGCGCTACTTGCTCTATGTTGTCAACTGTTATGAGTGAGAAGTGGGTTGAGCTTTCACATTGCTTCGAAAGGTATGAGAGTGACATCTGAGTCGAAAGGACATTTGGTTTTCCTGTAGGATTTTCATCATGCTTTTGAAAGACTCCAACCATTTCGAAAAGCTTATCCTTGCTTTCGAAAGGTGTATCCGAATCAACTTCTTCATGCGGTAAATTGACAATGACGGAACCTTCTATTTTGAAGGCATTGGTCTATTGCGCAAGCCTTTCGTTCACCACCTTCGAAAGAGGTTCCGAATTCATTCGTGCTTCTCTTAAATATGCGAACTCATCTTCATCAAGAGGTTTTCAATGAGGCGGAAGAGCTACCTTGCATTCTTTTTCTATCTTCTTGAAAGCTTTTGTAGTGTTTATCATTTGTGACGACACCTGGTTCTTCCGACTCCTTCGAAAGCCATCTTAATGCCTTCGAAACACCCTTCCTTTAAAATTTGATGAAATCCATATTTTATTAGCCTTCTTTCAAACCTTTGTCATGGATTTTATGGTTTACATTTTGCCCCCCCCCCCTTATGAAAGAATTTTTTATTCTTTAGGACAAAGATTTAGTACCTACTTCATTCCCAATAACCTTGTTTCCCTGCAAAACTCAAAGTGAGTAAAATTTTCTATCGTTAGTTCATTACTTGTCTAAATATATGCTTCATGACTTGGGAAATAAAGTCAAAATAGTAGATCTTCTAAACCCCAAAAATTAAATGGTCATCTTATTGAGTTATTAAAGGATACGAAATCTCCGATTGAGATCTAAAGACTTTTATCTGGCAATATTATAAGTCCCACCATTCGAATTTTATAGTTAGAAATGAAATTGGTAAATTGAACTCTCATAAGATTTATAGTAATCCAGGTGTATAATAATTGAAGTCCAAGAACTTTCCATTGAAGACAACAAATGTTTAGAAATAGGAGGTCATGAGCTACCATCTGGAAGTAAGCTATTGTAATTCATCAATCTTTATCTAGGAAATAAGTAATATGTATCTAGAAACTTCTCTTAGAGATAAACATGATCCAGGGGCCTAAATTCAGGTGTTGGTGTATGTCGTTTAGAGTTGCAAACTAATAACCCTGATTTAGATCTTAAGAGGACAAACTCAAAGTTTTTTGGTTGAAGACTTTGACATCCACTATAACTTCAATACCACTGCTTTAAAACCTAGATTTGGGGATTGATAGATAAAACCCAAAATTGATGATAAAAGACCCGAAACTCAAATTCAGGTATTAGAAAGTTCAGAAATTTAAAATCCAGATTCAAGCATTAATAAATGAAGTTCAGAATTAGTAAGATGTTCGGAACTCGGATTCAGGTTTTAATAGGTGATACTTGGGAATGGTCTTCATAATAGAACTCTTCAAAACCATATTCGGGTATTAGTGGTGGATGATCGGAAATCCATAATAAATATAACTATCTTCATAATAGAAATATCAAGCCCAGATTAGGGCATTAATGGTGGATAATTAGAAATTCATAATAATTATCTTCATAATAGAAATCTCAAGCCCAAATTAGGGCATTAATAAGTGAAATCCAGTAATAGTTTCGAAATCCAGATTCGGGTTTTCAATAAGTGGAGCCCTGTTCCTCTCCTTAAATTTTGCCTTCTGTGACATGTGTAAACCCATTAGGCCTTGTATATAGTTGCGGTTTGATGGCTGCTTCTTGAGCTTGGATGTCTTAGTCCATCATTTGATATGCCGCTTCTCGGGCTCGGACGTCTTAGTCCATTGTTTGATATGCCGCTTCTTGGGCCTAGATATCTTAGTCCGTTGTTTGATATGCCGCTTCTTGGGCCTGGACATCTTAGTCCGTTGTTTGATATGCCGCTTCATGGGCCTGGACATCTTAGTCCGTTGTTTGATATGCCGCTTCTTGGGCCTGGACATCTTAGTATGTTGTTTGATATTAGTCCGTTGTTTGATATGCCACCTAGACATCTTAGTCCGTTGTTTGATATGCCTCTTCTTGGGGTTGGACGTCTTAGTCCATTATTGTCTGGTATGCTTGGTTAGCTTATTCTCAAGCTGGAACCAAGGACTTACCCAACCTCCCTCGAGGAGGTGCCTTGACCTGGCCATAGTGTGGCGCGATCAAGGGCTTATTCGGTGCCTTGGCCAGGCCATAGCATGGCAGGACCAATGGCTTAATTCGTCCTCCCACCAGGAGGCGTCTTGACCTAGCCACAACGTGGCATGGTCAAGGGCTTTTTCCGTGCCTTGGGCAGGCCATAGTGTGGCAGGACTAAGGGCTTACTCCATCCTCCCTCAAGGAGGCGCCTTGACCTGGCCATAGCGTGGCGCAGTCAAGGGCTTAACGATGCTTTAACCTAGCCATAGTTTGGCGCGGATAAAGGCTTACACTCCTCCCTCCATGAGGTGCTCTGCCTTGGCCAACTCGGCATAGACAGAGGCTTTGACCGTTAAAGGTAGTGTCCAAATATAAGAAGAATTCTACTCCCAACCATGTAGACTTTTCTTTTGGAGAAAGAGATGCTTTATTCATTTATTGTAGGAAAATATGGTCTTAAATGTTCTGCGTTCCATGTTCTAGGAACCATATTGTCGTCTAGTCGGCATAACTTGTAAGCTCCTAGGGTAATTACTTTGCATATGATTAGGGGACCTTCCCAATTTGGTCCTAGCGGTCCGTCCACGGGATTTCTCATTTTTGCCATTACCCTTCGGAGTACTAGGTCTCTTTCTTGAATGATCTTATTTTCACTCTTGATTTGTAATATATCAAAATTCTTCTCTGATATTATGATGTTCGAATTGCCGCTTCATTTCTTAACTCATGTATTAAATCCAGTGATTCCCTCTTTAGCTCTTGGTTTAATTCAGATGCATATGTGATTCTTCAATGTGAAGGTATTTCAATTTCAATTGGTAACATCGCCTCACACCCATATGTTAATGAATAGGGAGTATGTCCCGTTGCAGTTTTGGTAGATGTTCAATAAGCCCAAAGTACAAGTGGCAACTATTCTACCCAATTCCCTTTAATTTTTTTCAGTCGCTTTATCAAAATAGTCTTTATTGTTTGCAGCCTCAACGGCCCCATTTGCCTTCGGATGTGCCACTGAGGAAAAGCTCTTAACACTACAAGGACGGCAGCAGATAGCGACGGCTTTTAGCTGTCGCCGGCCGTCGCTAGCCGTCGCCAGCCGTAGATTTTAGCGTAATCTTTGTTGTTGTTATATTCATTTCTTAATTTCATTACAAAATAGATTTCAGTACAATATCAGTTGTTTTTAAAGTCATTTCCTAATTTTTTTAAAAAAAAATTAGATATTTGTAGAATTTTTAAGGCTCTCATATTCATTTTTTAATTTTCTATATAAACTTTATTTTTGTACAATACTGTAATTTGTAATTTATCAAACTTAAATTTGTACAATACTATATAAACTTTATTTTTGTACAATACTGTAATTTGTAATACTTATATTTACAGAATTTAGATTTTAACAACTTAAATTTGTAATTTATCAATTTCATAAACTATGAAATACTTTCATGTAAA
The DNA here is from genome assembly GCA_030737815.1 of Allium fistulosum. Classification (NCBI taxonomy): domain Eukaryota; kingdom Viridiplantae; phylum Streptophyta; class Magnoliopsida; order Asparagales; family Amaryllidaceae; genus Allium; species Allium fistulosum. The sequence goes on along the minus strand of CM060904.1, from coordinate 201,127,769 downwards.
TTTATCAATAACCAAGTTAATCATTAATATACACTATTTTTTCACCTAAAACAACTAACCATGTTAATCGCCAACACTAATCATCTACATCAACCATTTATTTAACTTGATCATGATAAACTAGTTAATGTAATACTAAATAATTCAAGTTCATGATAATAAACTAATTAATCTATCAAATCAACATACAACACTACTAATACCTAATTTAACAACGCTACTAATACCCAATTTAACAACAAATCATAATTGACTTAGGGTTTAAACTAAACCTAAAAACATCAAATTTACATTCAAACAAGAGATTAGAAGCATACCGATGTAAATTTGGGTGATTTGGAGGCGCTGGAAGCTGGGGCGGCGGCTACGGTGACGCGGGGCGTCGGAGGGGGAAGGAGGAAGGAAATTTGGGGAAGAAGGAATGAAGGAGCTGTTGCTCTCGGCCAGATCTGTATACTGCGTATAGCGACGGCTAGCGACGGCCGCTTTTTTTAGCCGTCGCTAGCCGTCGCTAGGCTCCGCCGCTATACGAAGCCTTTCTAGTAGTGTAATAATCCCATTCTTATGACAAAACCAAGATAATTCTTCACTTTCAAACTGTATTCCATTGTTTGAGATAATCTTATGGGGAATTCTAAATATGGTTATAATGTTTTTAATTACAAATCTAAGCACTTTCCCAAAAGTGATCTTGGGGAGGGGTTCTGCTTCAACCCACTTAGTAAAGTAGTCAATGGCGACTACAGCATACTTTGCTCCTCCTTTAGAAATTAGCAATGGACCGATTAAGTCAATTCCCTATACATCAAAGGGCCATGGACCCCATGTCACTAAGTCAATTCTTCTAAGGTTGTAGTGTGAACAACCTCCTAATCCATTCTACTAAATCTTTTGGATTTCATTTTCCTACATCAAGTTAGACAACCCATAATTAGTCTATAAGATAGATACAAGAGTGGAGGTTCGATCCCTCCTTCTAGCGCCAAAAATGTTAGTAAGAAAACATGTTAACATCCTCAAGACTATGTGGTTAGCAACAAATATAGTTTATGCTATAAAAGAAGATTGTTTGAAGCAATCACTCCTTTCAAAAACCCCATTTTGATTAGGTTGACTTGGACAAACTGCTTTTTGTGGATGGTTTCATAGGATACCAATAGTAGTCAGTAGGTCCAATCAACCTTCTTGAAATGAAGGTTAAGAAGAAAGTACCTCTTTCGAAACCCCATTACTGAATGAGTCGAAAGTTGTACATCAGACATTTGATCCTTTCGACTATGTCAAAAGGTCCATTTAGCCTTTAAAGAGAAGCGTTTGCTTTCGACACCATGGTTTGTACTCTTTTAGAATAACCCCCTTCGAAAGGATTGTATCTGAGTATACCTTTCGAAGGAATAGCATTGCTTTACATTTATAAATCAAATCTCATTTGAAACACCCCTTTCGACCAAGTCGAAATGGACAATGTGTTTTCGAAGTAGATCTAATATATGCAATGCACAAGCTCTATTGTATGCAATGGAAAAGCATCTTAGATAATCATAAGTTCAATGAACTTATTAAGGATGAAACATCATCATCATACTTATTTATCATTATGTTTCAACCAGCATGATGATAATGTGGCTCATATGCATATTATCTAAGTTGATAATGTGATTCATATGCATATTATCTAAGTGTTTCTTTCCACTGTTTTCTTCTAGACCGCTTTCGACTTCATCAAAAGGGTGGTAGAAGCGCTACTTGCTCTGTGTTGCCATACTGTTGCGAGTGAGAAGCGGGTTGAGCTTTCACATTGCTTCGAATGGTATGAGAGTGACATCTGAGTCGAAAGGACTTTTGGTTTTCCCGTATGATTTTCATCATGCTTTTGAAAAACTCCAACGGTTTCAAAAGGCTTATCCTTGCTTTCGAAAGGTCTATCGGAATCAGTTCTTCATGCGAAAATTGACAATGACAAAACCTTCGATTTTGAAGGCATTGGTCTATTTGGCAAACCTTTCGTTCACTACCTTCGAAAGGGGTCCCAAATCCATACCTGCTTCTCTTAAATATGCGAATTCATCTGCATCGAAAGGTTTTCAATGAGGCAGAAGAGCAGCCTTGCCTTCGTTTCCTATCTTCTTGAAAGCTTTTGTACTGTTTATCATTTGTGATGACAACTGGTGCTTCCGACTCCTTCGAAAGCCACCTCAATGCCTTCGAAACACCCTTCTTTGAACTTTGATGAAATCCATATTTTCAATTTAAATAGAGCCTAGCACTTTTATTAGCCTTCTTTCATACCTTTGTCCTTGAGTGGATTTTATGGTTTACACTACATCATATAAATGTAGGTAAATTAATTAAAAGAATATTGTTACATTATAATTGCATTTTCTTCAAGCATTTAAATTTAGCTGCATTTTCTTAATTTAGTTAAAATATAACTGTACTAAAATTGAATAAAATTATCAATGCAGCCAAAATTATTACTGCATCACATAAATGCAGTCAAATTAATTCAAAATTTTGCTCTTTAAATATGATTGCATCTTCTTAAAGAATTTTAATATAATTGCATTTCCTTAAAACAACTGATTTATAAAGTGCACTAAGAGTAGATAAAATTATCGTATGCAAAAGAAATTATTACTACTAAAGAAACCGGGTTAGTCGGAAGCGGGATAGTAGGGTAAAATTCCAAAACAAATCCTATGGGATCTTTGGTGGGCCTATATGGTCTAAAATCATTTAGAACTTTTCTACATTTTCTTTTTAAAGTTTTCTTTATATTATTATAATTGTGTAAAATTGCTTAATTTAATTTTATATTATGATGAGTGCATCAAATGCATCCATGTGTATCGTGTAAGTGCAACATATGAAAAGTGTACATAGTTAATGTGAACATTGTTTAGGCGTTGGGATTTACACCGCAACGAACACATTTCCCTTCTACATATGCCTTTGTCGCCTAAAAGATGAATTTTTTTCTAAAATAAAGATATCTACACACTCATACACATACATACATATAAAAGGTGGAACCAAGTGCATGAGGCTTCCGCACGATAGCGAACTCTGAGGAGGTCGATAATGTACGCAGCATTTCCCTCACATTGCAAAGAGACTGTTTCTGAACTCGAACATGGACGCTCATATCACAATGCGGATGACCTAACCGTTGTGCCAAGGCTCCACCTCACACACACACACACCCACACCCACACACACACACACACACACACATACATATATATATATATATATATATACATACACAAAATAAATATAATGCATAGTAGTTTAAATTGAAATAAACTTTATTTAAATTACATGCAATAAATCAATGAATATAATGTCCAATTAAAGTAGTTTAAAAGTTTCCTACTATATTTTACACAATACCCCATTTGAAAATTTGAGTTAAATGCAAATATACACGGTACACATAAATGGTATTATATAATTATATAAACTCTTGTACAAACACAAACAAAACAAAATTTAAAACAAAACAAAATAATATATATGTAGTTTGTGTAATAGAATGTTTCCTTTAAACAAAGATTTAGTACTAGATTTAACATGATTGTAAAACAAGAAACAAATCATTAATTTAATGTTTCCCTTTTTGTTTCAATTAACAAAATATGTTATATAATGAATTAAAAAATAATACAATTATTATGTTGTCAATAAAGATTAATTAATGCAATTCTTTCAAATTTTATTCACACGGAAATTTGTGTGTAAACATTCAAAACTAAATTTCTAATATGAAAACTAACTTATTAATAAGAATATTCTAAAATTTAATTTTGTTTGTTTGAATAATAAAAAAAAGGATGATATAGGCATATACATATTTGTGATAAGAAGGTCTAGATCTAGGTTAAACAAACAAGATAAATAAACATACAGAACATAGATTGATGAAATTATTATTTTCATAGAAAAATAGCAGTGAACATAGCAAGATTTTTTTATAATCATGACAAGGATATATAGTTGTTCCAAAAAGGAGGTTTGAGACATTCAAATCCAAATCCAAATTCACACATACGAACAAATGGAAGAGATAGAAAATCAAGGGAATGAAAAAAAAATATTACTTAGGATGAAGCCTGGAGAAACACCTTGAATGATATAACAATTCCTAGACCCGATAGATCACTCTCTAGATCTGCAGCAATCAAGAGACGATCATCCCTTTTCTATTTAGTTTTGCTTGATTAAATTTTGGAACTTTTGAAGCTTTTCCACCATGAAAATCTTGGCATAGATTTTTATGTAGAGAGGAAAGGAAAACGATAAAGAGAAATCTAATTAAAGGAGGAAATCACAGCCGACCATCATATTGGGCAGTATGTCCAAAAAGTTTCCAAAATTCAATTAGTATTATCTCCTTTTAAATCTATTATTATTATATATCTATCTATCATTATATTATATGAAAACTGAGTTTAAATCTGTGTGCCTCTTCATTTTCAATTTTCTCAAAAATCTCATGTGTTGCCATATGTCCTAATAGTTAATTGTCCTATGCTTTTTCATTATTTTGCCTATTGTCGTTATTTTTTAAATGAATTCCAATGGACTCATTAATGTTTTATGGATTATCTTCACATTATACATTTTAAAAGAAACACCAATCTACATCTCTGGCATTCATCAATTTCTAATTCTTTTGCTTCTATTTCATTTTTCATAATATTGTTTCTTTTCCTTTTCTAGTTTCATATGCATGTTATAGTTCAAAAATAATTCTAATCTCAACCTAAATCATATTAAAAATTCTTTTCAAGCAATTTTTAGTCAATCTCTTTATTTTTTTCCTAACAAGAACTTTTTTAAATTAAGTCAGCCCTTTTCTCCATGAACCAACATTCTTTTGGTGGTCCTGATGGATTTAATGTTGCTTTTTACATCGCTTCGTGGCATGTGCTTGGACATGAGTTCTGTCAAGCTATCCATAATTTCTTTACCAAGTGTAAAATTCTGAGAGAGGTTAATTCCACTAACATTGCATTAATTCCTAAGGTTACTCCTCCTTCCAAAGTTTCTTCTTTCAGGCCTATCTCGTGTTGTAACGTTCTATACAAATGCATTTCAAAAATTCTAGCATCTAGATTAGTATGTGTTCTGCCTACTATAGTGTCTCTCAACCAAGCAGCATTTATCCCATCTAGGAATATTCTTGATAATGTTCTTCTTGCCCAAGAACTGTTGAAAGGATATGGCAAATGCAATGTCTCTCCAGCTGCTGCTCTTAAAATTGATATATCTAAAGCTTATGACTCTATTCATTGGGTTTCTAATGTGAGGATTATGGCTATGATGGGATTCCCTAAAACCTTTGTTTCTTGGGTATATACTTGCATATCTACCCCGTCCTTCTCTGTGATTGTTAATGGTAGACCTGTTGGCTATTTTGGTAGTCAAAAAGGAATAAGGCAGGGAGACCCAATTTCTTCTTATTTATTTCTTTTGGTTATGGAAGTCCTCAATGTTACTCTCAAGAACAAATTCTCGCAAAAGCTCATTAAGTTCCACCCTAAGTGCTCTCTCCATCAAATTTCATCTATTATGTTTGCTGATGATGTGATGATATTTTCTAAACCTGAAGCTTCCTCTTTAAGTGAAATATTGAATGCTCTGCAGTCCTTTTACCTTATGACAGGTCTATCCATTAACCAGTCCAAATCTTCCTTGCTAATTGCTGGTGTCTCTGATGATCATGCAGCTAGTTTGTATCAACTCAGTGGGTTCTCTAGTATGCTCTCTGATATGAGGTATCTAGGTCTTCCCATTATTACTAAAAGAATTTCAATTGTTGATTGTCTTCCCCTATATAATAAGATTACTTATGTCATGAATGCATGGGAAAATAGGAGTATGTCTCAAAGTGGTAGGCTTGTTCTCATAAAATCTGTTGTGTTCCCTTCCTTGGTCTATTGGGCTCGTTTAGTTATCCTACCTGGTAGGCTCCTACAACTTGTTCGGTCTGCCATGTATAGATTCTTCTGTACTGGCAGTATTCACAATAAGAAACTTTTGCCTTGTTCTTTTTCTAAGTTTGAGACGACTTTAAAGTTGGGTGGTCTGGGTATTATAAATGCAAAAATGTGGAACATAGCTGCTATCAGTAAACATTTTCATGATGTCATAAATAAGAAAGACAGTCTTTGGGTCAATTGGACATGGAAGTATAACATCAAGCAAGGGAAGTTTTGGATGATGGACATAGCGCAAGATAGTAGTTGGTCCTGGAGGAATATTCTTAAACTCCGAGATGTCTTTCTTCCCATGATTCAGTATCATGTCCACCATAACTCTGATATTAGTTTTTGGGATGAACCTTGGGTTAGTTCTGGTATGATTCTATCTAGATTGTTTGATCATGCTATGATTGTACAGTCTGGTGTTAATCGAGAAGCTAAAGTTAGTGATTACTTCAATGACGGCAGAATTCAACTACCTTACAATAGTAGTCAAGTGGTTAGGCAACTTTGGTGTTTAATTCAGAGCAGCAGTTACTGTTATGATCCCTCTTTATTTGTGTCTTGGAACAAGAAGCCACATTGTATTAAGTTGGTTTATAATCACCTAGTTGGTAACATTGTCTTCCCAGCTGCAAAGTGGACTCTGTATTATGGACTTCTGACTCTACCCCGAGAGAAAACCTTATGTTTTGGAAGGTGGTTAGCAGTACCCTGCTCACCAGATCTGTGTTAAATAATTATGGGGTTAGTTGTTGCCCTGATTGTGTTTTTTGTGAGCAGTATGTGGAAACAGTTGAGCATCTTTTCTTTGACTGCCCTAAACTGTATGAACTGGTTGATAGAATTGCTTGTAAAATACAAAGCTCTGTTGCCTCTGCTTTTTCAGTTATCAACTGGAACATTATATCAAAGGCAACTAGGTGGAAGACCAACAAATTCAGAGTTTTGGTGATTTGCATTAAAATTTATATGGATGTGATTTGGAAGGAGAGAAATTCTATCGTGTTTGATAATAAGAGAAAGAGCATTGGAACACTTTGGTCTGAAGTGAGGGAAAGAATATACTTGCAACTGAGAAGGAGAGAGTGCCTTTTCCCTGAAATTATGATCAGCAGTTGGTGTCATTGATTATTTGTTCCTTGTTGTCTTTTTTCTTCTTTGTTTTCCCTGTTTCTTTTTGATTCAAAGCTTGTTTTGAATCATTTGTGCTTGCAATAAACTAGTAGGGGCCCAGTTAACCCCGCTGGCTTTGCCAAAAAAAGGAACTTTTTTAAATTCATTAATAGTTTTTCACTTCATATTCAACTTGAATTATTTACGATTTTATTCCTATTTTATCGTGATTGTTTTTCTACCAATTGCTTTCAATGTTATTGTTTTTATGGAAAAATATCCAAAGACCTCTAAAGAAAACTTAGTCTACTGATTTGATTGTGCTTGATTAAAAGGTAAGCTTTTTATTATTATTTGTCTTTTCATTTATTTTGAAGTTCAATTTTTAATTTTTGTTTTAATTACCAATTTAAGGTCAAATTTTTAGTTTGTAAGATTCTGAATGTAGCTCTCTTTATTTGTCCTGCAGAAAGCTATTGATTTCACAAATATGTTGATACTACAGAATCTCCTATTGATTGGTAAAATCTGTTATAGGTAAAGTTGAAAACTTTATTTTATTCTCAAGTTTGGTATAATTATTGACTTTCATTTGATTTGTTTATTTGGTAAGATTTTTCACTTTGTTTAATTCATTTATTTTTAGAGAATAATTGGTCATTGCTACAAAAAATATTAAAATCATAAACTTTTATATAGTATTTGAAGAAAAATATATCACTTTTGATCTAGCTACAGAATGTAAGTTTGAAATTTTTTAGAAGTTTGATCCCAAATAGGTGTCTTATAAACATTTTTTTATTTAATTGTTTTATACTGTGTTACACTGCCTAAAATTATTTATAATTCTAAATATTAATCACACCATTAGTGCCTATATATCATATCATTAATGTTTGAAAATTATATATATCTATTATGTTATATAATTATATAAAAATTTAGGTTGTTTGTATTCTTATTTCCATGTACAATAATCATGCATTTATTATTTCATTATTTACGTATATCAAGACATTTATCATCTTCCACTTTTTTCAACTCCATATCATTTTCTCACAATATTGTCCCTTTCCATTCTTGAGTTTCATATGTATGATCTGATTCAACAATAGTTATATTACTAATCTAGATCAAATTAAAATTTGTTTTCAAACAATTTTTACTCAATCACTTTAATATTTTCAATCTGACTAGAGTATGATTGAATTCACTAATAGTTTACCGTTCCTTAGTCATATTGAATTACTTATGATTTTATTAATATTATGTAACGATTGTTGTCCTACCCCTTGCTTTCAATGTTATAATTTTTATGGAAAAATAATCTAAAAACCTCCAAAAAAGCATAGACCGCTGGTTCGATCGAGCGTGATTAAAAGGTAAAGCTTCCTTTATTATTCCCATTTTTAGTTATTTTGACGTTAAATTTGCATTTTTTGTCATAATTTCTAATTTTTAATTCTAATTTCCAATTTGAGGTTGAATTTGTAGTTTGTAGGAATATAAATATAGTTCTCTTAATCTGTTTTACACAAAGTTACTAATTTTATAAATATGTGGATACCACAGAATCTCTTATTGATTAGTAAAATCTATTACAAATAAAGTTGAAATTTTTTATTTTATTCTTAGGTTTTGGATAATAATAATTGAATTCTATTTGATTTTTTTATTTGGTATAAATTTGCATTTATTAAATTCATTTATTATGAAAGGAATATCCGGTTTATTACTACATAAATATCAACTCCGATTTTACATTATTTATTAGAGATTTAGAGGTAACTTTCTTGCTTTTCTAATTCAAACCCATATAATTGTATAAAAAAATTTAGGGAAAAAACATTATATCAAAAGTAAAGTATATCAAAATAATAAAGTTATGTATAGTATCTTGAAGAAAAAGTAGCACTTTTGATCTAGCTATAGTGCACAACTTTGATTTTATTTTTAGAAGTTTAAATAGTAAATAAGTGTTTTTAAACCTTTTTTTGCTTAAATATTTTTTATTTTGTTACACAACCAAATTTTTTTAAAAGTCTTATGCTAGTCATCTTTATCAAACGCAGACTTTAATTCACTTTTAAATGTGTTATTTAATGCCCATAAAATATTTACAAGCAATGTGCATTTTTTTTAATTAATGCAGGGTTAACATCGATTTCTTAGGGAACTTATTATGTACTATGTAGTGAATTAATTATCAATAATTTTCCACAAAGTTGGTTTGAAATTAAATTGTTTTTCTTTTCTTCTTAGTTAAGAGATATTTATGGATAATTATGGATTGAAGATATGGATATCCATAATGTTTATAAGTAAATTAATTTCAACTAGAATGAATCATATTAAACAATATTACAACACAACTAATAAAAAGAATTAGTAAATTAATTATCAATTATCTATACATTCAGTTTTAAGGTTAGTTTTATGTTTGATTCTTTTGATGTGTGAAGTTTATAAAAATTTTAATTTTTTACTTTTGGCATGTTTTAAAAGTATTAAAGGGAAGTAATACATTGTCCATTGTCAAATCAGAAAATTAGAATTAAACCAAAGAGAAATAATAAGAATTAATGGAATTAATTCTCTATTTATTTTGATTTCGATGTAAGTATAGTAAATGTATCAATTTGCTTTCACTTTTAGTTGCATATAACAATAAATATATACTCATTCTCAAGCTGAACCCAGCTTTATATCTACTAGTATGTAAAATTTATATGCCAGTGGCCATCTACAAATTGAAAAGAATTTTAAATCATTATTTATTTCATTCATTATACTGGTTCAGGTTGAATTTGTTATATATAACTTAAATTGTACATGAACTTCAAAAAATGTCTGTTGGTAAAATCAAAAATTATTTGTACTTCTGCTTTAAGAATAATGTTATGTTTGGTTCTTTTAATGCATCAAATTTCCAAACTTATTACTTTCTATTTTTTGCAAAATTTAAAACTATTAAAAAAATAAATTTAGGTTATTAAAATTTATTACAAAGTATGTGTAATTTAATTTGAAATTTTCCCTGAAAGTAAATGAGGTTAACTGGACTCATATTGGATTATATATAATTAACATAATAGAATACTACAAGCAATTGTGGGTTAATATGAAACTTTACATATATTTTTTTCAACTGATTATTGATATTATTGATGACTTCACACTAAGACTTATCAAGATTTGAATATTATTCCACCTTCAATATTCAATTAAGAATTCTCAAACTGATCAAAACTAATTCATTTAAATAGCATTAAAGTGAATTGATTCAATAATCAATTTGTAGTTAATTCTCTAATTTAACATGGAATAAAATAAAATATTAAATTCATGTGGTAAATAATTCTATAAGTGGAAATTAGACTTTAGTACCTTTCCATGGATTCGAATTTTTTTGTAGGACAGCAATTCAAAATTTTATGTTTCCAGGACTTTATTTCAGGTTTGTTGCTAGTTAAGCACACAATTAAACATTTTAATTTGTTATAAGGACTAAGCTTAATTTTATAATTCCCAAAACACCCTCTTCATTTCTCTCTCATTTCTATTTCTTCTTTCGCGATCATTGTTTAACATCAACAGAAGCGTGATCCTTTATCACACATTATTTCTAAATAAAAGATTTAATCTCTATCTCAAATATTGCTTCTCAATCAAACATTTAATTAAAAATTTCGACATCGATTTCCATTTTGTTGCGTTGATTCCTGGCTCAATTTTAAATATGGATCTAAAATCTATGATTTAGCATTGAATTTTGTTCAATTTCAGTATCAAAACTCAATCATGGTTAGTCCTCAAAGCTTGCTTCATCATCATTTTGATTTAGAAACCCTAGATAATTAACTATTGTAATTTTTTCTTTATCACTTAACATTATGAACCAAATTCACCTTACAATAAATTTCTAAGATGATAATTGTTGTTTAGTATTCTTATTCAGTATTTAAATTGGTTTATTTTATGTTCACTTCTATAGTTTCAGAAGCAACTTCTAATCTAGTTTTCACAGTGAAGATTATTGTTTTTCATTAGGTTGTTATTGCATGTAATGTCAAGTGAGCAATTAGTCTGTCATGTACGTTGATAGTTGATAGATATTTACCTCTGAAGGAAAGACCACATGTTGGAGTATGAATATTTGTGTTTTAGTGCATAAGTTCTAAATATAGTTTTATTTATCAAGGAATGGCTGCCTAGTCCCTAGAATTGAAAGATGACAGAAGAAAAGTCCCTCCCGAAAAAGTTATGAAAATTAGGTCCCTATTTTTAGTGTTTAGCTAATTTATGCTACTTTTGCCTCTGATTTTGATGTTGGGCCGATTTTCTGAGAGGGTATAATTTGGTAAAAAATAACAAAATAGGGACCAAATTTACATGGGTTTATGAGTAGGGACTTTTTGTGCATGAGCTTTGAGAATATGGACCTTTGGTACAAAACCCCTTTATTTATAGTATGTACAGCTTTATTGAATAATGCAATTTATTACAATGGTTATTCTATATTATTAATAATAGGTAGTTTATATTGACTATTAAATGGAGGGAAAATAAATTTTGTTATTAATAGGATGTAAACCAACTTTCTGAAATTTGATAGCAGCATTAAATATATTAGTATTATGAGTTGATTTATATTTAAAGCATTCCAAGTTCTGAACATAAGTTAGTGTTTCGATATTATCTCTATTTATAATCTAGAATTTATTGTTATTGTGTTACATGTGTGTAAATAGGTTTTGTTATTAGTATAATGTAAAGCGGTCATTGCGAAATTTAATATCAGCATATGATGTATAGCAATGACATGAACTGTAAATAGGTAAATATTTAAATCTTTTTTGTCCAAATTTATTACTTATATGTGTATGTTAGTAGATTTACTTTTAAATTATCACCTATAAGAGTTTAACCTATGTGAGTTTATGTTAGTATTGCATAATATATACATATATATTGTATTTTTGTTGTTGTTGTTTTGTGTTCATCTGCTTAAATTTTTTATGATTTCTATAGAAGATAAAATAATTTATCATTTTGTTCAAAATGATAAAATTATTTGGCATTTTGTGAAGATAAATATAATTCTATCCATAAAAAATTTATAAATATATCTAATACATATATAAATTGTTAATATGCATTATTTACGTGAACATATGATACAACATAAACATAATTTCGTCAAACCTCATCATAAACTTGTTAATATGAAGAGTCACATTGAATTTATACGGAACCTTAATGCAAACCTAAAGTCATACATGAAAGATAACCTAGGTAGCCACTTATTGTGTAAACAATATGAAATTTTATATGCTAACACATGATGAGCTGATAAAATTTACTTTTTGGCCAACAAGCATACATAATTGGGTTAGGGAACAAGATTTCACAGCTGGAAGAAGAATGAGAGGCTTAGGAAATAGAAGGTACTATTTCTCTTTTACCTTCGGTGTGTTCTTTTGTGAAGATCCGTTTCTTCGACCCTCCAAAATTGATACTAATACATCCTCGGTATTTACATGCCGCAAATCCAAGTGCCGGAGAGGCGGTTCTTTAAGGGTAAGAAAGAAATAAAGACATAACAAAATCTTACATGAACGGAATAACATATATTATTTCAATATATATGATCTTTACAGTGGAAAATTTTAAATACATTTATCAGAGTTTAACTTAACATTAACATGGACAGTTATAAATATTCATCCTTACAAATGCGGAATACAATAGTATATGAGTGTGGTGGAAATGGATAATAATCTTCAAAAGAATCGTCTAACTCCATGCTCCGAGCTCTTCCAAAATGCTCTAAACAAAACATGACTACTAGGCTACCCGGAATAATAGGGCACCCGGAGTTTAAGGGAAAGAAAATAAACTCCAAATCGGTCATGGGACTGGTGTGAGAAACTCAAAATACGGATATTTGAAAACAAGTGGTATCTCGTAAAACCACGCCGCACATAAATACGGAATGAGTTTTTATCTTATGATAACCAAAACATTTGCTATGCAAAATCTGGGAATATTATTTTTAATGACATTCTTTTGAAAATGCTTTTCAAATAAACTTAAGAATCTTAGCCAAAATTGTTACATTGATTAAATTCAAACATATCAGAGTAGGTTCTACAATCAAATCCGAAGGTACTTATTGGAGAATGGATTTCCATACAATGACAAGGCAAGGGACTACCTTTCGATAGTACATCTATAGAAAAATGCATAGGAGGCTCCAATCTATACCAACACAGAACCGGCCTACCTTTACCATAGATAGTACCAGATATGACATCACCTCATTCGTTCCCGACCTATCCGAGATCTCTCATAGCATACACAACATACCCGATACATAGAGGGTTATCTAGAAAGGTGATGACCATATCCTAATAGGAGCAACCCACTTAGCCCTGCTGCATCTACCTTGTTTTTGTCTTTCCCGAGTGGTGAGGCTCGAGGCAATGATTACCTTTCTCATAGCACATTCCACTTTGAATGTCACATTTCCAATTCATAATTACACAACTGATTTCTACAAAAGTATAACTCCTGAGCTCATATGTCTTAGGAAAGGGTGTTAAGCTAAGAGAAGTTGCCTTCTCCGCTACCAATCAGATGACACGTTCATAGAGATCAATCAACGTAATTACAAATGCAATATCAAACATTCGTCCATACAAGTTGTCCAGGAACAGGACAAACCAAAGGAACTCTCCTATCACATCCTGTCGGTAGTTACCCCTAAGATTAGTAGCGAGCAGCCCTTGCATCGAAGATCAAATAAAGATAGTACACCACATATATATGATATGGTAAATTTCCCAAGAGGGTGAGTGACAAGCAGCCTTTCATTCCATTTATTATCATTCCATATCTTTGCTTCGAATACGTAAATTGGTTCGAAGTGGTTTTCGGATAAGAATCGCTCAAATCCGACTCCAGTTCCTTCAAACCAATCATCAATGAAAAGATATTAAGTAAATAGGTGCTTATCATTTGATTAATTACTTTTTTTATCAAAAATATCTTCTGGAGATATATATATATATATCTTTAAAACATTATTTCCGGTATATACAAAATCATTAAACCTCTCTTTAAGTTTGGAAATACCAAAACGTTTTCATAAGTCATATTGGAAAACATTACTGAGTTAAAAGGGTCGATAGAAATTATACTAATTCTACTCGATATCAATTTTTGTATTCAACCTTGACTATCCGTCGTATAACGGTGAAATCACCTTTTAAATTCACACGGATATTATGGGTTCCCTCCTCGGAATTTAATACCAAGTACAAGAAGATTATCTCTATACAATCCAACTTTTATTAAATTAAATTTGTAAATTTGAATCTTTTATACTTGTCTCATTTTTGACATTTCAACCTTATTTATTCCTCGCCCAGGAAAGAGGCCAGGTGAGCCAGAGTACTGGTTTCTCCAGAACATCTCCTTAGTTTAAGCACCACATCCGAATCTCAAAAATAGAAAAATCCAGTCCACTCGTTGGCTTTTAGAGCCAAGATTAAATCACTTTATTATAACATCTTTTCTTCAATTTATTTATTTAAACTCTTTAAATAAATTATAAAACCTTCAAATCATTATTCAAATACTTAATTATTTATATGAAAATATTTATAAAAGAATTGTTAGGTTTAAATCCATATTTCAAAAGTTGTTAAAATGCTGCAAATAATGTTTTTAAAGCTTATTTGATCAAGACAACTTTTTAATTATTTAGAAATCCATTTTTATTACTCAAATCTCTTTTAAAACATTTTAACATATTTGTAGGATTTATTTATATTTAAAGAATTAAAGATATCCATTTTAAAACATTTACTACCTCTGAACTACCAAAGCGCGATTTTATTTAAAACTTAATTTGCTCATATTTTAAAATCTACTAAACGAAATCTCAATCCTTTTTTTTTTGAAAACCATGATTATAAGGGTTTGGAAAATTCTTATTTCAAATCAATTCGACTCCAAATCCATCCTATAAATGGGTTTAACTTTTAAGATGCGGAATCACGAACTGCCGTTACGCGACACACATATTTTTGACTAAATTTTCAATATTCATTTAAACTTTTCCAAAACACTGTTAAATGTCTATAAAATATTCCTAAACCATATTAAACCATTTTAAAGTGGTTTAAACATTCCATATACACCATTTCATTCAATAAAGGAAAGTGATTTCCTTTGTGATTTTCGACGTGTATTTAACGTGACTTGTTTTACACATCAAACGACAATATTTCCAGCAATCAAACTTGATGATCAAAGCATAGTAAACATCCATTTCAAACATCATATCATCACCATATATAACCATAAAAATTAGAGTTTCTCACCATCATTGGATATTAACCTTAGGAAAATTCGTTATAGCTTCGCTACGATCGCTTTAAACTTTACGAAATTGAACTCCTATGCCTTGAAGTGGTTCGGCCTTAGCCTTGGATGCTCATGGCCTTGGATTTGCTTGGTGGTGGGCTCGGCCTTGACTTTGGAGAGTGGTGGCCGTGGGTATTAGAGAGGTAGGGGAGGTGTTTGATGATAGTTTTGAGGTGGTTTTACTAACACACACACACACACACACACACACATATATATATTATAATTTTAATTCTCTTTTGCCAAATATTTTGCCATTATTTTGCTAAGTATTGAAGCCATTATAATAGCTTGAAGAAGGAGGAAGAAGATGAAGAAGAGGGTAGAAAATGATGAAGGAATGGGTAGGTATTTATAGGAAAAACTTTGGAACAAATATCCTACATGGAAATTACCCTTTTGCCCCTTGCCCACACCCCTCCTCTCCTCCCTAGGTTCGGCCAAAATGAATTCCACATTGGTGCATCCATGTGCTTGTCCATGTGTGTGTACTTGTGTGTCCTTGGTTGACTTTGAGCTTGCTTAAGGCTTAAGAAGTTAAGAAATATCTTAGGTATTCTTATGTGTGTGTGCATGTTAATGTGTAAGTTAAAGTGTTTATATGTATGTCATATATGTGTGCATGACATGTAAATAAGGTTGCAACAACCTTCGAATGACTTTTGTTTGTTAAACCATTGAAAATTCGGAAAACCGATTACCGGTTTCATTCTCACTTATAAATAAATATACATATATTTGTGAACAAAATTTGAAAATAAATTTATATTCGTTATTAATTAAAATGTCATATTTGAATTATAAACCATATAAATCAATGTTAACAATTATTTACAATAATTGCTATTATATCGATAAAGCGATATTGATTTTTCCTTATATTTTCAAATCAAATATATATATATATATATATATATATCTTTATACAACTATCAGAAATTTCTTTGATGGCTCATGAATTAATCAGGAATTTCAATAAACAGGGAGCTGATAAGTTATGCGTTAAAGTGGATTTGCAAAAAGCCTATGACAAAGTGAACCAAGGATTTATAACCCATATGCTTGCATCTATGGGGGTTCCAATGAAGCTCTTAAAACTGATAAAATACTCCCTAGACACACCTACTTACTCAATCATGATTAATGGTATTCCTAAAGGGTACATTAGGAGTAATCGGGGGATTAGACAAGGTGACCCTCTATCTCCATATCTTTTTGCTGTAGCTATGGAGTGGTTCACCCTGCAAATGGAATTGGCTTGTTTACATGAATATATACACCCAATTTACAATAACCTCCCGAGAATCACACATCTACTATATGTAGATGATTTGTTAGTGGTAGTGAAAGGAAACATGAAAGCAATTGATAAAATCAAGGAGATATTCACATATCTAGAGCATCTTGCTGGACTTAGACTTAATGAATCCAAAACTAAATGCTATTTTAACAAGTTCTGCCAAAATAAGCAAGTTATGTTAGAAAAATTGGGATTCTCAGAGGGACAACTTCCTGTTAAATATTTAGGAGTTCCTCTCTCAAATAATACTATTACTGATGTTGAGTGTGGCAAGTTGGTGGATGACATAAGAGACAAATTACAAGGATGGAGATCAAAGCTGCTATCTTTTGCAGGGAGAGTTGAATTGGTGCATACTGTAATCACTTCTAAAGTCAGATTTTGGTTACAATCTTTCCAAATTCCAGATTGTTCGATTACAAAAATTAACTCAGTCTGTGCAGATTTTATATGGAGAGGAGGAATGCATAAAGTTAAATACTCTGACTTGTGTAGGAAAAAGGAGGAAGGAGGAATAGGTCTGAAGAATCTTTTTGAACTGAAAAAAGTTTATGGACTGAAACTAGCTTGGAATGTTCTAACTTCAACAAATCTATGGGCTTCATGGATGAGATCAAGATATCTTAAAGACAATTTCTGGACTATAAAAACTGACAATAATGCCTCTATGACTTGGAAGAATATTTTACAACTAAGAGATGAATTGCAGAAGCACTTAGACAGGGATATTGCAAATGGCATAAACACTGACCTTTGGAGAGACCCATGGTTAAACTCAAGAAGCTTTATCGAGAGACTAGGATGGGATACTTTCTCAGATTATGGAGCTCCTAATCTTAAAGTGGTTGACATAATAAACAATGGAGAATGGCAATATAACAACTTACTAATCTCACATTATAAAGAAGAGATTCGAGAGAAAATCATTCACAGTGACAAGGTGGAGGATACATGGTCCTGGAAGAGGAACTCTAATGGTAAATTTAGCTTCAGAGAAGTTTGGGAAGACTCAGGAAACAAATATCCTGTAGTCAATTGGTCTAAGGTAGTGTGGAGCAGATCGAATAGCCCCAAAATGGCGCATAATCTATATAAGGCTATTCTTGGAAAGCTACCAACAAAGGATAGATTGCATAAATGGGGGATTGTAAACAATACAACTTGTAATCTCTGTCATACTGAAGATGAAACACATGAACATTTATTTTTTGAATGTGAATACTCCAAAAGAGTTTAGGGTATTCAAAAACTGAGATGCCTACGTATAAACAATGTTCAAAAATTAACTGAGGAAGTTAATTACCTACACGGAGGGAGTAATCTCACGGAGCTGATGAAGGAGATTGGCAAAATTGGACTCACAACTACCTTGTGGCACCTCTGGAGGGAGAGGAACTGTCGGGCTTTCGATGACAAACAACAAGATGTTCAATTTCTCATGAATTTGATAAATAGAGACATTAGTATAATAATTGGGAGGATACCAAGGAAGGTGCTTACCATGGCAACGGAACAAGAAGAACGACTAATGGAGAAGTTGATGTTGAAGGTATTGAACGGACGAGGTCAACTAGAGAGCTGGGAGCCGCCATAACCCTAAAAATGGAAGTTTTCTAGTTGCGTTGTATCTTTGTCTGGATTTGTCTATCGGAGAAGCATTTTGTATATTATCACTTGAGTCTGTATTATGCTGTTTTGGGCCGCAAAGCCCAACATAATCAATTTACCCAGTTTCAAAAAAAAAATCTTTATACAACTATTAAAAATGATTTACTATCACTTTATAACTATTTAAAATGAATCATTATCATTTAAAAACAATTATTTGAATAATTATAATAATTATTAAATCATTAGAACTCAATTTAAATTTATAAATCTATATTCAAATATAAGGGAATCACTGATGATGTCATAAACACATTTTATTTTTCCAAAAATAAAATAATTAATTTTATTTCATATTCTTTCTCAATTATAAAAATGAGTGTATGTATTCAGCTCCGTGTGCGACGTTTTACGGTTATAGAGTTGTTTATCGATAAAACAGTTTTCGGCCATTTTATCGGTATTTTTCCAAAGAAAATATTTTTGTGAACATTTTTCCAAAATAAGTTCATTATTATTACTTATCATATTAAAATTGATTATTTATGAAAAATAATCCATATTTGAATATTTAAAACCACTTAAATATCTTTAATTAAAGTGGCCAAAATTCGGGTCGTTACAGATTTCCCTCGTTAAAAGAATTTTGTCCTCGAAATTACATCAAAACAAAAACCTGGTAATACTATCCAAAACACTATAAAATAACTTTTATATGATATAAATAGATCATCCATAACATCTGATTCGATCTTCTACTCAAATCCACCACTTTACTTCTGAACTAGTATTGATCCCCCAATCCTCTAGTGCGGACTTCGATCGGCCTTTCCGATCAGAATTTTTTTAGTTTTCCTTCCATAGCTCTCAAATATGATAAAAAAACTCAAGTATCCAACCACAAACCCTCATCAATGTTCGTCGTCAAGAATCGAGTGATAATCCTTTCTCGCACTATTGTAAACACTTCAAGCTCCGTACTCGAATCTTAGATCAGAACTGTGCGACGAAATAATTCACATATTTGATACATGCTTATTAATCCTTCCAAATAAATTTAGATTATATATTTCATAAACTTTTATCTTTGGTTTAAATATATTTTCGTAAATTATTTATTTCCTTAAAATATTCATCCATAAAAATATTCTTGGATCTTCTTTTAAAACAAATCATTTTCTTTTAAAAGAATTTATCTTTTAATTTCCCTATTATAATATACTTTCTTTAATACATATACTGTAATTTCTCTTATCTTTGATTTTCTCTAGAATATTTACTAAAAGATTTTGTTTCAAATCTTTTAAACATTTCATAATACCACTTCTTCTTATAAAAGAAAATCCTTCATTTAAATTTTCTTGCTTCTTTCCTCAAGAATTCTCATTAATTTAAAAGATTTATGTAAATATGAAGTTGAAACAAAATATCATAGTTATATTATATATCTCCATAATTTTACATTTAACATTCCAACTTAGACTTAGGTCAATACTTCCTAACACTGATACATAGGGTACAAAATACTAATCATAACATTTCACACCTAGCCATACACACTACTATATATATATTAGACAAATAGAGCTACTCTTAATCACTATACTCAACATCTACTTCATTCCTCTGAATACGAAGCCGATGGTGTGCTCCAGTATCCAAAATCTATTAAAACTTCCCAATTCCTTCTTTATCGCTTTCTAGTTCATCATCAGCCTCACTGCCATCTTCATTCGGTTGCATCTCATCCTCAACATAGGGTAGCCATGGTTGGTTCCATGGAACATGTCCCATACCAACTGGTACTCCTGGGATTACCTCTTCCCCTTCTATTTCTTCAAGGCCTTGCACACCAACTTCCCAAGGTTCTTAAACACTTCAACTTACTCTTCAGATACTTCTTCCTCATTCCCCTTCATCTCGTCCCAGTTAATGTAAGAACTGGATGATTCTTCTTGCCAAATAACATGCTCCCCATCAAAGTCCCATATCATATTGCTGCATTCGCTAGATATTACGGCATTTGGGTCTTCCATAGGTTCTGATTCTTCTTTCGTAAGTTCAAATTCTGCTATGGGTTCTAGTGCGGAACTAGTAGGATCCATAATCCATATTCTTTCCGAGACTTGCATGGGTTCGTCATGACTATAAATTATAATCATCTCGGGGATCGTAGGTGGTATGAGCATTTCTGCCATTAGATGCTCGTCTTCGTTTCTTCAAGTGTACGGGGCATGCTCTCCCTCAGTCGGGGGCCAACCATTGCTAGGTGGATATTTTGGTTGTTCTTCCTCATCGCTAGAGAGAATAATGAAGTTGTCCTTCTTGCCTAAATTTTCCCTTGAGGTCTCTCCTAACGGTTTCAATAATGTAAACAACATCCCCTTACATATAGGTACTAAGCAACTTACTTAACCTAACTTATTCTAATATTGAGTTATTAATATCTCATTAACTTAGGCATATCCTATTTTAGTAGAAAGGTTTGCTAGTCACTTGGTATTACTTTCCTCAAACCAATGTTCGACCAATACTTAGAAAATAAACCGAGGTCTTTGTTCAATCCACTTCTAAAGATAGCTTTTCCCACTTAAAATTCTTTGTATAAGAAAATGGTTTATCCTTCCAAAAATCCTTGAAAATTTCACCAAAATATTTTCCAGATTTTATTGCTATCACTTCCAAGAATCCTTTTCATAAAATTTTAATCATTAAAATTTCTGAAAAATATATATATACATACATTTTTTTTAAAACCAAAATCATTTGTGTATATCATTAACAAATAAGCACTCATTCTCAAACTCATTCTAGGGTGTTACTAACCCTATCTCTAATGAGTTACTCATCCTATGGTATTACTAACCCTATCTCTGATGAGACTTTACCCTTACCAAAGCCAAGGTGTTCGCTCAACCTAAGCTCTAATACCAAATGTGAAGACTTGTTTTTTTACCCTCGAAAATCGACACTAATACATCCTCGGTATCCATGTGTCGCAAATCCAAGTGCCGAAGAGGCGGTTCTTTAAGGGTAAGAAAGAAATATAGCTCAAATCTCTCTCCCAAAAGGTAATGTCTCTACACCTTCAATCCAAAAATCACCACAGCTAACTCTAAATCATGCGTTGGATATCTAACCTCATGCGGTCTAAGCTGTCGAGAAGCATAGGCAATCATTTTACCTCTCTGCATTAACACATCTCCTAATCCAGTCCCACACGCATCTGTTTATACTACTGAATCCTTATTCCCTTCTGAAACAACTAATACAGGTGCATGGGTCAATAAGCGTTTCAGGCTCTGGAATGCTTCCTCACACTTATTGGTCTAAACAAACTTCACATCCTTTCACGTTAGCTTGGTCATCGGTGCTGCTATCCATGAAAAATCCTTAATGAACCTCTGATAATACCCAGCTTATCCAAGAAAACTCTTTATCTCGGTCACTATCTTGGCTCTCTTCCAATTATTTACCGCTTCAATCTTAGTCGGATCTACAGACAACCCTTTTTCTAAGAATACATGACCAAGAAACTTCACTTCCTTCTTCCAGAAATAACACTTCGAAAACTTCGCCTTCAGTTGATTCTGCCTCAGCGTCTCAAGCACAATTCTAAGATGAAATTATTGTTCCATTTTGATCCTTAGGGTATATCAAAATGTCATCTATGAATACCAACACAAACTTATCCAAGTGCTCTCGGAAAATTCGGTTCATCAAATCCACAAAGTATGCTGTGGCATTAGTTAGTCCAAACGGCATCACTAACCATTCATACGATCCATATCTAGTTATCTAGTTCTAAACAATGTCAAAGGAATGGTATCCTCTGCTACTCTAAGCTGATGGAAACCTGTTGCTAAATCCAACTGAGAAAATACCTTGGCTCCACTCAACTGATTGAACGAATCGTCGATTCTAGGCAACGAATATCGGTTCTTTATCGTCTTCTCATTCAAATTACGATAATCGATGCATAACCTCAATGATCCATCCGGCTTCTTAGCTAACACTGTGGCTGCTCCCCAAGATGAACTGTTAGGTCTAACAAAATTCTTGCCTTCCAACTCCACCAACTGCACCTTCAACTCCCTCATCTCAATAGGTGCCATTCTACTTGGTGGTCTAATCGCTGGTTCTGCTTCAAGCACCAAACCTGTCTGAAACTCAATGGCTCATTTCGGTGGCAATCCTATTATTGGCTCAAAAACATCTACGAATTCTCTAACCATGAAAACTCGATTCAACTCGTCTTCTAACTCCATAACACCCAACAAAGCATTCACCTCACAACTAGGGTTTTCTATGGCATATACAATCTGATTGCTATAATCAGCGTGTCTAAGTGATATTTTCCTATTATGGCAAAGTATCCTAGCATCATACTTACTTAATCAATCCATACCCAAAATAATTCTGAACCCTACAAAGTCAAACACATGCAAACTGCAAACAAAGGTATGACCTAACAAATCAAACTCTAGATGGTCACACTTCATCCCAAGTGTCGCATACCCTCCTATCAAATTTGCAACCCTTAAGGAAGTAACTAGATATATGGGTTCTAGGTTAAGCTTATCTACTAAACAATGAGATATAAAAAAATGCGATGCACCGGTATTAAACAGAAAGCTAACAGACATACCATGGATCTGAAGCGTACCTCCCAACACTGCCTTCCCTTTCTTCTGCGATGTTGGTCCTGATGTAGCTGGCTCCAATGCGAATACTTCACCCCTTCCACCCTTAGCAGGCTCTTTGCATTGATTCTTATAATGACCAATCTGATCGCAATTGAAGCATCTAATATTCTTCTTCCCGATCACTTCCTTTGCCTTTCCAGTACGACATTCATTAGCAAAATGTCCCTTCTTACGCACTTATAGCAAACAACCTTCGAATTTCCTTTCTTTGCGGCTCCACCTTTCTAAGCACCCTTCTTATGAAAGAACTTCCTTTTCTGACTCTGCCCCACCTGGACTTCCTTTGCCTTATTCTTCTCCAGAAAAGAAAGCATCTCCTCATTCCTCAATGCCATTTCCACTACAACGTCACAAGGGTCTTTGATATGCGGTAACACTGCCCTAGCAAGCTCAGGTTTCAGCCCCCAGATGAACTTCTCGTTCCTCTTAATATTAGTATCAACCGTAGCATAGCCATATCTTGCTAGCTCCTCAAACCTCCTCGCATACTCAAGTATAGTCATATCCCCCTGCTCCAACTCAACAAACTTCCTGAGCAGAGTGGACTTCGCAATCTTGGAGACGAACCTCTCCTCCAGTCTCCTTCTAAACTCAGCCCATGTCATCGTTTCTTCATTCACTCCAACTATCACGCTATTCCACCAGAATAAAGCTGCTCCTTGAAGCTGTCTCAAAGCAAGCCTCCTCTTCTGCTCATCATTGAGCCCCAAATCAGCAAATATCCTTTCAGCAATGCAGCAACCAATTCTCTAATTCAATTGAATCCTCAGTTTCGATAAATAGCATTAGTTGTTGACCATTGGAGCTTCCTGAACTCCACATACAACATTTCCTCCAACCACTCCAGCGACAACTCCCACCTGCATCTTATTCACGAAAAGCTGGTACATAGCTCCCATATAAACTTGCGGGACTCCAGCACCCACATTTTCAGCTTGTGTCTGACCTTGGTTCCTTCTAGTATTCAGCCTGGCATTTCCATTTTTTGTGGTGCTTCCCCCAAGGTTAACTCTTCCACTTCTAGCATCCATACCTATGTTCAAGCCTCGTGAGATACAGAAGAATAGCCTAAGAGAGATAGAAGAATAGAGATATAGCGCAAACTTATATATATAGCAAATACAAGTATGTTACTATAGTGTTATCCTATACCACGATCTTACTCTAATCCTTAGGATTATGTTTACAAAAATCATTTTTAGTTTAAAGTTTTTCATAAACCTATGCTGTGATATCAAGTTGTAACATTCCCTATCTAGAGGTCCGAAGCTAAGCGCTACAGATGATGTAGTCATCTATAGTATTCACTTCTGGTGACCAAATACGGTAATGTTAATGGTATCCATAATATCAGAAGCACGTGATTATGAAACAAAATCACAGATGTCAAAAACAACTTTTCAGATTACATTTTACAAAATATGTTTCATATTCCATTACATAATCCAAATCGTTTCCCAGGTTCAGATCAAATATAATTATTACAAAATACGCAAGAGCGACATATGAAGATGCCCCATTGGTGACCAGAGTACTATATAGACATAATTGACTTAAATACAACATAGCGAAATAAAACAAAAAATACAACTCCTAAATATAACTATCATCGGCCTCTTGATCATCTTCGGAAGGTTTATTTACCAACCCACTAAAACCTGTAAATCCTCAATCCCTCAGCCTACTCAAATCAATTTTTGAGCACCCGAGAGTTTTAGGGGAAAACATAAACTTTGAGTCAGACATAAAGCCTGGTGTGAATAATACTAAACATCCCAGTTATTAGATATTAAGTGAGACCACGCCGCTTAGTATAACGGGTTTCCCCTCACTAATATTATTTTAAAACATATCTTTTGCAAATTATAATCCTACAACCAAAGTTGGTTAAAACTGTAAAGCATTATCATGTAAACATAAATATCAGGTAACAAATGGACTATCTGTCCGGACGCTATAGTTTTGTTTGGCTAACTACTAACCTTTGGCTGACTCGGGCTTACCAGACAATATAAACAAATAATCGAACATCTGTTAGATACTCCTCATCTGAATGGTTTATCCCTAACTTACTTTCTCCAGGTCAACTAATCCTAATGGTTTTGCGGGCTCACCAATAACCTACCTCTGTACAAATATATTCCTTTCTGTGTGTAACAACATTTTAGTCTTATCTGTGACAAAGCCCTACACATTGGAATTTTGGACTAAATTAGCTAGGGACTAATAGTTAATGTATAGGGCGCGACCCTATACCAGTCCCATCTGTTATTCTAATATCCGAGTCATTTTACTTAGGGTAATCTTTCCTTAAATTTTCCTTGAAAACCTTTTCATCTCAAATTGATTTAAACCTTTAAATCATACTTTAAATAAGGAAATAAACTCTATGCTTTACTCAAACCATCTTGCCATGTTATATATACTTTACTCAAATCTTTGTTGATGAAAACATTTAAACATTTGAAAGTACCCCTTTCGAATTCATTAAAAGTACCCCTTTCAAAACCACATAAACCATTTTTATAACCTAGGCCGAAAGGCCAAAATATTCCTTCCGAAACCATTCATATAAACCTTTCAAAACCATTGACAAACCTTTCCTTCGAAAGCTATAAAACCTTAGACATCCTTTCTTTAAAACACTTAAATATTGCCTTTCGAAAACATTGGAAAACCTTTCCTTTCAAACCTTTCGAAACCTTCCTTTTAAACCTTTCGAAACCATTTAAAACTAAACCATTCAAAACCTTTGGGTTCTACCTTCAACAGAGCTAAAGGGTCATATAACATTTAAGTCAAAAGCACTCTTTCGAAAGCATTTCCTAAGCAAAGAAGTGGTGGTGTTGAAACCAACCCATCCGAAATAATTGGAGAAGCGACTTGGGTTTTAAAAAAAAGTATACCTTCCGAAACCATTTGCTTCGAAAGGTAGAAAAGCGACAGCAAGGGGTTTTGACCCCCTTCGAAAGCATTTACTTGAAACAAAGGAGCAACCCATTTTGAAACCATTTCTTAAATCAATTCGACCTAGTCGGAAGTCAACCAAGTCAAAAGCGTTCCTTTCGGAAGCAACGTAGGCGCATTTTCATTTAAAAGAAAAGTAGCGCTTCGACCCCTTCGGAACCCCTGGTTTCGACCCAATACCTTCCACCTGTACCCAATTCGGTGCACACCAAGACTTGATGCCATGCATATTGGTTTCGATGGTGATGGTGGCGGAGCTACTAAGTCGGAACCCCTGGTGCCGAAAGTGGCAAAATAGGTAAAAAGCCGGTTTAAACTTTAAACTGAATTTTATCTTTTTAAAGTAATCTTTTCAACTAACCTGCCTTGTTTGTTAAAATATTATTGGTTTCTAATTTCTTTTCTAAAATTTCTGCTAATATTTCAGAAATAAACAATTTAATTAATTAACAAAATGCCCCTCTCCTTTTATAAATATATAAAACATTTAAGTTTCATACCTTAAATAATTTTGTATATCTATTAAAACACTTAGGAAAATTCTACAAAAATTCCAAAAAATCATTTTTTATATGATTTCTAACATATATTAATTTCAGACCCAAAATTTATATAATTTAGCTGTAAATAATTTTAAACCCAAGTAATCATTTTCCTCACTAGAAAATTAATATAAAATCCACCTTAATTCAGAAAATTATGAAAATTGAAATCATCTCTAAAATATCATTTCTGATCTAAATATAAAATCACAAGGCATTTGGATGTCGTTAAATAGGGTTTTCACATTAAAGCATACGATAAAACCTATAGAATGGGCATAAATCATCAACAAGCATATATAAACATTTAATCATTCAAAAAATGCCTTAATCTTGCAAAATAAATCGGGTTTAACCTTAAAACCGAAAGCAATAGAAAATATGAGATGTAGTCATTATTCATCTTAGCTTTGAGATTAAGGAGTTTGAGATTTGAATGGATCTGATTTTGATTAATCTTCTTCCATTAGCTTTTCTTCCTCTTGTTCTTGCTAATGGTGGCCAGCCTCTATTTAGTTTGGTATTGCAAATGAACGTATGAAATGAATTCCTAAGGACTTAGGGTATTAGAATATTCTTATTCCAACTTTACCCTTCACCTACTTTAGTTCATTTTAGTTCATTTATTCTGATTTTATTTTAGTTCATTTATTCTCTTAGGCATGGCTACCCCTTAGTGTAATCACAAATATCAATTCCCTAATAATTTTACATTATTTCATTTAATTTACCTAATTAAATATTACTAAATAACATTACTAAAAATATGGGGTGTTACACATGTCAACTAGGGAACGTTAATAAATATGTTAATACTGATATTTGATTGATCGTCAAACTAGTGCATCTCATATCAAAGTCCACTCGCATTGAGCATGAAAATTGAAAGAGTTTGATAGTTGAAGATTCAAATTAATTCAACAAATGGAAGAGAAAAAAATTCTACCAATGAATCTTTATATACTGGGTATCTAATAATTTATACCAATGAATCTTCATAAAGATATTTGCCTTGCTTCAATAATAGCTTTTACGATTGCACTTTCTTGAGGATTAAGCACAATGCGGGAGGTCTGGTTTCTAATACCTTTTTTTGGTAGAAGAAAACCATTCATAGCACACCAACTTGATAAAAGCAGACTGTACATGGTTCAACTTAAGAGTACTAGACACAGATATCCATAAAAAACGCATAGATGCTGATGATGAATCATATAGAAACAGATGTAGCAACCATGTTGTAAATCTTCAAATACTTGTTTCTCCTTCTCTTTAGGGAACACATCAGTAATAACAGTTTTGTATTGCAATGTAGCTTTAACCATATTCAGTACCTCTTTTAATCCAAACATCACCGTCTGCTCTTCTAATGCAGACAAGTCCATTAGCTTAGCCATGAACTGGATGTTCAATGCCCTACCAAGCAGAGGCGTGTTAGCAAGATCATCCATAATTGCATATGTCATATAGTTCACTAATCTTACCATATTTGTAGATTATGTACAATTTAAACTTTGTTCATTTACCTACCATAACATGTAGCAGCATTATTAGCATCTATGAAATACGTATAACCTTTAGTATTATTAATGAAACAAGTATCGACATTGCTACATAGAAACTAATTGTCAAACAATCCAATTGTATTCTTAGAAAATAAATAAGTAAAATAAATATAAGAAACCAGTATATTTAAGAAAAATATTTCCATTGGTATGAGCTCTCCATTAGATGTATTGTCGATGCCCATGTCCTCAATATTCCTGTAAAAGCATACAACATAACCAAGCATAT
The DNA here is from genome assembly GCA_030737815.1 of Allium fistulosum. Classification (NCBI taxonomy): domain Eukaryota; kingdom Viridiplantae; phylum Streptophyta; class Magnoliopsida; order Asparagales; family Amaryllidaceae; genus Allium; species Allium fistulosum. Next base: position 201,099,316 of record CM060904.1, on the reverse strand, counting down.
TTTAATTTATTATTAGTTTTGCATCCACGCCTTGAGACAAGGCAAGCAAACTGAGCGGAAAATCAAATACTTCTTTTCCTTCTTTGCCAAACATTTGTCCTTTTTTTATCTATCAGTAGTTTCATGCTCATTGTTCTAGTAGTCATTTGCTGTCGATGATAGGTTCTCTTAGGCATATCTAGGAGTTATAAGAGTAGGTTAAGTTAAGAAATAAAGATTTATTTAAAGTTACTTGTTGATAATCATGAAATTTAATATTTAATGAGAATTAAAGAGAAGAGACAATATCGTTCTTTAACGATATATGTATTCCTGGCAACCTAAAATTGTCAACTAAGTGATTTATGTTACTAAAATTAAGACCATTATCCATTAGTAATAATAACTAGAACATGATATTGCCCTTTGTTCTGGAAACAATATTAGTTGAACCATGAAATAGTGGAGAAGATAAAGTAGGACCTAAAAACGGGTTGGATAAAGGTATTTCAACAAGAACATAGGTTTAGAAATAGAAGGGTGTTTAAAAAGTAATATAAAGGAATGCATGAATGATTGAGAAGTGAATTATGTTAGAAACCGATTAGATCTTTTTTCCCAATAGTCAAAATGGATATGTACAGGGGAAGTGATATCAAGGAATGGGAAAAATAATTTTCTTTTATTTTTATAAAAAAGATAAATTATTTTATTCTTGATATTAAACGGTAGCTAATATTATTTTATCAAAAACATATTTTTGTTGTAATATTTACATTAAACATTTTCAATTTACTAATTATTATCTAATTTATTATTTGTTAAAGACTAAATGAATGAAATAACCTCTTATAATGATTTATATAAAGTGATAAATTCTTATATCTTTATATTTAAGCTGAAAATTTCTATTATCTTTTTAGATGATAATATCCAGAATTTTTTTTAAACTCTGCTTTACATTTATGTTCATGCAAGATCATGTTCGGTTGCATATCCAAAATAAACTGTATATGTATTCTAAAAAGGAATTAAGAAAAAGTTGTGTTAATCTAAAAGTACGTCCATGAGGTTAAATGTAAAATGATAACTACATGTATTATTTTGTATAAAAGATAAGTTCTTTTGTCATTTTATATTGAAATATAAATTCTTTCCAATTTTATGAAAAAATTAAAATTCTTGTCCATTTATGTAAAATGTTAAATTCCTTTATATTTTATGTACAAACGATACATTCTTCTATCCATTTATATAAAACAATAAATTATTTTCTCCTTTTACATAAATGATAAATTCTTCTATTACTTTATATAAAATGCTAAATTCTTTTTTATATAAAACGCTAAATTCTCTTATTCTCTTATGAAAAATATAACATGCAAATTTTTAATATTAAGCATTTACTTTGTATTTATGTTTATGCCATAACATTTCACTTGTCTATTATTTTTCAATTTAACTTTTATTGGAAAGGCAAATGGACTAAATTGGAATAAAAGATAAAGGATAAATTAGAATAAAAGATAAACCCTAAGAACTAAATCTACTCAAATTTAAGTAATTTCTTCATCGATTTAACAAAATATTGAATCTCGACTTTGCTGAAGGCAACCCTAGCTCCCTTTTATTCCTTAATCGATCTAAGATGCTCCAAACTTTTGAAAGGGAAAAGGCGAAACTCTTTAGTGAAACTCGTAGATTTCAATTCTTTTTCTACCTGTCTCAAGATGCAGTGTGCTGATTTGGTGAGTCTGATCTTATTTGTTGCTTTGATGAAATTAATTTTGGTTCTTTTATATTATGAATCTAAAATATTTTGCCTATGATGAGGCTAGTTTTGTTATGTATTGCTCTAAAGTAGCTGTTTAACATTTTTTAATAAAGAAATTAATGGAAAATTTTGATATACATCCTTATGATCATAAAAATTAGCCTTAGGTCCCTCCTAATTTTCTATATAAATTACATCTCTATTTTGATAAAAAAATGAAATTTATGGAAATATTTGGATAATTTTATTAACCTTAACATGCGCTCTTAGGGTATACGTCCATAAGTCATAACATTGGTAATACATGTCAAAGCAGCCGCTTTCAAATTTGGAAACAAGAGAAGTAAAAAAGAAAGAAATTCAAAAAAAGAAATGTAGAAAATAGTTTCTAAAGGACAAGGATGTAAAACAAATAAGTTTAGAAAATAGGGATGTGTTCCTAAATTCCATAAAATTAAATTCATAAGTTTTTAGATAAAAAGTTATCGATTCGTATAAAAAATTACAAGATTTGATCCTTGCATATATAAAAGACAAATCAATTTACCATTTTGTCTACTAAGTAAAGCCGATATTCAATATTCTTAAGATAAATTAAATTAGCAATGTATATAAAAAGATAAGAAGTTATTGCTTTGAATGAAAGATATAAGTCTATCGAGTAAGTTATCTTTGATGTTTATCTTTTATCTTTTTATATTAAAAGATAAGTAATTATCAAGTAATTTATCTTTCACATTTTATATCATATCTTGTTTCAATTTATATGTAAAAATATAAATATTCATAGTTTATCAATTAATCTGTCTCTTATCCTTTATATTTAATCACTTATCTTTTTAGAATTCAATAAGTAATTGTTAATTATTTATTTTTACCTTTTATGTTTATATTTTATCATTATAACTATAAATATATAACATTATAACCGGTAGAAAATCGTAGTGATGACCATTTTCATCTTATGTACATTATGCACAAAAAATCAAAAAAAAATCTTCATTTGTATCAAAGCGATAAAACAATCATCATTTATGTAAATTTACTTATGAACAATATTGAAACTATTTTTTATAGATATAGAAGACTTTATTCATATTTATCGTTTATAGCCAAAATTATATATAGAAAGAGAGAAGTTATTAGGTTATAGTTTATTATTCTATATAGAAAGATAAATGAATTTATCATTTCGCACAATTTTGATTGAGATTATTTTCATATGAATTATGTTTCGTATTAAATATGTAAAAAATGATAAATGTTATAATCCTTTCCAATTATTTCAAATATTTAATTAATAAAATGAGTAATCATTTTGTATAATAATATTTGTCATTTATACTTTTAACATTATAAATCTATAAAAACCGATGGTAGTGGTCACTTTTATCTTTTATCATTTCCTATATAAAAAATCACGTAGAATGATGGTAGTGATCACTTTTATCTTTTATCATTTCCTTAAAAAATCATGCAAAAAGGTTAAAGAATTATCATTTTATATACAATTAATAATAAATCGATAAATCATTCGTAATGTTAATTAATTTAGTATATGAGTATGTTATAATTTTGATCTTCGTCATTCTTTGTGAAAATAAAATCATTCTTTATTTATTCATCGACGGAATTAGTACAGTATGTGTGCAAATTTTAGCCTATTATATGTAATTATCAAATTATTTATCTTTGATCCTTTATCATTTAGATATTAAAATATTGCAATTTATTGAATATTTATCTTTTACCTTTATCATTTATCTTAATCTAAAGATGAATCACTATTAAGTTATTCATATTTTATCATTTATATTTATGATTATAGTTTATCATTTTAAATGTAAAAGTATAATCTTGTCGAAAATGGTAGCAGTGGTCATTTTTTTCTTTTATCATTACATATAAAAAGATGAATAAATTATTTATTATTTTATATAAAAAGATAAAAGAACCGTCATTTTATATTAAACTACTTATAAGATGGTAAATTATTTATTTTCCAATGAACCTAATTTTCTTTATAAAAGAATTTATTTATATATATCTTTTATAATAATAATTATTATGTATAGAAAGATGGAAGTTATTATTTTATTATTTATAATTCTATATGAAAAATATATGAAAAATATTTTCCAATTTGTAGAACATGTACAAACAAAATGATTAATCATGTTTTAAAGTAGCACATATTTTGGCAAAGAAGATTGCAATGATGGATACACATGCTTTCGCAAAGAACAATTTTAAAATCATTGTAAAAATATATATCTTTTAAAAGAAAGATAAATGAATTCATCTTTCTAAAAATAATCCATTTATTTTCAAAAAGAAAAAAACACTTCTACTATCTAATAACTCATACCGATTCTATAATTTAATACTAAAAGATAAATGAATTTATCCTTTTTAAGACAAATGTGAATTTATCTTTTTCTTTGGCAAAAAAAATGCACTTGTTTATTTCTAAAAAGTAAAAGATAAACAGTTTATCTTTCTTAAGAAAAGAAGATAAACGAATTTAAGTTGATAATAAATGATAAATTAGAATAAAAGGTAAAATTTCAACATCTTTAAGATTTTTTTAGAAAAAAACTAAACAAAATTGCCATTCTAAAATAAATTGGAAATTTTAGTTATGAAACTAATTTATAAATGCAAACCAAATTAAAACATCCAAATTAAAAAGTTAGAGACGATGATAGAAGTACAATATGGAAGACATGAATTTTTAATGTGAAACCTTTAGTTAACTTGTTATGCCTATTGTTCACCAATCCAGAAATGCAAGCTACCGTTACTGTAAGAAGGCAATTAAAATTAAACTTGCATGAATGAAAAAACCGAATTCCACTATGCATAACATAAATTGACAGAAGCTACATTATATATTAAACTTACTCATATATTTGAAAAGCTTTTATCAACATTTTAATAACAATAATTACATAAAAATAGTGTCAAAGTACAATCTCAAAACCTTCATATGCATCTTCCTAATTCAGTATTTATCCGCAAACAAAATTCTAACAATATATAGGTTAAAATAACAAAATAACTTCCATGTATAGATTAAAACATTATGCAACTATTATGATTTCAATTATGCACATAGGGTTTAAGAATTAAAATGAATACACCATTCAACTTGCATTTATTCTAACTTAAATTTAAATAACTCACCACACAACCAAAATTTGTAATCTAAAACACTATATATCTAATTTGAGAGTGAATTTATAGTTCAAGCTTGAATAATTTTGCAGCATATTAAAATATTCAGGGTTTTAATCTAATATTTTACTTTAATCGGATTGAAAGGTCGGAAATCGACACCATTTTTGATGATTTTTGAATAAGATGTGAAGATGAGTGGATTCAATGAATTTGTAAAAAGCATATTGTAGGAAATGATATTGAAGAACGAGAAGTAGCATAATTTTATTTATTTTTTTATAAAGAGTGCAGCTAAAGGCATCACTTTTTTTCCTTCATAATACCAAAAGAATACCGCAGTACTTCAAGAGAGATACTCCATGATGCCCAACCATCATCAAACAAATACCAGAAACGCGGAAACGTAGAAGAAAAATCGTGTCGCCACCTAAAGCTCGTGTCCCTCCACCGCCCAGTAGTCGTAGCCTTGCCATCGTCGCCTTCCGCAGCCAAGCACCGTCCACATCCCTTACCCATCATTAACCCTAAACTTATAGCCTACAAACCCTAGCACCCAAAGCTTCTCAATGAGGAAATCAAATCGGCTATCTCAAAACGCTTCTCAATTGTCCACTGTTCAAGCATAGCAATCTCAAAGTAAGTTTTACCGATTTTGAATTCTAGTAGTTTGAGTTTTGATTGTTAATTTGATTAATGATTTGTTTAGTTTCTTAGTATATTTGTAACAAAGACAAACTAATTGTTGATATGGTGAATAGTAACTAGTTTAACTTGATTATTTGATTTTTAATATGGGTATTGTTTTTTAGTTGTTAGGAAAAAAAGTAATAAATTCAAAATAATTGTTCATATTAACTAAATTTTGATTATATGATGAAATTTGTGTTGACATACATATGAATTTATTATTTTTAGAGTTGACAAAAAAAACATGAATTACTGATTATTATATGGTATTGTTGTCGATACCAAATATGTATTAAATAGAATTAACGACATTGGATTACAGGAAAAGAAAGAGAGCATTTGAACACATCTGCACGACGCAAACATATGGAAGAATTTGAAAAGGAGAGAAGTGAAAAGGTTGTGGTCATTGAAAATGATACAAGTAGTTCGAGCGGCGATGGTACAAATGATAGTGGTTTTAGTGAAAAGAAACAAATCAAGCTACGATAGTGGTTCTGGTTAAAAATGTAGCGGTAGCAGCAGCGGTAGCCATTCAACGGGTGATGATTCAAGTTCAACTCGGTCAAAACAAACTGAGACACAAGTACAAGCCGAGGTGCCATAGTCAACAGCGGTCACTTCTGGTACAGTAGCACCGCTTTACCAGTTAATTCATCTTTGCTTCTAAAATGCTTCGAATATCACATTGTTAAGTGTATCTGAATAAGGAGGAGGTAAATATATAATCAATAATTATATAATAATGATTCTTTAAGGTGTATTACAATTTTTCGTTTTCAATTTCGCAAGAGAGAGGACCACTCAAATGTCTAGCTTATTTCAGAAAGCTTAATGAGTGGAAGTTGCATCAAATGCCAGTTCAAGTTGTGGATAAGGTTAAATTCGGGATTATGTAGTTTGGTGGAATTCAGCTACAGATACGTCAATTATGTTTTCCTATCTGCTTTCATTGAGCGATGGCATTCCGAAACAAATTCGTTTCACATGCCATTTGGAGAAATGACCATTACCATTGAAGATTTAGCTCAAATTCTCAAAATTCATGTTGCTGGTCATCCTATTTATAGGGAAGAGTCGGAAGACGATGAACAAGATGCAAATGACCTTCTAGTCAAATATCATGGTGTCAACTTAGCAGTCGCGCGGGTAGAGACCCATTACTTAAATTTTGTGAAGTTGGATTTTTTGATGAATAGATTTGAGACTAGAGCAAATAAAGAAGATGCGACCGAGGTGGATTTCGTTATATGTGCCCGTGCTTTTCTTCTATTTTTGTTGGGGTGTATGTTGTTCTATGAACTCATGAACACCACCTGTATCTCACCTCTGGCGTTGTACTTGGGATTACATGCCTCGGTATTTAAATGTGTCGCATCCTAAGGTACAAAATCCGCAAAATAGAGAAAGTGACCCTAGGAGAGTGGATGGTCGTTTGGACAAATTGGTAAAAATAAACATATATTTTTTTATTTTCCCTTAAAGTTTTCATATGGATAAGTGATTGTTAATTTATATCGTGTAGAGAATGGCAGCTATGAAGGTTTTTGACATGCTGAAGCAAAGTATCAATGCTCCGAAGTCTAGAAAATTACAACATTTACTTTGTGTGCAACGAAACGCAGTAGATGTTTTTGAGGGTGCACTTACTACTGAAACAAGCAGTCCGGAAAAGCGATCGAAGAAGTTTAGTGATCGAAGTGGACTAATATAGTTTATGTTATGTGCCGTCGCATATTAGACTCTATGGTATGTGACTGTGACCTGCTGTATTAAATTATATGGTATTTTGGATGTACTGTATTAAACTACTACTGTTGTGATTGTTTTTGGATTTGGATTTGGTCGTGTTGAACTCTAGTATTTTGTATGTTTAGTTAATTATTACATGGAATGTTAATTGGTCTTTTGTTATTTTACAATGATCTTGTTGTGCGTTGGTTATTGCTCTGTAATATGTTATCGATCTTGATTGACGAGGAAATAAATATTCTTAGTACATTCATAAAAATTCCTCTGGTCGGTGGTAATAGACCAAATATTTCATTTACCACATGGTTAAATACCACCGTAGAGTAGGTTTGGTGCACGGTTAAGTTAGACCGTCATCAAAAAGTGTATACTGATCGGTCCATTTTTACCGTGTGGTCAAATACCACCAAACAAAAAACTTTCTTATGGTCAAGTACCACCGTTTATAGATATCAACCTTCAGCTATATACAACAGACCAATGATTTAGTGAATTTGCATTTTTGAAAAGGACAAGAGTTCGGTCTAAATTAACCAATGTACTATTGAAGGCAGCGATCCAAAATCGTCGAATGGTTAGTGAAGGCGTCGGTCATTTATAACCGAATAGCGGGTGCTAGTGATTAAAACATTTTGACGGTGGTACTAGACCATGGGTTACTTTAATACTGGGCCATTTACAATCGACCAGTGGAATTATACTACAACAGAATTGTAAAATCATTGTACATAATGACTGAACCTTCAACCTTCCACTTTCTATCACATAAAAGAATTTGATATCACAAAAAATAGTTTTTACAACATTTAAATTGATATGAATTGCTATTACATCGAATCGTAGAAACTAATTTGATATATGTTTACATCTAACCATAGCAACTAATATTATATCAAAATAGACCCAAAATATTTACATGGTTCGATACATGTTAAAAACCTAAATATATACCCCCTATTCACATCATCATACTAGCTAAGGCATTTTGAAGAGGTAAAAGCATCACCAGTTACCATATCTGGAGGATGAATTTTTACGAATTCAACTTGACGGTTGAGGAAAAGTTCAATCTAGTTTTTTGCTTCAGCTGAAGCGAGTCTACTCCAAAAGCTTGCTACTGGTAAAATAGGAGTATCATCCGTCAACGTAATCTTAACAAAATGACATTCCAAAACAAACGCAAAAACAATGAATTTAGGTTTTTCTTCTACATTTGGTCCAATCCTATGTGGATAATAGGTCAATGATTGGCGGTCTGAAATATATACAACCACATGATTAAATGCATTCGCTATTAAATATCCAAATTTTTGGCATTATCTAATATGCTTTACCACAAAGACTAATATGACAATCTATAGCCGACTTTAAAGTTTCGCAAGTGGAACTATCAAAATATCATGCATATAAATCCCAATATTCTTTAAAATCCACTAAAATCACCTTTCTCGCATTAATCCAATTATTTTCCAATTCTTCCACCTGTTCCGCAACACAGCAAAACCCGTAATTACCATCACTTGCGACATCTTCTACATTTAAAATAAATTTGTGCATAAAATTTGGGATATAAGGTAGCAGTTTGAAATCCCCCTTCACAACATTTTTCTCATCGTCATCATCAAAATCTACTGAAGTTGTTTTCCTTTTTGAAGGCGATTTTTTAACACTGGTTTGTGAAAGCTGTTCCTCCTTACATTTTGCGTACTCAAATCCAAATGGAACACGTTTAGCAGAAGACAATTGTTTCTTTTGTTTAGCAGTTAACTTATTCTTGCTACCGACTTGCCTTCCTTTGTGAATATTAACTTTGGGTTCTAACAATAATGTTATAAACGGTAACACTGGATCTTTTAACTTTTCGAGCAACACTTTTTTTTCTTACATGGTGGCATTTCCATAATATTTTGAAAAAAAAATGTCTCGAAGAATGTAACAACTCCATAGATACATCCATATGTAGAATATAATTCAAAAAATTTCCAATGTTTGTCAACCAACTCAAGTGGTAATGGGCGACCTTCAGTATAAAACTTCAGCATTTCATGAGAACATGAAAGACCGTATATCATACGATTTGAATTATCACAAGCTAACATTTCTATCGCAACTGCTTTAAAATTGGTTATTTCTTTAACAACTAAGTCCAAAGCATAAAATGAAACTCTACTCCGCAACTGCCTAAACAATGGAGTTTGATGACTTCTTTTCACCGCTCTTAAACTTCTTTCAAATGAAGCCTTTAATTTTAGTACATTTTAAATGCAACGTGTTATCCTTTTTTACCAAGCGGTTGCGAATGCAGCCTTTGACGTTCCATGATGTATTTTTAATTGAGCATGCATCGTTTCGGCTCTCGTTGTAATTCTATTATCACGATGTTTAATTTTATTTGTCCAAGCAAATGCAATATACTCTTTATATGGAATCCATTTATCTTTAAAATATTTCAAGCTACTTGGATACTCTATCCAATCTTATTGTATATCGCTCCAACCTATCCATTAATCTTCTTTACACGGTGCATGAACAACTTTCTTCCAACTTTGAAAAAACATCTCGAACATCTCATGCGTGTTCAAGTCTACTTTGCAATTTTGAATCACGTTGTTTGCCATATGCCATAAACACATAAGCATCTTTGCATTTTTAAATAATTGGCGTGCCTCATTTATTAGTGCCCATTTCCTGTCTATAACTGTTACCTTTGGTAGTTTATCTGACATGTACAACTGCTTCACCTTCGATAATGCCCATTCGTAGTTTTCCTCCTTTTCATGTGCTAAAAAAATATGCGCAATACTAAAAGTTCGACCAGTCGACGTCATACCAACCAATTCCATATAAGTACAATCAAGAAGCGGATGGAAGGAAATATTTACACAGAGTGATAAATTCAGGATGAGCCCACATTATATCTATTAAATGATCACTATCCAAATCATAACGATGGAAAAACAAGTACTGATTTTCAATACGTAATTTCACCAACCATTGCATTGTGGATCAACATTCCATTGCAGATAGTTGCATTTTATATTTTTATTGTTGTAGATAGTCTTCAAGGTTGACGTATTTTGAGGAAATGACTTTTTAATAGTAGTAAGTATCTCTCTCGGCTGCACACCTGCTATAGTCATATCGGCTAAAAAAGATTTCTTTTAGTATCAACCTTATAGGTATGGATGCCCCTGTTGGAAGTTCGTGCTTATGATTATTATTCGCTACTTCAACCTTCCAGTTGTCTTCATTTTGATGTACACCCTTAAACAAAAAAAGGAAAAGAACATTTTCTAGTTGTACCATCTCAGTGACGTATCACAACTTTTTTACTAATATCATCTTTCGAAAGATGGGTGCGATTTATCCCACCTCTTTCACACCCTAAATGTAATCTTGGTTTTTTCCCAGGTGCTAACCTATCTGATTTGACTATTACTACCACGGTTATTGATTTTTTGGCTTGTGATTTGCACCAGTCTATCAACGCATCACGATAATTGAAAATCTAAAATAAAATTGATAACAAGACTAATATTAAAAAATCTTACTTATTTCAAAGAATAAAATTATTTTACTTACACCATCGGTTCTAAAATGGTTTGATATGTCATAAAGAACATTTTTTACATTATTAATTGATTGACTATCTTCTAGAAAAAAATCGGTCTCGTCTGCCAAATGACTGTCAACCATTTGCATTTCACAATTATTGTTCATCGTCTAAAATGATGATAATACATATATTGGTATATGATTTGATTGGATATAATGTACATGTTTTTAAAATACTTGCAATGTAATTTTCAACAACAACGTCCTCAAATTTTTTATCTTCACCATATACAGGCTAACAAATTCATTTACTACAACCTATAACATATCGATTATTCATATGTTACAAAACTATAACTATTTAACAACATCAAATTTATTTAATTAAAAAAACCTTGCTTTCTTCGGTAGAATTTGATAACCCATTTCACTATTGTTTTTCTCTTCTTTTTCTTCCAAATCCATCAACTCGTTGCAATTACCGTTGTGTTTAATAATGTATTTTCTTCTAAATTTTGTGTTTGCTTACATCAAATTTCAAATTAGAGTTTTGAAGTTTGAACAAGGTTTTGAAGTTTGAACAAAGAGGGTTGAGAGAGAGTATTGAAAAATGTGGTTTTTGAAATTTGAAAGAGGAAAGAAGATAGGGTTTTGGAATTGGAAGAAGAGGAGAGGAGAAGAAATATGCTCGAATGGCACATCGTGAGTTGAAGGAAAGTGAAATTGTATTAAGTAGTAGAAGTATTTAGTAGGTAGGTTATTTTATTTTTTCGTATTTAGAAGAAACTTTAAGGGTGCCTTTAGCATCACTCTTTGTAAAAATCAGAGAATGGTTTTGGACTGGATGAGAAAGTTAATTTTAAGGAATCGTGGGCTAGGACTGTAATTTTCCTTTAATGTCCTAGAAACTTTTTTTTTCTGGGTACGGGCCTAGAAACTAATTGGCGTGGGTGCGGGAGCCCTTTCAGCTAAAATCCCCAATCATTTTTGTATCTTGTAGAAAGTTTTTGAGAAGAGAAACTATTTTGCTCCTTTATGGAATTAATTTTTTTTTTGAATTTTTGATTTAATAATAGTTTGGTTTAGTAATTGGTTTTTAAAATTTTGAATTAAAATTCCAACTTTAAAAAAAAATCTATGTTGTAGAAAGTCTTTAAAAAGGAAAAGTTGGTTTGAAAAAGGAAACTTTCATGGCTCCTTTTGGGAACTACGCAATTTTCGAAAATTGACAAAAAGGATTACCAAATTTATATTTTTAAAGGTAATGGGTTCGAATGAGGTACTTTATAATTGTAACATTTATTTTTAATAATGGTAAGGATTAAACCAAATTTTTTTACGGAGTAGATAAGGATCATGACCTTGATAGGATAGGTAAAAGTTTTAGGATATGAATAAAACAGGAACAGTAAGTACAATCTGACTTGAAAATTTTAAATCAGCCCAAAATATTTAATTGTAGAATATTGGTAATATTGCAAAGATATTCCAGATTTATAACTGGTTTGTAAGTTAGGTTGCCCTAGTTGACTTGAAATTTGAATTTCTGAGTTTTGATTTTTTTGGAGCGGATTCCTTATAAATTCTATAAATTATCCAACTCCAAAATATGTACAAAAGCATGTTGTTTGAATCGACAAGGGATATACCAAAAAGAAAAGATATGTGTAAGATATGGATATTATTTTCCATAATTTATACTGTCTATTTCAATGAAAGAAAAGAAATAATTTCCTGTAATTTCAAATGAAGCAAGGACCTCACTTTGGTTAATTTACAGGAAATTATAACAGTAATCTTTTTGAACCACCACCACCAGCTACAGCAATAGCAACTTAGGCATTTTAAACCATGTTTCGCACCATCTCAGCAAACATGTTCTGGAAGTCAGGGTTAGCAGCCCCCATTCCCGCCGCTTCTCAACTCCATAAATAGAGTTTCCAGCAGCATTCCTTGTTAGTCGGCTCACTCTTCTAAGCTGTAATAAGAATGATCAGTCTATCTAAAAGGAATAAGTGGTGTCTATAGATGTAATGCGACTTATATACTATATATATACTATATAGTTTTGAAAACCAAAATATAACAAGTACGCTCTCTCATATATCGCTCGATCTATTTTAAGGCGATAGCTCCTTCCTTATCTCTAATGGACTAAGTATCAACTTAGATGATCTACGCAACCTAAGCTTTAATACCAAATGTAACGAGTGCCCTATACCTCTGATATCCAATACATATATAGTGTGATGTGGAGGTACCCGGTCGATGTAGGATGGTAGTCAAGAGTGTAAAGTAGAGAAAAATCCAAATATAGAACCTATAGAACATCTCACAACACATGTACAAAATATAATAATCAAATAGATGTAAAATAGGTGATATAGAATATAACTAAGTGAACCAAAACAATCAGAATACATTGGTTCATCATAATTATTCAAAGCAAGAATAATGGAGTTTATACATCTCGATCTCCAATATAAACTTATCTCTCAAACAATACAATTAGTGGCATAGCTCCATCGTACTACATAGTAGAATATAAGCGATAGTAAGCTCCAAAGTATGATATATGAAAGCATAACCTCCTGCTCGCACCTCATACAGCTCCATACGCTATGCAAACCTGTTATCTCTAATCTACTCATGTAAGAGTACCCGAGATAATAAGAAGCAACGCATAAAACCTCGGGTTAGACAACAGTCTGGTGTAAGCGATACATCATCTCAAAATGCTACAATAACCATATTTAGTATTATGAATATAGAGTATGTAGAACCATACTTGTGCTGTCCCTGCATCCAAAAAGTTAGCACATAAACACTATATGCTAAACTATTAACACATAAGGGTTAGCACATAAACACCATATGCTAAACTATTAACACATAAGGGTGTACTATACTAATTACAATATGGGGTATAGGGATGTAACACAATAGTATGATAACCATATCAAGCACACAACAAACATAGAAAACACATAGCCAACACATAGCAAACACGCAACGACAACCGTCACAAAGGTCTCACTTTGCTCCTACCATTACCAAGGTCTCGTATTATCCGACCGCCACTAAGGTCTTACATCGCCACCAAGATTCCACTTCGACCATCACCAAGGTCCTACATCATCACCAAGATGTCACTTTGTCCTAACCATAACTAAGGTCTCGCATCATCACCAAGATGTCACTTTATCTCGACCATCACTAAGGTCTCACATCATCAGTAAGATGCCTTCAGATACCTGAAACTCATACAACAATCACTAAGGCCGACGACACACCATGTCACAATTGGATTCGGTATTCGATCACGTACCATCACCAAGGTATTGCCATCACTAAGGCATGCTAGACCATCACCAAGGTCCAAGGTAGACAATTGAGTGTCATCGCATACCCTTGCCCTATGAAACACCTATCCTACCTAGAGTTATCCATTCTTTCATCTGCACATAACTCGATACTACAACACATTACGTCTTGTCACATCCTCTCACCTTGTCAAATGTGTCTCTTTGGACCATCACCAAGCCCATATACACTCCTTGCCCGAAGTACTCAACCAAAATGATTAACCCATCGGTACATCAAAGTCACCTCACTTCCTCGGTTATAAAACAAAGCCCAAGGTCACCTCGATTCGTTCCAAAGTCGTCAATACTTGCTCACTGTCAACTCGTCAACGATCCCCAAACTCTTCCCCGAAGTACGTCCATACAATGCCTGAAGTGCATAGCCAAAACTACATGCCTTAGATTATGTTTGTTCTTCCTTGTGCTCGGCCCAAAGCCATGCACCCACCAAACCAAAGAAACACCAAATAGTAATTAATGTTTAGTACCCCACCACCGAACACCACATACCCTCGGATAACATTTCTTGTCCGGTTCTTCACCATCGAACCAAAGTAGCTACCGAATAGGATTTCCTGTCTAGCCTTCCCACATCGAACCAAAGCACTAACTAGACAAGAATTCATGTCCAGTCCTCTACTATCGGATCGTCTTAGAGCCGAGCCAGCACCTTCCCTTCCTGAAGTCAACCACCGATCAATGCAACCCCGGGCCAAAACTCCTACCGAACAACCTTTATCGAATTGAAAACCGCAACTCCTTCAACACTTCAACTTCGCTTCGATTCCACCGCTACACTTACTACTTCAATCCGTGTGCATCCCTTATGCATCGATATGACTCTAAATGTTCTAGATCCTATCCGTCGAAGTTTGTTTCTATGGTTCTTACCTCTAGTTCACTTCGATGCGATGAGCGTTTTCAACCAATCAAGCATATACACAAACACCATACATACACCAATCAACAACCAAACATATACACATACAACAAGTCACGAAAAATCCTCCAATAATGTATCTTTAACATAGCCTAACATACATTGAGGCAACCATACATCAAATTGACATGATTAGAGCACTTTAAAACATTTTAAATTTGTTTTTACTTCAAATTTTATTTTAAAACAGTCCCAGACCATGATTTGGTTGTAAATATGAGTTCAAAACATGGTAAAACCTATTGATACATATATAATAAGGTGAGAGATGATAAATCACTCACTAAGCACCCAAAAAGTGGAGGTTTGCATGTAAATAGAGGCAAATCCGAGAATGAATAGCAAAGATCTGATTTTTCTATCGATAAATATAGATTTGAAGATCTCTAATGAATTCTCTTGCTAATCTATCCTTCATCTATGATTTGAATTAGATTTAGAGGAGAAAAGAGAATGTTTTGAGTGAAGAATGGTTTAGTGGAGGCTTAGATCTATTTGGGAGATGGTAAGATCTATTTGGGAGATGGTAGAAATGATCTGAGGATGTTTCTTTCAGCTAATATAACCCTCAAATTCAAATGGATTATTGAGCCTCTTCTCAATCTCACTAATTGCCCGCTAAGTTGCCCTTAAAGATTCCAGACTTCAGACAGCCATATCTCCTAGCCAGAAAGTCCAAATTGCTATTACGACTACTCTATGAAAATGGAAACCATCATATCTTCCAACGAAAGTGATCTTAGATACTAATTTGGCTTCTATCAAAAGTTATATCCATTACAAGTTTTCAGGAGTAAAATTGTTCGATAAAATTTGAAAGATGGGAAATGTCACTTGTAAGCATTCCCCAAATTTATAAAGTCATACGACCTCATATGAATTTAAAAATAGTATTTTATGATCCTCCGATACGTAAAGTACAGGACGTTACAATTGGATAACGATTACTAATTAATTAATGATTGCCATTTCCTCGATTCAGTTGGGCTTACTTATAATGGGGTTCTAGAGGATACTAGATGATTTATATGTAACATTCTAGTTGGTGGCAATACACCCTTATAATTAATCTAAAATATATAAATCCTGGGCGAACACTAGAAATTGAAATAAGATAACTTAACCTCTGGCGAACGCGGGATGCTTTGAAAATGATATACGAAAATTAACCCCAGGAGAACATGGGATGGCTTAGATAATGATATATCTAATACGATAACTTTGGATGAACATAGAGTGATTATGATTTATGAATAATACTTAAGCAAGGACTAGAGTCCTTAGCTATAACGGTCTAGAAGGACCTTTGATACATAGGTGAATTCTAAGAAACCAGATGATTCACCATGACTTGGAATGATGGATAACCAAAGAGCTCGACTACTAATGGTTAATTATTCCTGAAACTTATTCTTGAGTAAAGCACACCATACATTCATAAGACGTACTTTGAGGGCAAGTGATACGACCAAATTTTCCACAGTCTTCGAATAGACTCAAACTAATATAATGAACTGGAAACCCGATGAAGGAATGAGTCAAGTAGCTCGGAAGATGTCAAGATTGAAAAAATCATAGATTTGGCCAAGTTTCAAAAATGCAAATCAAGTTGGTACCAACATGATTCATGTCGGTACTGACATAATTTTCATCAACATGATTCATGCCAATGTGGTTAGAGCCATCTAAAATGATGATATGAAGAAACCTAGGAAGTTTGACAAACTTTCGAACAACAAAATCATGTCGGTACCGACATGATTTGGTTGGTACCGACATGATTTTGAAACATGGAACTGCAAGAGATGGATGAAAGGGGAGCTTAAAATATGAAGAGAAAATCAACTTTGCACACATAAATTGATGTCGGTACCGTCCTGGTTTAGGTCCATACCAGCATGACCTGTTCTACCCGTTCGATATTCTGATCTTGGAATTGTGACATTTTCAAACCTGGATGGTGAGATCTATGCTGGGCTTTCCCTATAAATATGAAGCTACATGCAACTAGAAAAGGAGCTTAGATCTAGAGAGCAATTTTCTTCTTTAACTCTAAAAACCTTTAGCAAATTCGAGATATGTTAGATTGTTGTCAGATTCGGGTTGTAATCATTGTATTCAAGAAAGAAGTAAAGGGCCTCAAAATTTCCGAATAACCATAAAAATTTCTCGTGTTTCTTTGCATACATAAATTGATGTCGGTAATGAACAAATTCGAGTCGATGCCGATCTGATTTTCTTCCTGATATTCATGCGGCGTGAAATGTTCTACCTGCTCGATATTCAAATCTTGGAATTGTGACGTTTTCAAACCGGGATGGCAAGATCTATGCTAGGTTTTGCCTATAAATATGAAGCTACTTGCAAATAAAAAAAGGGGTTGGCACTTTAGATCTAGAAAGCAATATTTTTCTTCCTTAACCCTAAAAACCTTCACCAAATCCGAGATCTATTTAGATTGTGGTTATATTTGGGTTGTAATTTTTGTATTTGGGAGAGAAGAAAAAGGATAATAAGATTAAAGTGGACGTAGGCCTCAAATTTTACAAATAACCATAAAAAATTGATTCTTACTTTAATTTGTGAGAACTCTTTATTTAATTTTGTTTTGGGGTATTGTTTCATTTTCCCGTGCAACAATGCTCATAAATATAAATTACTAGATGACATAACTTTCTACAAAGGGAAGGTTCTTATTGATCCTCAAAACCAAGACATTAACCAAATATTACTGCATGAATACCATTTATCTCCCTTAGGAGACCATGCAGGAGTTAAAGGTGCTAAGAAAAAAAAATCAAACATGATGTTTATTGGAAGCACGGTTGTTGAAAGGTATGTTAAAGAGTGTGATACTTGCCAAAGAAATAAGGGTGAAAATATATTAATACCAAGCCTACTTGAACCTTTACCCATACCAGAGAATATATGGACTACTATATCAATGGATTTTATCACGTACCTACCAAGGAGCCACACTTATAGTGTCATATATATAGTTGTAGACAGGCTCACCAAATATTCACATTTCTTTCT
Organism: Allium fistulosum; assembly: GCA_030737815.1. Taxonomy (NCBI): domain Eukaryota; kingdom Viridiplantae; phylum Streptophyta; class Magnoliopsida; order Asparagales; family Amaryllidaceae; genus Allium; species Allium fistulosum. Next base: position 201,081,048 of record CM060904.1, on the reverse strand, counting down.
CTTGCATCACTCATACACTACTAAACGTAGCTAAAGTTTTCTTTGATGGAGCCTTCAAACTACATGGGCTACCCAGAAGCATCATCATTGGCCAAGATGCATTATTTACAAGTGCTTTTTGGCAAGAATTGTTCAAGTTGTAAGTCTGTTCTTTGAAGCTTATCTCTGCCTACCACTCCCAAACAGATGGTCAGACTGAGGCTATAAATAAGATTTTGGAATACTACCTCTGGTGTTTTACATGTCACAAACCAAAAGAGTGGAGCAGATGGCTGACAGTAGCCGAGTACTGGTATAACATTAGCGGGAAGACAACAAACACTACCCCATTCACCGTTGTGAATGTTGATCCACCTACTTTACTTTCCTATGTACCTCATACAGAAAAAGTGCCACAAGTGGAAGAGGAATTATATTCCAGAGATATTGTGCTGCAGTTACTAAAAGATAGTCTTAACCACTCAAGAAAGAATGGAAAGGTTTGCAGATGCCAAAAGGACTGAGAGGCAGCTTAAAGAAGGAGACTAGGCTTACCTTAAACTGCAACCATACTGATAGATCATGGCTAGAAATGCTAAAGGCACTAAACTAACTCCAAAGTATTATTGTGGCCCATATAAGATAGTGAAGAAGATAGGAGTGGTCGCATATGAACTAGAGCTACCTAGCAGTGCAAGAATTCACCTAGTTTTTCATATCTCATAGCTGAAAAAAAGACTTGGCACTAACATGATTGTACATCAAGATGCTCCTACTTTTGTGGAAACAATTATAGATAAACAAGAATCCTTTATTGATATGAGAATAGTACCTAGAGACAGTAGGGTTGTCACTCAAGTTTTGGTCAAATGGAAGCAACGAGGCCTAGAGGAGACGACATGGAAAGACTATTTGGATCTTGTCAAGAGTTTTCCTGCCTTTGACCTCGAAACAAGGTCAAACATTGAAAGGGAAGAGAATGTTAGTACTAGAGTCATTTTGCCAAACACTTGTAGTTTCCGAAGATACAAAAGATCAAACATTATGACTACAATTAAAGCTTAAGGGAAAATTATCCACATTGAACCCCCGACCAATCTGGGTGACCAAGGACACGAATAGAAGCCTGTAGGCAAGCCAAGTTATTCTACATAGGGGCTGAGAGAAGCTCACCTGGTTTAGCTGTGCACGTGCACACATGCACAATGTGCACACATCTGCAGTTTAAATATTAAAAAGGCTGAACTCTGTGGGCTTTTGGGATCAAATTTTAGATGAATTTAGATTATTTATATTGTAATAAGTAGCCTAGGATCCTATAAATATGAGGAGAAGTGTAATGTAAAGGCATGTTGAATTGAATTAATAAGAAATTTATCTTCCTTTTCTTGAAAATCTGGTATGTTTTCCGTGCGTTGTTATCTTCTCTCCTTCTTATTCATTTCTATTGTCTAAACCCTCATTTTCTGAGATTACTAATACCTCTTCCTCATTCTCAAACATCTGCCTTTCAAACCCTATCAATCTCACTACCAATTTTTTTAATATTAGAGATATTTAATTAGGAGCAAAATAAATACTTTTCCTTTATTGATGTATAATTAGAGGCAAATTAAAAATCGGTCTTTACTAATGAAAAATAAGACAAATTAATTGTAATTAATGCATTTCTTTCCACGTAAGATTTAGCGGCTAAATTTATCTATTTCCCTCCCCTTGCAAAAATAAGATTTCACATTTCGTTCCTTTCCTCATTTTCCTCTTACAACATAGTAAAATCCTTTCCTCTTACAGCATAGCAAAAGAGGCAGGTATGAGTTTCTTCTCTAATTTATTTGTTTATGAATAAGGTTATTATTTAATTGATTTTAATATTAACTGGTCACATCCCATTTATTCTTTCCCCTTTCAATTTACTAAATCAAACCTTTCTTCATTGCCATCCCCAAATTAACACGCTTCTGTATGCTAGTTCTCTGTAATTCCAATGTTCTCAAATCTCCTCAATTCGTTTTTATTTTAAATAAATGGAAAAAGTGAAGGTCAATTAAAATCGATTAAGGATGAGCAAACAATTCATTTCATATAATTTTATTGCTGCAAATTTCACCTTTTTATTACTACATAACTACTTTAGCTCGCAAAATGCTTGATTCTGTTTTTTCATAGATTTCCTATTATTTGCAGTAGCGTTGTCGATAATTTTGAAATCTAAATCACTTTATGATATTTGTTATGAGAATGTTTCCGTTTGAAAATTGAAAAGAAGAAACCATGAAATCATGAGATTTCATATTGTTTGCAGTAAACTTATCTGTTCACTCTGAAACATATAAATTATGATAATATTTACTAAAGATTAGCAACATGGTAGTGTTTGAAGGATATAAAAGATTTTTTACCATGGAATCAACATCTGGTGGCATGGTTTACAAACAAAACTTGTTTTTCAGTCTTGGTGTGCAATACAAAAATTTTGAACTAAAGTTGGTGTGAAATATATATTCTTTGGTTTTACAATGAATTATTGGATCATTCCTTTGCTTCTGAGTAGAACAAGCTACTTTTTCATTTTTCTATTGAATCTACATGCCTCATATGTATATTTTTGTATAAGCTTGGTGTAAATCTTGGAATTCAATAAGTGACTAATTCAAAAATCAACAATGGAAATGATAATGAACTTAGTTTGCTTTATGTAATGTTACAAAGTCTTAATTTAAGATGATATTTTCCCTAAGAAGAACTCTAAACAAGCACAAAGTATGAAACATATATATTTTGATTGTGCCGCAATGATGAATGCGTAAAGGTCAAGGAATAAAAAACAATAGATAGAACATTGATCTTGTGGTTTAGAAGGTGACCCATTAAAATGACCATCATATCTATGAGTATCCTTTGAAAGTTCAGAAGTAGGTCTAGCAGCCCTTTCTCACTTACTTATTCTTTCTTTAAAGTGGGGATTGTCTAAACATGTATTCCTTGTGAAATATTTTAATCCCTCCAAACATATTTTGTCTACCTATTTGATGATCAGAAGTTCCATGTGTAGAAGAATGTGCAAATATGGAAGTTGGTGAAGTAAAATTTCTTAATTCCACTATATAAGTGAAAATGAAAAATATAACTAGAAGAGAAAGTTTGAGTAGGCAAATTCATTTGCATCCCTAATATTTATTTTCCACCCTTCATTAAAACTAAAGTTTTATAACTAACACAAATAGCCTCTTCTTCAACATCATTTTGAATAATGTAATGTCTTTTTTGTTTAATTTCAAATAATCAATAGCAATTCCATATAAAAATATATGTAAATCAAAATTCAGTTTCCTAGAATAATTCAAAATCAAAATTCAATCAAAAATCCAAACAAAATCCACTTATGTTAACAATAAATAATTAAAATTTTGGGGTAAGTATCGCATAACATAAACGAAAATCAAAATTGCAACAAAAATAAACAAACATTTTAAATGTTTGTTAAAAAAATATTTGGAACCATAAAATAGCAACTATCCTTTGCAAAAATCTTATCATTTGATCACACTTTTATGTGCGTAACAAATGGTAGTAGTTTTGTAACAGTTTTATGTATAAATTTATTCAACTTTTTTTTTTATCAAAATGCATGCTAAATATAAATTATTGTGCATCATGCATAGTTGAACTTTTCTAATTCATGTTTGACTAATTTAGTTCTTAACATGTGATGTGTTTTTGTTTGTTTGAGAACCTTAATTTATTTATATAGATGCTTTGGTAGATTTATCTCTTTGGTTGATTTCATTTAGATAACATATATTTTACTCTAGTTACGAATGTTTTCTTACTAGTGCGAAAACTTTCCACTTTAATATTTTATTTTGTATCATATACTTACTTTCTTCTTCATGGATAGAGGTCATTAATCGAGCTGTTTTTATGTCAAGTTCGTGGGTATAAAAGATCTTCCCCTTCACTTGTTGGCACACACCAAGTGATTTCATACCTTTGCAGTCTTTATACACATTCATTCGTTCATTATATGTAATTTTGCTAGTTGTATATTGTTTTAACTTTTTGGTTTAGATATACCTAAATAATCATATATTTTGTCTTGTTTTTTTTGCGGACTTGAGGAGCTTATATTCAAGGATTTTTGATATTGGTCGTGCGATAGTGGAAATTGAGGTATTAAAAGCTGGTTTTTAACCTTAATTTTTGGTTAGAGTGTCATTTTTATGCATGTACAAAGACGCCATATGGTTGATCTATATTTGTGTACATATAATATTATTTTGTATTTCATTATGTTATCATGTTCAATCTCTCGTTCAAGTCAAGTATGTATGCATAAATATGGATAAAACTTGATTTGTAAAGTAATATCATCCTATAATGGAGAAAAATGTTAAATGGACACTATGCATACAACATAACTTGAAATTGGTGGGATTGTTGTGATAAAAATAGTACATGATCATTTTTGCAAATAATTTACTTATTAATGTGTTATTTCTCCATGAATAACAATTATGGAAAATTTAATTGCCTTGTTAGAAAAATTCCACTTTAGCTAAAATTTGTTTTCCCTCCACTTCGCATATTCATTTCTTTCCTCTTTTCTTCCCTCTCCAATAATAGAGTCTACTTGTAGAAAAAGGTATGAAATCTCTTGTAATTTTTAATTGTTAATTAATGGTATATGTATCTAATCAAATTGTAGTTAACTATTCATGTCAAGACAAAAAAATTACAAATGGTTTTGTGCACTGTAATTAATAATCGGCCCCATTTTATTTAGTATACTCCTTACTTTACCTAATCAGTAATCACCTCTACTAAAATCAATTTTCATCCTACTCAAAATCCCTAATTTAGAAAACTTTGTAAATCTCCATTATCAATTTTTGATGCTTCGTTACTGATGCGGTGTATTAAAAATTCCATTGTTCTCAGATCTCTAAATTCCATTAGTTAGTGTTTTATTTTAATCTAAAATAAATGGATGAAGTGCAAATCTACCATGAGCTGACAGTATAAGGAGAGTGGGTGGTCTCTTCATGTGGTCTTCATATCCTTCATATGTAACAATTCTACTTGGTTTCAGTTAATTTGATCTCTATAGTTTTTACTTTTTTTAAACTACCATGTAATACAGCTCGGAAATATTTGGTTTTTGCTGTTGTAGCTTAAACAAACACATTGCTTAAATTGATAAACTCATAATAAATTTGGAACTTTTAAAGCTTTTTATGAAACTCTTGTGAGGATGTGGTTTGTGTTTGATTAAAAGAAACATCAAAATTGCTTCTCAAAGGCCATATAGGTTATTCTTTTTTCACTTAGAAAAAAACTAATTTTTTGGGTATGTATTGTTTGAGGTTATTAGTTTGCTTGTTAGTAAATTACTTCTGAATGTTATTTTGGTAGTGTGGTATATTGTACTTTATAGACTTACAATATTTTATAATTGATTCTAGCATTATATGCCAAGTTAATATACTATTACTCATTTTTTATGAAAAATCCAATTTCAAATGCAGCCTATGTATGTAAAGTTGGTTATGTTCCCTTTGATGATCCTTATAAAAAGGGATTATGTACTAGAGAAAGTTGGTTTAAGAAATGCTGATTTTGTACTAGGGAAAGTTGGTTTATTAAATTTGAAATGCGGTCTAAAAAATTGGTGGTACAGTAAAGAAAGTTGGTTTAGGAAAGTTTAATATTGAAATTGTTATCATTTTATTAAAATTATTTTTAATAATAGTTGATGCAGCGCATACCAGATCGAATTCCTCTTTAAGTCGCGGCGGCGAAAACCTAAATCGCTCCAACTTTAGGTCGCGAGATGCTCCAAAATTCGCGAACGAGCGTAGGTCGCACCTCCTCCTTATGTCGCTCCAACAGCTATGTCGCGAGGCAAAGCCAGTAAATCGCAAACGACCTATGCCGCTCCAGAAGCCTATGTCGCGAGGCAGATCCAATAGGTCGCGAAGCCTCACTTCAGAATCCCTATGTCGCAAATCTTCTTAGGTTGCTGATTGCTAGGTCGCGAGCTTCGTTAGGTCGCGAGCTTCGTTAGGTCGCGAGTTTCTTTTTGTCGTAGATTGCTTCCAGCCTGGGTCGCGATCATTTCCTTATGTCGCCGAAATCCAGTTAGGTCGCAAACAAGCTTCTTTAAGTCGTTGAAGGTTACTAGGTCGCTGTTTCCTAAAGCACTGTTTGATAAGTCGTTTGTACTTTGTTTTCTTATACTTGTTTGTGTAAATTGTTGTGTCGTTGTATGAGTGTAGTTAAGTCGTGAGGTATGTTGAAGGTCATGTAACGACCTAGTGTTTGTATGTTCTTTGTTTGAGTCGTTAAGTCGTAAGTCGACTTATGTTAAGTCGTTAAGTTGCATACGACTTATGGGAGGCGTGAGTTGTATTTGCATATAAATAGGGGAGTGTTGTGTCATTGTAAGGGGGGTTGATTTTTAAATAAAATTGGTTTGTGCTTCTTGCCTCCATTAAAATTGGTAGTTGAGTGTTATCTCCTATCTCGACCTTCGGCATTCTAGTGCGCTCGAATCAACGATTGTTGAAGCCAATTCACGGAATCAAGTGCGCTTGATCAACGTTCGAAGAATTGTAGATCTTCTCTCACGGCATCGTGCGTGATCAACGTGTCGAAGATTGCTAGAATCCGGTATCTTCGTGATCAACGGATTTGGGCTTTTGGGTATTCTTAAATTCACCAATTTATCATCGATTCACCGATTATTTCCGCTAATCATGTGAGATCCTGACGGATTCGATTTACATCATCGAATTCACTTCCTTGGCTGCATCATTTCGTATCAGAGCTAGATCGCAAGTAGTTTGCAGCATTTGGAGAATTGGGTTTCGAGAATTTGAAGTTTGGAGATCGGATTTGCATTGTTGAGAAGTTTGGTGTTCATCGTGTTCATCGTGAAGTTGCAACAAGTTGGGAGTTTCGATCCATATCATTTTGGATCAAAGTTCGGAAAGTGTTTGAATTTTGCTCGTTGGGATTTTTGCGTGCCGAAGTGAAGTTTGAATTTCTAAAGATTTGTTTGAAGTTCAATCATGCCACCGAGACGAGCTCAACGTCATCGCAATGTTGATGCTTTGTATGGAAGAGAAGAGGCCGAACAAATAGAGCAACGAATTAGTGATAAATTAAATGAGAAGTTTGATGAGGGAATTGGTCGATTAGAGAGAATGATGCTTGAAATGAATCAAAGTAGAAGAAGGGTTTCACCTGAATCGAGCCATGGGGGAAATAGAGTTTCACCACATTCAGATCGGGAGAGAAGAGAAGATCATGATCGTAGAAATGTTGACGATCGTGATAGGAATGTTGATGATCGAAATCGGAGAGATGTGGATGATCGTGATCGGAGGAATGTAGATGAAGGGATGTTAGTGGTAGAAATGGTGGTGGTAGAGATGTTGGTGGTCATGATCGACATCGATATGCATCAGATTTTGATGAGGAGTTTGATGGTGGTAGTGTTCATGGTCGAAATCAAAGCCAAGGAAGAAATCATTCAGAGTATGATCACAAATTGGAGTCCGGAATGAAAATTGAAATTCCAGAGTTTTAGGGTGGTATGCAGGCTGAAGAATTTTTAGATTGGTTATCTAATGTTGAAGAGATCTTTGATTTCAAGGAGGTTCCGGATGATCGTCGAGTGAAGTTGGTTGCTACTAGGTTGAGAGGAAGAGCTATGGCGTGGTGGCAGCAAACCAAACTTACACGAGAACGGATGGGGAAATCGAAGATTGTTGCTTGGGAGAAATGAAGAAGATGATGAAGGCTACATTCTTGCCTTACAATTATCAATCACTCATGTATCAGAGGTTGCAGAATCTGAGGCAAGGGACGAAGACTGTTAATGATTATGCTGATGAGTTTTATCAACTGATTGCTCGAAATGACATTATGGAGACGGAGGAACAATTGACTGCTAGGTTTGTTGGGGGGTTGAGGATCCAGATCCAGGATGTGGTAAATATGTTTGACCCTAGATCTGTGGCTGAAGCACACCAGAAGGCGTTGGCTTGGGAGAAGCAGGGAAGACGAGGAGGTGGTGTGTTTCCAAGTTCCAATACTCAGAGCAAGGGTGCTAGTGGGAGTTCCAATTTTTCTAAAGCTGTCAGTAAACCAGTTGTGAATGAAGTTGCGAAGGCGAAGGTCAACAACAGTTTCAAGTGTTATAATTGCCAGGAAGTGGGTCACAAGAGTAATGAATGCCCGAAATTGAAGAGGCGAGCTATGATTGCTGAAGTGGAAGGTGAGGATGTTGATGAAGGTTATTCTAGTCCAGTTGAGGAGGATGAACAGGATATCGCGTCGGGAGATGAAGGATGTAATCTAATGTTGAGGAGATCATGTTTGACACCGAAGCAGGAAGAGGATGCTAGTTGGTTGAGGAGTAATATCTTTCAGTCGACATGCACTATACTGGGGAAGGTGTGTAAATTTGTGATTGACGCGGGAAGTGGTGACAATATCATTTCTACCGAAGCTGTGAGAAAGTTGAAGTTGAAGACGGAGAAGCATCCAAATCCTTACAAGTTAGCATGGTTAAGGAAAGGAGGAGAGGTGAAGGTGGACAGGCGAGTTCATGTTCCATTTTCTATTGGGAAGAAGTATAAAGATGAGATCTGGTGTGATGTGGTGGAGATGGATATTTGTCACTTGCTTTTGGGAAGACCGTGGCAATATGACCGAGCAGTGCAGCATGATGGTCGAACTAATAACTACAGCTTTATGTTTGAGGGTACTAAGATCATTTTAGTTCCGAAGAAGAGACAGCAAGGAGAGAGCAAGTCAGAAGAGATTGAGGAGCTGAAGACTTTGTTGACTTTGAAGGAGTTTGTTGAAGAAGTAGAGGAGAGTCCAGAGGTGTTCTTGTTCATTGGACATGAAGCTACTGAATCTGTTGAAGTTCCAGAAGAAGTAAAGCCGGTGTTGGAAGAATTCAGAGATGTGTTTCCTGAAGACTTGCCAAAGGAGTTACCACCGTTGAGAGATATTCAGCATCAGATTGATCTTGTGCCAGGGGCGGCATTACCTCACAGGCCACATTACAGGATGAGTCCTAAGGAGCATGAGGAACTGAGAAGGCAGGTGGAGGAGTTGTTAGAACAAGGGCGTGTTCAGGAGAGCTTGAGTCCTTGCGCAGTACCAGCCTTATCGGTACCGAAGAAGGATGGGACTTGGCGGATGTGTACGGACAGTCGGGCTCCAAAACAAGATCACTGTGAGATACAGGTTTCCTATGCCGAGGTTTGATGATTTGATTGATCAGGTGAGTGGGGCTGTTGTGTTCTCAAAGATTGACTTGAAGAGTGGATACCATCAGATTCGTATTAGACCGGGTGATGAGTGGAAGACTGCTTTTAAAACTAGGGAAGGTCTATACGAATGGCTGGTTATGCCGTTTGGCTTGTCAAATGCTCCTAGTACTTTTATGAGAGTAATGAACCAGATTTTCAGACCATTTATTGGGAAGTTCGTAGTAGTTTACTTTGACGATATTTTGATCTATAGTGGGAGTATGGAAGAGCATATCCAACATTTGCGAGAAGTGTTGTTGATTCTACGACAGGAGCTATTCTATGCAGCAACGAAGAAGTGCGTGTTCATGATGCACAGTGTTTTGTTTCTGGGATATGTTCTGTCGAAGGAGGGTATTCAAGTGGATGAAAGCAAAGTGGAAGCTGTCAGGAGTTGGCCACAACCCAAGACAATTACTGAAGTAAGGAGTTTTCATGGGTTGGTATCTTTTTATCAAAGATTCATTCCATATTTTAGTAGTGTGATGGCACCTGTAACCGATTGCATGAAAGGAAAGAAGTTCATGTGGACAGAGGAAGCAGAGTTAGCTTTTGAGAAGATCAAGACACTTTTGACGACAGCACCCATTCTGGTACTGCCGGATTTTCAGATATTGTTTGAGTTACACACGGATGCTTCGAAGGTTGGGATTGGTGGAGTATTGAGTCAGAATGGAAGACCAGTTGCTTATTTCAATGAGAAGTTGTCTGGAGCCAAGTTGAGATATAGCACTTATGACGTGGAGTTTTACGCAATTGTTCAAGCTGTGAAGCACTGGAGGCATTATCTGTTTCAGAAGGAGTTTGTTCTTTATACGGATCATGAAGCTTTGAAACATTTTCAAGGGCAGGACAAAATTTCAGCTAGACACGCTTCATGGGTCGCGTATCTGCAGCAGTTTACTTTTGTTGTAAAGCACAAATCAGGGGTGACGAATCGTGTGGCTAATGCCTTGAGCAGGAGAAATCATTTGTTGATGACAATGAAGGTTGAAGTGACATGATTTGAACTATTGCCAAAGTTGTTTGAGGAAGATCCTTACTTTGCGAAGATTGTTGAGAAAGTCAAGGATGGGAGTATTGATGAGTTTATGTTGGTAGATGGATTCGTATTCAAGGGGAATCGATTATGCGTACCAGATTGCAGTTTACGAATGAAGATTATCAAAGAATTGCATGAGGAAGGACACGTGGGCCGTGATCGTACTTTACAGTTGATTGCAAAATCTTATTTTTGGCCGTCAATGAGAAAGGAAGTTGAAAAATTTGTTCAGAGGTGTCATATTTGTCAGGTTTCAAAGGGGACAGCGACAAATGCAGGTTTGTATATGCCGTTGCCTGTGCCAACTAAACTATGGGTGGATGTTTGCATGGATTTTGTGTTAGGATTACCGAGAACGCAACGTGGCAATGATTCTATCTTCGTGGTGGTTGATCGATTTTCGAAAATGGTACATTTTATTGCATGTAAGAAGACAACAGATGCAGTAAATGTAGCACAGTTATATTTCAGAGAGATCTATCGTCTTCATGGATTACCAGAATCTATTGTATCAGATAGAGACACTCGTTTTCTAAGTCATTTTTGGATGAGCCTATGGAGAATGGTTGGGATGAAGCTGAAATTCAGTAGCGCTTATCATCCACAGACAGATGGACAGACTGAAGTTGTAAATAGATCCCTAGGTAATCTATTGCGATGCCTTGTGAATGATAATTTGAAGAGTTGGGATTCGAAGCTATGTCAAGCTGAGTTTGCACACAACCATGCAGTTAATCGTAGCACTGGGTTCAGTCCATTCCAGGTTGTATACTCAACAATTCCTAAAGGACCGTTGGATTTATTTGTAGTTCCACAGCAGAAAGGAGTGATCAAACGGGCTAGTGATTTTGTGAATAAATTGCAAGAGTGTCACAAGGTTGTGCATGAACGATTGCTTAAGGCGAATGAGAAATATAAGCAATCCGCAGATATTAAACGACGGCGTGTTGACTTCAAAGAAGGAGATTTCGTATATGCAGTATTGACTAAGGATCGATTTCCTGTTGGCACTTACAACAAACTAGCTGCTAGAAAGATTGGTCCTTTGGAAATCGTGAAGAAGATTAATGAGAATGCTTATCAGTTGAGATTGCGGATCATATCCATACGGTTGATGTTTTCAACATCAAACATTTAATTCCGTATTATGGGGAGGAGCTTGTCGAAGAAGAGGAGAGCGTGAATTCGAGGTCGAATTCTTTTCAACCAGGGGAGGATGATGCAGCGCATACCAGATTGAATTCCTCTTTAAGTCGCGGCGGCGAAAACCTAAATCGCTCCAACTTTAGGTCGCGAGATGCTCCAGAATTCGCGAACGAGCGTAGGTCGCGCCTCCTCCTTATGTCGCTCCAACAGCTATGTCGCGAGGCAAAGTCGGTAAATCGCGAACGACCTATGCCGCTCCAGAAGCCTATGTCGCGAGGCAGATCCAGTAGGTCGCGAAGCCTCACTTCAGAATCCCTATGTCGCAAATCTTCTTAGGTCGCTGATTGCTAGGTCGCGTTCATTTCCTTATGTCGCCGAAATCTAGTTAGGTCGCAAACAAGCTTCTTTAAGTCGCTGAAGGTTACTAGGTCGCTGTTTCCTGAAGCACCGTTTGATAAGTCGTTTGTACTTTGTTTTCTTATACTTGTTTGTGTAAATTGTTGTGTCGTTGTATGAGTGTAGTTAAGTCGTGAGGTATGTTGAAGGTCATGTAACGACCTAGTGTTTGTATGTTCTTTGTTTGAGTCGTTAAGTCGTAAGTCGACTTATGTTAAGTCGTTAAGTTGCATACGACTTATGGGAGGCGTGAGTTGTATTTGCCTATAAATAGGGGAGTGTTGTGTCATTGTAAGGGGGTTGATTTTTAAATAAAATTTGGTTTGTGCTTCTTGCCTCCATTAAAATTGGTAGTTGAGTGTTATCTCCTATCTCCACCTTCGGCATTCGAGTGCGCTCGAATCAACGATTGTTGAAGCCAATTCACGGAATCAAGTGCGCTTGATCAACGTTCGAAGAATTGTAGATCTTCTCTCACGGCATCGTGTGCGATCAACGTGTTGAAGATTGCTAGAATCCGGTATCTTCGTGATCAACGGATTTGGGCTTTTGGGTATTCTTAAATTCACCAATTTATCATCGATTCACCGATTATTTCCGCTAATCGTGTGAGATCCTGGACGGATTCGATTTACATCGTCGAATTCGCTTCCTTGGCTGTATCAATAGCACTATATTTAAATCATAAAATTCTATTTAATGCTTGCTTTGCTATGTTATTGTGGCAATTGGTATTATATAATGGACAAAAGTTGGGTAAATTTGGATCGAAATTCATAAGAGTATAAAAAAGGGATGGAACTATTTTTGGACGAGGCCTTTTCCAAATCCGCTCATTAGAATAAGATCATATGTCCTTGTAAAAAATGTTGCGATCGTTATTTAATGATAGAGTTAAAGTTGGTAGTCTTCTTCTTTGGTTCGGAATGAATCCCTTATATATGACAGCTCGTTGGACACATCATGGTGAAACTTACCTTGACAAGTCTTATGTAGAAGGTGAAAATCATGTCAGTTCGGTTAATAATACACCAGTCGATATTAATGATGAAAATGAGGGAGGTGACATGTATGATTTTCTTAGTGAAACATTTATGCAACATACACAAAGTGTCAATTCATCGTCACATCCTTTTGCTTATGATGGACAAACACCTGAGGCAGAAATCTTTTACAAAGTTGTTAGATGAAGCAAATAAGAGGTTGTATGTTGGTAGTAAGTATAAAAAATTGGAAGCGGTTGTAAAATTGTACCAGATTAAGTATTTGGGGAATATAAGTAACTCTACCTTCTCTTTGCTTTTAGAAGAGTTCAAAGATATGTTACCTGAAGATAATTGTTTACCGAAATCAAATGCTCAAGCAAAAAAAATATCAATGAATTGGGTATGACTTATGAAAAGATTTGATGCTTGTATAAATGATTGCATATTATACTGGAAAGAAACATCAAACTTGGATGCTTGCTCCCGCTGTGGGGTCTCAAGATACAAAGTAGGCACTGAAGGTAAAAATAATGGGAAAAAAGTATCAGCTAAGGTGCTTCGTTATTTTCCTTTAATTCCTAGATTGAAAAGGTTGTATATGTCAAAGCATACTGCAGAACATACGATACGACATTCGGTTGGTAGTTCAAATGATGGTTTTATGAGACATCTAGTAGATTCTCCAGCTTAGAAGCATCTAGATTCTCTATACCCTGATTTTGCCTCTGAAATTTGGAATGTTCGACTTGGACTTGCAAGTGATGGGTTCAACCCATTTTGACACATGAATAGTAAACATAGCACTTGCCAGTTTCATATCTATTTATAATTTACTTCCTTGGTTGTGTATGAAGCAACCTTATCTTTTTATGTCACTACTAATTCCTGGACCTCATGAACCTGGAAAGGGCATTAATGTATATATGCAACCATTAATAGATGAATTAAAAGAGTTATAGGAAGTCGGTACCAAGACATGCGATGTTTTAACCAAACAAACATTCAATATGAGAGCAATTGTTTTATGGACTATAAATGATTCACCTACTTATGCTAATTTATCAGGATGGAGTACATCTGCCAAAATTTCATGTCCACATTGTAACCACGAAACATGTTCAATGCGCTTACCGAATAGTAAAACGCAAGGCTATTTAGGAAGTTGAAGATTTTTTCCTTTAACACATACGTTTCAATTTGATGTACACTCATTTATTGGAAAGTGTGAGAATGGTCTTGCACCTAAAACATTAAGTGGAGTTGAATGTTTGATACAGCTATCCAATTTAAAATTTTCATTCTGTAAAACGCCAATACATGAGTAGATTATTGGAAAAAAACGACGAAGGATCATCAATTCCACCAGGGAACCAAGAGTTATTGGACCATGGAAGAAAAAGCATATTTTTTACCTTACCTTACTGGCAACAGCTTCTAATGTGACATAACATAGATGTTATCCATTTGGAGAAAAATGTAATTTAAAATATTTTGGGGACATTACTTGGTATGCCAAAAAAAAGGAAAGGATGGACTTTAAGCTCGAGCTGACTTGGAAAGTTTAAATACAGGAAAATCTCTTCAGCCTATTCATGAAGAAAATAGTACATTTTTACCTCCAGTGATATTTTTCACAACCAATGAGGAAAAAATATTGTTTTGTAAAGTTCTTTCAAATGTACGCTCCCTGATGGATACTCTACTAACATTGCGCGTTGTGTAGATGTAAAGGAGAAAAAATTACTTGGCTTGAAAAGTCACGATCATCATGTAATTATGCAACATTTACTCTCACTTGCAATTTGACGAGTTTTTCCTGGACCCCTCATTCTTGTTTTGCTTGAGTTATTTGCAATATTTAGACAACTATGCAATAAAAAGAAACATGCTTCATCAATTAGTCAACTTAAATATAGGGTTGCATTAGTCCCATGCATGATGGAGAAAATGTTCCCACCTTCCTTCTTCACCCTATCTATTTACCTAATTATTCATTTAGCTAATGAAGCAGCAATTTCTGAACCAGTGCATTATCGTTGGATGTACCCCATTGAAAGGTAATATCAAAGCATAATTCACATGTCGAAAATATACATCATAAAATTATGTTTTTACAGAAATTAGAAAGGTATTTGTAAACATCGTAAATACCCTTTATGAATTATCCTTTGTTGTCGTCCATAGATGTTTGCATACGCTAAAAAGATATGTTCGCAACAAGAGTAATCCAGAAGCAAGTATTGTTGTAGGATACCTTGCAGAAGAGTGTGTGTCGTTTTGTTCGATGTATTTAATAGGTATTGAAACTTGTCATAATCGACGTGGTCAGAATGCTAATATATCATTGCCTCGCAATATCGAAGGGTGCTTATCAATTTTTGCAAACTCCGGTCATCATTTAGACAAATGTACAGAAATTAGTTTGGAAAAAAGCATTTGGGAACAATGTCATACTTATATCTTATTCAATTGCAGTGAAGTGGCATTTTTTCTAGAGTAAGATCACATTCATTAATATCAAATGTGCACTTCAATTTCAACAATGAATGACCAACTCCTTTTTTCTTCCTTGGCTTCCATTTTGACAGTAAGAGGTTGAGGGAATTGCGTATAATTCATCGATGTAGAACGATTCGAGAAGCGGAGAGTTTGAGAAACAAAAAATTTACTGCTTGATTTCAACATCATGTAAGTATCTTTCTCGATTTATGCATAGTATTTTAAAATTATTGTTAATATAATATTGTTATATTTATAGGTAAATAATCTTTATGCTATGGGAGATTCCTCAATATCAAAAGATTTACTTCGACTAGCGAATGGTCAAAATATGACCATTAAGGAATATAAGAAATATGTTATAAATGGTTATAGGTTTCGAACTAAATCTACGGATGATAGATATAAAATTCAAAATTGTGTCGTCTTTCTGAATGCTGAAACCTTAAGCTATTCGAGCGTAATAGATTGTAGCCCAATCGCTGGTAATGTCGATTAGTATGGGGTTTTAAAGAAGATTTATGAGCTTAAGCAATCATCGACGAAAAGAAGGTGAGTGACCCTCTAGGAGATGGAGATGAGAAAACAGGATTATAGGTTTCCAAGTGAAAGTGATGATCAAGCCTGCAAAGTTATTTTATTCGAATGTGATTGGGTAAATAATTCAGGGAAAAAAAGGATATATATATATATATATATATATATATGGATTTAACTTAGTGAACTTTAATCGAGTGGCACCAAATAAGGATAAATTTATTTTGGCATCATAAGCCATCCGAGTGTTTTATGTTGCTGATCTAAAAGAGCCAGATTGGAATGTTGTGGTTAAAACAAAGCCAAAAGATTTCTATGATTTAATAGAAGATAATGATGAAGTAGACATAGACGACTACTATGCCGCACCAAATCTTGATGATCCAAATTTAGATAATAAAGAGCTCCATATAAGGATGAATGTTCATGGTGTTTATGTTAACAAGTTTTACCAATGACTACAATAGATGCCTCCACACTTGAAGAGGATGCTTCTAACGAAGGAGAGACTGAAAAAGAGAGCGAGAATGAAATATAATAATAAAATTCATGTTTAAATTTATAATATGCTTTCTTATGTTAGTTTTGTCCAAAATTGGATTTCATTATTACTATTTACGACATGTTTTTCATTTTGGTTTGCATATGCATTGTGTGTTTATTCTTTTTTCCTGTGAATTGTTATAGTTTTAGTATGAATGCTTAGAATTTTTCAATTTAATAGTACATGATTTTGCTGTACAACTATATTATTGACTAATAGATGAGCAACTATGGATATTCTAGTTTTGATGATGACATGCAAGAAAATGATGGCTCTCAAAATGACGGTATGATTTTTCAACTTATAATTAATTATTTGTTATGTCTACATATATTAATTACTGTTCATACACCGGTTTACACTATCTTATACTTAACCGGATTAATAAAGAGAAAAGGACGTGGCTATAACAAACCTAAATGGGGAAAATCGGGCAAGGAAAGCATTAAGTTCATAAAGGATAGATTATGTGTGGTACCAAAAGATGCTTAGTTAGGAAGGTACTTGGGTAGTTTAGCGAGAAATTATAATCTTCTTCATCTATCACCAACAGACTAGAGAGCATACGATGATGCATATATGGACAAATTATAGAAAGTAATATTAGTAAGTTGGTGTGACCTGAAATTTTATACTACTTTAAAATGAAACCAGAAGTTACTGCCAATTTTATTTTACTGTAAGAGTATAGTTCTTGCTTTAATATGCAACTATACAATTAGTAAATGTAGCATAATTTATGTTTGTTTCAAGGATACTATTGATTGGCGTCCTGAAGATATCCCTCACATTCCTAAAATTTGACATTCACTACTAAAGAGACTATACAAAAGAGTACGGAACAACCGAGCCAACTTAAAAGATAAGTATTGCACTCCACATATTGGGTCACCATCAAGTTTTACATGTGGAGATGATCGTGTACACCACGATCAATGGAGGGAAATGGCAAACTATCGGGATAATGATTCCAAAAATAAAGTAAGAGACATATATCCCTTTTAAATTCATATGTATACAAAAGGATATACAATTGTTATGATCAGTATCGATAATCATATCAGATAAAGGTTAAAAGAAACACTAACAATCATAAGAAAATGAGTCACATAGGTGGATCAAAGAGCTTCGTGTGACACTATGCTAGATTTGTAAGTAGTCATGTTTTCTGCATCCTATCATTCTAATGAGCTGATCATATTATTTTCATATGAGCAAGGGGTTTACTCTTTTTTAATAATTGTAGATATCTCTTATTGCAATCCTTTAGATTGTTTACTTAACAAACTACAAATAATTGTATATGAACTTTTAGCTTTTTTATATAAAAATAAAATACCCATTATTTATTCTAGGGAAAAGTAGTTTCCAATTTTTCTAATAAATGCAACAACATTCTATTTGTTGAATCCTTATTATTGTTCTCTATATGTCGAAGAATAAGTTCTATTACAAGTCACACATTTAATATATAATTGTTCTATATAACTTATGAATCTTATGCTGTCATTATAAAACTTCAATTTTTCTTGGATTAAATTTTTAGTTCACCATGCAATATTTATTACTGGTTGATGTATCTTTTGTCGAAACAGGAAAAAGAGCATAGCCACGAACCTGATCTAATTGAGGCATATGAATTAGTTCATAAGAGAAAGGATAAGCAAAGAAGTTAGGTTGATGATGCTTCTGAGCAAATGGGGGTAAGTCTGATATCCTCTGAGCCTAAACTTTATGTTTTTTAAAATACTATTCATCTTTTTTCCAGATTATGCTAATTGCTATATATGTCGCATCATGTTTGTTAGGTTTGATACCTGATTTAGAATCTGAAGAAGATGAGGCCATTTAAGATACTCGCGAAGCTTGGAGAAGCCCTAACCTTAGTTGCAGTGAAGGAGAGGCAAAGTCGCAGTGCTTTATGGCTTCGTTCGGTGGAGGCATCACTTGGATCGGTGTTGAGATGATTTGAGGAAGAAGGAATCTGGTTCGGTGATTGAAGAAAGGATTGTGAAGCAGTGAAGGGCTGATGAAGAAAGAAGAAGTGATTTGGTTCGGTGGCCAGTGCAATGTTTACCTGGAAGAGAAGGGGATAATGTCGAACGAAATATTTCATTCGGCGGCATGCCGGTCCAAATCTTGTGCAGCTCCAAATATTTGGTTCAGTGATTTAGGTTGCCACTCCAGAAGTGTACCAACCCAAATGATTGCCGATCCAAGTGCTGTATGCCGAACCAAATTGTGCTGGACCAGATGCATGCCGAACCAAGTAGTGCCGCTCCAGATGTTTGGTTCGGGAATTGGGCTTTGTCGGTCCAGATGGATGCCAAACCAAAACCCAGGGCTGTTATATAGCAGCCACCTCTCCTCATATCTTCACTATATAAATAGAAGAGCTTCTAGACAACAATGGCAGCCATCCTAGAGAGCTGAAACTCTGCAGAATTTTGTTTGTATTGTAAATTCTTCTTATGTATAGCCTCCAAAAGTGAATCAATCTTGTAACTCTAATTTTTCAGTGATTAATAAATCTCCTCTCCCCAGGTGGACGTACACTACCTCACGGTAGTGGAACCACTATAAATACTAGTATTATTTATTTTTTGCATTGCATTGATTTGTGACTGTTTGTTTTCGTGTTTATCGCTGTTTATTTCGTCCCACTGCAATCACGATCCAGTTGTTTTTCATTGCGTTGGGTTTTTTTATTCCCTTAGACTAATTATCTGAAGGGATTTTTCCCAACAGTCTGGTATCAGAGCTGCAAGGTTGATTAAGGAGTGTTAGACGCTATGGCAGGAGATGAAGCGACTCTAGTTGTTACAAGACTCTATACTAAAGGGATGTATATCGCGTTAGAATCACAGTTGGCAATTGAAAAATGGAATGGGGATAAAGACTTCGAGAAGTGGCAATGGAGGATGAAGGTTTTTCTAATGAGGAATGAAGTCCATCCAGTAGTGTCTTCCCCTGAGGAGTTGACGGTTGAGATCTCAGCCGTGGAAAGGAAGGAGACGGAGAAATGGGCGTTTACTACTTTACAACTAGCTATGGGAGAGAATGTCATCTCAGAGATTAGCAGTGAGACCACCGCTAGGGGCATTTGGACCAAGCTGGAAAATCTCTACTTGAAGAAACTCTGACTAACCGTCTGATATTACCGAAGACATTTTTCACCATGCGGATGAGAGAGGGTACTTCGATGAAGGGACATCTTAATTTCTTTGATGATCTTGTGATGAAGATGAAGACTGTTGACTTGAAGATGGATGAGGAGCAAATGGTAATGATTCTTTTGTGTTCTTTTCCGAAGCGTTACACAAGTTTCGCTAACATCTTTATCTTCGCTAGAGACACATTGACAGCGGAAGATGTGAAATTAGGTCTTCTATCTAAAGGCTTGTGAGATCAGATGAAGGAGATAAGTGAAGGAAGTAGAGGTGGAAGTAGTAGTCACGGCCTGTTTGTTGAAAGAGGTAGAGAAGATAAGAAGAATTGACACTCTAGAGGGCGTTCCAAGTCCATGAAGCCCGGTAATGGCAGGAGAGGAAAGTCTAAGGACGGGAAGTGCTTTATCTACAAGAAACCTGGTCATTGGAGAAAGGATTGTCCAGATTTGAAGAAGAAGGAAGAAGACGGATCTTCATCATTTGCGGTGGAGAAGTCTGTATCTGACGATGTGTTGTCTGCAGCAGTATCAGATGTCTCAGACCTTGGGTGCTGGACTCGGGGGCGTCTTTCCATATGACGCCTAATAAGGATTACTTCAGTACTTTCGTTGGACGAGAGGGAAGCTCTATTCTTATGGGTAATGATGCTAGCTGTAGAGCAATGGGTGAAGGTACAGTGAGGATCAGGATGTTTGACGGAGTGATATGCACTTTGACTGGTGTATGGTATGTTCTAGGCCTTCGGAAGTCTTTAATTTCTTTAGGACAATTGGCATCTTTGGGATGCAAGGTAACTATCGAGAAGGATAGTCTGAAGGTTTCGAGAGGTGCACTAGCTCTTATGAAAGGAGATGTGTTTCGAAATCTGTTTGCTGAAAGGAACCACAATTCTTGGAGAGTCATGTGTTGGAGTAGATAGTTCTCGTGCATTGGATGCCACAAAGCCTTGGCATCTCAGGTTGGGTCATATTTCAGAGAAGGGCTTAGAGTTGCTTCGAAGACGGAAGATGATCAAAGGAGAAAGCTTCGACAAGATGGACTTTTTCCAGGAGTGTGTGTCAGGCAAGCAAACTAAAGTATCTTTTGGAGTTGGCCTCCATAGATCGAGGCGAGTACTGGAGTACATGCATACAGATGTTTGGGGACCGGTTGCTACTCCTCTTGGAGGAGCAAAGTATTTTATCTCTTTCATTGATGACTTTTCTCAAAAAGTATGGGTGTATGTGATGAAGGCCAAATCAAGTAGTTTTTAGAAGTACAAAGATTGGAAAGCACTTGTTGAGAACCAATCTGGTTCTAGGTTGAAGGTGCTGAGATATGATAATGGCGATGAATTTGTCTCTAGGGAGTTCCTCGATTTTTGTAGACAGCATGGCATTCAAAGACATTTCACTACACCCGGAGATCCGCCATCCAATGGGGTTGCATAAAGGATGAACAGGACTCTACTGGAGAAGGCTCATTGCTTGAGATTGACGACGGGTTTGTCTAGAGGCTTTTGGGCTGAGGCATTATCAACTATAGTGCATATCATAAATCGAATTCCGTGCTCAGCCATAGATGGAAAGATTCCAGAGGAGAAGTGGAGAGGTAAAGCAGTGTATCTTGGTTACTTCCGAATTTTTGGTTGTCCTATGTACGTTCACCATACAGGTGATGACAAGTTGGAGGCTAGAGCATACAAGGGTATACTAATGGGATACACCGATGGTATCAAAGGGTATCGAATTTGGAACCTTGTTGATCGGAAGATTGTTCATTCTAGACATGTTACTTTTGATGAGTCTGCTATGTTCAATCCGAAGGAGAAGCTACCTACCACATCAGAAGATTCTGATTGGCCTAAGGAGATGGAAGAAGTTCTCGTGTTCCAGCCAAATAGTAGAGTTGTTGTTAATGCTGTCGAGGAAATTGCAATTGATGAAACATCACAGGATAGTCCACATGTACCTTCTAGTAGTGCTGGTGATGTGCATGAATCTAGAGGAAGTTCTATTCAAGGTGGAGCTGAAAGGAGTTTAGGCGAAGAAATACCTACCTAGGTCAGTCGTAGGACTATTAGGCCGCCCGAAAGGTACGGTGATTGGCAGTTTACAAACCTTAGCCTTGGTGATCAGTTTGACTATGCCCTACATGTGGTTCATGAGGAGCCGCTTGACCTTGATGAAGCTTTGAAGTCATGTGACAGTTCGAAGTGGATGTGCGCTATGGAAAAGGAATTAGAGTCGTTGAAGAAGAACAAGACTTGGGATTTGGTACCACCTTCTCAAGGAAGCCAAGCCATAGGTTGCAAGCGGGTGTTCAAGGTGAAGGATGATGGGAGATACAAGGCTAGACTAGTTGCTAAAGGGTTTTTACAAAGAAAGGTACTGGAGTATGATGAGATATTCTCTCCAGTAGTGAGGCATACGTCCATCCGCATTTTGCTCGCTATCGTCGTAGCTCATGACTTGGAGCTGGAGCAACTGGACGTGAAAATCGCTTTCTTGCACGGAGACTTGGATGAGACCATCTACATGAAGCAGCCAGAAGGAATTGTTGTAGATGGGAAAGAAAATTGGGTTTGCAAATTGAAGAAGTCATTGTATGGACTTAAGTAGTCGCCTAGACAATGGTACAAGAGGTTTGACTCTTTTATACTTTCACTTGGTTTTGATCGTAGCATCAAAGACGCTTATGTCAAGCATTTAAAGAATGGTAGATGGGTGTATCTCCTCTTGTATGTGGATGATATGTTGATTGCTTCACATGATAAGGCTGAAATCGATAGTTTAAAGCGAAAGCTAAAAGCGGAATTCGAAATGAAAGACCTTGGAGAAGCAAAGAAAATTTTGGGTATGGAAATCCAAAGGGATAGAAAGCTAGGACTTTTGAGCCTCACTCAAAAGGAGTACATTCAAAAGGTGCTTGCTTGGTTTAGCATGGAAGGAGCAAAGGCGATCAGCACACCCATGCCTTTGCACATACAGCTTTCTAGTAAAGGCACTCCGATCTCGGAAAAGGACAAGGCTTATATGGTAAAGGTCCCATATGCAAGTGCGGTTGGCAGCTTGATGTATGTCATGGTCTGCACTAGGCCTGACATTGCACAGGTAGTTGGATTAGTGAGTAGGTTCAACATCAAACTGAACTAGTACCAGATGCTATTTTACTGTGGGAATTGTATGATCATGTGAATCTGAAAGAACAGGAAGAGTGGAAAAGATAGGAGGAAGAGAATGATTATCAGTTGGAGTTGCCTGATCATGTCCGTACTGCAGACGTTGTCAACGTCAACTGCTTGGAACTGTTTCATGAAAATAAACATGTCAAAGAAGGAGCGAGTGGGAATTCATTTCAATCAGGGGAAATTGATGCAACACGTCAAGGAAAGATTCTAAATGATGATACACCTGAACGAGATAAGGAAAGACAAGAATCTGGGCATGAGTCATCACACTTCTTCAGTCGTGACTGCGTGAGTCGCTCCGCGATTTTAAACTTCCTTATATCGTCTTGCATTTTCGTCACGTTTTGGTTCTATATCACACCTTCCTATTGGCACAAGCATCATGATGTCACCTCCCTCAGATCACTTCCTTAAGCCGTCTGCCTAGTGCCACGTCTGCTTTATGCCATGCGTTCCTTATGTCGAGCCGCATCTTCAAAGGGTCAAGACAAGATCAATCTCAAGAGTAGTTATCACCAGAGCCGCATTAGACCAAATAATGAATGGAAGACAGCGTCTCGAAGAAGAAAAAAGTGTGAATTCAGGACGAATTCTTTTCAACCAGGGGAGGATGATGCAGCGCGAGATAAACATGAACGATGTACCTTAAGTCACGCTCCCCTAAGTCGCGAAGGCGAAGAAGGCCAAATCGCCGAAGCCCTAGATCGCTCGAGCTTCTAATTTGCGATTCCAGTAGGTCGTCCAGTTTAATTCGCTTGCTTCCTTAGGTCGCGAAGCAACTCCTAAATCGCTCCTCCCTATGTCGCTTCCAGAAAGTCGCGAGCTACTGAATTCCGTAAGTCACCAACGACCAAGCGAGTTAGGCTTAAGTCGGCCACGACCTAGCAATCTTCTTATGCCTTAGGTCGCCAACGACCTAACAAGTTGATAAGTCGTCAATCTTCTTACGCCTTAGGTCGCCAACGACCTAGCAAGTGATAAGTCGCCAATCTTCTTATGCCTTAGGTCGTTCCTGATGTTGAGTCGCATGCTTTCTTATGTCGCTCAAGTGATAGGTCGCTCAAGCCGTTCCTGTGATGTGCTATGTTGTTATGTTGCCTGTTGTAAGTTGTGTAATGCTGTGTCTTGTTGTGATTGTTATGTTGCATGTTTGTTAAGTCGTTGTTGTTAGGTCGTGAATGACATGTATTGTGTTTTGTGATGTAAGTCGTGATGTAATTGTGTTGAGTCGTGTGGTGTTGTACTTTCTCTATAAATAGGGGTGTATGGTTATTTGTAAAAAAGGTTGAATTTTGAATAAAATTTTGTTGAGAGCTTTGTGCCTCCATTAAAATTGGTAGTTGAGTGTTATCTCCTATCTCCACTTTTGGCATTCGAGTGCGCTCGAATCAACGATTGTTGAAGCCAATTCACGAAATCAAGTGCGCTTGATCAACGTTCGAAGAATTGTAGATCTTCTCTCATAGCATCGTGCGCGATCAACGTGTAGAAGATTGCTAGAATATCTTCGTGATCAACGGATTTGGGCGTTTGGTCATTCTTAAATCCACCGATTTATCTTCGTTTCACCGATTATTTCCGCTAATCGTGTGAGATCCTGGACGGATTCGATTTACATCGTCGAATTCGCTTCCTTGGCCGCGTTAGTATGGAGAAGGAAATAAATGTCATAGAAGCTCAATTGTTTAGCATGGGTGGAGGGAAAATATTGACGTGTTAATAAAGTGGCTTAAATGCGGAGGCTAAGATAATTGGAAACTGGCCCAAAAAGAAAACCAGTAATATATACCAAAACTGGGAAGATAAAATTCGAATTATAAATTCAAATATGTATCTGAAAAAAAAATCAGCATGGAATAAATGATTTTACTCGATTCTAAGTCAGTTAAGGTCTAAATCATTGATCCGTAATTGGAAAATCATATTTAAAAGGGGATCGAAATCATAAGATTTTGAGTTTTCATAATCGTTCAATCACACAACCTCCCACAAAAAATGTGCATGTTTAAATAAAAAGTACCTGCTTTACATGAAATCTGGCAACAAAAATGGAAAATAAACAGATGGCCATTTGTATTGAGGTAAAGTACACGGTGATGCAGTTAATACTTTCTTGTTACATTTTAATTTGATCTGATACATGGTTAAGGTTTTGTTGTAAACAAGGAAGGCGATAAGGGAAAACTCTAAAAAAATTGCTTCACCCTTGGTATACCTATATGCATTTTTAGAGTTTTGATAATGTTTTTTTACTCATTATATTGTTTTTCCAAACTATCTTATATAAATCCTTTTCCAGATAACACTAGTGTATACCAACTATTTGATTATTATTATTTTCTTTTTTATTTTTCCCAGTTAATCAAAGAAACAATCTGATGATAAAATTTTCAAAGGTTATTTATTATTAGTTGTTTGTAACATCTTAATTTTAAACTTGATTCACTGCTTTTCCTGAATTCTTAGCTTGGTATTTGTAAAAAAATTGCCTTTGAAAACCATATTACAATGCAACACAATACAAAAATGAAGGTGGTGCCAGCTCAATAATTAAGGCGTGTCTATCTTGAATCAATACGGTTTCATCTCATGTACTTTATCAGTATTTTTTTTGATGAAAGAGTGGTCCTCTTATGAGGAGAGCACTCATATTTATTAACCAAGAACCAAAGTCCATACAAAAGTTTATGAGAATTAACTATTACAAATGTACGAGATCATCTGATGATCAACAGAACGAAGGAGACAGAATAAAAATATTTTACTAAAATAAAGGGCTGAATTAGCAAATAAAGATTGATACATCAAATAGAGTGAGAGGATGACAAAAGGGGTCTGTTGTGCACTATAGCAACCAAGCTATGTTGGAAAACCAAGTACTATGAAGCATAAGCGCTGGTGTGCAGTATTGTTGGAGTGGTGAAGCTAACAGAGAGCTGTAGTCAGCAGATAAATAGGATTGCATGCATGAGTGCTTAGTAGTACTATATGTGGATAGTAGTTGGGAGTCTTGATAGAATTGCATGTGGACAGAATAGAATTACATGTGGGTAGCAATAAAGAGCTGTAGGTAGTAACTGAGTGAGGATTAGGTGTAGGATTATAAGCTGGGTATCTTGAAGACTGTGTGTCTAGATAGTACTGCATGTGGACAAATTGAATGATGAGTGTCTATGTTGACCAAAATGATGCATCTGAGTCTTGAGATCCATATATGTGATCCTATTGACATCTAGGCTAATGATTTCAGATGTGCATGTTGTGCAAAAATTGCATAAATGCGGAAAAACAATAAACATGATATAGATTTGTCAATTTGAACATCACTTAATCTAGCAGCAATTATTCTATTACTCCAAATAAATAGCAAATAATTATAAAAAAGAAAAGAGACACACAATATTTGGAGATTACAAGATTTTATTACACATGAGAGAGTTACAAGAGATTACAAGATAAGAGTTTACGTACCAAAGCCCTAAATTAAGGATAACAAGAAGAGACATTCTATTTGGAGATCGGTGGCTGAATGTCATGATAGATTTACAATTAAGTCTACCCTCAATTTATAACCAATGTAAATTCATGTGAGTCATCAGTCAAATTACCAAGATATGGTAAGAAGATAATGGAGGAAAATTACAATGGTAACAAATCATGAAAACATAGCAAGCAATTCACTCATTCCAAAGATGGAAGAAAATAATCACAAAGCAATACGATTACGAAGAAAGAAATAATATGCATATCATTTTGCATATATATTATTCCATAACGTGCGCATGTATATATTTCCTTGCCATCTCATTCAAATGCAATCCCTAATTTATGCATTTCCATAATGAACACATGTTATTACTTTCCTTTTTGCATATTTATTTTCTTCTATTTGTGATTTTGTATCACAAAAATTTAACAGTGCACCGTGTCAACTTGAGGCTGATTGTTAGATAGAGCTCAGGGGCGATGAGCAGGAGAAACAACTGCTTGGAACAGGAAGAAAGCACTAGACTGTATACGTAGCTTGAGCATGCGGCTGATTGCTTCAAAGATGAGCATGTCTACTTTGTATACATTTAAAGTGTTGTAGGTGGTCCGGGAACCTTAAAAAACAACTATTTTGTATGCATATATATGTATATGCTTATATGGTTATAGGTACTTTAAGAATGATTATGGTTATAGGTCTATTAAGGTCACGGCAACAATGTATAGGTGTGTTCAAGTTATATGAGTAGATGAGCGAATTTATGCTAGTGTATTCAAAATTCTATTGTGGTTATATTTGCAGGTATCTACTAATAATCTTATAGCCCAACCGCTCTTTACTATCTGTTTTGGCTAAATGTATATATTTATATTTGTCAACACCAAAGTGTGGTTATGATTATGGTCATAGGTGTATTAGTACTATTGCATAGAAATGAAAATTTGTACTATGTTTAAAAATACAGAGTTTCTACTAATGGGTGTCTATCCTTTAGGGACCCACTCTATTAGTTATTTACAGTTTCAAAATGAATATAAATAAATATGTCTACATGGAAGAAAATTTAAAGTTATTAACTAAGACTTTATGTAAAGCTGACAGTACCTATCTCGGTGTTAGTTCAAACTATATATATGATAGAGAAGGCCCATCCCTATACATTCCTGAACTTTATCAGTAGATTTTGCTGCGGTATAGGCATCATCACTAACAATGAGCATACTGATATATCATCGGATAATTCTTTTCATAGTATTATATTATATTCATGAATGATAAAAGTGAATTTAGTTTTGTATTGTGCAATATTTTTTAGGCACTCATATCATAGAAGTTGGCTGAACTAAGTGATATTAATGGAGAGGTGACACCAGAGGTAAGGCTGCAAGCATTTGTATCTTTAAGAACACATCTTTTCCCTTCTAGATTATGTTTGAATAAGGCTGTAGTTTGCAACTTAATGCTAGTTTGTGTGTTTAGGGATGAAACCATATTACTTTTCTTTAGTAGACATTGTTCTTTTTTAGTTTATGGCATGTGAATTATGTCTTTTACCACATTCCTTTATTATATGTGAACTGGTTTATATGTGGATAAATGTAAAATGGTATGTATATATTATTATTCATTTGTATTCTTTGTTCTTAGTTTCAAAATATACTCAAGATTAGAAGTATATTGCATAGCTCTGTGATTTATAGTAATATCTGAAAATATTAGAGGTGGTTTGTTTTACCATTACCATAAATTATTATACCGAGTTCTATAGGCTTTTCCATTCGTCTTTAGTGTAATTATTTAAGGCAATAGTTGATGCCTGCTTTAAGATTTGAGTAGCTATCCACGTCATAATATGATTCAGTAATAGAGGCGAATTAAAATTTTATTTGCCCTTAGATGTTTTTAGAAGCAACACTCTTTGGGGCAATCATTAATTTTCCTCTCATACTTTTGGAGGCAATTCGATTATTGTTTTAGCTTCTATTAATAATATTAAGGGCTTTAGGTAAATGCCTTTTCTAATTCTATTTCTAGTAGTGCCTGCCTGCAATTTCCCTCAACTACCCCCACAAACTCTTCTGCAACCCACTTCTTCACCACATTAACTCTCCTATGTCTACCAGACAAAGAACAAAGCAGAAGAGCCATAACATTCATCTACAAAAAACCCACATTAGAATTTGGAGTAATTACAAGCATTTTTCTTTCTTTTTTCATTTGTGATGCGATATTGAATAAAAATTAAAAGCTTAAATATTATGAAATATAAATAAAATAAAGTTACACAAAACAAAATACAAAATCAAAACACAAAATATGTTGGTTGATGAAATTTATGTTGAAAATAAGCAATACAATATTATACTATTTTGATGAGGAGATGACGTGGGATGCGACGAAAAAACGGTTTGCAGAAAGGAGTTCATATGTGAAAGTTACCAGCAAAATAGTGTTTTACAATTAATTAATTAATTAATTTCAAAAGTTGTTGCTGCATACAAAGTCAAAGCTAATATTGGAAAATATCAATAGCTTGTGATGTGGAGATATATTGGATATGGTAATCCAATCAAAATCAAAAGCAACTACATATTTTTCTTTGGAAGAAGTTTAAATATCTGAAATATATGCTCCATCGGCATCTATATAAAAGCAGTGGAATCTTAACCATTTCATTATCAAAAAAATATCTCTTTTAGTTTTTACGAAGATTATTATTTTGTTTGCTCCGCTTTGGTAGCTATAATAATGTAATAAGAAAATCTCTTGTACTCTCTTCAAATTATAGCGAGTTGTTGGGTCTGTGGATGTAGGTCAATTAGACGAACCACCTTAAATGCTTATCTTCTCCCTTTATTTTCTGTTTTGTTGATTTGTTGTTGAGTAGTAAATAATTGCTATTGGATTGACAGGTGTTCAATCAGGAAATCTAGATCTTGGCGTTAAATTGTTCTGCATTAGTGAAAAAACAATTTTTTTTCACTACAGATTAGTATTGGACTAGCTATTTGATTTAGATTTAAGCATCTATGGCTTCAAGGATGATAGGTAGATCCGATAGTAATTACGTTGTTACTCGTTTTGATGGAAAAGGAGATTTTGACACATGAAAGATGAAGATGGAGGCCATACTAAAAAAAAGAGAAGACTTTTAAGATTATTTCTGAGCCGAATAAACTGAAAGATCCAGAGAGGAATGTTTTGGAAGAGATGGAAGAAGAAGCTCTTACAACCTTCCAATTGAGTCTTTCAGATGAAGTTCTTAGAGAATTATCTTAAAAGAAGACGGCGAAGGAAATATGGGATGCATTATATGATGCATATCAAGACAAGTCTCTCACTAATCGGGTTATTCTTCAGCAACAACTCTATTCGTTTAAGATGAAGCCTAGAGCCGATCTTATGGAGCATGTAGATGCTTTGACTACTTTAATTATGAACCTGAAGGCAGCGGAAGTTGATTTTACTTACGAGGCTCAAGCAGTGATCCTTTTATGTTCCTTGCCTAAGCAGTATACTGCTTTTGTTAATTTCATGATATATGGTCGCAGTAAAATTAACCTATCTGACTTAAAGGTCGGTCTTCATAATGAAGCGTTGAGAGGTAGATTAGCAAGCACTAGTTTGGATAGTGATACAGAGGGCTTATCTGTATAGAGAGGTAGAAACCAAAGCAAGTCAAAGAATAGTGGAGGTCAAAGTAATTCAAGATCTCAGTCTAAGGGGCCTAAGCGATTGACTTTCCATTATTGTAAGAAGCCAGGGCACTTTATAGCTCAATGTCCCAAGCTCAAAGGAAGAAGAAAAGACCCAAAGCAAGCTTCCACATCTACTACAGAGAAATTAGATACAGAGAGTGATACCAATGTATTTATAGCTTCTAGCTATTCAGGGAAGAGCAACTTATAGATGATTGATTCTAGCGCATCCTATCATATGACACTTGTTAAGAAATTCTTTTCCACTTACTGTGAGATTGATGGAGGAGAAGTTCTGATGGGCAATGATGCTACTTGTCGTATGGTTGGTGTTGGTAGTGTGAAGGTCAGGATGTTTGACGGTGTTGTTCGTACTATTATTGATGTTAGGCATGTACCTGATTTGAGAAGGAGCTTGAATTCTGTTGGAGCTTTGAGTAGGCTTGGTTTGAGGATTGTAATGGAGGGAGAGAAAATAAAGATAACGAAGGGTTCTATAATTGTTATGAAAGGAGTGAGGGCAGAAAATCTTTATCTATTGACGGGCACAGTGTATTTGGTGAATCAGCTTCAGTTACTTCTGTTGATTCAGATTCTTCCAAATTGTGGCACTTGCGGATGGGTCACATCGGTGAATGTAGTTTGTATGAGATGAGAAAGTGAGGTTTGATTGATGGAGTATAGCATTCAAAGCTTGGCTTTTGTGAAGAGTGTGTTCTTGGAAAGAAGATAAAGATTTCTATTGGTACAGGAGAGCACAAAGCAAAGGCTGTCTTGGAGTATGTTCACACAGATGTGCGGGGTCCCTCCCCTTGTCCATCCTTAGGTGGAGCCAGGTATTTCATTTCATTTATAAATGATTTCTCTCAAAAAGTATGGGTATACTTCCTATAGTCTAAGAGTGAAACCTTTATCAGGTTTCGAAAGTGGAAATCTATGGTTGAGAAGTAGTC
This sequence comes from Allium fistulosum, assembly GCA_030737815.1. Lineage (NCBI taxonomy): Eukaryota > Viridiplantae > Streptophyta > Magnoliopsida > Asparagales > Amaryllidaceae > Allium > Allium fistulosum. Next base: position 201,050,107 of record CM060904.1, on the reverse strand, counting down.
AGGGAAGAATTTGAAAATTCTCTGTTCGGATAATGGCGATGAATTTGTATCACAGGAATTCATCGATTATTGTGAGTCCGAAGGCATTAAGAGACATTACACCACACCTGGTGACCTTCAGTCTAATGGAGTTGTTGAAAGGATGAATTAGACATTGTTGGAGAGAACTCGTTGCCTTAGATTGACTGCTAAGTTGAAGAAGGGATTTTGGGCTGAAGCCTTATCTATGGCGGCTTTCCTCATCAGCCGTACACCTTCTATTGCCATAGATATAAAAATTCCTGAATAAGTATGGAAAGGAGAGCCTATTAGCTATTCATTTCTCAAAGTGTTTGGATGACCAGTTTATTTACATGAAAGCATAGGAAAGTTGGAACCTAGAGCTCGCAAGTGTATCTTTCTAGGTTATAGAAGAGGAGTGAAGGGATATAGGTTGTGGTGTCCTATCAGCAAAAAGATTATTATCGGCAGGCATGTGACTTTTGATGAGAAGGCTGTGTTAAAGGTGGATCCTTCCTCGTCTGATGGCAATGTGAGGACACATTCAGAATACCAAACACAAGGCAATTCATCTTCTGATTCTTTTCATAGAGGTTCAGATGGTGTTTTCGATGGCACCGTAGTTGATAAGGATAGTACCGATGTTTGTACTGAGGATCAGACTCAAGGTGGAGCTTGATCAGAGACATGGCTTGTAAGACAAAGAAGGAAGCCTAAGTGGATTGATGAGTTTGTTGGATTGAGCATCGAAGACATTGACTTCGATGATATGGAAACATATGCATTGAATGTTGTCCATGATGACCCCAGTGATTATAGAGAAGCCATTGCATCAGTTGACGGTTCAGGTTAGTTAGTTTCTATAGAGGAGAAGATTGAATCTTTGCTGAAAAATCATACTTGGGATTTTGGTGCCTCATCCCACCGACAAGAGAGCTATTGGATGTAAGTGGATATATAGAGTGAAAGACGGCAACAGTGGAGATTTCAGATATAAAGCAAGGTAAGTAGCAAAGGAGTATGTTCAGAAGAAAGGGGTAGGGTATCATGATATTTTTGCTCCAGTTGTTAAGCATACTTTCATCTGTATTCTCTTAGCATTAGTTGTTCATTATGATATGGAACTTGAGCAACTAGATGTCAAAAATACATTCTTGAATGGTGATCTGGATGAGGAGATTTATTTAAAGCAGCCAGAGGGGTTCATTGATAGTAGCAGTTCAGATTATGTTTGTGAACTTAACAAATCTCTATATGGACTGAAACAGTCTCCTAGACTATGGTATAAGAGATTTGATAAGTTTATGCTTTCAAAGGGATATTCTAGAGGCTTCAAAGACTAGTTTGTTTATTTCAGGAGGTGTGATGGAGAAATGATATATCTTTTGTTATATGTTAATGATATGTTGATTGCATCTCGGAGTATGGTCAGAATTAAGGAGTTGAAAGCGGATCTCAGCAAGGAGTTTGATATAAAGGATTTGGAAAAAGCACAAAGAATTTTAGGAGTAGATATATTCAGAGATAGGAAGCAGGGAGAGTTGAGACTCACTCAGACGTAGTACATCGAGAATGTCCTCGCTTGATTTGGTATGGAGAAAGCTAAACCGGTTGGCACACCATTAGGCTCTCATTTTAAGTTATCGAAAGACTTATCTCCTTCATCGGATGAAGAGAAGAGGTATATGGTTGATATACCTTATTCTAGTGTTATTTGTATTCTCATGTATGTTATGGTGTGCACAAGACCAGATTTGGCACATGGAGTGGGTGTTGTAAGTCGATATATGTCTAACCTAGGCAAAGAGCATTGGCAAGCAGTGAAGTGGATTCTCACATATCTTCGAGGCACTTCTTAAGTTGGCTTGTTGTTTGGTAGAGTAGATGGTGATATCTCTCTTAGAGGCTACTTTGATTCAGATTATGTTGGGGATTGAGACAGATGGAAGTCGGTGTCGGGCTATGTGTTTACACTTGGCATAGGCTCAATTTCATAGAGATCAAAGCTACAATCTATAGTAGCTTTGTCGACTACCAATGCTGAGTTGATATCGATTGTGGAAGTGACTAAGGAGGGATTGTATTTACTTCAGTTGTTGGATGATCTTTCGGTGGTGCAGCGGACAGTAGAGCTATTTTCAAACAATCATAGCGTGATTCATCTTGTAGAAAATCAAGCCTATAGTTCTCGGACGAAGCACGTTGGTGTCAAATGATCATTTCTTATGCTAGATGAAGAACGAAGAAAGATCAAGTTGGTGAAAGTGAGTACTATGGATAATCCTTCATATATGATGACGAAGTCACTTCCTAAAGATAAGTTTGAGCGTTGCTCAAACTTAATTAGTTTGTATACACCTACTTAGTGACATGGGGCGCTGACCCAACAACGAGTAGCCACTAGTTGATTCGAGATAAAAAGAGATGCAGTAATATTGTATCAAGGTGGAGTGTTGAAAATAAGCGATACAATATTATACTTATTTTGATGAGGAGATGATATGGGATGCAATGAAGAAGACGGTTTGCAAAAAAGAGTTCATATGTGAAAGTTACAAGCAAAATAGTGTTTTAAAATAAATAAATAAATTTATTTATTTCAAAAGTTGTTGCTGCATATAAAGTCAAAGCTAATGTTGGAAAATATCAAAAGCTTGTGATGTGGAGATATATTGGATATAGTAATCCAATCAAAATCAAAATCAAAAACAGCTACGTATTTTGCTTTGGAAGATGTTTGAATATCTGAATTATATGTTGCATCAGCACCTATATAAAGACAGTAGAACCTCAACCATTCATCATAAAAAAATATCTCTTCTAGTTTTTATAGAGATTGTAGTTTTTTTTGCTCCACTTTGGTAGCTATAATCATTTAATAGGAAAATCTCGTGTATTCTCTTCAAATTATAGTGATTTGTTGGGTACGTGGATATAGGACAATTAGACCGAACCACGTTAAATTTTATCGTCTCTCTTTATTTTCGGTTTTGTTTATTTATTATTGAGTAATAAATAATTGTTATTGGATTGAGAGGTGTTCAATCGGCAAATCCAGATATTGACGTTAGATTATTCAGCATTAGTGAGAAAAAAACGAATTTTTTCACTATAAGTTATTGAATATTAACTTATGGCATAATATATTTTTTGTCCCCAGGTAGCATTTGTATTAAAATGATATACTGCCGTCAATTATTTGATTTGGGTAAAAATATTACAGCAAATAATTCATTAAATCGTGATTAACTTTGAATTACTAAATTTTTACTTAATTATTTTGATTCCAAAGTGTACAACATTCTTGATTAAAAGTTAAATAGTCAAGGACTCAAGACTATTAGGTGATAAATGAAAGCTTTACTCTGATCCAAAATTTACCATCTAAATTTTGATGATGACCATTGTCGATTTTAGGGTCACGGATCTAGAAAACACCATAACACATAACAGGGGCAGGCTCTCTAGTACTGCCAAATATGAACTCATAAAACAGCGACAAAATATATAACGGTATTACCTAGTTGCGTTATATTCACGAGTGTTACGGCATGCGCTTCGTGTGGGAATTATTTTCCTTATAAATTGTATATGTTTATCAGTCAAAAAATGTTTTTTTTAATTCTGAAGCGATATTAAGATTTGTATATTTGTAAAGAAATATTTTGAATTTATACAGAAAGTTTAATCTTAAATCCTATTTTTAAAAGCGTTTTGAATTTGTAAGGCATGTTTAATAATTAGATCATACTTTTAGGGGCGTTTGAATTTCTAAATGAAGTTTAATATTAAATCCTTTTTTTAAGTGATTAAGATTTGATAATATACGGGGGGTGTTTTTGGTAGTTCACGTTGATACCAAAAAAGTGTGACACCAAACCTATTACAACTATTAATAAAGATATTTATTTGAAACCCTAAATGTTAATGAATTGGTTTTATGTAATTCTATTTATTGATTCCGTTCACATTGAATTCAAGCACAACCACTTGATTATGTGACTGAAATCTATGTATGTTAATATTAGATGAAAATGCAGTATACAAATATAATATGGCTATATTCCAACTTACACATTTATCGTTTCAAGCCAATTTAACATACAAATATACATTGAATATATCGCTAATACTTAGGGGTGGGCGTGGTTGATTAACCGCGCAAATCGGTTAATTTTTGCGGTTAACCTAAACTAATGTGTGGTTCGGTTAACCGATATTCGGTTAACCATTGTCGGCAGTATCGACCGAACCGCAACATTTAAACCGCGGTTAACCGGTCATATAGAACGGTTAACCGACTATTATTTGCGGTTAAACAGTTAATCGGTTAACCAGTAAAGCTAGAATGGTTAACCGATTGATTGTTTGCAACTTTGAAATGTTTGCATAGAAAATAAGACTTTGTTCAGATATGTGCACAAACAATGGCACGCCACCTCACTAACTCAAAAGACAGTAACTAATGCAAATAACATACATCCCAACATAGTCAAATCAATAATTCGAACACATAAACAACTACAATGCTGATCGACTCAAGCAAAGATTGTTTTCATGAACGCAAGCAATTATTTGCTCCAAGAGAACCATCCATAGATCAAGCAAAGAGGATAGAAAACAACATCATGGCCGGACTTAAAACGAGCACACATAGAAGCTTCGAGCTATCCAACTCAAAGTCACTTGAATATTGAAATCATTATATACCTGAAATAAAGTTATGAAAAAACAATTAAAATCTAATATTAGTCCAAGGATTACCAGACGTCAGTGACTAAAAGGTGGATAAACTATGAACAAAGTACTTGGGGAGGAAGGAATCCATCTAATTGGATTATGTCACAATTGAGAAATAGTCATCATTTAAAGTGAAATGTTAAGCTGAAACTTCTATGCAGAAGCATGAGGGAAAAACGTAATTATTGTTTTTTGGTTGACAGGGATGGATCAAAAAAATGGTTAAAATAAACTTATGGGTTCATTGTGTACACCAATGAGAAGGGTGGTATTATTACACATTATAAGGCCAGTCCTATTATTCCTAAACTAACTTACAAGATGAATTTGCAACTGCGCCTTACATTGATTTATATTTTAAATAGATCTCAATTAAAATTTCAATATATATACTTTAATAAATACAAGTTACATATATTCCCTTTTAAATATCTATAAATAAACACTATTTGCAAGGTGTACTTTGTTTTCTAGCACAAGTATGGACGTGTCAGAGTGGTTACTATCAGTACAATACTCACGCATGAAACATGTACACACTAGTTATACAACAGCCTAGGCTTTACAACTCACATGCATAAATATATTTATACTTAGAGGCACAAACACACCCAGGCAAGCATGAAAATGCGAACACGGATTGCACCAAAAGTAGGTACAAAATCAGAGGACAAAATAAAAAGTGCATCACATCAGCCAAGTATATATACTAGATTGCATAGATATGTAAGCGAAATTTTCTCACCTGAAAAATGTTCACTCCCTTTCTGTTCATGAACGCACACGAATTACCCACCAATGTCAGAGAAAAAGTTTATTTGCTTCTGTATATATGTAAGCTCTTGGATGCATAGAAAGGCATATCAAAATTTGAAATTGAGGACGCGATTTTAGTAATTGAAAATGAAATGGTGGCTTGGGCTTGAGAGGCACTCCCACCCCCCATAAAAGTGCGATTATTCTCATCAGATCATCATTACCGTGCAACCACAAGTGTCAATTTTTGGTTCCAAGCATTTTATTACAAGTAATAAAAGAATTGTAGAGAATGATGGAAGAATATAAAATCTGTAAAGTAAAAGTTACCAGTAGTTAGAAAGGATCTGAAGGCAACATAGGATGATTGCTAAATTATAATAAAATGTAATTTATCTGCCAAATGTTTTCTTCAGTCGCCCAGAATTGCAGAGTGATGGAAGAAGGGATATATTAGAGCCGAAGATATTATAAATTTGGTCGACATAGTAACAGGAAATGCAGATGATTTAATTGACAGAGCAATGGGTCGGATAGCGAAAAGAATTGGATTGGGTAGGTCTGATAATTTAAAAAATAGTTTCGGTTAACAGTTAACCGATATATAACCGCGGTTAACCTTTAACCGAGCCGATTCAAGTCGGTTAACATCGGTCGATTAACCTAAAGTTCAGTTGACCCATTTTTTCGGTTAAAGCGATTCGATTAAGATCGGTTCGGTCGGTTAAGTTGGTTCGGTCGGTTAAATGCCCACCCCTACTAATACTGGTACTGAATGCAATAATAAAAGTTCACTGAAGTAAAATTATTACACTAAAAATCAACCTTCCGTCTAAGATGAAAGGTCTCTCAACAAAGATAAAAGAAAAGGAGTTTAGTTCAAACCTTTCGAAAGAGTCAAAGGGATGCAGTCAACAGTGTATAGCAGTCCCAGACCTTTCGAAGGAGTCAAAAGGTTTCATTCCTCAGCATTCAAAGTGTTCTTATCTTCCGAAGTGGATGAAGAAGTCAAAGCAAGTGTGAGCAAGTACTTAATGACCGTTTCGAAAGCATAATAAGCCTTTCGAACCGGTTGAAGCACATCCAAGGCACCTTCCGACAATAACGAAAGGTTTATGAAGAAAGCAGCACTCACAAGTAAACAAAGGATGAAAGACAACCTTTCGACATCATTAAAGAAGAGCAACCTTCCGACAACATCGAAAGGTTCACAATAAACAACATAAGAACAACGTCGAAAGGCTCACAACAACCAAAAGAAGAGCAACCTTCCGACAAGGTCGAAAGGTTCACAATAGATAGTATAAAGAAGACAAACCCTTTAATACAGGCAAAAGGATCATGGAGACATAAAAATAACAAACCTTCTGACAAAGGCAGAAGGTTCATAATAGCATATGAAAAGGCAAACCTTTCGATGAAGATGAAGGGTTAAAGACGACATATAAAAAGGAGACCTTCTGAACCAGTCGAGAGCATGAAGTCGAAAGAAGGGCCGCCTGCATCTATAAATAAGACCCAAGGGGTCCAGTTCTGGGGATCCGATCTCTATAATTTTGATCTTGTAATTTCTTAATCAAAGTATTGTAACCCTAATAGAGTTTGATTTGGGAAATTTAATAAAATGAAGCTTTTACTAGAAGATAAAGGGTGGCTTTGTTAATTACCTTACTGTTTTTTAAACCTTTATTGGATTAACTCATATTTTCAGGTTAAACCCCTTCAGAAGGTTCTTGTCGATGAGGACAACAACGTTTCTGTTATAAGTAATAACTTCAACCCTTCGAGGCCTTCAACTTCCAATCAGAACCCTTCGACTAAGTTGACAACCAAATTAGTTCAATAATCACTAAAACCTTCTGAAATCATTGAATCAAAGGATTAAACCTTTTGAGAAGATTGATAATACATCTAGTCAAAACAATAACTTCAACCTTCTAGAGTGATAAACTTAGAGCCCCAAACCTTCCGACTAGGTTCACAACTCTTATACTATAACAATTCCAATAACCTTTCGACATTACAATCCAAGTCACCAAACCTTTCGACAAGATCAAAGTTAAAGGAAATCATTCTCATACCTTTCGACAAGGTTGAAACCTACATCATATAAGAGATCTAACCTTTCGACAAGGTCGAAAGCTGCTACATATTTAATAAGGAATTTGATAACCCGCCTAAACCTTAAGGAAGCTTCCACCCTAAACTTTCGGCAAGGTTTAAACCACCCTTAAAAGGATAAACTCAGAGAAATCCAACCTAACCCAAAGGGAAAACTTTTACAGGAGATCACATACAAGTTCAACCAAGACAAAAAGCTATCTAGCGCAAGGTCCAAACCTTTCGACGATGTCGAAAGGTTGCAGCCAAAAATCAAATAACAAGTAAAGTAGAATATAAAGGCAATTCTTAAGAATATCAAACTCTTCATTTACACAAGCCTATCCATCCTCCTTGGAATAACTTTGGGGTATTGACCATAAATTTGGTTAACATTCTGGTGCTAGAAGGAGGGCGTGAACCTCCAACCTTATTGAGTTCCCCACCTACTCTTCTACTTGGATAAAACTCTTAAGGCTGATTAACTCCTTTTTTTGAACAAGAAAGGATCTATTTTGGATAATATACTCACAATTCTTCTAACTGCATTCAAAGGATAAGGAATAGATTCAATGTTCGAAACAAGAGAAAGTTTTTGCAAAGGAAAATCGATTCAAGGGTCCACGGAACCTCTGGAAGTAAGGTCTAATTGTCAAGTGGATTATAACTTGCACTTAATTGAAGAGCAAACCCTTCGGCTTCAAGCTCTACAAGTCATTAAGAGGAAAAGACAAGTTATGCCCTATGACCCTTTAAAATGGAGTATCAACCCGTTCCATTTAGGATCAACCCTAATCTTTGCTCTCGAAAAGGAAGATTCCAAAAAAGAAGACCTATTTCTATAAATGAGAAGGACCATTCAGTCATATTCCCATGGGACTATGTTTGAAAAGGAAATGATAAAAGATTATGACAGTTTTGCATATAAATGGAGTAAGGTTATAAATGAGGCTCGCCATTCAAGGGAAAACCATGAACGCATAGAAAAATCCACAACCGAAGAATTAAGGATAGTAAAGGAATTACCAAGTGGGAGTATAAAGATTACCAAGAAATTTCCGATCGAAACCTTAAGATTGAAAGAAAGGCCCTCGAAAGAGCATCAACGAACAATGAAAAGGAAACCTACTCCTCAAGAAGAGGTACATGAACCAAGTCACAAAAGACTTAGACGCCAGTCAAGATGGCTCAAAATTCAAGACTTCTTAAAGAATATAATCTTACTACCTCGATCGAAGACATCTATATCTAAACCAAAGAAGAACTGAATTATTGGCCTTCTCAGAAAAAGAAGCCTGGATTTGAAAGGAAACTTAAGGGATTATATTGCAACTTTCATCTAATAAATGGACATGATACAAATCAATGCAAGGTGCTTGAAAAGATGGTCTTACACTTCCTAAGACAAGGAAAACTTAAACAGTTTGTAAAGGATTGAACAAGTTATGGAACAAAATTTCTATTCTCAAAATAAGAGAAGTCTACATGGTCGGGAGTAAAATTCTCCTTAAACTTGGACTACCTAAAATGGTAGGCTACCAATATTGGTTAGCCTCGTCACGCTATGTCCAGGTTAAGGCACCTCCTGGAGGGAGGTCGGGTAAGTCCTCAGGCCCTGCTTGAGAATAAGCTAGCCGAGCGCACCAGAAACCCGGATGAAATGTCCGGTGGACTAAGAAAAGTCCCTGCTTGAAATGGGCAACTGCTAGAAATCGGCACCGCCTAAAATGGCAACTACTTAAATAAGCACAAGAATTGGATGAAAGAGTCCCTTCCTGAAATAGACCAAAACAAATGAGTAAAGAAACTTTGGCCCGAGAAAGGAAAAACATGCAAAATATCATCAAAGCCTGAAGATGGCGCATTCAACAAGAAAATTAGAAAGAATTCACTGACTTTTACTAAAGAACATCTGCCAGTTTGGTATTCTGGTCTTCTATTACTTATTACCAGAAATTGTATTCTGGTCTTCTATTATCAATTACCTGAAGTGGTATTCGGGTTTTCTATTATTAAATACCAGGAGTTGGTACTCTGGTCATCTATTACTTACTAATAGAAATGGTTTTCTGGACTTCTATTATTAATGCCAAATTGGACATTCTGGTCTTCTATTACTTACTACTAAGAATGGTATTTTGTTCTTCTTTTAATTATTGCCAGAAATGGTATTCTGGTCTTCTATTACTTATTATCAGAAATGGTATTCTGGTTTTCTATTACTTGTTGTCAAATTGATTCTCTGGTCTTCTACTACTTATGGCCGAAAATGGTCTTCTGTTATTAATACCAGATTAGTAGATATGGATTTATAACCTCTTATCACTCATTACCAGAAAGGGTATTCTGGGCTTCGAGATTCTCACATATATGAAATTCAAAATCTAATATGCAAATCCGGGTTCCGTGATACTCATTTCAGAACTTCACTATTAAAACTCAAACATGAGTTTGGGTCTTCTATATAAAAATCTCGTCATTTGAATGCCTGAATCTGGGTTTTGAGTCATTATCAATCTCTAATATATTATATCTGAATCTGGATATCAGGACTGTTGTTTAATTAAGCCCTAGTCTAGGGACAAGATTTTTGGACTTCTATCGTCTCAAGTGCTCGAATCTGGGCCAAGAATATTGTCAACAAGAACACTATTAAGACTCCCCAAATGGGAATTCGGGTTTCTAACTATGTCAAAATAATGGGTGAGAAAGTTATTACTTCAAAATTTCAGACATGAACCCCTGAATCGGGTTCTTCATTTAGTGAAAGTTATATTTTAACATTCATTAACATAGGATAAGGTGGGATCTACTTCCAACAAGTCTTATGCACTCCGAACAAGTGGAAGGAGTTAAATCCATGATCATTATGATATCTTACCATTTGGAATAAATTACTTTTCATACAATTGGCAAGATGAGTTGCTAATCTAGGAAAATGACATACATAGAAAAATATGTCAACTTAAAAGCTAACAATTAGAAGCATTGTTTGCTACATGTTCCGCAGGGAAGTCAGCATGGCAAGGAATAGCAAAGGATTTAGCAAGCTCAAAAGTTGCTGAATGAGCAATTCAAAAGTATATCAAAGATTACACCATAGAAAAAGACCATAAATCAGGTGATATTTACAAAATTTCCATAATTTACGTGAGTTATGTAGTCATTTACAAACAATGAAGTTAAGTACTAGATATATTTACAAAGCCCAAATACATAAACAAATTACAAATCTTGAGATGCTTTATTAAGGGTCTCCACCACTGAAGGATTAACTACATGGTTAATTGCTGCACGGAGAACTTCTTTAAGCTTTTTCTCCTTTCTTCTAATTGTATTCTCATCATCAATTGCCTCGATGTTGGTTTCCAAAGCATTGTTAATGCCCTGTTTGCAGCCCTAAGGGTCTTGTTTTCCCTTTCTAACTCCGTAACATGTTTTTGGAGGAAATAAATATCACGCTCAAGCTTTTTATTCTTGGCGGCGTAGTCATTGATAGTCTGAGAATACTTTGTCTTCTGCTGCTCATCAAAATATTTGGCAATTTCTAACTGCACCCTCCAGCACTAGTTTCCAACTACATTATCATCTAACCCGGAGGAGGGTTCAGCATGGTTGAAAATTTCTGAGCCGCGAGCAGTTTTGACCTAGTAGGCCTGACAATTGAAGGGTTTGTTGAAGGGACCGGAAAATCAATGTTTGGAGACTTTTCCCCTACGAGTAATTATAAAGAGGCACATTGAGCTTGACTATCTCTCAATTTTAGCTCTAAATCTCTTATCCGTTGGATAAGTTCGGACATCTTTTCATCAAAGTCAATTGTAGAATTCGACTTCACTTATCATTTAAGTATAATAATCGCTTCATCTTTTCTCTTAATCTCAACCTCAAGATAGTTAATGCGATCTTTATGATTGTTGGCTATGGTTTTTGGGTTAGGTATCTTTTGTGCCATTTTATGGCTCTAACATTACCACTAAAACGTTCCAATAATACTTCATCCTGAATCACAATTGTTCCACTCTCTTTCAATAATCTCTCTCTGATTACGTCAACATGGGATATTAGGCTTTGAGCAAGAGAAGTTGTAGACGACTGTGGTTCCTATTTTTTTTTAAAAATATCTTTATTACTGTAGTAATGGATTACAACTCCAAATAGAAGCAAAGTCAAGGGATACAACAATGATCACATCTAAAGTTGAGAGACAACGTTCCTAACTTTGCCTAAGGTATTTGTTGAAAGCATGACCGTTGAGTCAAAAGGTAAAGTGACTCCTTCAGGAGTTATAACCGGCGGACATTTACTATAATCCCATTTTCCAACTGGTGGACTATCACGACCATAAATTAATTTAGAATGGAACGTTCTGATTTCTTTTAAGAATAATTCCTTTTCTTCGTCGAGGAAGTCAAAGCGGAGACGTGGGTATTCTAAGTATAATTTTTGCAAATCCAGAAGAAAGCAATATCTTGCTAACTTCAAAGTCCTTAAAATTGGTCCATTTTAAAGTAAACTCTCCTCAGGTTAACATACTGACTTAAGTGGTCCCTTGGGACAACCCGACCTAAAGAATTGGTATTCTGAAATAGCACAGTAAAAATAAGCTAAGCAAAGAAAGCATAACCAAAACATGTATTCATAAATCAATTACTTGATACATATTTATAGTCATTCATCTGGTTCATACAAAATAGACTTAGAAAAGAATTCAACAACAAATTTATCCTTATAGTACTTAAGCTTTTCAGCCAGGAGACCTTGAGGAATCGACTTGACCTGCGGTAAATTCCAGTAAGCTCCAGGATGCGGGTCAGAACCAAATTCATCTAAGTATCTTTTATGAAAACGTCTAAGTAGACCCCCACTTAATTCACCTAAGCACAAGAAATCTATGATAGAATGTCTACAATACACTTTATCCAAAAAATGACTAAAATGTCCCTATCTTCTATCCAAAACAGAGTCATTAATTCTCTATTTTCTTTTAAGAGGGCGTCATACCGGTGACGTGCTTTCTTTAATAAAGGAGCCGCCCTTTGATATTTAAAAGATGCTAGAACGAAAGTGCTCCTGTCCAGACTATGATATTTCTGAGATAGAGCATTGTGTTCCTTTATTAATTTGTCTAACTCCCTATATAACCTGTTAATTTCCGCCTGTTTGCTCTCAAGTTTTGTTCTATAGGGAAGATTTGACTTCTTCTTTATCTAAGATAGATAATTTATCACTAATTATTATCTTCAAAGTATAAGACATTTAAACAGAGAATTCCATACCTTAGAAACTGGAATGGAGGCCTGGGGAGCGCTTGTACTTTTTCTTGAGGACCCTCAGGATGAATAGGAACAGTTTCCTCCTTAAGAGTAGTGGTTGGCCCAGGGGATGTTGGAGGCAAATCATTGCGAGGGGATGGCTCCTTTTTAGAAGATTTAGTGGGACCATCGCCATCTTTTTCTGTGGCACTGGAGGGACCCCCCTTATCTCCACCATAGCCTTGGCCCTCGGAGGGATTATCGTCATTATCATCATCAGAGTCACTATCCCAATTGAGTTCATCGTCATCTTCCTTCTCCTTAGGATCTTTATCCTTATCATCCCCTTCTTCAGAATTGGATTCAATGTCAGAGGAGGGATTATCAAAAGAAATAGCTTCTTTTACATTAACAACTTCCTCCTCACCTTCGGGCTCGGTACCCTGCCTAACTTAATTAATTTTGTCCATGACTCTTTTGACTAGAATTGGGTCAAGTGAAGGAAAACCAAAGTTAGGACATTTCTCACAATTGTCGGCATAGGCAAGCATTAGGGCATCTTCGTAATGATTCAGCGGCATGGGCCCCAAGGTGGTGTCGACAAAATCAGAAATAAGCTTTTAGAAGTTCGAAAGGGTTTGAACGACTAGCTTAAGTGAAGCTCTGGACATTTTGAATTTATCTTTCAACAGAGTATTTTTGGAAATCAAACGAGCTTTCTCATCTTCTGAGTCTTTTAGGGCAAGCTCCATTGCGAGTTTCCCATCAGAGGTAAGTTGATGGGCTCGCCTCTCCACTTCAAGATCACTCTCGGCCCTAGCAAGGAAAGCTTTAATTCGCTTTAATTCAGAGGAAGTGGCATTTTCAGTAGCCATCAATGAGTCTAGCAGAATTTTCAATTCAACATTCTCCTCCTACAACTTGGAGGATCCAGAGGAGAGCCTAGAGAAATGTTCATTAAGAGAAATCAAGTTCTTGGAAATCTGCAACAAGAGAAGAAACACAGGTTAGCAATTAGAAAGATCCAGTGATGATATGATTAATTGGACTAGAGCTTACCAAGAGTTGTTGCTCCATGAGAGAGCGATGGTTTTCTGCCAAGTCTGGGCTAAATAATGGCAGAGAGGAAGAAGTGAAGGATTCTGAATGAAGAATGAGCTTGACGAGTTCATCGAAATTAGTTGGCGGAGGAGCGGAAGATGACGACTCTAGAAGGGTATGAGACTTAGAAGGAGTCTCAAAAAGAGCAAGTGGCATCTGTGCCAATGCAGATGGAGAGTCTGAAATAGTAATATTCGGAAGAGGAGCAGGTGTAGGTGGAGTTGGCTCCACTATGTCTTTTGGAGCTTCAACGGTTGGGCTCCTTGAAGCTTTCTCATGATGCATGCGCTCTACTTTCTCCTCTACATCAGTGATCTTTGCCACTTTAGTTGGAGGAGCATCTTCGAGAAGCACTGTTAGTTTTCTTTGTAAAGATCTCTTGGAACTAGCAAAAGCCTTCAAGACTAATGAAACTTTCGAAGATGATAAGGGAGGAGCAGAAATACTTGAAGAAACAGTGGCCTTTGAGGGAGCTAAAGAAAATTCAAACAAATATAAAATCAGTCAAAACCATTCAAGAGTTACATAGATAAAAATAGGAGAGTGATAAGCTAGCAGTATACCTGAAATGTCAGAACGAATAGGCGACAGTGAAGTAAAATGTTCAGCATCGCCTGAGGAGAAGAAGCGATTTCCTTAAAAATTGAGCATAATGACTGGTGGGGTGCTAAGAATCCTTTGGCCAGTTGAAGCAAAGAATGCATTCTTAGGTTTGAAAGAGTTAGGAGCGTTAACCTGCTCCTAAGTTATTCTGGAGCGGCAGTTAAAGAATTGATGATTCTTTGGTTTGCATCGATTAGTGTCTTAAGAGGTTCACTTGAAAAAGATTAGAGATTACTTCACAGAAAACATGGAGGAAAATGGAGATGACATTGAAATAGACCTACGAGGGAAGGTAAAAGTCCCGCATACACTAGCAAAGCACTTGACGAAAAAGAACTGATTCTCCCAGTCTTTGAACTTGTTAATGCTATCTGAAATAAGCTTCTTGTACACATTCACTCTAAAAATATACTTGTTGAGATTACCTGAGATTGCCAACTTAGTCAGGGAGTTCAGAACTTCAGCGTTAAGCGAAGGAAGTCCAGACTCCAATGCCAACATTTACAGGGATAGGAGGTGAGTGTAAACATTCGGAGATAATTGTATCGGAGCAACTCCGACATGAGATAGATAAGAAAGAAGGAACTCAGGAAAGGGAAGAAATCCACCATGCCAGATGTGGATAGCCGTATAAGTGAAATACCCTTCTGGAGGGGTATCAATAGTATCAGTTGGTTGTGGAGGGATGGCTTCGATTCCAGTAATGCCGAAATCTTTAAGAATAGCATCGACTTTATCTTGAGATACAATAGAAGAATGCTTGGCAATAGCTTCAACTTTAGGAGAACTCAAGATTTTGATAGGTGAAAATGTTTTAGTTAAAAAAATTACTTAGCTAGCTCAAGCATAAAAACATACATGAAATCTTAAAATGGTGAAAATACTAAGTAGTTTAAGCTTTCGACGGTGTCGAAAGGTCAACAATTCAAACTTTCGACAAAGTTGAAAGGTTAGCATCCCAAGCTCTCGATAATGTCGGAAAGAAGATAACATCAGCCTAAGCTGTTATACTTTGACACTATTGAGGACCCAAGGAGTAATTAGCTGATAATGTGAATTCCTCAGGCTATCGACAAAGTCGAAAGGAAAAGATAAATCATTAATCCATTCATCACCTTTCGACAACGTCGAAAACTCTATGGAAGCTTGGATGTACTTCGAATGTAACATAAGGTTAAATAGTAAGACCTTTCGACATGGTCAAAACTAGTAATTCAAAGATCCAAAGTAAAAATAATAGTGCTGATGATGTTGTCGAAAGGTCTGGTTAATATTGTCAAAACATGTCTTACCATTGAAGTCAAAAGGTTTATAACAAAACCTTCAGGTTCTTAAGTTAAAAATGTTGACATTGTTGATATTGTCAAAAGGTTTGATAAATATTGTTAAAACGCGTTCAACCCATCGAAATTGAAAGGTTTCAGGTTAGATTCATGGGTACTTTAAACGTTTCGACAAGGATGGGTGGAAGCAGTTATAAGGATGAAGAGTTTCAACCTTGCCGAAAGCTGTTAGTCAAAAGGTTAGAAATTCCTCAACCTTGTCGAGAGCTTGTTATCGAAAGATTAGATCATTTAATTATCTAACCTTTTGACAGTAATGGTAAAATTAGCATCACAATACCTTTCGACCTCATCAAAAGGTACAAAGAGGGAAAATTCATTATTGCCGCCTTAATCTCTTTCGTAGGGGTAGAAAAGTCATTTGTGTAATCGAATTTGACACGGGTAGGTTCTCGGTTATCATATTGGGTTTAACCAAACCCAAACCCGATAATAAATGCAGTTTTCAAACTTTTCTTGAAAAACAAGTAAAACAAATCCACTAACGAAACTGATTTTGTCTAAAATCAATCTAATTCGATTTCGAAAAGTAACAAAAACTATCAACAAATCGAAAACCCAAAAAAACCTTTAATTAAGGACTTTAGGT
The DNA here is from genome assembly GCA_030737815.1 of Allium fistulosum. Taxonomy (NCBI): domain Eukaryota; kingdom Viridiplantae; phylum Streptophyta; class Magnoliopsida; order Asparagales; family Amaryllidaceae; genus Allium; species Allium fistulosum. The sequence continues at coordinate 201,033,620 of CM060904.1, read as the reverse complement.
TAAAAGTTAATCTCGATTTGGGGATTTCCTTTATCAAACACCATATGACTTCAAATCCAAAACCACAAACGAACATTGTTAGAAACTAGTTTGAAAGAAATTTTTTTCAGGGAACTCATCTGAAATTGAATCCGAAATTTGGAAATAAAAATTGGAAATTCAACTGAAAACTGATAAGGGTGAAGTTTAGAATAAAATTTAAGAATCAAATTCAAGATATTACCTTATTGTTTTGAAATGAGATCTGGGAGATTTTGGAGAACTCTTTTACTCGTGCGCGATAATTTTGATTTCAGGTAAAAGAGGAAGAAAAAGGAAAGGCGTATTAGATAAGAAAAGTCACCCAAATTCTCAACCGCTAGATCAAGGTTTAAATGGATGTTCCAGATCAGCGTGGGTAGGCCAAGAGGCGGGAAAATTTTGTAGCTGTCGACAAAGATGACTTGGAAAGTCAAGAGCATCCCTTCGAATGAGGGGGCAAATGTTACACTAAAAATCAACCTTCCCTCTAAGACCAAAGGTCTCTCAACAAAGATTAAAGAAAAGGAGTTCAGCTCAAATCTTTCAAAAGAGTCGAAGGGATGCAATCAACAGTGTATAGCAGTCCCAGACCTTTCGAAGGAGTCAAAAGGTTTCATTCCTCAGCATTCAAAGCGTTCTTATCTTCCGAAGAGGATGAAGAAGTCAAAGAAAATGTGAGCAAGTACTTAATGACCTTTTCGAAAGCATAATAAGCCTTTCGAACCGGTTGAAGCACATCCAGGGCACCTTCCGACAATAACAAAAGGTTTATGAAGGAAGCAGCACTCACAAGTCAATAAAGAATGAAAGACAACCTTTCGACATCATTGAAGAAGAGCAACCTTCCGACAACGTCTAAAGGTTCACAATAAACAACATAAGAACAACCTTCCGACAACGTCGAAAGGCTCACAACAACCAAAAGAAGAGCAACCTTCCAACAAGGTTGAAAGGTTCACAATAAACAGTATAAAGAAGACAAACCCTTCGATAAAGGCGGAAGGATCATTGAGACATAAGAATAAAAAACCTTCCGACAAAGGCGGAAGGTTCATAATAGTAGATGAAAAGGCAAGCTTTTCAATGAAGATGAAGGGTTTAAGGCGGCATATAAAAAGGAGACCTTCCGAACCAGTCAAGAGCATGAAGTCGAAAGGAGGGTCGCATGCATATATAAATAAGACCCAAGTGGTCCAGTTTTGGGGATCCGATCTCTATAATTCTGATCTTGAAATTTCTTAATCAAAGTATTGTAACCCTAATTGAGTTTGATTTGGGAAAATTTAATAAAATGAAGCTTTTACTAGAAGATAAAGGGAAGTGCTTGGCTTTGTTAATTAGCTTACTGTTTTCTTAAACCTTTATCGGATTAACTCATATTTTCAAGTTAAACCCCTTCAGAAGGTTCTTGTCGATGAGGACAGCAGCATTTTTGTTACAAGTAATAACTTCAACCCTTCGAGGCCTTCAACTCTCCAATCAGAACCCTTCGACTAAGTTGACAACCGAAAAGGTTCAATAATCACTAAAACCTTCCGAAATCATTGAATCAAAAGATTAAACCTTTCTACAAGATTGATAATACATCTAGTCCAAACACTAACTTCAACCTTTTGGAGTGATTAACTTAGAGCCCCAAACCTTTCGACTAGGTTCACAGCTCTTATAATATAACGATTCCAATAACCTTTCGACATTACAGTCCAAGTCACTAAACCTTTCGACAAGATCAAAGTTAAAGGAAATCATTCTCATACCTTTCAACAAGGTTGAAACCTACATCATATAAGGGATCTAACCTTCTGACAAGGTCGAAAGATGCTACATATTTAATAAGGAATTTGATAACTAACCTAAACCTTAAGGAAGCTTCCACCCTAACCTTTCGGCAAGGTTTAAACCACCCTTAAAAGGATAAACTCAGAGAAATCCAACCTAACCCAAAGGGAAAACTTTTACAAGAGACCACACATAAGTTCAACAAGGGCAAAAAGTTATCTACTGCAAGGTTCAAACCTTTCGACGACATCGAAAGGTTTCAGTCAAAAATCAAACAACAAGTAAAGTAGAATATAAAGGCAATTCTTAGGGATATCAAACTCTTCATTTAAACAAGCCTATCCATCCTCCTTGGAATAACTTTGGGGTGTTGACCATAAATTTCGTTAACAAAGATATTTATTATAGGGACAGTTTGGCACAGGTCCCTAATAAGTTTCAAAATACACAAAAACCCCAGTAAAAAAAGTTTGCAAATTAGGTCCCTAGAATTAAGTTACCGAATAATGGCATACACTTATGCAATTATTCGGTGAATAATTGCAGACATTTATGCAATTATATCAAAAAATTGCAGACATTTCCACAATTATTCATTGAAAAATTGCGGAAATTTTGGCAATTTTTTCAAAAAATTGTGGAAAATTCCGCAATTATTCACCAAAAAATTGCGGAAATTTCCGTAATTGTTCACCGAAAAAATTGCATAAATTTATGCAACTTTTGGATATAATTGCATAAATGTCTGCAATTATTTAGTGAATAATTGGATAACTATATGCAATTACTTAGTAACTTAATTCTAGTGACCAAATTTACATACTTTTTTTTACTGGGGTTTTTGTGTATTTTGAAACTTAGTAGGGACCTGAGCCTAATATTCACTTTATTATATCCATGAAAGTACAGTTATAATAACAAATTGTTCCAGTTTATGTAACATTATTTGAGAGTTGACCTTCACATTTGTTTATTCTGAACATTAGTATAATTATTTATCTAGGTCAACTATGTATATAAAATCAACTCCATGTTTCTTATAAAGGCAACCAAAAGTTGTGCTTCAATAGATAACCCATTCAAGCTGCACCTTACTGGTAGAACATGGTATAAGCTGGAAAATACATACAAAATTATAATTGACAAAAGCCGGTTCAAACAAAATGAGATCTAAACAAGTAAACAAGCATGCTATTTGATCGCCATAATATAAACTATAAATTTCAGCGATGTATCTCTACGTAGGAAAGTGCACATCTTAGTTAATTCATATACCGGTATATATACTGTTTAATATCTCTACATAAGAAGAAAAAACCATTAATTTATATATTAAATGATCCAACCATTAAACCATCCATTATACTATAAAAGGATTTAATAACTTAATGTAGTAATAAGTGAAATGGTCAAAGGGCTAAAGCAATATATCTTAAAGCTATGCAAAGTGGATACAAATGCAACCCGTACCGCATCTTAACAGATCAAAGCATACTGGACCGAAGCCGAAGCTCATTTACTTATTATTCAATATTCAATGAACAATGTTCTGTATACATACTTAGCGACATATCGCTTTGTAATTAACTGATTAAGATCAATAAAATCACTTTTCCACATTTCTATCTTTCATCAATTTCTAACTTGGTATCAGAGCAAAATCCTAGCCTAACGGCAAAGTGCCTCGCTTGAAACCCCATCAGAATCAGCATCGTCTGGTGCCAGGCTGCACCCCAGTTCTCATCGGTTTGTTGATCATCACTTGAGAAACTGGTTACTCTTTTCAATCAAGAAAACCCATAGTTCATCAACAAACCCAGTTTTACCTCGTAGAAGATGAAGTGCCTCGCCAAGAACTGGTCAGTTCAGAGTCATCACTCCAGATCTGGCTGCACTGTCTCATTTTCACAATCTGAATCATCAAGAAAGAAGTCTCTAAAAGGTTTTTCTTTTTCTTTTCATTTGATACAGTTTGCAATTGCACAGCTCATCTGTATCAACCTCAATGGCTGAGGGAAATGAAGGCCAATCCACAACTTCACCATCTGCTCCAAGAAACACCACAAATCTGTCAAATGAAAGCAATGCAATAATGATTGTCAATCCTAAAAGTCAGATCATAACAACAGAACTAGATGAAAATAACTATCTCTTATGGAAGTTTCAAATTGAAACATCCATAAGAGGGTATGGTCTTGATGATTATATCAAAGGAACAACTGTCATACCAACAAGAATGATAGAGAGCAGTGATGGAAGATTGATCAGTAATAAAGATTTCACAAATCATCGAAGACATGACAGTTTGCTATCTTCCTTGCTGCTGTCACCCATTGGTTATAACCTTCTACCATAACTCATTGGATGCAAAATAGCTCATGACATATGGACAACTGTGGAGCAAATTTTTAGTTCACAATCAGTAGAAAAGGTTATATTTTATAAAAGGCAGTTGCAAAATTTAAAGAAGGACAGTATGTGTATGAGAGGTTATCTGACCAAGATCAAGACTCTATATGACCTTCTTGATGCTATAGGACATAGATTCTCGGACACTAAACAAATTCTCACTATTCTAAATGGCTTAGATGAGGAATACGAGGTAGTGGTTGCAATAATATCATCAAGAAAAACAATACCAGACATGCAATATGTAAAGGCAACTCTTCTTGCTCACGAAGGAAGGTTAGATCAAAATAAAACAATTAGTGCAGATCTGATAATAAATCATGCATCAAGAAACAACAACTATGGCAGAAACAACAACAATCAAAATTATCAAAGGGGTGGCTCAAGTTCAAGAGCAAGAGGTAGAGGAGGCAGGAATAATAATAGCAACAAATTAAGATGTCAAATCTGTGAGAAATATGGTCATGCAGCAAATAAATGCTATTTCAGATTTGATGCATCATATATACCTAACCAGCAACCAAATTCTCAAAGAAACTTCAACCAAAATGCAAACATGGCAAATATACAGTCAGAAACAAAAGGAAAGCCAGACAGCAGCAGAAACTATCAAAATGATACTGCTAAACCAGAGGACATACAAGATGAGTCCTGGTATCCAGACTTAGGGGCAACAAATCATGTAACAAGCAATCTTGACAATTTAAATCTTGGAAACAAGGAATATAGAGGTAAAAAATCCATACATATGGGCAATGGTGAGTCAATTAAGATCACTCATATTTGTTTTGGAAGCATAAGAGGAAACAGGCAATTATATCTTAACAATCTGTTGAGAGTACCACAAATTAAGAAAAATCTGATGAGTGTATCTCAATTTGCCAATGATAATAATGTTTATTTTGAATTTCATCCTAAATATTGCCTTGTTAAAGATAGATTTACTAATGATGTTCTTTTGCAGGGTGAAATGTATAAGGGGCTCTACAAATTCAATATTGTTGATTCAAGAGATTTTGAAAAAAAAAGGGTTACAATTGTTTCTACTCTGAGATTAATCAGAGTAAAATGTGTAGCAATGACTTTGATATCTGGCATCATAAACTGGGGCACCCAACTGCAAGTGTTGTAAAGAAAATTTTATGTGATAATAAAATTCCTTGTGAAAATATATCTTTATCTTGTATATGCACATGTTGTCAAATGGATAAAAGTCGTAAATTGGCTTTTACAAACTCTGAAACCGAATACAATAAGCCTTTAGAATTGATAGCAACAGATCTGTGGGGCCCTGCTCCTATTAATTCAGACTATGGTTTCAATTATTATGTATCTTTTGTTGATGCTTATTCTATGTACACATGGATATACTTTGTCAAAACAAAGTCTGAGACTGCAAAAGTAGTGGTGCACTTCATAACACAAATTGAAAAACAAACAGATCATCAAGTCAAACTCTTTCAATCAGATGGAGGAACGGAATACAAACCACTAAGTGAATACTTCAAGAAAAGAGGAATAGTGCATAGAATAACATGTCCACATACCTCTGAGCAAAATGGGTTGGTAGAGAGAAAGCATCGAAACATAGTGGAGACTGGTCTCACACTATTAGCCCAAGCATCTCTACCTTTAAAGTTCTGGACAGATGCTTTCAACACTGCAGTGTATCAAATAAACAGACTGCCAACCAGAATACTGAAGAACAAGTGTCCAATTGAAAGACTTTTCAACACAAAGCCTGACTATCTCAAACTAAAAGCCTTTGGCTGTTTATGTTTCCCTTGGCTTAGACCATTTAATCTACACAAGTTGAGCTTCATATCATCTCACTGTACATTCATTGGTTATGTTGAAAATCAGAAAGGGTATAAATGCTTAAGTAGTAATGGAAAAGTTATACTATCCAGACATGTCATATTCAATGAGCATCAGTTTCCTTTCTCAAGTGCAGAAGTAAAAACATCCAATAAGGTTTACAACCCAAAAGTATCTATACCATCAATACCTATATATCAGGATCAACTTACTGCCAAAAGTACAGGAGATGCTCTGAATAGCTCCAGTCCACAACATACTATGTCAGATCGTAGACCAGGTCATGAACCACCATGTCAACTTGAATACTCAGGAAATAATGACGGTGACTCTCATGAAACCCATCAAGATCTGGAAGAACAAAGCTCATCCAAACCTCAACAAGTTACAACAGATATTATTTCCTCTCACAACACTGCTCCTGCAAAACCTCAACACCATATGATTACAAGAGCCAAAAGTGGTATATTCAAAACAAAGATATACACAACATACATAGAGACAGAATAACCAGAAACTTATGATCAGGCAATAAAGAATAAAAAATGGAAAGCAGCCATACAAGAGGAGTATAATGCACTAATAAAGAGTAAGACATGGGAACTTGTCCCTATGCCTGAACATAAAAACATAGTAGGATGCAGATGGACTTTCAAACTCAAAAAGAATCTTAATGGTACTGTTCAAAAACATAAGGCAAGACTGGTGGCAAAAGGATATACTCAACAACAAGGCTTTGACTTCACAGAAACTTTCTCACTAGTTGTTAAGCCAACAACAATCAGAGTGGTCCTAACTATTTCACTACAAGACAATTGGAAAATCAGGCAATTAGACGTAAACAATGCTTTCCTAAATGGGGAACTTCAAGAAGAAGTATACATGGAGCAGCCTGATGAGTTCAAACAAATCAACAACATGTCAATGGTGTGCAAGCTAAAAAAAGCCATTTATGGATTAAAGCAAGCTCCAAGAGTTTGGTTTGATAAACTCAAGACAACTCTGACCAGACTGAATTATCATCAAACTAAATCTGACGCCTCTTTATTTACAAAGTATAATAATGATAATGTAACATATGTGCTAATTTATATTGATGATTTCATTGTTACAGGAAGCAATGAAGAGGAAATCAGCAAACTGGTTCAACATCTTGACAAGCATTTTCAATTAAAGATCTGGGAGATCTCAATTATTTCCTAGGAATAGATGTTAAAAGAATCAATAATGCAGAGCTTCATTTATGTCAAAGAAAATACATTACAGAAATTCTATCCAAAGCAAAGATGGACAAAGCTAATGCTCTACCTACTCCTATGATTAGCAACTCAAACTTGTCAAAGCATCATGGTGAACCAATCACAAATGTAAAGCAGTACAGAAGCATAGTGGGAGCTCTACAATATATTACAATAACAAGACCAGAAATATCATTCAGTGTAAATAAGCTGTGTCAGTTTATGCAGAGCCCACTGGATGAACATTGAAGAGCAGTAAAAAGAATTCTAAGATATATCAAAGGAACTATCAATCATGGGCTAATTCTTAAGTCAAGTACTAATACCAATATAACAGGTTTTTTTGATGCAAATTGGGCGACAGATTTAGATAACAGAAAATCTACTACTGGCTACTGCATATATCTTGGAGAAAATCCAGTATCATGGGGTTCTAAAAAGTAGTTAACTATTTTAAGATCTAGTACAGAAGCACAATTTAGAAGTGTGGCAAGCACAATTGCAGAAATCATGTGGATCAAGTCGCTGTTAAGTGAACTAAGAGTCAAAACCACCAGAAAATCAACTATATGGTGTGATAATTTAAGTACTGTCTCACTAACAGCAAACCCAATTTTACACTCAAGAATAAAACATATGAAATTGGACCTATACTTTGTGCACGAACAAGTGATAAAAGGAAAAATGAATATTAACCATTTACCTGCTACTTACCGAAGAGCAGATGTGCTAACCAAGCCACTGTCCGCCAAGAATTTCAACAGATTCAGAGAAAATCTGAAAGTAGAAGATATCAACTACAACACTGAGAAGCTTAAAGCTATCGCAAGCAACCATTCATCGAAATCTGGAACCAAATTTGAAGTGACAAAGCAAAATACAGCAAACCCTAACTTGAGGTCAACAAGCGCTTCCACCCGAGCTCATAAAACTCCTCTAGATGAGAAGCTGATGTATTATCTCACAGTCTAGCTAAGAATATCTTAACTAGACTGAAGATTTTACTCATATTTTGTAAGATGAAGGATGGATGAAGTAATATCCGCTGAAGGATGAGAAACCCTAGTCGTAATTGAGGGGAAGTAATAAGTGAAATGGTCAAAGGGCTAAAGCAATATATCTCAAAGCTATGCAAAGCGGATACAAATGCAACTCGTACCGCATCTTAACAGATCAAAGCATACTGGACCGAAGCCGAAGCCCATTTTCTTATTATTCAATATTCAATGTACAATGTTCTGTATAAATACTCAGCCACATATCTCTTTGTAATTAACTGATTGAGATCAATAGAATCACTTTTTCACATTTCTATCTTTCATCAGTTTCTAACTTGTACATAGTTAATCGTGTATAAAGAAGGAACAAAACTATAATTATAGTCGGACATACAATTTTATCAATTAATTTTGTGGATTTTAATTGAATTGATTCATGTATAAGAGATAAATCTAACAATTGAATGAATCTTTTTCCATGTATAATCCTATTAGGCTACCACTATATAAAAAGTTAGTGCATAAACCAAAAATTAGATTACATGTTTTTGCCCTCTAATCGCGTCATTCGGGAATGGAAGTTTAAGTAAATCTTTCTTTTACTCGAATTATTTTTGTGTTCTTCTACTTAGTCTCATTCACAATATTGAAATTTCTACAATGGATAACTAGCTAGATTTCTAAACCCGTAGATCAATCAATAAATGGCATTTTCAAAAGTAATATATTTAATTATATTATCACTGTAATCATAGGAGGTGTATTATTCTTTAATGGACGATCTTCAAATTTGTACTCTCCTTCAAAATTAGAACTGTTTCATCTTTTGATGATTTTGTTATAACATTTTCTTCTATTCATGTTTGTTCGAATAGGCAATGCTCAATCAAGAACAATGTGGAAAAATCACGACAAAAAGTACAAAAAAAAACTTATCCATGTAAATTTTATGATAAGATCTTTCTTTCCTCTTAAGCTGTAGAAGGTCATCAAAATTCTCACCGCATGGAGCGAACTGCTTCTAAAAAATCAAAAAGAGAGCAAAATAATCATAAAAACAATAATCATCCATCTGAATGGTGTAGAAGGGGATATGGAAACCATTACCATCCTTATAGCTCTTCTCCAAATATCAACCATAGCTTTAATGCATTGGCTCATGTTAGGAGTAATGACCAAAACTTTCTTAAATTGGGGTATCCTGGAATTAGCAGTACTACTAATTTTGTTTTGAATGCTTCATATCCTAATAAAGAAACAAAGTTGGTTGACAGAGAGAATTTATTGGAGAAAACCAACATCCATGATATACTAAATTCATGTAACTCTTCTATTGAAAATTGAACTGATCGTTGCATCAATGGAAACCAAAAGCTGTTTTCAAACGCTTTTGAACACAATGGCGATTTCAATAAGAGCACTGGTGACATAAATTCGCGATGCAGCAAGAGTACACATGATGGTGTATCATCGTGTAATGAAAATCAATCCGGAGTTGACGATCCAAAAGTAGAAGATGAGCTTGATCTCACTCTTCATCTCTAAAGATTTGATGAAAATTGAATCATATTTTGTAGTAATTTTATATACATGTGATTGATGCTTTTATATACTTATGTAATTATAATACAATCATAAAATTAGATAATGGGTATTGTTTAGTATATGTCAGTCTCCATAGCATGTCAGGAGGTAAAATAATTTCAACTTTGAAGGTGTATTATAATTCTTGTTCCAAATATATATTATGTAAAATATGTGAAGTTCAATCGAAAGTGGTGGGTGGAAATCTGCAATGTGAATAAAGCAGATTTAGTAGTAAACACAAAAGAGTAAAATGTTTTGATCCCATTTATTGTTTACTGAATTTATGATTGGTTAATTGATTGATGGATCAGTACAAAGATAAATTTAAAACAAAGATTATACCCTAAAGAATATAATACATGGTAAATTATTCTAGAAGTAATAAAGTAAATATAAACATTATTCAACATAGATAATTTGGTCAACTATTTCTATTCACTAGCAAACCATGTGTTCTTGTAAACTATGGTTATGGGTAGCTAATGGATAAAAAACTGCAAGTGCCTAACTTTTTTTTTGAAATAAGGTAAATGGGCCAAGCCCAGTACAAAAGCGGGTTAAAACATTTAAAACCCGAGACAATATCTTATAATACGCAGCAACCCTAGCCGACATTCATTCGAAACTCAATATCAAAACCCTAAAAATAGCGGAGAGGGTGAGTCAGTGATTCTCCATCTATGTCTCTCTGCCACCATACTTTGTACCGCTCGACTCTCCTCTCTCCCAATATGATAAGCTATTGTTAAAACCACCTCGCATCCGATGAATACTCGCTTTAAAGTGGTTGCTTTTCTGATGAAGTGAAAACCAGGGGGAATTAGCAGATCTGAGGTCATTGCGACTCAGATCTGTTAATTCCTTTCACATATTTATGCCTTTGCCTAAACATGAGCTCCAATTCAACCTGGTAATCCCATTTGTTCGCTGATTAGTAAGGAAGTCTTTGTCACCAGCAACTGAGCTCTGGTGAAGGCCGTTAACTTCAAATGGTTGTTGATTGTCTTGAGATTCTTTTGCACGAGCGAGAAATAACTCTAGATGTTTGCTGCCAGCTTCATGGCTCCATTCATCAGCTAAAAAATAAAATTTAGTTTGATCCTTGACTTTTCTCTTTGATTTATGAAGAATAATCCCACTGTCTGTCTCGATAGGTATCCACTTCTGTTCTCTGTTCATACTGCTTTTATAATGTGTTCGGAAGTTCCTTTCTTTCCAAATATGGAACACGGCAGTAGTTCTTAATATGTGAGCATAGTATCTTTCACATTTTTTGGCTTTAAAATTGTTGTTGATATGTTGAATAGCTTGTATTAGACCCATCTGACCATTATTGGCAATATGCAGTATGGTTTGAATACGGTTCCAGATGTAGTAAGAATAACTGCATTCAAAAAAGGATGATTAGCACTTTCATTTACTAAATTGCATAAGGAACAAAGTGAATTATTTGAGTTTCCCCATTTATTTATTTTATCCCAAGTTGGAAATCTGTTATTAACTACAAAATATGCACAAAAAGCCATCTTGGGACAAGTCACTTTGTTCCATATACAGTTCTACCATTCAACAGTAGGTACTTTATTTCTAGTTATACCATCGAACACTACATATTTAATTTCTTCAATAGAAACTGGAGAAAGTAATATATCAGAAGCATTGGCATTTAAAACATTTTTACAAATAATATGAGGAAAATTATTAATAATAGATTAAGAAAAAAAACAGTTTTTCATAATAGTCAACTGCATCTTTAACCACTTTATCATACGCATTAGTTAGATTACCAGTTTTATCAATAACATTACCTATGTTATTTATATGCCTCCTACTACTCATTTTTGCATGAAAAAATTTAGTACAACCATCACCCATTGTTAACCAATCAACCTTGGCTTTTTGTTTAGCATTCATAGTATTAGTATAGAGCTCTGTTGATAAATTTTGTTGATTGGAAAAGAATTTTTAACAGCAGTAATGTCCCCAGGATTTTTATCAACTATTTCTTGTAAGAGTTTGCCTTCCTGTCTTAACAGTTCCAGCTTATTATTCTTCATAAAGTTATTTTTATTCCAAACTTTAAGTTTACTTTTGGCATTCATCAGAAACATATTAAATTGGAACTGTTTAGTACCGTTACAAGAAAAATTCATACATTCTTCCATTAGGATTTTATAATTATCATCTAAAACCCACCCATTCTTAAATCTAAATGGAGGTATTTTTTTATCAGAGGTTAAATCCTTAAAAAGAGATCAGTATTGGAGTATGATCACTAGTATTTTGCTCAAGAGTAGAACAGATAAATTTGGGGAAAACATTGGAAAATTCTTTATTGATCAGAGCTCTATCTAATTTACAATGAATATTCCTTTCTATACCAGATTTCTAAGTAAATTTATTGCCACTAGTATTTGGTTCTATTAACCCAGTCTCAATTAAAAATTTATTAACTCTGTCTAATTTGCTTTGAGGTATTTTATTACCCCCAAAATTTTCAGATGCATGTAATACAGTATTAAAATCCCCTAAAATAAGCCAATGGAAATTATAGTTTAAATTTAAAGCTTTTAACCTACTCCACATACAATTTCTTTCATTTTTCAGATTGCTACCATAAATACTAGTAATTTTTAGAGAAAAACCACCAATATTTTCAAATTGACAATCTATAAACTGTTTATCTTTATTACTACTTAACATATTCCAAATATTGGAATCCTGTATAACAATAATTCTGTCTTTACAACCACAATCATTATTGTTTATATCTTTCCAATTTCTGGGTAATTTAAAACAGAATTTTTCAAAATTGTCTTCATTCAATTTATTCTCAATCAATGCTATAACATAGGGTTTGTATACACTAAACATATGTAAGATATCTGATTGTTTAGAAGAGGAATTCATACCTCTTACATTCCATGCCAGTATAGACATAATCAGGAAATAAAAGTAAGGGTTTAAATAGTACCTGATACTGAAGTACTCTTACCTCTTCTGTTATTCTCAACACTTTTTGCTTTTAACCTGGTTGATATTTCATCCCAGTCTGGATTTATAGATATGTATTTTTGTTTAAAAGCTTTCTTCTCTTTATTACCCTTGTTCTTACCAGTAGCCTTTGTTTTTGGTATATGCAGTTCAGAAATATCAAACTGATCAACAACATCCACCATTTCCATTTTTGCTCCAGTATTATTAGCACCTTCTAGAATTTTAATAAGAGAGATATCAAATGGGTCAGTAGCGCGAGGCATGGCTGAGTCAGACTCCTCAGCTAGTGCAGCCTGCTCAGGTGGAGGGGCTGTTTCAGTAGGCTTTTCCAAATCCAGAGTTGCAGATTGTAGATGATCTTCATTATCATTATTGTTGTTTGTACCATAATTATCTGTAATTAAACAAGGGTCTGTAATTGGTGGGGTTACAGATTCTAAGACCATCATATTCTTTTCACCCACCACTTTATTGCTCTATTATTTCCCTTTGAGATGATTTCCATATCGGTATGATGAACTTCCTTAGCTATGACCTGATCATCTTGACCAGAGAGCACACTCTCATTCTTTCTTTGATCGGAACTGATACCAAATTGGTTAATTCGATCATTATCCTCAGACAATGTAGTCTATTTTTGTGATATTGAATAATTTCTTGGATCAGAATTTAAAGTTTCTTTATCTTGAATTTCTTGATTATTGCTTTTGGGTACCCATGTATGTTTTGGGTTACACTGATCTTTAGTGTGACCAAAACATTTACATACATTACATTTTGGCGGGACCCATTCATATTCAACTTTTTGAATAATTTTCTCTCCATTATTCAAAGAAAGATAGATCTCATTGGAAAGTTCATCATTTGTAGACACTTCTACGAGAAGGCGAGCGTAATTCAATCTCGTCTTCATAGTTGTAGCTGCATCCATTTTAATGGGTTTTACTATGATACTGGCCATGACACTGAAGGCCTCTCTGTCCCATAACTTCAGATTAACACAGGGTAATCTTACCCAAATCGGCATAGACGTTAACAAGTCTCTGTCCATTTTCAGAGAATCAGACCACTTTCTCACTATGATGAGTTTGCCACTGTAGAAATATGGTCCATTTTTTAACACTGAATTACAATCTTGAGATTCTTTAAATTTTACTAGAAAGAACCCGTTCTCTCTAGTAAAAATTTCAAATTCACCAATCGGATTCCAAATTCTTTGTATATATGATTTAAAAAACAAGTAGTATGGTTTGGTACCCACTTCATAAACAAGAATAGAATTATTCCATGATTTAGTTGCCCTTTTACATACCTTTTCCTTAACCAGACCATACTTCTTGTTGTTAATCTTGATTGGTGCTATATGCTCTAGATTGCATTCTTCATCATTAGGTTCTTGAGGCTGATCAGCAACAATATCAGCCCAAGATTTCCGGCATTGCTATCTGTTCAGTAAGATGGCTATCGGTTTTCTCTGTATCGACAACATTTCGTCTTTCTTTGCGATCTGAGTGGTTATATTCTGACAATCTCTACCTTTTTGGTTGTCTTTATTGAGAACTGGTAGCAACTCATGTGCTTTCCTGGCTTATTTCCTCCTTTGTTGTTTAGATTGGACCAATTTAAAACCATCATTATCTATGTTGATAACCCCTGATGGCTTACTAATGTGAGAAGCCTCAGGTGGTCTGATTAGGGAGGAAGAATTAGAGAATTTGAGGAAATTTGATGAGGGAATTAATTTTCCCCCATGGCTGAGAGGAAACCCTAGATTTCTTTTTTTACTATTGTGATTTCATTCGTAAGTGCCTAACTTGGTAAGTGCCTAACTTGATAAAGCATTGATTTGATTAACATAGTATGGATAAATACAATGCATACTATTAGCAAGTGTGGACATAGAATATAGATAATTTACCTTAAGCCAATCTCGAATTTTGTCCAAATTGATGATGTTTGCATTAGCAATGAATGTCTGGTTAATTTTAATACAAATAGAAAGAAGCTTTTGTGTAGAAAAAGGAAATGGAATGTAGTTGGGCCAGATAGGTAAATGGTCATGTATTAAGCCCAAGATATATAATATTAAATATAATATCATATACTATGATCGCATTCGCACCCATATAAAAATTTTCGAATTATTTTGTTTATTGTTAAGCAAACCGAAGCCCAACATTTATTTGAGAAATAAGCATTACGTATAAACAAGCCAAAGCCCAACATTTGTTTGGACAATACCCATTTAGGATCCGCCTTTGTTTCAGTATCCATAGACAAATAGGCTATCGTGGTATAACAATGCACACAAGAAAGCTGTAGAATTTACTTCCTACGGTTAAGGTAGTAGTCATTCCAAATTCACTTTTTGAGTAAATAATTTATTTTGAATTAGTCATGTGGATGGTTTGGATTAGTCTTCATGGCCGAAGTAGGTTTTGATGCATTCGGTATGCTCGCTTATCAAACTCATAATAGAGTTTAGAAAAAATGAATATCAGGCTCAAGTTCTTAAAATTAAACTTAATACACGAAAACTCCTGCAAAAAAATTATAAATTATGTCTCTACTAGAATTAATTTAATCAATAATTAAATACATTTATGCAATTATTCAGTTAATAATTCTACTGAATAATTGTAGAAATTTCCGCAATTTTTATTTGAATAATTGCGGAAATGTCTGCAATTTTTGGATATAATTGTATAAACGTCTGCAATTATTCACTGAATAATAGCATAAATGTATGCAACTATTCAGTAACTTAATTTTAAGGACTTGATTTACATACCTTTTTTGGTAAGTATGTTTGGTGTATTTTGAAACTTAATAGAGACTTTAATTAGAATATCCCTCAGAAAAAATTGGGACCATCCATTTGACCGGTTCAACGGTCAATTTTATCCAAGTTACTTATATATCAATTATCCATTTAATTATTTATACTTAGATTTTATTAATAAAAAGCTAAAACAATATATTAAAAATTCAAATTCTGTTTCTACTTTTAGAAATTTTAAAATAATCAAAATTCTAATTTTAATCAGAATGCAAATTTTCTTTTTTTCCCTTTTTTTCTTTAAAGATTTTCGTATTTTCAATTTTGAACTTTTTACACTTTCAATGTTAAAGTCAAAATGCTAAATTTCAAATTTTGAAATTTTAAAATGTAATCCAAAATTTTCAAGTACTTGATCGTCCTATGCAACGTTGAAGCGGAGTGAGGTAACCCCACCGGTATAGTTTGCCGTCAAAGACGACGTTGCCAGGTGTCCAATGGAGAACTTTATTTGCTTCCTTGCGTCACTGGGTATTCCCCGCTCATCAAATACTTCAACAGCAGGGTCGTCCAACTATCTTGTTGTTCGTTATTGATTTCCATGGTACTTGACCCTTATTCAAAGCACGTGGCACTCCATGGTACTTCCTTGCGATCATTGGGTATTCCCCGCTCATCAAATACTTCAACAGCGGGGTCGTCTAACTATCTTGTTGTTCGTTGATTTCCATGGTACTTGACACCTATTCAAAGCACATGGCACTCTAGATTTTCAACGGAACCCTAGGATTGATCTTCCCCATGACACTTACCTCCTTGGCTATGTGATCTACCGTGGTGTTCTTTACATAGTATATGGATAAATACAAGGTATATACTATTAGAAAATGTGGACATAGATTATAGGTAATTTACCTTAACCAATCTCTATTAAACTCTTCTTGAAATGTTTAATTTAATTTTGTCCAGATTGCTGATGTTTCTATTAGCAATGAATGTCCGGTTGATTTTAATACAATTAGAATGAAGGTCGGTTCTATTATCATACCCCTTCATACTCTACTACTTCATCAATTTTCAAGTGTTTCAAAATTGCTGTTATTTTCAAACCACAAAAGCTCTAACGCAACAATGACAAAAATAAGTTCTAACGGAACGATGCTCATCTCAAAATCTCTCTTGGCACAAACGGAATTCATGTAATAACCTCGTTTGGACCAAGCGAGGTTCGTACAAACCTATTTCTGACCGAGCGAGGTCTGTATTATAACCTAGTTTGGATTGAGCATGATTCATGAACAAACCATGTCATGTTAAACGGTTTAAGGATGTAAGAAAAAAGTGGGGTATAATAATTATTTTTAGTTGAACAGGGTGTGAAAGGAGGAAAACGGTATAGAAATAGAACTGAAGCATTTGTGTATGAATAAACGGAATGTAGTTGGGCCAAATAGGTAAATGGTAATTTATTAAGGCAAAGATATATAATATTATATTTAATATCATATATTGCATGGTTTATGGGTTGACACCCATATAAAAATTGGCGAGTTTTTTAGTTTAGTGTTAAGCAAGCCAAAGCCCAACATTTATTTGAACAATAACTTTATATATTAACAAGCCAAAGCCCAACATTTATTTGAACAATAACTTTATATATTAACAAGCCAAAGCCCAACATTTATTTAGACAATACCCATTTATGGTCTGTCTTTGTTCCACCATCCACAGACTACAATATATGTCCATGCTCACGTCATATAAAGGGTTGGGATTAGTCTTCATGGTGAGAGTAGGTTTGGATACGTTTGGTATGCTCGCTTAATGGAGTAGTCTAGCACCCTAGAGTCTAACCGTTCACTTTGCTGAACATGGTACTACTTACTAAATTTGTTTATGATCTCTTCGTAAAGGGTTAGCTAAACATTGACCCTATCCCTTTATGATTACTCCATTTGTCCAATAGAAATTCTACTTTTTATTTATTAAACTTGTAAAACAATTAAAATTTCAAACTTCAAATTCTAATTCATGCTTTAATCAAGAATCAAAGATTCGCATTTTGAATCTCAAATTATTTAAAATTTCAAGTTTAAATCAGAATGCAAAATCCCAAACTTAAATTTTCAAATATAATTCAAATTTTCAAATCAAAATTCAATATGAAATTCATATTCAAACTTAGAACTTAAGTTCAGACCTTCAAAATTGTGAAATTCTAATTTTCAAAATAAAAAATTTCAAGTTCTTAAAATTCAAAATTCTTATTGTTATGAGTAAATTTCTACACGACTACTTAGTGATATAGAGACGAATGAATCATTGAAGTACTATTCGAGTTGGAGCTTAAATATGGAAATGTAGCCTGTAATTTGCTAACCGCAACTATTAGTCAATATGGTGATTACAACATACGTTTGGAATATGAAATATCTAAGTGAGGTTATGTTAGTAGAAGAGGAGGGGAAAAGTAGTAGAAGAAGAAGAGAAGATAGACAGAGATGAGGAAATTTTTCAGGAAATTTTTCATATATCCATCGTTCATTCTCTACATACATTTATAAGCCATTCCCTAACAAACTATTGCCTACGTGGCCACCTAGTGGTCCTTACATTTGTATGCTGAAAATAGGTTATAACCGAATTGGCAGAAGAAAGAGAAAAATAATAAAAGTAAAAATAGTGCTTTTCATAACCGCATTACAGTCTCCATTGCAATGCCTTTCTTTAATCCAGCAACCTTCTTGGTGGCTTAATTGTTCGTTTGGGCCTTGTACTAGTTTCATGTGCTGTTGTAGTATTATCCATTGTATCAATGCTCACCCATTCGAGATCGACCTTGTCCTCAAGGTCGGGAATGGTGCAATTATGTGGCATGGGTTGTTGTGGGGTGGAGGTTGAGTTTGGACACAGTTTGAGTAGGGACGCATGGAAAACTGGATGGATGCGGGAATCTGGAGGGAGGAGTAGTTTGTAGGCGACTGGGCCGATTCGTTCAATGATTTGGAAGGGTCCGTAGTATTCTTTAAAAGCTTGTGATGGTTGTTCCGTAAGGCTGTTTGGCGGTATGGTCAGAGTTTAAGAAAGACCCATGTACCCACACTAAATTCTTTATCACTGCGGTGTTGATCGGCTAAAGCTTTCATGCGGGTTTGAGCCTTTTGAAGGTTATATTTAATGGTTTGGAGGAGTTGGTCTCGGAAAGTGGCCCATTCATCAAGTTGTGGTATAGGAGTAGTGTGAGGTATATAATTGGAGAGGATAGGTGGGGGTCGTCCATAAACTGCTTGGAATGGAGAGAGGCCGAGAGAGGAGTGTTTCATTGTATTATACCACCATTCATCCCACGGGAGACATTTGGCCCACTTAGTAGGAATATCGCCTACGACTACACGTAAGTATGTTTCTAAGCATCTGTTGACAACTTCCGACTGGCCGCCAGTTTGTGGGTGGTATGCGCTGCTCATCCGCAGTTTTGTGCCGTGAAGACGGAATAACTCTTTCCAAAATTGACTTGTGAATAATCGATCGCGGTCTGAAACAATGGAACATGGAAAGCCATGTAGCCGAATGTATTCTTGAAGGAAGTGGAATGCTAATTGGGTGGCTGAAACTGAAGTGGGTAGTGCATAAAAGTGGGCATATTTGGATAGTCGATCAACAATTACCCAGATGACAGTTTTCCCTACGGATGGTGGCAGATGGGTTATAAAATCCATCGCAATATCTTCCCAAATTTGAATGGGGATAGGCAGGAGCTGTAACAGGCCTTTGTAAGGTGTGTTGTCGGGTCTGGTTTGTAAGCACGTGGGGCAATTCTTAACAAACTAGTGGACTGCTAAAGCTAGTTTGGGCCCAAAAAAATTACTGGCGATTCTGGCGATGGTGCCTTTGATGCCGGAGTGGCCTCTAGTTTTGGAGTCATGAAATTCGTAGATTATTTTGTGTTGAAATTCGGCGTCAGCAGGAATATATATACGATTCTCCCAAAACAAAAGATTATTATGCCATTGTAATTTAGGGTTAGCACACATATCGTCCAGCAATTGCTTAATTAGTGCTTGCATTTTAGGGTCTGCTTGCACTGTTGTACTGATATCGGTCAGCAAGGGAAAGGAGGGTCCTGAGATCGCCTGCATGGTAGCCTCCGTGGTGAAGCGTGATAATCCGTCTGCTACTTTGTTATCTTTGCCCGGGCGGTAATGGATGGTGAAATCGAATCCCAATAACTTCGTCAACCATTTTTGTTGTTCTGGCGTCTGAATTGATTGCGACGCCAGCTCCCTTAAACTTTGATGGTCGGTGAAGATCTGGAATGTTCATCCCAGCAGATAGTGATGCCATTTCTTGACCGCCGAGGTAATTGCGAACATCTCCCGAGAGTATGTGGAAGCTTTTTGCAGATGTCGCGGAAGCTTGAGACTAAAATAGGCTATTGGATGGGTGTTTTGGGACAAGACGGGGCCGACGGCTGTGGATGAGGCATCTGTTGTGAGGATGAAGGGGTTTGAGAAATCAGGTAAAGATAATATGGGTGTGTGAGTGACAGCCCATTTGAGGCGGTTAAATGCTTCGTGGGCCTGTGGGCTCCAAGTGAATGGTTCCTTGCGCAACAGGTCCGTTAATGGACTTGCAATGGACGCATAATGCGAAATAAAACGTCTGTAGTAACCGGTGAGTCCCAGAAAACCACGTACATCGGTTACTGATTTCGGTGTTGGCCAATTTATCATTGCCTCTATTTTTGAATGATCGACTTGCACTCCTTTGGCCGAAATAATATGGCCTAAGTAATTAAGCTCCGTTAGCCCAAAACTGCATTTAGTTTGATTGGCAAAAAATTGGTGATGGTCGAGGATGGATAAAGTTTTGTGGAGGTGTTTTATGTGTGAAGTCCAAGATGGGCTGTAAATGAGGATGTCATCGAAAAAACAAGCACAAATTTCCATAAATGAGGTCGGAAGATATTATTCATTATAGCTTGAAAAGTGGATGGGGCGTTGGTTAAACCGAACGACATCACCGAAAATTCATAGTGTCCGTCGTGAGTACGAAAAGCTGTTTTTGGGATATCGGGTGGGTGGACTCGGATTTGAAAATAACCACTACGAAGGTCAAGTTTAGAAAAAAATGTTGCACCGTGGAGTTCGTCCAAAAGTTCATCGACTGTTGGGATGGGGAAGCGATCTTTAATGGTGATGGTATTAAGTGCTCTATAATCGACGCAAAAGCACCATGACCCGTCTTTTTTTTTACTAAAAGAACGGGTGAAGAGAAGGGGCTAGTGGATGGTTGGATGAGTTTGGACTGTAGCATTTCATGGACTTGTCGTTCGATTTCATTTTTTTGAAAATACGGATAACGATACGGTTTTGTATTAATTGATTTCGAATTTGGGAGAAGGTTGATGTGGTGGTTAAGGGTTCGATTAGGAGGGAGTTCGGTTGGTTTGGCGAATATGTGATTGTAGGTAGATAAAAGCTTGGCTAATTGTGGGTTGGTTTGGGTCGTTGGTTGTGGTTTGGGTGAGTGAGTAGTGGGTTGGAATTGTAAGTAGAGATAGGTAGAAATAGAAGAAGTGGTTTCAAGCCTGCGTAGTTGCTGGACCGAAATAGGGGCTGGGTGTGGGTTTGGGCCAAGCCCAACTAGACAAACAGCTCTTTCATTAAAAGTAAAACTCATCGTTAATTTCCTGTAATCTAAAGTAATTGGGCCGAGAGTTTCTAACCAATGAATACCGCAAACTGCGTCAGATCCGGCGATTTCGAGAATATGAAAATCGATCTCGAATCGATTGCCTTGTATGTCAACGATGACGCCAAGGCAACTGCCCGTGCTCCGCAGTTTTTCCCAGTTCCCCACGGTTACCACGAATGAGTTCGTGTCTTTGACGTTGAGGCCAAGAAATCGGGCTGTTTTTGGATGTATATAGTTATGAGTGGAGCCAGTATCAACAAGGAGTGAAATAGGGTTACCATTGATTGTTGCAGGGAGGCGAATCGAGCGTGGGTGGGTGGAGCCAGTTGGGCATGGAAGGAAATTTCATGTGCGGTGTCAATGTTTGGGTAGGAGATGGTTTGGTCAGTATTTGTACAGTTTGGGTGGGTTTCGGATTCTGGTGGCAGTGGTTGTTCGATGTCGTGTGTAGTGTCTTCATTGTTTATGTCGGGTAGGATCATCAAGATGTGGGTGGGTTTGCAGCGGTGACCGAAATGATATTTCTCATCGCAGTTAAAACATAATCCCTGCTGCTTGCGGATATTCATTTCGGCAGTGGAGAGTTGTTTGATGGGTATGGGTGATTTGGAAGTTTGTATGGAAGGTGTTTGAGGAAATGTTTGGGTGGTCTGAAGGGTAACAGTGGGTTTTTGGTGATATAGGTTAGTTTTTGTGGTGGAAAATTTAATTTGGTCGGTATATTTTCTTTCGATGAGCTTGGCTCCGTCTATGGCATCGATAATTGTGGTAGGTTTGAGGAGGTGTAGTTCAATTTGGATGTGGGTTTTAAGGCCGGAAATGAAGCATTGTAGTATGGATTCATTGGAAAGTGTAGTAATACGGTTGGAAAGGTTTTCAAAGGTGGCTTGGTAATTTTCGACGGTGGTTATTTGTTTGAGTTTGAACAAGGTGGCTTGTGGGTTTAGAAATGTAAGTGGTCCGAAACGTTTCTCGATCGCTTTTTTCAATGCCGCCCAAGTAGAAATTTGATTGTTGCGATGCATCCATTAAAACCATGATAGTGCTTGGCCTTGCATATGGAAGCTTGCGAGATCAACTCGTTGTTCTTCCGGTGTGGAGTAATAAGCAAAAAATCGATCCGCTTGAAATATCCAATCGTGTGGGTTGGATCCATCGAATGAGGTGAGGGAGCACTTGGGCGTTCGAGTGGGTGTTGGAGTTGCTAATAGGGGTGGTTGACGGTTATTAGGTGATGGGTGGTATGTGGTTGATGCGTGGTTAGTCGGAGAAGGGATTTGTGGGTTGTCTAGTTTGCGGTGGATATCGGCTATTTGTTTGGTGAGATCATGGAGGACGGTTTTGATGTCGATGTTGTCGGCGGTTAAGGTTTCTAGCATGGTGCTATGGTTGGTTTGATTTTCTTGGATTGTGGTGATGGTATCGTGGTGTTGGGCGAGTTGTTGCAGCGCGTCGTCGACTTTGGTCATGATAGTGGGGAGATTTGGATATTGTTATAGGAGGGAAGGGGAGAACAATTGGTGAAAGCACCAAAATGGTACGGTTCAGGTTATGTCAGTAGAAGAGGAGGGGAAGAGTAGTAGAAGAAGAAGAGAAGATAGACAGAGATGAGGAAATTTTTCAGGAAATTTTTCATATATCCATCGTTCATTCTCTACATACATTTATAAGCCATTCCCTAACAAACTATTGCCTACGTGGCCACCTAGTGGTCCTTACATTTGCATGCTGAAAATAGGTTATTACCGAATTGGCAGAAGAAAGAGAAAAATAATAAAAGTAAAAATAGTGCTTTTCATAACCGCATTACAGTCTCCATTGCAATGCCTTTCTTTAATCCAGCAACCTTCTTGGTGGCTTAATTGTTCGTTTGGGCCTTGTACTAGTTTCATGTGCTGCTGTAGTATTATCCATTGTATCAGTCTAACCGTTCACTTTGTTGAACATGGTACTACTTACTAAATTTGTATAAGATCTCTTCGTAAAGGGTTAGCTAAACATTGACCCTATCCCTTTATGATTACTCTATTTGTCCAATAGAAATTCTGCTTTTTATTTATTAAACCTGTAAAATAATTAAAATTTCAAACTTCAAATTCTAATTCATGCTTTAATCAAGAATCAAAGATTCACATTTTGAATCTCAAATTATTTAAAATTTCAAGTTTAAATCAGAATGCAAAATCCCAAACTTAAATTTTCAAATATAATTCAAAATTCAATATGAAATTCATATTCAAACTTAGAACTTAAGTTCAGACCTTCAAAATTGTGAAATTCTAATTTTCAAAATAAAAAATTTCAAGTTCTTAAAATTCAAAATTATAATTGTTATGAGTAAATTTCTACACGACTACTCAGTGATATAGAGACGAATGAATCATTGAAGTACTATTCGAGTTGGAGCTTAAATGTGGAGATGTAGCCTGTAATTTGCTAACTGCAACTATTAGTCAATATGGTGATTACAACATACGTTTGGAATATGAAATATCTAAGTGCTCCATGTTGTTCGTAATATTGATGTTGTTCACTGGTCAAAATTTTGCCTAATTTTAGTCGATATGAAAAAGTTACTGCGGTTTGAACAAAGAAGCCTAGTCATTTTGACTCAAATATTCAAAAATTTTAATTTTCAATCACTATTAGAAACAGTGTTTATTGTGATGCCCATTTCCGACGGCTGCCGACGGCTCCTCATTTTTTTTTGACCGCTGCCGACGGTAAGTAATTGCCATGGCATAAATGAAAATAAAATAACATAGCCGACGGCAGCTGTTGGAAGCCGTCACAAACAAATCCGTCGGCGGTTGTCGGAAGCCATCGCAAAGTCGCGAATATCTTAGCCCCAGGTCGACAGTTTTATTCATTCATTTCTTCCTCTCCAAATCAACATCAGCTCCTCCACCTCATCCACGTCGTTAGCAAGCTTTCACGCCGTCAGCAAGTCTCCATCTTCAATTTTCAACTCTCTCCATTAGTTATTTCTTTGCAAGAAGATTAAATTTATAAACCCTATTTAATTTTGATTTTGTAAATTAGGGTAAATTTGTTGTTATAGTTGTTTATAATATCGCATTGATTGTTTGTTATACCTCATTGAATTCTAATTAGGTTGTTATTATAATTGTTTATCATTTAAATGTTGAGAAAAATAATTTTTTTAATGTTCATGTGCATTAATTGGTGTATATATGTTGATTAATTAGTGTATACGAGCATTAGGGCTAGTTTGGATTAATTAGAGTCGATGCTCAAGTTTTAGTGTATGCGTTTTTAAGACGACGAAAACGACGATTTAGTATATGAGTTTCTTAGAATGTAAATAAATTATTGTAAAAATTATTGTATAATACGCTTTACTTTTTATAAATCCTTTAGATAGTTTTGTAATAATTAGGGCTTGTTTGGATAGTGTATGCGGAAGAAGTTTATCTGTTTAGATGCAACTGGTTCGGTAATGTTACAGGTTCTAGAATCAATGTGCACCAAAAATATAATATTATTGAAATAAAGCATACATCACGTTATCATAAGTATAACCCGTTTATACTAGCAAAACAAGCCCTACATGTTTATTATGCTCCTTATCCATCTCTAAAAAGAGATAAAGCATATTGGTCGTGCAGTTTTTAAAGCGTACCAAGCGGATATCAAAGAAAACGGCGAAATTACAATAACAGATGATCAAACCGATTTTGGATCTCTAAATGATGAATCAAATGTATTAGTAGAAGCATTTGAGACCACAGAGGTAAACAATATAGAGTACGAGACCGAGTTTGAATCAAAAAACGACGAAGACTGATTTAATAGTATACATGTTGAAAAAAGGTAATTTATGGGAGTATTGATGTTACACTTTTTTCGTATGTTATATGCGATTATTGATGTTAAATCTTGATATGTTTACTCATAATTGAATGATTTGTTCTGCCATAATAAAATAATATGTATATGACAGGTATTACATATGTCTTTCTTTAAGCGTCGGAGTTCTTCGCAGTCCGGTTCCCCCTCTTCGTCTCGGAGAGGGACCGTTCGCAGCGGAGGTGATGGTAGCGGCCCGTCGTAGGAGGTCATGTTCGGTGGTTAGATTGCTACCGAAAGCAGATGGCTCGTATGTATTAAATTTACTTCAGCATTATAAATATTTTGTATGATATATTAGTCATGATTTGTCTGTATCATATTCAATGCAGGGGTTTTAAGCTTGAGCCTTCAAATATAGTTCTCAGCATATCTAAGCAGACATACATGAGTCGTATGACCGCGTGCTGGCCGAAATGGAATAGGAACCCAGAGCATGTCCAGAAGAGCATCTGGCAGGACTTCTTGGTAAGTGTAAATAATATATCATTATATATAATCACTTTACAATTCGCTGACTAAGTATAAATGTATAACTTATATTTTTTCAACATATATACAAGGGGCGGTAGACCTACAAGAGGAGGACGTTTTTCTTTGCCAGGGCCACTGGAATTGTAAAGTTGCAAAGAATTACCGGGATACGAAGTCCACCATCAGAAAATCTGGGAAGAAGCTAAGCTGGATGTGCGCCAGCGTATGGGATGCCCGGGTCGCATGATGGAGTAGCGATGAATTCAGGGTAAGTATCAGATATCACCTTAATTTGTTCAGTAGAGAATACATAATTTATACCTGTAAAATATAATCTTAATTTTTAATTTGCAGGCGAAGTTAGACAGGAACTCGACGAACAGGCAGAAAAATCCAGTCACACACAGTGGTGGCTCGAAATCATTTCGGCATCATCGCGAGGACCTGGCAAATTGATTAATTGTAATTACGAACAGTTATTACATTTTTTGTATAAATTTGTATGAACAACAATAATATACATCAATTATTACAAGAAAGAGTGCGTGGGGCTCCTATCTCGTATATGGACGTATTTGCACGTACCCATGCCGTCAGGTAGACCGACGACGAGGGATCGGTGACGTGTGTCTGGTATGAGGATGATAAAGCATACACCGCACATGTAAGTATATTTTAAGTTATAAGTTATTAATAATGATCATTTTAATTAATTAGTTATAAAATATTATAATAATGTCATGTAATATTTAATTGTATTTAATTTTTCGTTGCAGGAAAGATTTATGTAAGCACGTGCACAAATGTTTGAGCATTCAGTATGAGAGCAATTGACCACTGATGAGGAGGGTGCTACCTTCAACTCCGTTATGGACCCGACATAGAGAAATAGGTGCTATGGCTACGGCAATCAATCGGTAATTTATAAAAATTAACTAAGTTGTAAAAATTGCTTAATTTTTATAAAAGTTACGCAATAACTTAAACATATTTCGGCTTGTTTTGTAGGCTCGGGCCTTTCAAAAGGCTTATCAAAAGGTTCAGAACAATGCTGAGATTAATGAGCTTCGACACCAGATTGCACAACTGCAAGAGCAGGACCGCCTCCGAGCAGCGCAAATGGAGCAACTGAACCAGTGTTTGGCTGAGTATGTGGAGCGTCATAGTGCATTCCCTTCGTCTGGTCGTTCTGGAGCCGATGACGAGTCATGATGTACGTTTTGCAATTTTTGTTTTTGAAACTTGTGTATATATACAATGAGAGATGGTGAGGTTGATTTGTGGATATGTGGTGTTTGATGTTAATTTGTGGGATTGATTTGTGGGGTTTGATGTTGGATGTTGGATGTATATATTGTACATTGATATTGGATGTAGATATTGCAGTTGGGTGATGATGGACAGTTTGTTTTGTATTGATTGGAAATGATTGAGTTTGAGATGGTAATAATTGAGTCTTATATTATTATTGATATTGTGTAACGCCCCACTCCGAGACCCACTGTAACAAAGAGTATTACAGGAGTAATACTGTCTGTTAAAGCGGAGAATAGAGTATAGTGGAAGCGACCATCTATAATCAAGCTATAACTATCTACCGAATACGTCGAAAGGTGGAATCTATTTAAATTTTTCTCAATCAGGTGGTTCGACATATTCGGTAAATACTTATAACGAAATTACAAATGGCTAAAGATCTATCAGGACAAAGCATAATAATAAATGATAAAAACATCACAAAACAGAATCACATAACATATATAAAATCCCAGAACAATACATCATCAATACAGATCCAAATATCATAAGTGGGTACAAAGCCACTGCTCACACATGTGAGTCAAAAATATGTACATATCAAAGTCTGAATAATAAGAGAGTAGCGGAATAGTGGACAAATAAAAGCGCTATCTATCAGCATAGCAGATAATGTCCAAGCGGAAGCACAGAAGCTAAGTCCAGAGACCTAACCTGAAACAACTCGGTCTGACCCGAGCGAAAACACTCGGGTCAGGCTAGCTAAACAATCAGTAATAACTGAGATATATAATAATGCGGTACATAAATAAAATAGTACTTATCCAAAGAGAAGTATATTATGAACCACATGAATATAATGACGATCCCAAATCATCAGTAAACAATAAAAATCTCCAAAGAGAAATCAACACCAAAGTGTAGAATAAATAAAATCGCCTCATATCATCGGCGTAGCCAAAGCTATAAAAAGATGCCCATAGGCAATAATCCCAAGAGTGACCAGAGTCCGTAATCAATGCCCAAGCAAAGATCGATGCTCCAAAGAGCAATGGGGATATACTAAAAAGTCAATGAAATCAAAACACTGAAAAGCAGTGTCCAGAGACACTGTGAATCCACAAGGCAATCGCACTTACATCGTATGGTTCCATAGAACCAACACCGAATGGCGGTACTCGAATGGATATAAAAATCATCAGATAGTACAAGTTTTGCACGTGCACCGACCAGAGTCGTTGTTGCTAAGTACTGTAGAGTTGTGATCGATCACTCGCACCGATGCGAAACGCGCGAGACGGCGAGATCCTTCCCAGAAGGATAAAGGCCCAGAGGCACACGCCGAAAAATAAACTGCTCCATAGAGCAGGTGTCCAGAGACGGTTGCCCAGAGGCGTGGTGACCCAGAGGTCCAGTACTGGCCGCCCAGAGGCTAATGTGTCACTAACTTCTTGGAGAGGAACCCGCAAAGTGTTAACAATGAGTCTCATACCCCACGTTCGCACTAAACGGTTTCCTAACCAATAGCAAGCTCACACTCCAAACAATAAAAAGTCTACCTCATATCATCGGTAAACTAGACCCAAAGGTCAAAACGATCAATCGAATAGGTCGGGGATTAACCGGAAAGAAAATACACACGGTTTCCATAGGCCGGAGATTTCCTAACCGTTTAAGCACCTTTCCACTTCGCTCGACGTGCCAAAAGTGAGTGTGAGATTTTTATTATAGAAAATATTGGTGTAAAACGGATTTATAATTGATTTTGAAATCATTTTAAAACGGTTTTTTGAAAGGTCTCCTATTATGGAGTAATTAATTTAATAATTAAAATAATATTATATAATAATTTTCAAAAGCCATTTTGGAGTAAAAAATCCTTTTAAACCTTTTTATAAAGCCCGTGTACGAAATCCAGAGACAAATCTCAAAGAAATCGACGAAAACCAGAAAATCATCAAAAATATTCTAAGTGTTTGTAACCATTCAAAAACAGCCGTGAACTCAAGTTCGATAATTTATTTGGACCAGAAAACTGTGTCCAAATGTCATGAAAATTTGCAGGCATGTAGTCCAACATCCCTACTTTAAGATGCAAAAAGAATTTCTGGATTCCGAGTTGAGACGAAGTGGCAGCAACGTCTCAAAGTTGGATCCAGAACAAGATTTACACTGTTTACAAACAACGACTAGAGTTCAACTTCGACACGAAATTTGAAGTAACAAACGAACTCCAATGTTGTCCAAATTTTCCTGAGATGGAGATCGAAACTCCACCATTCTAACGAGACCAAAAACGTCGAATTCCGACTTCCGATGCGAACGTGGCGGCATCGCGGAGTGGCGCTCAAAAGCTGGAACCAAAATGGATATTTGATTTTCATTCTAAGTGTTTGACCATTCAAAAACTGTTGCGAACCCAAGTTCGGCAATTTATTTGGACCAGCAAACTGTATCCAAATGGCATGAAAACTGGTAGGCATGTAGTCCAACATCCCTACTTTAAGATGCAAAAGGAATTTCTGGATTCCGAGTAGAGACGAAGTAGCAGCGACGTCTCAAAGTTGAACCCAGAGAAAGGTTCATACGATTTTCCAACAGCGACCGGAGTCTAACTTTGGCACGAAAATCGAAGTATCAAACGAACTCCAATGTTGCCCAAATTTTCCAGAGATGAAGTTCGGAACTCCACCTTTCCAACGAGACCAAAAACGTCGAATTCCGACTTCCGATGCGATTGTGGCGGCATCGCGAAGTGGAGATAAAACCTGGAACAGAGATGATTTTTTTTTTTGATTTTCGGTTTTTTTTTTCTTGAACGCGGGCCCAGCCCGCGTCTGTCCGCCCCAGCCCGCGTCTGTCCGCCCCAGCCCGCCTGAGCCGGGGTGGGACGCGGGCTTCGGCCCGCGTCCACTGCTCCCCAGCCCAGGCGGGCTGGGAAGTATAATCCCCTGCCCGCCTGGGCTGGGGTTGAGACGCGGGCCGAAGCCCGCTTCTTCTATCCCCCAGCCCGCCTGGGCTGGGGTTGAGACGCGGGCCGAAGTCCGCGTCTTCTATCCCCCAGCCCAGGCGGGCTGGGGGGGATTTAAATCCCCAGCCCACCTGGGCTGGGGTGGGACGCGGGCTTCGGCCCGCGTCCCCGCTTCCCCAGCCCGCCTGGGCTGGGGAGGCTGTTTAAACCCCCAGCCCAAGCGGGCTGGGGGGTGTGGGGTGCGGCCAGCCCATCCAGGGCTGGCCTGCCTCTGGCTAGCCCAGCTGGGCTAGCCTACTGCACCAGGGCAGCAGCCAGGGTGCAGCCCAGGCCTGCCCTGGTGCACCCAGAATGGGTTTTCAGCCTATTTTCAGGCTGCAAATTCCAGCCAACATGTTTTTGAGTTTTTTGGCATTTAGAGGTGTTTTTTTCAATTTTTGGCATTAAAATTTTCACCAAAATTAACTAGCAATAATCATTAATAATTAGTAATTACCAAAATTACAACTAGCATTAATTACTAATCAATAGTAATTACCTCTACCAATCAAGCAAATAAGCAAACACTTCAAGTGCAACTTTCCAAAGCAAAGAGGATGTGGATTAGAGAGCTTCAAAATTAAAAAGAAAACAAAACCAAGGATTACAAAGAGATTTCAAAGATTAAAATAAAGATTAGAAGGTGATTAGGCCTAGGATTGCATTACCTTGATAGGATTAAACAAGTCTAATTATAAAGAGATGGAGATGGAGCTTCTAAATGGAGGCCATTAATTTTGCTTAGGTTTAGGTTTAGGAATTTATGAAGAGGATGAGGGTTAGGGTTATGAAATGGGTTTAAGATATTATATAGAGTGGGTAGGCTAATGGGTTTGTTATGAGGGTTTTACAACCCAATAAGGCTTAGTTCAATTACTTAAGTGCATATGTAAATTTAAAAGAAAATTTTCTAATGTTACCATTTGAACAAAAATCCTAAGAAACATTCTATTTTTAATTTAAACCTTATAATTGTCTTATTTAGCCCATTAGCCTATAATCACTTTTTATTTAAAAATTCCTCATTTCAACCCAAAATATTTTAATTTGCAAACAATTGTAAATTTAACTTCTCCAAAAATTTGTTTAGCCCCTTTTTAACTTAAAATCATAATTTTACTCCATCATTCGGTAATTGCAATCTCAGGGTTGTTACAGACTCCCCCCCTTAAGAAAATTGCGTCCTCGCAATTCCTTAAATATAGGAGTCGTCTATAACATCTAATCCACAAAAGGAATTCAGAAGATAAAATATAGATGCTCACCCGTGCCGGAAGATGAAAGAAAACCAGGATAAGTACGCTCGATAAATTCTCTGGTCTCCCAAGTGCAGTCCTTAGGATTAGACGACCATTGAATCTTCACAAGCGGAACCTCTTTGTTTCGAAGACGTCTGATCTCCGAATCAAGCACATGAAGAGGTTGCTGCTTTATAGATAGATTGGGTGAGATCTCCAAATCGGGCACGATATGAGGCTCGATATATCGGGGAAATCCCGAACAACAGGAATACGAGATATGTCTACCTCATCATCTCGTGAATCAAGAGAGAATAAAGTAACATCAGAAAGCCCAACATCTTGAAGAACAATAGCTAACGGAGAGGACGAGTCAGGGTGATGAATGAATAATATCCGCTCCGAACAAATAATTTTGGCATCGTGCTGAACGAGCCAGTCCATGCCAAGAATCATATCAAAGCCCAAATACTCCATAACGTGGAGATTTGCACGGAAAGAAAAGCCACAGAGATCAATATCAATATTCTCACAGAGAAACTATGGGTCGTGGATCCACCAATGGGATTCACAATCCTTAGTGAAGAAACCATACAAGTAACATCCAAGGATAAAGCATCTACTAGCTCCTTTGATACGAATGAGTGAGAAGCACCCATATCAAAGAGAATTCTAATAGACTGATCGTGAAATAAAATAGAACCTTCGAGAACGGAAGGATGCGTACCTCAAGGCTGAGATGAAGATGCGAGTTAAGCACGATTTCAAAGATAGATAATTCAAATGGAATACTACGGAATATAAATGTATTCCTAAACATATTCCTAACTTATCTATCCAAAGTCATGAGGAAAGGGTGTTTGCACAAAAAATGGACAAACACCTCAAAGTCGT
Organism: Allium fistulosum; assembly: GCA_030737815.1. Classification (NCBI taxonomy): domain Eukaryota; kingdom Viridiplantae; phylum Streptophyta; class Magnoliopsida; order Asparagales; family Amaryllidaceae; genus Allium; species Allium fistulosum. Next base: position 201,001,554 of record CM060904.1, on the reverse strand, counting down.
ATGATTTAGTAGATCTTATGTTGTTCTTAGTGATTTGGGTGATTTATGCGAAAATATGAAAAGCAGGGACTAAACTGTAAAAAGACACACAGATTTATAGTGGTTCGGCCAGAACGTGCCTACGTCCACTTTATATGTTATTTCTCCTTTAGATCTCAGATTACAAGTACAAAGCTTTGGTACAAGTATCTAAAAGTGTTTGAAAGTTCCTTCCGTGCTTGAGCTCTCAAACTTGTCCCCCATTGTTGTACCCCTGCCCCTCTATTTATAGAGTGAGGCTGGGAGCAGGGGTCTTGGAGGTATGTAGCTGCTGGCGGGCCTGGGCTGATGCAATCTGGCCTGGCAACTTTGGTTCGGCAATGCCCTGGTTCGGTATTAGATGGTTGGAGTTGAGGTTTTGATTCGGTGATACTTTGGCTCGGTAGCGAGTGGAGGGAGCTTGGTTCGGGAGTATTCTGGTTCGGTAGCCGGTGGACTTTGGTTCGGTGGGAGTATGGACCGGTGGAGGCTTGTCTAGTGAATCCTTGGCTCGGTGACGAGTTGATTCGGGCGAGGGTGGTCCGGCAGGCGTTGGTCCGGTAAAACCTGGACCGGTAGTTGTTGTTCGGTGAAGCCTGGACCGGTGGCTTGTATGCTCTGCTTCCTTGTGCTAGACCGGTCCCGAATGGTTCGGTGACTCCTTCTTTATCCTGATTCGGTGGTGGTGGAGTGGCTTTGCCAAAAGGCGGGATAACATTTGCCCCCCAAAACATGTCTTGCGGTAGGAAGGCGTGTTTTGTAATGTCATAAGCTGGATGTTCGTATCCTGTCAACAACCTGTAAAGAGCTTGATAGTTTTATATGGCCCCAAATGACGACCGTTCGGGATCGAGCTACTTGGGATGAAGCGCGGCCGTTCATGGTCAAGCGCCTAACTTCAAATGACGACCGTTCGCGATCGAGTCATTTGAGGTGAAGTGCGACCGTTCGCGGTCAAGCGTCTAAATCCATGCGACGATCGTTCGAGATCGAGTCATTTGTGGTGGAATGTGATCGTTCACGGTCAAGCGCTTTACTTCAAATGACGACCGTTCGGGGTCGAGTCATTCGAGGTAAAGTGCGACCGAGCCCGGTCAGAAGGCGGACCTCGAATGGCGACCGTTCGTGATCAAGCCACTTGGGGTGAAATGTGACCGTTCGCGGTCAAGCGCCTTACTTCGAATGACGATCGTTCGAGATCGAGCCATTCGTGGTAAGGTGCGACTGTTGGCGGTCAGGGGGTGGACCTCAAATGGCGACCGTTCGCGATCGAGCCACTTGGGGTGAAATGAGTTGTGCCGTTCGAGGTGAGTTTGTGACTGTTCGAAGTCGGGTGCCGTTCGAGGCGAGTTGTGACCGTTCGCGGTCGGGGTGCCGTTCGAGGCGAGTTGTGACCGTTCGAGGTCGGGGTGCCGTTCGAGGCGAGTTGTGACCGTTCGAGGTCGGGGTGCCGTTCGAGGCGAGTTGTGACCGTTCGCGGTCGGGGTGCCGTTCGAGGCGAGTTGATGTGTGCCCGGGGGGGACTTAATACCATCCAAACCAGATTCACGTTCGGGTGAGTTTCTGGATTGTCTGTTGTGGCGGTTTATCACTATCTCAGAGCATGCCTAGGGATCGTTCGCGATCCCGTACATGTGTAAGTAGCTTAGCCATTTTAGAATTATCAAAACCAAATATTCATTCAACTGATGAAATTTAAAATAGAAATGTTCAGCAAAGTCAAATCCAAATCTAAGAAATAAAGAACAAAAGCAAAGCAGTGACGTCGGAGTGCAAACGCCTATATCGATGTGGTTTATAGTTGTATCAGAGCATGCCTGAGGATCGTTCGTGGTCCTGTACATGTGTAAACAACTTAACCGTATCAGTGTGGAGTTTGCTGCTCGTTCGTCGTTATCTCGATCAACGGATAATAAGATGACTTCTCGATCCTGAGCCGTCTTCAGTTGGTGCGGGCGGTGGTCGTTCTTGTCCCACCGTTGTGGCCCTCCTTCTCACATATTGTGATAGCAAACCATTCCGAATATGCCCCTTGTTTCTGGTCCTTGGTGGTGGCCCCCAGCTATTTGCTTCATGGTAGAAGGAAAGTTTGAATGAGAGGACGCCTCTTGGCTGCCCCTTGCTGAGTTCCTTCCATAGCGCTTTTCCTTGTATGAGGCTTCTTCATCATCTAAAAGCTAGATCTAGAAACCTATTTTCTGGATCTTAAATTTTTTCTTTCAGATCTGGAGTTGGATCTTCTTTCTAACATAGAATAAGCTTCAGATCTGAGATTCCCTTGTTCCTCTCAGTGAAAGCACCAAAAATGTTTGCACAAAAAATGGACAAACACCTCAAAGTCGTATGATTTAGTAGATCTTATGTTGTTCTTAGTGATTTGGGTGATTTATGCGAAAATATGAAAAGCAGGGACTAAACTGTAAAAAGACACACAGATTTATAGTGGTTCGGCCAGAACGTGCCTACGTCCACTTTATATGTTATTTCTCCTTTAGATCTCAGATTACAAGTACAAAGCTTTGGTACAAGTATCTAAAAGTGTTTGAAAGTTCCTTCCGTGCTTGAGCTCTCAAACTTCTCCCCCATTGTTGTACCCCTGCCCCTCTATTTATAGAGTGAGGCTGGGAGCAGGGGTCTTGGAGGTATGTAGCTGCTGGCGGGCCTGGGCTGATGCAATCTGGCCTGGCAACTTTGGTTCGGCAATGCCCTGGTTCGGTATTAGATGGTTGGAGTTGAGGTTTTGATTCGGTGATACTTTGGCTCGGTAGCGAGTGGAGGGAGCTTGGTTCGGGAGTATTCTGGTTCGGTAGCCGGTGGACTTTGGTTCGGTGGGAGTATGGACCGGTGGAGGCTTGTCTAGTGAATCCTTGGCTCGGTGACGAGTTGATTCGGGCGAGGGTGGTCCGGCAGGCGTTGGTCCGGTAAAACCTGGACCGGTAGTTGTTGTTCGGTGAAGCCTGGACCGGTGGCTTGTATGCTCTGCTTCCTTGTGCTAGACCGGTCCCGAATGGTTCGGTGACTCCTTCTTTATCCTGATTCGGTGGTGGTGGAGTGGCTTTGCCAAAAGGCGGGATAACAAAGGGCTTTGTAATATTCGAATCATACTAGGATGTATTGTACTAAGTGTTACTGTTCTGTGTTTATTATGCTTATTCCTGAAACCAAGCTCTGATACCAAGCTGTAACGCCCCACTCCGAGACCCACTGTAACAAAGAGTATTACGGGAGTAATACTGTCTGTTAAAGCGGAGAATAGAGTATAGTGGAAGCGACCATCTATAATCAAGCTATAACTATCTACCGAATACGTCGAAAGGTGGAATCTATTTAAATTTTTCTCAATCAGGTGGTTCGACATATTCGATAAATACTTATAACGAAATTACAAATGGCTAAAGATCTATCAGGACAAAGCATAATAATAAATGATAAAAACATCACAAAACAGAATCACATAACAGATATAAAATCCCAGAACAATACATCATCAATACAGATCCAAATATCATAAGTGGGTACAAAGCCACTGCTCACACATGTGAGTCAAAAATATGTACATATCAAAGTCTGAATAATAAGAGAGTAGCGGAATAGTGGACAAATAAAAGCGCTATCTATCAGCATAGCAGATAATGTCCAAGCGGAAGCACAGAAGCTAAGTCCAGAGACCTAACCTGAAACAACTCGGTCTGACCCGAGCGAAAACACTCGGGTCAGGCTAGCTAAACAATCAGTAATAACTGAGATATATAATAATGTGGTACATAAATAAAATAGTACTTATCCAAAGAGAAGTATATTATGAACCACATGAATATAATGACGATCCCAAATCATCAATAAACAATAAAAATCTCCAAAGAGAAATCAACACCAAAGTGTAGAATAAATAAAATCGCCTCATATCATCGGCGTAGCCAAAGCTATAAAAAGATGCCCATAGGCAATAATCCCAAGAGTGACCAGAGTCCGTAATCAATGCCCAAGCAAAGATCGATGCTCCAAAGAGCAATGGGGATATACTAAAAAGTCAATGAAATCAAAACACTGAAAAGCAGTGTCCAGAGACACTGTGAATCCACAAGGCAATCGCACTTACATCGTATGGTTCCATAGAACCAACACCGAATGGCGGTACTCGAATGGATATAAAAATCATCAGATAATACAAGTTTTGCACGTGCACCGACCAGAGTCGTTGTTGCCAAGTACTGTAGAGTTGTGATCGATCACTCGCACCGATGCGAAACGCGCGAGACGGCGAGATCCTTCCCAGAAGGATAAAGGCCCAGAGGCACACGCCGAAAAATAAACTGCTCCATAGAGCAGGTGTCCAGAGACGGTTGCCCAGAGGCGTGGTGACCCAGAGGTCCAGTACTGGCCGTCCAGAGGCTAATGTGTCACTAACTTCTTGGAGAGGAACCCGCAAAGTGTTAACAATGAGTCTCATACCCCACGTTCGCACTAAACGGTTTCCTAACCAATAGCAAGCTCACACTCCAAACAATAAAAAGTCTACCTCATATCATCGGTAAACTAGACCCAAAGGTCAAAACGATCAATCGAATAGGTCGGGGATTAACCGGAAAGAAAATACACACGGTTTCCATAGGCCGGAGATTTCCTAACCGTTTAAGCACCTTTCCACTTCGCTCGACGTGCCAAAAGTGAGTGTGAGATTTTTATTATAGAAAATATTGGTGTAAAACGGATTTATAATTGATTTTGAAATCATTTTTAAAACGGTCTTTTGAAAGGTCTCCTATTATGGAGTAATTAATTTAATAATTAAAATAATATTATATAATAATTTTCAAAAGCCATTTTGGAGTGAAAAATCCTTTTAAACCTTTTTATAAAGCCCGTGTACGAAATCCAGAGACAAATCTCAAAGAAATCGACGAAAACCAGAAAATCATCAAAAATATTCTAAGTGTTTGTAACCATTCAAAAACAGCCGTGAACTCAAGTTCGATAATTTATTTGGACCAGAAAACTGTGTCCAAATGTCATGAAAATTTGCAGGCATGTAGCCCAACATCCCTACTTTAAGATGCAAAAAGAATTTCTGGATTCCGAGTTGAGACGAAGTGGCAGCGACGTCTCAAAGTTGGACCCAGAACAAAATTTACACTGTTTACAAACAGCGACTAGAGTTCAACTTCGACACGAAATTTGAAGTAACAAACGAACTCCAATGTTGTCCAAATTTTCCTGAGATGGAGTTCGAAACTCCACCTTTCTAACGAGACCAAAAACGTCGAATTCCGACTTCCGATGCGAACGTGGCGGCATCGCGGAGTGGCGCTCAAAAGCTGGAACCAAAATGGATATTTGATTTTCATTCTAAGTGTTTGACCATTCAAAAACTGTTGCGAACCCAAGTTCGACAATTTATTTAGACCAGCAAACTGTATCCAAATGGCATGAAAACTGGTAGGCATGTAGTCCAACATCCCTACTTTAAGATGCAAAAAGAATTTCTGGATTCCGAGTAGAGACGAAGTAGCAGCGACGTCTCAAAGTTGAACCCAGAGAAAGGTTCATACGATTTTCCAACAGCGACCGGAGTCTAACTTTGGCACGAAAATCGAAGTATCAAACGAACTCCAATGTTGCCCAAATTTTCCAGAGATGAAGTTCGGAACTCCACCTTTCCAACGAGACCAAAAACGTCGAATTCCGACTTCCGATGCGATCGTGGCGGCATCGCGAAGTGGAGAAAAAAACTGGAACAGAGGTGATTTTTTTTTTTGATTTTCGTTTTTTTTTTTCTTGAACGCGGGCCCAGCCCGCCTGAGCCGGGGTGGGACGCGGCTTCGGCCCGCGTCCACTGCTCCCCAGCCCAGGCGGGATGGGAAGTATAATCCCCAGCCCGCCTGGGCTGGGGTTGAGACGCGGGCCGAAGCCCGCGTCTTCTATCCCCCAGCCCAGGCGGGCTGGGGGGGATTTAAATCCCCAGCCCACCTGGGCTGGGGTGGGACGCGGGCTTCGGCCCGCGTCCCCGCTTCCCCAGCCCGCCTGGGCTGGGGAGGCTGTTTAAACCCCCAGCCCAAGCGGGCTGGGGGGTGTGGGGTGCGGCCAGCCCATCCAGGGCTGGCCTGCCTCTGGCTAGCCCAGCTGGGCTAGCCTACTGCACCAGGGCAGCAGCCAGGGTGCAGCCCAGGCCTGCCCTGGTGCACCCAGAATGGGTTTTCAGCCTATTTTCAGACTGCAAATTCCAGTCAACATGTTTTTGAGTTTTTTCGCATTTAGAGGTGTTTTTTTTTCAATTTTTGGCATTAAAATTTTCACCAAAATTAACTAGCAATAATCATTAATAATTAGTAATTACCAAAATTACAACTAGCATTAATTACTAATCAATAGTAATTACCTCTACCAATCAAGCAAATAAGCAAACACTTCAAGTGCAACTTTCCAAAGCAAAGAGGATATGGATTAGAGAGCTTCAAAATTAAAAAGAGAACAAAACCAAGGATTACAAAGAGATTTCAAAGATTAAAATAAAGATTAGAAGGTGATTAGGCCTAGGATTGCATTACCTTGATAGGATTAAACAAGTCTAATTATGAAGAGATGGAGATGGAGCTTCTAAATGGAGGCCATTAATTTTGCTTAGGTTTAGGTTTAGAAATTTATGAAGAGGATGAGGGTTAGGGTTATGAAATGGGTTTAAGATATTATATAGAGTGGGTAGGCTAATGGGTTTGTTATGAGGGTTTTACAACCCAATAAGGCTTAGTTCAATTACTTAAGTGCATATGTAAATTTAAAAGAAAATTTTCTAATGTTACCATTTGAACAAAAATCCTAAGAAGCATTCTATTTTTAATTAAAACCTTATAATTGTCTTATTTAGCCCATTAGCCTATAATCACTTTTTATTTAAAAATTCCTCATTTCAACCCAAAATATTTTAATTTGCAAACAATTGTAAATTTAACTTCTCCAAAAATTTGTTTAGCCCCTTTTTAACTTAAAATCATAATTTTACTCCATCATTCGGTAATTGCAATCTCAGGGTTGTTACATATTGATATTAAATTTAGCTTATATATCTGATATATATTGATTTTGATGTGTTGTGATGTATATTGATATTGATGTGTTGTTTGGCTGTTGAAAAAAAAAATTACCCAGATTTTCGACGGCTTTCGACGGCCTATAGGTCGAAAAATTCCGATGAATTGCGACGGCTCCCGACGGTTTACCAGTCGAAAATTCCGACGGCTTCCTACGACTTTCGACGGTACTCTGGCATGTTTTTAAGCCACATGGACGTCAGCAACATCGGAAAAGACGTCGAAATTGCCGTCGAAAAAGCCGTCGGAGGCTGTCGTCAATTCCGTCGGAAATGGACGAAATCTGTGTTTTGTATACCGACGGGATTTTCGATGGCTCGCGGCGACTGTCGACGGCTATGAGCCATCGGAAATTACTATGTATCCTGTAGTGAATTCAAACCTTCAAATTTTAGAAATTCATATTTTCAAATTTCATATTTTAATAATGGATAAATTGATTACGTATGTATGGCATTTTTAAAAATAGATCATAAATGATTGACTCAACTTATTTATAAAAAGGGTTCACATTCCAAATATAGGACTACTAGATCCTCAGGTAGCTTTTTCAAGGGTGGGCAGTGTTGTGAAAACTTTATATATTAGTGAAAGTATCTATTAATTATTGTAAATACATATAAATTTATATAAAAATATTTTATAGTCGAAGTCAATATTTAATTTATTTTAAATACATAAAATTATTTAAAATTTCATAAATAAATTAATATGTATACTTTTTTATAAAATAAATACATAAGAAATATATATGCATATAATTTCTTTTCAACAAGAATAATTAGTGTTTTTTAAATCCAGAACTCATTTTATTATAATTTTATATATTAGATATGTACATATATATTTATTATTAAAGTAACATAGTTTAATTAAAATATAAGTATAAATATATATTATATTAGTAATAATATCATTCAACAAAAATATTTTTTTAAAAAACCGTATGAAATTTCATATGTATGTATGTGATTTTTTTATACATATTTTAATATATCTTAAATTTCATGTTTATCCTTAACAAAGAGACTTTAAATTAGAAATTTTCCAAATAAGAGGTTGTGGAATATTCAACCATGAAGACTAAGTACATCACTTTAATGGTGTCACAACGATAGTAGTATACAAATTTATAAGAAAGTTTGGAATGTTTCCTACCATCTAGAATCCAGATATGTATTTCAATGATAATGATGCAATATGGATTACAATAGGAATTGCCAACTCAATAAGAGGTCGAGAGATGTTCTTTATAATTACCATGTGATAAAACGGTTAATCGGTGAAAGGGAAGTAATCCAAAAACTAGGCACAATATAAAATATTACAAATCCATTACTAAGGCGCTTTTTTGGTTTAGTATGGGAAAACTTATTGAGAGCACTGTTATGAGACACCATAAAATAAGAGGAACTGTTGTTGGTATAGTTGTTGTGGCTGCTGCTATTGGAGCTGCTTTTTTAGCTTATAGATATAAGAGATGCAGCAAATAAGGAGCAGATCGAACAAGCGAAAATGGTGAAAATACCAAGAAAGATTCATGGATCTTGGGTAATTTACACTCATAATTGAACAAAAATATAGAAGGGAAAGAAAAAAAACACACCTCCCCTCATTGGATGAATTTACTTGAAATTAGTGCAATAAGATTCTTTCTTTCTTTTTTGTCACGAAATCAGAAGGCTCTTCTGGTAATTTGGTGGTAAGAGTTACAGGTGTATAATATTTTTGAAGTTTTCAACTTGGTGAAAGAATACAACTTATTCAGATGAGTAATTCTTATTTTAATGAGAATGATCGTATTAATTTGTTGGAACTTTAAGTGGATTAATTAAATATATATATATATGGGTTAATGGTTATATATTTATGAGCCATTGCAAATGTATAACAGTAATATATGTTTGTGAGCCATTATTATAATTGAGCTGTTACAAATTTATAGCGGTCATATATTTATGAGTCGTTATTATAATTGAACCATTACAAATATATTACGGTAATATATATATATATATATATATATTCACGAGCCATTATTATTGAGCCGTTGCATTAGTTAATGGTATTAAAAAAATGACAATAAATTCAAATCCATTAACATTCCCTCACTTCAGTAATGCATACAATTTTCATTCTGCCTATTTAAACGATAGATGAGTAGAAAAGAAAATACGAATAACAAACAATTTTTCTTTCTTCTTCTTTGTTCGTTGCATTTTTCTCTCTTTAAAAAACTTCATAAGCAATTAAATTATATAGTGCTATATTCAGAACAATTTGTTGTAATGCAAACAGCAAATTGACCAAATTTCAGAGGTTGTTTTATCCTGAGGACGATACGGTTGATAGATAGCTTTGCACCTTGAGGCTAAGCCATGAATCATCTTAAAGAGAGCGATCTCGTCCCTGATCAGCCAAAAAAACCATAGTGCAAATGTATCTCAATCTGATTCTGCAGCGTCTTTTTTATTGGCTGAGTCGCGGACTAGGTCGCTCTCTTTAAGACGATTCGCGGCTTAACCTCAAGGTGCAAAACTATCTATTAACCGCTCCGTCCCCATGATAAAACAACCTTTGAAATTTGGTCAATTTGTTGTTTGCACTACATCCAATTGTTAGAATATAGCACTATCTAATTTAAATGCTTTTAAAGTTTCTTAAAGAGTGAAAAATGTAGAGGACAAAGAAGAAGAAAGAAATATTATCTGTTATTCACATTTTCTTTTCTGCCCATCTATTGTTTAAATAGGCAGAATGGAAATTTATGTGTTATTGAAGTGAGGGAATGTTAATGGATTTGAAGTCATTTAAAACAAATTTTTAATACCATTAACTTTTGCGACGGCTCAATAATAATGGCTCATGAATATATATTACCGTAATACATTTACAACGGTTTAATTATAATAATGACTCGTAAATATATGACCATTATACATTTGCAACAGCTCAATTATAATAATGGCTCATAAATATATATTATCGTTATACATTTGTAACGGCTCAATTATAATAATGGCTCATAAATATATAATCATTAACCTATTTTTATTTATTTTTTAATTAATTCACTTAAAGTTCCAACAATCCCCCATTTGAATTATTAAAAAAAACTCCAAGAAATTTCTATAAAATATAACATTGTGCATAAACAAAAGGTATCTTTCGATTTGAACTTTTGCATAGTGAGTAAGATTCAGTTTACTAAAATGACTCGTAGTCTTGAACTTTATTCCTGACATCAAATAACACATAGCCTTTCTAAAGTGCTATCAACTAAGCCCGTACATTTATGGCCATGTACATCTATCCCAGTTTAGTTAATGTTGTAGGAATCTTGTACAAAATTCCATAGAAAATGACCATATTTCCACATCCACACAGGTGAGTCTATCAAGAGTACTCCTGAAGGTAGGTACTCCACTCTATTTAGAGTATAGATCTCATTAAGAGTTTCTATTAACTCATCCTCTAATCACTTCAGGAATACATGCTTCTAAGTATATAAAAATAGCATATTCAACTCATATCACTTGACAACTTGTTATTACCCATTGAACCTAGTTCTTGGGATCTTCTGTCATTTGGTCGGGTTACATTGTGTGTGACTCAACAATCTAAGGGCAATAGTCTCATTCTTTTAGATATAGAAAGGAATTTCTCTCTGTCCTGTCCTTTCGTCAAAGGATCCGTCAAATTCTCATTAGTGCATACATGATATACTATTACAGATCGTAAAGAGATATACTCTCTTACAGTATCGTGCTTACAACGAATTTGTCGTCTCTTACCGTTGTAATAACGGTTCTCAACTTTTCCAATAGCCGCGGTACTATCACAGTGGATCAACACAGCCGATATCGGTTTTTCCCATAAAGGGATCTCAGCTAGCAGATTTCTTAAGTAATATGTTTCTTCACTAGCATTAGCTAGTGCTATCATTTCTGACTCCATAGTGGATTGAGCCATGATAGTCTGTTTCTTAGATTTCCAAGAAATAGCTCCTCCTACAATACTGAAAATATATCCACCAGTAGCTTTAGCATTGTTTGATAACAAATTGCAATCTGCATCACTGTATCCTTCAAGGACAGCGAGAAACTTCTGATGGTGTAATCTAAGGTTCATAGTTCTTTTAAGGTATCTCATGACCCTTTCAATAGCATGCCAATGCTCTATACTAGGTCTGCTAGTAAACCTACATAATAATCCCATGACATGTGCAATGTCAGGTCTAGTACAATAAGTGGCATAGCGTAGACTGCCAATGGTGCTCTATATTCAGACTGTCTTACACATTCACTAGTGTTCTTAAATAGTTTTACACTTAGATCATATGATGTACTGGAAAGTTTACATTCAAAGTAATTATATTTCTTTAACATCTTCTCAATATAATGAGATTGATCCAAAGAAATTACCTTTTTGGACTTAGACATCTTAATAACACTTGCTTCATCAAGGTCTTTCATATCAAAATTGGCACATAATATGGACTTAACATGATTTACAACATAAATATTTGAACCAAATATAAGTAAATCATAAACATATAAGCATATGATAGTGCAAATGTTATTCTTGTATTTATAATAAATACACATGTCACTTTTATTTACTTTAAAAACCATGTGAAAAAAATTAAATTGTCAAATTTTTCATGCCATTGTTTTGGTGCCTGTTTGAGACCATATAGAGATTTATCTATATGGTTGGTCCATATAAATCACTTCTTCTAATTCACCAATCAAAAAAGCAGTTTTTATATCCATTTGGTGAATTAGTAAATCATGTAGTGAAGCAAGAGAAATTAATAGTTTTACAAAGTATCAAAGAAGTCAATGTTTTCTTTTTGTCTAAATCTTTTAACTATAAGACGTGCCTTATATTTATCAATTGTACCATCAGGTTTCAACTTCTTTTTAAGTACTCATTTATAACCTATAGTTTTACAAACTGAAGGTAAATCAATTAGATGCCAAGTTTTAGTAGATTCAAGAGATTTCATTTCATCATTTATAGCTTCTTGCTAGAGATCTGAATCCAAAGAAGACAGTTTATTTTAGATTAGTAGGGTCCTTTTCTAATGCATAAGAAAAATATTCTAGACCAAAATTTTTAGCTATCTTGGCTGTTTTACTTTTTCTAAGTTCAAATTCACTTTCCATATTATGTTCATTATTTTTGATTATTAGATTACTAGTGGTAGAAGTGACCTCACTATTCCTAAGTTTAAACGAAAATTTGTTTTCAAATAAATCAGCATCATTTGATTCAATAATAACTCAAACATTCAAATCAGAAAATCTATATGCTTTACTATTAAGGGAATAACCAATGAAAACACATTTATATGCTCGACTTGCTAATTTAATTCCTTTAGGGTCATGAATACGAGCATACGCTAAGCAACCCCAAGTTTTAAAATAAGACAAATTGGGTTTATGATTTTTTAAAATCTCAAAAGGTGAAATTTGACTATTAGATTTAGGAATTTTGTTTAAGACATAATAAACGTTAATAAAATTTCCCCGCACTAGTGAGATGCTGCACTCGAATTTAATAAAACAGCTACTACAAATTCGATAAGAGTCCTATTTTTTCTTTCAGCTTTACCATTCATTTCAGACGAATAGGGTGCAGTTCTCTCATGAATTATGTCATGTTATTTATAAAATTCAATGAATAAGTTAGATTCATACTCTGTTCCTCTATCACTTCGAAATTTTTTAATTTTCTTATTAGATTGATTTTCAATTTTAGTGACAAATAATTTAAACATATCTAACACATCACTTTTATTCTTCATGAGATAAACATAAGTAAAATCAGAGCAATCATCAATAAAAGTAATAAAGTAGCATTTGTCATCCCTAGTTTGAGTACCATCAAGTTCACATATATCGGAGTGTATTAATCTAAAAGTTCCAGCTCTCTAAACACATAGTTACGTTGGGTCTTAGTAATTCTAGCTTGGATGCAATATGCACAATATTTTGAATCATTTATGGAAACTTTAGGGATTAGGCATAAGTTACTCATGTTATGAATTGGTCATTTATTAACATGACAAAGTCTAGCATGCCAAATATTAAAATCACATAGCATGTAAACAGAACCATTAACTTCAACATTCAACTTAAGCATCCCATCTTCATCATATCCTTTACCAATAAAAACACCATTTTTAATGATGGTGTACAAGTCAGATCCAATAGTATGAGTAAAACCAGCTTTATTTAACAAGAAACCAGATGCTAAATTTTTCCTCATCTCTGGAATATGCATCACGTCTTTCATGAATATATTCTTTCCAGAGGTAAACTTTAACTTCATTGTCTCAATTCCAACAACAGTAGTGGTGTGAGAATATCCCAACATCATTTTCATGTCATTAGCAGCATTGTATGTTTTAAACATTTCACGATCATAACAAACATAGCTAGAAGCACCAATGTCTACCCACTACCATTCTGATCCACTGACTAGGTTGATCTTTGTAAGTATAGCCACAAGGGTTTCTTCAGTCGGATTAGCCTACGGTGCAGGATTTGGCCTGTTCTGACACTTTCGTGCCATATGGCTTGGTTTGCCACAGTTGTAACATAAAACAAATGTCCGGTACCATTCTTTATGGGGTATCATGTTGATTCTTCTAATGTTGATTGTTGTGGTTCTGAATCAGTTTGCGATTTTGATTTTTTAAAATTTTCGCACTTGGTTTCAGACTTTTTTTTGTGGATTTCTTAGTGTTGTTGGTAGATACAACAAGCACCTCTTCTTTCCAGTCCTATTTTCTGGCCTATTCTACGAAGATAAGTTATCAAACTCTCTAGGGAAAACTCCTTAGTCTTATGCTTGAGATTATTTATAAAATCTTTCCAACTATGAAGTAATTTATCAATTAACACAGCAACCTGAAGTTGTTCATCTAAATCCATACCTTCGGAGATGATGTCATGTGCAATTTTATAAAGCTCATGCAACTGCACCTCTGCGAATTGGTCATCGGTCGTATGGAACTTCAAATAGCGACTAACGGCATATTTTTTCGCTCCAGCTTCCTCGGTATCATATTTTTTTTATAGTGCATCGCAGATCTCCTTTGTTGACTTGTTTGAGTTGTAGTAATCGTACAGATCATCGCTCAAGCCATTAAGAACATTATTTTTATATATGTAGTCATGTTCAATCCATTCCTTTAAATCTTTTTTTTTGATCGTCTGTTGCTTCTCTAGGCAGCATTGGTTTTTCGATCATCGACAAATGTGCCACCTTTTGCGTAGTCAGAAAAAATTCCATCTTTTGGCGTCATCATTTGAAATGCAAGCTTTCGAATCTGAACGGTGCAGCAAATACAGTCGGAACCTCAAACATCGACATCGGGGAAGCAGAGCTGTCAACAACCGAAGCCATTATAATCTTAAAATTGCTGTACCTCAATCTGAATTTGTGGCGTTTTTATTTTGGCTAAATCGTGGACTAGGTTGCTCTCTTTAAGATGATTCAAGGCTTAGCCTCAAGGTGCAAAGCTATCTATCAACCGCGCCGTCGCCTGGATAAACAGCCTCTAAAATTTAGTCAATTTTCTATTTGCACTACAACAAATTGCTCTGAATACATGACTTTCTAATTTAATTGCTTGTAAAAAGAGAGAGAAACGCAGAGGATAAAGAAGAAGAAAGAAAAATTGTCTGTTATTCACATTTTCTCTTCTTTCCATCTATCGTTTAAATATGTAGAATGGAAATTGTATGCATCACTGAAGTGAGGGAATGTAAATGGATTTGAATTTATTGTCATTTAAAATGAATTTTTAATACCATTAACTTTTGCAATGGCTCAATAATAATGGCTCATGAATATATATTACCGTAATACATTTGCAATAACTCAATTATAATAATGACTCATAAATATATGACTGTTACATTTGCAACGGCTCAATCATAATAATGGCTCATAAATATATATTACCATTTTACATTTACAATGACTCAATTATAATAATGGCTCATAAATATATAACTATTAACCCATTTTTATTTATTTTTTAATTAATTCACTTAAAGTTCCAACAGTGGATACCAAAAGCTATTTTCAAACTCTTTTGAACACAATGGATATTTCAATAAGAGTGCTACTGGCGTATATTCACAATGCTGCAAGAGTATACACGATGGTGTATCAGTATTGTCTAATGAAAACCAATTGGAAATTGACAGTCCAAAAGTAGAAGATGAGCTTGATCTCACTCTTTATCTATAAATATTTGATGAAAACCGAATCATATTTTGCAGTAATTTTATATGCATATGATTGATGCTTTTATGTACTTATGTATTTATGATACAATTATTAAATTTGATAGTGAATACTGTTAGTATATGTCAATTTGCATAACATGTCAGGAGGTATGGTATTTCAACTTTGAAGGTGGATTATTATTCTTGATCCAAAATATATATTATGTAAAATTTGTGAAGTTCAATAAAAAGTGGTGATTGGAAATATATAAAGTAAATAAAGCAAGTTTAGTAAGAAACACAAAAGAGTAAAAAGATTTGGTCGTTTAATGAATTTTGGTTACTCAATTGATTAATAAATCAGTAAAATGATTTGATCAATTATTTCTGTTCACTAGCAAAATAACATAAATAAGATATATTACTATTTACCATGTATTAATGAAGAATCCTAATTGAAATTGGATCGAAGGAGAAAGCTTGAAGATTTAAAATCAATCGAATTGGCAATTCTAGGTGAGTGGTTTATCTAAAGGTTATGTGGTTAGATATACCTATATTTCCTTTTTATATATCTTATTTATGTTTAATAATATGATTTAAAACTTTTTGATAATTTAATTGGTGATACCGATTGATTTGATAAATTGAAGAATCATATATTATCGCTTTGATTAGAAAATTGATATGAATTGAGGGAAGGGTAAATTGGATGTGAAACCCACCTTAAAACTATGTTGATCTGATTCTCCACAGTAGATGACTACCCATTTATGATGGATAAAAGTTAACTTTACAAATATATCAAATATAGCATAGTTATTATGACCGTATGATAAATTACATCTAAAATTGAGTTATGGTTAGATAAAGGAATAAATAACAATTTGGGTATATTAAAAGATGTTAATGAACATGAACAAGTGTATCAAATGAAATTGTAATGAATTATAAGTTGTGCTCGAAGTTCGTAAAGAAGAACCAAAGATGAAAGAGCAAAATTGGACAAAATAAAAAGTTAAAGTGCTGAAAACCCAATTCAACAGTAAAACGGTCAACATACTATGTACTATCGATCGATTGATTGAGCTCAAGAAACCCGAGGAAACGATGAAGCAAACCCGTGGAAACCGATGTAAATAAACAATCGATGGAAATATCCCATGAGTTGACTGAACGGTTGAACATACGATTGATGATATTAAATTAGTCAAGTGATTCGTTATTAAAAGACAGCCAAACAATTGACTATTTGATGTTTAAATGTCGACCGACCACTTATAGGTTGTGTGGATTGAACCTTGTTCTAGACTAAGTAGGGTAGTTTGGAGATTTATTTCCCACTTTGTCAACATTTGGAGCTCACTTAATGTTTCGACATTAATGGGAAACCGAGTTATTTCTTAAGGACAAAATTAATCATAGGTTAAGGCAGCTATGGATTGTGGTACATCATTATCTAGGCCATTGGGTCTCCCAATCCTTTCAAGGTGGGTTCTCCAGTTTGTGCGATTATAATCAACATTCATTCAGAGGGAAATAATCCAAGAAGTAGAGTGAATTATAGAAGAAGAGTTATTGTAAATATTGTTAAAAATGCATTGGTTATGTTCTGACCATAAAGTCTCACAAGTTTAAAAAGTCCAAATTTCTCCTAGTCGGTTGGATAAAGTTCAACTTATAGCCATTCCAACAAACATTGGGTAGGGGTGTTAATCGACGGAATTTCTATCGAGTTAGAAAACCATTGAAAAATTTTGAATTAAATATAACCGCAAGCGCACGGCGTACACTTGTAGTACATGGCGAATACGGGTTGATCCGCAGGGAATTGATGATTTTAAAAATCTATTCAATCAAATTAAACCAAAGTCGAGTGATTGTTAACTAACTAAAAGAAAGTAAAAACAAACTAAAACTATGGAGAATAAAAAGATGAGATTAAAGAGAAATTTAGAGGCAAATCCCATCTCATGATCATATAAATCAACATAATGACATTATGATCTCTTTTTGGTCTTGTGTGATTTTAGTTGATGCATTTATCATAAGCATGGCCTAATTGTGTTATTAATTAACACACTTAAACCATCAAACTTTAATGCACCCTCTAACCCACTTACTAACTTCAATGAAAATGATATGAAATCAAAAGTAGAATCTATTTTAAGCATGGTTTATTAACTATTGAATTAGAAACATAAACCATCAAATTTTGATTCTAAATCCACTTCCATTACCATGATCATATGTAAATGAAGAGGTAATTAATGATTCATATGACTAAACATAGCCTATTTGTTTTGAACAATATAAGCTATCAAACTCAATATTAAACACAAAACCATACAAACATCTACTTTCCATTAAGCACAAAAGAGACATAAAAGAAATTATGTTGCATCTACATGATTCAAGAGAGCTTCATTACCCCTAAATTGAAGGGATTAGCCTCTCATTTTGTTATCAAATCAACAAATGTAGAAAGCAACATTAAACAAACAAGAGGAAAAAGAGAGAAAAAAGAAAGGAAAAACTAAACTATTCTACTTGCATGAAAAATAAATCTACACTACTAACATGAAAGTAAATAAACAAAAGAAGCATGTAAAAGAAAGAGAGCACTAATTAACATTGCATAAAAAAATGGAAGTTACATGAAAATAAAAATGGCTAAGTAGCCATGGAAAAGAGAAGAGAGCTTTCTTTTATTTGATCTAAAACTAACCAAGAGAGACTAAGGGGGAGAGGGGGTTACATGAAACATAAGGGGATTTTATACATGTGTTAAACCCTAATTCATATTTTTGGGGAATGCCCAAAATACCCTCTTAGGAAGTGTGGAGGCCAAGTAATCATTAGCTTCAAATAATCCTCATTTAAGTGTACATGAAGTCATTAATTCCATAAGCATGTGCATTAGCCTCTAATTTGTACATTAAGGTAGGTGGGTAGGTGGGGTCCTCCATTATCTTCACTTTGAATTATTTCCATCTTCATTTGTTCTCTTCACTCTTATGCATGCATATATCATCATGTAAACACTTGTAAAATTCACCAAATTTCCTACAAAACAACATAGAAAATTCCAAGTAAATTTTCACAATTTAATAAATGCATAAAAATGACCATTTTGCCCCTATATGAAGATGAATATGTGACAATTTCAAATAATTTGAATTTTGGTTTAAACAAGTTAAAATACCCAATATGATCATTTATTTAAATTAAATAGATTAAATATGGTGGTAAAAATATGCACATTTACGTGCACATCAAGGGGCATAGCAGAAGTAACATGGATGTTAAACACCTGTAGAACCCTACCGTAATAAATTGGGAAAAATGACAGTCAAAGAATATGTGGAAAGAATTCTCTGGCATCCGATTACAAAGGTATCAAGGGTGCGGATTGATAATGGAGGTAATTGTTGAGTTAAGCCTAGTGATGGTGTTTAATTTATCATGTAAAATGACCTACATAAGAATTTTAGCTTTATGAGGGGCACTGATCCTCCATATGGGCCTAAAATACCTAAAATCTTTTGTTCCCGAAGTAATTAAGAACTTGTACATCGATTTAGAGGTATAAATTCCTTTTTTATCCCAACATCATATTAGATGATCAGGATGCTCTCTAATGTTATAGTTTTTGATTATATGGATTAATTTTAGGTACCGACTAGGTACATTCCCTATAAGATTTTGGTTAAATATGATGTCCCAGTTAAAGGGCGTCGTCTGGGGTCTGTAAACATCTTTTATAAGATTATTTTTGTTGTTAAAGGCCAAAAATAGATCAAGTAATTCGTATTTTAATACGATGGAGGATAATTAAGGCTCGTTCCAGTAGGATTATATCCCCAGCGTTAACGATATATTTAATTCCAATTTTAAATATTTGATATTGGTTGGAAATTTTTCTTCAGAAGAAATAGAATTTTTGATTATTAGGTGCGTTTAGATTTTTAGACCCACCATAGTAGAAGTTACTGATAATTTCTTTCCAAGGATAGGATTCATCATCCAAAAAATTTCAAATCCATTTGTAGAGTAAAGCGGTATTCAAATCCTTTAGGTTGATGATACCCAGCCTTCTTGGGTTTTAGGTTTGCGGATAAGATTCCAATTGATGGGGCAACTCAAATTGGATCTATTCGCTCCGCATTTCCATAAAAAATTCCTTCTGATGCTATCTATTTTGTTAATTACCTAGTTCGGGAATTGGTAGAACAACATCCAGTAAACTCGTTGTTTCGGTTGATAACAAAGTGTAATTATAAAATGGATCCTTAGTTGACTATCAAAGTTTATCAAAGTGGTATATTCATTTCTTTTCAATAACAAGTCAAATCGAATAAGTTAAAATAGTGCTTGGATTTCAATTGCTTACTCTCTCTTATTTTTTGAAAATTTTATTGATATTAACAATTTTTACATATGCCTAACTCAAATAAACTGAGGCCAGATATATTACCCATGCACTGCCTTGCGGACTGATGTGAGGGGAATACAGAGCGTGGCGAGTGAACACAAGAGTGTGAACACCTATTGACTGTAGGCGTTATTACAAAGAATTTTTATATATATACACCTAACTTAGATAAACTGAGGCCAAATATACTGATCGTGCACTGCCTTTCGGGCTTACGTAAGAAGGGTACAGAGCATGGCGAGTGAACACACGAGTGTGAACACTTATTGACTGTAGGTGTTTATTAAGAAAATATATACATATATACAAGAATTTTTTTTATTTTTTTTATTTTTAGAGAGAGAGAGTTTTGCAAAATCATCTTAGCACCATTTAACTTAGAAGGCAAAAAAAATGTTATATCCTTTACTTTAAATCAACCACTTTTTAAAACAAAGATTTTCAATTAGGATATATTTCATAATTATCACGTATGAATCTTCCTATATACTAGTTAAACCATTATTATTTGTAATCAAACTTCATTTTTATTTTTGTTAAGACAAATAGATTTCAAAAATTTTAATTTAATAAATCAAAACCATATATTTATCTTATAGCATTTCTTTAAAAATAAATCAAAATGCTTTAAAAAAATTGTTTTTGGGATTTTTTTTTGAGTTTTTAAAAGAAAAAACAAAAATAAATCATGAAAAATTAAAAATGAAGATGAGTCTCTCCCCCCACACTTGATTTTGACTATGTCCCCACAGTCAACCCAAATGGAAGGAGAAAAATAAAAATAAAAACATGACCTTTATTTAAATGAAAATTACGGTATTTACACGAGATCAGAGAGTATATCGTCAAAAAGTAAATGAAACGGTCTTCGAAAGACCGATTCATTTGTCTCGTCAAAAATACGAGACACAGCTTAAGCTCGAAAAACCAAATCGTAAAAGATTTCAAAGTTGAATGTTGATTTGGAAAAACGAATGTTGTTTTATTAAAAATCGTACGAGTTGTTTTGGTTTCGATAATTTTTGGGGTAGATATAACGATTAATTGAAATTCAAGTTTATTTTCACCAAATTGAAATTCAAGTTTGTCATTGAAAAGTTCTTCAAAACTATTGATTTCAAAATCAAAGTGGTGATTTAAATCTTCCCCGTCGGAATTTAACAACTCGTCATCCAAAAGTCCAAAAAACTCATGTTCGTTAAATTTGACTTCCTTTGTTGGATTATCAACAACTTTATTGCATAAAATCAAGTTCAAAATTCAAAGTTGTTGTATTCAAATTTTCAGAAAAAGGAAGATCGAAATTTAAATCGAGTTTCTCACACTCAAAAGAATTGAAATCCAACTCAATTACCAAATTTTCAAAAACTTCATAAGATCATCATTTTCAATTTCAAAAGTTGTTATTTGAAAATCGTCGATTTGGGTAAAAGATGGATTATCACTTGACTCGTCACACATTGAGGTTTGATTTTGTTTATCACGTTGTTTCATATATGTTTCAAACAACGAATCCGTGTGATCATCGTATATTTCGTTCATTTGTTCAACAAAATCCAATTTATAGTTATTAACTTGAGGATTTTCAATTTGAAATTGTTGAGAACAAAAATTTTCACTCGTATCGTATTCGAGATTATTCCCATTGCCAAAATTATTTTCGTTTTGATTTTGAAATTCATTTTGGAGTTCAAAATTGAATTGGCATGGGTTATACTCGAAATCGTTTGACTTTTGAAGTGAATTCAAATTTTGATTATTTTGAAAACTTTGATTCGAGTTATCGCACAAATATGAATTACACAACTCATTTATCATTTGATTTTGTTGTGTAGAGATTTCAAGTAAAGACGAAATGCTCTTTTCGAGATTCAAGGGTTGGTCATCGTTTTGAAAATTTTGTTTTTCAAAATTTAAATTGTTTAAAGAATAGTTGTCGTTAAAATATCCATACGAATTTGGAGTGAAATCATATGGATTATATTGACTTTCACAACTATTGTAAAATTCAACTGAATATGGAAATTCAGACATTTTCAAGAATGTTTTTGGTTTGTTTGTTTTTTATTAAGAAAAAATATTTACAAATATAATTTATTTTTCAAAAGGGAAATTGATTTTTGTTTTGTTTTTGAAAAGGTTTTATATTTTTTTTTGGTTTTTCTAAATTTTTTTTGGATTTTTTAAATTTCAAAGAAAAAGGATTTAAAAATTTCAAAGAAGGAATATTTACAATTTTTTTGTTTTGTTTTGGATTTTGAATTTTTTTTTTAAATATGCATGAACTAATGCAACTAAATGAATGCAGGGTTAATTACAAATGATTTATCCTAAGTTAACCCAAAATTGTATAATCACACTCTGTCTTAAATCAACAAGATAGTTCTCAGCTAGGTAACGGGCAGGAGTTATCGGTGTACCACGAATCACCGTAGCAATGCAGTCGAAGGTTTAAGTACCTTCAGAGGAACAACCACTATAATATTTACGAATCACCGTAATATTTATAAATGGTTATTACTCTACCGTAGCCTAGACACCAAGAAATTAAATTGTTCAAAGAAGACAACTTGTCAATATACAATTAAAAGTCATCGATGTCTAATTGTTATTATTAATCAAAATCTTGGATGAAATGCAAAGCAGAAAATAAACGTGTATTAACAATGCAACTATGAATGTAATTTTTTTTTGTTTTTTAATTTTTGATTTTTTTTTAAATATATATATGCAAATGCAAGCAATCAATAATGCAACTAAAATAAAAACAAGAGATATATACAATGCAAGGCAAATAAAAACAATAGATATATCAAGCAAGCAGTTTTTGTTTCTTTTGATAAAGCGAAGCGAAGCAATTATTTTTGGGCAATAGTTAAGCGAAGCAAGCAACTTTTCCAATTTGCTTTGGCAACCTGAAATTTAAAACAAGATATATACAAAAAAAAAAATTTGAAAAGGAAACTGAAAAGTGAGGTTTTACTTAAAAAAAATTCAAATAAATTTATTAAAAACGAAATTAAAACAAAACAAAACAAAACAAGCGAAAACAAATTGAAACAAACACAAAACAAATGAAATTAAATTCAAACCTTTTTTTTAAAAAGAAGGGTAAAACAAAACTAAACTTAAAAAAAATTAATTAAACAAAACTATTCTTTTCGGCTTTTAAAAAAATTAACTCATCCCAAAAAAAAAGAACCCACTAGCCCAATACGCTAAAAGTATATAACTCAGTTCCCCCATCCCAATTCCATTCTTTTCCACTCTTCTAAAATCACTGAAGTCGGAATTTACCAATGGAGTAAAATAAAAAATACGAACTGAAATTGAACAAAAGGGGAAAAAGAAGGGGGAACACAATGAAAACGCGATTTTGTTTAGAAATTGAAATTCATGGTGGAGACGCGGTCGGTAATGGAAGATTGGCTAGATTTCTGGCGAGTTGCGATACGATTTGAATTGTGAATGCAGAAGTTTTAGGCGATTCTATGGTGCGATTTGCTTGATGAAGGACAAGGTAGGCGATGGTTTGGCATAGTGATTGGTTGTTGAGTTCGAGTTTGTGGTTGTGGAGATGTCGAGCAATGGAGGTGTCGCGATTGAAGAAGGCAGTGGGAGTTTGTATGGTGCGGGGGAAGAATATTGACTGTTATGGTGTGGTAGGATATGATTATTGCTGTGGGATTTCGAGCTGCTGCTCTGATTGGTTTGGGTTGGTGATGAAATGAGGGGAGTTGAGGAATGGCACTGTGGTTTTGGGTTTGAAGCAGTGAAAGAGTGCGATGGTGATTTAGGTCAGCGGATTTGCAAGAGGCGTTCGAAGTGGCGTGAGGAGGAATTCGTGATGGAGTTCGGTGATTGGGGTTGCTCGATGCTGCTTGTGTGTTTGGTGAGGTTTCAACAGTATTGATATTTGGTTCAGCGGAGTTTGACGCGATTTTGAGTTCGAGTTATTGGGTAATTGTCACGATTGTAGTGGAAGAAGATGGTCGTGCAACAGAGGTGATTCTCGAGCGCGAGTTGGTGGCAGTTTCAATTGGGTTTCAATTTGTTTTGGAATGTGGGTTGGGTTCGCGATGGAGGCAGTAGTCGATTACGGTTGTTGTCTTAATTTGGGTGAATATTAATGGGAAGTAGGCAGTGTACTTGACAATGGTAATTGTCTGAAGCTCATTTTTTTTAATGTTGCTGAGGGGTTTCAAGTGATGGTTTATCGAAGTGATAAGGGTGGTTGGACAGAGCAATTTTGGTTTATATGTTAGAAGTTGTTCACAGTATTGCAGAAGTATGGTGGGGGAGGAAGGAAAGTTGTATGGCAGTTTGGAAGGGGTATTAGACAGAGGAGGGAGTTGCACTGGTTGTTGTTGTGTATCGGCAGGCAGAGTGTGATGTTGTGAAGTTTGTTGCTGTGATTATGGAGGAGGTAGCAGTTTGTAGAGTTTGACGGCTAGGCGATGGTTGTTAACAGCAGTAGAATGGTTTGAACTAGTTGTAACGGAAGTATATGTGCAGGAAATGGAGAGACAATGAAGTGTTTTAGGAGGACTTGGAGATGGTGGTAATGTAGTTGTGTAGTGGTTGGTTGTGATGGAGTTGATGATAGGCTGAGAACAGTGTGAAAGGAGGTAGTCTGGTAGTAGATGCTTGAAAGGCAGTAGTGTGTCAAGTGAATGGCAGTGTAAATCGTGTCGCGGAATTTATGAGATGGGTGCAACTGATTTGTGAATGATATATGTGCAAATGTGCACATGCTGTAACGACCCGTATTTTTAACACTTTAAAAATACGAATTAAAATGAAATTTTTGGATAAAAATCCGAAGGAAATAAAATTTTGTGTTGTTAAATGTGAATTACAAGTTAAAATACAAAACTGAATTCTGAAATAACTTATTTGTAAATTAAATATGGATGTTAACTTGTAGTGAATGTAAATAATGAATTGAATTTGATTGTAAACGAAATTGGTTATGATTGTAAACAAAGAATAAATAAAATGGTAGATTTAATAATGAAAGTTTATGTTATTGAAACTAATACAAATAAATGTAACTCAATATTACAGTTGATTGAAAGCAGATAATAACTGAAACTGTAATTCGATAAAGATGTTAACTTGTAATTGAACGTAAGTAAAGATTTAAATTTGAATGTAACAAGTAATTGAATTGTATTGAGTTTGATTGTAAACAACGAAATAAATAAAATGTTACATTTAATATTGAAGTTATAATATTGAAATCAACATAAATGAATGTAATTTAATATTACTGTGAATTTAAATAAGATGATAGCTGAAAAAAATGAAAGTAAATGAATTATAAACTATTGATAATAATGTATAAGTAAATGGTTGATTCAATAATGAAAGTGTAAATCGAAATAAAGGAATTCAATTGGAATTAAATAACTCGAATTTGAATTACAATATAATTGAACGTGGAATCTAAGGTAATCTTTTATACTAGATTTATAATGGAAAACTGCATTGTAAAAGATTGTTAATTACCGTGAAATTAAAAATGGGATTTGTGAACAATTGAAATTTGATTTAAAAGTTAATAATTTAAAATTGGGAATTTTATATTGAAATTAAACAGTAGAAATAGCCAATTTTACAACTGTCTCGGATTTCGACGAAACCAGTTTCATCGGATCCGTAACAGTGAATTATTGTAAGGTTTCAATTTTCGTAGCAATCGGACTTGTCGTTTGGCCGTACGAGCTTGAAACACGTAGAAATTTAAATGTCGAATTTAATTAAAATAATCGACTTCAAAAAGCTATCTTCCACATACGATTGAATTAGGGCTTGAAACCTTTTCCATTGCATCCGGAATAGGGGTATAACATTATAAACGCCTTGCAGCATGCCTCGATAGGAGTTCGAAATAAATATCTAGATATTTGAATTTAAAATAATAATAATAAATAATTTGATTTGACCATACCCTTCACATCTGTTTGTTTTCTTCTTATCAGCCGACACCCTAGTATCTATTTCCTATTTCCTATTCATACACGCCTACTCTCCTTCTTCTTTATTTGCACGCAAGCTTCAGGCAGTAAGAAAAAAATAAATCAAAACTTCAAAAATTTCTTTCTCTTCCAATACTCGATTAAAAATCACGAGATTTGTTTCAAAAATCACGTTTTCATCGAAGCTACGACCTGACACAGTTTCACAGGGATCGACGTCGACTTGGGTTAGGAGCGTACAGCTCCTATAGCTAGGGTTTGCTAAATCGAGTGATTTAGCGATCGATTCGCAGATTGGAGTGCGTATTTGAGCTCGCCATCGAAGATAGCACCTCGGAGAACGTTTTGGTGGTGTGCGGTTGTGGGTAGGGACGTGCGGCTTCAGCGTGGTCGAGTAGTTGTGCTCCAGGTCGCAGATAGCATGGTGGGTCCGAGCGTGATGATGTTGGCACGTGCAAATGCGGTTCGTCGAGAGGGAGCTGTTGGCGAAAGTGGTTCGACAAACGGAGGTCCCTAGCTCTGTATCGCTCCAAATTAGTGCACGGCTTTAGTGGGTTTCTTTCTCGTGCACGTACTGGCACTTGGGGAAGATGATGTTGTGTGGGCCTTGGGCCTTTGGTTTGGTAAGGGGTTAATTTGAATTTTAGGACTTAAATTTAATATTAATATCGATGAACTTATATACTGTATATCTCATTCATACGAGGTCCGATTGGTACGAAACTTTTTGCGTTGCGATCCCGATGACGAGAGCTTCAAAATGAAACTGGTTTGGATGGATTTGGAGACGGTGTAAATTTGGGCTAAAGTTGGGCGTCGTCCAGTTTTAGTTCCAAACCGGAACGGCTCGGCGACAACAGAAAATCAATGTGAGTGTTTTATAACGCTCACAACGTACTGAATATCTTTATGGTAGTTAAATTTGATATTATGAAGTGATATGAATTTATTTGTCGTTGTTTGATAAAAATTTAATTGTCATATAGATTATCGTGTGAATTCACCGTTGAAAATTTAAATTGACAGTAAATTGAAATTAGGATTTAATTGAAATCAAATTTCCCAATATTGATAACTATGAAATTGCCTTGAATTGTATTGACTATTGGATGATTTATTTCGATGGATGCTATTGGTTGATATTTAAATGTTTGGATGTTTATTTGCTTATTTATATCTTGTTATACATGCACATGACACTGTGATTGGTTTAAGTAAAAATATATTCATCCCTGACATTTAATTGAAATAACTAACCACTTGGCCATAGGTTAGAGAATTATATACGGACACCGGGTTGGTTAAATTAAATGATTTTAAAAGTTGTTTTGAAATTATTTAAATGAATTAATTTTAAGAATAGAATCCAATTTATGGAAATTGAATTATTTCGAATTGAAGCTCGAGATGTTGAAATTTAAACTTGGTAAATGAAATTGTTTAATTATTCGAAGCTTAGATTAAAAAAAATGAAATACGGCGTAAATTTTCGAAAACTGATTTGTTTTAAAAGATTGGACTTTTAATCGAACTCTGAATATTTCTAAGAAAATTTATATGAAATGATATTTCAAGTTTGAGTTTGGAATTGAAAATTAATTTGAAATTGAGGTATAAATGGAATTATCAAATTTAGTTTTGAAATGTGAATATTTAAAGCTTTGAGATATATGGAAATTGAAATGGCTTATTTTATGGTTCAAATATGTATTTGAAATGGTTTATTGAGAAGCTGAATCGAGTTGAAATTGATGATTTGAGATTTGATTAAATTCTAATTTTGGAATTCGAGTTATGTGAATTGTTTTGTGGAATTTGAGGAAGCTATTTTATATAAAGTATTTTAAACTATATCTAAAACTATTTATATTTTATTTTATATATTTTAATATACATTATCTTAATATAAATCATTTTCAATATAAATTATTTTCTTATAAACTATTTTAACTTATAACTATTTTTTATAAACCATTTTATTGTATTAACTATTTTCTATATATACAAATTTTAATATCTAAACTGTTTAAGAGGAAAGTGTTAGGATTCCAAAATGTTATGATTTCAAGCTATGATTTCAAAGTGTTATGAATTTCAAGGTTTTGATTTCCGAAGTGTTTTGATTTTAAAAGACTTGTGATTTCGAAAGCGGTATAACTTTGGAATGTGATATGATTTTGGAAATGGATTTATTTGAAGTGAAAGTGATATCGTATTGATACGATTTTGAAATTTAAATGAAATATTGAGGCGAGAAATGATTTTCGAAATGAAATCGTATATTTTAAGTAGATATGATGATTTTGAAATGGGTTTGATTTTTGAAGCGAATATGATATTTTGATAATCAATTATGAATTGATTTTGAAAATGTAAAAGAGCCATCGGTGTAATAATTACGTAGTTATTGAAGAGTCCGGGATCGGATATGGACATACTCTTTGTCGATACCGAAAACCACTTTAATAACTATTATACGCGGAGTGTTGATCCAGAATGAAGTGGATGGCTTGATGAACGCGTTGACTGAAGAAAGGGAACGATATTGGATGACCCCTGACATGACTAAAACAGGAGCCGTGCCGGGCCATTGAGGTTCGCCACCTCTAGCGGACACACTTCTTCGATACCATGTCTATTACTGTTGTGATTCGATTTGGGTGCACCCCTCGATTATGCGAGTGTTGTTTCGCGGTGTTGGGGTAGTAGCTGCTATGCCCAACACCAGTCCGGATCACGCAACTACTAGTATCCTAGTTGGTATTGCCTCATGTACCTTGTCATACTGATTATCCTATTCGCGACCACTACGATTTTGATTTGTACCTTTAGTATATGGATTGCCCTCTGGTGACTTTCGGTTTTGGGGAAACTACGGTCTTGTATATGCTCTTGGGAATATAAACTGTGTTAAGGGTGGAATGGGCCATGGCTTAACGCTATTTTAATACTTTTACTTTAATGTAGACATATTATAATAGCATATTGTACTACATAGTAGATAGTTTAACGGATCCTTGAGAGATGAAAAAATCCCGTAACATCTCTTAAGTTATTGCACTCACGTTGACACTGGATAGGAGATGTCAAACCCAGTAAACATCTCTGACGCCGTCACACTCATATTTTCTTATTCGATTTGACTTACATGAGATATTTTAGTCCTGACTCGAGTGTTTTGTCTTTTCATCACGCTCGGGTCAGCCTGAGCATTTCAGATAAGGTTGAAGATCTATTTTGGAGGACGAAGACGGAGTTTGGTATTACATCATTTGTATTCTACTACCATATTATTTTTCCGCTGCATTATTGTATTATCTCTGATATGTATGTAACTCTGATTTATGATGTATAATAATAATCAAATTTATTTATTTAACAGCTTCATGAACTGTTATTTTATTATTATATCTTGTTCCTTCCGCTGCAAGATTCTGAGTTTGCTTCTGTTCTTTCTTTTCTTTTCTTATTTAACCCCAATAACCATCTGCCTTTTTGAACGGTTTGAGTTGGACATGTGTGGATTATTGTCGACTTGAACGGTCAAAAATGGCTGGTCGTTACAGTTGGTATCAGAGCTTTGGTTTAGCGATAAACCTTGGCTCTAGTGGGGAATAACTCATTGAAATAAAGGTAAACTATATGAATGAGTTGAGTGTATATGAGAGAGCGTATTTGTAATTTTGATATAAAAATGATTTTATATTGTATTAATTTGTTCCGTTGAGTATTTATGAATTCTGGTTGGTACTTGGGACGCCAAGGCATCGATAGGAATTTCTAAACACTCGAATAGGACAGGTTGACATAATATTGTTTTGAATTATATTCTATATATAAAAGAATTATCTTGAAAATTTATAAATTTTGATTGTATTGGTTGTTAGGAGATGATAATATTAGATTATCATTGTTTATTGTTGATTAGTCGATATTTCTAACTATTGACTATTGGCTGATTTAAGAAACGAAACTTGTGAATATGATTGACAATGAATATAAATGGTAAATGAAATAAAAATGAATTTAAATTAAGATGGAGAATTTAAATTCCGGTGTTTTGAAAATTTATTAACAAAAATTTTAAATGTATAATATAAGTATTATATGATAGTATATTCGATTAGAAATTGTTTTCAAAGGATTTCAAATGAAGTAAGTGTTATACTCCCCTCTTGACACTAGAGAATGATTTCGGTGATGAGTGCATGCATCATCGACGTTTATTTTCGAGAGTCCAAGTGGGGGAGATCACTTAATAGTTTTTCTAAACCCTGTTTTGATTAAAATTGAATTTTATTTTGTATTCTCTATAGTATGATTTGATATATAAATTATATAAGTATATATTATTTCAAAACTTGATTTGAAATGAAACCGGGATTGGAATTCTTGAGTTCTTTAATAATTAATGATTTTTCTTTTAATGGTTGAAATGAATTAATACTTGAATCATTATAGAACTTCTGAATTGCGAAATGAGAAATGAACCTAAGAGCTAAGTGAAATATCAATTGAAGTAGAAATCCTTAGAATTAGGAAATTATGAATTTAAAATAAAATTGAAACTGTAAAACTCGCATAGTATTAAATTTCATTCTATAGCATAGATATAACTTACCAAAATATTTAAGAAGTTCAAAAATGTTATATGAATTGTTAATTGGATAATATACAAGTATAGGTTTGAATAATGAAATATGCAATTAATTAATGGTTTTCAAATATAAATAAAATTGTTAGTAAATAATTGGAATTTAAATTAACATTTAAAGGTGATTCACAATTATGTTAATATAAAATGGAAATACTATATGTGAATGTAAATGTGAAATTAAATTATAGTGAAATTTAAGTAATGACTTAAGAATTAATTAATTGAAAATTCAACTTTGAATGAAAAGAGGTTGTATGTTGTTTAACTACATTCTATTTGCATAACTATAACTTACCAAATACTTAAAAAGTTTAAAATGCTAATAAGGATAAGTAGAGGAATAATATACTAGTGTGAGAGTGAATAATAAAATGTGAAGATCTATTGATAGTTGTAAATATAAAGGAAATTTAAGCTGTAAAATGAATGATATATACAAGTGAATGAATAAAATTTAAAATTAATGAAATATAAAATTTGTAAATGGAAACTAATTAATGTTGAATATAACTAAATGTCAATAAACTTGGAAGTGTATGAAATAGAAAATTTTGACTTGGAAATGTATAATTGATTTAGTGTAGATTCTGGATGGATGGTAATGTTTGATATGCATTGGTTGTTTGATGGATGGTAATTGATTTAGTAGAATTCATTAGTGTTAATGGAATTGAATAAACGGAATAAAATTTTAAAATAATTAAATTCAAATTTGAAGCAAAGTGAAATTAAATATAATTGAATCCAATTTAAATTGAAGCAAATTGACTTGAATTTAAAATATGAATGAAACAAACTTGAATAAATCGGAAACAAATTGAATGTAAACGTATTTCATGGATAGATAAGAAAATAAACAACTTTGTGTTTATGATTGTTTCTTTAGAAATTTAAAGTTTGATGGTTTGTACTTTGAAATAATAAAAGCAAAATTTTGGAAAAATAAAACCAAAATTGTCCAATATATGCTGAAACGAAAACAATAATAACTTTTAAATGGCTGGACGTAATTCAACGATATTAGACTTTTCGGAAAGCTTAGAAACTGTAGCACGACTTTTGTTTAGACTGTCTTGAGAAATTCCTTCATTTACTTAGTTAAAAATTTGAATCTTCTCGCTGGCCTGTGTAAAAGGGAAGCAAAATCAGTAGCATATACTCTTAGTATTTTTGCCATAATGTTTTACTGGTGTATCGGATTTTGATGATCTTGCACTTTCTGGAAAGCTTAGAACTTAAACTAAAACTTTTGTTTTAAGCATTTGGTGTTTTGCTGTCGTTTAGAAGGTCAAAAACGTGACCAAACGTCGCTGACCTGCGCAATTCATTGCCAGGCTGAGGCGTATCTATTTAGTAAAACGGTCGTAACTTTTGAACGGAAGGTCCGAATTCAATAATTTTGGACATTCCGGAAAGCCTGAAACGAATGCAACAACTTTGTTTAGATTACATTGTCAAAATTTATCGTTTAGGTGACCAAAAACTGAGATTAGTTTGCTGTCCTGGAAATGGAATTTCAGTTTTGAAGCTAAACATGTTATATGTGTGTTGTTTATGATAAGTATATCGATCTATCTTTATATGCATGGTTCTAACTTGGTTATTGAGCATTTTAGTAGGTAGCAAAGGGGTTGCGCTTCGCTTGTGGAGCTCGCTTCTACACTTAATGCAAAATGTAAGTTAAAATGCTAATAAACGCTAAATAAAAGGTATGTTCTCGAATTACAGTTTATGTTGTGGTATATTATTGTGTTCCCCATGTTTGGGATGCCTCATTCTTGTAATGAGATGTATATAATGCAATTATTACCATGTGAAATTTTTCGGTCCTAGCCGCGCAAAGGAGGTGCTGCCGAAATTTTTCAAAACTCCGGGAGTTAGAAAATTTTGTGAAAAAAAAATCCTATAACTAAATTTTGCAAATAAGTAGTATTTTGAATGAATTATATCTAAATGATGGTTTCCCCTTCTCCGTTCCTTTTCGAGGACGAAAAGTTTTAAGTGGGGGAGAATGTAACGACCCGTATTTTTAACACTTTAAAAATACGAATTAAAATGAAATTTTTGGATAAAAATCCGAAGGAAATAAAATTTTGTGTTGTTAAATGTGAATTACAAGTTAAAATACAAAACTGAATTCTGAAATAACTTATTTGTAAATTAAATATGGATGTTAACTTGTAGTGAATGTAAATAATGAATTGAATTTGATTGTAAACGAAATTGGTTATGATTGTAAACAAAGAATAAATAAAATGGTAGATTTAATAATGGAAGTTTATGTTATTGAAACTAATATAAATAAATGTAACTCAATATTACAGTTGATTGAAAGCAGATAATAACTGAAATTGTAATTCGATAAAGATGTTAACTTGTAATTGAACGTAAGTAAAGATTTAAATTTGAATGTAACAAGTAATTGAATTGAATTGAGTTTGATTGTAAACAACGAAAGAAATAAAATGTTACATTTAATATTGAAGTTATAATATTGAAATCAACATAAATGAATGTAATTTAATATTACTGTGAATTTAAATAAGATGATAGCTGAAGAAAATGAAAGTAAATGAATTATAAACTATTGATAATAATGTATAAGTAAATGGTTGATTCAATAATGAAAGTGTAAATCGAAATAAAGGAATTCAATTGGAATTAAATAACTCGAATTTGAATTACAATATAATTGAACGTTGAATCTAATGTAATCTTTTATACTGGATTTATAATGGAAAACTGCATTGTAAAAGATTGTTAATTACTGTGAAATTAAAAATGGGATTTGTGAACAATTGAAATTTGATTTAAAAGTTAATAATTTAAAATTGGGAATTTTATATTGAAATTAAACAGTAGAAATAGCCATTTTTACAACTGTCTCGGATTTCGACGAAACCAGTTTCATCGGATCCGTAACAGTGAATTATTGTAAGGTTTCAATTTTCGTAGCAATCGGACTTGTCGTTTGGCCGTGCGAGCTTGAAACACGTAGAAATTTAAATGTCGAATTTAATTAAGATAATCGACTTCAAAAAGCTATCTTCCACATACGATTGAATTAGGGCTTGAAACCTTTTCCATTGCATCCGGAATAGGGGTATAACATTATAAACGCCTAGCGGCACACCTCGATAGGAGTTCGAAATAAATATCTAGATATTTGAATTTAAAATAATAATAAAAAATAATTTGATTTGACCATACCCTTCACATCTGTCTGTTTTCTTCTTATCAGCCGACACCCTAGTATCTATTTCCTATTTCCTATTCATACACGCCTACTCTCCTTCTTCTTTATTTGCATGCAAGCTTCAGGCAGTAAGAAAAAAATAAATCAAAACTTCAAAAATTTCTTTCTCTTCCAATACTCGATTAAAAATCACGAGATTTGTTTCAAAAATCACGTTTTCATCGAAGCTTCGACCTGACACAGTTTCACAGGGATCGACGTCGACTTGGGTTAGGAGCGTATGGCTCCTATAGCTAGGGTTTGCTAAATCTAGTGATTTAGCGATCGATTCGCAGATTGGAGTGCGTATTTGAGCTCGCCATCGAAGATAGCACCTCGGAGCACGTTTTGGTGGTGTGCGGTTGTGGGTAGGGACGTGCGGCTTCAGCGTGGTCGAGTAGTTGTGCTCCAGGTCGCACATAGCATGGTGGGTCCGAGCGTGATGATGTTGGCACATGCAAATGCGGTTCGTCGAGAGGGAGCTGTTGGCGAAAGCGGTTCGACAAACGGAGGTCCCTAGCTCCATATCGCTCCAAATTAGTGCACGGCTTTAGTGGCTTTCTTTCTTGTGCACGTACTGGCACTTGGGGAAGATGATGTTGTGTGGGCCTTGGGCCTTTGGTTTGGTAAGGGGTTAATTTGAATTTTAGGACTTAAATTTAATATTAATATCGACGAACTTATATACTGTATATCTCATTCATACGAGGTCCGATTGGTACGAAACTTTTTGCGTTGCGATCCCGATGACGAGAGCTTCAAAATGAAACTGGTTTGGATGGATTTGGAGACGGTGGAAATTTGGGCTAAAGTTGGGCGTCGTCCAGTTTTAGTTCCAAACCGGAACGGCTCGGCGACAACAGAAAATCAATGTGGGTGTTTTATAACGCTCACAACGTACTGAATATCTTTATGATAGTTAAATCTGATATTATGAAGTGATATGAATTTATTTGTCGTTGTTTGATAAAAATTTAATTGTCATATAGATTGTCGTGTGAATTCACCGTTGAAAATTTAAATTGACAGTAAATTGAAATTAGGATTTAATTGAAATCAAATTTCCCGATATTGATAACTATGAAATTGCCGTGAATTTTATTGACTATTGGATGATTTATTTCGATGGATGCTATTGGTTGATATTTAAATGTTTGGATGTTTATTTGCTTATTTATATCCTGTTATACATGCACATGACACTATGATTGGTTTAAGTAAAAATATATTCATCCCTGATATTTAATTGAAATATCTAACCACTTGGCCATAGGTTAGAGAATTATATACGGACACCGGGTTGGTTAAATTAAATGATTTTAAAAGTTGTTTTGAAATTATTTAAATGAATTAATTTTAAGAATAGAATCCAATTTATGAAAATTGAATTATTTCGAATTGAAGCTCGAGATGTTGAAATTTAAACTTGGTAAATGAAATTGTTTAATTATTCGAAGCTTAGATTTAAAAAAAAAATGAAATACGGCGTAAATTTTCGAAAGCTGATTTGTTTTAAAAGATTGGACTTTTAATCGAACTCTGAATATTTCTAAGAAAATTTATATGAAATGATATTTCAAGTTTGAGTTTGGAATTGAAAATTAATTTGAAATTGAGGTATAAATGGAATTATCAAATTTAGTTTTGAAATGTGAATATTTAAAGCTTTGAGGTATATGGAAATTGAAATGGCTTATTTTATGGTTCAAATATGTATTTGAAATGGTTTATTGAGAAGCTGAATCGAGTTGAAATTGATGATTTGAGATTTGATTAAATTCTAATTTTGGAATTCGAGTTATGTGAATCGTTTTGTGGAATTTGAGGAAGCTATTTTATATAAAGTATTTTAAACTATATCTAAAACTATTTATATTTTATTTTATATATTTTAATATACATTATCTTAATATAAATCATTTTCAATATAAATTATTTTCTTATAAACTATTTTAACTTATAACTATTTTATATAAACCATTTTATTGTATAAACTATTTTCTATATATACAAATTTTAATATCTAAACTGTTTAAGAGGAAAGTGTTAGGATTCCAAAATGTTATGATTTCAAGCTATGATTTCAAAGTGTTATGAATTTCAAGGTTTTGATTTCCGAAGTGTTTTGATTTTAAAAGACTTGTGATTTCGAAAGCGGTATAACTTTGGAATGTGATATGATTTTGGAAATGGATTTATTTGAAGTGAAAGTGATATCGTATTGATACGATTTTGAAATTTAAATGAAATATTGAGGCGAGAAATGATTTTCGAAATGAAATCGTATATTTTAAGTAGATATGATGATTTTGAAATGGGTTTGATTTTTGAAGCGAATATGATATTTTGATAATCAATTATGAATTGATTTTGAAAATGTAAAAGAGCCATCGGTGTAATAATTACGTAGTTATTGAAGAGTCCGGGATCGGATATGGACATACTCTCTGTCGATACCGAAAACCACTTTAATAACTATTATACGCGGAGTGTTGATCCAGAATGAAGTGGATGGCTTGATGAACGCGTTGACTGAAGAAAGAGAACGATATTGGATGATCCCTGACATGACTAAAACAGGAGCCGCGCCGGGCCATTGAGGTTCGCCACCTCTAGCGGACACACTTCTTCGATACCATGTCTATTACTGTTGTGATTCGATTTGGGTGCACCCCTCGATTATGGGAGTGTTGTTTCGCGGTGTTGGGGTAGTAGCTGCTATGCCCAACATCAGTCTGGATCACGCAACTACTAGTATCCTAGTTGGTATTGCCTCATGTACCTTGTCATACTGATTATCCTATTCGCGACCACTACGATTTTGATTTGTACCTTTAGTATATGGATTGCCCTCTGGTGACTTTCGGTTTTGGGGAAACTACGGTCTTGTATATGCTCTTGGGAATATAAATTGTGTTAAGGGTGGAATGGGCCATGGCTTAACGCTATTTTAATACTTTTACTTTAATGTAGACATATTATAATAGCATATTGTACTACATAGTAGATAGTTTAACGGATCCTTGAGAGATGAAAAAATCCCGTAACATCTCTTAAGTTATTGCACTCACGTTGACACTGGATAGGAGATGTCAAACCCAGTAAACATCTCTGACGCCGTCACACTCATATTTTCTTATTCGATTTGACTTACATGAGATATTTTAGTCCTGACTCGAGTGTTTTGTCTTTTCATCATGCTTGGGTCAGCCTGAGCATTTCAGATAAGGTTGAAGATCTATTTTGGAGGACGAAGACGGAGTTTGGTAATACATCATTTGTATTCTACTACCATATTATTTTTCCGCTGCATTATTGTATTATCTCTGATATGTATGTAACTCTGATTTATGACGTATAATAATAATCAAATTTATTTATTTAACAGCTTCATGAACTGTTATTTTATTATTATATCTTGTTCCTTCCGCTGCAAGATTCTGAGTTTGCTTCTGTTCTTTCTTTCCTTTTCTTATTTAACCCCAATAACCATCTGCCTTTTTGAACGGTTTGAGTTGGACATGTGTGGATTATTGTCGACTTGAACGGTCAAAAATGGCGGGTCGTTACAGTTGGTATCAGAGCTTTGGTTTAGCGATAAACCTTGGCTCTAGTGGGGAATAACTCATTGAAATAGAGGTAAACTATATGAATGAGTTGAGTGTATATGAGAGAGCGTATTTGTAATTTTGATATAAAAATGATTTTATATTGTGTTAATTTGTTTCGTTGAGTATTTATGAATTCTGGTTGGTACTTGGGACGCCAAGGCATCGATAGGAATTTCTAAACACTCGAATAGGACAGGTTGACATAATATTG
This sequence comes from Allium fistulosum, assembly GCA_030737815.1. NCBI lineage: Eukaryota > Viridiplantae > Streptophyta > Magnoliopsida > Asparagales > Amaryllidaceae > Allium > Allium fistulosum. Next base: position 200,964,072 of record CM060904.1, on the reverse strand, counting down.
TTTTGGATTATATTCTATATATAAAAGAATTATATTGAAAATTTATAAATTTTGATTGTATTGGTTGTTAGGAGATGATAATATTAGATTATCATTGTTTATTGTTGATTAGTCGATATTTCTAACTATTGACTATTGGCTGATTTAAGAAACAAAACTTGTGAATATGATTGACAATGAATATAAATGGTAAATGAAATAAAAATGAATTTAAATTAAGATGGAGAATTTAAATTCCGGTGTTTTGAAAATTTATTAACAAAAATTTGAAATGTATAATATAAGTATTATATGATAGTATATTCGATTAGAAATTGTTTTCAAAGGATTTCAAATGAAGTAAGTGTTATACTCCCCTCTTGACACTAGAGAATGATTTCGGTGATGAGTGCACGCATCATCGACGTCTATTTTCGAGAGTCCAAGTGGGGGAGATCACTTAATAGTTTTTCTAAACCCTGTTTTGATTAAAATTGAATTTTATTTTGTATTCTCTATAGTATGATTTGATATATAAATTATATAAGTATATATTATTTCAAAACTTGATTTGAAATGAAACCGGGATTGGAATTCTTGAGTTCTTTAATAATTAATGATTTTTCTTTTAATGGTTGAAATGAATTAATACTTGAATCATTATAGAACTTCTGAATTGCGAAATGAGAAATGAACCTAAGAGCTAAGTGAAATATCAATTGAAGTAGAAATCCTTAGAATTAGGAAATTATGAATTTAAAATAAAATTGAAACTGTAAAACTCGCATAGTATTAAATTTCAATCTATAGCATAGATATAACTTACCAAAATATTTAAGAAGTTCAAAAATGTTATATGAATTGTTAATTGGATAATATACAAGTATAGGTTTGAATAATGAAATATGCATTTAATTAATGGTTTTCAAATATAAATAAAATTGTTAGTAAATAATTGGAATTTAAATTAACATTTAAAGGTGATTCACAATTATGTTAATATAAAATGGAAATACTATATGTGAATGTAAATGTGAAATTAAATTATAGTGAAATTTAAGTAATGACTTAAGAATTAATTAATTGAAAATTCAACTTTGAATGAAAAGAGGTTGTATGTTGTTTAACTACATTCTATTTGCATAACTATAACTTACCAAATACTTAAAAAGTTTAAAATGCTAATAAGGATAAGTAGAGGAATAATATACCAGTGTGAGAGTGAATAATAAAATGTGAAGATCTATTGATAGTTGTAAATATAAAGGAAATTTAAGCTTAAAATGAATGATATATACAAGTGAATGGATAAAATTTAAAATTAATGAAATATAAAATTTGTAAATGGAAACTAATTAAAGTTGAATATAACTAAATGTCAATAAACTTGGAAGTGTATGAAATAGAAAATTTTGACTTGGAAATGTATAATTGATTTAGTGTAGATTCTGGATGGATGGTAATGTTTGATATGCATTGGTTGTTTGATGGATGGTAATTGATTTAGTAGAATTCATTAGTGTTAATGGAATTGAATAAACGGAATAAAATTTTAAAATAATTAAATTCAAATTTGAAGCAATGTGAAATTAAATATAATTGAATCCAATTTAAATTGAAGCAAATTGACTTGAATTTAAAATGTGAATGAAACAAACTTGAATAAATCGGAAACAAATTGAATGTAAACGTATTTAATGGATAGATAAGAAAATAAACAACTTTGTGTTTATGATTGTTTCTTTAGAAATTTAAAGTTTGATGGTTTGTACTTTGAAATAATAAAAGCAAAATTTTGGGGAAAAAAAACCAAAATTGTCCAATATATGCTGAAACGAAAACAACCATAACTTTTAAATGGCTGGACGAAATTCAACGATATTAGACTTTTCGGAAAGCTTAGAAACTGTAGCACGACTTTTGTTTAGACTGTCTTGAGAAATTCCTTCATTTACTTAGTTAAAAATTTGAATCTTCTCGCTGGCATGTGTAAAAGGGAAGCAAAATCAGTAGCATATACTCTTAGTATTTTTGCCATAACGTTTTACTGGTGTATCGGATTTTGATGATCTTGCACTTTCTGGAAAGCTTAGAACTTAAACTAAAACTTTTGTTATAAGCATTTGGTGTTTTGCTGTCGTTTAGAAGGTCAAAAACGTGACCAAACGTCGCTGACCTGCGCAATTCATTGCCAGGCTGAGGCGTATCTATTTAGTAAAACGGTCGTAACTTTTGAACGAAAGGTCCGAATTCAATGATTTTGGACATTCCGGAAAGCCTGAAATGAATGCAACAACTTTGTTTAGATTCCATTGTCAAAATTTATCGTTTAGGTGACCAAAAACTGAGATTAGTTTGCTGTCCTGGAAATGGAATTTCAGTTTTGAAGCTAAACATGTTATATGTGTGTTGTTTATGATAAGTATATCGATCTATCTTTATATGCATGGTTCTAACTTTGTTATTGAGCATTTTAGTAGGTAGCAAAGGGGTTGCGCTTCGCTTGTGGAGCTCGCTTCTACGCTTAATGCAAAATGTAAGTTAAAATGCTAATAAACGCTAAATAAAAGGTATGTTCTCGGATTACAGTTTATGTTGTGGTATATTATTGTGTTCCCCATGTTTGGGATGCCTCATTCTTGTAATGAGATGTATATAATGCAATTATTACCATGTGAAATTTTTTGGTCCTAGCCGCGCAAAGGAGGTGCTGCCGAAATTTTTCAAAACTCCGGGAGTTAGAAAATTTTGTGAAAAAAAAATCCTATAACTAAATTTTGCAAATAAGTAGAATATTTTGAATGAATTATATCTAAATGATGGTTTCCCCTTCTCCGTTCCTTTTCGAGGATGAAAAGTTTTAAGTGGGGGAGAATGTAACGACCCGTATTTTTAACACTTTAAAAATACGAATTAAAATGAAATTTTTGGATAAAAATCCGAAGGAAATAAAATTTTGTGTTGTTAAATGTGAATTACAAGTTAAAATACAAAACTGAATTCTGAAATAACTTATTTGTAAATTAAATATGGATGTTAACTTGTAGTGAATGTAAATAATGAATTGAATTTGATTGTAAACGAAATTGGTTATGATTGTAAACAAAGAATAAATAAAATGGTAGATTTAATAATGGAAGTTTATGTTATTGAAACTAATATAAATAAATGTAACTCAATATTACAGTTGATTGAAAGCAGATAATAACTGAAATTGTAATTCGATAAAGATGTTAACTTGTAATTGAACGTAAGTAAAGATTTAAATTTGAATGTAACAAGTAATTGAATTGAATTGAGTTTGATTGTAAACAACGAAAGAAATAAAATGTTACATTTAATATTGAAGTTATAATATTGAAATCAACATAAATGAATGTAATTTAATATTACTGTGAATTTAAATAAGATGATAGCTGAAGAAAATGAAAAGTAAATGAATTATAAACTATTGATAATAATGTATAAGTAAATGGTTGATTCAATAATGAAAGTGTAAATCGAAATAAAGGAATTCAATTGGAATTAAATAACTCGAATTTGAATTACAATATAATTGAACGTTGAATTTAATGTAATCTTTTATACTGGATTTATAATGGAAAACTGCATTGTAAAAGATTGTTAATTACTGTGAAATTAAAAATGGGATTTGTGAACAATTGAAATTTGATTTAAAAGTTAATAATTTAAAATTGGGAATTTTATATTGATATTAAACAGTAGAAATAGCCATTTTTACAACTGTCTCGGATTTCGACGAAACCAGTTTCATCGGATCTGTAACAGTGAATTATTGTAAGGTTTCAATTTTCGTAGCAATCGGACTTGTCGTTTGGCCGTGCGAGCTTGAAACACGTAGAAATTTAAATGTCGAATTTAATTAAAATAATCGACTTCAAAAAGCTATCTTCCACAAACGATTGAATTAGGGCTTGAAACCTTTTACATTGCATCCGGAATAGGGGTATAACATTATAAACGCCTAGCGGCACACCTCGATAGGAGTTCGAAATAAATATCTAGATATTTGAATTTAAAATAATAATAATAAATAATTTGATTTGACCATACCCTTCACATCTGTCTGTTTTCTTCTTATCAGCCGACACCCTAGTATCTATTTCCTATTTCCTATTCATACACGCCTACTCTCCTTCTTCTTTATTTGCATGCAAGCTTCAGGCAGTAAGAAAAAAATAAATCAAAACTTCAAAAATTTCTTTCTCTTCCAATACTCGATTAAAAATCACGAGATTTGTTTCAAAAATCACGTTTTCATCGAAGCTTCGACCTGACACAGTTTCACAGGGATCGACGTCGACTTGGGTTAGGAGCGTATGGCTCCTATAGCTAGGGTTTGCTAAATCGAGTGATGTAGCGATCGATTCGCAGATTGGAGTGCGTATTTGAGCTCGCCATCGAAGATAGCACCTCGGAGCACGTTTTGGTGGTGTGCGGTTGTGGGTAGGGACGTGCGGCTTCAGCGTGGTCGAGTAGTTGTGCTCCAGGTCGCACATAGCATGGTGGGTCCGAGCGTGATGATGTTGGCACATGCAAATGCGGTTCGTCGAGAGGGAGCTGTTGGCGAAAGCGGTTCGACAAACGGAGGTCCCTAGCTCCGTATCGCTCCAAATTAGTGCACGGCTTTAGTGGGTTTCTTTCTCGTGCACGTACTGGCACTTGGGGAAGATGATGTTATGTGGGTCTTGGGCCTTTGGTTTGGTAAGGGGTTAATTTGAATTTTAGGACTTAAATTTAATATTAATATCGACGAACTTATATACTGTATATCTCATTCATACGAGGTCCGATTGGTACGAAACTTTTTGCGTTGCGATCCCGATGACGAGAGCTTCAAAATGAAACTGGTTTGGATGGATTTGGAGACGGTGGAAATTTGGGCTAAAGTTGGGCGTCGTCCAGTTTTAGTTCCAAACCGGAACGGCTCGGCGACAACATAAAATCAATGTGAGTGTTTTATAACGCTCACAACGTACAGAATATCTTTATGGTAGTTAAATTTGATATTATGAAGTGATATGAATTTATTTGTCGTTGTTTGATAAAAATTTAATTGTCATATAGATTGTCGTGTGAATTCACCGTTGAAAATTTAAATTGACAGTAAATTGAAATTAGGATTTAATTGAAATCAAATTTCCCGATATTGATAACTATGAAATTACCGTGAATTGTATTGACTATTGGATGATTTATTTCGATGGATGCTATTGGTAGATATTTAAATGTTTGGATGTTTATTTGCTTATTTATATCCTGTTATACATGCACATGACACTGTGATTGGTTTAAGTAAAAATATATTCATCCCTGACATTTAATTGAAATAACTAACCACTTGGCCATAGGTTAGAGAATTATATACGGACACCGGGTTGGTTAAATTAAATGATTTTAAAAGTTGTTTTGAAATTATTTAAATGAATTAATTTTAAGAATAGAATCCAATTTATGGAAATTGAATTATTTCGAATTGAAGCTCGAGATGTTGAAATTTAAACTTGGTAAATGAAATTGTTTAATTATTCGAAGCTTAGATTTAAAAAAAAAAATGAAATACGGCGTAAATTTTCGAAAGCTGATTTGTTTTAAAAGATTGGACTTTTAATCGAACTCTGAATATTTCTAAGAAAATTTATATGAAATGATATTTCAAGTTTGAGTTTGGAATTGAAAATTAATTTGAAATTGAGGTATAAATGGAATTATCAAATTTAGTTTTGAAATGTGAATATTTAAAGCTTTGAGATATATGGAAATTGAAATGGCTTATTTTATGGTTCAAATATGTATTTGAAATGGTTTATTGAGAAGCTGAATCGAGTTGAAATTGATGATTTGAGATTTGATTAAATTCTAATTTTGGAATTCAAGTTATGTGAATCGTTTTGTGGAATTTGAGGAAGCTATTTTATATAAAGTATTTTAAACTATATCTAAAACTATTTATATTTTATTTTATATATTTTAATATACATTATCTTAATATAAATCATTTTCAATATAAATTATTTTCTTATAAACTATTTTAACTTATAACTATTTTATATAAACCATTTTATTGTATAAACTATTTTCTATATATACAAATTTTAATATCTAAACTGTTTAAGAGGAAAGTGTTAGGATTCCAAAATGTTATGATTTCAAGCTATGATTTCAAAGTGTTATGAATTTCAAGGTTTTGATTTCCGAAGTGTTTTGATTTTAAAAGACTTGTGATTTCGAAAGCGGTATAACTTTGGAATGTGATATGATTTTGGAAATGGATTTATTTGAAGTGAAAGTGATATCGTATTGATACGATTTTGAAATTTAAATGAAATATTGAGGCGAGAAATGATTTTCGAAATGAAATCGTATATTTTAAGTAGATATGATGATTTTGAAATGGGTTTGATTTTTGAAGCGTATATGATATTTTGATAATCAATTATGAATTGATTTTGAAAATGTAAAAGAGCCATCGGTGTAATAATTACGTAGTTATTGAAGAGTCCGGGATCGGATATGGACATACTCTCTGTCGATACCGAAAACCACTTTAATAACTATTATACGCGGAGTGTTGATCCAGAATGAAGTGGATGGCTTGATGAACGCGTTGACTGAAGAAAGAGAACGATATTGGATGACCCCTGACATGACTAAAACAGGAGCCGCGCCAGGCCATTGAGGTTCGCCACCTCTAGCGGACACACTTCTTCGATACCATGTCTATTACTGTTGTGATTCGATTTGGGTGCACCCCTCGATTATGGGAGTGTTGTTTCGCGGTGTTGGGGTAGTAGCTGCTATGCCCAACATCAGTCCGGATCACGCAACTACTAGTATCCTAGTTGGTATTGCCTCATGAACCTTGTCATACTGATTATCCTATTCGCGACCACTACGATTTTGATTTGTACCTTTAGTATATGGATTGCCCTCTGGTGACTTCCGGTTTTGGGGAAACTACGGTCTTGTATATGCTCTTGGGAATATAAACTATGTTAAGGGTGGAATGGGCCATGGCTTAACGCTATTTTAATACTTTTACTTTAATGTAGACATATTATAATAACGTATTGTACTACATAGTAGATAGTTTAACGGATCCTTGAGAGATGGAAAAATCCCGTAACATCTCTTAAGTTATTGCACTCACGTTGACACTGGATAGGAGATGTCAAACCCCGTAAACATCTCTGACGCCATCACACTCATATTTTCTTATTCGATTTGACTTACATGAGATATTTTAGTCCTGACTCGAGTGTTTTGTCTTTTCATCACGCTCGGGTCAGCCTGAGCATTTCAGATAAGGTTGAAGATCTATTTTGGAGGACGAAGACGGAGTTTGGTATTACATCATTTGTATTCTACTACCATATTATTTTTCCGCTGCATTATTGTATTATCTCTGATATGTATGTAACTCTGATTTATGATGTATAATAATAATCAAATTTATTTATTTAACAGCTTCATGAACTGTTATTTTATTATTATATCTTGTTCCTTCCGCTGCAAGATTCTGAGTTTGCTTCTGTTCTTTCTTTCCTTTTCTTATTTAACCCCAATAACCATCTGCCTTTTTGAACGGTTTGAGTTGGACATGTGTGGATTATTGTCGACTTGAACGGTCAAAAATGGCGGGTCATTACACATGCACAGCAGTAGTCAGGTTAGATGATGAACTGCAAAGTTGAAGGCACTGGGTATATTGAGGAGTGTATGGTTTGGTAGTCGAAGTTTGTGGCTGTGTTGTTGTGCGTAGAAGTTGAAGTCGACGCAGTTGCATGTTGTATGGTGGTGTGAACTATGTTTGGTTGTTGGTATGGCAGTGATAGTCTGGTCTGTGAACAGTGGAGCTAGTTGTATTTGACAGAGGGAGGGTCAAGTTGTCAAGCAATGTAGAAACTAGAAACTACAGTGCACAGCAATGCACAGAGCTGAAAAATGAAAATTTGGCGGTTTTGTAAAATGTAAGTGAAAATTTGTAAACACAAAGCAAAAATTGTAAATTGAAAATGACGATGAAATAAAATAAAATTTTCTTATATATGCAAATGCAAATGAACAACACACTAGGAAACAACAACAAAGTCAAACTACACACAACAATTTTTTTTGTTTTTTTTAATTGCAAACACATACACAAAATAAAAACACAAATAAAATCACGCAAAAATAATTTGAATAATAGAAAATAAAAATCAAATCAAATCCCCGGCAACGGCGCCAAAAACTTGTTAATCGACGGAATTTCAAACGAGTTAGAAAATCGTCGAAAAATTTCGAAATAAATATAACCGCAAGCGCACGGCGCACACTTGTAGTACGTGGCGAATACGAGTCAATCCGCAGGGAATTAATGATTTTAAAAATCTATTCAATCAAATTAAACCAAAGTCGAGTGATTGTTAACTAACTAAAAGAAAGTAAAAACAAACTAAAACTAAGGAGAATAAAAAGATGAGATTAAAGAGCAATTTAGAGGCAAATCCCCTCTCATGATCATATAAATCAACATAATGACATTATGATCTCTTTTTGGTCTTGTGTGAGATTAGTTGATGCATTTATCATAAGCATGGCCTAATTGTGTTATTAATTAACACACTTAAACCATCAAACTTTAATGCACCCTTTAACCCACTTACTAACTTCAATGAAAATGATATGAAATCAAAAGTAGAATCTATTTTAAGCATGGTTTATTAACTATTGAATTAGAAACATAAACCATCAAATTTTGATTCTAAATCCACTTCCATTACCATGATCATATGTAAATGAAGAGGTAATTAATGATTCATATGACTAAGCATAGCCTATTTGTCTTGAACAATATAAGCTATCAAACTCAATATTAAACACAAAACCATACAAACATCTACTTTCCATTAAGCACAAAAGAGACATAAAAGAAATTATGTTGCATCTACATGATTCAAGAGAGATTCATTACCCCTAAATTGAAGGGATTAGCCTCTCATTTATGTTATCAAATCAACAAATGTAGAAAGCAACATTAAACAAACAAGAGGAAAAAGAGAGAAAAAAGAAAGGAAAAACTAAACTATTCTACTTGCATGAAAAATAAATCTACACTACTAACATGAAAGTAAATAAACAAAAGAAGCATGTAAAAGAAAGAGAGCACTAATTAACATTGCATAAAAAATGGAAGTTACATGAAAATAAAAATGGCTAAGTAGCCATGGAAAAGAGAAGAGAGCTTTCTTTTATTTGATCTAAAACTAACTAAGAGAGACTAAGGGGGAGAGGGGGTTACATGAAACATAAGGGGATTTTATACATGTGTTAAACCCTAATTCATATTTTTGGGGAATGCCATAAATACCCTCTTAGGAAGTGTGGATGCCAAGTAATCATTAGCTTCAAATAATCCTCATTTAAGTGTACATGAAGCCATTAATTCCATAAGCATGTGCATTAGCCTCTAATTTGTACATTAAGGTAGGTGGGTAGGTGGGGTCCTCCATTATCTTCACTTTGAATTATTTCCATCTTCATTTGTTCTCTTCACTCTTATGCATGCATATATCATCATGTAACCACTTATAAAATTCACCAAATTTCCTACAAAACAACATAGAAAATTCCAAGTAAATTTTCACAATTTAATAAATGCATAAAAATGACCATTTTGCCCCTATATGAAGATGAATATGTGACAATTTCAAATAATTTGAATTTTGTTTTAAACAAGTTAAAATACCCAATATGATCATTTATTTAAATTAAATAGATTAAATATGGTGGTAAAAATATGCACATTTACGTGCACATCAAGGGGCATGGCAGAAGTAACATGGATGTTAAACACCTGTAGAACCCTACCGTAATACATTGGGAAAAATGACAGTCAAAGAATATGTGGAAAGTATTCTCTGGCATCCGATTACAAAGGTATCAAGGGTGCAGATTGATAATGGAGGTAATTGTTGAGTTAAGCCTAGTGATGGTGTTTAATTTATCATGTAAAATGACCTACATACGAATTTTAGCTTTATGAGGAGCACTGATCCTCCATATGGGCCTGAAATACCTAAAATCTTTTGTTCCCGAAGTAATTAAGAACTTGTACATCGATTTAGAGGTATAAATTCATTTTTTATCCCAACATCATATTAGATGATCAGGATGCTCTCTAATGTTATAGTTTTTGATTATATGGATTAATTTTAGGTACCAACTAGGTACATTCCCTATAAGATTTTGGTTAAATATGATGTCCCAGTTAAAGGGCGTCGTCTGGGGTCTGTAAACATCTTTTATAAGATTATTTTTTTGTTAAAGGCCAAAAATAGATCAAGTAATTCGTATTTCAATACGATGGAGGATAATTAAGGCTCGTTCCAGTAGGATTATATCCCCAACGTTAACGATGTATTTAATTCCAATTTTAAATATTTGATATTGGTAGGAAATTTTTCTTCAGAAGAAATAGAATTTTTGATTATTAGGTGCGTTTAGATTTTTAGACCCACCATAGTAGAAGTTACTGATAATTTCTTTCCAAGGATAGGATTCATCATCCAAAAATTTTCAAATCCATCTGTAGAGTAAAGCGGTATTTAAATCTTTTTGGTTGATGACACCCAGCCTTCTTGGGTTTTAGGTTTTCGGACAAGATTGCAATTGATGGGGCAACTCAAATTGGATCTATCCGCTCTGCATTTCCATAAAAATTCCTTCTGATGCTATCTATTTTGTTAATTACCTAGTTCGGGAATTGGTAGAACAACATCCAGTAAACCGAATAGAGATAAAACAGAGTTTACCAGGACTCCTCTGCCCGCTTTGGACAGGCAATTAATTTTCCAAGCCGGCAGTCTGCTGTAAACTTTATCAATGATAAAGTTCCAATCTTCCTTTTTCAGTTTTGAGTAAATAACTATTATGCCTAAGTAATTAAAGGAAGCTTCAAGATTTTACAGTTTAAGGTATTAGCCACTTCAGCCGTATTATTTGATGGGTCGTTAAGAACATGGGCTGAGCTTTTATGGAAGTTGATTTTTAAGCCTGATAAGAGTTCAAAGTTATATAAGATAGGTTTAAGTGAAGCAATATGATGAAGAAGGTGATAGCAGAATAAGAGGGTGTCATTTGCATATTGTAGAGAGTTTGCCCCATTTAAAGTAACTTCATTCCCTATGCTTGGGAGAATATTGTTTCTAATTGCAAGCGATAAGACTCTGTAGAAAACATCAACTGCAAAATCGAACAGAAGGGTGACAGTGGATCGCCCTATCAAAGGCCCTCTTCGATTGAATTTTTTTTCCTTTAACGCCATTCACGAGAATTGAAGACCCACTGGACTTCTGGATAAGTCAAATCCAGGAAATCCATTTGTCTTTGAATCTTATAGCTTTAAGGATATCGAGCAAGAGACTCTAATCGATAAAGATAAATTTTTAGGTGAAGTATACTTTAAACAGAGAACACGATATTATTTCTTTGTGGCAGTAGTTGATGAATTCTTGGGTCGTGGCAACCCCATCCATGATGTATCTTCCATGGATAAAGGTTGTTTGTGTTTTATCAATTAAGTTACTCAGTTTATATTTTAGTCTGTTAGCTACCACTTTAGTAATAATTTTAACCGTGCAATTAATCAAAGAGATGGGTCTAAAGTCAGATGGCTCTTCAAGATTTTCTTTTTTTGGGTATTAAAATCACATCTTCCTAATTAAATCTACCGAATTGAAGATTACCTCTATGGAATTCTTCAAAAAGGTGCACAAATGTCGTTTTTAATGAGGGACCAGAATTTTTGATATAAAAGAATATAGAATCCATTGGGTCTGGGAGCTTTGTCACTCCCAGGTTCTTTAATAGCTAACCAGACTTCGTTCTCATAAAACGAAGAGTCTATATTGGTTAGGGAGATATCTGTGTTCGGATAAAGAGCCATTCAGTTTGCTCTAATTCTTTGTCTACTACTGCTGCCGTAAACTTCTCGATACAGGTTGGTAAAAATATTATTTAATTCATTTTGTTCTTTATATTCAATACTGTTAACTTAGATCGATTTTATAGTATTCTGACATCTTCTGCTATTGGCAATATGATGGAAGAATTTAATGCTTTTGTCTCCTTCTTTGATCCATTGAAAGTGGGATCTTTGCTTCTACATAGTTTCTTCTTGATCCATTAATCTGTTAAGCTCGGTTTTTAGGTTATGTAATCTAGAAATTTCATCTGTGGATTGTTCGCCTGTCTTGTCCAGATTTAGAATTTCGTTGATGGTGTTGTACTTTTTAAAGTTTATATTTCTGAAAACATTTTTGTTCCAGTTCTTTAAGAATGATCTAAGCTCTCTCAGCTTGAATACCAGTTTTCTAGTGCCGTTGTTTATGAATCTATTATTCAAAGAGTTCCATTTCGAAATTGCAAGGTTTTCAATATTCTGTTCTTGAAGCCACATTTTTTCAAATTTAAAAGGCCTGATTGAGGGAAGCTGGTCGTTAGTGTTGAGGATGATGAGGCAGTGATCATAAAGAATATTGTCTAGACCAACCGCCTTAAACGGGGGAAGACATCTTCCTAATCTTTGTTAATGAAGAACCTGTCTAGGAGGTCCATTGAAGGAGTTTCTCTAGTGTTAGACCAGGTAAATCTCTTACCGATTAGCGGGAGTTCAATAAGTCCATTTTGGTTAATGAATTCATTAAATTCTTCCATGTCTACGGAGCTCGCTTCTCTAGTTGCTCTCTCACCTATATGTCTGGTCACATTGTAGTCACCTCCTACGAGCCAAGGTCCGTAGGAGAGGTTACAGAACTCTATACACTCGGTCCAAAGAAGCTGTCTTTGGATTCTATTATTGGAAACGTACACATTGGAGATGTTAATGATTTGGTTATTTTGAAAGTCTTGCAAAATAACATAAAGCGAATAACAATTAGCTATCGCTTGAAGAGGTTTAAATATATCTTTGCACCACATTGATAAAATTCCTCCTGAGCTACCAACGGTTGGGACGAATTCCCAATTACTTAGAAGGCCTCCTTCGATAGATTTAAAAAACCTCTGGCTAGGTGACTCATTTTTAGATTCTTGAAATAATGTTATATTTACCTTACTACCAGACAAAATGTTTTTGATTCTATCTCTTTTCGTTGGCGATCCTAAACCTTTAACGGTCCAGCTCATAACTTTTATATGCGTGAGTCGTTGGCCCTCTGCACTTATAAATTTTTAATATATTCAAAATCGGTATTTATATGATTATAAATAAATCCAGAGTTTTTAGATATATGATATGCCTGACTAGAGCTAATTGAATTCAATACTACAGAGGTATAAGTACTCCCTAAAAGAACGTGCTCACGTGGAACTATTGAATCTGAAACAGGACCTGATCGGAGAAGCCTCGTACTCTTATGAACAAGCTTACTAGGATAACTCCTCCTTTTGAATTTATGCCGGGAGCTGGAGGAATTCACTCAGGTGCGCAAGCATTGCTAAGATTCCTCTCAAATAGTAAAGCAGTTTCAGATAAAGGGGAACCAAATGCATCTTGCCCCGTTGAATACTCGGATCCATTTTCTGTTGCGAATCTAATGAAAACTTCAGGGATTGAAACCGAAGGAGCAATGGCCTATGCATGGACTTATGGAGACTAATACGAGCAATTACAGACATAGGGCATAATGGTCGTTACTCCACTGCCAACTAGTTCAAGTCTCTCAGTAGAGGCTAGGGATGATTCCACTACCGGGATAGGTTCAACTGTGACAGGATCACAATCATTATTGATGCCGGTACATGCCTTGTCACCTGACAAAAAACAACGATGGGTATTCGCATCCAGACTCATAGGATCTATCAAAGAGTCCATGTCTACAACGGGAGCATGGACGAAGATGCTGTCAAGAGAACTACTCGTGTCAAACTTGGCCAAGTCAATAACGTATGGCTGGTTTAAGTCCTCATTTTCTTCTGAATTCTTAGAAGCGGACGATGATCCAGTGAGAAAATTTTCAATGGCTAACGGGAGTTTCTTAGAGAGTCGTAGAAGATTATCGCAAAATACTCCTTCAATAGTTCTCCGAATCTGATTTCTAAGATCCAAGTAGCTAATGCTGAATTCAAATTTGCGATCGTGGGCTACTAGAGAGGATGATCTGGAAGTAGGGTCAATGACCTGGTACTTCAGATGAGAGCTACGCGAGTCTCTAGTTGTTGCAAGTTCAGTTTGATGATGATCGCATCTGCTTTGCTTATGCCTGAAGTTCCCACAGCGAAAACATCTGACCGGATCTCGATAGTCTGCAGCGCGATGATTTAATTTTAATTAATTGTATATTATGATGAGTGCATCAAATGCGCTCATGTGTATAGTGTAAGTGTAACATATGAAAAGTGTACATTGTTAATGTGAACGTTGTTTAGGTGTTGGGATTTATGCCGCAACGCACATATTTCTCCTCTATATATGCCTTTATCGTCTAAAACATGAAAGTTTTTTTAAAATAAGGATATACATACATATATACAGACACACACACATACATATACATACATGCATATATATATATATATATATATATATATATATTTACATGTATAAATATATTTAAACACACACAATAAATATTCTATGCATAGTAGTTTAAATTGAAATAAACTTTATTTATATTACATGCAATAGATCAATGGATACAATGTCCAATTAAAGCAGTTTAAAGGTTTCCTACTACATCTTACATAAAATATCTTTTGAAACTTTGAGTTAAATGCAAATACACACACATATACATAAACGATATTAGTTAATTATATAACTCTTGTACACACACAAACCAAAATAAAATTTGAAACAAAATAAAATAGTATACATGTAGTTTGTGAAATAGAATATTTCCTTTAAACAAAGATTTAGGACTGGATTTGACACAATTGTAAAACAAGAAATAAATCATTAATTTAATGTTTCCCATATTGTTTCAATTAACAATAGTTTTTATAGAATGAATTAAAACTTAACACAATTATTGTTGTTGTTAACAAAGGTTAATTAATGCAATTCTTTCAAGTTTTATTCATATAGCAATTTGTATGTAAAGATTCAAAACTAAATTTATAATATGAAAACTGACTTATTAATAAGAATATTCCAAAATTTAATTTTGTTTTTTGAACCACAATATAAAAAATAGATGACATAGGCATATGCAGATTCATGATAAGAATGTCTAGATCTAGGTTAAAAAACAAGGTAAATAAATGTACAGAACAGAGACAAATGAAATTATATTTTTCATAGCAAAACAGTAGTGAACATAGCAAGGTTTTTCTTAATCATGACAAGGATATATAGTTATTTCAAGAAGGGCGTTTGAGACATTCAAATCAAAATCCAAATTTACACATGAACAAAGGGAATATATAGAGAATTAAGGGAATGAAAAAATATTAAAAGTTATGTAAATATATAGAATCATCTTATGATGAAGCATGGAGAAATACCTTGAATGATCGAATAATTCCTAGATTTGATAAATCACTCTGAAGATCTGCAGCAATCAAGAGACAATCATCATTCTTATATTTAATTTTGCTTGATTAAATTTTGGAATTTTTGAAGCTTTTCCACCATGAAAATTTTGGTGCAGATGTTTCTGTAGAAAGGAAAGAAAAATGATTGAGAGAAATCTAATTAAAGGAGGAAATAAATGTGTAATCAAGATATGGTCTTTTTCTCTCCATTAATTAAGATTGCCCCTTCATTTTAATTTCAAAATTACCTCCCCTTCTCTACATCATAGCCGCCATCATGTTGGGCTGTGGATCCAAAAAAATTCTAAAATTCAACTGGTATTATCTCTATTTAAATCTATTATATATCTGTCTATTATATATAATCTATAAAAGTTCAGTTTATATGCAAAAATCCTTTCATTTCCATTTTCTTCAAAAATCCCTTGTGCTGCCACGTATCCAGGTACTTCAATTCTCCTACATAATTTATTATCCACGCCTTTATAATATACTTATTATGTATGTATCTATCTATCTAATTATGTTAGATTCGTATCTTTCACATTTTCTCTCTTCACATTAATCTCAATCCATATATCGAGCTCTCATTAATTTAAGAAAATAATTTCTATTTTTCTTCCAGTATTTATTCAAATCTCAAATATCTATTATGTATTATGTATTCTATTGCATATTATTTATATACTGTTCGGAATAAATATTCAAATATAGTTTTAACCCCTTGCTGAACATTGTTCTTTCACAAAGAATACTAACATTAATCCAGTGAATAATGTATACGCATCTCTTTTGTGTAACACTAAAAAACTCAAAAGACTGTCTACGCATATTGCAAAAAGAGAAATTGAAACATTATTCTCTCTCTAGTTTCTATCAGATTAACTTTATATTTAACCCATACAAAAAATCGTATTATTTCATAAAGAACACTAACATTACTCTAGCAATCAATGGTATAGGAATCTCTTACATGCAAGTTAAAAAAGCTCAAAACTCTCTTTACACATATGTTTTATATTATATGAAAGCGTAGTTTATACACAGAAGACCTTTCATTTTCATTTTCTTCAAAAATCTTATGTGCTTCCACATGTGCTGGTACATTAATTCTCCCACATAATTTATTATCCATATCTTTATAATCTATTTGTTATGTATGTATGCATGTATAATTATATTTAAAATTGGATGCATACCTTCTACATTTTCTCTCTCAATATTAATCTCAATCCATGTATCGAGCTCTCATTAATTTAAGCAAATAATTTGTATTTTTCTCCCCATATATATATCCTAATCTCAAACTCTCTCTCCTACATCTATTATGTATTGTCAATTCCACTGTATATTATTTTATACTATTCTGAATAAAGATTCAAATATACTTTTAGTGAAATACCCCACCTCATGCCCATACTCCTAAGAGTATTACAGAGCAGGGGTGAGCGTTTGGTTGGTTTGGTTTATCCGATAATGAAAATTGTTAAACCAAACTAAATCCAATAAAAATGAAAATCAAATCAGACCAACCAAATTATGTTTAGTTGGTTCGGTTGATTATCCTATTTAACCAAACTAAAAATGTTTTACACTTTATATTTGGAATATTCATTGTAATTTGAAATAAAACATGAATATATTATTAAAGTATTTTTATTTATCATTCTTATGCTTTCTAAAAGTAATTTTGACATATATAGGATAAATTAAATTTATTTGGATCACTAAACTAATCTAAAAAGTTTATTATGACATCGATAATTTTGAAAATATAATAAAAGTTTGGTTAATTTGGTTAAACGGATAACCAAATTAAATTTTTTTACGGGTTGATTATAAACCATACAAGTTTCAAAACCAAGCCAAACCGACCAAAATGAATTGATTTGATTGGTTTATTTGGTTTAACCAAATAATGCCCACCTCTATTACAGAGTAATACTATCGGATAATACGGAGAATGAGGCTATTGGGTTACACACGTGAATATTCCTTTGGATTAATACTGGTACATATTAAAACATCAAATAAATAACCCATGTATATGTACAAAGTATCGGTACAAAGAAATAAACATGTATTCCTTCCGGATAGAACAATATATAATATACAGTAAATAACAGAGAACCCAGAGTCGAAATCGCAGTGATATCATATATAATACAAGAAGGTCGTAAGAATACAGCGTACCTTAAATGTCAACTATCTCAATATATTGTGACGAACAATTAATATACAACTAGTGACAGATATATATAGTGAACCAATATCATTCAAGTATCGTATAATAATCCTAATGTGAGACTCCTCTAAGCCCAATAAAATACATGTTGTTTATGTCGTCTTTGTACCTGAAATATCTCGAACTGGCCCGAGTATTACATGAATAACACACAAGTCAGTCTATGTCTAATCAAGAATCTACAATATGAGTAACATGAAGTAAACAAGGAATAATAACAAGATAACATGACTAGAGATATTCACATCATCAAATGACATGTCAATATATAAATATAGAAAGGAACGTATACATGGTATACCTATATAAAACCATAAATAATTATTAAAGCAACAAATCACACAAATAATCCAAAATCATACGAAATCAACCAGCTCTGATATTAAAAGATGTCATCACCCATATAGAAACACATCAAATTAAAAATCATAGAATTAGCATAAATGGGTGAATCATACATATCTAAAAATCATTATCTAATCCCAAGAATATAAACAAATGAGATATCATTAAATATATCAGGCTAGCAAGAAGGATTGCCCAAATATATGTCTCAATCTTGATAAATAAAACGTTACCAATATATGCAAAATACGATAGGTTGCCTATCAGAATAATAATGATATGAGAATCCATTATACTTTGGATATGTATCACAGATATAATTTCATCTCCTTATCTTTGTACTATCAGAAAGTATCATGATGGGATATGCCTATACGACGGACATGAAGTCCCAAGTAGAGCCATATGTATATAACAATATATGAGTCATTAATCCATATATATACTACAGTGAGGTGTATCAATAGTATATCCCAATCTACTACTCCATTGGTGCCAAAAGGGAGA
Organism: Allium fistulosum; assembly: GCA_030737815.1. Taxonomy (NCBI): domain Eukaryota; kingdom Viridiplantae; phylum Streptophyta; class Magnoliopsida; order Asparagales; family Amaryllidaceae; genus Allium; species Allium fistulosum. The sequence continues at coordinate 200,945,456 of CM060904.1, read as the reverse complement.
CTGGTAGCATTGAGCAAGATCCAGAGACACAGAGTCTCTACAATCTTTAATTACCTCAACAGTCATCGTGACACGTATCCATCGGTGTGCTCGTCAATGTGAGTACTCTTAAGTCATAACACTAATCTTGCCTTTATAGGTAACAGACTGTTGAGCTAAGTTACACTGGGGCAAACACGCATATGAGTAGCACAAAGCTATATAATATAGTATCACAGATCTGGGATGTGACCCCACGATTAAACCACTAAGGTGGATTCTAGCCATTTGGTCCTCTCCAACATACATAATAGGAGTCCATCATAATAGAGGCATATAAAACTAATATGTATAGACACGAAGTCATGCTCATCGTTAGGCACAGATCCATACTTGCTGAATATATGCATAGAGCTATATATCACTACGTATCACCTCACACTATCCACTCTATTCCCGTCATGTGAGTGTCATGTACTTACAATGAGTAATCGAATAAATATCACAATGGCGTCCCGTACCACTGCGTGATACTCAAACGTTTATTCACTACTTATAAACTACACCCAGTCTCTAAATATTCTATACAACAAGTCCAAAGAATAATCAAAGAAATATAACTGAATGCCCCATCGCAAACGATATTATTACTCCATTTAATCAGATTTCTCATCACACAAAATTAAATACCATAAAATCATATCAAGAATATCATCACCCTATCATTTTAAATCATCAATTAAATCCATCTCAACAGTGAATCACTCATATCATTGAATTCAGTATTGAGAGAAAACGGTAAACTCCGAAATCAAACATGAGAGTATATATAAATGTAAAGCTCAGGCTCATAATTCATAGATAATTATATATTAAAACTTCATAAAATATAATTTTGAAAAATCTTAATTAACAATAATTACTTATTTTCCAAATATTACACACACACACCCTTTTAAATAAACAATTCAATCCAAAACATTTTCCTTAAACAAGTTAGCATCCTTTAAAACATGATAATTTATATTTCAAAATCCAAAATAAAACATTACTTCATATACTCTAAATTAATGCATAGAGAAAAACTAAACAGGAAAACTATGAAATAGATTATCCGAATAAATATAATTATAAAACAACTAAGTCGATATCTAATAAAATCATCCACCTCATTTTTATCCCATATAAGAAAATAGATACTTATAAATGAACAATCAATAAATATCCATGGATTAGCAAGAAATAAACTTAATAGCAATCTTATTATTTACAATGAATAATTAATTTCTCAATCTATAATATAATTAGTTTAGTTAAATATTCATTAATAACATTAGATAATTCATTCTAATTGTTTTTAATCCCCAAAATAGATTATAAAACTGAATGTTGCGTATAGAAATCATTTCCTAATTTTATATAATTAAATACTATTCCAGAATAATTTTAAACTATCCAAAGAATTTAATATACTGATAATCAAATAAAATTATCGAAACTTCGATTATATATACACACTAAAGTTTCTTTTGATAAATTTGATAGCTCTTAAACATCAATTAAATATAATACCATATTTTTCCATAAATCATAAGATTTATATAGATTTATTTAAATAAAAATATAAACGTATATTATAGTTATTAATTATTGAAACATACACATACACACATGTATAGGATTGCAAACACACACCAACACATACACACACATGCTTAGTTTAACACAGCAACACCCACGCACCCACAAAGCCACAAACACACACACACCTTCATTTACACGCACAAAAGTAAATAAAGGAGGGTTGATCGGTTGCCTCGACCGGTTGACCCGTGGCCCTAATAGATCGACTGACCGACGACCATTCTTGCATAGATGATTGCCTATTCCAAGCGATTACTTCTCCTAACTGATCGTTCCATTCCAAACTTGATGCATGCATGATACACAGCTATAGGGACATTTCGAACATAATATATATATATATATATACACACACACAGACATATAATAAATTATCTTGATTAAGCATAGATTTGTGAGAAGGATCTCACCCGTACACGTGCATCATCGTCCACTCCTACATGGAACACACCCTCACAACTCTATAACTCAGCAGTTCAACTCGCTTCGCCTCCCACCATATACACACGACCATGCCAAAAATCACATACTCAAGTTTGGAGATTTTTGATAATTTATTGAGTTTGTTTATGAATTTTGAAGGAGAAGATTAGGGAGGAAGAAAAATAACAGGAGGTGGAAATTATTCGTATGAGTACATTAGTGAAAGGAGAAAAATCAAGAAGAGGAAAATTCTTTAAATAGATTTGTGTATGAGGTATACGGGCTTGGGCCTTGAAAATATATAAATAAGTAAATATTTTTTTTTTAAACTATATTCTAATTAAATAAAATAAATACAAATTACATTTCAAAATAACTTCTTTTCCAAACCAATAATACATCTCAATTACATCACTTTTATCAAATATTATTTCACACTTTCACCTTGTTTTAATTCCTATACATTTATAATTTAAACCCTTTTATTAAATCAATTACAAAAAGTATCCTCTTTTAATACTTAAAAACCCACTTTAATCAATTAATTGCTATTATTAATACTAATTAATTATTACTTAAAATTCAAGTTGTTACATTTAGACCCTTGTTGAACGTTATTCTTTCGCAAAGAATGCTAACATAAAATTAGCAATTAATGTAAATGCTAAATAACTTAAAAGCCTCCTTAAGAGTCTCTTTACACATATTTTAAGAAATAAATGTAATAAATATCCATTTAATCATCATTCGTTCTTAGAAAATTAAAGTTGAATTTTATTTAATTTCTTATATGTTTCCTAAATCAATACTGATTTTCTTCATTCGATGCCATCTATCAATTATCCATATGTATCGGTAGTTCAACATACTCTTTCTCTTATCTATTTCATAGTTTATTTAAAATCTAATCGTGGCATTTCTTTATGCTTTTGATTCTTACTTAATTTACTTAACCTCCTTCCATATATTTATATCTAATTTAGACTTGAGATTTACACTCTTCTCTTTATTTTTATTTCTTATATACGGGATTGATTTTTTTTAATTGGTACCTAAATTGTTGCAGGTTTTACAGTGAATTAATAGGATCGACGAGTCAAGGTATTGAAGATGGAATTTTCGACGATTTCTCAATTTTGTGGTGAATTAATACATTTCGAATAATATAAATGTGTTCGGTTTTACATTCCAAAAGTAATTAATATAGGACGATTCTTTCCTCATTTCTTTATGTTTGCTTTATTGTTTAAGATTCATTATTTTATTTATACCAAAATTTTCATAGGTTTTAGATCAAAGTAATGGAATCAAAGCGTTAGAGAATTAAAAGATTAAATTTCTGGTGATTTTTCAATTTTACGGTAACAATTATCGCTATTAATTAACTTTTATGTTTTTTTACCAAATTAAATTTATTTTATTTAGAAATACTTTTTCAAACTTTCTTCGCAAAATTATATTAAACCGATACACTCTGTATTAATTTATAGATATATATCAGGTAGTTCAGTATGTATTGAGTTGTTATGGTTAAGTAAATTTTTTGCTACATGGATATGTGTGTCTGTGTGTGTGTGTGTATGTATATGTATATGTATATGTATATCGGGTAGTTCAATATGTATTAAATCTTTATAGCTGATTTCATATAATTTTGACAACTTGTTGTCATGTGTCTCTTAAAAATGAACATGAAGGATGCTATAATTTATGAAATCCAATGAGTAAGTCTCTATAATATAGAGATTACTTGAATTGTAACGACCTGAAATTTTCAACCATTCGCATCCATACATGTCGGATTTGAATTGCTCAAAATATCAGATTGTTAATTTAAATTTGGCAAAACTCAGCATATACAGTAAATAAATAATCACAGAATCACAGACACAGAGTAATATAACAACAATGCAGCGGAAACAAAAGAATAGTAGTTCATGAAGCTACTATATATATAACAGAGTTAAACAAGATACAACAGAAGTCAGGAATACATAGATGTCTCAATACAATAGTCAAATACAAGATCTGAATATATCACTGGAATCAACTAAATAACTGAAAGCTGGATAAATAGCTGGATCTCCAAGCGAAGCTCCAACTCCAAAGGTGAGTCTCAAATGCTGTATCACTCAGTCTAACCCGAGCGTAAAGCAAAACACAAAACACTCGAGTCAGGATTAACATTCTTATATCAATAAATCCAACTCAAGTGAAATATCAATTGAAATACAAGTAACTCAAAGGATGTTTGGGATAACCATCCTCTAAGGATCCATTAAACTATCTACTATGTAGTAATATACGCTATTATAATAATTTCTAATAGTAAAATAAACTTACTTTTAAATAGCGTTAAGGAGTACCCATATCCCCAACGCACCCCCAGATCGGGAGCTACCCTCAATACTCCACAGGCTACGGCACAAAACCAAACTCGTAGTAAAGCTCGCTATGGTAGGTGACACGGCACAACTAGGCAATGCCAGGGTAGATATACCAATTACGCATCCGGGCTGGTGGTAACGCATAGCAGCCACTACCGCCCACCTTGGAACACACTCCCAAATCAAAAATTGAAGGGTGGCCACCAAATCAATCACAAAGTAATAGAATGGTATCGAAGAAATGCGTCCGATCAGAGGTGCTACCTCATTGGCCCGTCAATCGCTCTTGTTTTAGCCACCTTATGCCAACTCACGGGAGTTGGGTCCACGTATATACCTCAATAGGAATCGTCGCCACCATCCTACTTCATTTTGGAATGTCCACCACGTACATAGTTGTTAAAGTGGTTTTCGGTATCGACAGAGAGTATGCCCATATCCGATCCTGGTCTCCTTAACAACCAATCGTTATTATAACACCGCGGTCATTTCAAAATAGTTTATACTTCAAAACCAAAATATCGTTTACATTTCAAAAACGAATCAATACGATATCATTTCCATTTCAAATATATTCACCTCCAAAATCGTAGTACTTTCAAAGATATAATACTTTCGGAACCAAAACAATTTGAAATAATAATACTTTGAAATTCATAACTTTGGAAATCATAACCCTTTGAAATCATAACATTTTGGAATCCATAACACTTTCCTCTTAAACAGTTTAGATATTAAAATTATATATATATAAAATAGTTTATAAAATAAAAATAGTTTATATAAAATAGTTATAAGTTAAAATAGTTTATAATAAAATAATTTATATTGAAAATGATTTATATTAAAATAGTTTATATTAAAATAATTTATAAAGTAAAATATAAATAGTTTTAGATATAGTTTTAAAATACTTTATATAAAAATAGCTTCCTCAAATTCCACAAATTGATTCAAAATCAACTCAAATTCCAAATTTTAATTTTAATTAAATTTCAAATCATCAATTTCAATTCGATTTAGTTTCTAAATAAACCATTTCAAATTATCGATTTCAAATACATATGAACCATAAAACATGCCATTTCAATTTCAATATATTTCAAAGCTTTAAATATTCAACATTTCAAAACTAAATTCGATAATTTCATATATATATATATATATATATATATCAAATTCACTTTACTATTATTTAGTTTTGAAATATTCACTCAATAAATCCAATATCATTTAAAACAAACCCCAAATTACAATAAACTATATATTTCCTTCAATTTATTTAAACTTGAAATATTCATTTAAATCAATTTTAATCAAATACAAGTCATAAAATCATAGCTTCAAAATTTAAAATTTTATAAATTTCAAATCAAACTTATTTAAGTAAAATTCTTAAATAAATATAACTTCAAACCAATTTCAAATCATTATAAACTCTATATAGATATTAAATAAATACTTAAACATATTATTTATCAACTTTAATAAATTTTTAAAATCAATATTGACTGAAACCATATATTTCTTTTCAAAACCATTGAAATCATTTCCAAAATATTTATATATAGACCAACGGTGTCTGTATATAATTTTCTATCCTATGGTCAAGTGATACAGATATTTATCATTTCAATCCGCAATTTAAATATATACGGGTATATATCATTTCAACCCGCAATCCCAAATTCAATTCAATGAAAATCGCTTGGGTTTATCGTTTCAACCCATAACGATTTTCTCCTATTCTACAGATCGTTCGGGTATGTATCATTTCAACCCATAGTGAATTCTATACTAACAGGGAACTTGCAGAGTGATAACAGATATGATAATAATATAACAACAGTTTCAGGCATATATCATCACTGATAAATAGCAGATAATGGTGTCAGATGTCACAGACGAACAGATACAGATAATGACATATATATATAGCAATGTAGAAAATCTAACATCGGCATATTTCAATTGTCGTTTCAATCGAAATCAAATTTAATAAATATAAGAACATTAATCGTGAGTGATTGCTCATCTTTCGAGGCTAGAGAAAATAGACAATGAACAGAGCTACTGATCCAAGCATAAATTTCAGAGCAAAGCACGATGGACAGGAATTCGACGGACGGCTGATAGATAAGAAATCGATGAGAATGAATCAATTAGCTCGATATAAATGAAAAATATATATAAACTTTCAAAATCCATTTAAAAAAATAATATATTTCAAATTGATATCAAATTCAAACACAAATAAAATTAAATATATATATATATACTTCAAAATCATTGTTTTTAAATTGAAACACATACATAAAATCAAACATATATTTACTATATATACACTTTCCCAAAACGTTAATTTAAATGTAAACCTAACATATAATGTACATATACATATACCAAACTGTAAATCAACATATAAATGGACTGATATATGCAAGTTATATATGTATATATTTTAAACGATATTTACTGAAACTAATATCTTTCTTCAAACTAATACTTAAGCACTATATATACATTAAGGGTTATTACACAAACTAATTTAAAGATATTAACCAAATTTAAGTGAGTATTTCAAACATATACTATACATATTTTTAAACAAGTTATATATACTATTCTAAACATATTATAATACAAACCTTTAATATAAATACTGATATTATATATACCCACCTTGTTTACAAATCTTAATACAAATAAAATCCAAAACAAAAGACAGAACAAACAAATAAATAGTAGGAATATCATGTGAACCTTTCAGTATAACTCATTTATTTACAAGTAATATAAATATACCCTGTTTAATTCCAATGGACAGTACACACATAAACTATATAGTATATATAATGTAAACGCACTTTGTTATTATTATTAGTATTATTATTATTATTATAACATATATATAAAAACAGTCTTAACTAATATGCAAACATATACACTTACTTTATTGAAATGAAATTATATTCAACAGATCATCTATATACGAATAAACTTATACATATACATACTATTATATTGGAAATCTAAGTTATGCGAATATATTTTATTATCATATCATATGATATATATAAACCATTTATAATCTATATACAGTTTAAAAATAAATGTATATCTAACATATAGCAACTGTATATACAAACTATATATTAAAGCTATAACAAAGTATAGTTTCAAATTAGTTTCAACAAACAAAAGTTGGTAACAAAATATCCATATATGTATATAAAACAGAAGTTTGCAAATTACCATATATATATATACAGGTGCATGAAGATAAATATAGACACAGTGTATGCCGAAATCTATATATATGTAAAGTATGTATATAAACTAACATATATACTAATATATACATATAAACTGGTATATAACTATACTGCCGAAAGTAGAAAAACAAAAATACATAAACTAGCATATATATGAACTAGTAAACCCAGATTGCAAAAGAATTACATTACTTAAAGATAATATACATTACTTAAAGATAATATATATAACAGCATATATAGGCTTATATTAACTAGTAAACACAGATTGCAAAAGAATTACAATTATATTACCTACTATATACATAGAGAAGGGAAGGCAGGGAGGATCTGAGGCCGGCGCGAAGGAGATGAGCACGGCACGGCCTCGGCTGAAGCTGGGTTGCGGCCATGTGATCGGCTTGGTGGCGGAGGAAGGCTGTGCAGTGATGAGGGATTTATGGTCGAACAGGTGAAGAGGAGGCCGTACACGGCTATGGCAGGTGGAAGTGCAAGTGGGAAGGGATGGAGTTGCCGTGATGTGATGATTTGCATGCTGTTGTGAAGACGTGGCTGGAAGATGAGCCTTTGTGTGCTCGATGACTCGGTGTGGTGCTCGGGGAAGAAGAGGAGCAGACACATGAATAGATAAAGCAAGTTCTGGAAGAGTTTCAATCTAAATTTTGGTTTGCTTTGCTAAATATAAACTGCCCCTTTTTTTCCCAAAAGCAAATGATCGGATAAAATGAATAACCCAAAATAAAACGAACAATGGAATTGCCAAACGTCCAAACTGATTTTCAGGGATTTAAAAAGGCAAATGGCTGATTGAAGATAGTGAAATCCAATAGTTACAATGAGAGAATTATAAATGCAAAAGGCTATACAGTTTCTGATAGATAACCAAGGGTCACAAGAACAAAAGGCAAGGAAACGGTACCAATACTGATCTTTCGCGGATTATGCTGTATACTGGATTTCAAAACACAGAATTGAATATACCGTAGAGATCAACACGACGAGACGATCAAAACGGTATACCGATATCAGTGGTACGATCATCCGATCAAAAGTCGATATGGACACTGATATACGTTGTTATTCCGTACAGATAAATCCAAATGGAGCTAGAAACGTCCGAAATTTGTGAAACGAATTATGCAGTCTTATTTAGAGTGTTCTAAATAAATTTTCTCATGTTGACCTATTTAGGTTTCGGAACACTTTTAAATTCAACGGCTATTAACTGATTTAAATTGGAATAAAATAACACAAGAAAATAAACTTTCATATTACCTGATGAAAATTTACCAGCTGTTATGTTTAAGTAGACGTATTTCAAATATCAAATTTTTATTTCAAAATTTTTATTATCTAAAATTTCATAAAATTCCAATTAAATATATTATTAAAACCATTAAAATTTACGGGTCGTTACACTCTCCCCCACTCAAAACTTTTCGTCCCCGAAAAGGAAGGAGGCACGGAAAACTGGGAAAACAAGATAGAATGAGATAGGATTAAGACAAGAGGAAAAGAAGATTGAAATTACACCTGGTAACTATCGTTATAGGTAAATTCAACAAGATGGAGATTATCTTCCCAAGATCCTCCATAAACAAGAACACAAGTGCGAAGAAGAACCTCTAGAATCCGATTCACTCTTTCCGTTTGACCGTCGGTCTGTGGATGGTAAGCAGTGCTCAGATTCAAATGAGTACCAAAGATTCTTGAAAAATTTTCAAAATTGGCAGGTAGAGATAAGTTCTTCTGGGAGGAAGAACTACCGATCGAACTTTAGGAATAAGATCCATTCGGAATTCAATTTCCCGTTTAGGATGCAGGAGAATAGGAACCCTGAAAGAAAAAGATTGGAAAGCAAAGAAGATAATAAAATTTAAAACCATGAAAATTTCAACTTAAATTAATAATTTATTTCACCTAAGTTAAATAAATCTTAACTATTTCTAATTTCTTTATCTTATCATCCAATTACTACTTCCTAAAATTATGAATTTGAAAATAATTTATTCGATAAATTTAATTCTTCTTTATTCTAGATTATTATTAGATTCATTCCTAATAATATATCTAATCATATATATTAAGTATATTTACACTTATTATAACTACTCCCATTAATTTATAAATTCCTTTAACACCATTTTATATTGTAAATTATTCGATTAACTTTTTATTCTGCTTACCTTTATAAATCTTTTTATAACTAAAATTTAAGTATATAACATTTATTATAACTACTCAAATTTTATTTATAAAATCCTTTTATATTGTATATTATCCAATTACATTGTTAACTTCTAAATGATTAAGGTAAGTTATATTGGAATTCAATTGAGCATTATACAAATAAAACTTTCTAATTCAATTATTCAGCTTAAATATTTATTCAAAATTTGGCTTCATTTTAGAATTGAAATCATCCTTAAGATAAAATTTAAGAATTAAATTTTCTGATTAACTTCAAACAATTTAAAGATAAATAAATACATATACAATATATATATATCAAATCAACTTTAAATCATATATTAATATATATTATAAATCAAGTCATATTTTGGAAATTCAGAAATTTAAATAAATTTAATTCTCTGTAACAACCCGCATATTTATCGATTTTATATTTAAATATTTTATTTAAATATTTCATCGTTCGTCGGATTGAAGTTCGAAAAGCTACTTTTTGCAAACAGTCGAATTAGGACTCGAGACCTCCTCCATTGAGTTCAAAACGTCGTTTGCGATCTTTTTGAGTGTAAGCTTCGATATGTTTGGAGCTAGTCAAAAATTTGACCATTTGCACTTTGGGTTTGGTTTTGGGTTCAGCCCCTTTGCCAACTTAAACCCCAAACTGAACCATCCATCCCCATTCACTCTCACTTCCTCCTCTTGCTCAGTTCTAAAGCAAAAATGGTGGGAGAGATGGGAAATTAAAACTCCCAAACCCTAGTTTCATCTTCAAATCAAGTTCTAGCTCCAAATTCAAAGAGAACCCATTGGTAAGCATCTCCTTCATCTTCTCCAACCCGTTCTCCTTTCAATTTCAGAAATTCCTAAACCTAACTTTAGGAATGTTCTTCCTTTTGAGCATAGATTCAAGCTCATTTGGGTTGTGTTGAAGAGGAGTTGATCTTAGCTTGTTTTAAAAGCTTCTTCTTCATTTGTTTGGGTTCAAAGGTGAGATTTTTATCTCACATCTTAAACTATATTTATCATCGATTGTTAGGTATGAATTCCTAACACTTATTCTTGTGCAATTGCTTTTGGTTTGGATTGATTTGGTGAATATTCCAATTTTTAGTGTTTTGAGTTCAATTCTTTGAAAATCCTAACTTTGATGTTTTAATCATGTTTTTGGTGATGAATCGAAGAGCGTATATGGCCGGGTAGTCGATTGGCGTAAACCCTTAGTGCCGTTGCTCGACCGATTGCATTTCGGAAGTGTTTGGCATTCATTTGATTGGCATGGGAGTGCTGGAAACAGGCTCCGGTCGACCGACCTCAGGGTCCGGTCGACCGACCTGCTACTCTAGCATCTCCCTGCCTCTGTTTGGAAGTGCAGGTTACAGGCTTCGGCCGACCGACCTCAGTGTCCGGTCGACCGACCTGCTACCCGAGCACTTCTGTCTCTGGTCCGGTCAGCCGACTCAGGGAGTCCGGTTGACCGACCTGCTCCTATTTGCCAGTTTTTCCTATATTGCTTATTTGTTTGAATTTCCAACTTTAATCGATTCGTGTTGTCTCCTATTTGTTGTTATCATTTCTTAAGACTTTGATGACTCCTCTTTCAGGATGGTACCTCGTTAGGTCGCTCGACCCTATCTCCCTTAGGTCGTTAGACCTCATTTTATCTTCACTAGGTCGTACCGTTTACACCTCTGCGTAGGCAATCTTATCCGAAAAACATTCAACAGAACTTCTTACTTTGATGGTTTTGGGAATTGATTTCTTGGATTTTATTCACGTCTTCGAATGTGAATTTTAATGCTTGATTGTTTCTACAATCATTTCTATGATTTGTCACTTTAAAATATAAGGGTTTTCTATACTAGTAGTAAATATCAAAACTCTTTCATCAAAACGATTTCAACTCTATTTTCAATATCAAACTCGTTTATAAAACCGTTTTCCAATCTACTAGTATATACAAACCTTTACCTCATTCGTATGAGAAAATATAATTAAACGGCTTAGCAAAACAAGTGGTATGAAACGCTTGCGTTTACTTCGTCGGTTAGTTTTTGGACTTGTTCGATTGAAACTCTCTTGTGACAATTTTCTAGTGGAAATCTACAGTTTGTTCGTAAATATTTGAGTTAAGTAAGTGGTTATGGGACATGAAGCTAAACTCTTATATTCACTAGCTTAGTGTAATTGACACTTCCTTATGATCATGACGATCATTCTTGTGATTTAGACTAGCGATTGAGCGATGTCTCTTTATTTGCGAGGTTAGACTAGACACCATTTGTGTGATTTCGATTCACACATATCTCTTTATCTTCAAGGTTAGTCTATACCTCATTGGTGTGATTTCGATTCACACATATTGAAACTCTTGTGACAATTTCCTAGTGCAGATCTACAATCTGTTCGTAAATATTTGAGTTAAGCAAGTGGTTATGGGACATGAAGCTAAACTCTTATATTTACTAGCTTAGTGTAATCGACACTTCTTTATGATCGATGATGATCATTTTATGGTTTAGACTAGCAATGTGCGATGTCTCTTCGTCCGTGTGTTCGGACTTGCCTTCGGGCCATCCATGTGTTCGGAAAATTAAATAGATAGCTTCTCGTCCGTGTGTTCGGACTTGCCTTCGGGCCATCCGTGTGTTCGGAAAAATTAAATAGATAGCTTCTCGTCCGTGTGTTCGGACTTGCCTTCGGGCCATCCGTGTGTTCGGAAAATTAAATAGATAGCTTCTCGTCCGTGTGTTCGAACTTGCCTTCGAGCCATCCGTGTTTTCGGAAAATTAAATAGATAGCTTCTCATCCATGTGTTCGGAAAATTAAATGGATAGCTTCCATGAGATAGCTTCTCGTCCGTGTGCTTGGACTTCCCCCTTTTTGTGATTTCTAGATTTCGTGTGTTGATTTCTGAATTTAATGTTTCACCAACTTTTACAATTGGCATTAATTTGTATGTCATTTATTGTGGCTTGGTGAATTAAATAAAGAATATGACATTCTTTTTAATCTTTGAGAAGATTCTTGTGGTATTGATTAATCTCTTGTTGATTTTCAATTACGTACTTATCACAGTACGGTATTATGGTTATGATACGTTTTTGTCATATCTCTTATTCTATATCACTTTATCTGATATTTATAGCTAGACTGATCCGTTTATTATTTTCTTCTTAAATAATACTCGGGTCAGACTGAGATTTTACAGGTGCTTCCTCATGACTTCCTATCTGGAGCCATCATCTGACTTTTGGCTAACTACTCTAGTTTAGTAGTTTTTGTCGTATACATTTGAGATTGAGACTCCTTGATGTATACATATTCTATTGTCTTGCACTTGTATCTATTCTTTTGTGTTTTTGTGGATCTTATTTGACCACTACTCTGATGTACACTTTCATGTGTTATATTCATATCTATTTCCGCCTCTGTGATATGAATTGTCTGTGACTGATTTATGTTACGTTTATTTCTATGTTTGTTTCCGAAGATTATATATAGCCACCGTGTGATAGCTTTGTGTTTGTATCGGTATGTCGGATTTCCTCCTTAAAAGATATGCATTCTATTCTATCTGACATATCGGTGCTCGCACAAAGAAGTTACATGGATGGTCGCTCCTCAACAGCCTTATTCTCCGTGCTAATTGACAGCACTACACCGTAGTGTTCTTGGTTAGCGTGGATATAGAGGTGGGGCGTCACATTCTCCAAAACAAAACTGTAGCAAAGCTATAGAATGGTCTTTTCACTTCGAAACTCGAAAATGAATGTCGATGGTGCTGCACTCATCACCGAAATTATTTTCCAATGACAAAGAGAAGAGTATTGATTTAAACATTTAAAATTCTTTAGAAATAATTTCTATTTGAAAATACTTTAAATAATATATCCTTTTAAAACTTTGAAACCAAAGTTCGAAATCATCGGAAATTTAAATTCTCAAATTCTTGATTTAAATTCATTTAAATTTCCAAATTAATTTATAACCATGTTTAATAGTTCAATTATTTATTTATGAAACAAAAGCCAATGGTTACAAGATATATACAATGTTAAATATTATTTCTTAACATCCAATTCAATTAACTATCAAAATTCAGAAAATTATACATATATAAAATATAATTATATAAATTTATCCCATTTACCAAGTTTGAAAACAATATGGTGTCAGTTTGCTCTGTTCAAGTGTTTTGGAGACCCTATCGATAGCGTTGATCAAACGAATCAATCGGAAACCCAAATCAACATCAACAACTCAAACAACACTATATATAATAAAACATTTTAAATATTAGTTTACAAATACACCTCAAGAATGATTTGAAGATAAGTTGGAAACAAAAGACAAGATGATTAAATAACAGAATAAGGGAATGAATAAGCTTATATAAATCGCGGGCAACCTTAACCGGGTCAACCGTGACTTAAAGAATGAGATCGATGTGGGGTTCTGGGGTAAATCTACATCAGATCTCAAGAGATAGAATTCAGGATAACAAGAGATAGATAGCATTGTAAACCGAGGATGCAGAAATCTTCGGTGAATCAATGCTCCTTATAAAGGAGTTTCACCCCTTTGCAATCATTCAAAGATCGGCAAGACCGCCAATTTATTATAAAGATCATTCGAAGTGGAGTTATGGAATACTTCAGAATCAAAAGAAGGCGAATAAGGGAGAACAAGGATGGATTTTTGGAACCGCAGGGGACATTCCCAAAATTCAAAAGAAATCGAGTCAAAAGGAAGAGATTCAAGCTCGAATGAAAGTGATCTGTAAATAAATTTACCATATATGCTAAGTTTGCCTAGACCCAAAGCTCTGATACCACATGTAATGACCTGAAATTTTCAACCATTCAGATCCATACATGTCGGATTTGAATTGCTCAAAATATCAGATTGTTAATTTAAATTTGGAAAAACTCAGCATATATAGTAAATAAATAATCATAGAATCACAGACATAGAGTAATATAACAACAATGCAGCGGAAACAAAAGAATAGTAGTTCATGAAGCTACTATATATATATAACAGAGTTAAACAAAATACAACAGAAGTCAGGAATACATAGATGTCTCAATACAATAGTCAAATACAAGATCTGAATATATCATTGGAACCAACTGAATAACTGAAAGCTGGATAGATAGCTGGATCTCCAAGCGAAGCTCCAACTCCAAAGGTGAGTCTCAAATACCGTATCACTCAATCTGACCAGAGCGCAAAGAAAAACACAAAACACTCGAGTCAGGATTAACATTCTTATATCAATAAATCCAACTCAAGTGAAATATCAACTGAAATACAAGTAACACAAAGGATGTTTGGGATAACCATCCTCTAAGGATTTGTTAAACTATCTACTATGTAGTAATATACGCTATTATAATAATGTCTAATAGTAAAATAAACTTACTTTTAAATAGCGTTAAGGAGTACTCATATCCCTCTTAACACATAATAGTCCCAGTAGTCTTTCCAGTATCAGCACACCCCCAGATCGGGAGCTACCCTCAATACTCCACAGGCTACGGCACAAAACCAAACTCATAGTAAAGCTCGCTATGGTAGGTGACACGGCACAACTAGGCAATGCCAGGGTAGATATACCAATTACGCATCCGGGCTGGTGGTAAGCCATTACCGCCAACCTCGGAACACACTCCCAAAATAAAAAATCGAAGGGTGGCCACCAAATCAATCACAAAGTAATAGAATGGTATCGAAGAAATGCATCCGATCAGAGGTGCTACCTCATTGGCCCGTCAATCGCTCTTGTTTTAGCCACCTTATGCCAACTCACGGGAGTCGGGTCCACGTATATACCTCAATAGGAATCGTCGCCACCATCCTACTTCATTCTGGAATCTCCACCGCGTACACAGTTGTTAAAGTGGTTTTCGGTATCGACAGAGAGTATGCCCATATCCGATCCCGGTCTCTTTAACAACCAATCGTTATTATAACACCACGGTCATTTCAAAATAGTTTATACTTCAAAACCAAAATATCATTTTCATTTCAAAAACGAATCAATATGATATCATTTCCATTTCAAATATATTCACTTCAAAAATCATAGTACTTTCAAAGATATAATACTTTCGGAACCAAAACAATTTGAAATAATAATACTTTGGAAATAATAATACTTTGAAATTCATAACTTTGGAAATCATAACCCTTTGAAATCATAACATTTTGGAATCCATAACACTTTCCTCTTAAACAGTTTAGATATTAAAATTATATATATAATAAAATAGTTTATAAAATAAAAGTAGTTTATATAAAATAGTTATAAGTTAAAATAGTTTATAATAAAATAATTTATATTGAAAATGATTTATATTAAAATAGTTCATATTAAAATAATTTATAAAGTAAAATATAAATAGTTTTAGATATAGTTTTAAAATACTTTATATAAAAATAACTTCCTCAAATTCCATAAATTGATTCAAAATCAACTCAAATTCCAAATTTCAATTTTAATCAAATTTCAAATCATCAATTTCAATTCGATTTAGTTTCTAAATAAACCATTTCAAATTATCGATTTCAAATACATATTTGAACCATAAAACAGGCCATTTCAATTGCAATATATTTCAAAGCTTTAAATATTCAACATTTCAAAACTAAATTCAATAATTTCATATATATATATATATCAAATTCACTTTACTATTATTTAGTTTTGAAATATTCACAATAAATCCAATATCATTTAAAACAAACCCCAAATTACAATAAACTAAATATTTCCTTCAATTTATTTAAACTTGAAATATTCATTTAAATCACTTTTAATCAAATACAAGTTATAAAATCATAGCTTCAAAATTTAAAATTTTATAAATTTCAAATCAAACTTATTTAAGTAAAATTCTTAAATAAATATAATTTCAAACCAATTTCAAATCATTATAAACTCTATATAGATATTAAATAAATACTTAAACATATTATTTATCAAATTTATTAAATCAACTTTAATAAAATTTTAAAATCAATATTGACTGAAACCATATATTTCTTTTCAAAACCATAGAAATCATTTCCAAAATATTTATATATAGACCAACGGTGTCTGTATATAATTTTCTATCCTATGGTCAAGTGATACGTATATTTATCATTTCAATCCGCAATTTAAATATATACGGGTATATATCATTTCAACCCGCAATCCCAAATTCAATTCAATGAAAATCGCTTGGGTTTATCATTTCAACCCATAACGATTTTCTCATATTCTACAGATCGTTCGGGTATGTATCATTTCAACCCATAGTGAATTCTATACTAACAGGGAACTTGCAGAGTGATAACAGATATGATAATAATATAACAACAGTAACATGCATATATCATCAGTGATAAATAGCGGATAATGGTGTCAGATGTCACAGGCGAACAGATATAGATAATGACAGATATATATATAGCAATGTAAAAAATCTAACATCGGCATATTTCAATTGTCGTTTCAATCAAAATCAAATTTAATAAATATACGAACATTAATCGTGAGTGATTGCTCACCTTTCGAGGCTAGAGAAAATAGACAATGAACAGAGCTACGGATCCAAGCACAAATTTCAGAGCAAAGCACGATGGACAGGAATTTGACGGACGGCTGATAGATAAGAAATCGATGAGAATGAATCAATTAGCTCGATATAAATGAAATATATATATAAACTATCAAAATCCATTTAAAAGATATATATATATATTTCAAATTGATATCAAATTCAAACACAAATAAAATTAAATATTCATATATACTTCAAAATCATTGTTTTTAAATTGAAACACATACATAAAATCAAACATATATTTAATATATATACACTTTCCCAAAATGTTAATATAAATGTAAACCTAACATATATTGTAAATATACATATACCAAACTGTAAATCAACATATAAATGGACTGATATATGCAAGTTATATATATATATATATATATATTTTAAACGATATTTACTGAAACTAATATCTTTCTTCAAACTAATACTTAAGCACTATATATACATTAAGGGTTATTACACAAACTAATTTAAAGATATTAACCAAATTTAAGTGAGTATTTCAAACATATACTATACATATTTTTAAACAAGTTATATATACTATTCTAGACATATTATAATACAAACCTTTAATATAAATACTGATATTATATATACCCACCTTGTTTACAAATCTTAATACAAATAAAATCCAAAACAAAAGACAGAACAAACAAATAAATAGTAGGAATATCATGTGAACCTTTCAGTATAACTCATTTATTTACAAGTAATATAAATATACCCTATTTAATTCCAATGAACAGTACACACATAAATTATATAGTATATATAATGTAAACACACTTTGTTATTATTATTAGTATTATTATTATTATAACATATATATAAAACCGGTCTTAACTAATATGCCAACATACACACTTACTTTATTGAAATGAAATTATATTCAACAGATCATCTATATACGAATAAACTTATACATATACATAATGTTATATTGGAAATCTAAGTTATGCGAATATATTTTATTATCATATCATATGATTATATAAACCATTTATAATCTATATACAGTTTAAAAATAAATGTACATCTAACATATAGCAATTGTATATACAAACTATATATTAAAGCTATAACAAAGTATGGTTTCAAATTAGTTTCAACAAACAAAAGTTGGTAACAAAATATCCATATATGTATATAAAACAGAAGTTTGCAAATTACCATATATATATATATAAAGGTGCGTGAAGATAAATATTGTAAAGACCCGCAAATCCGTCTTCCGAAAACTCGACACCGATACGTCCACCGTACCAAATTGTCGAATAATCGAATGGCGGAAACGCGAAACTTTAGGGTTAAAAGAAGAGGTAGAAGAAGACAGAAGAAAAGAAAGAACAGAACAGAAACAACAACAGAATCTCACATATCGCAGCGGAATAATATACAATAGATAAATCAATAATCTTTAAAACAAAAGACTATATCAGTTTATACATACATCAATCATCAGAGTTTACAACAATGGACAGTTATATAAACTTGTCCTCATACAGAATACACAGCGGAATAAATAAACAAGTACGATAGTACGCTTCGCCATCCAGCTCATCTCCAAAGCTCCAGAATATCCAGAATATCCTGATAAAATAACTCTAGGCTGCCCGTGTGGAAAATTATGGGCACCCAGAGTTTAGAAGGGAACAATAAACTCCGAGTCAGTCATGGTGACTGGTGTGAGATCGTAAAACAGTTATTTTCGCAAAGAAAATAAAACAATTCGCAATGTTTTTGGAAAATGAAACTACCATAAGGCCTCCCACCACACACACAATGCAAACGCAGAATTGGAGGAGATTTCCCCTTATGATAGTCAAAAATGCTTACTACGCAAAAACAGTTGATATTATTATTAATGTCTAGTGTGGAAAACATTTCGAAAGTATAATATCAATCTTAGCCAACATACAACAATTGTTGTATGCCTACTATAGCTACTACGTTCAATAGCAGGTTACCGCCACATTCCATAGCAGGTAATACAATTAAAAACCGTACTGGGTTCGTATTGTTTCTTTGGATTTCCAACAAATGGTCAGGCTAAGGAACTTCCTTATACCGAAATAGAAACGCCTCTGGAAAAACGCCCCGGATCCTAACCGGATCTCTGCAAACAAAAGGCCGACGCTACCTCACGCTGTACAGCTGTAACTAGGTAACTAACACACAAGTATGCCATCCCCCGGTCGTAACCAACCTTTTTCCGAGGATCCTCAATCACAAAGCAACAGCCACAAAATATAATCAACATAGGTAAAATATCTGGGCTCCATACCATGATATCACCTTTTATCCAGAAGGAAATGACATACCCTAGGGGCGCTACCCCTACAAACCTTTGCCGCAACATTCCTGTTTCGACCATTACCGGGTTGTGAGGCTCGACGAAGTCTCGTCCACAAAGCCACGCTTTCTCACAAAGCCACGCTTTTTCACAAAACCACGCTTTTTCA
This sequence comes from Allium fistulosum, assembly GCA_030737815.1. NCBI lineage: Eukaryota > Viridiplantae > Streptophyta > Magnoliopsida > Asparagales > Amaryllidaceae > Allium > Allium fistulosum. The sequence goes on along the minus strand of CM060904.1, from coordinate 200,925,480 downwards.
CAAAGCCACGCTTTGATCCACAATTGATCAACAGCACTTCGTGTGCCACATTACCAAATTGGGAATGTATCACTAGTAACCATCAACTACATAACCTCTGAGCTCGTACGTCTCAGAGAAGGGTGTTAAGCTAAGAGAATAAATTCTCCGCCACCAACAGAAATGTATTTGATTGAAACCAGCTTTACATCTCAAAGTGTAACGTCAAACACACATCCATACAAGTCCGTTCCGGGATCGAACGGAACCGAAGGCACTTCCAAAGAAGCCCTTGCAATCCGGATATTCACTAATCACGTCCGGACTTCCCATCACAAAAAGAGTGATATAAATCTCTATACCGGAGCAACTCGGTGCAGAGACATTCGACAGGTTGTCCTTTCATTTTCACAAATATCCGGTCTTCACCACCGGTCTTCAAATGCAATCCATTCACGACGTATCATTATTCGGAATGGGTTATATGACACAAAGGTCCTCTCCCGGCTTAACCAAATAATGAGCGTTTGTTTTAAAAAAAAACAAATCAAGTGTCACTTCAAAGGCAAATATTGATAGTTGGTTATTTAACTATCAATAACATTCACAACAAACATCCAATTCAAATAATTTTTCCCAAATTATTTATTAAATTTCAAATCTTTTCACAAGATATATATTCTTCCACACTTCACATTTGAAAATCAACTTCAAATCACATTTTGGTCCATTTAAATCAATTAGATAAATCTTTATCGATTTATTTCAAATTTACATTTCAAATTTGTAAATTTATTTCCACACTTCATCACTTTGAAAATCCGATTTCAAATCATATTTTCCACACTTTAAAAATAAATCAATATTTATTTTTAAAACAAATTTCCCTTTCCTTTACAAATTCTATTCGGAATTTATATTCCCAAAAATCCGCTTTTACACGATTTCCAAATCGTTTTCCAAATATTCATTTTCAACACCAAATCAACTCTCAAATTGATTTCTCAATTTATTTCAAATCCTAAATCGAATTCCAAATTGATTTCTGAATTTACTTCCAACACCGAATTACATTTCAAATTGATTTTAACTTTTAATCCCAAATACCAAATCATTTTTACGAATCGAATTCCAAATTTATTCTCAACACAAAAATCAATTTTCCATTCAAACACCAAATAAATTTTTATATCGATTTCTCAAAGATTTATTTCAAATACCCAATCAATTATCAATTTGATTTCAAACAAATTTATCTCCTTTTAAATAAATTCTTTTATTCTTCCAAACCATCTAAAATTCAATTTTAATTTCAGAAATCCAATTTCATTTATTTCTGGTATCCAACGATACCAAAAATACATTCGGCTAAATTATAGCCTTCAACAAATTCAATCACAGATATAATCATCTACAGATTATAAATAATCAATCAAACAACATATGAAATCAATTCAAATGTTTTGAGGAATCCTGTTGGATCCCTCCAACCTGTTTCCCTGCATCCACAGATGTTAGCACAATACCAATTCCACTTCGAGGTGGAATATCGCGGTATATGGGTTTTATAAAAATATCATCCGCTTACTAACGGCGCAATAGGGTCTCATCCGCTATATAATTGCGGGAAATCAATCAATCCAATATATACATATGCCAATATGTATATATTGCTATATATATATATAGATATATCTTATTATATCTAATATCACATCCAAACAGACAATCAAATCAATAACTGAAAATTCCACTTTTCAATTTGAGTGAGAAGATCTCACCTTTGATTTTATTCCGCAGTCCATTTTCCGTTCCAATTTGTTTTTTTCTCCATTTATAGACCTTGTATAAATGTTTTATACAATTTATCAATATCCGAAATAAATCGAACAAATTAATTTCCATTTGATAAAATTTTATTTTATCTAATCAATTTAGTTAACAAAAAATTTGATATTAACAAATTCATTTCCTGAATATACTTTCTTCTAAAAGAACAGTAGGCTAGATATATAAACTTACATTTAACTTAAATCCATATATCTTCCAAAGATAAAATAATTTCTATATTTTTTTTAACAAATATACACGTACGTACATTACTATTGAACTTGAGATAAACATTATACCTTCACTGACATAATCGACAACCACGACTTCCCCGAAACCCTAGCTCGACATCCTCACGGCCTTCACCATCAGAACGCCGCCTTCCATTGCCATGTCCAGATCATGCTCGCGACCACGAACACCTTGCCCTAGAAATCGCGAGTGCACCGCTTCGATTCTCTCCTCCACGCGCCCAGTCAACCGCCACTGCCAACTCGCGAGTGCCCAGATCTGCAGGCTTGCTCGCGAGACCCTCGATTGTTTGCTCGAACTCGAGTCTTCGTCCCCATCGTCGCCAAGAAGAATCGCGATCCCACTCGCGTTCGTGGCCGCCTCAACATCGAAGATTCCTCCGATTTCTGAAGAGCGAGAGGGTGGAGATGAGCAGCAATAGTAGCAATGCGTTTGGCTGCTTCGGAATTGTTCTGCATCTTCTTTTGATACAGTCGAATTTAGTGAAGAAGACTAAAGGAGCATGAGATTTTCTTTTTTTTATAAACGAGAACGAAAAGAGGTCGCCGTTTTTCTTTGATTCATGATTTTGAGATTAATTTGAAAACGAGGGGATGAAGGTGAATTCTTTTTCGAAGTTCGGCATTTTAACGAAGAAAATGAATCGCGTTTGATTTTTAAATCTGCCTCCTTTTTCTCGATTTGCTTTTCAGAGTTGAAGAGGAGGAACGAAATGATTTTGTCGCCATTTTTTTTCTTTGACAGGATTTCGTTCTGCAACTAAGTCTAGGAAAGGGGACAGTGATTTGAAGGAAGAACGGCTGATGTTGATTAGAGTATAAATTTATTTTAAAATTAAATCGATTAATTATTGTCTCGGTGTTTATATCTCGTACGATCACACGATAGCTCCGAAAGCTACGTGATTTGAAAATCGATAATAGTAAAATATTACGGATCCAATGAAACTGGTTTCGTCGAATTCCGAGACTGTGCCCCGGAACGCTATTTTTAAATTCAATTTAAACAACAAAATTTCAAAACTGACCAAAACAGTTTCAAATTCAATTCTGAAAGTTCTATTACCTTCAGAATTATCAATATGAATTTTTTAAGACTTCATATTATTTTTAATCAGCTCAAAACTGAAGATTCAAATTTTTACCCAGTTGCAATAATTAAATTCAATAATTTAATCGCCAAATTCATCTGATATTTGAATTTCAAATTAAACTATCATTCGAATATTTAAACTCAATTAAATATTCACTTTTCAAATGTCTAAAATTCAGGGTCGTTACAATCTTCCCCCCTTAAAAGAATTTCGTCCCGAAATTACAAGTTAGGAAAAATGGTCCTTAACTCGTCTACTATTTTTCACAATCCAATAGTTTTATCAAATTTTCAAACCAATCTTTTTACTAAAGATTCGTTATTACTTTAACTAACTTTCCAACTTCAATTATAAGTTTCAAACAACATTGTTTTCTTAACAATTCAAATTTAAACTTAAATTCAAATCTTAAACTTTCAAAATTTTCTCAAAAAATTTCTAACACTCGAAATTTTCGAAAAATTTCGCCAGCGTCTCCTTTGCGCGGCTAATACGGTACGACTACAAAACGTCCCTACGGACTCTCAAATCCCAAAAGAAAACAAAATGCCAAGTGGCAAAATCAGAAACTCAGTCAAATTTCATACTGAAATTTAAATACATACCTTTTTGTCGAGCAAATTCAAATTATCTTCAAAATTAAAATCCAATTCCAAATACCCTGTATATTTACTTGACAGTAATATCCAAATTTACTTATTGGATTCCAAATACACATTTTACTTAATAATTTCATTCATTCATTTCTTAAGTGAAATCTAAGTATTACCTACTTCTTATATTTGTTTTCACTTTACAAACAAAGTTATATATTCATTTCTATTCAATTTTTGCATTGCAATTCCATTTGAATTCAACTTACAATTTCAATTCTATTTGAATTCATTTTATCTTCAGATTTTCATTTCGAATTTTACTTGAATTCGATCCATTTTCTATTTCTGAATATTGAGTTTTAGTTACCTTTATCACAAATTCAATTTGAAATCACTTGTCGTTAAGTGAAAATTTTCAAAAATTCCAATTTTTTATTACTCCTAGTGAAAACACTTAAAAATCCTTTTAAAAATGGATATGGAAAGCACGTTCCCCCATGGATCACAGTTACTCGACGGTTTCGCTACTATCCCAGTAGAATCACTTGTAACTGTAGATTTCACATCTCTTGAATTTCGCCATGGTTGTTGCCATAGATCGTAGTTCACACGGCGGTTACACCACTATCCCAGTGGAATCGCTTGTAACCATAGGCATCTCGCCCCTCGAATTTCGCTATGACATCTAGATCGCAGTTTACACGGCGGCTGCGCCACTATCCCAGTGGAATCGCTTGTAACTGTGGGTATCACACCCCTCGAATTATGCTAGCATACATCGTGATCAATCAATATGATCCCATCACGATCAAATGGATACTCATACTGAGTTCCAACACCTTCACAATTTTTTCAATGGAAGGTACTTTTCTATATCCTTAGTTTAGAAAACATGATGTCATATATGTATAGTACATCATTTCCAATTGATTCCATTCAATTTTAATTGGCATTCCATTAATCAAATCTCATTGAAAACCATTCAAATCTATTCCATCTACTAATTTAATTAGTATATTCACTCATCCATTTAAAACTTCAAATTTCCAAATTCAACTCGTCTCGAATTTATTTTATCAATAACAAGGAAATTTCAATTTATTTTTCTTTCTTACTTACTTGAATTTATATACAAATTCAAACCATTTCATTCAACTCTCAATTCAATTTTGATTTACTAACTCAACTTCCAATTCACTATTTCATGAATTAATAATTTATCAAGTTAGTTTACTTGAACTCAATCCACTTCATTTTATTTTATTTTTCCAAGTTTGGATTTTTATTCACTTGATTCAAATCAATCTCATTTCATTTTTCAATTCCAATTCATTTATTTACAAATGTAGCTTCATTTGTTCATTCATAAATTCATTCATTTTCAATTTGAATCTCATTCCAATCAGATTTCAAATATTTTATAAGTTATCAAACTTATTTACATTCCATTAATGAATTTTGTTTCAAATACTTCCTTGGAATTCTATTCCAAATTATAAATCACATTTACAATTTACACTTACAAATTTCATTCGTATATGAATCTTATTTCTTATACTTTCAATTCATATTAATAATTTTCATTTGTTAAATGAATTTATCTTCAAAATTTTGGTTATACCATTATTTCTCATTCAATTCCATATAACAATGATAATACTTCAATATTATCTCTTCCTAACAACCAAGCAACCATATACTATAATAATTCACAGAAAACCATTTCCTTTCTATACAAAAATAGTTTTGGGTAAAATTATTTCATTTACCCTATTTAAAACAATACTGTGTCGGTTTATCTTGTTTAAGAGTTTAGAAATCCCTATCGATTACAGTTGGCCACCCTGCACCGACCAGAATCTATAAACAATCAACCGATAAGTCAATACAATACAAAACAAATTTTGTATTCACTGACAAATACGCGCACATATCTATTATTACACTCACACTCATTCTAGAGTACTACTGACTCTATCTCTAATGAGTAACACCCAACAGAGCCAAGGGTTATCGCTTAACCGGATGCTCTGATACCACTTGTAAAGACCCGCAAATCCGTCTTCCGAAAACTCGACACCGATACGTCCACTGTACCAAATTGTCGAATAATCGAATGGCGGAAACACGAAACTTTAGGGTTAAAAGAAGAGGTAGAAGAAGACAGAAGAAAAGAAAGAACAGAACAGTAACAACAATAGAATCTCACATATCGCAGCGGAATAATATACAATAGATAAATCAATAATCTTTAAAACAAAAGACTATATCAGTTTATACATACATCAATCATCATAGTTTACAACAATGGACGGTTATATAAACTTGTCCTCATACAGAATACACAGCGGAATAAATAAACAAGTACGATAGTACGCTTCGCCATCCAGCTCATCTCCAAAGCTCCAGAATATCCTGATAAAATAACTCTAGGCTGCCCGTGTGGAAAATTATGGGCATCCAGAGTTTAGAAGGGAACAATAAACTCCGAGTCAGTCATGGTGACTGGTGTGAGATCGTAAAACAGTTATTTTCGCAAAGAAAATAAAACAATTCGCAATGCTTTTGGAAAATGAAACTACCATAAGGCCTCCCACCACACACACAATGCAAACGCAGAATTGGAGGAGATTTCCCCTTATGATAGTCAAAAATGCTTACTACGCAAAAACAGTTGATATTATTATTAATGTCTAGTGTGGAAAACATTTCGAAAGTATAATATCAATCTTAGCCAACATACAACAATTGTTGTATGCCTACTATAGCTACTACGTTCAATAGCAGGTTACCGCCACATTCCATAGCAGGTAATACAATTAAAAACCGTACTGGGTTCGTATTGTTTCTTTGGATTTCCAACAAATGGTCAGGCTAAGGAACTTCCTTATACCGAAATAGAAACGCCTCTGGAAAGACGCCCCGGATCCTAACCGGATCTCTGCAAACAAAAGGCCGACGCTACCTCACGCTGTACAGCTGTAACTAGGTAACTAACACACAAGTATGCCATCCCCCGGTCGTAACCAACCTTTTTCCGAGGATCCTCAATCACAAAGCAACAGCCACAAAATATAATCAACATAGGTAAAATATCTGGGCTCCATACCATGATATCACCTTTTATCCAGAAGGAAATGACATACCCTAGGGGCGCTACCCCTACAAACCTTTGCCGCAACATTCCTGTTTCGACCATTACCGGGTTGTGAGGCTCGACGAAGTCTCGTCCACAAAGCCACGCTTTCTCACAAAGCCATGCTTTTTCACAAAACCACGCTTTTTCACAAAGCCACGCTTTGATCCACAATTGATCAACAGCACTTCGTGTGCCACATTACCAAATTGGGAATGTATCACTAGTAACCATCAACTACATAACCTCTGAGCTCGTACGTCTCAGAGAAGGGTGTTAAGCTAAGAGAATAAATTCTCCGCCACCAACAGAAATGTATTTGATTGAAACCAGCTTTACATCTCAAAGTGTAACGTCAAACACACATCCATACAAGTCCGTTCCGGGATCGAACGGAACCGAAGGCACTTCCAAAGAAGCCCTTGCAATCCAGATATTCACTAATCACGTCCGGACTTCCCATCACAAAAAGAGTGATATAAATCTCTATACCGGAGCAACTCGGTGCAGAGACATTCGACAGGTTGTCCTTTCATTTTCACAAATATCCGGTCTTCACCACCGGTCTTCAAATGCAATCCATTCACGACGTATCATTATTCGGAATGGGTTATATGACGCAAAGGTCCTCTCCCGGCTTAACCAAATAATGAGCGTTTGTTTTAAAAAAAAACAAATCAAGTGTCACTTCAAAGGCAAATATTGATAGTTGGTTATTTAACTATCAATAACATTCACAACAAACATCCAATTCAAATAATTTTTCCCAAATTATTTATTAAATTTCAAATCTTTTCACAAGATATATATTCTTCCACACTTCACATTTGAAAATCAACTTCAAATCACATTTTGGTCTATTTAAACCAATTAGATAAATCCTTATCGATTTATTTCAAATTTACATTTCAAATTTGTAAATTTATTTCCACACTTAATCACTTTGAAAATCCGATTTCAAATCATATTTTCCACACTTTAAAAATAAATCAATATTTATTTTTAAAACAAAATTCCCTTTCCTTTACAAATTCTATTCGGAATTTATATTCCCAAAAATCCACTTTTACACGATTTTCAAATCGTTTTCCAAATATTCATTTTCAACACCAAATCAACTCTCAAATTGATTTCTCAATTTATTTCAAATCCTAAATCGAATTCCAAATTGATTTCTGAATTTACTTCCAACACCGAATCACATTTCAAATTGATTTTAACTTTTAATCCCAAATACCAAATCATTTTTACGAATCGAATTCCAAATTTATTCTCAACACAAAAATCAATTTTCCATTCAAACACCAAATAAATTTTTATATCGATTTCTCAAAGATTTATTTCAAATACCCAATCAATTATCAATTTGATTTCAAACAAATTTATCTCCTTTTAAATAAATTCTTTTATTCTTCCAAACCATCTAAAATTCAATTTTAATTTCAGAAATCCAATTTCATTTATTTCTGGTATCCAACGATACCAAAAATACATTCGGCTAAATTATAGCCTTCAACAAATTCAATCACAGATATAATCATCTACAGATTATAAATAATCAATCAAACAACATATGAAATCAATTCAAATGTTTTGAGGAATCCTGTTGGATCCCTCCAACCTGTTTCCCTGCATCCACAGATGTTAGCACAATACCAATTCCACTTCGAGGTAGAATATCGCGGTATATGGGTTTTATAAAAATATCATCCGCTTACTAACGGCGCAATAGGGTCTCATCCGCTATATAATTGCGGGAAATCAATCAATCCAATATATACATATGCCAATATGTATATATTTCTATATATATAGATATATCTTATTATATCTAATATCACATCCAAACAGACAATCAAATCAATAACTGAAAATTCCACTTTTCAATTTGAGTGAGAAGATCTCACCTTTGATTTTATTCCGCAGTCCATTTTCCGTTCCAATTTGTTTTTTTCTCCATTTATAGACCTTGTATAAATGTTTTATACAATTTATCAATATCCGAAATAAATCGAACAAATTAATTTCCATTTGATAAAATTTTATTTTATCTAATCAATTTAGTTAACAAAAAATTTGATATTAACAAATTCATTTCCTGAATATACTTTCTTCTAAAAGAACAGTAGGCTAGATATATAAACTTACATTTAACTTAAATCCATATATCTTCCAAAGATAAAATAATTTCTATATTTTTTTTAACAAATATACACGTACGTACATTACTATTGAACTTGAGATAAACGTTATACCTTCACTGACATAATCGACAACCACGACTTCCCCGAAACCCTAGCTCGACATCCTCACGGCCTTCACCATCAGAACGCCGACTTCCATTGCCATGTCCAGATCATGCTCGCGACCACGAACACCTTGCCCTAGAAATCACGAGTGCACCACTTCGATTCTCTCCTCCACGCGCCCAGTCAACCGCCACTGCCAACTCGTGAGTGCCCAGATCTGCCGCCTTGCTCGCGAGACCCTCGATTGTTTGCTCGAACTCGAGTCTTCGTCCCCATCGTTGCCAAGAAGAATCGCGATCCCACTCGCGTTCGTGGCCGCCTCAACATCGAAGATTCCTCCGATTTCTGAAGAGCGAGAGGGTGGAGCTGAGCAGCAATAGTAGCAATGCGTTTGGCTGCCTCGGAATTGTTATGCATCTTCTTTTGATACAGTCGAATTTAGTGAAGAAGACTAAAGGAGCACGAGATTTTCTTTTTCTTTTTATAAATGAGAATGAAAAGAGGTCGTCGTTTTTCTTTGATTCATGATTTTGAGATTAATTTGAAAACGAGGGGATGAAGGTGAATTCTTTTTCGAAGTTTGGCATTTTAACGAAGAAAATGAATCGCGTTTGATTTCTAAATCTGCCTCCTTTTTCTCGATTTGCTTTTCAGAGTTGAAGAGGAGGAAAGAAATGATTTTGTCGCCATTTTTTTCTTTGACAGGATTTCGTTCTGCAACTAAGTCTAGGAAAGGGGACAGTGATTTGAAGGAAGAACGGCTGATGTTGATTAGAGTATAAATTTATTTTAAAATTAAATCGATTAATTATTGTCTCGGTGTTTATATCTCGTACGATCACACGATAGCTCCGAAAGCTACGTGATTTGAAACCCAATAATAGTAAAATATTACGGATCCAATGAAACTGGTTTCGTCGAATTCCGAGACTATGCCCCGGAACGCTATTTTTAAATTCAATTTAAACAACAAAATTTCAAAACTGAACAAAACGGTTTCAAATTCAATTTTGAAAGTTCTATTACCTTCAGAATTATCAATATGAATTTTTTAAGACTTCATATTATTTTTAATCAGCTCAAAACTGAAGATTCAAATTTTTACCCAGTTGCAATAATTAAATTCAATAATTTAATCGCCAAATTCATCTGATATTTGAATTTCAAATTAACTATCATTCGAATATTTAAACTCAATTAAATATTCACTTTTCAAATGTCTAAAATTCAAGGTCGTTACAAATATAGACACAATGTATGCCGAAATCTATATATATGTAAAGTATGTATATAAACTAACATATATACTAATATATACATATAAACTGGTATATAACTATACTGCCGAAAGTAGAAAAACAAAAATACATATACTAGCATATATATGAACTAGTAAAACCAGATTGCAAAAGAATTACATTACTTAAAGGTAATATACATTACCTAAAGATAATATATAACAATATATATAGGCTTATATTAACTAGTAAACACAGATTGCAAAAGAATTACAATTATATTACCTACTATATACATAGAGAAGGGAAGGCAGGGAGGATCTGAGGCCGGCGCGAAGGAGATGAGCATGGCACGGCCTCGGCTGAAGCTGGGTTGTTCGGCCATGTGATCGGCTTGGTGGCGGAGGAAGGCTATGCAGTGATGAGGAATTTGTGGCCGAACAGGTGAAGAGGAGGCTGTACACGGCTGTGGCAAGCGGAAGTGCAAGTGAGAAGGGATGGAGTTGCCGTGATGTGATGATTTGCATGTTGTTGTGAAGACGTGGCTGGAAGATGAGCCTTTGCGTGCTCGATGACTCGGTGTGGTGCTCGGGGAAGAAGAGGAGCAGGCGCATGAATAGATAAAGCAAGTTCTGGAAGAGTTTCAATCTAAATTTTGGTTTGCTTTGCTAAATATAAACTGCCCCTTTTTTCCCAAAAGCAAATGATCGGATAAAATGAATAACCCAAAATAAAACGAACATTGGAATTGCCAAACGTCCAAACTGATTTTCAGGGATATAAAAAGGCAAATGGCTGATTGAAGATAGTGAAAGCCAATAGTCACAATGAGAGAATTATAAATGTAAAAAGGCTATACAGTTTCCGATATATAACCAAGGGTCACAAGAACAAAAAGGCAAGGAAACGGTACCAATACTGATTTTTCGCGGATTTCGTTGTATACTGGATTTCAAAACACAGAATTGAATATACCGTAGAGATCAGCACGACGAGACGATCAAAACGGTATATCGATATCATTGGTACGATCATCCGATCAAAAGTCGATACGGACACTGATATACGTTGCTATTCCGTAGGGATAAATCCAAACGGAGCTAGAAACGTCCGAAATTTGTGAAACGAATTATGCAGTCTTATTCAGAGTGTTCTAAATAAATTTTCTCATGTTGACCTATTTATTTTTCGGAACACTTTTAAATTCAACAGTTATTAACTGATTTAAATTGGAATAAAATAACACAAGAAAATAAACTTTCATATTAACTGATGAAAATTTACCAGCTGTTATGTTTAAGTAGACGTATTTCAAATATCAAATTTTTATTTCAAAATTTTTATTATCTAAAATTTCATAAAATTCTAATTAAATATATTATTAAAACCATTAAAATTTACGGGTCGTTACATGAATGATATTCTTTAGTTTGTAATATGAATATTGTTAGTTTACATACATTCATGAATTCTAAAATTAATTTTCTTACCAGGACAGTGTTTATACATAAAATACTTATTTATCAAATTACCTATTTAGACAAAAGAACGCAATGACATAATATACAAATGTATATGTTAGGTTATATTGAATCATTCTTTAATTTATAGTGCTACAAGACAAAGGATATATTCATATTGATTGCTTATTTTGAAGTTATAAGTGTTAGTGCAATAAATTATTTCAGTAATGTAATAAAGTTATGTCATATCATGTTACATCCAAAATTTAGTCTTCTTATGATTTTTATTTCAGTTAGTACTTTCATGGCGTTATTGTATTTATCAATACATTGCTACTATGACAATTTGATTGATTTGTAAAATATATTGCATGTAATGAACTTTTTTCTTCATTGTTAACTTTTGTATCTCATTTGACTTTCATCTTATTTTTGTTCTATTACTATTATATGAATTTTTTAGTGTTGTGGTAGTTTTAACTTGAGACCACTCAAATCAAAACCCCAAAGCACAGCGGAAAAACGAGACCGTGGTAAGAAGTGCAAAAACAACCAATCAATATCTCAATCCAAATATCAATCCAATCCAAAACCAATCACAATCTCCAAACAAGCAATAGATAATCAAAGCAATAATGATAAAAAAAATCATACATCGATTTATAGTGGTTCCACTATTGCCATGTTAGTGTACATCCACTTTGAGGGAGAGCTTTTACTAATACTAATGAGAGAAGAGTACAAGAGACTGATTACAATGATCAAAATTCTAATAGAATTGATTTATGGAGAAGCGAATTGAAGAAAATTAGGTTTAGATAAATCCAAATTAATGGAGGCTAAACCCTAGATTAAACCCTTAATCTCCTGCCATCTCTTAGTCTGAAATCCTGAAAATAGCTTATATAGTGAACCATCCTTCATTGACAAATATATGGTTTGCCCCTTGAAGCCTTACAAGCAAATACACAAATTCTAGATCGAAAAAACAAAATTGCACCGCGACAGACGTCTGTCATAACCTCTTAGACGTCTGTCGCAACTTTTGGACTGCAGTAAACCTGCCGACAAACATCTGTCACAAGATGACAGACATCTGTCATAACTCTTGGGTTACCAAAACCCAGAGCTCGGACGTTTCTCACTTTGTCTGTCACCAGTTATTCCAGCAGCACTCCACCTTTTTCGTAATATCTTCCTCTTCCGAGCTCCGATATGTGAACCGTTTTCACCATTATAAAGCTACCTCCGACCTTTTCAATTCTTCATATAGTGTCGCCAAAATTTAACATTTTGTTCTGTTTTTTGCATGGCATAATTTATTTATCATATACGTACATCAAAGAATCTTCGATTTTTTTGTATAATGTAAAGTTCACCATTTTTTACATTCTCAAATACAAGTACATAAGAAACCAAGTTAAGCAAATAAAAAATATGAAGTAAAATAATATTCAAATAATATTTTATGCTACATTATAGAAAAAAGTATAAATGTACAAGTAGTGCTTTTGTTTTGGTTACAGTAGACAGCCGCAGAATCATTTTTCTCAAAAAAATGATTAGTTGTAAATTTATGCTTTATAAACTTATAATTCTTATTTGAAATTTTTGTATTACTGAGCCTAAACTTATAATTTATGAAATTAAATATTATCCTACTTGATCAATCTACATGTTTAATATATTTTTTCTATGATATTGTTTAATAGATCATGAAATGTTCATAAGCAACACACAATTTCCCATTAAATGCATGACCGTCATCCAGTTTTTGCAGATCTCACGAAACCATACAGTAATTAATTAAATGATGATTTCTAATCCAGTTTTTTGAGTTGTGTGGTTTCCAAATTTTGCAGTTTTTAATGTCTATAGATAATTATAGATTAGATGTGTACTTATTCATGATGTTTATAAGTAAACAACCTTAACATTGGAAAAATCATATCAAAGTATAATACCATGCAACCGACAAATGGTATTACTTGCTCTTAGTTTTATGTAATTTGAATCTAAACTAATTAGATAATTATCAAAGTTAATTCTTTTTAATTGGTTTTAATGAGAGAACCAACTACATGCTATTTCTTTCTAACTCTAATAATTACAGTTAACTTTTGTTCAACAACATTTGATTTTTGACAATTCAATTTTGCTTTATGGTTTTACTTAACTACATATTTTCAAGGAATAACTTTATTAAATCATGTTGGGCAGTTTGTATTCATGTTATTTGTATATTTTCTAACTAAATAGAATCATGTTCAAGCAGTTGGGATCATTAAGGTTGGAAGATTCATAGGGTCAAGTTTATTTGGAAACCTAATATTGTGAAAATGATGCGACCAATACTTATGTATATAAAATTACTAGTGTGAAACCGTGCTTCGCATATGGGTGTAGCGAAAATATTATAGTTGCATAAAACATATCCAAATGTATAAAAAAAATTAATAAATTGGTAATGAAAAAACATTGTTGAATGAGTGTTGCATCATTAACAATAACGTGCAAGGATAAAGAATGCATATATATATATATATATATATATATATATATATATATTTGATTGTGGTAATCATAATTAAAATTCACCGAAATAATTACAATGAATATGTTAAAATTCACAGACTATTTAGTGGATAAAGAATGTATTAAAAAGTTATCCGCTAATGCATAGATGTATTCACTATGGCATATAATGCCAATGTTGCTACTTTCGCAATTATCCAGCTGCTTCAATGTACGTAGATATAATTTAAGTACTCACTGTGAACTACAGACATAAATACACATTACAATTTGATTCAATAAAATAAGAGTATCAAAAGCTTTTAGCGGCGTGCAGCAATATAATACTAGGACCAAAAGCTTTCAACAAATTTGAATCGTATTTGTCAACAGTGGAGAAAAAAACAAAAAAACAAAAAAGCAGCAAATGTGGTACAGACGAGCAAGCAGTAAAACACAAAATTCATTGGACTGAAGGTGTAGTATGAAAATAATATGGGTTCCATTACAGATTACTTTTGTTCAGTGGATATGATTCTATGTCAATGTATGGTACGAAATATGACATATAATTGGTCGCACTAACCGATATTTTTAAAAGTTTAAAACATAGACAGAACAAACCAATTGCGATAAGTCTAATTTATTGTTTAGTGTTAGAAAAAACTGTCCACAGCCTGCGTATGAAATTGGACCTGAGAGCAAGTAGTAGATGTTTTCCCACTCCTAATTGATGCATTACAGTGGTCAAACGTTTTCAGCACTGAAGGTATTTGTACCTGCAGCCAGAAAGGCAAAAGTGTTAAGTTGCACAAAGTAATTGGTGTAATAATGTAATCTATACAGATGTATCAGTAATATATATATATATATATATATATATATATATATATATATGCATCAACAAAAGCAGTAAACATTCTTCATGTGTGTGTGTGTTTTACTACCAATATAATGTGTTTTTCTTATTACCACTATTTAGTTACTATTTTTATTTCCACTCCGTGATCATATTTTACAGATTTAACTTGTATGGTAATTAATGATGGAATTTTTATTCTTTGAATACATATGAATTAAATATAAAAAAATTCAGTAATAATAGTAATTTGTGAAATTTTGAATATAAAGGCCAGATTGCATTTCATAAAGAATTTAATTATATTGAGTTATAATTACAACATGATTTACTGTTTAAATTTATTTTATCCCATAAGAAACTGAATCTATACTTTTTTCACCAATGATAAAAATTTGTGTATAATTCAATACATTTGAATGCTGAAATTAATTATTAAAATTTTCTAATGGTTTGAATTTTAAGAGTTGAAATATACAATAGGTGCAGGTGCTCTGAATTTTTATCTTGTATTCCATTAAAAAGTGGATCTAAATTTATATGGCAATATTTCACAAATTTAAAGATATTTATGCAGTGTGATTGAAATTGTTGTCTACATGGTCACTGATGAGTAAACACACCATTGTAATATTGTATAGTATTTTGAGTTTAAGAACTAGCGAAATCACCCTAAAATAAACCAATTTCCATACCATTTTCATAAGGTGTACGAATCGTGCTTCGCACACGGATTAATTGAAAAGCTAATAAGCTGATATAAAAATAGTAACATAGTAATGGTTAGTTGTATAATGAAAACATGAGCATTATCACTTGCACAACAATCAATTTTACCACTTGCAAGTATACAGTGTTTAGTATCAAGTGTTAGAAGAGAAATGTTGAAGACATTAATAGACGTAGCTGTTCATTTTGGACTGGTAGTCCCAAAAAACCGTGTCAAAAAAAGACGCAGAGAAACAAATGTAATCAAAACGATTGGTTAATATCTAAATGCATAGAAAGGAATCTAGCATAAAAAAATGTGAAATCGTCAAAGTTTACCTCAAAATACAACAGTCATGTGAATCCTTTAAAAAAAAGGTATAAGTCAAACTTATTAAAGTGCTCGTGGAATAACTAGGATCTTATGCATCTTGAATTCACAGAAAATGCTGCAGTCACGATATCATTTATGAAATGATGCGGCCATGATATCATTTTATGCATGCATTATTTATCAATTATACTAACAAAGCATGACCTGTTTGACTCAGGAAAATACCATATAACTTACTCTAAATGTAAATTCGTAGTGGAAAAACAGTAACTTAGCGAAAACAATTTATTTCAATCTGAAATATATGTATAAGTATTTAGCATAATCAGATTAGTAAAACGCAACAATATTTATTAATATGTTTCCTGACCGTTAAACCTTTGAGAACAACAAACTGGCACCAGCAATTTTTGGACATGGGGAGTCTCTGCGTAATTGAAGTTGAATTTACTGAAATTGGCGTACACACATGACCATTTCTACCTAGCAGGAAAATAGGCATAAGGACAAACTTAGAAAAAAATTTAGATTAAAGGACACAAGTTTGTTTTTTAGGCTGAAGGACAATGCTAGTTATAACTAGCATTTTGTATAGTGTAAAACTGAATATAATGTTAGATACAGAGCCGGCCTAGGGGGAAGCCCACCAAATCCATGGGCTGGGGCAACCCCCCAAGGCTAGGGCAACAAAAAAATTGAAAAAAAAAATGTAGGTTTGCGTTTTCGTTTTCTTTCCGCATCAAAACCCATGCGCACAAGTAAAGCCAACCTCCAGTTTCAATTTCAAAAAAAGCCCCCATCGTTCTCTAATTTCTTAATCGCGCTTTTCTCAATTCGCGAAATAGAAGTATAAGGTTAGAGTCTCAATCGTTATTTTCTGCTGCTGCGCCTGTCGTCTTGCCGTTCAGACTGCTGCTGCATCTGCCGACTTGCGGTTGCGGATCCATCTTTTTCAGTGTTGTTGGCTCCTACAGACTGACAGTGATTCCTGCAAGGTGATTTTGGAAAAATAATTAATTTGTTTTATTACTTAATAGCTGATTAAATTTGACAAGTGAGAATTGTGAATCCTGTAAGTTGATTTGTTATAGTTCAAGGTGATTTTCAGCACCGCTGGTTGATTAACTTGATTGTTAGTTGATTAGTTCATTCGTTCATTTATAAGTTGATTTGTTAAGCAGTTATTAGGTGATTAAAAATTTAAAATTTGTTAAGCTATTTTAAATGGTTTTGTGGTAACATAATTTACTTAAAATATGTTATTAATTGGTAGATAAAATGACAAAAGAGAAAACGATAAGAAACGGGTGAGAAATAGAAAGCAAAAACTTCGAATATAAACTTAGTACGAGTTATTAAATAAAGCGAAACAAATAAGCAAAGCGCTTCAAAATAAGGATATGAAATCACAAGATTAAAACAAATTATTGAATTTTTTCAAACCATTAGAGAACATGGTTTTGAAGAAATGGTGAAAGAAGCAAGTAAACTTGTTACAGATGTTGGTATTGAACCAAATTTTGAGGTGAAAAGAGTTATTAGTAGAAAAAACACTTTGATGAGGATACTAAAAGTAGTAATGAAGAAATCAATCATTGGAAGAGATTTTAGAGTTACATACTTCATTCATATTATAGACCAAGCTCTTACAGTATTCAAAAATCGATTTGAACAAATTGAACCTTATGACAACATCTTTGGATTTTTATTGGAAGCAAAGTTTATGAATCTTAGTAAAGAAGAGTTAATGGAACATTGCATTCGTTTAGCAAGTTACTTGAAATACTATGAACAATGTGATATATATGGAAAAGGTTTATTCCCAGATTTAAAAGCTTTGCAAACTATGTTACCTAAGTAAATAACGAAATCGATTGATATTCTTGACTTTATAAGATCTTATGTAGAAGATGGTGGTTTCAATGTGCATGGGTTGCTTATCGGATTTTGTTAACTATTCCGGCTATGGTTGCTTCCACGGAGAAGTTTTTCTAAATTGAAATTAATTAAAAACTATCTCCGAACTACCATGTCATAAGAACGATTGAACGGACTAACAACAATCTCAATTAAAAGTGGGTTTTCAGAGAAACTTAACTATGACAATTTGATTGAAGAATTTGCTATAAAAAATACAAGAAGAAACCATTTTCTTTGAACTATGTGAAGAATGTTTATCTATATTTGGTATGAAAAGTTGATGTTTAGTTTATTTTTATTTTTGTTATTGAATATTGTAGCCTACTTCATGTAGTGCCTTTTGAATGCAAAGCGAATATTTTGCATGTTATAGACTTTTATGCAATCTTATATCTAATATTAAAAATGAAAATGAAAATATAAAAAAAACATTGAAATTTTTTGGAGCTAAGGGCAACGAATTTCAAATGTGGCTTGGGCAACATATTCTTTGGGCCGGCACTGGTTAGATATAACTAGCATTTTGTATAGTGTAAAAGTTGATTATAATCCTAATTCCCTCTTCTACTAGCTTATAAGAAATTGTTCTAGATATGGATCCTAGAACATAAATTTGTGGAAAAAAATAGCGATAAAATATACAGGCAATTTGTCTGTACTGGTAAAGGTCATATAGCAATAACATGTTAATGAACCCATCTTCGAACAAAAAACAAATAGAACTAACTGGAAAAAATGGCATTGCAAACAAATTTAAGAAGTTCTGTAAATCTCATAATCATAACAGGCAATGCTTGGTTCATGAAGGAAATATGAAATATTAAATATAAAGGAAAAACTGAAAAGGTCTTTCTACCAACGTTACAAAAGTTCATGTTTTGTTTTGTTTCCAACGTTGTAGCAACAACAAATGCAAAGAAACAACATTATGCACTATTACATTTATAAAACAAATAACAGTTTTATCTGTATATTTTTCACCCATGATAATGAAAATCAGATCAAAGTTCATATATTTATGGTATATACCAAACTCATAGGATCTCAATACATAAATGATTTTAGGCTTTGTCCATTATTAGCACTTGGGCACTACTTCTTATCCTGGTCATCTGCACTTCCAGTTGCAAATTTGCATCAAGCGAAATCCACCACCGACCAAAATTATTTAATGCGGAAAACTTTGAAGCTGGAAAATTAGAAAGCTGAAAACTAAAGAGGTCTGAAACCATTAGAAGATTTTTTTTTCAAAATTGAATTATACTTATTAAAAACTAAAATTTGTTAAATGAAAAATACAAAGCTTGAAACAAATATTGAACGAGTTTCAAAGCTATGAATTTTAATATTAGCCAGAAAACCTGCAATCAATAAATTTTATTTATCATGCAAAGGAAACTTGATTATAATTTGAAATTTGCAGCCCCCAAAATGCTTAAAAGTAAACCAATTTCAAGCTCTAAGCCTTACAAAGAACAATTTATGTAGTTCCAATAACTTATGTAAACCAAAATGTAAAATGTAAAGAAAAAAATCTAAGCTAAAAAAATTTTAAAAGGAAGAAAAAAAATTGTTAAAAATATTCGCAATCAACTTATAAAGTTTGAAATATCAACTTTATTTAAATATCAGAAGAAGGAAAAATTCATAATTTGAAATCAATACCTTTTATTTTGAACTATGAAACTCTAAATTTTAAACCTCCAGTTACTTAATAGACGATGTTCATATTATGGTGAAAAATTTGTACAAAATAGTTTTAACTGATCAACCCTGATCTACCACAAATTTTGTTAAAGAAGCCGCTTCTAAAAGTTTAAGTTTAATAATGTAGAATTTGAAATCCACGTATTATAAACTTGAATTTCTGATGCAGCATCAAATGCTACAGGGAGACCCAGACGTACCATTAACAAACCAGTCAGATATATGGATTCATTTAGCACAGAAATATAACAGTAAATTGACAGCAAGGCAGAAGAATAGCAAAGAAAGGATTCGGTTACACCTTTTCTTTATTTTCCATTTTTCCTTAAAAGTTAGTTATCTGCTTTTAATTTCTATTGGACCAGCTGTCCTAGAATTTGTTACAACCGACTATGTATTTCTTTATATAAGTGAAATGATAGAAATGAGATAGGCAGGCTGGAAAATATTACTCTCTCTTCTTGTTTCTTCTTCATCTTGCTCTTCTCCTCCTCTCAGTTTTCTGATTTTATTGCAGTACGTAGTGTAGATCCTATCGATTGGTGCTTTCACCACCTCAACTCAATCCTCCCAATCACCACCATGACCCGTTTGGACGACCTCGCCGCTCAGCTCAATACCCAACAAAACTTCATCGACACCATCAACAACACACTCACTGCCCAACAAGCTGCCCTCACCAAACATGATAACTCCATCCAACAGCTCACCCAAGCTATCCATGACTTAACAGCCAAATTATCTTCCACACCCACAGCCACATCTTCCCAAACCGACCAGATTAATCAACCACCCCTACTCCAATCACCTACGGCAGCAACAAACAACACACAAACCCATCAGTTCACACCACAAAACCGATTTCCTAAGTGTGAATTGACCCATTTCGATGGATCTAATCCATTGGACTGGATCTTTCAGGCTGAAAGGTTCTTCGGATATTACTCCACCCCTGACAACCAACGACTACACCTAGCTGGCCTCTACATGACAGGACAAGCCCTAACTTGGTACCAGTGGCTATTTCGAAACAATCAATTTACTTCCTGGAACTGCTTTACGCGAGCTGTTGAGCAACGTTTTGGCCCCTCCACCTTTATCAACCCCCAAGCTACCCTATTCAAGCTCCGCCAAACAACCACCGTCGACAACTACCAATCCCAATTCGAAACGCTCAGCAACCGTATAACCAACCTTCCAGCCGATGCCCTCCTGAACTGTTTCATTTCTGGACTAAAAACCAACATCAGAAATGAGCTCCAACCATTCAACCCCTCCACCCTATCCGCTGCCATTGACCTTGCCAAACTCATTGAAAACAAGATCAACGATAGCAAACAGTTTCAAAGCAGGCTGCCATTCAACCGACCACAGCAACCCCCTCTACTCTCCCTACCTCCAATTCCAGCCCCAACCCAACAATCAAACCAAAACTACCCTATCAAGAGATTAACCCAAACCGAACTTCAAAACCGCCAATCAAAGGGTCTATGCTACTACTGCGACGAGAAATATTTTCCCGGCCACAAATGCACTAACAAACGAATACTACTTCTTCTACCTGATGATGATGAAACAATTCCAGATCCAGATCCCCCTGACGCAGCGGAACATCTCCTCGATACAGACCCAGCTATCTCCTACCACGCATTGGTCGGATCTTCATACCCCCGCTCCATTCGATTAGAGGCACAAATCAACAACAAGCCCATCTCTATCCTTGTCGATTCTGGAAGCACACATAATTATATTCACCCCAAAACAGTGCGTTTCCTGGGATTACGAGCCGAGAAACAAGACAACTTTGCCGTCACCGTGGGAAATGGCGACAAACTACACTGTCGAGAAGTTTGTCGCCGCGTTTTAGTACGAATCCAGGGCTTCGATTTCATCACCGATTTCTTCCTATTACCTATTTCTGGAGCGGAGGCGGTATTCGGTGTACAGTGGATGCAAGAATTGGGGCCGATTACGATTGACCATAAAGAAATGAGCATGTCCTTTATTTACAACCAAGAGCCCATTACCTTATTGGGCCAGCAAATGCGGGTAAGGCCATCTGAAATCTCATTGCACCAATTAAAACGGTTACATAATACCACTTCAATTTCCTCTTATTTCTTTTTAAGTACAGAGCCTAACATACAACCCGGCCCATCTTCATTTCAGTACCCAGATAACACACACCCAGAAATCCTTCAACTCCTAACCCAATATCATACTCTATTCACTAAACCGAACGGCCTTCCACCACATCGCAATCTCGACCACCACATCAACCTTCAAAACAACTCACAACCCGTCAACGTTAAACCCTACCGTTACCCATATTACCAAAAAAATGAAATCGAATCCCAAATAAAAGAAATGCTCAAAGCCCAAATCATACAACCATCCACGAGTCCTTTTTCGTCCCCGGTTCTTCTTGTCAAAAAAAAGGATGGTACATGGCGATTTTGTGTTGATTATCGTGCCCTTAATGCCATAACCATTAAGGATCGATTTCCAATTCCAACCGTTGATGAATTATTGGACGAATTATATGGCTCCATCTATTTTTCCAAACTTGATTTACGTAGTGGCTATTTTCAAATTAGAGTCTACCCACCCGATATTCCGAAAACGGCATTCCGTACACACGAAGGACACTACGAATTCCTTGTAATGCCGTTTGGTCTCACCAATGCACCATCAACATTCCAAGCCACAATGAACAATGTTTTTCGACCACATCTACGAAAATTCATTTTGGTCTTTTTTGATGATATTCTAGTTTATAGTAAATCATGGAACTCCCACCTTCATCATTTACAAACTACACTCGACATATTGAAGGAAAACAAATTCTATGCAAATTTGTCTAAATGTGTTTTTGGGCTTTCGGAATTATATTACTTGGGCCACATTATCTCTAAAGAAGGTGTTCGCGTAGACCCGTCCAAAGTAGAGGCCGTAGTCGATTGGCCAGCACCAACCAATCTTACAGCTGTTCGAGGGTTTTTGGACCTTACGGGCTACTATCGCCGTTTTATTCGCCATTATGCACATATAGTTAGCCCGATGACAGATTTACTGAAAAAGGGAGAAATATTTAACTGGACCGACAAAGCCCATCAAGCTTTCCTCTCCCTCAAAACTGCAATCACCACAGCCCCCATTCTCAGTCTACCGAATTTCTCCCAATCTTTCGAATTGTCCGCTGACGCCTCTGGATTCGCCTGCGGTGCCGTCCTATCCCAATCGCGCCACCCTATCGCCTTCCACAGCCAAAAGCTACCACCACGCCTCCAAAACTCCTCAACCTATGTCCGCGAAATGTACGCCATAACCTCCGCTATCCAAAAATGGCGACACTACCTCCTCGGCCGCCACTTCTTCATCACGACTGACCATCAAAGCCTCCGGCGTTTACTCACTCAGACCATACAGACACCAGAACAACAAAAATGGCTGTCAAAATTGATGGGATTTGATTTCACCATTCGGTATAGACCAGGCATTGAAAATACTGTCGCTGATGGACTTTCCCGATGGACTTCCGCCGCGACTATGGCAGCGCTCTCTTCCGTCTCCTTCGATTTCACTGACCAGATCCGCTCAGCCCTGCAACGAGACACGAAAGCTCAACAACTCATTGCCGACTCTCAAACTGGTATGAACCCTAATTCGAAATACTTATTTCGTGATGGTCTACTGTTTAAAGGAACACGATTGTACATCCCAAACGATAGTATGCTTCAACATGATATAATAACAGCGTATCATGCTTCTAAGATTGGGGGACACTCGGGAATTAAAGGGACAATAGCACGAATTGTCAACAATTTCTACTGGCCACAACTCCACAAATCTGTCACTGATTTTGTAAACCAATGCTCTGTTTGCCTCCAGACCAAGCCTGAAAACACTGCACCCAAAGGCCTGCTGCAACCCTTACCGATACCCAACCAAATTTTTGAAGATATATCTATGGATTTCATAACCCACTTACCACCATCATCCGGGAAAACGTGCATTTGGGTGATTGTCGACCGCCTTTCTAAATACGCACATTTTATTGCCTTACCCACATCCTTCACCGCAGTCCAGCTAGCATCCTATTTTCTGCAGGAATATATTCGGTTACATGGATTTCCACGCTCCATAGTTTCCGATCGTGACCGTGTCTTTATGAGCCAGTTTTGGAGAGAATTGTTCCGGTTGCATGGCACACAACTCCGAATGAGTAACGCTTATCATCCACAAAGCGATGGCCAAACGGAAGTAGTGAACCGCTGTTTGGAAACATATTTGAGAGCACTTAGTGGGGACCTACCATCGAAATGGACGAAGTGTTTACCTTGGGCAGAGTGGTGGTACAACACTTGCAAACACTCTTCCATCGGAATGTCACCATTCCAAGCTGTTTACGGTAGACAGCCACCCGTCATAGCTGACTATATATTGGGAACAGCTCCAGCACAGGAAACGGAAGAATGGATCACCTCTAGAGACCAGCTGCTGCAAACTATAAAGGACAACCTTCAGCGAGCCCAAACTCGCATGAAACACCAAGCAGATAAACATCGTCTTGATAAAGATTTTTCTATTGGCTCCTATGTCTTTGTGAAATTGCAGCCATATCGTCAACACTCACTCCGACCAACCCAACATAAACTCTCCAAAAAGTACTATGGACCTTACCAAATCATTGCAAATATCGGTGCTGTTGCATATAAGCTCCTACTACCACCAGAAGCCCGTATTCATCCAGTATTCCACGTCTCCATCCTCAAACTATGCCCTAACCCTGCTAACGTGGTTCCCACACCGCTACCACCATCTCTTACGGAGGACAACAACCTTGAGGACAAGGTTGATCTTTTAGGGGGAGGCAATGATGCAGCATCAAATGCTACAGGGAGACCCAGACGTACCATTAACAAACCAGTCAGATATATGGATTCATTTAGCACAGAAATATAACAGTAAATTGACAGCAAGGCAGAAGAATAGCAAAGAAAGGATTCGGTTACACCTTTTCTTTATTTTCCATTTTTCCTTAAAAGTTAGTTATCTGCTTTTAATTTCTATTGGACCAGCTGTCCTAGAATTTGTTACAACCGACTATGTATTTCTTTATATAAGTGAAATGATAGAAATGAGATAGGCAGGCTGGAAAATATTACTCTCTCTTCTTGTTTCTTCTTCATCTTGCTCTTCTCCTCCTCTCAGTTTTCTGATTTTATTGCAGTACGTAGTGTAGATCCTATCAATTTCTAACATGAGAAACGCAAAAGTTAAAAGTACATTAAAGGAAATACATAATTTAGAACTTAACAACACTGAAATTTCATAATATTCAATATGGTGACTCCATCGTTTGAAATGTAGTTTGCCATTCTGATTTCCAACTTTTAATTACATGGTTAATTATGCAGTAGTACTTGTGGAATTTGTGAAATAGTGCATGCCCAGAGTTTTCTATAATTTCCTTTGTGTTATGTTTTAGTTGAATTCTCAAGTACCTTGTTAATTACAGTGTGACAAACCTCCAAATCCTACATCAGTAAGTAAGTGTGAACGATTTTCTTTTCAATTTTTTTCTTTAGGTTTATTGGCCTGAGAAAGTGAAGCCTATTAAGTTCCAGGCATGAAGAGGTTGTTATAATATATATTTCCACAAAATAATAATTTTTTCCTAAAGTTAAAGTTTTGCCCAAGCGCATTTTATTTATGCAAAGCCCTTTGCACCATTTTTTGAACACACATATATACTCGAAATTGACATCAACGGAGAAAGAAAACATATTCGATCAGAATCATGAACGTTTAAATATTATAGTCTTGGGTTTTAGGAATTTTATTAAAATCTTAGCAAAACCATAAATTTGATGTCAAGAGAAAATTTACAAAAAAATTCTTGGAAAATTGGGTTAAAAACTAACAAACCGAATAAAACCTAGGATATGTGCCTTTGGTTGCTTAAGCAATGCTCAAATTTAGTATTAAATAAACCCCAACATGATGCATTTCTTATCAAAATCCTTGTAGTTGCTTTCTAAAATAAGTTTATACCTTAGATTTCATTGAATAATCTTTACTACTAATAATGAAAACTCCATGACTTGATTTCAACCGTGTCTTTTTGGATTACCGAAAATACCCTCCGTCCTAAATTTTGTCTGACGAAACTTTAAATCATATCAGATGCAAACTCCTTCCTCCTCTTTTCCTTCTCTCCACTCCATATTCTTTCCAACCTCGCATTCTTTCTAATACCCTTCATCGGATCGATACCTCCTATACCGTCGACTGATTCATGGAACTCCAACCTGCGTTTATCAAACCTTATACCCGATCGAACGTTCTACCCTACGGTTATCGACCGATTATCAACCAACTCTGGAGATCTCCTGCAGTTATTGAGCATCTCCACCAACAATTAGATCTCCAAATCACCTTTAGATCTACTGATTATCGACATAACGATTTTTGATCCACTACCAACTAAGGTTCGAACTACTGATTGTCTGTTGGCATTCGACTAACTATTAAAGTATGCTTCTCTTCTTCTCATTAATTTACTTTTATTAATTATGTTCATATATTTCTTTTATAATTTATTATTTTATTTTGGATGTTCAGAATATAAACATTTCGTTTGAACTGTTTATGATCTTTTTGGATGTTAATTTTGGATGTTCATTTTAAATGTTCAGAATATTTCTCATTAGAACTTATTTTTCTTATATGAATATTTCTTATTAGAATAAGTAAATAAATGTTTTATTTCAAAAATCATATGTTTAGAATATTTTTTTATATGACTATTTATTTGGTTCTAATGATTTATTTTCAAAAATCAATGAGAATGAATCTGAATAACTGATCATATTTGGAATAGAAACATATGATCCTCTAGCAAAGCAATTGGACTGAAAACAGCTTCCTGATGTTATATCTTAAAAACAGTTATTTGGTTCTAATGAGAAATATTCTGAACATATGATCATTTTGGATGACTTATTTTCAGTCCATCATGAATAAATAGTTCAGTATATGCTCATGGTTCTATTTTGTTATACCAGTTTAAATTTTGAATTACTTATTTGTTTGCAAAGTACTAACATGCCAGACTTAAATTGGTAACTTTGTTTTTCTAACCAATGCTAGACTTAAATTGGCAACTTTGCTTTTCTAACCAATGTCTGACTTAAATTGGTAACTTTGTTTTGATAGTAAAAAAGTACAATGCTAAACGTTGAATTTTAAACTGCATAAAGGAAAAAACCACCAAATGATATTTCAACTATCAATAGTATATTAATGTTAGACTCCTGATAAAGTTGGTACTTCATATATCTTAGGGTGTGGATAAACTCTACGTGGTGCACATTTGGATTGAAGTAGAAGATCAAGATTTTGGGAGGAAAGTTTGTATTCAGTAATTTCACTTCGTGAAACATTGTTTTGTTTGCATTGGGCGTTGCAGCTTTGTGAGAGTTGTTTTTGAATGTATACATGATTACATCGCAAGCATAGTGCGTTGAATAAACTCCTGTTGAATTATGCGTATTTTGGCTGAGGCCTGCTTTCTTTGATATCACAGCTTAAGTTGGGCAGGTTTTCCTACTGTATTATGTCTTTATATGACACTTCGAAGAAGAGCCCGCTTCTATTTGATAGTTTGGCGAAACTTGATGCTTCTACTACTGTTACTGCACCTTTGGTTGTGAACCCTAGCCAGCTTTATTTTACTATCTGACATTGCAGGGGATTACAGTAGGGAAAGAGAAGCTGAAGATTTCGAGTACGGTGTTTGAAGTGGAAGAAGATGGGACAGGAGGGCATGTAATAGATTCGGGGACAAGTATAACTTATTTGGACGTAGGGGCTTATAAGTTGGTGAAGAAAGCTTTTATGGAGCAGGTGAAAATGGAAGTGGGAGATGGCTCCGGTGTGGAGCTTGACTTTGTTTTGTGGTGCCTTCGGGTGCTTCTGGAGTACAGGATGTGGTGGTGCTGAAGCGATATTACGTTTTGATGGATGAGACCTTGATTTACCAAGCGAGAACTATGTGGTTCTTGATTCAAATTCGGGGTTGATGTGCTTGACTGTGATGGGGAGCAGTGGAATGTCGATTTTAGGGAATTCTCAGCAGCGAAATTTGCATGTTTTGCATGATTTGGAGAAGAGGCATTTGTCCTTCATGCCTGCTAAATTCAATGATCTTTGATTGAGCTGGGTTTGGAGTTTGGCTGTTTATATATAGGATATTGGTATTTATATCATGTCATATTATTCTCTTTTATTTGTTTCATTTTTGCTATTTCTTTCTCATACCATTTTTGCATCTTAAATTGATATGCTTTTGCAAAATCTTCTTTGATAGGCTAAGACAAGAAGAACCTCTATAGTCTTATGAAACGAGTGGCGTGAACATGTCATGTGCTTCAGTTGCAGTAACTTATGAAAAGAACAGCCTCAAACATTTCAGAGGGATGGTGTAGACAAGCCATATCGGTAAGTATACGTCTCCATTTTTTCTTGGTTCGACTTAAATGGTTTATTTTTCCCATTCTTTCACAATTTTGATATTTCATGTTATTATTCTTATAATTAGCAGACTCCTATTATTTATCCTCTTATATCCACATCAAAAGTGTTCAGAAGTAAATAAGAGTTCACCACCATGAAACCTTTTTCTCCTTATTATTGTCTTCAAAATATAAATAATTGTAATCAATAGATTGCCAACATTTTTCAAACAATTGCTTTTTAAGCATGATTGTGCAAATTATTAAATCCTGTGGATATTACTTAGTGATTTTATGCATTGAAAATTGAAAACAGTGCACATGTAAATTGTTTTTGATTATCTAAAATGAACAAGTGGTTAGGTGTGTAATTTATTGTATAATTTGCCACTGAAACTCAGTTAGTTTTTCCTCTTCTTCGATATATGTTATCCATTGAGTTGAGTCATATTTATAATCTCTTCCTACAGTTAGTTTAAGTCTATTTTATTGAAAGGGGAAAAAGAAAAAAAGAAAAGGAAAAAAGAAACAAGAGAACAGAAGTCAGCATGTGAGTCTACTTCCAAATTCTTGCTTACAATCAGATCTTAGGGTATATAGAATTCAACAACCTTCGAGTACTCTACAATTTAATTTTGTTTCCTCGGAATAGTTATTTTATACTTGATACCTTAATATGATATACTATGTTAAATTGTAATTCAAAGTTGGTATTTATGGAATTCTATCAACATTGACATTTATCAGCTTTAATCGCAAGTATTGCAGTCGTCTATGCAACTTCAATGCTGATTAATGGTGTTATTCCTTATAAGATGACGATTCTCCCTAAAATACTGAAATGGTCCCTATTGTCTCATGTGTATGAACTAGATGAACTCATTATTAGTTACCAACCAATTTATCTATTATATTATACATTATGGAAAAATAGAAAATAAAGTACATTTCAATTTTTAATAGCCAACATTTTATATTTTGTTGAAGCAAACGACTAGACAAATATGACTCGAATAGCCAAACAAATATGACTCGAATAGCCAAACAAATATGACTCCATTTTATATTGAATAGCTGAGCATATATTACTTTATTTTGGTAGACGTCGCTCTCTATTTTGCCAAATATATATGAAGAATATACTCTCCTATTTGATGAAATGAAGATCTGGAGAGAAAAATTATAACTTGTTCTTCATTTTTCCATATAAACATACATGACTCTATTTTCGCAGATTTCACTATATATTTTGTCAAATATGAAGAATATACTCTCCTATGATGAAATGAAGAACCAATAGAGAGTAATCATACCTTATTCTTCATTTTGCCAAAATGAAGAATGATATACTATACTGTTGGATACCAAAGGTGTTGATTTTTAAATGAAATACCGTAAGTTCTAATCGTATTGTAAACTATCCTTTTAAGGTAGCTTAATTATGTTAGCCTTTGGTATCATTTGCAGGTCATCAATTCCATTGATGGTGAATGGACCTCGGATCAAAATCAAGACACTGAAAGGAAGACGGTAAAGAAGACAATATATATTTTATGCCACAGCCTAAACAATGTATCCTAAATATTTTGGAAGTTTCATCTCTGAATGGTTATAAAAAAGAAAAGGTTCTTATTAATAATTCAGCTTGAACGACAAAAACATGTTGTTTATTGACTTTTTACATAATTTAACTTTATACAAATACACAAACATTCATTATTCCTATAATTTAATCAGTGAATTTAAGACTTGGTGATGAGGTTATCATTGTTGTTTTTATAATTCAATCTTTCAAACAGAAGATAAAGATATATTCGGGTACTTAAATTTGAGAATTACATAATGAATTCACACAAGTGAAAAGCATTTGTTTTGTATAACTCTGGGAATGAAAAGCATGTTCATTTGTTCTCTTAATATTTATGTTCCATGTATTTTTAGTTTCTTAAATTCCATCTTATAGTATAACTCTTAGAGGCTTTACTTCACAATTATGAGTTGGTTATACCCACACAATAATATCTTTTGTTCGCTTTGAACCGGAACCGTGTAAATGTTTCCTTAATGATCAGTTTGTAATAACCTTCAGTGCTTTACATGTGTTAAAATCAAGTATACACAAAACTCAATCATTTAACGTGTACAGAGTCTACAGACGCTCATTAGTATTTTAATTGGTAACAATTTTTACAAGGTAAATCATCTATTATTTTAGTACGTAGACATGAGGGTGAATGAATATGGTGATAACTTCAATCATATACTGACATATTTACTGTAGTTCTTTTACAATAAGGAAATTATGATTCAAATGAGTTGTTCTATGAGATCGTCAACCAACATTTTCTCCAAATCTCTTGTAATAACATCCAAGTTCTCACCGGACACAAACCAACTAGGAGCCAAATCAACTTTAACAACGATTTTGCCAGTAAATTCCATCCTTTGCTTCACCATAAATTACCATATTTCTAGGTGAAATGGTCATCTTTGGAAGTTTTATTTCAGTGCAGTGAGATTTCAATGGCAAACTAAATTTACAGTTTGTCTAGACTTTTGAGTTCTTAAGAGATACAGCTCATTTCATTTTAGAGCTTGCCAATTCTATACAAGACTCCACAAAGGAAATTTTTTAACTATAATGAATTATATATATGTTTGCATGTGGTTCTGCTGAAGTTTCTTTGAGAATGTTATGAAGGTCCGGTCATATAGAGCTGCTTTGCCCATTCAAGCAGCATATTTTTGTTCTTGATATTTTTTGTGGGAGGGAACGTTCTACTGCCTTTCTTCTTAATGGCATGCCCTTTAGTGGTAGCTGCAATATTGTGTGTGTGATACACACACAGAGAACAAAGAGATCGGAAAGAAACCATTAAATTAACTAAGCTAAAAGCTGTAGGTTTTTCAAAATTGTTATAAAAGTCTCCGAGATAGGATTCAAATAAGCGATTATTGAATGATGTTTTGGATTTCGCTTCACATTCAATATACATTGAATTCTGTGATTGATGAGTAATGTTTCAAAACTGATGTCATGATATCTGACTCCAAATAATGTGAAACTTCTTTCACATGTTATGCAACTAACACACGGTGTTATGCGTGCTGCTATACTAGTATACATAATACAACTCAAAGTTTTTAATGTTTTAACAAACAATTTAAAAAATGCAAAGGTCATGTGAACATTAATGTTGTACCATTCTTGGATGTTGCCATTTGGCTATTATCGTTAAAATAATTGTTAGTTCGTTACCGCAACACAGATACATGGTATGTGTAATAACCCGCCTTTTCATTCCTTAGATGTCAACACTAATACATCCATGGTATTCATGTGTCGAGCATCCAAGTGTCGGAAAGACGGATTATTAGGAGTGAAAGAGAAGGTAAAACTAAAGAACACAGAATCTCACAACGCAAATGAATAATATATAATGATCAATATAAAATTTTACATAATCATTTCCAAAATGATACAGTAGAGTCATAATAGTACAACTTCCTACTTGGAACAGTTATAACTACTGTTCCTACATAACTGATACAAATTTCGTGCAACATAGCGGAAATAAGAAAATATACGAGGGATACGTCTTGGACCTCCAACTTGTCTCTTGAGCTCCAAAACATCCAAAGCTAATCTGAAAATATGCTCGGTCTGACCCGAGCATTATGAGAAAACAACGTCCAAGTCAGTCTGGTAAAACTGGCATGACAAACACAAATCACAACGAATTTTATTCATTATAACTAGTAAATCCTTTAAAATCAAAGGTATCTCGTAAGACTACGTCGCACATAAACACAAACAGGTTTTTACCTTATGATAACGAAAACATTTTCTATTATAAAATCCAATGATATTATAATAATGCCTAAGGTTTAAAATACCAATAATCAAGTAGTTGTGTTGTGTGTACATCACAACGATAATAGTACAAAATCAAAAACTGAAGGCACTTATTGAAGAATGAATTTTCAACAATGGCAATGTAAGGGACTACCTTCCGAAAGATACACCGCTACTTAAATGTACCCGAGGCTCGTTGGAACCCTCTGCTAGCAAGACCGGCCTACCCCTAACTGGATAGTACTGAATATGATCACCTCTAAGTTGTGATCAAACACCAAAAATGAGCCCTGAAGCATACATATAGATATCGACTCTAGATAAGGCGATGATCATACCCTGATGGGAGCGACCCACGTAGCCTTGCGGCATACCCTATTTTAGCCATTATTGGGGTGTGAGTTTTGAGAGGCCATGATTACTTTTTTCCTCATAGTAGGCCATCTTGGAATGCTAACACTGCCCAGGCAGAAATGCAATGCCAGCATTCATCCATACAAGTTGTTCAGGATCGAATAAACATTTAACATTTATTATCTTCCATTTTGGAATCACCCTCGGGAAGAATATTGTGACGACCCACATTTCGGAAAGTTTAAATCGACAATAATCCACACATGTCCAACTTAAGCAATCTGAAACATAGATAGTCAATGAGGATAATTAAGAACACAGAATCTCGCAACGGAATGATAAAATATAATAATCAAATAAATAGTTCATGAAGCTGTTTACTATACATTTGATTATAATCTATACAACATTGATCAGAATTATATATATATCAGGGATAAATAATCAATGTAGCAGAATAGCTTGATGCAGAGAATAATAATAGTAATAATACCAAATCTTTGTCTTCATCCTCCGGAAAATGATCTTCAATGTGCCGAAAAATTCAGGGCTGGCCCGAGCGTAATGAAAAGAAAAAGCACTCGATTCAGGACTAAAATACTCTTATGCAAGTCAAATCAATGTCATGAAATATGAGTGTAACAGTGTCAGAGATGTTTACAAGATTTACATCTCCTATCCAGTGTATAACGTGCGTGCAATAACTTAAGAGATGTTACGGGATTTTCCATCTCCTAAGGATCCGTTAAACTATGAATATATAATAGTATACGCTATAGTAGGTAATGTCTATCAGTAAAATAAATATCAAAATAGCGTTAAGGCTTTTCATTGATCCACCTTAACACATTTTTATAGGTACAATATTAAACCAAAGTCGTAATGGGCTCGCATAAGGATAAATATGACAAGACACGTGAGGCAATGCCCAAGGTAGGATTCTACCAGTTTACCCTTTCTGGCTGGTCGTAATCCATCCGTGGCCGACCGCGACCATCAATCCAAACAAAAGGGTGCACCCATCGAGTACAAAATCACGATAGTAATACGTGGGATCAACGTCGCTAGAGGTAGCTAACCTCATTGGTTGTTTTAGTCATTTTAATTATGACACAAGTGTCAAGGCTATCCATCATCGTTCTCTTACATCATTCTAGTAACATTCGCCAATTCAACCACTACATTTTGGATATCATCCACCGCGTACACGGTTGTCAAAGTGGTTCCAATAATTACAGAGAGTATGCCAATAAGAGGCCCCGGTCTCTTTAACAACCAAACGTCATTTTACACACTGGTTGGTTCTTTTACATTTTGAAAACAATTCATACTTGATATCAAAATATAATATTTGCTTCAAAATCAATTTCATTTTGAAATATAATATTTACTTCAAAAATCATATTCAGTTCGATACGTCATTTCCACTTGAAAATATCATTCACTCCAATATCTCGATTTTGCTTCCAAAATTGTTTCGAACTTCAATTTAGGTTATAACTTCATTTTAACCCATTTTGTATTTAAATCCGAGATTTTAAATATAAACATTCTACCTCTTGACTAGTTTGAATTTTAGAAAATAGTTTGAAACTTTTTAAACAGTTTAAAAGTTAAAATAGTTTAATATAAAATAGTTTGAGTATTGAAAATGGTTTATATAGGAAGATAGCTTAGAAAAAAATCAAAGTAATTTTTATATTTAAAAAGATAAATTTTAAACAGTTTATAATAAAATAATTTATTTAAAAACAGTTTCGAAGTCAAACTGATCAAATTCCAAATCTTCCAATTCAAATCATTTAAATCTCAATTTCGATTTAATCGATTCAATTCCGATTTCAAGTCGAATTTTTCTTCGATTCCAATTCAATTCAAATAAATTCGATTTCGATTTCGAATTAAATCGATTTCACTTTCAATTTTAATCGATTTCAATTTCAATTCCAAATTAATTTCAATTTCAATTCCAAGTAAATTTCAAATTCAATTTCAACTATCTGATTCAATGATTAAATTTCAACTCAATTCTCAAATTTAAACCATTTCGATTTATATCAATTTCGAGTATGATTTTCAAAATATCGATTCAAAACACTTAAATCAAATTACCCTTCAACATACATTTTAAGATCCTAACTTTCAAATATAATTCAATTCTGAGCTCAATTTTGAAATATCGTTTTATATTACTCTTACTTAGCAATATTCAAAGTTCAAATAAAAGTTCAATCTTTTAAAACAAATCAATTTCTAAAATTCAAATCATATTTTGATTATAACTTCAAAATATCAACTTTGATTATTTAAACAATTCCTATTATCAAATTTAAATTTCAACATTCCGATCTCAAGTTCGAAAATAATTCGATTTCCATAAATTCGATTTTTATTTCTTTAAATCAAATCATTTAAATAATTTCAAATCTAAAAATTTCAAAATCATTTAATTTAACCAAATTCGGTGCCCGTATTTAATCCTCTATCCTATGGCCAAGTGAATCAGTCATTTCAATTTTAATTCAGGGATGGATATATATCATTTCAACCTAAAATAAATGTCATAGGTATATATCATTTCAACCTATTTCCTAATTTATTCGAAATAATTCAATCTATAGTTTTATATACTGTAAATAATATACAGAATGATAACATGATATATCGAAAAAAATAAACATTTAAATCATCCAAAATATCAATCAATTTTCATCCATCACAATCAACATCCAAACAGTCAATAATCACAACAAATAACCAATTATCAATAATTGGGAGTTTTTGCTAGCAGTTTAATTCTAATTCAATTTAACTGTCAATTCAAATTCTATCAATTAATTCAGATGTCAATTTAAATGTCAATTAAATTTACCAAACAACATTCAATAAATTTAAATCACTTCACGATATAAATAACTAACATAAAAATTTATTTCGGTCAATTGTGAGCGTATAAACACTCACCTTTATTTGAAACTGAAAGTTTTTCCAACTTCAAATAAATACCACTTCGACTCCAAACTATAGATGGCATTGATACGATCGCACTACGACTCGTTTCGTCCAAAACGGACCTCGTATGCAAAATTTACGTGATAATTAATATCGATATAATTAAAAACTTAATTAACATACTAGCATAATTTAATTTTAATTAAAACAACCTAACCCATACCTTACAGCCGCTTACTCCAAACTCATTCCCTCTTCTCAATTGCGATTTTTTTTTCAACGATCGACGTCGTTCAACCCAGCCTTCCACTGCACCACCATCGCGAACGCCTAGCCACCCAAAATCGCGTCGCCGACCACCCCAGGTTGTCACCTCCACCAAGCTCACGACCCACGCCTTAGCCGCCTCCAACTCACGCGCGTACGAAGGTCGACGCCGAACCCTAACTGCGCTTGAACACCCTATCGACATTGAGTCGCGCTCTTCCCCATCGCCATCGCCATTTTCTATTTTTTCTTTTTTGATCCATCTCTTGTGTGTGTGTGTATCGATCTACGATTTGAAAATGAAAGAGGAAGAATGGGTACGGGGAGACCAAATAGATCGGCGTGGTGTACGTATTCGAAGATAGAAAATAGATATTATTATATTCGAAAATATCTAGCTACTAAATGCCGGAAATTCTCGAACTCCAAACAAAGCTTGCCGCTTAGCATTCATAATGTTTTACCCCCATTTCGAACACAATCGAATTAGTTTCGAGGCCTAATTCGATCATATGCAGAAGATAGCTTTTCAAAATCAATTATTTTAATTAAATTCCGAAATAAATTTCTACACGTTTCAAGCTCGCACGACCAAACGACAAGTCCGATCGCTATGAAACTTGAAATCCTACAATAATTCACTATTACGGATCCGATGAAACTAGTTTCGCCGAAATCCGGAGATAGTGTCCAAAATGGCAATTTTACTCGTTAATTTAAAATGAGCAATTTCCAAAAAAAATTATCCATTTTTAAATTCAATTTTAAAAATTGACCATTTTCATTCTTGTTTAAATAAAATTTGAATCAATTTCCGATATCATTTTCATTCACATTAATTCAAGATTCTATTATTTAAACAATTTAATTATCAAATAAATTACATTAATAATCACAAATTCAATTTAATTTGGGTTATCAGCCATTATTTTATTTCCATCTAACTAATTCAAAACTTATCATTAAATTCCAGTTATTGATTATAAACACATTCAATATATAGAATTTCATTTCGATACTCATAATCGCCAAATCTTCGAAATTGGTTATTTCAAAATTTGTATTTCATATTCAAATAAATTGCCCCAATAATTCTTTAAATTTTATCTTTAACCATTTTTATTCAATAATCATATTAAATTTAATAATTTCAAATAGTTAAAAATACGGGTCGTTACAAATAGTATAGCCCCATAGCATACTTTATAACGATCCATCACGACGTTATTATTTTATAGTGGTTTGGATAAATCATATTTATTCAAAACCGGTGTCTCCCAACCAAACGGTAATTCCCAGCTAACTCAATTCCGGTTCTTTGGAAGTATGCAACAAGCATTCAAGTCCTCACCGGGAAACTCGAATGTACACAACATACTTTCTAAGTTAAAACAGGTTAAGATTTGATAGTCGGTTATTTAACTATCAAATACATAATTAAACAATAATCTAGAGATTTAATTTTCCCATAGCAACGCTAAGCCTTAAAATAAGTTTTCATTTATTTAAATCTCTTTTCAAAATAATTATCTAAATATTCATATACTTATCACACTGGAATAAGTATATTCACAAAATATTGTGAAAGATTTCGCCCATTTCAAAATCATATTAAAAGGATCAAACTGATATTTAAATTAGAGATAAGGATAACCCTGAACACTATTCCTTCGGTGTTAAGCATGGAACAATTTTCCACACTACCATAATTAAGAAGGTCAGTTAAGAGAAATTTCATCTCTAATTCTTTTATAAATTTCTTCAATAAATCATTTTCATTTATGAAACCTCCTTCGCTTAAATTCTAAAGCCATTTATAAAACTCTTTTATAAATATCAAAGAATCATCTATAAAACTCTTTTATAGATATCTAAAGTTATTTATAAACTCTTTTATGGATCTTCAATTATGACTCCTTTTTAAGATATCATTATCAAATATCATTTGTAAATCTTCTTTACATAAATCCTTTATAAATTTTATTTACAAAATTTCATTTGTAAATACCTTTATTAAAATAATTGGACATCTTACAAAATCATTTACAAACACTTAACCTCAAATTGATATAAAATTAAGTTCAATTTTAATACCATAATTTTACAAATTGGTAAGGAGGCTTAGTGACTACAATGGTACTAAATCAAGTTACCATTTTAATTAAATTTGACTTCCAAGTCACATAATAGTAATTTACATAAACCAGCATATATGTAAATAAAATTCATGGCTAAATTAGGGAATAACATGTCAATATAAACCAACTAGCATATACATGTCCAGATAACATAATAACAAGATAGTGATTTGTCCTGCTAAATAAATATCCACATAATCTATTAAGTAATATAACAAAACGAGGATTTATTCTGCTAAAAGATGTCTAAACAATCTATTCAATTTAAGCTGTAGCAAAATGGTGCATTATTCTGCTAATAGATGTCCAAGTTTAGTATAACTTATTTGTAGTTGTTGACTACTCAATGGCACAGACAAGCGATTCTTTGATTTATAATTAGTTTAGTTATAAGAAGACCGACTTAACATATAACTGATAGAGTTTAAAAATAAACCTTTAACTAAATAATTAAATCTTACTTTAATCATTAATTAAGACTTAATTAAATCTTAATTAATCATTATTAAATCATAATTAAATCAAAATTAGACCATAATCTAACTTAATTACACTTATTTAACCCTTAATTAAATTTGATTAGATTAATTAATTTAACCCTGCCTGATTAGTAATTAATTATTAATTAACTCTAATTAAATAATAACTAATTAAATAATTAACTTAATTAAATAAAAATTTAATTCTTAATTAACTCTTAGCTTAATTAATCATTAATTAAAACTTCCTTAATTCATTAATTATAATTATCTTCTTAATTAATTACTTAATACTAATTACTTAACTTAATTATAAATTAATTAATAATTATCCTTTAAAGTTAATTAATTAATTATTAAACTTATACTTAATTACAAAGTAATTAACTTTGGTATTTAGTTGGTGTTTCGAAAAGTTTCCAAAACATTTTAAAAAGAAATCACTTTTAAGTTTAGAAAAACGTAACTTTTTCCGAACTGCATCCATAGCGACTATCGCTATGGATGCCATAACTTAGAATTAGCTTATAAGTTAAGAAACTTTCCCAAACTTAACTTCAAACTTCTTACTCATTTTTAAAACATAAGTAAAACGGTTTTGAAACCAAAACAAAGTTGGAAACTTTGGAAAACATTTAGCAACTTTAAAACTAGTAAATTGATTTTTGATTTCAAAGGGATATCAAGCCCCTTTAACATATCTAAATGCTAACATACATAGCATACAAATCTACACATTTATAAATTAGCATACAAAACATATAGATACCATAACATAACCAAAGATCACATTTTTACACTAAAACACTTCATTTTAGACTTCGTTTTACAAGTTTAAGGCAAATCCGTATACTAACACATATATAATCACATCAAAACCATACAACTAACCAATAACCAAACAATTTATACATGCTAATACTAACATAAGTCAAAAATGAAATATTTATATAAAAGATGTGAGTTTTGCTCACAAAGCTTAAGCAAATTCTTTTAAACTTGAATTAAAACCTTAGACTTTGCTTTGTCAAAACTAAAACTTGATTTTTTAGCCAATTTAAGGCTAAGTAGGCTTGGCAAAAGGCCTTTAGGCTCGACCAAAGGGTTGATGTTGGCTCGGCCATGGATGGTGAGGGTGTATGGGCTTTGTTGGAGAAGTAGGTGCTAGAAATGGAAAGGAAGTGTTTTCAAGTGCCTTTATAAATTAGAAAGAGGTAAAAAGAAGATTTTAAAACTTTGAAAATATTTTGAAAGCTAGTAATGTGTTTTTGAAAGCTTAAAGAAGATGTAATTTTTTTAGAAAAAGTAGAAATTGAAATGGTCGAGGGGAAAGAGAAAAGTTGAATTAGTTTTATATGAAATGGAATTATAGAATTATCTTAATACCATTATGTCATATATCCTCCATTAGATTCATGCCACATCATTACCCTTTATCACTTCCCTTAGACCCACATGCAACATAAGGGCGCAACCCCTTTTGTTCATTAGATAATACCTTCTCTTTGTACTATGATATTGTATTTGAATGTGACCTTACATAACTTATATTTATTTTTAATTTTTAAACTTGAATATTGCCACATCTTTTACTTACTCAAGTACATACATATATTTACATTTTTAACACACTTAACTAAATACACATTATTTATATAGTGGAAGATAGGCACAAGGACAAACTTTGAAAAAAATTTAGGCTGAAGGGCAACAAGTTTCATTTTTAGGCTGAATGACAAACTTTGAAAAAATTAGGCCGAAAGACAATGCTAAATATAGTTAGCATTTTATACAGTGTAAAACTGAATATAATGCTAGTTAGAATTAACATTTTGCATAATGTAAAAACTGAATATAATGCTAGCTATAACTAGCATTGTTCTTCAGTCTAATTTTCTTTCAAAGTTTGTCCTTCAGCCCAAAAAAGAAACTTGGTGTCTTTCGGCCCAATTTTTTTTCAAAGTCTGTCCTTGTGCCTAATTCCCTCATTTATATAAGTGTGTGTTTTAATATATTAAGGTGTTTTACAACCTTTTTAACAATTTTTAGACGATAAAAAATCAGGATTTTTGGAAAATCTTTCTGGTCATATTTTCTAATTTCCTTTTAACTAATTATTTTTGAAAACCAGATTCAAAAATGAATTTTCTATCGGTAGTTATAAATTTAAAGATGGCTATTTTAATTATTAAACCCATTAATTTAATATTTAATATTAATTAAATATTCAAATCAAAGAGATAAAATTCCAAGTTGTTATAGTATGCCCTACGTTATCGTTTGATTAGAGATTAAAACCATGGTCATTAGAGTTTGTGTAATTTTTTTAAAAAAGATGGAAAATGCTTGAAAATAAAAAGATGGTGAATTTTGTACAGAGTGGTCAAGAAGGCGATTTTGTACAGTTTGGATGATAATGAATTACGTGTAGTCGGTGGTCTGTAATGGACCTTACGTTAGATTTTAAAAACAAAAAGTGCAAAATGTAAGCACTTCGATGAAATTAGGAGAAAAGTTTTGTAATGGTCTGTCTTTCTTATACCCAAAGATAACACTTAATACATCCTCCGTATTCATATGCCGATCATTTAAGTGTCGGAAAGACGGATCATGGGATAAAGAAAATGGAAGACAAGGAAATAAACACAGATTTTTCTCACATCGTCAAAGTTACATAAACATCATTACAGAACAATACATATGGTTACTCGAAAATGTTACATCAAAGTTACAATAGTACTATTCCCAACAAGAGCAACTATATCATCCTGCCCAAATTACTAATACATAATACACAGTCACAACGAAAATATCAATAACTACAAGATGATGAAAGCTCCTACTCCATATTGCTTCCCAAAATGCTCCAAAGAAACCTGACTATTTGGCTAGTCATAAAAATTTGAGTACCAAAGAGTTTAAGGGAAAGAAATAAAACTCTGGATCAAACATGAGTAATGACCCGTAATTTTATTACTAAATGGAATATTTATTTAACTTTAAATATTCAAATATAGAATTTTCAAAACATAAATAGTCATGTTTTATGTGATAAATAAAAATAGTGAACTTGTTTTTAGAATTGGTTTATAAATATGAGATTTTGGAGTTTCGTCGTAAAATTGACAAAACCCGGTTTTCGATAAAATTTGATATACGTCCAATTTTTATTTTAAATGATAAATAATTATTTTAATTATTATAAAATGATAATAATTGATTGTTAAAAGTTTTATAAATATATATATGTATGTATGTATGTATGTATGTATGTATGTATGTATGTATACACACACACACACACACTTGTTTTATAAAGATAGACAAACTTCATCGCACTTCGACCAATCGACGTCGTATTTTACAATTGGATTTTAATATGATTAAATATGGTTTTATAACTAAAATAAACTTGTTTTAATCTTTTTTAAAGATGATAACAAATATATTTTCAATTTTTATTTACATAAATAAATAGTTTGATTAAAAACAGAAAATGTGACCAGAAAACGTTTTGTTAAAAAAATCAATATTTTATTCAGTATAAGTTGTGTAAACATTTTGCAACTTGAATAGTTGTTATAAAAACACGTTAACAAAGAAATAAAAACCTCACCTATATTAACTAAGGATTAATTAAGTTGTGTTTATTTAAGTAATGAAAAGTACTTAACGAAGATATTTTCACCAAATCCAACACATATCAAATCAAATCACATCAAAACAAAAACAAATTAAACCAAATCTCCACCTTAGTCCACTTTTCCAACTAGGTTCATCCCTTAAGTATTAAGTAAAGATGACATAAAGTAATGATGTAATGTGAAGATGGTAAGTGTTGAAAAAGTACGTTCACTTAAAGGTTAAGGAAGGGTATTTGTGTCATTTGACAAAGCTTAAGGGTTAAGGATCTTAAGGCTATAAATAGCCATGCATACCACTTCCATTTCTCACACAAATCCATCTCTTCTTCTTCTTTAAAGTTATTTCAATAGCTTCCCCTCTAATAAAACAATGAAGAAAATAATAGCAAATAATATTTAAATATATATAATACACACACACGTATATATACACTAAAACACTTCAAAAAATCAAAGCAAATACCTCCACCACCTCTTAAAAGCTCATGGCCACCCGATCTTCACCTCAAAGACAAGAGCACAACCACCCAAGGAGCATGGCCAAGCACTCCAAGGCCTAGGCCGAGCACATATAAGAAGGAAGGAGTTTGAAAGGCTTCAGAACAAGAAAACAAGGAAGAAGCGCCGCTGAAATGAAAGAGAATTCTACGAAAAGATTTATGGAGTGGAGCCATAAGTGGGTACTCACACTTCACTAATTAATCTCTAATTTATTTCAAGTATAATGATTTGAAAGTTTAAATATATTGAATGGTTAAATGTTTGATATTGGATGATAACTTGGTTGATATTATGATTGGTTATATGGTTGATAACTTGGTTTGGTAAATGATAAGAGAAATAGTTAGTAATTAACCATAGCTAATTAAATGAAA
Source organism: Allium fistulosum (assembly GCA_030737815.1). Classification (NCBI taxonomy): domain Eukaryota; kingdom Viridiplantae; phylum Streptophyta; class Magnoliopsida; order Asparagales; family Amaryllidaceae; genus Allium; species Allium fistulosum. The sequence continues at coordinate 200,882,518 of CM060904.1, read as the reverse complement.
ATTTAATCCATAAATAATATGTGTATGGAGTTTATCCTCTTAATGGTTTTAAACGTCTAAAAAGAGTTAAAATGAATATTATAATAATATTGATAATATTATGAAATGAAATGGAAAATGAGTTTGAAATATGAAAAGTATTTGTTTAAATGAGTTTAAAATAATTTAGAAATGTATTATAAACATTTAAAAGTGTTTCCATAAAGTTGAATAGAAATTGAAAAACAAGTCAAAACTAGGTGCGTGGCAAAATGGTACTTCGCGATTTGCCGCCGTAGAATTCAAATAAGTGTAGAGAATGGAATATAGCTCGGAATTCTTCGAGATAAGAATTTTCCAGACTATTATATCCATAGTTTTTAAATAAAGAAAGAAAATCAAGGTTTCGTCTTATAAATTTTTAAATAAGTCCAAAATAAGTTTTCAGAAAAATCGGTTTGGTAATTTAAAACCCGAATTTGAAATTAATTTAAAATAAATATTTAAATGTTTAAAAATATGGAATAAATTTTATAAATCTATTAAAGTGTTTTAAAAGAGATTTGAGTTGTATAAATGAATCTCCAAAATGATAGAAAAATTGTTTTATCCAAATAAGCTTTTAAAACACTATTTGCAGCACTTTTTAATAACTTTTGCAAACAATGGTTTTAAATTAATTATTCTTTCTCGAACCTTTTGTGAACCTTTCAAAAAAAAAATTAATTTAAAGATGATTAAGAGGTTTAAAAATGAGTATGCAGAAACGACTAGTACATTTGTTCCATTTGTAAGTGTCATAGAAAATCCGACCAAGGAATGGAACAGATCAAAGGGAAAGCCTGGATGCTCTAAAATAATTAAAAGTAAATTAAGTATGTTAAAAGATTTAAAGTCGATCAAATAACAAGACCACCTTATGGATGACAAAGAGGTAGTCTATAGGCTTGAGTTTGAGAAACCAGTTGCCCACCCTCCCTAGCTATCCGGACTGGCCCGCCGGAGGGGACCGTATATTTGATTTACTTGGATCAAAACTTCCCAAAATATAAAAGATGCAATTTTCCAAATTCAAACAACTTGGACTGCATAGAAATGATCTTCTTTTACGGTATTAAATTCCAAGGAGGGAATCCATACTATCCATGTGAATTAAAAAGGTGATTTCACCATTATTTGACGGATAGTAAAGGTTGAATATGAAAATTGATACTGAGTAGAATTAGTATAATTTCCATGATCCTTTTTGCTTAACAATATTTTCCAATATGAGTTTAAATAAATAATTTCAAAACGTTTTTCCTAAGTAAAAAGTGAAACGATTTAGAATTATTCCAAGATTTAAAAAGGGTTTTAATTAACCACAGGATTTGATAAATGAGGCATAATGATTCCATATACTTTGAAAAAGATAAAGAAATGATTTAATGAATATATCCCTAAGAGAATTTTGATTTAAATAAAAAGGTTAATTAATTGAATGTTGTGTGATAATCACTTATATACCTAAATGCCTTTTTATCGATGGTTGGTTCGGAGAAACTGGGGTCGGATTTAGGTGATTTGTATTCGAAAATCACTTTGAACCAATGTATGCGTTCGTGTTGAAGATGATGATTATTGAAGACCGGAGACCTTTAGAATGTAGGGATTGCTATCAAGAGTCTCAAGGGTTTACTCTATATTATATTTATATGGTAGTGGTGTCTGCATTATGAAATCTTCGTTATACTAAAGACCGAAGATCTTCATAGCGAAAGGACCGCTTGTTGACATTCTTTGGGTCACTCCCAATATAGAGATATTTATTATAGCAGTAGACCTGTCGTGTTTTGAAATCTCCATAATGCAAGGATTACTCACTACTAATCCTAGGGTGATTCCCAAAAAAAGCATGTGGTAGGAGGAGTGCCTTCGGTTTCATTCAGTCCCAAGAATGAACTTGTATGGACGAGTGTCTAACAGTGCATTTTTGATCATATGAATTGATCTCTATCAACGTATTATCTGCTTAGTGGCGAAGGAGGCAACTTCTCTTAGCTTAACACCCTTTCCTAAGACGTACGAGCTCATGAGTTATATGTTTGTAGAAATCAATTGTGTGATTAAGGAATGACAATGTGGCATTCTAAGTGGAATGTGCTTTGTGGAGAAATAAAGCATGGCTTTATGAAAAATAAGTGTAGCCTCACGAGTCTCACATCCCAGAAATGATACATGATACAATGTGGTCTACATGACATATTTTGAGCTATTAGTCATGAGAAATGAAAGACGTCGGTTGCATTAAGATGATGAAATGGATAGGTATTAGAGACCGACAGAGACCGTGTAAAGCCACTGAGCAAATACACTGTACCATAGTAGTGTAGCAAGTGCAGTTCCAAGTGGCTAGCTTGAGACAAGTGATAAGGTCGCCGCATGAACTATAGTCGTTATGCGTGGATCGAAGGAAAAGGCTACTAGTTCTGTAACGATCCAGAATTTTAGTCATTTGAATTTGGAATATTTAATTGATTTTTTTGGCAAAGCCAGCCGGCTTTATAGTGGGCCATGCCACTGTATATAAATAAAGAAACAGGTGCCATGCACGTGCGCAAAGCAACTATACATGGTTTCATAGTGGCCATACCACTTAAATACAGTATAGGTGAGAAGCAAATCGCTTCCGCAGCTAAAAAAAGAAAACCTAAATGTCCTCCCGAGCGGAGGAACCACTGTCATCATCAGCTGACATAGGCCCTAGGACATGGATAAAACCAGAAAACCGAGCCACAATACATGGATCAAAGACATCCGAATCACCGGAATATAGATATTTTCAATCCCAAGAATCATTTGCTAGTACAGCGCGATTGTCATCTCCATCTTCACCATCAGACGAAAGAACTAGACCATCACCGACTATGTGATAATATAATCGCCGACACTCCCCATCTCCACCTACATACATATAATAACACTCAGACTTAGGACAATATCTCATTTCGGATTTCACATGAACCCAAGACTTCTCCCAGGCGTTCCACCTAATCACCGGAGGCTCAATAGTTTTCCACTTGCTTATAGAAGAAATATCTTGAGTTAATTCGGATATTGGAAGATGGAGGGACAATAGGTGGAGGAAAAGGCAAAATCAAGGCCGCACCATCTTCCGAGGATGAAAGGATTGTCGAAGACTTGGGAACCCATTTCCTAACAGGAGGACGCGGTAGCAGGATCTTAATAGGAATAGGGTCATCAGACAGAAGCTTACAGTCGTTATTAGTGTGCCCGAAAGAGTGGCAGGCTGTGCAAATATCCGGTTTCCATATTTAATTGATTTTAAATATTGAAAAGTTATATAAGTTAAATAACTTGAATTTTAAAAATAATCATTTATTTGATAATTAAATGGTTAAATTTGAATATATGGAAATATTTAAAATAATCGAATCTTGAATTTGAAATGAATAAAAATGATTTTGGAAGCTGATTTAAATTCCGTTTAAATAATAATAGAGATAGTAAACTTGTAAATTGGATTTAAAAGCGGCTTAAACTGATTTTGGAAATTATTTGTTTTAATTAACGTGTAAAAAATAGCCTTTCGAGGCACTGTCTCGGATCTCGACAAAACTAGTTTTATTGGACCCGTAGTAGTGAGTTATTATATGATGTCAAATTTCGTGGCGACCAGACGTATTGTCTGGTCATGCGAGTTTGAAATGCGTAGAAATTAATTAAAGAAATTTAATTAATATAATTGGGTTTGGAAAGCTAACTTCTGTATATGATGGAATTGGCTTTCGATATATATTCCATTGTGTTCGGAATAGGGGTATAACATATAGAACGTCAAGCGGCACGTCTCGTTTGGAGTTCAAAAAATGTGACATATGAGTAGTATTTTATAAATTTTTCTATAAAAAGACTTGGCCATTTCATTTTTTGCAAACCCTAATTTAACAAAACAAAGCCGCCATTAACTAAAGGCCATCCAACGGCCCATATCATCCATGTTGATCAGAGAAGAATTAGACAAACACTTCCTACATGAAAGTAGTAGAGTTCGCTTCCACGAAATCGTCCATGGTTGTGGATCGTCGATCAGAAGGCGTTAGTAGCGGCTAGAGGGGCTCGAAGTAGCAGTAGTTTTAGATTCGTTTCTGCAATCAAGGTGGCGCAGGCGCGCGTGCGGCGGTGGCGAGGTAAACGGCGCGAGGCACGGCGGCAGGTGGCGACGTTATGGGTTGCGAGATCGTTAAAAAAACAAACAAAGAAAGTCGCGTGATGGGTTTGAAGCAACCTGGGAATGAACGACGAAGGATTGGGCTTGATAACGACGATGATTAAGGAGTTTAATAATGTAATTAAATAATTATATTTTTAATTTGTGAAACTTATAAATGCAATAACTTTTTTATACAAGGCTGCAATTGAACATGATGAGTTGCATTGCGACCGTATCAGCGAGTACTATGCTATGGAGTTAAATTGAATGGATTCGGAGCTAGTGAGAATTTTGGTTAAAATTGAATGTCTGTTCAATTTTAATTCAAAACGGAACGTTTTGGTGACTATTAAAATCAGTGTGAGTTAATCTCACCTTTTTGGTTAATTAGAAAATATTATATAGTTAATAAAATTATTTATTGAATGTGTGGATATTTTATTATTGACTGTTATTGCTTATTTGGATAATTTACTAAATTATATTGTTGGCTTGAATATATTCCCACCCCTGGAGCAGGTGAGACCCTATTATGTTTTCATATAAGAGCGGACGACCCTTCGTATATGAATCCCATCTCGAAGCGGTTAATTTTTATATTATTTGATTATATACCTTATGTGATGTAGGGGGACAGGCCGGAGGGATCCAACATGATTCCTCACACTGTTGATTTTACTTTTCATATATTTGATATATATACGATGTGTTGGATGGCATATTTGATGATATGAATTAGTTTTGCTTATTTAGTGCTATAGTAACACTAGGTCATATTTTTAGTATTTTGAAATACTATAAAATAGTGATTTTGAATTGAAAATGATTTTCAAAGTGATTTTTGAAGTATATATATTTTAATAAAATTTTAATTTACTAAAAGAAATGAATTTATTTTTAAACAAATAAAATGGTATGATTTTTGATGCTATAAAAGTATAGCTTTGTGAAATATTTTTAAATAGAGATTTTTGAATAAGTTTATATAAAGGATTTATAAAAGTGATATTTTATAAATAACGAAATAGATTTATAATCGGAATTTATAAATATTTTGTAAATGGATTTGAAATTTATTTGGTAAATGGATGTATAAATGGATTTTATAAATAAATTTGATTTATAAAGAAATGGATTCATAAGTGGATTTTGATAGCAAAATGAGTTTTTATGAATTTTTAAAAACTCTTTTACTGGGCCATATTTTCAAATTCTTTGGGCGAAGGGACAGTCTCAGGTATATAGTTTCTATGTGGCGTAGGCCTCCCAAAAGGTAACGGAGGCGTGCAAAGGTTTCTTCGGCCCGGACGGAGATTGGCCCTCTAGTGCAAAGGCATAAGGGAGCTTGACTGCAAGACCCACTCGTCGAGCAGGGACGAAAGTCGGCCTTAGTGATCCGATGGTGCCGAGTGGAAGGGCCGTTGCTCAACGGATAAAAGTTACTCTAGGGATAACAGCCTGATCTTCCCCAAGAGTTCACATCGACGAGAAGGTTTGGCACCTCGACGTTGGCTCTTCGCCACATGGGGATTCCGAACCGGGGCAAGAATTTCTTAGTCAACTAAGCGGGACGGAAACAGCAATGCCCTCGGCCTTGCAGCAACGTACCGATGAGCTTATTTTACAAAATGTTCGTGAGAGAAAGGAGGATTTGGGGGAGGTTATAAATTTCTTAATTTCTCGGGTGTAACTAATAACTCTTTTAAACTTATTTGGAAAACAAATGCTCCTCCTAAATCTAAAATTCATATGTGGTTAATCATGCATGGAAAACTAAATACTATTGAATTTTAAAAAGAAAGAATATGTAAATCGATAATAAATGTTCTTTTTGTAAATTGTATTTTGAAGATATTAAACATGTGAATTATGATTGTATGGACACTTACTATATTCTTAATAATACTCTCAAAATCTTTTACTTTATTCTTACAACTAAAGTTACTAATTGTGAATATTATTGGAAATACTTAATATTTAAGTTTATAAAGGAAAATAGAATTTTACTTGATACTTTATTCATTATATTTTGTTGATATATTTGGTTTGAGAGAAACTAGAGAATTTTTAATAATAATAATAGTCATTTTAATAAATTGATGTTTATAATATCATCATTTTGTTTTAATTGGATCTCAATCCTAAATATAGATTAGCTAAAAATAATCATTTCAAAGAATATTTTAATAAGGTTAGTAATAGTATTAAGCTATTTAAACATAAAAACAATATATTTAACATTAATAACTATAGCATTAACATTTTTCAAATTTGAATGATGATTTTACTGATTATCATAATGTTCTTTTGAGTAAAGGAACATAAGGATAATTTTTAAAATGTTTTAGTTTATAGGTTTGTAACTTCATATTTTGTTAATTTTTACCTTTTTGATTTTGATCTCTTTTTTTTTACATCTTTTGTGTTGGTTAAGATGTTGCATAATGAGCTTGGATTCTTTTTTAGTCTGTTTCTTATTTCTGTTGCTTTTCCGTCTTATAATTAGGGCTGTAAATCGAACGAACCGGACCGGACTTGAAGTATACCGAATTCAGACCGAAATATAATTCGATCGGACGAGTGCCCGACTCGATTAAATACCGGATATCCCTTAGATGTTTGAACTCGGTCTGTAAAAAATTTGCACAGCCCGTGTCCTTTCCGTTAAACTCATTCGGACATGACGAGCTCGGACGGTTCGGACGGACTACATGGTTTCAAAGGAAAAATATTTATTTGGCAACAAAAAAGCTACAATATAGCATAGGTTAACAATAATAGTACTGGATACACATTCTGTATATGAAATGAAATGCATGCAGGCAGCATGCTTAAGCCAAACAAAAAAAACATGTTTCAGCAAGAAAATATTAAGCCAACCAATGCTTTCAGCAAGCAGACTACAAAAAATATATTTAAAGCTTACAAATGTATTTTACATTACAAAAAGCTCAAAAAAGAAAATATATATGAAAGGACTTGCTGCAAGCAAATATTAGTTAATCTTCTAGCCAACAAAATGTGGAAATACTTGCTGCAGCAAAGCAAATATCATTCCAAAATAGTCTCCCAACTTCCTAAGTATATCCAGTAATAACTTCTACTACCTACCTCTACCTGAGAAAGAAAACAAAAAAGAGGATCCATTAGTATAATTTATATTAAACTTTTTATATGCAGAACCACAGTACCACTCAAACTAGCAAATACTGTCAATTTTGCACATGTTAGGTAATAAAAAAAGATGCAGAACTTACATTATCACTTATCAGTGACCTGGTTTTCATTTTCATTCAATCAAATGTGACAGTGTTGGATAACCCTTCTTCATGCTGCACCTTATTACAAAACAAGAAGAAATAGATAGTAATTACTAATTAGTAAAACATGTTTATCATATTTTCAAAAATTTGAGCATCTTTATTATTATAACAGCATGAACATTATGTATTTTGCTAAATATTTGTATGCAAACAACTGCATTTTACCTCTTTCAGTGAATATTTTGATCTTAGCCAGTCGCCGCTACATATTAAAGCTTCCACTGTTACAGGATTCAAAGAACTCCTAAACTGATCAAGAACTCTACCACCAGCACTAAATGCAGATTCAGAAGCAACACTGCTGATTGGAATAGAAAGTATATCCCGTGCCATGCTTGATAATATTTTATACTTTGAAGCATTCAATTTCCACCAATCCAAGATATTAAAGTCTAAATCAGTACATTTATGACGAGTTTCCTTCAAATATACATCCAACTCCGATTCATTTGGTTCTACAATGTCTAACTCTTCAGCCCAAATCTCAAACTCAGATCTACTTTTGGTCATCAATCTATCATTGTATTTAGAGCTAATTTCTTTTTTTCTTGTAGAATTCTTGTTCATTGTAGCAGTCAACACATACTCTGAATATAATTCTTGCAGGGAAGAAATAATATATTTAATGTTTTGGCCTGATTCAACGTTCGAATAGATCTTTGGAAAGCAAAACTCAATTAATTTCATTTTATATCTAGGATCTAGGATGGCAGCAATTGACATTAATAGATTACATTCACCCCAATATTTGTCAAATTTGATCTTCATTTTGTTCACCATTTCACTCATATAAGAACAACCTTCGAATTCAACCACTTTATCATTCAAGGTTTGCTTAATTTTCCAAAGTTCAGGAAGAAATAAGTTTGAAGTGGGATAAGAAGTGCCAGAAAAAATATTGGAAGCTTCACTAAAAATTTCTAAAATTTTACATACCGACTCGGCTTTCTCCCAGTCTAATTTAGAAGGAAGCCAAGTATAAGACGGATCTCTTTCTTGATACATAGAAAACACCTTTTTAAATTGAATGGCACATTCTAGCATTTCATATGTTGAGTTCCAACGGGTAGGAACATCGAGGACTAAGCGTTTAGAGACCGGAAGTTGTAGTTGTTTAACAATATCCATAAACTTGTTCAGTCGTTGAGGGGACATTTTAAAATACTTCACACTTTCTCGAATATTTTGTAACACACACTTTATTTCGCTTAATCCATCCTGCACCATTAGGTTCAAAATATGTGCACAACATCTAACATGAAAAATCTTTCCCTTGAAATAGAGTCTACCCTTTAATGAAAAATTCTCTTTAAGTGTTCTCACGGCTAAATCATTAGAAGATGCATTATCAAGTGTTATGGAAGATACTTTATTTTCTATCTCCCAATCCAAAAGGTATGCAAAAATAGCATCAGCGATTGCAAGACCAGTATGTGGTGGAGGTAAACAACCAAAGTTTAAAATACGCTTTTGTAACTTCCAATTCGAGTCTAAAAAATGACATGTAAGACACATATATCCTATAGTTTGATTTGATGTCCATAAATCGGTTGTCAAACTAACCCTACCCGTATCCCTTAGCAATTCTTTCAAAATCTTCTTCTCATTCTCATATACTTTCATGCATTCACCTTTTATGGTTACTCTCGATATTTTCTCAAATTCAGGATTCAACATTTGAGAATACAAGATAAAAAATTCGTGTTCAACCATTCTAAAGGGATATTCATGCACAATAATCATTGTAGCCATTATTTCCTTAATCTTTGTCTTATCATATTTATAAAGAGCCAATTTTCCAATCAAACCACTATCATTAGATGCTTTATCTTTGAACATATCTTTACCTAAAATTTTCTGCTGTTTTTGTTTCACAATGCGAGCACGACACTTGTTTAAATGTCTTTTAAATGTAGTTGTACTTCCATCCTTAGTAATTGTTATTTTTTGTTCACAATGGATACACATACCATATTTTCTTATCGTGCCATCTTTAGCTTCTTCTGTATGTCGTTCAAACTCAAGCCAAACTTCTGATTTTCTTTTTCGTGCTTTTTCTTCAATCTCTTTAACATCTCGCTCATCTTTAAGATTTGCTTGTTCTCCATCTCCTTCTTTCATAGGTTGTCCATCATCATCACCGATGAGTATTTCTTGTGGTTGTTTGTCATTCATGTCATCATTATCACCTAAAAATAATGCAAAATTAAGGATGAAACAATACTAAAGTAATTCCTGATAGCTAAATTATGAAACTGCAGTGAAATGGAAAGTTAATAATCACTGTGTTGAATGGATGAAGATTATCATGCTTTGTTTTGATGTTTAATTTTTTAGTTTAATAGATCTATATACCCCTATATTAAATATAACAGTATCTAATATTAAGGAATGAGTATCAAAACTATCAAAACCTGGAATAAAGATAAAAAACAGTGAAATTTTATTGCTAAACTATTATCTCATCATATCTGTAATTCACGATTAGAGAATAAACATGTTCATAGTTACAAGCTATTAATTAGAAAATGGTAAACTTTTGTTACCAAACACGTTCATATGTAAGAATGATTACCAAATTTATACAAACCTCAAACAAAGATGACTGAAAATTTAATTTTTTTACCAAATTACAGTCTCTTCATATCCACTATTAACAGATATAAAGTATGCATGTTCATTCATATTTATGTTTTAGGAGAAAATGACTATCAACTTCATTGGAAAAAAAACAGTAGGAAAATTAGCATTATTGGCAACTTAAATAAGAAATGAAACAACTATGAAGAAGTGCAAAAATTCTGTGCATAAAAACTATTAACATCAACAATTGCCAAAACTTTACATGTATGATTTGTTTTCTGTGTACTACTGTAACCCAATAACCACATGGATACTCATTATTATACTATATGACAAAACAAAAGACAAATAAAACAACCATTTCTTGTTTAAATTTTGAAATAAAAAAATGAAATATTATGCTTACCAGGAGGTTGTGATGAAGAAGCCATAAAATCACGGTTATAATTAGGTGAGAAGATACAGTAGGTGGACTGATTTGTAATGCTGAACTGAATTAGGGTTGAGAATCTGGACTGATTTGAAATAGTAGGTGGAGTTAAATAAACCGACGATTCGTAAAGAGAAGAGAAGATCATGCGTTTTTTCATTGGGAAAGATGGAATTAGATTAATTATTTGTGGGAAACTGGGAATTGAAAGATAATTATTCAGGTGGAGATTTTCGCATATCTTTCTATGGGAAGAAGAAAGGTCAAAAGTCAGATTGTATATTTATATTTGTTCACGGACTATGCCGGTTCGGACATGCTTTGTTCGAGCTCGGATCGAAATTTTCGAGCGGACAGAGAAATATGTTTGAATCTTGCTCGTCATATATACGGACAATCTAACGATCGAACCAATTTTCGAGACGAACACGGACGGACGTCGGACTGTCTGGTTTGATTTACAGCCCTACTTATAATTTTAGCTTTAGTGTTATTACTTTTACTTCATTAATACATATATATGTATATAAATTTCATTTATATACACATATGTGTATAATTCTTATTATTTTCTTCAGTTCCATTTATAGATACAGGTTTAGGTCGGAAATGGTGCTAGATTACTATTTTGCAGGTTTTTCAGGATTGCTGTTGATAGGATTATAGTGAGATGTTCATTTTGGACCTTCCGCGTTCGCAGTGAGGAGTCCTTTCCAGTTCTTTTGCGTCTGCAGTATGACATTCTTCATTCCAGATCACTCGCATTTGCAGTGATGTGTTCTTTCCAGTTCTTACGCATCTGTAGAGTGGCGTACTTCATTCTAGATCATCCGCATTTGCAGTGAGACATTCATTCTGGAGTTTCCGAGTTTACAGTGAGGCGTTTCTTTCTCAGCTGGAGCGGTCTATTGATATCATCCGCACTGAGTTGCTTCTTGGATTTTTTGGGTACTTCTAACACCTCATTACCGGGCGGTGGCCTTGCCGGAGCTCGATTGATGTGTAATGGAAGATGGCTTTGCCGGTGCTCATTCTAGTTGTACCTGAGTCTTTTTTATTGTTTTCTATATTATGATTAGCTACCTGCCAGACATGTTGGCAGCACTTTTGTTTTTAGTGACAGACAGACACACACACATGTGTGCTCTCCTCTACTTTTGAGGAATCACACATTTCTCTCAAAAATGAGTTTTTATGTAAGAATGATTTATAAATAGAATTTTTATAAATAAAGAGTTTTTATAAAATGAAAGTTTTATAAAATAGAAAGGAGATTTATAAACATAATTTTATAAATATGGAAATGATTAATGTTGAGATTTAAATATGAATTTTACATAAAGGAAATGCATTCAAGTTTTAAGAGTTAAATAATCCTTTAAAGGAAAGTTCTGGAAGTAATATTTTTGATGAAACTAATGGTTTTTAAAGTGATAATTTTTAAAGGTGAAGTTTTGAAAGTAGTAATTTCAAATGGAGTTTAAATGGTTTTGAAAAGTGATTTAAAATGTGATATGTATCAAAAACATGCATTTCAACATTTATTGTTGTGATAGACGTTTTCGGAGAAGTATAGAAGGCATGAACTATAACACTTGTTATAGTAAATGATTTCTGAATGAAAATTTATATAGTATATGCGATTTACATACATACATACATACACATGCATATATATAATTAATCAAATCGCCATGCTAGTGTTTTTGGGTTGCCATAACGATGTCTTACGCAACATTCGTTTTGATCCAAATAAAATGTGTTTCGACCTTAAGATTTGTATATATACTTATTTATGTTTTAAGTATATGGAAATATTTTTCTAAGGGTTTGAAAACACTGCAGTAAAATTCAGCTAATTATTCACAGCGTTTATATAGCAAATGCAGTTAAAAGCTCTTTTAAATGATATACATTTAATACAGACGGTGACATATCATTTTGTGAGAGTTAAGGCTTCAAGCGGGTCAGAGGGTTTCCTTAGAAAACTGAGAATTCCTTTCCATTTTGCCGCCTGGCCCGTCTCTCAGTTTATTATACTTCATTGAAAAAAAATTGCTTTCCCTCACGTCATTGATTTCCTGCCTTTCTTCGTCTTCTTCCTGCCTTAAATTCTCGTTCTGCTTCAATTTCCCTCTTTATTCGTCTCTTTCATCTCATTTCATCCCGTCCTAAATACTAGGGTTTCAGGTACATCGATCAATGTAATTTGTCTCGTTTTTTTAGTATCACATACTAATTTTGTTTCCGTCATAACATTGATTGCTGAAGATTTGGATTTCGAAAATTACTCCGATTCCTATTCCAGTTTGATCGCTGAAACACTCTAATTCGGTTTTCAAATTTTTTTAAGGTTCATTGATTCAGACGCGGTTCAGATTCAGACATGGATTTTAGTGCGGTTTTGAGTTTTATTGCCGAGGAAGGTCAATTGATCCAGGTAAATTCAGTATTTCAGTCAATTAAAATATAGCTATCCATTTATCCGATCTACTTCCACTATATTTTTAGATCCGAATTAGTTTAAGAACTATTTTAATTCTTGAATCGTTAGCTGGAAGAAACATAATATTATATTTTCTCTGATTTATTTTAGAAACCAAATTAAGATGATGAAAAATATTGTAGGAAGAAAGACGATTCTGTGCTATCAATACATCCCAAAAACATACTGTTTCTAATTTTTGTCCCAGTAAAGGTCATATTTGGCTGAACAAAATGCATCGCTGTTGTGGGGTAAAAGATTGAGGTTATCTGATGTGTTTGTAGAAAGTTCTGAGCAAACTGACTTTGAATCTCTTTCATTATTACATATATGTATAGCTACTATAGTGATTATCTGACGTGGAAAACAAACTTTAGTACTTTTGATAAGGCGCTAACATAGGTCAGTGTAGGGTCATTCACTATACACAACAATGGTTTTGAGTTGTATGCAGCTACTTGTACTTTGTTCCTGAAAATTTTATATACAATTTTCTTAGTATAAAGTGAAATAGCTTCAAGCTATCATGGTTAGTTATTGGAATTATTAATAAATTCTTCATAAAACACAGGGATATGTATATGTATGTGCGCGTGTATTGTAGGAGTAACGAGGAACCTTCAACCTATGAGACAGTACAAAAGCATAATCCATTATTATTGCTATACCTTTAAAATATTGATGGAGTTTGATGATTATTATAGAATAATGAAAAAAATTCAAAGGCTAATAATATAAATTTACAAAACAAATGATTTGGGGATAATAGAAAAGGACTAAATGTGTCAGTTGGTAGTAGATGGGGCCACTACTGTTCATCTTCTTCATAGCATGCGGAGTCCAAGATTTGAAGAGTTTTAGTTTGATTTTATAGCTTACGTGTATGAAATACATGGGTGCTTTCCTTATATTTACTCTCTATAATTTTCTTTTATCCGTGGACACATGCAATTTCGTGTGGTTGTTAACTTCAAACACAAGCTAAACTTTTAAGGCATCCTTAGAATAGAATAACATCGGATAACCCCGAAACACAAACAAAGAATATCAGACATAAAATACGAACACTATTAATAAAGTTGAGCATTTTGATCAATATCAGAAAGCATAACGTCATTTTTCAGTGCATAAATTTTCATTTTAGAAATTAATATGAGAAGGAACAATCATCTAAACTGATGAACACAATGAACTACTGCAATATCCTATTTATTTTTGTACAAAAAATGAGGCTGTTTTTGAATCTGAATTAGTAATGCTGATTTGCAAATATTTGTTCACCATCCTTGTTATTAGCTTATTGATAGCTCTGAACGAAGAGTCCTATATTATGAATATAATGTGCCAGCTGAATAAACCATGATTTTGTGCCTATCTATCAGAGTTTTCAGGTGAGTATCCAAGTGGATTTTTGCTAGCCTAGTTCTATTGATCTCAGCGCATTTCATCAATTTAATACTTTACTGCCACAATAAAATTATAGCATTAATTATGCAAAAGTTACCGAATTTTTATTTTTTTTAAATCAAAAATTTTGTAATACGGTATTTTTTTGAAAAGATACATGTATATCAAAAAGAGATAAATTTGGAAAACGTTTGCAAAATAGACTATTATTACCCCCTTTGTTTAATTATTAGTAAAGAAAAGAAGAGGGCATCGACACATGATGAAAAAGTTCTGATAAAGCCTATTAGTCAAGTGGACTTTTCTAGTGTCATCTTAAAAGTCCACGGGTTCAAAAATGGAACCACATTATCACCATTTTTTAGAGTAGGTAGTAGGATCCACTGTGCCATTTAATTATTTTCTGAAAATTTTATTGCCATAATTGTGTGCGTGTTCTGTTTAAGGTAATTGCAAGTATGTATCTGCAATATATCCAAGTTAGCATAATTTGGAAACCTAAGATGTTAAAAGATTAATTCAATCAGTGTAATGGTTTGTTACAACAATGACCATTATTGTGTGCATGTTATGTTTAAGGTAATCGGCAAGTGTACATTGCGATATACGCAGCTTAACATAATTTGGAAACCTAAGATGTTAAAAGACCAATTCAATCAGTATAATGGTTTGTTACAACAATGACCATTTTATTAGCATGTACTTTTATTGAAAGCTTTCGTTTCAAATTCTTGAACATGTAGCTAGAAAAGAATATTCTCATAGCAAATAAGAGATAGAACTGCCTATCATTTTGAACCTCGTCGCAACTGGATTAAAGGTATTCATGTTCTTGCTCAGCTGAATATTCTTTATTAACTTCAGGAAAGTTTTGCGATTTATGTGCCTTTGATCCTGTTTATATGGAGATATAATAGCATAATCGGTCCCCATTGTAGTTGCCTATTACACCTTCCTTAAAGAGTCGACAAACTAGGGCTGTCAATGGGTACTCGAAAAATCCGATATCCGTCCGAATCTATATCCAAAAATATGGAAATATCCGTTATTCGAAAAGCGGATACGGATATCCGATATCCGAAAAGCTTTTTGGATACGGATATGGTTATTGTGGTATCCGTATTCGAAAAAATATCCGTCTGATTAACTGATGCATATATATATATATATATATATATATATGTATATTTAATTAAAATTATATTTAATTAATATATGATTTTTCAATTATTTCCTAACCATTGGATGTTACTACGATATGAGTTTTCTCATTTTTAGTGAAAACAGACGGTTTTAGTGTTTAATTTTCGAATATTTTTGGATACACATACGGATATTAGTATAAAACAATGTTTTATCATCACATTTTTTATTCCTTGATTTTTTTATGAATATTAGTACAAAAACTGTTTTATGTTGATCCAAACCTTTTTATTTATACTTTAAATTTATTGATTATGGGCGGAGCGGATAAATATATGATATCCGTCCGTATCCGAAAATCAAGCGGATACGGATATCCGATATCCGAAAATGATTTCGGATACAGATACGGATATGACACTATCCGTATCCGAAAGTATCCGTTGACAGCCCTAGACAAACATATAAGTTGCATCTGAAATATGAACTTGATAATTCGTGTTGGTTGACTTGAGCTGTGATCAAACGGGAACTGTGAATGCTTAATATTACACCTCACAAATTAAATGTTGTACATGAAATCGTAAGTCATGTGAATTCATTTTGGAATAATTCTAGCCTAGATAGAGCAAACCTAATTAATGTTTCTACAGTTTTGAGGCTGTTATATAGTTACCATGTTGAAAGTAGATATGTTGAAAGTAGATATGGTAAAGCTTAAGAATAAAAATCAAAAGGTTTCCAATTCATTAAAACAATTAGAAAATACCATAGAAGTTAGTTGTTTGCATTTAGTTCTGTCTATTTTCATCTAAAGTTGTAGTATAAGTGAATAAAATATCTACCTTTTGATTGTAGAGATTTTCATTAAAAACATCCTTAGGCGACCAAGGGAATATCAAATTTAGAAAATTTGCGGGTAATATTTGTGCTACACTGCTTCTTACTTTACTCCTTTCTTCCATAGTACTCAATTCTTCAACACAAAAATAAGAACTGAAATGAAAATCAATTGTTTACTATACAAATTAACATCAAAAATCAAATTAACATCCATATTTGAACGTACCTAGAATATCAAAAATCAAACCAACATTCTGAGCACATGCTCATCACATTGCCATATGAGTGTAACTACAATTTCATATCAATTTTAAAAATAGTAATTACATTTAATATATATCTACAATTTTTGGTATGGTCCGGTCAAAAACTATTTGATCACACACACACAGAGACTCACCCACACACACACATGTATATGTATGTGTGTGTATGTGTGTAAACAATAGGGAAACATTACCATTGACATCACAATAAATTTTATGAGTTTTAAAGTTAACATATATTACAAAGAAGCAAAACTAGCACTTTCAATACCACAATATAAGTCCAGTAAATATAAATCGGCAATGATGGAGGAGCTTTACTGAGAGCTAAAGAGTTAACTTAAATTTACAGGTGTACTGCCATTAACTTGTCTGGCTTTGCATGTTGAAATAGCTTATTGTATAGGTTTAACCGAACATGTGAATTTTTTTTAAAATATGCTATACTTGTATTTGTTAACTAAACAAAAAATAATCATTTTTTTGCACATTACCTCAGATTGCTGATCAGTGTATTCAGTCTCGGTACCTTCATCTCTATCAATCAACATTACGATGAAGATTATTTTCCATGATAATTGATAATTAGATGATGAATAGCCAAACTGCACATTTTCCTTTTTTATGATAATCATTTTTGATCTCTTTTTAAATTTAGTACTTGTAGTAGTTTAGTTTGAATGAACTGGATTTTAAGAGTACGATATTATTTTTAGGAAGTAGGGTACAAGTGAATTGTTGTACTGAATTTTGAAGACAGTGTTTCACACTGCCTAAGCAAAGATTTGCAGGACAGGATTGCTCATCACTTACTTTCTATGCTGCAGACAATAGGAGGCATGTGAGGTTAACACTCTCGAGCTCATTTGATCTTCTGCTTGATAGAGTTGGACCAGATGGAAGCTTGAGTTTTGTAGGATCTCCTGCTACAAGTGCAGAAGCTTGTACGAAGAGTGCAGCTGCAACTCTCAGTTGATAAATCTTTCAGGTGATCATTCATAAATTGTTTATTTCTTAAATGGTTTTGGTTGCAATGATTCATCAGGATTTAAGTTACCACTTGTCAAAAGACAACCAACATCTCTTCTTAATAATTGCTTTATCATTTTAACTACTTGGTTACCATTGATTTACCCCTGATTTAAATGTTGCCACCCAAAAAAATAGTTGTAAAATGAGTAACTTGTAGGTAAAGTATACACCCTGTTATTGTCATTGTTTCTCCAGCTGCCGCTTGATTTATCTCTTGTGACAGTATCTTTTAAGTCCTAAGTTATTAGGAAGCGACATGGTTTTGACTGTGTATATATGAATAGTCAAGTGAGTAATTTATTTTACTATTTGATTTGTACGAAGTAAAGTCATATATATGATTTGTATTATATGCGGCCTTGCTTATAATGGTAGTTTTTCTTATGGCTTGAAATTCAGATGTTGATAATAGTTCTCTGAAATGCTCAAAATTCTGTTTTGCCTGCAGAAAATGGTCAAAAGTACGAAGAAACAATGAACAAGAAGATTAAGCTCAATCAAAAAAGACTCGAATAATCCACATATGCATCCAACAGGTCTAATGCAATGGGAGAGCATATTGAGCCATCTTTGGAAAATACTAATGCTGGTGATGCAAGCAACTCAATCGCAGGCATTACTATGCAAATCGATGGAAATCCTGAAAAAGCAATAGAAATCTGAAGACATCGATGCAAATCAGATTTCGAAAATGAAGACTGAAGACCTGACTAAAGTGAAAAGACTTCCTTCAAATGTTGCAACTGAATCGAAATTGAGTTTATCTCATCGGGCGAACCGGTAGAAAAAGGATCGGTGAAATTATCTTCTTTTTTAGGGCCACTTGTATGTGAGCATGTTCCGTTTACCCTTGAGGCTGCTTGGTGATGATTTGAAATTAGTTCTATGTGAATCCCTTCATGTATGCTTATTTTACATGTTCTTATTTAATATAATAGTAAACTTTTGAAAATCTTTTCGTTTGCATGGTTTGCATTAGAGTACCGTCTTTTCTTCACTGCATGTATGGAAATGAATGCAGTGGTTAGAATAGAAAGCATGGCTGTGCTAGTTCTCTAGGGTAGGGCTGTCAATGGAAATGTTATTTGTGCACATCTTGTTATTCATAAATGGCTAATATCGGTAACTTAATAAAAAAATGAAATATTGTTTAGTGTTGTCCGATTTCCTTCTCCACAAAGTTTTCACTGAATCTCAAATTATCAAGGAAATAATGATTCAAATTGAAGATGATACTGATTTAGCTATTACAATGAGGTATTCTCAAACATGCAGCAAAGTTTAAATATCATCAAAGCTACAGTAGTATGTAATTCCAAACAACAAAAATACTATCAACATCCTAGTAAAATTTATTATTACATGGCTGTGCTAGTTCTCTGTGTTAGGGCTGTCAATGGATATTCAAAAAATCCGAAAAGCGACTAAATATCATATATTCGGAAAAACGGATGCAGATACGAAGGCATCCGGTTTTTGTCAATATTATAGTTCAAATTATATATATTTTAGTGCAGTGAAAGATATTTGTTTATTATTTTATTGGGCCAGTAGTTTATTTCATATGCACATAATGCTTTTTAACTACTCGAAGCTGTTTATTATCATCATATTTGTTAATTTTTAACACTTTTATGATCAATTGGATTGAAAATTATTTATGTTAAACTAAAATTTTCTTTTTATAATTCTTGATTTATCGGTCGTTAGCGGATAGGATAATTATCCGATATCCGTCTGTATCCGCAGATGCGGATATCCGAAAATAATTTCGGATGCGGATGCGGATATGACACTATCTGCATCTGAAAGCATCCGTTGACAGACCTACTCTAGGGATTCAAATGTATGATCATTTGAACCATGCACTTTTCATTTATTTTAAAAAATGTATCGATTAGAGTTAGCGATTAACACAGCCATTGTATATCAATATAAGCTTTAAGCTCTTAATTATTCACTTTACAATATTCAAACTAAAACATTTCACACAATAAGTACATGAAAATTTACATACATGGAGCTTGTATATTCATTGTTTTTCTCAATTCCAAACACATAAGCTTACTATAAATAGTAGCTCAGTTGCATTAGAAAAAATACACACATGGTCCGTTCCACTTTAAATTCATGGAACATGTATAATGTTAACTGCAAAATTTAGCCTGTGTTAAGTGTAGACAGACCCGTACTCATAGGATATGCACCAAAACTGCTTTGCAAGCTCAGAATTTACATTTCCTCCATTGATGGTATTTTATTCCATTTTTTCAATTGGCAGAGTTGCACCATCGTGACAGGTAAACTATAATGTATCATTGAACCTCTAATATCTTTTATCTTTCACATCTTTAACTCGTCCAATAGGTCATATTTTTGTGAGTTTTTACAACACAGAGGCCTCCTTAAAGAATTTCTTCATGCTTTTGACATCAAAACGTGACACTTTCCTAAGTATTTTTCCAACTGTCAAAGATTCAAAAATTATAAACCATCCATGAAGCCCAGTACTTTTAAGTAAACGATAATTATGCATGTTACTTTCAATATTGCTTATAGCATAACTGATTAGTGGAAAATATAAAAGCTTCGCAGCAATAACACATGGTTCAAAAGTAAAGCAACATATAATACCCAGAAATGAATCAAACGAATCATGTTTTCATTAGAACAAACAGTTCCAAAACAGTTACCATGAATCTACAGTAAGATTTCAAGCTCTCTCAAGATCTACATCAAGATTTCAAGCTCTTTCAGTGTTATAAAACTATAATTTTCCTAATGACAGGCAAACAATTTTATAGTAAGGTTTTATTGCTATATTTGCAGATGGAGAAAGGTACAAGCTAGGAAGCATGGTAAAAGGAAGCCAAAGTGTTTGAAACAATCGCAAGTTCCTAGTTTATAGTATTGACCATAATACTTCGAAAAGTTTAATGTATTGGTTTTCATCATCTTTATCAACGGCTGGAGAAGAGCAGACCAAACAGCTGATTAACGTGACCAACATGGCAATTTTATAGTGAAATGGAATGCCAATTGTGTAATTATTTACTTTATATAACTGTTTCAATCACCATCCATTAGCACTACACCAAAATAGTGATTTTACAACATTTTATATTTGTTAATTTCTAACACTTACAAATGTTACAGCCTACTGACAATAAAAAAGTGTTAGGATACTTGGAAAAGTGTTGGGAAATATAAATAATGTTTTTTATAAACTTTCCAACACATCAGTTATAATTTACAACATAAAAAAGTGTTAGAACAGTTGGTAAATTTGTAAATAACTCACTAAAAATTGGACCCTTATGTAATCTTGTATATGTAGCATTTTTCTAACGCTTTCCCTTCCATCACCACTATCGGCCGCATAATGTCTAATTAGATTAGGATTCCCGCATTCCATCACCATCTTCTACCGCTTCCCATTCGCGCATCCTCCAAGCTATAAGATTTTCCTCTCGCGACTCATTTGTGGACAGACGTGTCATCTCTACAGCCTACTTACGCTTTCCCATTCCATCTCATTTGTGGATAGACGCGTCATCTCTAGGTGCATCGACCAGAGGCTCTTTTAGGTTCGATTTTGATTTTGATTTTTTATATTGGTTCAGAACTAATTATTGAGGTTTTATTTTGATAAGAGAACGCACATTATTATCTGATTAAAAGAAGCATAGGAGGATATAATGCATTCATTTACACAAACTGAAAAGCAATATTGAATTGAATATTAGATATCTGTATTAGAAATTTAATAGAAAACCTAAACATATTCGGTTACATGTTTTGTGAGGAAGAAAAACCGATTGCTGGTTAAATCATGTTATATTTAGATACACATGTGTTATGGTTGGGTATAAAGCTTAGCTGGTGGATTATTATTTTTGTTCATTTTGCAACTTTAATGTGTATTTATTTGGATCTTGTTGCAAAAATTTTGTTAATGTGATACCATATGAAGTGGAAATGTTCAAGGTTCAGTATGTGAGTTTTTTTGGCTATTAGCATCGGAAATTGGATGGTTATGGCCCTTATGGATTGTGGAATTTTGGCACTATTTAGGTTATGATAGGTTGTAACAGTTTGAGTCCTTATGGGTGCAGACAGAAAGAAATTAAGTTAAAACGCGTGGTTGAATAACCCAACATCCAAAATTTGGAGAAACCGATCACTGATAGTAGAAACATTAGTTTAAGGTTCAGTCAATTGTGTGGTGGTTCAAATTATATATTATAGTCAGTACGGGCTTTACCATAACATAAGTTTCACTAAGTCACACTTAATCTCTTTGGGCCATAATTTGGAAAACTAGGTGGCCATGGCTCATGATGAAACTTTGCATACTGAATAGTACATAAACCATAAAGTAATTATATTTTTCAGTTGTTAAAATTTTAGTGATTGTGTTTATAGTTAAACCCAAGCGTGTTTATGGCTATACTTATTATATTAATAGTAAGTACGTGCTACTACCAAACATAATTTCCTGTTACTATATATATAAGCAAAGGTATATATAATACCTATATTTATTTATTCATTATTAGCTTTTAAAACAGTACATTGCATTAATTTAAGTCTAATAACAAAGAAATTTGTTTTATTTGGGAAACTCCTATTTCTTTCTCAAATAGCC
Source organism: Allium fistulosum (assembly GCA_030737815.1). NCBI lineage: Eukaryota > Viridiplantae > Streptophyta > Magnoliopsida > Asparagales > Amaryllidaceae > Allium > Allium fistulosum. The sequence goes on along the minus strand of CM060904.1, from coordinate 200,860,166 downwards.
ATGTTCTTACGTAATGATTTGTGATGTATCAATCACGTTAGTTTTCCTTCCAAATTTTCATATCTAAATATTTATATTTTTTACATCAACCAATTGTTGCTGCAATTTGCAGAATTAACAAAATTTCAGTGAAACCTAAATACATATAATAACATAGTTGGGAATATCATTGACTTTTGGATATACGTATGTATGTATCACTAATAATGCAGTTTAGGTACACATCATTGATTTTCCTCTCGACACATATAATGGCTCGTATGTATGTACATAAAAAAAGAATGAATTCCAACAAAGCAAATATCCCATGTTTGTTCTCTGGAAACCTTTTGTATTTTTTTATATCAAAATTTACAACAATGCATACAGAATCGTATTTGAGATTTAGACTGCCTAGTCGATAAAACATGAAAATATTATCGACATGACAAAGCAGGAAAGATTTTTATTCTTTATAATAAAAAATATATTATCATCTGACTTGTTCAAAGAGCATGAAACATAGACATAACGAAAAGTGGATAGCATATAATAGAAAATAATCAGTTAACAAGAGCAGCAATGCAATGGTTAAGAAAAATAGATTTACTGACATTTTGCAAAAAAAATAAAACCTCCTGCATAGCAGCAGTTGCTAGTTATTGTATGAGAATTCCAAAAATATGTTCAGTTGTAGGTTAATGTCAAATAAAAATACGACTGTACGTACTATACTAGTGACAAATTGGTATGTTATGCAATTAACTTAATTTACGTACTGTACTAGTGACAAATTGGTATGTTATGCAATCAACTTAATTTGGTACTGTGTGCAATTGAAGAATATAAGTTCTAGCCTATGCATCATTGTTACCTTGTTGTCATTGAATATATCATGCATCATTGTTTTGAGTGTGCATCATGCTAAACAATACTCTTAGCCTATGCAGCACTTGTACTTCTAAATTTTGGTCGTCCCGCATCATACTCTTAGTGTATCATGTATTGGATGTGGTATGTTTCTTGAAAATATGTAGAATACCTCTAAAGAAATGTTCACTCGCATTCTTTTAAAAGGCCATCGTGTGGAAAAATAATATGAATAATGGGTTTCTTACGAACTCAAGGTCACGTCTAGGTGCCAAGTGGCAATCATCTTTAATATTTTATCAAAGGTTAATGAAATAAGGCTGTATTTCATCATTTGTTGAATATATCAATATGTGTGCAATTGTAGCTGAATGGTTGGTACATATTATATTACCTTAATATTTAAACATTAACCTAGGTGAAAAGTAAACTCAATACATCTCATGTCCCATTTATTAAAGCATCTTTTTCAAAAGTGCATTCCAAAATGGTATTTTTTTAGTAATATAGCTATAGATGTTTTGTAACGACCCGTATTTTTACGGATCGACAAGTTCGTCAAAATCTGGAATTTTTGCATTTTTTTAAGTCATTTCAGATTTTTAGGCAGATTTGTCTAAGTCCTAGGTCGTGAACGACCTAAAGAACTGACCGACCTAAGGAAACTATTGGGAGCGACCTAAGAGTTTCGGTGAGCTAAGTGCTAGGTCGGCAGGGCGAGTTAGCGACCTAGTGGTTACCGGGTGTGTGGTTAGGTCGGCAACGACTTAGAGTGTATAGAAGTTAGGTCGTAGTAACCGAGTTAAGGGATAGGTCGCTGTGTTAGGACGTCTGGTAGCTTGGTTGGTTAGGTCGTAAGCGACCTAAGGGTTAGGTTGTTACCAAGTTAGGTCGACTGGGTGGGTTAGCGACCTAAGGAGTTAGCGTGTTAGCGACCTAAGGAGTTAGCGTGTTAGCGACCTAAGGAGTTAACAAGTTGGCGACCTTAGTGTTAGGTCGTATCACTGTTAGGTCGCGTAGGTTGCTAAGTTGTTAGGTCGCGTAGATCTAACTGTTAGGTCGTATGTTGTGTTAGGTCGCGTAGAAGTCTAAGTTGTTAGGTCGCAACCCAACTAAGTCATTGGTCGAAGGAAAGCGCATTGCTTTAGGTCGTCAAGTGTTAGGTCGCTGAGGAGTTAAGTCGTACATCTGTTAGGTCGGAGAGGCTTAGGTCGGAGAGGCTTAGGTCGGAGAGGCTTAGGGAGATAGCCAGATTTCGACTTAAGGACAGATTTCAGCTATAAATAGGAGGGGTTGTTCTCACTTTTTGGGATCCGGATTTTTGAAGCGACAAAGTGCTGCCATTTTGAGAGCTCGACTTCTACACTTCTTCACTTCTTTTCTCCACTCTAATCTAGTGCTTCCATCCATCCAAATCGAAGATCAAGATTGAAGATTCAAGAGCTTGGATTGAAGATCTTCATCTTTTCAAGAGAGATTTCGTCGGTTGAAGTGAGATCTTGTCGGATCTAGCTTAGTTCTTCGCTGTCCAGGTCTGTAGTTGATATCTTTTGGATTGTTTAGGTGATTTGGTGAGTGGTGATTATCTCTCACACGGATCCAAAGGAGTATATCGGATTGTTGGCCCGATTTGGTGTTAAAATAGTGATTTCCATGCATTTTCCTCATCCTATGTGTAGATCCATATAGATCCATTGTTCATGATGATGTTACATCCATTTTATCATATATTAACCTATGCAAGTTCATTCATCAAGTTTGTAGAGATATAATCCATGTTTTCATGATTATTGGACTTTCAACTCTTTAATTACGAAAATGCCATTATTGTTATAATTGTCTACTTAGATCATATTTGAATGCTTGATTGTTTGGATTGATGTTTGATTTGATTGATTGTTATGAACTAGATGATTGATGATTAGTTTTAGACCGAAGACGATTCAAAAGCTAAGGGAAAGGCTCTTGAATTGGGAAAGCTGCTCGTGGCATATGTAGCGGGATGATGAAGCTCTTATGCATAGATTTGATGATGCGACGATGAGATGAGGCTTTGCGAGAATGTAATGAAGCGAGGCAATCATATGATGAAGACTTGGTCTAATCCAGACGGGATCATTCCAAGCATGTTGATAACTCGGTGATATGATTCGAGTTGAGGATAATGAATGGATATGAGAATAGTCGTCGAGGAGGATGACTAGGAGGCTTGGATAGCATCGTTGTTGAAGGTTCTAGCATGCTCTAAGCAAGAGTACGTTTGGGCAGATTCGATAGTCCCAACGGCCAACTGTTGATGGTCGAGTACTCTGGGCAGATTCGATAGTCCTAGGCACGGGCTGCGACGACGTGCGGGAGTTATGTCTAGAACCGGGGTTTCCATTAGCCCTTGACGGACGGCTGAAAGAATGTGCCGGTCATTCAATTAACGGTGATATCGAAGCAATGATAACAGTGATAGCCAGAGTCATGGATGTTTGGTTGTATCGTCATTCGGACTCAAGAGCGGTATTTTCTGGGTGCTTATCTGATTTAGGCCTTGGTACTTGGAAAACATCGCCCTTGACTCGAGTGATAGTAGTTTTACTTTAAATTGTATGCTCTGCTATGTTTGCTTCTACTTAGTGTGTGTCTGGGGGCTATCACTGTAGAATGAGGTTGGAGTGGGAGGGTTGTATTCCTATTCCTTTTCCTTTATGCTCTTTTGGTATGTTGTTAGTTAATTTACTGCTCACTAAGACTGTTGTCTGACTCAAGGCTTTATGTTTTAATTCTTATTGCCTTGGGCTGTTCGTCCATTTTGGGACGGGCAGACTAGGTAGCAGGTGACAGGTGCTGTTCTCTTCTCACGATGCTGATATCGAAGACGAGCTAGAGGGTTGCATATTATCTTCTTATATGTACTGGATATTCCGCTGTTTTGTATTCTCTGAGAGATATGTAGTGAGGCTTGATGTATTGACTATATGGATGCTTGTATTCAACTATTATGGAGTTTTATATGATGTCATTTTGTTCTGTAAAAGCTTCACTATACTTATGTTCTATTGTATTTTGTCCATGCGCTGTGAGTAATACGATAGATTCTGTCGTTTTAATCTTACCTTGATAATCGTCCATGGTCGCCTGGCACACTTTACAGCGCTCTATCTTTAGATTCGGTGCAGGGGTCATGGGCGGTCGTCACATGTTTGGTTTCACCAAATTATTTTGTAGATGAAATTACTTTCCAAGGTAAAGCCCTTTAGCTTTTAAAGTGCTTTTGGGCTAGCAAATAGAATTCCTGAATTGCAGTGGGGGATCTGTTCACAAAAATGCTTTAGTGTTAGCAAATAATTTTTCCAACAAATGACTTTATGGAATATCCGAATTGAATTTAGATTCAGTTTCCAATTAACACCACGCTAAATAGTTAGCAAGAATAAAAAATATTTGAAAGGACATTATAGTATGAATTTTTTTTCACCACTACATCATTTGGAGGTTGTGTCTTATCTTGAAAAAAATTAAGGTATTGACAAGCAGGTAAGTACCCAGGGATGCTTGATGAAAAAATGTTGCTCAATGACTTGTAGAAAGTGAGCTTTCATTAGAAAAACCAATAATTCTAAAAAAAGTGGAATTATTGAAACAATGAAGAAGGATAAATGTACAATAATTTTCCACCTCATAAGGGATAAACTATTAAATGACTAACCGTAGACCCAGGAATATGATATCTACCTACTAAAAATAGTATAAAGTAGAAACATGACTAATTTATCAAACCAAAAATAATGTAGCATCATATGAACCAAATACCGTTAGATAGGAAATTGAAATTATAAAAAGTAATATCAAAAAACAAAGGCAGGATGAGGAAAAAAAGAGAAACATGAGACGAATATTGAAATTGAAATATCTAATATAATAAATATAGAAATGCAAGTAAACTGAATGAGTAGAATAAAGTGGAAAAAATATACAAGCTTGAAAGAATGAATTTTCCAGCATCAACACTGTAGTCCCTATAAAATATTCAATAAACTTTCGTATCGGTTTTACCGACCAACCTTAAAAATTCTGTCAATTATATCTTCTAATTTTTTAATTTAATTATTGCTCCCTTTATAGTTAACTCGATTTTATGTTATTTAAATCATGTCATGTTCTCTTGCATATGACATTTGATTTGGCTATCATGTAACAACTCCTATTTACTTCATATTCATCAGAGTTTACTCTAAAAGATTTTACATTTGTCATTGTGTGAAACATGTTAATATCATTGAAGCATCCCCGGATACGATGTGACTATGCGGTTTTCAAGAAGCACCTCGAAATTATTTTCGATCGCAGTTTTCAAAACTTTTCACTACAAAAATGCAAATATTTAGTAAAAAGGAAAATTTTACTTTTTCTCATAGTAACTCCCAATTAAATGCAGATTTATTTTTGAAAAAAATAACGAAAATAAGAAATAATTCTACGAAAGCAATTTGAAACTTGTTTTTGAGGACAAGCGATCGACTATTAAGCTTCAAAATAAAAATGTCTCGCTGATTTCCATGAATTAAAAGTTTGTTATTGGGCTAAGTGTTTAGTGACATTGAACACTTTCTCATATATTATTCAACTATTCAAAAATATGGTATATTGAAGGAAATGAATTTATGTTCACAGAAAAAAGAATAAAGGATAACAAATATACTGTTCAAAGTTTAAATCTTAGCAAGTAATAATCAGTCATGGACCTATGGTGTGCACTGGCAAAATGTAATAAAATCAATGTTTTTGTACAAATAGCACAGACCTATATACCTCACAGTTAAAACCCCCTGCTTGCTGTTTCATTTTACCAACCCACATTTGCAAAATATAAAATATTTCTCTCTTCTTGTTTCTTAAAAATTAGTACATGAAAATGCTAGAGAAGAATTTACCAACTGCAATAAAGCAGAGAAAGTGTGAGGTGCTGCTGAGTTTTTCTTGTGTGAGTAGTTGTGTTGTTTTAGTGTGCGTGTTAAATATATAAATATTGCATGTACTAGTGCGGGTGTGTGTTTGTTTCAGCACGTGGATATGTGTAGTGTGCATGTATATATGTATTAAGTGTGTTGTTGTATGTTATCTAAGTGACTGTATATTGAGTTTACATAAGTGTTGTTGGTTTAATTTTATCATGTGCATTCGTTGTTAACCGACTTTGAATACAATTATAAAGTTAAATGTATATATTACATATAAATGAAAATGTTAGTACAAAGTTTAATAACTAGGCATGGTAGCTGCCTGCAATGAAAGTCTAGTTCTAACCCATGTTAAATATCATGAATTAGAATCCAAAATTATTCCAAGCTATACATGAATGTACATCTGTAGTTTGGTTTAGAGCTTGAAAGTACAATGATGTTTCCAAACTCTCAAAATCTACTTATTAGATATTTAACCCATACAGTGGCTTCATATTTTTCGATTATTATTTTGGTTGCATCTAAACTCTAAAGCCTATGGTCATACTTATCTGTTAGTTTATTTTTACATGGTAAGCATTTTAGAAGCTTAGGAACAATTGATGTCACACTTGTAGGTAACGTTTTGGTGAGGCAAACATATAGTTTTTAGTTGAATTGTTTTCGTATTCATGGGTATGAGCGTTATTATGGGTGTGTTGTGTTCCAAGCATTTATGTATTGTAGGGTGTGGGTTACAGCGTTAATAAATTTAGATTATATATACTGATACACATAATGCAAAGGCAAATGTCTTTTTAGTAATAAGCAGCAAAGTAGGCATGATAACAGAGATAGGAAAGTACTCAACAACACTAAAGATTATATGAAAAGCAGCAGTACATCTTCTTCTGTAGTCATTTTACATTTCTAGTTACATATACCGATTGTTTCATCTTCTTCACATATTGAATGCAGGCACTTGTGGAGGAAGAGGAAGAAAAACAGAAGTTGGAATGTAGCGGTAACGAGGAAGCAAACACACATTTATCAGTAGCTCATATTATATTAGATATTTAAAATTGGATATGAAATTTCTTTTTTGTAATTTGGATATGATATTGTGGTATTTTGAAATTGGAAAGTTTGTAGCTCATATTATAGAATTATCTAAATATGATATTGTTTCATTTGAGATATGGAAGCATTTGAGACTTCATATTGAATTGATATGATGAATTATATATGTGATATGGACATCATCATTTATGAGATATTATATTCATTTGTTTTAATAATTTAATATTAATTCATCATAAAATAGTGTAAAAACATAATTTCAATTAGTAACGCATATAAGTGTTACCAATATTTTGGATAATAACACTTATCTGCGTTACAAACCTAAATGATAAGCAAATCAATTTATGTGTAACAACACATATATGTGTTACTAAATAATCATTTTCCAACACTTATAAGTGTTACCGTATATTTATGTACCAACACTTATAAGTGTTACGTATATTTCTGTACCAACACTTATAAGCGTTACCGTATATTTAGGTACCAACACTTATAAGTGTTAGTAATACGTATGTTCGTAACACTTATAAGTGTTACAAATTTGACCGCCCCATTCCTCACAGTCCATTAGTAACACTTAAAAAGTGTTACTGAAATTGTCTGTAACACTTATAAATATTAGGATTTGCTTGTTTTGGTGTAGTGTAGTCATACTTTGTTAAAATCCACAACTTTCAACATGCACCCGAGCTCCTCCAAACGCTTCTTGTATATAACCAGATTCCACTGACCATTAATTGAAGTTTTTAATACCAATCGGCATCGATGTTGTTACTCCATGGGGCCACTATTAGTCGACGTTATGTCAAGAGCTGCACCTATCAACATCCTTGCTGCTATCAAATACATAAAATCAAAGATTAATTGAGCACTTTCAAACTTCATCAAATTTCAACTTGTGGAGCTAATAGTTAATGTTGACATCAAAAATGGCGCCAACGCCCTAAACAGTAAGAAAGCACCAAAATGTCCAATAACCAACTCCTAACAGAATGAAGTTGAGAATAAAATATAAAGAACAACAAATTAAAATTGAAAGAAATCATGGACACAATTATTAAATTAAATAACAGCTTTTGGACCAAAATAATGTCAATATGGAAAATATTCATCGTTTAGTTCTCCAAAAGTGAAACTCTAAAGAAGTTAATTCCAAATAAGAGAATTAAAACGAAAGGAGAAGATAATATACGATCCAATTTTATTAAAATAAAATGAAGAAAAATAAATGAGAGGATAAAGATTTAATTACCTAATGTCTTTGAACAATAGATGAACAACTCTCCATCTCCATAATTGGCCAAGTAATTTCATGATGTATGTAGAAGCATATATACAATTAGGAGCAATGCATCATTTTTTGATTTACTCGATGATTAGTTCAATGTGTAAGAGAAAGCATTGATTGTGGGAGGGTTATTAGTTGTAATAGGAGAAAGTGGATTGACAAAATTCACGATATAACTGAAAGAAAATGGACAACTTGCTAACGATCGTAGGAAGGAGCGGTTGCAAAGAAGATACATCTCTATCTTTAAATCAACACCGTCGTTTGTCTTTTTATCTTTGTCGTAGTCAACAAACAATGCTTTTTGTTATATAGAAATGCATTCTTCCTACACACATGATATATATTTTTTCTTAGAAAATCTTAACCATGCACTTTGACATGAACATTTAACCAAATCGGTAGTTCTAATAAAATCAAAATAACAATAATAATACTAATAATAATAATAATAATGCATAAATAAGTTTTCATATGACAGTAAATAAAGGTCAAAAGGTGTTATATTGTAATAGATTCAAAGTAAATTTATATTGAAAGCTTTATAGGAACAGTTGTTTAACAATGGTCATAACTTATATTATTTTTCTATAGATCTTACATATATAAAGGTTTTTGTGTATAATTCAACAATGATTGAGATAAATTATATGTATTCTGTCAAAAAACTTTTAAAAATAATAATATTCAGATAGCTAGGCACTATCGAGCTAAGCTATAGGTCAAAAGCATTGCATTTTGCATTCTTAAGCCAAGTTTCAATGCTTCTAAATAATTTTTTTGTGCTGTTTTTTTGGTTTTGGATGTTAAAAAGAGTATATTTATGTGTATTTACAAAAATAACTTGTCTTTTTTACATCTCCATTCAAACTCACAATTATATAGAACTCAAACTTTTTTTAGTGCAATAGACAGGAGAAACAGTTCAAATGATGACATACCTTACAGTAATTCAAATCAAGAAGAAAACTTTTATACCCTTGATCTGTAGTAGAAGCTTTAGCAATCTCATGTAATTTAACCAAACCCACAACTTTGCATCTCACAACATCCTAGTTACACGAAGCAATTGCCAAAACTTAAAAGACAACAAAAACATATAACAAAAGATCGAAGAAAAATCAAGGTTAAGTTCACTATACCTAAAGGCGATGTGGTGTACGTTGATGGCAATGCCATTCGGTTGATGGCAGCAGTTTCAGTAAGCAGCATCATTCGGTTTGTTGATGTTGATAACAACCACGTCGATTGATTCAGTAATAAGAGCAATCAATCAATTTGAAGATTTGAGGATTGTAGCCGTGATTCTGTTGATTTGTGATTTGTGATGAGAGGAATTGACCAATTTAGTTATTGCAGTCGATTGATTTAGCGATGATTAGGTTTGGTGGAAATGGTGATGCTGATTCATGTATATTGGTGTTGAATCACAATTGCGATTAGAGCATCTCCAACCCATTTCACAGATAATGTCATGTAAAGTCTATGTGTCAATAGATTGTAGACAATGTTAATTCAATGTTTGCATAAATGACAATGAAATTTACAATTTCTCTCCAATGCAAATGTTAAAAATGATCATTGTTTGCACACATGTCATTCTGTTATTCGTACCAATTAAAATAATTTATTAAATTTATTAATTATTACTTAAATTTAATACTTCACATTGTGATGTGCAATGTCCAAAACTAGACATTGCACTTCACAATGTCATCTTAGAATTAGAAACTACATTAGCATTGGAGAATGTATTTTAAAAGACATTTTGTAATTGTTGATGTGGCTTGACATTACATCAAAAATAATGCTGGGTTGAAGGTGCTCTTAGGGTTAGTGATGAGAATGAAGAAGCGAAGAGGCTGATAACGAAAAAGTGAACAGAAGTGAAAGAGGTATTTTAGGAAATTCAAAAAGACACGGTTGATTTCTATTCTTCGAACTCTTATTATTAACAGTAGAGATTATGTTTTTAAATATCTTTGTTTTCCCATAATGTATTTAAAACAATTTGCATGCACACTTTGGTGCTTTACAATTGTTTTTTTTTAAATTCAATACTGCACTATTTTCGAAAGTTATAGAATAATAAGAATTTTGGTTTATTTATTTTTTAGAACAACTAAAACGTTTATTTTTTTAATTATTAGTAAGTAGTACTCATGCCAAGTAATAAAATATGCTATTCTATTGTTTCTCTTGATTGTTACCTATTTAAGACATCTGCCATAAAGAATTACTACAACATCTTAAAAATAACTCTACTAGATTCATATATAGTAAGCCATTTATTCTGATGTACTATAAGGGGATCGAATCACGAATTTTATAATATTGGTATTTTAGAGACATACATGTTATATATGTACTGTACAAACTACAACTGTAAAATGCAAATAGGTCGATCAAAATGGTCCAGTTAAAGAATTGCTTATACAATAATTATTGAAGTTACAAAATCATATATATAATAGTATATATATGCTCGTGCTTTCACTTTCTTTTATATATCATTGCATATCAAATACCGACTTCTGTAAATCTCATATGAAAAAAGAGGGGAAATTGAGTACTTTCTGTAAAAGTTTAAAACTCAGGTTTTGTTTTTGGATTTTCAGAGAACCATTGTGACGCCCCGAATTTTTAACGGTTGTTAATTGGTAATTAACTGAATTAAATCATTGGAATATACTGATTTATAAATCGAACAAATAAAATTATGATAATTAACATATCTGAATATATATATAGATCGAATTAAAAACTATATTGGAGACTTCATTTTTAAATCTCTGGGTATGATAAATCCTATAGAAAAGATAATAAACTTTTTGTATAAATAAAATTCACCATTTAAATTGAGATAACTATCCATATAAAAATATAGATACAAATATAGGAAGGTATAAATGTAAATATGAAAAAATAAAATAAATAAAAGTATATATACATAAGTTGAAATGTATATAGTACTTTTAAATATGGAAATGTATGTATATATGTATGTGATGACTACTACAAATTGCATATGGAAAATCCATATATATGTATATGCATTGGGTATATCTAGATGTATAAATTTGTCAAGGTATATGTGTGTGTGGATGAATTTGGTAATAGTTTAACAGGAACAAGTATATAAGTAATATATATATCTTCCATATAAACATTTGTAGACAAGAAGGGTGGCAAGCATTTAATGCAAACACATAGGATATCAAATCTGAGCATACAATACATCCTATCAAGCATACAAAAAATAATATAATAAATGAATGAAGCTTGCCGTGTACAAGACAATGCAGCTGTCTTTTATTATATGCCTCTGCTTTGTTTTATATTTTGGGTTCGAATTAGCTACAGTATAGAGAGAAAAAAAATATCTATGAACATAGATAAAATGGGATAAGGATGTACACGTGAAGGACATTTGCATTTAATGCTAGCACAACATTTGGTCATTTCAAAATTTGTTCAAAATCATTTCAGTGTTCACAAAATTTTTGCCTGGTCAAAGAAGAAAGAAAAAAAATCTCTAACTAAGTATTGGTACCAGCAATACATATTCCTATGTAATCTTTTTATATATCAATCTTCTTCTTATTTCATTTCGTTGATCAAAACTGAGCAAACCAGAAGTAAGCACCGCCATTTACAAACTTAAACAACAATTTCATCAAACAAGCAAGAAGATCAAAAACAAAACTAAGACCAGCGACAGTAGCAGCTTCCAGATATTGATTCTTTGTTTAAAATTTTCTCTGGTGAGCAAACTTACCTTTGATCTAATCTCTGACTTGATGAGGTGATTTATGTTGAAGTAAAGTCGTAAATATGTTTACATGTATGCAGAAATGCATGTATATATATAGATATGGATGAGTGCATGTCTAGGTACAAAGCAAATGGCTCTGTTCCAGGTTAACAGGTTTTCAAACCTGTTTTCAAAAAAAAAGAGGAGAAAAATTTAAATCTCTAGCTCTAATCCTCTTAGACATTAGGATTCAAACCAAATGTGATTGTTAAATCATGATCTAGTTCTTAATAATATTTTTTTTAGGAAATCAGGAAGTAAATTTTTGATCTGGAACAAGAATTTACAGTGAGACTCAAATAAATGCAAAAACTCAAGTATCTTAATTTCTTGAATCAATTAAATTCCAAGATTCGAATTCATAACTTCACTCGTAATTGAAAATAATGATTTTTGATAAGGGTTTCGTGATTTTTAAGTTTGGAAGTCGAACGAAATTGCAAGTTGAACGGAAATTCAAGATTGGGTGATTTCTGGCGATCAGGAAAGCATTGGTCGTCGTGATTGAGGTGGAAGGAGGCTGGGGGTCTAGTGATCGAAGGAAAAATACTTGGAGTATTTATCGATGGCCGTAGTGGCCAGAGTACGGCGAATTAGGGTTTTAGTGGAGTTTTGGGTCGAGGTGGTTCCTGAGATAACTGCGTCGTCGACATAGCATTTTGGTCGATCGGACCAGGAGGGATGGGTGTGTTATCGTCTGGCGAAGCTCTAGAAGAAATCACACGTTTTCCGGTGGTCTGAGGTAACGGTGGGTGGTGGTTTTCTTTGATCGGGTTGGTTCCAGTATTTGGGATGAATGACTCATTTTCGATTCAGGGTCGTTCTCGGTGATTTGGGTGTTCGTGGCGATTCAGGGGATGATGGGTGATCTGTTGACGTTGGCAAGGCTGGCCGGAGCTCCGGCGATTAGCTGTGCACGTATACGTGCATCTTTACATATCTGTGTTTTTGAATGGTTGGGGAAGAAAGGAAGTTTTCTCGGGTCTGGATCAAGGAGATGGCGGGTTGTCTCGAAGAAGAAAGAGCACGAGCGACTCGAGTGATTTCTCAGGATTGGTTCGGGAAAAGATTGTGTTTGGCTCGGGTTTTCTTAAACTGGATGGTTCAATAAGTTTTCAAATAAAAGTTGACCAAGTTTTAAAGTATATTAAATTGAATAAGTTTTCAACGCAATATAAATCAAGTTTCAAAGTAAATTTATTAAACAAGTTTTAAAAGGTTTCAAACAAGGTATTGACCGAGTTATCAAGGAAGTTTCAAAGGTTAGAATTTTAAAGTTAATTGTTTTTAAGATTAATTGGTTTGATTTAAATAAATTATATATGGGGATAATTAAGTAATTAAATCCCTAAGTTTTTCAGGAAAATAAAGTGAGGTAATTAAGCAAGTGATGAATATGAATGTATTGAATTTTAAAAGGGTTTTCAAGTGATTTCTGTAATAAGATTTAAATGATGTAATTGATTAAGATAAAGAGTTTATCTTTAATTTATTTGGGTCTTGATTAATTAAAGGGACATTAATTAATTAATAAGGGTGAGTAATTAAAGGGTAATTAGTTAACGTAATTAATTAAAGGCTAATTACTTAATGTAATTAATAAATAATTGATTAAGGAAACTAATCAATGATTAGTTAAATAATGAGTATGATTAATTAAGGGATAATTGATAAATGAATGATTATGGGATAATTAGTTTGAGTGATTAATTAATGACCAATGTAATTAATATGGATGGGTAAGGGATAATTAATTTGTGTAATTAATCAAGAGTTAATTACTTATTGGAATTAAAGGATAATTAATCGAAAATGATTAATTAAGATGATAATTAGAGGATGATTAATTAATTGATTTGTAATTAATAAATGTTGAGTAAGCAGGATTTAAAGATGATGGAAGTAATTAATTTGATATATTTAAATTAATTAGAATGGTATGGCTAATCAACCTTGTGTATGGATAATAGAATGATATTGGAAGTCTTGGATTAATTGTTATCCCTAATATGTAATTCATGATACTACGTGATATGATATGTTTGATTTAAACTGTGATGATGTGGTTATCTATTGATGATGAATTACTTTGACACCCTGTATTTAAAGTTGAATTGTATTTTACTTGAATAACTTGAGTTAAGATGACATTGGATTCGAAGAGACCAGAGTCGGGTGTTTGTAAATACTCGAAACCACTTCGATTCTTTATAAATTGATATGTGAAATCAATAAGTTGAAACATAATGATTTAAGTGAATTGGACCATTTAATCTAAGTTCTGGTACTTAGAAATTGATGTGTGTTGTAAGTGATGTCTATAACGACTTGTGAAGTTGTAAATTGATATAAGTTACCCGGTTTTTTAAAAAAAAAGGTTGTATGCATTGGTATTTCATGTTAGATGGGTTTACTCACGCTGGTTTCCAGCCTGACCCGGGTGTTACTTTGATGTAATGCTCGGGTCAGACCGAGTATTACAGATTTTCAGGTAAGGACGTTATGGAGCTCAGGAGGCGAGCTGGATAGCAGGAACGTATGGAGTGTTACCGCTGTGATATTATTTCTGTTTATCTGAGACATGTGATTTGAATATGTCCAGTGTTTGTGTATGAGAGTAACTCTGATGTATTAAAATGTAATTGACAGATATAATATTCTTTTGTATAACTGTTATTATTTGATATTATATTTCATCCGCTGCCAATGTGAGATTCTGTGACTTGTTTTCTGTTTCTTCTTCTATCTCTTTTTCTTCTTTTCCTAACTATCTGGAATTTTCGGGTTCGAAAATTCTGGGTCGGTACAGTTGGTATCAGAGCGAAGGTTAAGCGAGAACCTTGGCTCTGGTGGGTGTACTCATAAGGATAGGGTCAATAGTACCCTAGAATGAGTTGAGTGTGTGTGTGTGTGTGTATATATGAGTGCGTACTTGTTATTTTCTTATATAAAGATTTTTAAAATGGTTTTAATGAAAGATTTTTATAAAAGCTTATATTATATATATAGCAATGATTGGTTATAAAATAAGAAATTAAGGAATATATATATATATATACACATATCCAAATAAGGATTGGATAAAAAGAACTATATAAATAAGAGTTGTTTGAAAGCATTAGAGGAAACTGTTTGAACTAAAACCAATAGTGGTTTAAAATTGAAGGATAACTTAGTGTGTAAAGGAAATAATATGTATATATGAGGAATATACATAATATTAAAAATGGGTTGAAATAAACTCTAAATGTTGAGTTTTAAATTTGGAATAAATGTGATACCCAAGGTGATAAGTTTTTGAACTTATAAGATTATTAATGTGAAGTTTAAAATTTGGAAGGGGAATCCAAATTGGGTAAGGTTGGATGGATTAAGTAAATTGAATTTAACTTTGGAAAAGTTAAATAAGTTAACAAACAACCTGAATTGGAAATTTCAAAATAAAATTGGGATTTAACCGGAAGGTAAATGGTTGATTTGAATGGGGAGTTTGTGTGATCTCAAAATGGGTTTGGGATATGGAAATTGAAAATGGATGTTTTAAAATAATTTGGATAATATTATCCTATTGTTATTAATAATCTTTAAATTGTGAATTGGATTTGTGTAAATGAATGAAGAAGTGAAGGGTGGTAATATATCCATTATTGAGAAAAAGGGGTATTAAACTTTAATTTGAAAGTAAGGATATGGAATTACTTTGAATTGAAATTTTGAGTGTTAAGAATTGAATTTAAATTGATTAAGAACTGATTTCAAAAAAAACTGGAAGATAAAATTGGGTAATAAATTGAATTTTTAAGATAAAATTGTTTTGAACTCTTATTTGAACTTTGAAATAAGTTAAGTAAAGATAATTTAAAACGGAACTGTGAGAGTTGGACTCAGAATTAAATTATTTAAAGATTTTGATTATTGATTTAAAAAAATAAAATAAAGGTTAATTTGATTAAAGGGGTTAAATCAACTTTTGAAAATTTAACTCAAATTTATATAATTCGAGATGGTTTAAAATTGAGATTTAAATTGAATTTAGTTTGAATTAATTAGAATTGAAGATGGATAAGTATAAAATAGCAAATGTGAAAATTTGAATTGGATTAATTTGAAATAAAATTGAAGTTATTCAAATTAGAAGTGAGTCAATTTAAATGGGTGTGGAAATTTAAATTGAATTGATGGGAAATTGAACAGTTTGGCTCTGGACTATTTTCAAAATAAATTGTTTTAATATAAATCTATTTTTTTCAAACTATTTACTACACAACTTTTCTTTTAAACCTAAAACTATCTTAAACTTGTTTTACAATTACTTTTGGAACTATTTAACTATTTTACAACTGTTTTATAAACTAATTACTATATTTCTACTACTTTATAACCGATTACTATTTTACAACTATTTTACAATTACATAACTATTTTACAGCTATTTTACAAACTAATAATTATTTTTCAACTATTTATTTATATTTAAAAATTTCAAGCTATTTTCTAAATATAAACTGGTCGGAGTTCAAACTGTTATTGATTAAATACCCTACTGAGATAAGAATTGAAGTGATAATCCAAATGGGGATTAAGGCAAATGTGAATAAATCCAAGTGAGGATGAATAGAAAGGAAATCGATTTAACTGATAATCAATGAAGATAAATACGTAGGATGTACGTATATTATTCTATTCGCATAGTGGTTTGATCCAGATTCGAGCATAGAATTTCGAGATAATATTATCGATCCGAGTTGGGGTTTTTCGCTCGGTTTTCGACGGCGAACCTGGATATGGATTTTTGATTTGGCTCTGGATATTCTCTATCATAGTTATGGCTATGCAAGGAGAATGATGGTTTCTGATCAAGGAACCAAATCTGAGTCTGCACTAGGAAATCGGGTGGACGATACTAGTTCAGAAAAGAAATTGTGTGATCGAGTGAGCGATCAAATTGATATAGCGTACGGATGGTATGTGTACTTCGCACGGGTTTGAATGAAATTGGTATTGAAAATTTATGGATAAGAACTGTAAAATGGTCTTTGAAATGAAAAGTACATTTTGTGGAATATATGATGAGGTAAAATGGAAATTGAAAATTTCTATGATTAAAGATTCACTTTATGAAGAAAAGTAATGTGGTTAATAACTTTATAAAGAGTAATCAAATTTGAATATTTGATTTGGAATAAACAAAGTTATTTATCTTCGTTATATATGGTAAACCCTCCTTGTTGAATCTATTGCCTGAAGAAAAGGGTTTTGAAAATATTGAATTATAAAAGCAAATTTATAAAAGCATAAAATGATTCAAAAATTTCCAAAGGTTATTATTATATATATACATATGTATAAAGGATTTTGTGAAAATGATTTTGGAAAAAGGTTTTTGGAACCTACGGATTTGGAAAGGCTTTTGATTTTTGAGGAAAATCAGATTTGGAATTTGGAAAGCCTAGTTTGTGAATTATCGATTTTGGGATAATCGATTTTGAGAAAGGAGATTTATATGAGATTCATACTTGGTGTATGATTGGAAATACTATATGTGTATAGTATAAAGTGTTTTGAAAGTGGCTCTAGGGGAAAAGGCGCTCCCTTGAATGAACTTCTCAGGAGTGCCACAGGGTGGTACTGCCTTGAGCCTCAAAGGGGGAGGTTCTAAAGTTGATCCTGTGAGGAGTCCGGACAAAACTAGTTTCTGAGGATTATTGGATAGCGAAAGTTGAGGGCGCTGATGCCTACATGGGCATTTGGGTTATGCTGTGACGACAGTGTAACTCGATGTCGATGCGATCTACTGTGTGGACCATAGCGAAAATCATGTGGAGGATGAGTGCCAACAGTCTACACTTGATTTTGCTGGGATGGCAACGTAACATCGGTAGACTACGATCTATGGTCAAGTGGAGGAGTTTCATTCTTTTGGCAACGAAATTCGATGGCGGTGATGCCTACAGTTATATGGGTTTTTGCTGTGATAGCGGCCCGGGTATAACTGCGATCTGTAGCGGGTTCCATGGCGTAATCGAGGGGCGCAGAGACCTACAATTATCTATGGATTTTTCCGGGACGGCAACGTAACCATCGGGTTAACTGCGACCATGGATGGGGGTGATGATTTCCAGAGTGTTTTCACCAAGATATTTTTTCTATTTTCAAACTGTTTTCAATAAAATTATTTTGCAAAGTATTTTCACTGGGTGTTGGAAATGAGTTTACCAAGTACTTATAGATTTTCAGTTGTACGCCTGATCAACATATGACCGAATTTCTGTGAGAACAAGGACGGACTTGTTGAGACATCGAGTTATAAAAAATAATTTTATATAAAGCTAGTTTGGTAATATTATGAAATTTTAAAGATGTTTTAAATTTTAAAATAATGAGTAAGGAATTAAGGATGTTTAAAGAATAATTTAACTAAGATAAATAGTAAATTAAAATTCAAGCTTCGTTCCTTTTCGAGGACGAAAAGTTCCAAAGTGGGAAGGAATGCGATGACCCGAATTTCTAACGGTTGTTAATTGGTAATTAACTAAATTAAATCATTGGAATATACTGATTTATAAATCGAACAAAAAAAATTATGATAATTAACATATCTGAATATATATATATAGATCGAATTAAAAACTATATTGGAGACTTTATTTTTAAATCTCTGGGTATGATAAATCCTATAGAAAAGATAATAAACTTTTTGTATAAATAAAATTCACCATTTAAATTGAGATAAATATCCATATAAAAATATAGATAAAAATATAGGAAGGTATAAATGTAAATATGAAAATAAATAAATAAATAAAAGTATATATACATAAGTTGAAATGTATATAGTACTTTTAAATATGGAAATGTATGTATATATGTATGTGATGACTACTACAAATTGCATATGGAAAATCCATATATATGTATATGCATTGGGTATATCTAGATGTATAAATTTGTCAAGGTATATGTGTGTGTGGATAAATTTGGTAATAGTTTAACAGGAACAAGTATATAAGTATTATATATATCTTCCATATAAACATTTGTAGACAAGAAGGGTGGCAAGCATTTAATGCAAACACATAGGATATCAAATCTGAGCATACAATACATCCTATCAAGCATACAAAAAATATATAATAAATGAATGAAGCTTGCCGTGTACAAGACAATGCAGCTGTCTTTTATTATATTCCTCTGCTTTGTTTTATATTTTGGGTTCGAATTAGCTAAAGTATAGAGAGAAAAAAATATCTATGAACATAGATAAAATGGGATAAGGATGTACACGTGAAGGACATTTGCATTTAATGCTAGCACAACATTTGGTCATTTCAAAATTTGTTCAAAATCATTTCAGTGTTCACAAAATTTTTGCCTGGTCAAAGAAGAAAGAAAAAAAAATCTCTGACTAAGTATTGGTACCAGCAATACACATTCCTGTGTAATCTTTCTATATATCAATCTTCTTCTTATTTCATTTCGTTGATCAAAACTGAGCAAACCAGAAGTAAGCACCGCCATTTACAAACTTAAACAACAATTTCATCAAACAAGCAAGAAGATCAAAAACAAAACTAAGACCAGAGACAGTAGCAGCTTCCAGATATTGATTCTTTGTTTAAAATTTTCTCTGGTGAGCAAACTTACCTTTGATCTAATCTCTGACTTGATGAGGTGATTTATGTTGAAGTAAAGTCGTAAATATGTTTGCATGTATGCAAAAATGCATGCATATATATAGATATGGATGAGTGCATGTCTGGGTACAAAGCAAATGGCTCTGTTCCAGGTTAACAGGTTTTCAAACCTGTTTTCAAAAAAAAGAGGAGAAAAAATTAAATCTCTACCTCTAATCCTCTTAGACCTTAGGATTCAAACCAAATGTGATTGTTAAATCATGATCTAGTTCTTAATAATATTTTTTAGGAAATCAGGAAGTAAATTTTTGATCTGGAACAAGAATTTACAGTGAGACTCAAATAAATGCAAAAACTCAAGTATCTTAATTTCTTGAATCAATTAAATTCCAAGATTCGAATTCATAACTTCACTCGTAATTGAAAATAATGATTTTTGATAAGGGTTTCGTGATTTTTAAGTTTGGAAGTCGAACGAAATTGCAAGTTGAACGGAAATTCAAGATTGGGTGATTTTTGGCGATCAGGAAAGCATTGGTCGTCGTGATTGAGTTGGAAGGAGGCTGGGGGTCTGGTGATCGAAGGAAAAATACTTGGAGTATTTATCGATGGCCGTAGTGTCCAGAGTACGGCGAATTAGGGTTTTAGTGGAGTTGTTGGTCGAGGTGGTTCCTGGGATAACTGCGTCGTCGACATAGCGTTTTGGTCGATCGGACCAGGAGGGATGGGTGTGTTATCGTCTGGCGAAGCTCTGGAAGAAATCGCACGTTTTCCGGTGGTCTGAGGTAACGGTGGGTGGTGGTTTTCTTTGATCGGGTTGGTTCCAGTATTTGGGATGAATGACTCGTTTTCGATTCGGGGTCGTTCTCGGTGATTTGGATGTTCGTGGCGATTCAGGGGATGATGGGTGATATGTTGACGTTAGCAAGGCTGGCCGGAGATCCGACGATTAGCTGTGCACGTATACGTGCATCTTTACATATCTGTGTTTTTGAATGGTTAGGGAAGAAAGGAAGTTTTCTCGGGTCTGGACCGAAGGAGATGGCGGGTTGTCTCGAAGAAGAAAGAGCACGAGCGACTTGAGTGATTGCTCAGGATTGGTTCGGGAAAAGATTGTGTTTGGCTCGGGTTTTCTTAAATTGGATGGATCAATAAGTTTTCAAATAAAAGTTGACCAAGTTTTAAAGTATATTAAATTGAATAAGTTTTCAACGCAATATAAATCAAGTTTCAAAGTAAATTTATTAAACAAGTTTTAAAAGGTTTCAAACAAGGTATTGACCGAGTTATCAAGGAAGTTTCAAAGGTTAGAATTTTAAAGTTAATTATTTTTAAGGTTAATTGGTTTGGTTTAAATAAATTATATATGGGGATAATTACGTAATTAAATCCCTAAGTTTTTCAGGAAAATAAAGTGAGGTAATTAAGCAAGTGATGAATATGAATGTATTGAATTTTAAAAGGGTTTTTCAAGTGATTTCTGTAATAAGATTTAAATGATGTAATTAATTAAGATAAAGAGTTTATCTTTAATTTATTTGGGTCTTGATTAATTAAAGGGACATTAATTAATTAATAAGGGTGAGTAATTAAAGGGTAATTAGTTAACGTAATTAATTAAAGGCTAATTACTTAATGTAATTAAGAAATAATTGATTAAGGAAGCTAATCAATGATTAGTTAAATAATGAGTATGATTAATTAAGGGATAATTGATAAATGAATGATTATGGGATAATTAGTTTGAGTGATTAATTAATGACCAATGTAATTAATATGGATGGGTAAGGGATAATTAATTTGTGTAATTAATCAAGAGTTAATTACTTATTGGAATTAAAGGATAATTAATCGAAAATGATTAATTAAGATGATAATTAGAGGATGATTAATTAATTGATTTGTAATTAATAAATGTTGAGTAAGCAGGATTTAAAGATGATGGAAGTAATTAATTTGATATATTTAAATTAATTAGAATGGTATGGCTAATCAACCTTGTGTATGGATAATAGAATGATATTGGAAGTCTTGGATTAATTATTATCCCTAATATGTAATTCGTGATACTACGTGATATGATATGTTTGATTTAAACTGTGATGATGTGGTTATCTATTGATGATGAATTACTGTGACACCCTGTATTTAAAGTTGAATTGTATTTTACTTGAATAACTTGAGTTAAGATGACATTGGATTCGAAGAGAGCGGAGTCGGGTGTTTGTAAATACCCGAAACCACTTCGATTCTTTATAAATTGATATGTGAAATCAATAAGTTGAAACAGAATGATTTAAGTGAATTGGACCATTTAATCTAAGTTCTGGTACTTAGAAATTGATGTGTGTTGTAAGTGATGTCTATAACGACTTGTGAAGTTGTAAATTGATATAAGTTAGCCGGTTTTTTTTTAAAAAAGGTTGTATGCATTGGTATTTCATGTTAGATGGGTTTACTCACGTTGGTTTCCAGCCTGACCCGGGTGTTACTTTGATGTAATGCTCGGGTCAGACCGAGTATTACAGATTTTCAGGTAAGGACGTTATGGAGCTCAGGAGGCGAGCTGGATGGCAGGAACGTATGGAGTGTTACCGCTGTGATATTATTTCTGTTTATCTGAGACATGTGATTTGAATATGTCCAGTGTTTGTGTATGAGAGTAACTCTGATGTATTAAAATGTAATTGACAGATATAATATTCTTTTGTATAACTGTTATTATTTGATATTATATTTCATCCGCTGCGAATGTGAGATTCTGTGACTTGTTTTTTGTTTCTTCTTCTATCTCTTTTTCTTCTTTTCCTAACTATTTGGAATTTTCGGGTTCGAAAATTCCGGGTCGTTACAACCCTTTACGAAAAAGAAAACCAGTATAAAATATGTATAGTGGAATATGTATTTCCGTACATGCATGGAAAGCAAAGATGGTTATCAAGTCTAATAATTTGAACAACAAAGTATTGGTTAAAAAAACTACCTTTTTTGTTTGGAATAAAATGCAAAATGTATTATTAGTAAAACAGTTGCACCACAACTGTTAAGTAGTTACAAGTTAGTATTATTTTAAATTTGTATTTATTCACTAACTTTTAAATTTCTTCATTGCAGGTAATTAATGTATTGGTGCAAATTTGTACAAGATGACACATTCTTCTTCTGTAGTAAGCGTATAAAAAATTTTGGTTGCACATTTTGCTGTTAGTATTTGGTGCAAACTTGCTCTATGGATATTATGTTCATGTCCATAGATGTGTCTTTATTTAACAAATATCGTGTGAACTTGGTTTGTGGTGTTATTATTGTTATGAATATTATGTAAACTTGGTGTATAGATGTTGTCTTTGTTTATGAATATTGTGTTACCTTTTTATATGATATTTTTCAAGTTTGATTCAAACGTGTTATGTATACTAGTTGCTTAAAACATATTTGATGATATGTATGTACATAAATGCACATTAAAATGTAAACGTTGTTGAAATCATATAACAGAAGACAACGTTCATTAGGTGCTCTCAGTAGCTTTAAGAGTTAACTACAACGGTTATTACATGCAGTCACTACATTGAAAGAGTTAACTACAACGGTTATTACATGCTGTCAATACATTAAAACAGTTAATTGCAACGTTCAACTGCTGATGAAAAGGTAAAAAACAACCGTAAACATTTTTGACAGCGAACTTTAAACATTGTAAAGGTAATCAAGCATTTATCTAATGCCGTTGGAAATATAAAACACACATGGATAAACATTTTACAGTAGTTTGTAAACGTTGTCTTAAGATGCTAAGCAAAACTGTACTTATCTTTGACAGTGAAATATTAATGCTGTAAAACCTTAAGACAACATATTAGGAAACATTGTTAAAACTGTTAACAGTACGTAGAAATGCCTGTAAAATTATGTTTTCAACAGTGTTTATTCTACCGCTATTAGAAATTCAGTATCTACGACAGCATGTCGTTATACAGCGTTTCTACAACGCTGTTGTATTCTATTACATCGTTTGTTGAATGCTGTGAAAAAATATTTATGCTGTAGTGAAATGAAATGATTTGTAAGTATACTTATGCCGTTGATATAAGTACATGGAAATGGTTTCCAATATCGAAAGATTGAAATGGTTTTGAGAATATTTCTTTTAAAGATAATTTGAAGTAAATATTTGGAAATTGATTTAATTAATAAAAGATTAATTAAATGGGCCTAGTGACTGCTTATGTGCTAGATATTGTTTGTTGCTTTGATAGTTAAATAACCGACTATCAAATTTGACCATTTTTGGATTCTTTGACTTGATCTGGAAATTGCTTAGTAGTGCACTTAGCACGAAGTCGATTGAGTAGGCTTGATTATCATTTGGATTAAGAATGTTGATTCGAGTAGTGCAGAGTGTCTATGGTACTCCAATCTACCAGGCTTCCTTCTTGTCCGAAGGATAGCAAGTTGATAGTTGGAAACGTGATAAATCTACGAGACTTGGTGTAGCGACCCGCAGTTCCGTACCCCTTGAGTTGATAATAATTCTTCCTCGCCCAACCCAAAGTGTACGAAAGAGCGAATAACTAGGGTGAAGAAGAAAAAGGTAGAAGAAAATAGAAAACAACAACACAAAATCTCACAGTCGCAGCGGAACAAAATATAATATATAATAACAGATTTTTATACAAAAGTATCTATAGCTGTTTTATATTTACAATCATCAGAGTACAACAATCAATACATCAAACTGGACAGTTATATAACTTGTCCTTACACAGCGGAATATAAGCCAAGTACAGGGATACGTCTCTGTCATCCAGCTCGTCTCCTGAGCTCCATAGCATTCTATCCTAAATCTGTAATACACGGTCTGACCCGAGCATTATAATAAAATAACACCCGAGTCAGTCTAGAAAACCAGCGTGAGAAAACACACTCAATTTGAATTATTAGAGTTATCAAAATCCTTTGAAAAACAAAGGTATCTCGTAAGACCGCGTCACACATAAACACGACGGGTTTTTACCTTACGATAACCAAAACAATTTATAGAAAATCCGGTGATACTATAATAGTGTCTAAATACAAGTACTTATTCAAATAGCTGAAATTGTTACATTAATTAAATTCCAGCATACTAGGCTCTACAAACAAAACCGTAAGCTCGTATTGGAGAATGGATTCCAACGAATGACTGGACCACATGGGTACCGCCCATCACAGTACACCTCTAGAACAATGTACCGAGGACCTCGCTGGGATCCCCTACTACACAAGACCGGCCTATCCCTAACCTGGATAAACCGAATATGTTATCATCCCGGGTGTTCCCACCCTTACTATCGAGCGCTTATTCTTTCATGTATACCCATATCTACGATAAATAGGGTTCCGAGGACATCTAGAAAAGTGATAACATACTTTACTTGGGTGCGACCCACTTAGCCTTGATGCATCTCCCATGTTTTAGTCATTCCTGGTTGATGAGGTTCGAGGCTAAGCATTACCTTTCAAGAACGATTTTACTTAGAATGCTCATCGTGCTCCAATGACGATGTTCTGATAGCATTCATCCATACAAGTTGTCCTGGGTCTAGACAAACCGAATCACCGTCTCCATCATCTTCACGGTATTCATTCGTTACGTTCAAACCGGATCGAAGTGGTTTTCGAATAATTAAATCCGACTCCGGTCTCTTCGAAACGACTAACGAAATTGGCCAATATTGATAGTCGGTTATTTAACCATCAATTTAACATCCATAAGCAATCATCAGGCCTTATTATAAATTTTCCCAAAATATTTACCTTTAAAATATCTTTAAAAGATATATTAATTCCTTCCAACATTTGAAAACAATTTTCAAATACTCAAATCTGTAACAGGATATTTCCACACATCTCAACACTTAGAAATATTCCCAAATTCCCATTTTCTATACTTAGAAAAATATTATAAGTCTTGTCTTCCAAAATCCTTCAAATATTAATACTTAAGAGAATGTTTCGCGACTTATATCATAGGCCTTCGGGGTTTACATTAATTCCCTTTTTCTTTTCAAATTTAATTATATCTACTTATAATCCCTTCTATTTATCTATAACTTCTCTATGACTTCAGATTCAACCCCGAAGTTCTTATTTCTAATATTTTAGAACCTCCCTTAAGTTCCAAGAATTTTATTATAAGATTTTCCCTTTATAAAATCCTATTCGTTAAATAACTTCATTCGCAATCTCGAGAGGATTTATAAATAAATTTCAATCTTTTAAAACTATATATAAAAAATAAGTATTTTTAAAGGATAATAGTTTATTTTAAAATATGCTTAAGTAAATTTAAAATATCAAACATTCTAGATAACATCGATAACTCATTTCCACATCATTTTTAAATAACAAATTAATTTACAAGGCTAATTTATAAATTAGAATTTATTTCAATAAATATTAAATATTAGAATAACCAACTATATGGAAAATAATAATAATTATTATAGTTACATAGTATAGTAATTTAAAATCCCATTTAAAACAATTTTAATTCCTCGACAAAAATCTATTTAAAAATAAAATCCAACATTGCCAATTCCAATTTATAAATTCCTCTCGATTCGTATCACATCGATTATATCTCAAATTTTTTCATCATTCTCATACTCAAAGATAGATTCCACTATTTCTTTTCCAACGATTTCCATAACTCGATATAAATTCACATCATAAATCTTTATTTCAATTTATCAACTGACCATCATTTTCCTTATTTATAAACATCGTTTATAAATTCATAACTCCTTTGAGTTTCACTTGTTTATAAAACAAATTTTATTTATAAAAATTCGATTATATAAATTTATTTCTTATAAATCCCATTTATACTTCCAATCTATTTTTAAATATTGATTTTAATCTCCTTTTCATATTTCCAGAATATCGTTTATAAATTTTCTTTGTATAATTCATTTTTAAATCCCCATCTAATAATTCACAATAGTTAAGTATAATCAAAATCAAATATATTTTTCTAATTCGATTTCTTTTTAAATAAACTCAATTTCAATATAATTACTTTTATATCAAAAATTCCTTTAATTCCTTCCATTTTAAAAATATATTTATGGTATTTAAAATATCAAAACTTCATCCAGTGCTACAATAGCATCCAAATATTTTCAATCACTACAATAGTCTATATTAAATTATTCTACACAATCCATATATCACTATATATGAAATTAAATTCAACATTTTGAGGAATCCAGTTGAATCCCTCCAACCTGTTTTCCCTGCATCCATAGATGTTAATACAACATAAAAATATCAATCCCACTTCGAGGGGGATATCGCGGTATATAGGGTCATCCACTATTATGCGGGGCGCATAGGGTCTCATCCGCTATATTGTGCTGGTATATCACTCTAAATACTGATATATATACTACTACATGTATATATAACATCATTCAATAGATAATAAATTTTATAAATTCAATCAAGCATCTAGAATTTATTTTAGCTATTTAAAATTTAAATCTTGGAAATCCAAATGAGTGAGAACTTTCTCACCTTGACTTTATTTTTTATTTTTTTCGCCGAACATCCGAATTTCAATTTTTCTAAACTTCCAACTGCCTTTGAAAAATCCCGAACTAATCCCAAATTATATATTTCGCAGCTATGAATCCAGGTGACTGATTTCGCTCGATTTAGACCTCGCATGAATGAATTATACAATTTATAAATATTCATTTTCATAATATGATTTATATATGTATGTATCCTAATCACTGTAATTAATATTCTAATTATCATATAGGTTAACTAATCTTTTTTCCTTTTTTTTAACAAAAGAAAATAACAGCCTTACCTTTTACCAGCTCACGCTAGAGACTCGCGATTCCCTCCTTCCTTTTTTTTTGTACGAACGACCATTGCCTACCTGTAGCTCGAGCACGAGCTCGCGACCCCTGACTAACTGCGCACACGATACGAGATCGTTGAACCCTAGCTGCTCCTCTGTGCCGCTCCACGCTCGCGTGCGACACCAACACGCAGTCCCCAATTCCAGTCTCATTCCCACGACTTCACGGCTTCTTGCATTCGCCCAGACCTTTTCGACTTCGCCGACAACCATCGCGCCATCATCTCGAGACGCGTGTGCCACAACCCTAAAACCCAATGTTGTCGACCTCGCCATGCTATCGCGCGTGAACGCCGCGATTTCCTCCTCAGGTCGCCCGAGTTCGCCTCCTCCTCGCGGTTGTATTTGGCTTCGATTTGAACGAAGCAGAGGGATTTGTGATAATAAAGGGAAGGAAGCGGCTTCTTTTTTTATTTGATTTTGAATTCCAAATTTTCGGCCATTTCCACCTTTTTTTTAACGAATGGGAATTCGATTTGCTGCAAAATTGGAGGGGAAGGAAATAAAACGCCATTGAGTCTGAAGTTCGTTTTCGTGCATTTGTTTTCGATTCCCTCTAAGTTCGAACGAAATTTTGTTTTCCAGAAAAAGATATGCAAACACGATTTAAAACGATGAAAAGGTGGTAGCGTATAAGGTTAGGTGACATTGAGATGAAAGGATATGTCGGCTGAATGTAATTTTTTGATGGGCTGAAATGATAATCGATGTAATATATATATATATTTTTATTAAATTTCAAAATATCCAGACATTTATCTCGAATCCCTATCGATGCGTGCCGCTAAGCGTTTATAATGTTATACTCCTATTCCGAACGCAATGGAAAAGGTTTCGAGTCCTAATTCGATCGTATAGAGAAGATAGCTTTTTGAATCGACTATTTTAAATTATTTCTAGGCGTTTATATCCGGTACGATCAAACGATGACTCCAAATGCTATGAAATTTGAAATCCGATAATAATTCACTATTACAGATCTAATGGAACTGGTTTCGTCGAATTCCGAGACTGTGTCCCGGAAGGCTATTTTTAAATGTCAATTTAAACAAGCTATTTTTAAAATTGAACAGATCACTTTTAAATTCAATTTTAAAACTTCTATTATCTTCATTATTATTAATATAAATTTTATACGCCTTTAAATTATTTTTATCGAGCTTTAACTCAAGACACAATAATTTAACCAATATTCAATTATTAAATTCAATAATTAAATTATCCAATAAATCCCTATATTTAAATTCTGAATTTATTCTAGAAATAAACCCAAATTTTCATATTCAAAATCAATCTATAATTCAAATTCAATATTTAAAATCATTTAAATATTCCAAATCAAACGTCGAAAAATCCGGGTCGTTACACTTGGTTTTCGTATGAGATTGATGGCCTCTTTATCGTTGTTGGTTCGAAGAGACCGGGGTTGGATTTATCCAAGAACCACTTCGGACCAATGTATACGTTCGAAAGTGCAGGTTTTTGATGATGATTTTGAAGACAGAGATCTTCATGATGTAGGGCTACTTGCAACTAGACCTGCGATGCATATTATATATATATGGTGGCAGTAGTACTTAGTTATGAAAATCTACGATATGCAAGGACTTCTCACTACTAATTCTAGGGGTAATTCCCGACAGGATGTGATAGGAGAGTACCTTCGGTTTTTCCTGTTCCTGGACAACTTGTATGGACGAATGTCTAAGTTTCACTTTTAATTACATTAATTGGTCTCTATGAACGTATCATCTGTTTGCTGGTAGAGAAGACAACTTCTCTTAGCTTAATACCCTTTCCTGAGACGTATGAGTTCAAGAGTTATACGTTTGTAGAAATCAGTTGTGTGATTATGGGAATGACAATGTGGCATTCAAAGTGAAATGTGCTATTTAAAAGGTAATCATAGCCCCAAGCCTTACCAACCCGAGAATGACTAAAATCAAGGGATATGCTTCAAGGCTATGTGATTCGCTACCATTAAGGTATGGTCATCACCCAATCTAGATCGGTATTATAGATCATGTATGCTCGGGTCCCATTTAGGTTGTTGATCCCAACTAAGGTGATGACATATTCGGCATTATCCAGTAAGGGGTAGAGTCGGTCTTGACTCGTAGGGAGTCCATATGAGGCTCTCGGTATGTTTTATCTAGAGAGGCACTTTGGTAGGTGGTACCCCAGTGCCTTGTCAGTGTTGGAATCCAATCTTCAACACGAGCCATTATGATTTTGATTGTGCTCAACTATGTTGGAATTTGAGATGCAAGCATTTCAGCTATATTCATATTTTACTTTGACCCCTAGACATTATTATCCTTATAAATCGATTTTCTATAGAAATTGTTTTGGTTATCGTACGGTAAATTGTTTTGGTTATCGTAGGGTAAAAATCCGTCCGCGTTTATGTGTAGCGTGGTCTTACGAGATACTTTTGATTTCAAATGGTTTTTTATAACTTTAAAATCCAGTTGGGTGTGTTTTCTCACGCTGGTTTTTTAGACTGACTCGGGTGTTATTTTATTATAATGCTCGGGTCAAACCGAACATATTTACAGATTGCTTTGTATGCATTGGAGCTTAGGAGACAAGTTGGAAGTCTTCAAGATGTATTTACTATATGTTTGTTTTCCGCTGTTTGTTGTTGAAATCATCAACATTTGTGAGGATAGGTTGTTATAACTGTTCAGGCTGATGATCATGATTTGTTGTTGTACTATGATGGATGTGTATATATAACAGTTTCTCTTTTGTAAAGATTATTGATATTATATTATATATTGTTCCGCTGTCATTGTGAGATTCTGTGTTGTTGATAGTTTCTCTTCTTCTTTTTCTTCTTCTCTTTTTCTTTCCTCCTTCTTTCCCCTAACTATCCGTCTTTTTGTTCGATCCGGGTTGGACATGTGTGGTATATTGTCAGCTTGGATTGTATGAATTGGTGGGTCATTACACTTGGTATTAGAGCTTAGGTTGAGCGAATACCTAGGCTTTGGTGGGAATTTACTCATTTGAGATAGGACAAGCGAGACTCTAGGATGAGTTGAGTGTGTATATATGAGTGCGTATTTGTTAGTGATTATAAAAATGTTTTATATTTTACCAATTGAACTCTGAAATGATTGGATTTGGATTAATGTAATAAATAACACAGGTCACGGTTATAGCCCCGATCGGAGAGATGGGGCAATAACCACGAGTTACGAGTCTCTTCGCCGAAGAACGACATGATGGACTTGAACACTGATAAGTCCTCGATTGGGGATCGAGACCGGAATAGGATACCCCACGGGTTAAGTCCTCGATCGGAGAGTCGATGCCGAAGAAGGATATTCATTGATTAAGTCCTCGGCTGGGGATCGAGGACGGAGTAGGATACCCCATGGATTAAGCCTTGACCGGAGAGTCGAGGCCGGAGAAGGATAACCATGGATAAGCCCTCGACCGAAAAGTCGAGGCCGGAGTAGGATTAAATGATCAAAAGAGGTCTATGGATTTGGATTTAGACCCGGAGAGGTCCCGGATTTGGATATGGACGCAGAAAGGTCCCGGATTTGGATATGGACCCGAAGAGATCCCGAATTTGGATTTGGACCTGTCCCGGATTTGGATATGGACCCGGAGAGTTCCCGGATTTGGACTAAATGACCCAGAGAGGTATATAAATTTGGAGATGGACCCGGAGAGGTCCCGGACTTGGATAAAACGATTCAGAGAAATCGTGGATTCAGTTAATGGATTTGGGGTGGATTCGATATTGACTCGGAACAGTCACAGATTTCGCTAATGATCCGGAGAGATCAAGAAATTGGATTGGTGATGGATTAGACTCTAGGTTGGATGATATAACGATCAATGGATTATGGACTTTGGATTTTGGACTTATGGCAAGTCAAAACACGTCTTCCAATAGCAAGGCATGTTTTGGAGGGAAAATGTTAACCCGTCTTTTGGCAAGGCCGTATACAGGCGGATTTAACCTGATAGACTTCACGGTTATCGAGGCTGGAATATTATGGATTTGGTTCAAATGGATGGATGGATAATCAATTACGGATATGAAGCCAGGATTAAGCATAGTCGATGGATAAACGATGCAGGACTTGAAGAAAGGCGTGGCTTGGGTCGGCATGGTATTCGCTTCGGGTCGTACTTCGGGTCGGCATGGTGTTCGCTTCGGGTTCTACTTTATTTCGGCATGGTGTTACTTCGGGTCGGTTCGGCGTAGGGTTTGCTTCGGGTCGGCGTAGGATGGACAAGTTGAGCTCGACGATTGTTATGGTGGGCCCATGTAGATGAGAAGGCCCTGTAGCCAGAGTTTCACCTATAAATATAGCAGGTTTGGCTTCAGAAAAAAGGACTTCATTCTATTTCTCTTCATCTTCCACCTAGAGGCTACTCTGCCATTTTCATTCTGGAATTTTGGATTGTAACTGTAATCAAATTTTTGATAATAAAAAGGATTATTCTAGAGTGGACGTAGGCTGAAGTTAGCCGAACCACTATAAATATTGTCTCTCTTTTACTTGCTTTCATTTTAATTTTGGTTATTCTTCATATTATATTCTCTACATATATTCTATCTGTGATCTTTGACTGGATATTGGTGCTTTCACTTATAATTGGGTGTTGGTGACCAATTTTGACGCCAACACATATTCATGTGCTTCTAATGTTATTGATATAATTAACATAGCCGAATTTTATCACCGGAAATTAATACTATGGATGACTGCAGCATCCGTAGTGCTTAGTATCGGGCCTTAAAATGAGAGATGTTACACTTCTTCACAACATTATTCCTCTCTATTCTCCTCTCTACTTATATATTTCTTCCTATACTAATAATATCTAATTCGAAAACAGATTCTGATTATCAAGATGCACACGATTTGGTCGTCATATCAGCGTATGTCTGTAGAAGAAGGAGCGATATGATCTGATTTCACACGTTAGATTATACCGGTTTAATGTTGGTGGATGACATATTAAAAGGGTATCAAGAACACTGTCAATAAAATTTTCGAATGAAAATGCTTTATTTTCTCTCATTATACGATAGGCTGTAAAATTTATGGGCTGACTACAAAGGAAGAAATTAATATCATAGAAATGATTGCCATATTCGTATACGCCATAGCTGCAACGCTTTCAAATAGACAAATGAGCGAAAGATTTCAAAGGTCGGGTAGCACAATTTCAGTTTGTTTTCCTCTGTTTTAAATGTTGTACAATTACTTGCTACATATATTATTAAGCCGGATAATCCTCAATTTAATATTGTTATAGATCATATTAGAACTTCAAACCTGTACTATCCATATTTTAGAAACTATGTTGGTGCTATAGATGGTACACACATAATGACACACTTACCTGTAGATCGAGTTGTTCCATATATAGAATGAAAATGTTATAATATGCTACATAAAATATCTTAGCAGCATGCTTATTCGATTTACAGTTTACTTATATTATGACTAGTTGGGAAGATACTGTGCATGATAGTAATTTTTTTAATTCAGTTATAAATGATAGAAACTCTAACTTCTCTCACCCTTCATCTGGACAGTATTATCTAGTTGATTCAGGATATCCACTTCAACCTGGTTATTTATCACCATATCGTAATATCGGATATTATATTCTTCATTTACGTGAAACCACTAATCAACCAAAATTGGCAATGAAAATTTTAATTTCTATCATTCGAGTTTACGTATGGCAATTGAGAGAACGTTTGGAAT
This sequence comes from Allium fistulosum, assembly GCA_030737815.1. Taxonomy (NCBI): domain Eukaryota; kingdom Viridiplantae; phylum Streptophyta; class Magnoliopsida; order Asparagales; family Amaryllidaceae; genus Allium; species Allium fistulosum. Next base: position 200,826,902 of record CM060904.1, on the reverse strand, counting down.
ATAAAAGAAAAAGTTTATCGTTTTGAAGAATATGCCAACATACTCATTTGAAACTCAAGTAAAAGTTGTCGTATCTACAATGATTATATGCAATTTCATACGAAAATACAATAATGGTGATCCAGATTTTATGGCTTATGGTGATGATCCCGATCTTATTTCAGAGGAATAGCAGAAGGAATATTATAGTATGAGAGCTGCACCGAACAGAGCAACTGAACAACTTCAACGACACGTAGACCATAAAATGTTAACAATTTAAAATACCATAAAAGATGAAATTGTTACAGCAGGACTGCACTGAAACATTGTATCATTTTATCTGTACTTACTACTATTGTATAATTAATTTCCGTTTATTTAAATTTTTATACTGTTTTGTCATTTTAACTAAACGTATATTATACTTCAAAACAAATAATTAGTTAACTATAAATCAATTAAATTAAAAGTCCAAACAACGCACTAGTGAGTTTGAGGAGTGACTAACGGTCACATAAAGCGAAAGTGAACAATAATGGCTAGTAAAATGCAATAAACAGAGAAAAATAAAAAAGTTGGTGAGAGAAGGTCACAATTTTTTTTTCAAAATCTTGCAAGTCAGAATGCCTATTATTAGAGCATCTTCAATCCATATGTATTCTCAATGTAAAGAGAATGACACATAGATACAAGACATCATGATTTAATTTTTAATCTCCAATACTAAAGTAATTAAAATGTTGAATATGATGTGGCATGATTTTTGTTAAACATTGTGAATTTAAATGTCTACTTCTAGACATTGTAATTAACAATGTGAAGATGTAACTACCACTAACTTTTTGCCACCTAAGCAAATTTCAATGCATATATAAAAATGTTTGCATTGGAGAAAACTCATTTATTTTATTGTAATGTACAATCACATAAACTTAACATTGTCTAACCACTTGTGTCACATAGATATCTCATGAAATAACATTGTCTAGGATTGGAGATACTCTTATTGTTCATTTCTCTTCGATCTTCCTTGATTCCATCAATACTTCGAATTCTCATGTCGCTTTTCAATGAAACTCTAGACAGATCAAAGTCTGTATTTGTTCTCTAAGGTTGGATTAGTGTTTTCTACTCTTTGGCAATTTATTTACTTTCTTGTAAATATTAAGTCAGCTTTAGGAATCATCTTCATCTTAAACCATAACTTTGAACTAAAGTGTTAATTACTATTAGATGTAGCAAAAAAATTCACTGACACATCACCAAAAAAATTATACGTCAAAAGCTGAAATTTTGGATTGTTGTAAAATGATATATTTTTTTTCTAAATACAAATAAATAAAATGTTTTTTATTTTAGAATAATTTGTCATGTGATGGATACTTTGGGGGTATGATCTTTGCTTGAATTTGGTTTCTGTACTAATTTGTTCATGAAATAACTGATCAGGAGTCCAATGCACAATACAAGGGATCACAAATTTCTACAATTCCTGTGTTTCTTGCTAATTTTTTTTTCTTTTATTGACACTGCGGATTCCCCATTCTCCTTTTCATGTATTCCCTTTCTATTTGACTTTGCAAATTTTACCGACCGTATATTTTTTGAATCTAGAACTGTAATCCACTTGAAACTTAAAATTACATTGCTTTCATGACATTTTGATCATATTAAAGATACATAAATGGATAAAAGCAGCATTCACATGTTTATAAAAGTACTATAAAACAAGGAATTAATTTTCTTGGAATCTTTAGAGATGAAGAGTGAGATCAAGCTTATCTTCCACTTCGAGATTGACAACTCCCAATTGACTTTCAGTAGACAATGATTCTCTGTTGTACTGTAAATTTATACCACCAGTACTACTCCTATTCGAATCTCTGTTGTGTCCAAAATCAAAAGCATTTGAAAGCAGCTTTGGGTTTCCACTGGTACAAAAGTCAGTTCTGTTTTCTGTAGAAAAGTTGAGAGAATTTGGTTGATCGTGAGTGTTGTTTTTCTCCAGTAAATTCTCTCTGTCATCTAGCTTTGTTTCCATATTAGGATGTGAGGTGTTCAAAACCAAACTAGGAGCATTGTTAATACCAGGACGTCCCAATTCAAGAAAGCCATTATCGTTAAAGAAAATACTTTTATCAGTAACCTTGCCATGATTTCTATTTGCAGAAAAGCTATACGGTTGGTAACGGTTTGCATATCCCCTTCTAAACCATTGAGATAGATGGTTAAGGTTTTCATGGTAATTTTGTTGGGGAGTATAGTGAGAGCCAAAATTTGAAGACTGTGCGTTAACATAACCATTTTGCTCACTTTGGGTTTTGTTAGAATTAGTTCGCTCCATTCGGTGAGAATTTTGATGACCTCCTAGTGATTGAGAGGAAGGAAAAATCTTATCGCAAAATTTACATGGATAAGTTTTCTTAGTATTCATTGTGATTTTTCCACACTTTTCTTGATTTTGCGTTGCCTGTTTGAACAAATTAGAATCAATTGGCAAATGTTAGTAACAAAATGTTATTAGATGAAACAGTCCCAGTTTTGAAGAAGAAAATAAATTTGAATGTCAGCTATGATCACCATTTTGTATACTAACTATAATTTCAATAAAAATATAAATAGATTGTTTTCGGAAGTGCTATTTGTTGATTAATCTATGATTAAGAATGTAGCTAATTAACCATGTAGAAATTTTAATATTGTGAATGAAAACAAGTAGAAGAACACAAAAATAAATTAATCACAAGAGAGAGTGACTTACTTCCATTGTTGCTAGACGAGATCAGAAAGAATTTATTTTAATGAGTTTTCTGGTTTCTGTACTACGTTTTATATAGTGATAGGATTACATAGTGAAATTAATCAGGCAATTGTTAGATTTACATCTTATACATGAATCAGTTATATAAATCCGCAAAATTAATTGTTAAGATTATATATCTGACCACAATTATGATTTTTTTACCTTTTTATATATGATTCACTCTCCTGGTTATGTTATTAAATCTTTTAGTAGTACTATTCATGGCTAAATGACTGAGTGATTTAGTAAGTGAATTAATGTTTTTTTTTATAAAGGCAGACACTGAACCCAGCTGTTATTGTTCGATGAGTCTGTCTATAGTTAAGTAGAAAATAAATTAAGATGCATTATTGTTCAATGCATCCATCTTTAAATAGAAAATAATTTAAGATGCATACTTTATGTACAGAGATACATCACTAAATTTTATAGTTCATATGATGGTGATCATAATCACATGTTTGTTCACTGAATTTGATCCTTAGCATTCGTCAGTTAAAATTTCAGTTGTATAATACCATGTTCTTGAGTCACGTACAGCTTGAATGGAAAGTACTATATAGAAGCACTGAAAAACTTTTCATGTTGCCAAATTTTTACTAACCCTTAAGAAATATCAAGTTTATTCAATAGTTATAGTTGTCTAGATAAATGTTTACACAAACATTCAAAATTAACCCGAACATTCTGCTCTTTTAAATAATACAATCTAAACTTTCAACAATTTCTTACCATTATCTTTTATACAGCAAACTGTTTCATCAGAATGATATATAGTATATTTCAGTGAACTCTTATCAATATATTCAATGCATGATCAATCATTGTACAGTTGTATTTTAACTTGGTTGGAAACAAGAAATGTGTAAGTTGCAACATAGCCTGCCATATTATATTTGTAGTTTTGTACACTAAATTTGCATCAAATTTTGACATACATAGATTTCAGCCTCACATGTGGTTGTGACTGAATCAAATGTGAATAGATAGAAATATGAAGAACCATGGATATTCTGCAAAAAATAATTTTCATTGAGTTGAGCATGGTACAGTAGATTTCAGGATTTCAAATTATTATGGATAACTCGGCACAATGCATCGTTTAAATCGATATTGCAGGTAAATGGCAAGTAATTCTTTGCTATGGTGAAGCCAATAAACTTGCAAGCATGTTCTGAAAGATGCCATTCTTGCAAGATATCGAAGTATAACAATGCACTCATGATGAGTCAGGTATTAGTGTTCTTGCAATTTTGTCTAATAGGGTTCCAGTTTAAGAAATGTTAATGCTGGTTAATTTGTCACACACGCACACATACACACACCCCAACCCCCACCCGCCCCCCTTTTAATTTTTTTGTGTTTTTTTTCTTTGTTTGTTTTCTTTCCCGGTACTGGATTATAAATGAAACAACGCTTGTTCGCAGACTACTTTTTCAAACTTAGTAGCTTTCAAGTAAATTTGTATTGAATTATTTGTATTTATCAATATTTTTTATGCTATTGTTCTTCATTTCTATAATAATTACTTTTGTTTATTAATAGAAAATTAAGGGGACCATTCAAACTCCACTAACTCAGAAAAATAATATGGGGCTTCGATAGGTATAACACTTCATACAAATAGCAAAATTATTGTACGAATAAATGTTGGGTTTTGGCTCACGTGACAATAAACTAAATAACAATACTATTTCTATATGGGCTTCAGCCTATAAATCATGTAATACTTCATATTAAATTTAGGGGGAATTAATTTAAAGAAAAAAGATTTTTATATTTTTTGCCTCAAGGACAAAAGCATAATTTTTTTTACCACAAGGACAAACATTCTTCTAAAAATTATTCATAAGGACAAATATTTTTTAAAATTATTCATAAGGACCACAAAACTGCTACCAAGCTAAAAACTGATACCTAAAAACTGCTACCGGTAACTAAAAACTAATACCAAAAAACTGCTATCAATGACTAAAAACTAATACCTAAAGAAAGTTGTCCTTCAGGATAAAATATTGAAGGCCTGTCCTTGAGGCAAAAACGCTGAGAAATTTTGTTATTGACAATAATTTCCTGTTAAATTTAATACTTATCAGGTTTCGCCCTATTGTATATAGTAATACAGATATGGCCTAAGGAAAGATCATTTACTTATCTGGCCCAGCCACGTTTGGTTTGCCTTTACTACAAAAAAAAAGCTACATTCTGTTTTCAAAAAAAAAAAAAAAAAAATTCAAGCATCCATTTCTAATATAAACATCAATTGTGGATATAATTAAACATCTTAAGTAGAGTTCGATAGAAATTGGCTTCAGGTAAATTATTTATAATTTTCTTGATTGTATACCTTGTATTTCTCTATAATATGTTAATTCAAACCAATGTTCTATTCAAGTTTAGGCACTTGCAGTTCTTTGATTATGAGCTAGCTACCCATAACCGTAGTTTACAAGAGCACGTAGTATATGTTTAGGGAGTAGAATTAGTTGATGAAATTATCTTTGTTGAATGATGTCTATATTTACTCTGTTACTCTTAGAAATTACCATATATCGGATTCTTTAGGGTATAATCTTTGTTTGAAATTTTTCTTTGTACTGATTAATCGGTTAACTAATTTATCAGAAATTCCGTAAACAATAAAAGGGACCATAACTGTTTACTCGTTTTGTGTTTCTTGCTTAATCTGCATTATTTACCTTGCAGATTTTCCCTCTTTTCATTTCACCACTTTTTATTAATTTCACCACTTTCTATTACTTTCTATAGAACTTCCCAAATTTTACCGGATATTTCCAATCAGAAACTATAATCCACTTGAAAGTTGAAATTATCTTATGTTCATGACATGTTGGATGAATCTACAGATATCAAACAGCTCCCATTATATAATTTATGATCATCATATTAACAGTAAATATATGCATAAAAGCATCAATCAAAAGTTTATAAAAGAATTACAAAACAAGGGTTCGGTTTTCTTCACATCTTTAGAGATGAAGAGTGAGATCAAGCTCCTCTTTTGCTTCAGGATTGTCAACTCCCATGTAATTTTCATTCGACGATGATACTCCGTCATGAATATTCTTGTTGCATTGCGAATTTATGCCATCACTCTTTTTCAAATCTCCTTTGTGTTCGAAAGCATTTGAGATTAGATTTTGGTTTCCATTAATACAAAGAACAGTTATATTTGCAATAGAAGGGTTGCAAAAACTTGATTGACCGTGAATGTTGTTTTTCTCCGGCTAATTCCCTCTATCATCCGGCTTTGTTCCTTTATTAGGATATGTAGTGTTCAAAACAAAACTAAGAGGATATCCCATTCCCAATTCAAGTAAGCGATTATTACTCCTAACATGACTCGGTGCATTAAAGCTATGATTGCTATTCGGAGAAAAGCTATAAGGTTGGTAACAGTTTCCATATCCTCGTCTAGACCATGGTGTGAGATCTCGGCCGGAATGACGAAATTCCGGCCATCTCGGACCGGTTTCGGCGAAAACCAGTTAAAGTTTGGCTCAAAAATCCGGTTTCGTTTCTAATTTGATTGAAAAAAAGTCATTTTGATAAATTAACGAGAAATTGAAGTACAAACAAAAAAATCATACATAAATTTAAAAAGGGGATAAAAGTTGCCTCTTCTGAAATCGTCGTTAATATTAGTAGAAAATAAAGAGAGAAGGAAAGCGGGAAGGAGAGAAGAGCAGCACGCAAGAGAGAGAAAGAAAAAGCAAAAGGTCACAATATACTATAATCTGTACGCAGGTTTGTACTTTAAACTGTGTTTAATTTTGTTTTATTAGTGGACTTTCCTGCCTAGGCTAATAAAATACTAATATTGGACTTGTTCAATAATGAATGTTGTTATCTTTTACTGTCTTTGGTTCTATCTCAACTTTATAATTACTAGTAATGCTGCTTTATTTGAAAGTTATAACGTTTAAACTTTTTATAATCATCATAGTACCGAAATTTAAAGCCATTACTTCCAGAATTTAACAAAATAAATATATAGAGGTATATAACTAAAAATATCTTGTTAACATAAAATGCTAAAATATTAGTCTCATTAGTCAAACATACTTAAAAAACCTAACATCAGTTATTGAAATAAATGATTAAAATTTATTTGTTATTATACTTTAACTAATATCCGATGATACTCCGAAACCAAAATCTTTACTGAAACTTTCGAAATCAGCGAAACTTATCGAAGTTATCAAAACCTAACATCAGTTATTGAAATAAATGATTAAAATTTATTTGTTATTATACTTTAACTAATATCCGATGATACTCCGAAACCAAAATCTTTACTGAAACTTTCGAAATCAGCGAAACTTATCGAAGTTATCAAAATTTTTCAAGATCGAAACCGAGACCGAAACCGAGTTCTCAAACCTTGGTCTAGACCATTGAGATGCATGATTAAAATTTTTATGGTAATGTTGTAATGACAATTGGATTTTTTTTATCGAAATGGTAATGTAAGTTTTTATTATGTTCTACAAAGCATCAAATTTGAGCTGTAAATTATTATCTATTATGATAATCTTAGTTATGGTCACATGATTTACAAAGAAACGGAAAATCTGTCTACAATTGAAGTCTATAATAACTTAGTTGCAAACAAAGGAAATGTGTATTGATGAAACATCAAGCAAAAAAAGGTTGTGGAGAAATTGTATAGAGAAACTTTGATTATGTTGTTTGAAGAAAGAAAGGAGAAGTCGAATTATGGTTTTGAGGAAATAAAAATGCTGCTCTGGCCAAATTAAGGCTTCTTTGGTAAAATATGAAAAAAAGGGATTGTACTCATTTCATAAATTTTTTTACTTTTAAATAGTCAAAAAGTAATAAAGCTAAATGGTTCAATTATGATGTATAAATCAAAATAGGAAAAATCAATATTAAATTTGAAAATTTGAATTTGAAACTTTTGATTTTGATATGAAAAATATGAAAATTTTGAATTTTGAAATTGAGTCTGTACTATGAAAATGTAAAAAAATTGAAAGTTTGAAATTTGAATTTAATAGCTGATTAAGTGATAATTAGAATTATTAACCTCACTAGTTAATTAAGGCCCCATTTGGCAAACAAAATCAAAAGCACTTTTGAAGCCCATATGCTTTTAAAAAGTCCAAGTTCAATTGACAAACTTTTTACTTCTAAGTCAAAAGGAAAAAAATCAATATGAAATTTGGAATTCTGAAAATTTAAACAAGTCAAAATGTATTTTCCAACTAATACCATGTTATACAATCATGTACAGCCTGAATAGTCATGTACAGCTTGAATGGGTAGTCCTATATAGGAGCGCTGAACAATTTTTCATGTTGGCCATCAAAATGTTAGCCGCCCTTAATATGCGATTATAGTTGTCAAAGATTTATGATTATACAAATAATCGAATTAAATTTGAACATTTAACTCTTAAATAATATTATCTAAACTTATAACAGTTTGTTACTATAATTATTTCATCAGTATGATAAATATTATATTCCTATGAACTCTTTTAATTTGTTCAGTGCATGATCTATCTCATGGTATTAATTTATCTATGTATGAAGAACAAATTATTTAGGTCTGACTTTGAGCAAGTATACATCTTTTTTTCTAAAAAAAATAGAGTAAAAATAAATAATCGAAATCCATACGATTTCCATTAGGGTTCCACAAAAATTTAATTTTGAATCCTTCTAATAATTAAAATCAATCTGCAAAATTTATTTAGAGATTTAACGAACACTGTTAAGAAATTTTCTTTAAATGACAATGAGGAAATTCATTACATAACTCTTGATCATTGTTTCATAAACAATATTACTTGATCATATCGACATTAAATTAAAACATATAAAAACATTAACTTCTATTTTCTTAAATTTTGTTCTTTTTTTGTTTTTCATTAAATAGTTTAATTTTAATAACTTATGTTAGTGTCAATATTTGCAACTACGGGTAAAAATATTCTTGAGTAGCATGCTTCAGCAGTTTGAGGCACGCATTTGAGTTTCCTATGCCTCAAGTTTTTAAATGTAAGCTTTAGAGATAAAAAGCCTTTTGGTGAAAGCCTCAAGACGTTTTATATCTCATTTTCTCGAGGCGCTCCTCAAGGCGGGTTTTTTAAAACAGGTTGCTAACAATGAACTCATTCCAAGTCGAGCATTAGTAATCTTGCAATTTTCTTTCATCGAATTCTAATTTCAGATGTACTTGGTTGTACATTTTTTTAATGAGTTTATATTTAATTATGCTAGAAAGCTTGCACATGTTGTGTATTCACCTTTTTAGCTCCATGACCCTAATTGATAATATCCATCATTAGAATTCGGATGGTAAATTTTGTTTCAAACTAATCTTGCTTTCACCTATTTGTTCGAACCATTTAATGGGTAATAGAGGAATCTAACATGATCTTCAATTAAAATGAAAGTAATTAGATAACAATTTAGTAATTTAAAATTAATGATTTGATAAATAATTCGCTGTAATGGCTTTACCCAAAGCGAACAATCTGATACAACGTGCTCTGTAGGTTTATAATAGTTTAAAGACTCTTAGTAGTCTAATAATAATAACTTTAGGTAAAAATGGCAATATTCGAAACGACACTCTAGGTGGGCTTCATCCCATAAACCATGTAATATTTCATATTAAACTAATTGATTAATATTAGTATCGTCATCGTTGTGGTCAAGCATTGATATGCGATATCTAAAAATATCAGGATAATGTTTGTAAAATATTGAATATATCTATAACACCTTATAAATGCTAGTGTACCACGTTATAATATTATAAATATGTTAATATTTTAGACAGACATTCAGATAAATACTGCTAAATCATTACTAAAAGCTGGTTGCATAACGTGGTTACAACCTTTATACTGTGATATTCTACTGAACTACAAATCATTAAATTAGCTCATAAAAAATAAGACAATAAATAAGTTGTTTGGACAAAAAATGACACAAACACCCAATGGAATATAAAATATGAAAATTAGAAAAGGAAAGAGAATAGAAGCAAGAGAAGAACACACAATTTTTATAGTGGTTTGGCAAATACTCCGGCCTATGTCCATTTAGTCTTTTTCAATTGATTATTCTTTGCTTTTACAACGATGTTCTTACAACTCGATACGAATCCAATAGAGTGCAATTGTGAAGTGTATTTCACAACTCATTGAAATTAGGAGTTCAAGAAGAAGAAGCTAAAATCCATTTCCAATTGCATCTCTCCTTTATTTATAGATGAAGAGCTTTGAGATAGTCTCTTGAAAATGCTCCGACACGCTATCCACATTCACACGTTGCCTCCTAAAAAAGCTTGTAACCAACCGACCCCTACCCAACAACTCAAACCCGAGTTGTGGACTTCAACTCGGTCCTGAATTGAGGTTGCTTTGGGTCAAGTTGTTGTTTGCTCTAAGTTTTGTTCGAAGCAGCTTTGATGTTGCTTCGTGTCTTCACCTCTCCATCATTTCCATCAACTTTTACTCGGATTTTTCACCATCTTTCTCAGGTTTCACCCCAGGCATGACTCGAGTCCGACTTGTGTGACCGAATTGTGAAGTGTAGTCGAGTTTTAGCTATCTTTTTTCAATAGAGTTCCACTCCATTGTCTTGTGTTGTTTTCCAAGTGATTCATATTTATTTTATCGTAGCTTTTTAGTCCAGTTCAACTATTCCAGTTTGTTTGTAGACTGTGGAGATTTTGCCGATAACGCTTTGTCACTCAAAGCATGCCTTGTGAATAGAAGTCGTGCTTTGCTCTAGAACAAATATCGAAGTTGACAAATCATCAGTAGTCAAGCTTTCTGGTTATCGATTAATCAAACCGCGGTGAATCATTCGGTTCCCGTGGATTCACTGTAAATCAAAGGTCATTCCAGACCATTATAGCTTTGGATTTGAGTCTTTGCTTTGGTGTTAGTCACAAACATCATCATTCCGCGTTCTCCCGGAATTATCATATTATATATCATACATCATGAATCAAAATCGTCTCTATGTTCTCCCGAGAGCTAACCATCACATTTCATTATCAATATTATCTCATGTTCATTTGGGATTTAACTATCACAAACCATACTATCAAGCATCGTCGCATATTATCACGATTGGAATGTTACTTCTAAATCCTCTAGTGCCACCCAGTATACCATTATAAGTAAGTCCAGCAGAATTGATGCGATGGAGTAATCCAATAATCATTATCAAATTATTTTAAAGTCAAGTGACATTCAAATCCTCAAAGTCTAGTGTCTGATCTCTCTGAATCACATGATCAATGTCCAGTCTAGATACTGATCTCTTTTTATCACATAATCGATATCTAGCTTAGCTTCTGATCTCTCCGGATCGCGTAATCATATATTCAATCCAATCTTTGATATCTTCGGATCATATATCCAATCCAATTCCTGATCTCTTCGGATCGTGTATCCAATCCAATTTTCGATCTTTTCAGATCATATATCCAATCTAATTTCTGATCCCTTCGGAGCACATATCCACATCGAGCCCAATCCGCTCGCTCTTTCGCGTGGGGACCTAATATCGGAGCAAGTCCATCTGTTCACTCTTTGGTGAGGGGACCGGCTATCCGAGCACGTCCATCCACTTACTCTCTGGTAATGGGGCTTGCCATTCGGTGCGAGCCCATCCGCTCGCTCTTCGGCGAGGGGTCTTCATTCGAGCTCGCTCATCCACTTACTCTTCGGTAATCAGAATTGTTATCCGAGCCAGTCCATCCGCTCACTCTCCGGTAAGGGGACTGGCTGCCTAAGTGAATCCATCTGCTCAATCTCTAGTGAGGGGACTCCTATCCCATACGAGCCCATTCACTCACTCTTCGGCAAGGAATTGCATTTTATGGTTCATCGCACCATTTCTTCGGTCGGGAGAACCATGTCCAAATAATCCATATATTGGTTCAAAGGGGTAACAATTTTCGTTGGCGTTTCATCATGTCCAAAATATCCGTAAAGTCCAACCAAAGCATCAAGCAAACATCAAAATATCTAATCCTATCAAGGATCACTCCCAGGCCTCCAACCTAGAGCATGCCTTAGGACAATCGAGATCCCGTACATGAGTAAGCTCTCTAGTGGTAACCTTGCATCATTTATTTAAAACAAAAGCAAACTGCGAGAATCGAACTTGACTCCCATTTATTCTGATCATTGGATAACCAATCTTGGCCCAAATCTACGGCCATACCCAGACGTGTCTGCTGTAGATGGTGGTTGTTCCTACTGCATCACTGCTCACATATTATTGTGGTCGGTTATTTTGGACCTACTCCTCTATTAATTCGTGCAGATGTCTGCAGTTATTCGTTTCATGTCCATCCGGCTCATGTACTATGCAAAACTTTTCAGATTTTTCCCTTAATCCATGGGATCATTTTTCGCTGGTTTTCGGTAAGGAATCTGCCCATAGTATCCAAGTAAATCCTTTTTGGGGTCTCCGTTAGTTCAGTGTAGGAGGAAAACTTTGGTTCCTTCTTCATCTACTTCAGTCTTATGAAGCCGTCATTAGCTTTCTGCTTTCCTTTATCCTTTTCATGTCTTGTTTTGGATGGTCCTTCATCACTCATAACATTCACATCGGCACCTTCAACTTTTGCATCCTCCTAGCGCAAATATCTCTCTACTTGATAAGAAAAATCTGCTAGATCCACTGGTGTGTCTTTCTACAAAGCAACTTTGACATCTGTCTTACTCGCAACTCCAGAAACTACAACCATCAGAATTATCGATAGACCTAGCTTATGGACTGCAGCTTTCGTATTTAATCTAGTCAATCGACTTCGTAGGGTCTCTCCAGCCCTCTGCTTCACGCTCCAAAGAATCATCACCTTTTCAATCATGTAATATAAACTCTAAACTATTTCACGAATCTGTCCACCAACTTGATCCATGTTCTACGGACTCATTCTCTAGCTGTCTAAACCACATCACTGTCAAATCTATCCAATTTAATGGGAAACACCATCCCAGCACTTCCTTTGAGGCACTCAACATTTGCATATGTCAGTTATTTTATCAAATGAACGGATGGATCCGACCTTCCATCGTATGTCTCTAGCCCCGTTAGCTTGAAATCATGTTGATTCCTTGCATACCAGATGTTTGGGGTGAACGGATTCCTATTCCTATCCTCCAAGCTTCCTTTTCGGGGTCCACTTCTTAGTATCATTATCATCATACCAATTCTGTTGTTATTATCCAATGGAAGTCTTCGATCTACACCTTCATCCGGCCCCCCATTTCTACGAGGAACTCCTGGCTCCAACTCTTGTTGTGCATTCATGTCCCGACCTTCGTTCTGTGGCTCAACATCATTTCTAGGACGTGCTCCATCCCATCAAAAGTCCACACCAGTCATGCCCCCGCCTTCTTGACTCAACACCGGACTTGTAAAATGTAACGACGTGAAATTTCGAACACTTTGTATTTAAATATCTGAATTATTTAAATATTTAAACCTTTGATTTAATGTGATTAAATTGATTTAATAACCTTATTAATCCCATTTTTATTAATAATTAACAATGGTAAATTTTTATGGAAAATGTTTACAAAAATAAATACTTCGAAGAAATACCAGTAATATAACTGAAAATTATTTTATTGATAAATGTCTGTTTTCTAAATAAAAGTTGTTCAAAATTTTTGGGCTTACCTATGTTATCTTGGAGCTATCAAGGAAAGAAGCCCAGAGAGATAGCCGCAAAGCTCAGAATCAAACACAAACAGAGTCACGGGATAAGTGCCAAACCAAAATAGGAAACCAAAGCCAAAGATCAACCAAATTGGTGGGTCGGTACCGACTCTACACCTTGGGTCGGTACCGACCCTATATTCTTCCACCATGGAAGTTCATCTTCTGCCTACATGTTCTATTCGATGCCAAAAGCCTATATCATGTGTTGTTTTGTTGGTCCAATGCAATTCTTTATCAATCTCTACGAACTCTTGAATCAACAACTCTATTCTTCCACGACTCCATTATTTGGACTAAAAAACAAGCTATTATTGATGCAAACAATTATGGAATCACAAAGTTAACCATAAGACGATCCAACATGAATATTCGAAGGTAGCTAATTTGGCAATCTTATGGGTCAGTACCGACCCGTACCCTTGGAGTTGTACAGACCTATACAAGTTGACGAGGTGACGACCTATTTTCATGGAGAAGCAGTCTATGGTGTGGAATACGAGATGGACATCCTTTGTGCGAGATTTCAGGCTCCCTACCTCTATAAATAGGAGGGTATAAATCATTTTTCATGATCTTTTGGCCCTTACTCTTATTTCTCTAATTTCTTGTAATCACGGTCGGAGTTGTACCGATCCGTAAGAACTTCTGCCTTCAAGTTAGAATATAAGCAATAAAATCATTAAGTGGATGTAGGTCTTGATTTGCCGAACCACTATAAATCGTTGTGTGCTCTTTCTTACTCGTTTCATTTAATTTTCTTCACTTTTATTCCCTACATAAAATCTTCGGTGTTTGTTCCATTTTTGGTTCAAATATTTTAGCACTTTCACCGAGAATTCATATTCTCATGCTACTTAGATTCATCATCTACTATTGGATTTCTTAATTCCAAGAGATAGATCTAATTTTCCTACTTTATTTTGTATTATTCATATTATCAAAACCTAAGGGAATTTATTTGCAATGGCCCCATCAAGAAGAGACCATTCTACCAATTCCAGAGCTACTACTGAAGCTAAGAATTAGAATCCTCGGCATGGAGATGGAGGTGTCCACTCACTCTGAGATCCAAACTCCAATTGAAGTTGAGACCAGAATGGAGATGGATAGGATGATGAAGTAGATGGAAGATAGATTCTAGGCTAGTCAGAATGAGAAGAATCAAACGATGTAGTAGAGCTTGAGACTGATGAATGAAGTAACTTGAAATAGCCGTAGGAGGAGTAGAAGAAATTCCAATTCAAAGTCAGAAAGTTCCTCATCATCCGAGCAGAGACGAAGGGATAGGAAGCAGAAGATGACTCAAAATGCTGCTGGAACATCATACCAAGGAAGAAGAACTCCAGCCACAAGTTTATGGATCGGTACCGACCAAAGAACACAAGTCTGTTCCAACCCATCCAATGGTGGGCCTTGAGCTCTCCATCTAGAAGGCAGTTTGGATTTGACTTCTGGAGGTGCTGATGATGATCAGAATATGGATAATCGTGGTGCTGCTGATGATACAACTCACGAGAATCAAACATGGGGACTGTTGGACAAATGGATATCCCGAAGTTTGGAAAGCCTAAGTAGCGAGAACCTCCTCGAGAATGTTTGCCGTGCTGAACACTTGGGGCAGAACCCGATTATCGCCGTTCAATCGAACCTGTGGACCTGGAGTACCTAAAAGATATGGTCAAGAGACTTGTAAGTGAAAATCACGTCAAAAGCAATGATGATTGGGGTACCTCTTCTAGTTAGAATCCATTTGCAGAAAGCATTCTATGTAAGAGATATCCTCGAAGGTTTGCAATGCCGACCTTGTCATTGTACGGAGGAACAACGGATCATGGGAAACATTTGATGAGATATGAATAGCATATGGATTCCACTAGAGCTTCTGATGTCGTGAAATGCCGCTGCTTTCCAATTTACCTAGAAGGAGTAGCCACAATGTAGTTCACTCGACTTCTGTCGTGGTCTATATCATCCTTCGCTAAGTTGTAGTGAAAGATTATATAGTAATTCTGCTTACATACTTCAGGTCCAAAACATGTCATGTCTTTGTTAAACCTCTTCCAAGCTGATGGAGAGTCGTTGAAGGATTTTTTGAATCGGTTCCACAAAGCCATGACAGAAGTTAAAGATCCTAAGGATGACATAGTGTTGATGGCACTAATCAGAGGGATTCATCCTGATACAGATTTTGGGGAATGGTTGGAAAGGAAAGCCCCACCGACGATGGACGCTTTATATAGGAAGGCCAATGAGTACTTGCACTTGGAACAAGCATGTAAACGTCTATGGATAGCTAAGGTTGGGAGTTCAGCTGGAGTAGTGCAGAGTAATGTCGCGGTAAAGCAATATGGACGAAGTTCTGGAAATGTAGATGTGAATGTTGGCAACAAAAACGACAGTCGGAAGCAGAATAGTGATGTGGCTAAGAAGCAAAAACCAGATAACATGAATCGTACTAGGACTCCTAAGTATGACAACTATATCGAAGGGAACAAGTCGATGTAGAATATCCATTTGGCAACTGAAGGTATCGAGCAGTACAAGAAGTTGGCTCTAAGGGAGTCTATTGAGAAGGAGAAGAGATCAGGCAAGTTCTGCAGGTTTCATGAGACGCATGGTCATAATATAAACGAATGCATGCACTTGCATGATATGATTGAGGAACTGATACGCAAAAATATTGCAATAGCTTATGAAGGCTCGCATGATGGCGAGTAAGGAAATTTTAATCCCTCAAGGTCGACATCCCAATGGGGGCAAGCCAGTCCTAGTGGTGAGGAACCTATGCAGCTTGAAAAATTCTTAGTGATTAACACGATCATCAGTGGACCATATCCAGCCGATAAAAGTCTAGTTGAAATGGGCAGATATATTCATGCCATAAGGCATGCTGTGGATGAGAGTTGCCTTGCAGTTGGGGGTGGAACTCCGGTAAAACAATGCAGAACGATGACTGACGGTATTATTTTCTGGAACAGAGATGCTGACGAATTGGACCCTCCAATGATTGACCAACTCGTGATTTTAGCTACGATTGGTCCTGTGATAGTACGAAAGGTGTTCGTTGACTGTAGGAGTTCAATCAGCATTCTATTCAAAAAAGCTTATGATCAAATGTTCTTGGAGGTGAAGGATTTGAAACCTTATAAACCTTGAATACATGGGTTCAATGGGATAGCTACCAAGCCGATTGGATATGTATAATTACCAGTGGTACTTGATGAGGGCGACCGCAAGCCAGTGAAGGTTGTGCCTTTCTTGGTGTTGGATATTCACTCAGCTTATAATGCATTTTTGTACTGACAAGCCCTGGTTGAATTCAGAGCGGCTACAGCTCCTTGATGCTTGATAATGAAGTTTCCTATAGAGAATGGCGAGGGATTGTCTAGAAAGCTGTGTAGTTAAAGCCCCGCTAAAACCTCATAAAAATCCTCGCTATAGCGCATAGCGCTTTTCGACCGCTATAGTATTTCGATTTAGCGATATTAAATAGTAGTTCCACTTTATGCCCCATTATTTTTCACTACACATGCTAAATCAAGGTTTTTTAACATCCGCTTTAGCAACATTAATATACAAAGGTTAAATTCACTAGTTCTCTTTTAAACCAAATCAAAAATGTTAGAGTAAATACCTAATTTTAAGGCATATATGCTCAATATAAGTTAGAAATCTATTGTAGTCACCAAATCTAATCTGCATAAAACATGATATTCTTTAGCTTTATTATATAAGATTAAAAAATATTTCCTTTTCCTACACAAATAATGTGTGAATGAGAGTAAATTAACTTTAAATAATTGGTTTTATATATAATGAAGCTTTTTGCACCTCCACTATTTCCCGCTATATCCTCGCTTTATCCCCGCCATAACTTTTTGCACCTTCACCGCTATGGAATCGCTAAGCACTTTAACTGCACAACCAGAGAGATTGGGTGACTGCTGCAAATGCTACGTCACCGAGTTAAGAGAGGCGAGGCGAAAAGAGAAAGGAAAAAGTGTAGAGGGGACTCTCTGCGTCAAGGATTTGGATGCATAGCAACCAATGCCTAAGCTCTGGCTCGGGCAGCATAGTTGGTCCATAAGGATATGGACCCTCGAAAAGAGCCACTGGATGGAAGAGCAGCTCCAGCCGAGCTAACGATTACTATTCCGGTCAGCCGGGATGTTTCGACATGGCTTCTGAAAGTCGGATCACAGCTTGGTGTCAGGATGATGAAGGAGTTGATTGGTTTTCTCCGAGTGAACCTAGATGTATTCACCTAGACACACTCTGATATGTGTGGGATCTCGCCGGAGATAGTGAGTCATGCATTAAACATAAATCCAAAATGCGATCCTGTGAAATAGAAGCGTCGTAGCCTGGTCCGGAGAGATCCACTACACTCAAAGAAGAAGTAGAGAAGCTCAAGGACAATGGCTTTATCTGCGAGGTCTTATACCCGGAATGGGTATCTAATCCAGTCTTGGTGAAGAAGGCTAACGGAAAATGTAGGACATTCGTCAATTATTCCGACTTGAATAAGACATGCCCGAAGGATAGCTTCCCGCTTCCAAGGATTGATCAGTTGGTGGATTTAACAGTTGGACGTGAATTACTTTCATTTATGAATGCGTACTCTAGATACAACCAAATTTCAATGCACGTCCCAGACCAGGAACATACCAGCTTTATTACTGACTTGGGACTGTATTGCTATCTAGTCATGCCGTTTGTGTTGAAGAACGCTGGAGAAACGTACCAGAGACTGGTAAATAGGATGTTAAGAGATCAAACTGGACATTTAATGGAGGTCTATGTCGATGACATGTTCATGAAGTCACGACGTTTGGAAAACCACATCGATGATCTGGCAGAAATATTCGATGTTCTCCAAAAATACGGGATGAAGCTCAACCCATTGAAATGCTCTTTTAGCATTACATCAGGAAAATTCTTTGGTTTCATTGTGAATTCCAGTGGAAATGAAGCCGATCCGGAGAAGATAAAGGCGTCAAGGGCATGGAGGCCCCGAAGACAGTCAAGGAGGTCTAGAGTTTTAATGGAAAGGTTGCCGCCTTAAGCCGATTCATCTCCAGAGGCATCGATAAATATAGCCATTTCTTTGACGTGATTAAGAAGGGTAAAAGTCCGAAGGGAAAAATAACTTTCGCTTAGATGCAAGATTGCGTAGACACATTTTAGGCTCTGGTTGATCACTTAGAGGGACCCTTTGTCCTCTTGAAGCCAGTGGATGACGAGGACTTGTATATATATCTAGTAGTGTCGGTGCATGCTTTGAGCCCTGCACTCGTACATGAAGAAGCCCATATCCAATGATCGCTCTAAGTGATTGACAAGAGCAGAAAGAAACTATCCGAAGCTGAAAAAGCTTGCATACTACCTGTTGATAGATTCAAGGAAGCTCCGCCCTTACTTTCAAGCTCATCCGATCAAAGTTCTTACCGACTAAACTTTATGACAAGTCTTGCATGACCTAAGGCTTCTGGAAGACTGTTGAAATTGAACATTGAATTGAGCTAATATGATATAACCTATCTTCCTCGAAGAGCTACCGAGGGTCAAGCTTTGGTGGATCTCACGGCTAAATTCACCATGCGAGACGATACTGTGGAAAGCACTAGTGAACAAAATGCTATGTGGAAGATGTACACAGATGGTTCATCAAATAAACACTGTTCCGGTGCTAGAGTTATAATTGTCACTCCCGAGGAACATTTAATCCATTATGCCCTAAGACTCGATTTTCTGACAACAAACAACGAGGCGGAGTATGAAGCTTTTATTGCGGGACTCAAGATTGCCAAAGAACTGGAGATAAATACTTTGCATATTTTCTATGATTCTCAACTAGTGGTGTATCAAGTGAAAAAAGAGTTTCAAGCAAAAGGAGCAAGGCTAGCTCCTTACCTAAACCGAGTCCTTGAGCTGCTTAATGACATCGAGTATTATATGATAACGCATATTCCCAAAGAGGAAAATGCGAAGGTAGACTCAATGATTAATTTGGCTAGTTCTGAGGATGCGCAGCTCATGGGCTTGGTTCCAGTGGAAATATTGTTAGCACCGAGCATCGACCAGATGGATGCCGATTGGATCTTGGAGGCTGAAACTAAATGAGAGTCGTGGATGACTCCGATAAAAGACTACTTGTAGAGGAGAATCCTTCCCGATAGGAGGAATGAGCGACGAAAACTCCTTCGCCAAGCTTCTAGATATATTATACAGGAAGGATTGCTATATAGGAAGGGTTTTTCTGTCTCTATGCTTTGGTGTGTCACTCATGACGAGACCAAACAAGTCCCGAGAGAAGTGCATGAAGGGGCCTGCGGCAACCACACTGTGGGACAAACCCTAGTAAAGAAGATTCTCCATTATGGGTACTTCTGGTCAACAGTCAACCGAGATGCAGCTGTTGACACTAGAAAATGCAAAAAGTACCAGAGATTTGCTAAGATTCTGAGAGCATCTCCAACGGAGATTACTCAAATCGTTGGTTCTTAGCCGCTTGCAGGTTGGAGGATTGATATTATCGACGTATTGCCGATATCTTAAGGTGGTGCGAAATACACCATCGTCGTGGTTGATTACTTCACCAAATGGGCCGAGGCGGAGCCATTAGCCATTATACCATGAAAAAAGTGATCAACATTGTAATCCTAAATATTATCTGTCGTTTTGGAGTTCAACAGGCAATCATTACCGATAACGGAACCCAATTCGATAGTATTGAATTCAAAGATTTTTTTCCATCGACATCGTATAAGGAAAAGATTTGTTGCAGTAGCACACCCTCAAGCAAATGGATAGGTTGAAGTTGCAAACAAGATTATCAAGTCCATTATTAAAAAGCTATTGGAAAAGGCCAAGGGCAATTGGGTTGATGAACTTCAATTAGTATTATAGGCTTATCGAACGACCCACAAGTCTACGACTGGCCACTCTCCATTCGCCCTAGCCTACGGATCAGAGGCTATGATTCCGGTTAAACTGGAAGTACCTTCTCATTGAATGACTCATTATAATCCATGGAATAATGAACAACTCCTGTTGGAGTCTCTTGATTTGATCGATGAGTAGTGCGATGAAGTTGAGTTGAGGGCAGCTGGACACGGACACCAAGTCGCCCGATATTACAACACTAAAGTCAGGAATCGGACCTTCGAAATTAACGACCTAGTTCTCAAATGAATCTTCCTAAACCCTGGAAACTTAGGCCCGATTTTGGAAGGTTCGTACATAATAGAGCAAAAGCTTAGAGATGGAACTTTTAGGCTTGCAACGATTGACAGTATTTCACTCCTGAGGGCGTGGAATTGCGAGCACCTACGACGCTATTTCACTTAGAAATAAATTGGTACATAATTGTTAAAAGCCATGTAATAAGACAGAACCTATCATTTCTTTTCTTTCATGAAATAAAATGGCTTTTTGAGTTTGAGACTCTGTCCTTACATTGCTTAAGTGTTATGATTTGACCAACTTGAATGAATCTGCATGTGAATAATGCAAGTGTACAGGTACCCAAAGATAGGTGCTAACCAAAACTTCTACGGTTCATGATCGGACCCTTGAAGCTCTTCTCGATATTCGGAGATAGGTACCAGCCAACTCTTGTCCTCGAACTAGGGGCAGGAGTATAAACTAAATGGACATGACTCAACCTCCATCAACCAACTCTTGTCCTTGGATTGGGGATGGGAGTATAAACTCAAACTAAATGTGACATAACCATTTGTATGCTAACTCTTGCCCTTGATGCGGAGGCAGAAGTATAAATCAAAATGAACGTGATATGACCGTTCAGTCACTCAATTCTTGTCCTCGGATTGAGGGCATGCGTATAAACCAGAATGGACATGATAAGACGATCAATGCTTAATATTTTTCTCAGAGTAGGAAAAACAAAAGGACCATACCTGGCGTAAGGTGGGACCTTACCTATGAACTTTAAATGATATCCAGAGTTAGGCGCAGTTAGAAATAAACATCCTGGATGAGGACGTACGGACGACAATCTTAAGTAGTTAATTTAAACTAGCGCTCAGAGTTCGGCTCAATCAGATATCGTTATCCTGGAAAAGGATGTTCGGACCGCTATTCTAAGTGGTAAACCTCAACTAATGCTAAGAGTTTGGCATTTCAACAATTACTTTACATTCACAAGAATGATGAAAGGCTGGTAAATTACAGAACGAGCTAAAGATTTAGTCCAATAATAATCACTAAAAGGAATAGATCATAAGCACATTGAATGGAAAGTGCATTTCTAAAACAACTTTGGCGAATTCACATAAAGATTTGACGAAACAAAAAGTCTTTGTTATTAACTTTCAAAATGCAACTTGGAAAGCTAAATACAAGTTTTATTTACACTTAAAACAAAATGCAAAAGCGGGGATCGAACGTGCACATAGCCGACCAAAAAACAAAAATAAACTACTACTATTATGCAGACTAAAAGTGTGTCTATGTAAAAAAACAAACCGACAATTACTTCTTCGACTTATGCTTCCTCTTCTTAGTGCCGGGAAAAACGTCACTTGAGCTTTCACCCTTTCTTTTCCCTCCTCTTCCTCCACTTCCTTTGCCTTCAGAAGGAGTGCTCTGTGATGATCTAGTAGACACGCATTGAGCACTCCTAGGCCAAGGAAGGGAAGCTGGAGTACTTTGTGAAGGTCCTATAGGTGTGCTTTGAGTGCTACCAGGCGAAGGAATATGGACCTGTGCAAACATAGTTTGCATGGGAAAGGCAATGGATAAAGGAGGAGGGATAACCTCTAACTCCCCTACTTAAGCTCTGTAGCAAGGAGGATTTGTTTCTCAGTCTCCTCTAACTTGACCTCTTTGGGAAGCCCAAGTTCCCTCTCAAGGTCACTCATGGTGGGACCTAACACGGGCTTAGACACTACAGTTGCCAGAACATCATCATTGGTCTTAGCACCCTAAGTTCTACCAGTTCTCTCATTGTAATGCCCCATAAATTCATGGAATCTTATTTTGGTTGAATTTTGAAAATATATGAATTTATTTGTATAGGAATATATGGATTAAATTGAGTGCAAGTGTGTGTGCATGTGTGCACGTGCACACTGACATGGCACAAGGAAGAACTCCAAATTTCCTAAAATTAAAACAAGAATTAAAAAGCATTACAAACATGATTTTGTAATGAAAATAATTAAACCAAATATATCCAGCAAAGCATTAATCATTTGCTCATCAAGGTTGGGAATTTATTCAACTGGGATAGTTGGAATCGTTATTGAAGTGGTAATGGTTACTGATTTCGATGCAGACGCTTGTCCCGATTGAGAGTCCTTATCGGGTAGCAAGCGATTTGGGGCCGACCTAAAACTCGAGAGATATAAAAAGATAGATTAGTGATGTTGATCAGCGACATGCCAACCCTCTGAAATATAGGGGAAGTCATCGAGATTCCTTCTTTTGTTTGAGGTTCTGTGTGGGCTAGAGTGCCACCAAAATTTCTCTCCGAGATGAGAGAAAGGATTGCAGGCTTATGCATATGGGGATTCTCGGGATCATACTCAGGGTCAGACGATGGATCTGAAGGACCCAGGTGTATGGCTAGCAGTTGAGTCATGTGTCTCGATCTTGAGCCTTCGCTTAAATCTTTCTATATAGTGGCGACTTGCTTCGGATGAAGAATGAGCTCACCATTTCTAAGCACACTAGGCTCTTCGTCTATCAATACCTCCCGCTCCAGCAAAGCAAGGTCCACCTCACCACCTTTTAATAATGCTTTCTTCTCCGAGACAATATGTTCCTAAGCTAGGACCAGAATCCTAGGATAATCATCAACAAGCCATTCTAGGTTGCAGAACTTGAGAACATTAGCGCTGTATTTGATGAGCTCTAATTCAAACCTCTACTTCATCCGATGTTCTCTGACCTCAACCTCTCTTAACAAGCGTGTCTACATCCCTAGCACATTCAACCAATTTGTCCCTTTCTTCTTTAGCATTGAGCAGCTCATCGTAGTAATCCTAAGCTTGTTGGAGTGCCTCCTCCTTTTTCTTTCTTTCATGATCAAGCTTGGTCTTCTGTTCAGCCGCGCTCCTGTTCGCGGCATCTCTGTCTAACACCAGATCATGGTTCTGATGGAATGCTTTCTCTATCTCATCCTGATGCTTGGTCCTCTCATCTTCAAGTGCCTTGATGGCATCCTAGGCCTTCTTCTCAGCTTCTGCTTGAGATTTCCTGAGTTTTTCAACCTCAGCATCAAGATGAGCTATGTTTCTTTTGTTTTTGACTCGATGAGTTTCTAGTTTTCAATTTCGAGCTATCTTTCCCTCGAGACCCCAGAGATTTTTTCAACTACTCATGACCATTCATTGTATTGGCTATGAACATCAATCACTCTAGCAATGGTCATCTCTTGGACTTCAGATGGAATTCTTTTCAAGTTGGGCACAAACTTAAGCCCATCAAAGCGGATATTTGGAAAATGCTGCTTTAGTTCAACAATTCGAGCACTAGTGGCAAGTTGTTGCTCCGTAGAGACGGCCAGAGCTCCGGTAGTTTTTTTTATCAGGTTTGTAATGGGAAGTCTCGGAACCACTCTTTTGGTACCCATGGTCAGAAGATCGACTGCGATGGGTTGAGTCAGCTACTGAGTAGGAACAGAAGCTAGAGGTGGAGCATGAGGTATGCCGCCTAGTGGGATGTCATTGCGGTAATCTGAATGCTTATCCGAGTCCTTTAGAGTGGGAGATCTGCACCCAGGGCGATACCTAGAGCCGGAGTCACATGATGGATAATCTTTGCTATGGCTATCTCTATCCTGATCATCTCTATCGCGAATATCTCTGTCATGATCGGATCGATGGCTGGAGTCTGAGTCCCGGTTGGTGCCTTGATGGTAAGCACTTGGATAGCGTTTCCGCCATCGAGTGGTATTATCCTCTACATATTAGAGTATATAGTTTCTTTCTCCATGGATCCTACAAATAAAACAAGAAGAAGTTAGATCCAACGAACAAGCAGACAAGTCAAGTGCTAGTGTTGTGAAGTGCACATGTGTGTGTATATCCTAGTGTCCCCTCGACGGACCGTGAGCTAGAGCTTTGCTCATGGGAGTGATCTCTCCCACACTGGTAAGGATGGTGTCCTTATCGAAGCGAATGGGGGAGTCATTGACCTCGAGACTAATGTTATCGAAATCGAAGGAGGCAAACTCAGTAGGAATTGGCCATAATTTAGCAAATGTGTCTGTTGGTAGAATAGAAGGTGTCTTCACTATAGTTGTGATTGGAAGAGGCTGCGTAAAGGTCCGTGCCTTGGAAACCTTCATTATTGGCCTCTTCCTCGAAGAAGACTATTGACCGTCTTTGGATTGCTCAATCTGAGACTTGTGGCCCACGTCAATGTTACCTTGGCCAGCTTCGCCACTTTCACCCATAATATCACCTTCGTCGATGTGTTCTTGTGCTTTCTCAACATTTTCTTCAACTCCAGCCCTGGGATTTGGGACTGGAGGCACATCCGAATTGATATTACCTTCTTCGGGTGAGTTGTTATCGTCATTATCATCGTCCTCGTCGTCATCATTGGTAGTCACTTGGACTACTCTAGTGCTGCGACCCACTTCCAACAAACCTCGGGCAAGAAGATTCTCATCTGAAAAAAGGGTTTTACTAACTCAATCTTCTGATGGAATGGCCATAAGAGCATTAATGGCGTCTTAAAGTATCGTGTTATTGGGTCTTATTGGAACATCTGGATAGAAATACTAAGATATGAGTTAAGCCTGTAGACTATAAGGCAAATTATCATAATGCACATGGAATTGGGCGTACGTCTAGATAGCCATCTACGTGCGAATCGGGACGGACAACAGACATAGTACCACTCATTTTTGGAATAGCTCAACTTGTTCCATGTGCCGGAGAGAACTCTACACCCTTGATCGATTTTAAGTAGATTAAAGATGGACTTTCTTTTTGGCTCTTAAAGCTATATATGTATCGAATTTTATCATCATTGGGCGCTTGGTGTAGGTTTTCAGTGAAAACAAGGTATGTGCCAAAAAGGAAGGCATAACTATTCAGATGTAGCTGCGTCGGAGCCAACTGCACGGAGTTCAGAATTCGACGAACGAACTGGTTGAATGGTGGGACGTAGCCCACTAAGCACATATATATTTTACAAGCAATATAACCCTCCGAGGGATTGTGAGCCCTTTGATTGCGAGATGGGACTAAAATGTGATCAAATAGAATTCCATGCTTTATATTCTTCGAATAGATCCTTCGTCAATTTTGAAGGCAACAAAATCAATAGGATCGTCTAAAATTATGGAATCCTCGAAGGTGTCGGCTACGGGATCTACTTCTGGCTCATCTACTAGCTCTGTTGGATTCTCCGAAACTTTCTATTCCACTTGTGGATTTTCTAGCTGCTGTGCATGGTCTATCGGAGTTTGTTATGCATGTGGAGTCGTAGTTAAACTCGATTTAGCATCGAAATCAACGTATTTTGAAGTGGGTGTACCTATGGCTTGAGTGGCATGACGTTTGAAACATCTTTAATCCATTTCTATAAAAAACTTTACAGATAATCAACATTAGATTAATTATAAGCTGTTCCCCTATGCTAAAGTGGAATCTAGTGCATTGTCGTGCAGTGTTGTGCAGTTTGGGTTTTCGATATTATTATTTAATAGTTCAATTTTTAAGTCCTAGGTACCACTTGAAGTAACTGTCATCGTTGACCATCCTGGCAAGCTTTATGTTATCGATCATGTTTTGGAAATGCTTCGGGATCAAGAAGGGGCTCAACACAAGTCCATGAGACAAAGCTAACTTTCAAACCTGGTTTTCGCAAAATTTTCCTAAGTGTTGGATTCATACCGACCCAACACCAAAGGATAATTTCACCCTCCTCCTTGTCTACTACTCCTAAATTATAGCCAACAACATCGACTTCCTCTACGACTATCTCCGACTCTGTCCATATCCATGTCCTCATAAAAGTCCAACACCTACTTAGGAATATTTGATTTAGGGTTGGATCGAGTTCAAGCTTGGAAAAGTGGATCGGTGGAGATAGGTTTGGGGAAGGCCTGAGTCACGGCATCGAGGCTTCGGAGTTTGGAGGTGGCGTTTCAGGGAAATTGGGAGGAGGCGACGATGAGGTGAACAGTCAGAGTTCAATTCAAAGGCAAGGAGATTTTAATGGCAGTCTAAAGCTTTGGATCGGTTAGTAAAGGCAAGTGTGAAGAGGAAATGGAGTAGAGTGGTTTTATAACCCACTCATGGACCCAAAGTTTAGGCGATGAAGTTGGGAAATCTCTCAAGTCCAAGTTGGTACCGACCCATGAGCATGGGTAGGTACCGAGCCTTAAACTTTTTTTAAAATAAAAAACAAAAGACGCATATGTGATATATATATGCATGTGTGCTCTCCTCTTCTTTTGAGGATCACACATTTCTTTCAAAAAAAGGCGTATATGTGAAAATATATGTATGTGCAGGAGCAAGCCAAAACTTGTTCGAGAACCTGCACGTGAGAGTATATACGTGTACATATCCAACCCGACGACTAAAGTTAAAGGGAATTAGATTTGAACCTGCGTAATCCATGGAAGGGATCAGCTTAAAATTATCAGGTTTGAAATGACAGATCATGAGATCATAGTTAAGTTTTATAATATTAGATGGTGACAAAGCATCACGACTAACAACAATGGAATAGCTTTCACAGAAACGATTCACAGAAAGGATAATGACCATTCAAAGCACAGGGTGGAGTCCTTCATAACAATCCTGACTTGTCTCCATTCAAAGCACATCACGGTTGAATCGAGATATACTTTGGGGTAGGAATGGTAATGGGGCGGGTTGGGGTGAGTTTCTTGTGCCCCAGACCCACCCTGGGTTTTTTAGAACCCGCCCCGGAGACCCAGCGCGGGTACGGAATTTTTCCCTGAACCTTAAACCCGTACAAGTCAGGGTAGACCCGCCCGCCCCGAGACCCAATGAGGTTTATTTATTCATTCAAAATTGTGTACTAATGTACATATATTTATATTTATTATTACAAAATGATATATTAAATACAAATAACAATGTATTTACAATGATAAGGAAAGATAAAAAAATATGGTGTACCAAGTAGTTTAAAAAAATATGCATATGCTATTGTGTAATTATCAATGATGCAGCATAATACTATAAAAGTTTTATAGCTTATTGATTGGAACATTATAATATCCATGTCATAATCACACACACATATGTGTGTGTGTGTATTTATATATTAACAAATCATCATTATAATACTAAACCGATTTCATGAGATCTCAGTAGTGCGGGTCGGGTTGGGGCGGGTCAGCCAAGCCCCAACTTGACCCTAGTCCCGGAGCTCTCAAGAACGGGTAGCAGGTCTACCTGTCCCGATGACCCAATGGGACGGGTCTGGGCGGGCCAAAACAGGGGTGGGTCAACTGGGTTTGGACCCTAGACCCGCTCCATTGCCATTCCTACTTTAGGGGCAAGTGTTATCCATACTTTTGACTAGGAAGTATTCGAACAAACCGAACGAGTCAAACTTGGAGCTATCAAGGCAAGAAGCCTATAGAGATAGCCCCAGAGGTCAGAACAAACTACAAACAAAGTTACATGATATGTGCCAAACCAACATAGGAAACCAAAGCCGGAGATGCACTAAAGTGGTGGGTCGGTACCAACTCTACCCCTTGGGTCGGTACTGACCCCACATTCTTCCACCATTGTAGTTCATCTTTAGCTTACATGTTTTATTGGATGCCAAAAGCCTATATCAAGTGTTGTTTTGTTGATCCAATGCAATCCTCTACCGATCTCCACGAACTCTTGAATAAGCAACTCTGTTCTTCCATGACTCTTTGGACTAAAAAACAAGCTATTATTGATGCAAGCAACTATGGAATCACAAAACTAACCATAAGACGATCCAACAAGAAGAGTTAAAAGCAGCCAATTTGGCAATCTTATGGGTTGGTACCGACCCGTAACTATGGAGTTGTACCGATCCATACAAGTTGACGAGGTGACGACCTATTTTCATGGAGAAGCGATCTACGGTGTGGAAAATGAGGTGAAGATCTTTTGTGCGAGCTTTTAGACTCCCTACCTCTATAAATATGAGGGTTAGGCTCATGTTTTAGGATTTTTTGGCTCTTACTCCCATTTTTATAATTTCTTATAATCACAGTCTGTTACTACAAAATATCCTTTCGACCTTGTTGAAACCCAATTGAATAGAAGAGAAAGAAGAATAAGAGAAAGTAGCTCCAGGAAGACCTTTCAAAGGATTCGAAGGGATGTAACAGCCAAAGATTAGAAGTGTCAAAACCTTTCTAAGGGGTCGAAAGGGTTGAAAGCACGCTTCCGTTTAAGTGAACACCTTTCGAAGCAGGTGCTTCCGCATGCAATAAAACCTATCGAATGAGTTAAAGAAACAGCTTTCAAAGACTATGCATAACCACCCTTCATATGCGTGCCAAACCTTTCGAGACCAAAGGTTTCATCTTCACTCAAATCACTCAGAAGCACACCTTGGTCAGAACAACCCTTTTCGAAAGCAGAATCAAGCCTTTCAAACTGGTCGAAGCCTTTAATAACCATGGAAGGTTCCGCATCAATCGTAATCATATGTTCAGAAGCTACCAACAGTACCGAAACCATCAGCATTTCAACAACTTCGAAACCACTGGAAACAGTCCATCTATAGAGTAGAAAGCTCCAAAAAGCAACCTAAAGAAGAAAGGTGCATGTGACGCCCCACCTCTATACTCACACTAACCAAGGACACTACTGGGTAATGCCGTAAATTAGTACGAAGAATAAAGCTGTTGAGGAGCGACCATCTGGGTAATTGCTTTGTGCGAGTACCGATATGTCAGATAGTATGTCATGCATTTCATTTCAAGAGGAAATCTGACATGTCAAATACAAACTCAAAGATACTACACAGTGGCTACGTGGTCTTCGGAAACAAATATAAAATAAGCATAACATAAATCAGTCACAGATATTCATATCACTAAGGTGGAAACAGATATGAATATAACACAGAGAAGTGTACATCAAAGTAGTGGTCATACAAGATCCACTACATCACAAAAGAATAGGTACAAGTGCTAGACAAAAGAATATGTATACATCAAGGAGTCCCTATCTCTAATGTATAAAACAAAATCTACTAAGCTAAAGTAGTTAGCCAAAAGTCAAAAGCTAGTCCCTGCTAAGAAGTCAAGTGGAAGCACCTGAAACACCTCGGTCTGACCCGAGTATTATTTAAGAAGAAAACTAATAAACAGATCAGTCTACCTATAATTATCATGTAAGATGAGATAGGATAAGAGATATGACAAATATATATGATAACAACAAAAATCATATGATATCTCAAGTTTTCTCAAACACCTAAAAGAATGTCATATTCTTTAGCTTATTCACCAAATCAAAAATATTGACAAAACATATCAATGTAAATCGCAAAAAAAATTGGTGAAAACACAAATTCTAGAAATCAATAATTAGAAATCCAGAAAACATAAAAAAGGGGGAGACCTATCATAAACGGGAGCATGAAAACTCACCAACACGTGTATCACAAACGGGACGCTATCCCATGGGTCGCTAACCCATAAAGCCGATGCAACGACGTAGTACAACGATACGCCCGAGGAACCTGAAACTCAAATAAGCTAGAACAACGACGTAGTACAACGATACGCCCGATGAACCGAACTCCATAAAACCTATAGGTCGCTAGCCTATAAAAATGAGACGAAGCTCAACAGAACGAGGTACTGTCCCCCATGCGGACAATGAGACATCGTATATCGCTAGTCTAAACCTTAAAATGATCGACATAGATCAGTAAATGTAAATTACATCAAGCTAGTAAATAGATGAGTTTAGCTTCATGTCTCATAACCACTGGCTTAACTTAAATATTTTAGTACAAATTGTAGATTTCCACTCGAAATTGTCACAAGATTTCAATCGAACAAGTCTAAGTATTCGCAAGAGTTTCATACCACTTGTTTTGCTAAGTCGTTTAATTGGATTTCTCGTACGAATGAGGTAAAGGTTTGTATATACTAATAGATTGGGAAATGGTTTTAAAGTGAGCTTTGTATTAAAAGTAAATGTTGAAATCATTTTTGTGAAAGAGTTTGAGTATTTACTACTAGTATAGAAACCTTTGTATTTTAAAGTGGCAAATCATAGAAATGATTGTAAAAACAATCTATCACCAAAAATTCACATTCGACGATGTGAATTAAAACCATGAAAATCGATATCAAATCCATCAAATGGATATTCCCAAAAATCTAGAAAAGAAGTCATCAAAGTCGATAATAAATGACAACAACTAACCGGATCAACAAAAATCGATAAAATGGAAATCCACTCAAAAATAAGCAATTTGGCTGAATTTAACAACGTCAGACGTCTGGTGGTTTTCCTAGACGTTTGAGCTTAAGGTCTAGAAATTTTCTTCCAGATCGCCCAGACGTCTGGGAATAACCTCAGACGTTTGAGCTGTAAGTCTGGAATTTTTTATTCCTTTGCTTCAGACGTCTGCGCATTTTACCAGACGTCTGAGCTGAAGCTCAGGGCAAAATTTGCCTAGGCCATTGATGGCCAAATCAACTCGCAAGCGATCGAATGAGCGACAGTGGCTAGGGATTATGCCAAGCGACAACTCAGCCCTATAAGCTCTTTAATACACTCCAAACAACATGTCCAAACATCCATAGTATGATTTTCATAGATTTTGACTTCAAAATACCAAAATTAGAAAATTCACCAAACCAATTCAATTCAAAAGCAATTGAACATGAAATAGATGTTAGGAATTATACCTAACAACAATGAAAGCTATAGACATAGACGTGAGTTCAAGAACTCACCTTTAAATTCAAAAACAAGGAATAAGAAGCTCTAAAACAAAGCAAGATCAATTCCTCTGTAACTACACCTCAAAGATCTTCAATCTATTATTACATGCAAAGATTTCCTAAGTTAGGTTATAGGAAATTTTTAAAATTGAAAATAGATTGAGATGGAGAAGATGAAGAGGATGCTTACCTAAGCTTCTCTTTGATTTATAACTTGACTTTGAATTCCTAAGAAAAGCTAGGGCTTAGGAATTTTGATTTCCCATCTTTTCCCCCATTTTTCCTTTAGGGCTTGAGTATTAGGAATAATGGAATGAATGAATGAAGAGGAGTGGTGTGAGAGCTATTAGGTAGAAGAGTTTGGGTTCTCTTATTGGGTTAGTGGGCTAGAACACAAACCAAAGCCCAAATGAAAACACCAAAATCCTAATCAACTCCAAACATATCAATGTTTATACTCAAAAAAGTTGTAAACGTCGTTTGGAACTCAATGGAAGTGGTCTCAAGTCCGAATTCGACTGTTTACAAAAAGTCACATTTCGGACTTTAAATTCAACTAACGATGCTATATTTAAATAAAACATTTAAATATATAATCGTAAAATATGCGGGTTGTTACAGACTCCCCTCCTTAAAGAAATTGCGTCCTCGCAATACTTAAGAAGAAAATAAAGAGTAACAACCACATTAAGGTATAATAACACAAAAGAAAATTTTGAAGTGAGAAGTTCACCTTAAAGAGCATGAGAGAGTAAGTCTGGATGTGCTCGCTCGATGAATTCTATGAATTCCCAAGAACAATCTTTAGGATTTGCGGACCATTGAGCTTTCACAAGCGGAACATCTTTATTACGAAGGCGTTTAACCTCTGTAGCAATGATACGAATAGGATGTTGCTCATAGGTCAAATTAGTGAAACTTCAATCTCTTCAATAACATCGGGCTCAAGAATAGAATCAGAATCTCTAAGGCATTTCCGTAGCTGAGAAACGTGGAATACGTCATGAATAGCAGAAAATTGAGCCGGTAATAAAAGGCGATAAGCCACGAAACCAATGCGTTCGGTGATGGGAAATGTGCCAATATATCGAGTTGCTAACTTTCTCGATCGACTGAAACGCACAACACCCTTCATAGGTGAAACACGAATGAATACCAAATCTCCCACAGAAAATTCCAAATTCCTTCTTCGGTTATCGGCATAGGATTTTTGTCTACTTTGAGCATCATCCTATGACGAATAAGGTCAATCTTTTCTGTGGAGTCACGAATAAAATCTGGACCTAAAACCAGCTTCTCACCGGCTTCAAGCCAATACGAAGGAGATCGACATGGCCTTCCGTAGAGTGCCTCGAAAGGTGCCATACCAATACTAGATTGGAATCTATTATTGTAAGAAAACTCAACAAGAGAAATTGATCTTCCCAACTTCCACCAAAAACAAGAACACAAGCATGAAGGAGATCATCAAGGGTTTGATTCACATGCTCTGTTTGTCCATCGGACTGAGGATGATAAGCGGTGCTAAAATTAAGCTTCGTCCCCAAAGCTTTTTGAAGACCCTTTCAAAATCCACTAGTAAATAATGGATCACAATCGCTAACAATAGAAGTAGGAACTCCATGCAATTTAACAATTTCTTTAACGTGGAGTTTGGCCAAAAGAGATACGGTCCGATTGGACCGAATGGGAATAAAATGAGCGGATATTGTAAGTCTATCCACAATCACCCATAAACTGTCATGACCCGAACGAGAATGGGGAAGACCGTCAATAAAGTCCATGGAAATTTGATCCCACTTCCAAACGGGAATGTTTAAAGGTTGCAATTACCCACCGGGCCTTTGATGCTCGGCCTTAACGAGTTGGCAAGTCATGCAATGCTTAATGAAGTTAGCAATATCAGATTTCATTCCATCCCAATAATAAAGTCGCTTCATGTCCGCGTATATTTTACTACTACCAGGATGAATGATAAATTTAGAACGATTAGAATCTTCTGAAATGTCTTTACGAAGATCACCAATATTTGGCACAATAAGTCTACCAAATTTTCGAATGCCTCAACGAGAAATTTCAAAGTCTTTCAGACCATCAGTATTATTTTTATCCCTACAACTTTAGCTAAGAAGAGCCAATTCAGGATCTTGCTTTTGAGCTTCAAGGATGCAGTCTAAAAGAGATGGATGAGCCTCAAGGATACATAAAAAAAGAGATGAACACGAATCAGATTCACGATCTCGAATCTCACAAGTGGTCAAAGTCTCGAGATCATTCCATTCGGATATCATCATGGAAACAACCGCTTGTTGCTTATGACTAAGGGCATTGACAACACGATTTCCCTTTCCGGGAGTATAAAGAATATCAAGATCATAAGATGCAAGGAATTCGAACCAACGTTGTTGACGCAAATTAAGTTCCTTTTGAGAAAATAAATACTTCAAATATTTATGATCAGTGTAGAGAACAAATTTCTCTCCCAAAAGATAATGACGCCAAATTCTAAGGGCGAAAATAATGGTCGTGAGCTCTAAATCATGAGTGGCATATCTAGTCTCGGCATGCTTTAATTGCCTAGAAGCATAAGTGATAACATGTTCCCTTTGCATGAGAACGGCTCCCAAACCAACACGACTCGCGTCGGTATAAACAATCAAGTCTTGGTTCCCTTCGGGAATCACAAGAATAGGAGCATCAGAAAGAGTTCTTTTAATTTCTGAAAAGCAGCTTCACATTTGTCTGATCAAATGTAATTAACTCCTTTCTTTGTCAAACTAGTAAAAGGTACGGAAATTTTAGAAAAGTCTTTTATGAACCGACGGTAATAGCCCGCCAATCCAAGAAAGCTATGAATTTCCGTCACATTCTCCGGTCTCTTCCAATTTTGAATCGCCTCAATCTTTTAAGGATCCACGAAAATTCTGGATTCAGAAATAATATGTCCAAAAATTTCACACGGGATTGCCAAAAGTGGCACTTAGAGAATTTTGCTTTCAATTGGTTGCTCCTAAGGGTTCCAACACAATCCGAAGATGTTTTTCATGCTGTTCCTCGGTTTTAGAATAAACAAGAATATCATCGATAAAGATGAGAACAAATCTATCGAGGAAGTCATTGAAAAATCAATTCATAAGGTCAACGAAATAAGCTGGAGCATTCGTTAAACCAAATTGCATAATAAGCCATTCATAAGATCCATAACGAGTACGGAACGACGTCAAATGAATACTATCCTCTTCAATTGAAGCTGATGAAAACCAGTTGCTAAGTCTAACTGTGAAAAGACTCTAGCACTGCTAAGTTGATCGAATAGATCATCAATCCGAGGTAAGGGATATTTATTCTTGATGGTGAGATCATTAAGCTTGCAATAGTCAACGCAAAGCCTAAGTGTACCATCGGATTTCTTTAAAAAGATAGCTGAAGCTCCCCAAGGAGAGGAACTAGATCGAATAAACTGTTTCGCTTCCAATTCGGATAATTGTTTATGCATCTCCTCATTTTCCTTATTGGACATACGATAAGGAGGACGAGTGACAGGTAGAGCTCCAGGGATTAGACTAATTGTGAACTCAATTGCACGCTTAGGTGGTAATCCTAAAACGAGCTCAAAGATGTTGGGAAATTCACAAACAACGTGAATGAGGTAAATGACATCTTCCTCATAATCGTTATCGTCATCATGCGGATTTTAGAGAATATAAGGATGCTACCGAATTGGAATCTGAATCTATAAGAACAATAGAAATCTGTTTAACAGATTGGGGATGTCGAAGATGAATAGTCCTCTTGGGACCTAGGATGCGGGCTTCATAACGGTTAAGCCAATCCATTCCCAAAATCATTCTTAAACCTAGGTAACGCATAACATGCAAATTGGCATGGAAAGCATAATCACATAGAAAAATTTCAACATCCTTACAAAATAAACCGAGTGTTGCGGATCCACCAACTGGATTCGTGATTCTTAATGAAGTCATCAAGCCTGTAACATTTAAAGAAAAAGTATCAACAAGTTCTTTTGATATAAAAGAGTGAGATGCACCCATATAAATAAGAACTCGAATAGGATGACCACTTAACATAATAATGCCATCAAGGACAGAATGAGAAATACCTTGACCAAGAGGAGTGTTACTAGGGGCTTGCATAACATTCAGCTTTCCCTCTTTCCTACTTTGAAGTTTGGGACAAGAAGATATAAGATGACCCGAACGCAATAGCGACAATAAAGGGGTTTCAGACACCTATTTGCATAATGGTCTCTAGAACCACAATTGTAGCATTGTCCACGACTAGAGGTAGGAGTCTTTGCTACCGAAGTTGCTTGCTTCCCTTTCTTGTTAGGATTAGGGCCTTTGAACGTACTATCGGGTTGCCTCTTCTTGTTGTTGTTGAAGTTCTGTTTAGCACCCCCAACATCACCATCACTTTCTTTATCGGCCTCTTCAAGTCGAAGAGCGATATCTACAAGCTGATCGAAAGGAACTTCTAGCTTCAGAAGTAAAGGCTTTTTGAGGTTCTTGTTCAACCCATAGATA
This sequence comes from Allium fistulosum, assembly GCA_030737815.1. NCBI lineage: Eukaryota > Viridiplantae > Streptophyta > Magnoliopsida > Asparagales > Amaryllidaceae > Allium > Allium fistulosum. Next base: position 200,790,905 of record CM060904.1, on the reverse strand, counting down.
AACCTCTGATTTTTCTTCAATGGGGTATTAATATACTCGACCCCATATTTAGAGAGGGATTCAAAAGATGCGACATAATCTGTCACAGAAGATTCACCTTGAACAAGGTCAATAAAGCGTCGAGCTAAAGTTACTTTTTCAGCTTCCGGCACAAACTTCAACTCGAACCTTTCTCGGAATTGCTCCCAAGTAAGATCCACTTCAACAATTTCCGAAATCAAAAGCTCATACCAATCTAATGCTCTCTTTTGGAGCATGCTATAAGCCACTTGGACACGATGTAGGTCCACAAGATTCATGCAAGGAAAGATGTGATCGCATGTTCTAAGCCAAGCTTGGACTTCTATAACGCTTTCGAAACCCTTGAATGGCCTTCCACCCAAATTGGTATAATCACTGCACAAGCGTGCAAACCCGGATTTAGGATGAGTAAGCTCAAGAATGGGTCCGGCAGCTTGGGCATTCTTTACAAGATCCAAAAGCTGTTGGGCAGACAAGAATACGCCATCCTGAGGAGTAGCACTGGATTGAATGGCTATAGGACGACCAGGTCTAACCATTTCTCTTCTTTAAGATGGAAAGAAAGAAGAGGAAAAATGTTATTCTCAGAATGAATTCAAATAAACTAGATTGATAAACAAGGCATCATTAAAGGAAATTGGATAGAACGGGTCCTAAGACTCGAATTAAATCCTGAGGCATGATTCCTAAGAGAGACTTAGGACAATGATCCTTGTCATAATATCCTATATTGTTCCGAAGTTTGGCTCTGATACCAAGCTGTGACTCCCCACCTCTATACTCACACTAACCAAGGACACTACTAGATAATGCCGTCAATTAGTACAAAGAATAAGGCTGTTGAGGAGAGACCATCTATGTAACTGCTTTGTGCGAGTACCGATATGTCATATAGTATGTCATGCATTTCTTTTAAAGAGGAAATCTGACATGTCAAATACAAACTCAAAGCTACTACACAGTGGCTACGTGGTCTTCGGAAATAAATATAAAATAAGCATAACACAAATCAGTCACATATATTCATATCACTAAGGCGGAAACAGATATGAATATAACACATAGAAGTGTACACCAAAGTAGTGGTCATACAAGATCCACTACATCACAAAAGAATAGGTACAAGTGCTAGACAAAAGAATATGTATACATCAAGGAGTCCCTATCTCGTATGTATAAAAACAAAATCTACTAAGCTAAAGTAGTTAGCCAAAATTCAAAAGCTAGTCCCTACTAAGAAGTCAAGTGGAAGCACCTGAAATACCTCGGTCTGACCCTAGTATTATTTAAGAAGAAAAATAATAAACAGATCAGTCTAGCTACAATTATCATGTAAGATGAGATAGGATAAGAGATATGACAAATATATTTGATAACAACAAAAATCATATAATATCTCAAGTTTTCTCAAACACCTAAAAGAATGTCATATTCTTTAGCTTATTCACCAAATCAAAAATATTGACAAAACATATCAATGAAAATCGCAAAAACAATTGGTGAAAACACAAATTCTAGAAATAAATAATTAGAAATCCAGAAAACATAAAAAAAGGGAGGCCTATCATAAACGGGAGCATGAAAACTCACCAACGTGTGTATCACAAACGGGACGCTATCCCAAGGGTCGCTAACCCATAAAGCCGATGCAACGACGTAGTACAATGATACGCCCGAGGAACCTGAAACTCAAATAAGCTGGAACAACGACGTAGTACAATGATACGCCTGATGAACCGAACTCCATAAAACCCATAGGTCGCTAGCCTATAAAAATGAGACGAAGCTCAACAGAACGGGGTATAGTCCCCCACGCGGACAATGAGACATCGCATATCGCTAGTCTAAACCTTAAAATGATTGTCATAGATCAATAAGTGTAAATTACATCAAGCTAGTAAATAGATGAGTTTAGCTTCATGTCCCATAACCACTGGCTTAACTTAAATATTTACGAACAAATTGTAGATTTCCACTCGAAAATTATCACCAGATTTCAATCGAACAAGTCTAAGAATTAATCGACGAAGTAAACGCAAGCGTTTCATACCACTTGTTTTGCTAAGTCGTTTAATTGGATTTCTCGTACAAATGAGGTAAAGGTTTGTATATACTAATAGATTGGAAAACGGTTTTAAAAATTAGCTTTGTATTAAAAGTAAATGTTGAAATCATTTTTGTGAAAGAGTTTGAGTATTTACTACTAGTATAGAAACCTTTGTATTTTAAAGTAACAAATCATAGAAACGATTGTAAAAACAATCTATCATCAAAAATTCACATTCGACGACGTGAATTAAAACCATGAAAATCGATATCAAATCCATCAAATGGATATTCCCAAAAATCCAGAAAAGAAGTCATCAAAGTTGATAATAAATGACAACAACTAACCAGATCAACAAAAATCGATAAAATGGAAATCCGCTCAAAAATAGGCAATTCGGCTGAATTTAACAGCGTAAGATGTCTGGTGGTTTTCCAAGGTGTCTAAGTTGAAGGTTTGGAAATTTTCTTCCAGATCGCCCAGACGTTTGGGAATAACCTCAGACGTCTGAGCTGTAAGTCTGGAATTTTTTATTCCTTTGCTTCAGACGTTTGAGCTGAAGCTCAGGGCAAAAGTTGCCTAGGCCATTGATGGCCAAATCAACTCGCAAGCGATCGAATGAGCGACGGTGGCTAGGGATTTATGCCAAGCGACAACCCAGCCCTATAGGCTCTTCAATACACTCTAAACAACATGTCCAAACAACCATAGTAGGATTTTCATAGATTTTGACTTCAAAATACCAAAATTGGAAAATTCACCAAACCAATTCAATTCAAAAGCAATTAAACATGAAATAGATGTTAGGAATTCATACCTAACAACAATGAAAGCTATAGACATAGATGTGAGTTCAAGAACTCACCTTTAAATTCAAAAACAAGGAATGAGAAGCTCTAAAACAAAGCAAGATCAATTTCTCTTTAACTACACCTCAAAGATCTTCAATCTATTATTACATGCAAAGATTTCCTAAGTTAGGTTATAGGAAATTCTGAAAATTGAAGAGAGATTGAGATGGAAAAGATGAAGAGGATGCTTACCTAAGATTCTCTTTGATTTATAACTTGAATTTGAATTTCTAAGAAAAGCTAGGGCTTAGGAATTTTGATTTCCCATCTTTTCCCCCATTTTTCCTTTAGGGCTTGAGTGTTAGGAATAATGGAATGAATGAATGCAGAGGAGTGGAGTGGGAGCTATAAGGTAGAAGAGTTTTGGTTCTCTTATTGGGTTAATGGGCTAGAACATGAACCAAAGCCCAAATGAAAACACCAAAATTCTAATCAACTCCAAACATATCAATGTTTATACTCAAAAAAGTTCTAAACGTCGTTTTGAACTCAATGGAAGTGGTCTCGTGTCCAGATTCGACTCTTTACAAAAAGTCATATTTCAGACTTTAAATTCAACTAACGATGCTATATTTAAATAAAACATTTATATATATAATCGTAGAATATGCGGGTTGTTACAGTGCAAACTATCTGTTTCGACAAAGACGAAAGCATTCAAGCCTATTCGAAAGCATTGCAGAGGAATACGCGATTGTCAAAGGAGTCAAAAGGCATCTGAAGCCACCTTTCGACCAAGTCAAAAGCACTAGGTCGAAATGAACCTGCATCTATAAATAAGACCCAAGGGGTCTCGTTTGGTGATCCGAATTCACCCATTCCATACTTGTATTTTCTTAATTCTACAATATTTAAAACCTAATTTGTAAATCAAATTGGGGGAAATTGATCAATAAAGACTTTGCTGGATTAATAAAGGGAAGTATTCAATATTTTTTATTACAAAGTTTCATAAAGACTTTGTTAGTTTTAATTCTATTTTCCATGTTTCGACCCCATCGAAAGGCATCTTCCAACTTGGTTGAAACCCCGTAACTTTCAAATGATCCTAGTCCTTAATGCCAGGCTATCTTTTACCAAGTTTCTTCCTTTTAGTGGATCGAAACTATAACTCCAACCTGTTTCACCTCAAATCCCAGACCTTAACCCAAGCCACCTAAGATTCTAGCTTTCGACAAGGTCAAAACCATTCAAAACTAACCATACCCTTGCATCCTTAGAGGTTTCCTCCAGTGTTCCACATCTGTTTTAAAAGGAAGGTTTCGAAGGGATAATCAAACTACTCCAATAAGCTCGAAGGCCTAGAAAGAAAGAAGGTTGAGTATATCGATTGGGTCAGAAGGACAATAAGGATATTTTCATAACAGCATCAATTCAAAATGGTAGATCAAAAGGAATACCCTCATCTAATCGTCTTTCACTTGACTAAGAGCAACCTAAAAAGAGCTAACCTTTCCCTTTAACCTACTTTGGGGTATTAACAAGTTTTCTTGTTAACATTTTGGTGCTAGAACGAGGGCTCGAACCTCCGACTCCATTGAACGTCCAATACCACCTATCTCTAACCCAATCCTGTTTCAAGGTTTAGCAGAATCAAAAGATCCGAGCAAGGATCCTCGGAACCACACTTGATAGGATTCTCTCCAAGAACAACTCAAGATTCTAAACTATATGAAGAACAAATGATAAGATTTGAAGCTATGAGGATTATAAAGAAGAAAAGAAAAGAATCATATGATCTAGAAAAATGGAGCTTAAGTCCTTTCCATATTGGCCCTACCCCAATCTTTGCCTTATGAGAAAAGAAGAATAGAGGTGACAACCTAGAAGCCATTCTTAAGGAACAAGCTTCAAGTCAAGACTTCCTAAAGAATGCAATCTAGCAACATTTATCAAGAATGTCTACTTGCTGACAAAAGATGAGCTTAACTATTGGCCATAACAAAAGAAGAAACCAAAATATGAAAGGAATCTTGGAGGATCCTACTACCATTACCATATGATGAATGGTCCTGAAACTAACCGCTGCACAGCCATGGAAGAAATGATAATCAACTTTTTCCATCAAGGCAAAATCAATGAGTTTGTAAAGAAATACTGAATGAGATCAATAAAGAGCTATTTTTTTTAAAGAGAATCTACATGGTTGGGAGTGAAATATTCCTTTTATTTGGACATTACCTTAAACGGTCAAAGCCTATGTCCGTGCCGAGTTGGCTAGGGAAGAGCACCTCCTGGAGGGAGGAGTGTAAGCCTTTAACCATGCCACGCCATGGCTAGGTTAAAGCATCGACAAGCCCGTGTCCGTGCCACACTATAGCCAGGACAAGACACCTCCTAGAGGGAGGAATGTAAGCCTTTATCCGCTCCACACTATGGCCAGGTTAAAGCATCGACAAGCCCTTGGCCATGCCTCTGGTCAGGTCAAGGCGCCTCTTAGAGGGAGGTTGGGTAAGTTATTAGTTCTAGCTTGAGAATGAGCTAACTAAGAGCACCAGGAAACAATGGACTAAGATGTCCAAGCCCAAGAAGAGCCTCATCAAACAATGGACTAAGAGGTCCAAGTCCAAGAAGAGGATCATCAAACAATGGACTAAGACATCCAAGCCCAAGAAGAGACTCATCAAACAATGCACTAAGATGTCCGAGCCTAAGGAGAGGCATGTCAACAATGGACTAAGATGTCCAAGCCCAAGAAGCAGCACATCAAATATCAACAATGGACTAAGATGTCTAGGCTCAAGAAGCGGCACATCAAATATCGGACTAAGAGTCCAAGCCCAAGGAGAGGCATGTCAACGATGGACTAAGATGTCCAAGCCCAAGAAGCGGCACATCAAATATCAACAATGGACTAAGATGTCTAGGCCTAAGAAACGACACATCAAATATCGGACTAAGATGTCTAAGCCCAAGAAACAGCGTATCAAATAAAAGACTAAGATGTCCAAGCTCGAGAAGCAGCCAATTAAACCACGACTTCATACAAGGTCTAAGGGGTTCACACATGTCAAAGAAGACAAAATCTAAGGAGTAGAGAGGAGCTCCACTTATTAATACACGAATATGATTTCGGGTTTCTTATTTCTAAGTTCCATCTGTTAATGCCCGAATATGGGTTTCGAGTCATTCATTATTGAAATATGAGACTTCATTCATTAATACCTGAATCTGGGTTACAGATCTATCAATACATCATACCCAAATCTGGGTTTCAAAACTATAATCAGGCTTCACTTGTTAAATGCCCTAATATGGGCTTCGGGTTTCTATTATGGATTTCTGATTATCTACTACTAATGCCCTAATATGGGCTTGAGATTTCTATTATGGATTTCAGATTATCCACTATAATGCCCTAATCTGGGCTTGAGATTTCTACTATGGATTTCTGATTATCCACTACTAATGACCGAATCTGGGTCAAAGACTTCTATTTGAAAGATCATTATTACGGATTTCCGGTTATCATCCACAAATACTTGAATTGGAGTTTCAAGTTTCTTAACTTCTAAATACCATCCACTAATACCCAAATCTAGGTTTCGGGTTTTTAAACTTTCAAAATTCATTAATACCCGAATATGGGTCATTGGATTTCTACTATGAATTTTCAGATAATGACTTCTAGATTTATGTTACTTGATCGTTATTAACTCTCTATTACAATCTCTAGAGGATGATTTTCTAAAACATTTATACCCCTAGTTCAGGATAAGATTTTCTTCCATAAGATTTCAGATATTTCAACAATATGTTTAAAGTTGAATTCTTGGTTATCTCTGATCATTCTCAAAGATGAGATTCAAAACATTTTATCAAGAGCAATTACTTTTCATTCATTGTCAAATCTTGATATGATGATTTATTAATGTCCGCAAATGATATGGATACTCCTATACAGAGTATAAGCAAACGGTAACAAATGCTGCTTATTTTGTGTTTTTAGGTAAAGCTGAACAGTAAAGAGAATTGAAAGATCCAACAAATAAAGAAATCATGGTACAAGCTATCAAACAGATGTATCAGAAATAACATTACAGGAAAAGGACCACAGTCCAGTTGATATTTACAAAATTTTCATAATTAACATAATTTGACATTATTACAAGTGTACAGAATAAATATATACATCTCATTCATAAGTCTTGAACAACCTTATTTAAATCTTTAGCAATTAAAGGGTCCACAATACGATAGATAGTAATGCGAAGGACTTCTTTTAGTTTCTTCTCTTTCTTCCTTATTTTGTCTTCATCATCGAGAGTCTATGTATTGGTTTTCAAAGCGTGGTTAAAAGCTTTGTTTGCACCTTTAAGGCTTTTATTTTCCCTTTCTAAATCAGCAATGCGCTTTAAGAGAAGATACTTATCGCGCTCCAGCTTTTGAATCCTAGCTGCATATTCATTTATGTGATTCGAGTATCTTGCTTTTTATTGTTCGTCAAAATACTTCATCATCTCAAATTTAACTTTCCTGCACCACTCTCCTACAACTTTTTCGTCTAAGCCTAGAGGAGGACTGTCGTAGTGGGAAATTTTTGAGCAACAAGGGAAGTATATCTTGTGGATTTTGCGATGGAAGAGATAGCAGGAGAAACTGGTAACTCCATGCTTGGGATGTTATTCCCCATAATAAATTTCAACTATTCGCACTGAGCTTGACTATCCTTCAATTTCATCTCTAAATCGCTTATCTGCTGCAAAAGTTCCGACATTTTGCGATCAATGTCAATTGAAGGATTTGTCTTAACTTGACACTTCAGCACAGAAATCGCTTCATTTTACTATTAACATCTGCTTCTAAATTGGCAATCTGATCCTTGAGATTTCTAATAATTTTTTTCTGAAGTAAAAATCTCTTATGCTATCTTAATGCTTCGGTACTGCCATAAAAACGAACAAGTAAAGTATCTTCAAGAATTCTACTCTTTTCAAGATCCGCTAACAGCTTATCCTTAAGATTGATAAAGCGAGATACTAAATCTAATGAGAGGGGCGCTGCAGATAACTGTAATTCCTATTTAAATAAAAAAGGAAAAGAACGAAGTCAAAACCAGAATGAACAATCTCTTTATTAATGCAATAAAAGATTACAACTCAAGTAACATTGAAACTAAAAGGTATAATAGACATTCGTTTATCATCTAAAGATGGGAAACATCCTTTCTAACTTTATTCAATGAATTAGCAGAAAGAATAACTGTAGAATCAAAAGAAACGTTAAGTCCTTCCAGAGTAATCACCGGAGGATAATTGCTATAGTCCGATTCCCCGCTGGAGGACTATCACGACCGCAAATTAGTTTAGTATGGTATGTCCGGATCTGCTTAAGTATCTTTTCTTTCTCATCGCCAAGGAAATCGAAGCGGAGATGAGGATGTTCCATGTAAAGTTTTTGTAAGTCTCTAAGAAAACAATATCTTGCTAATTTTGAAGATTTACACCTTTTTGAGATAAAATTTTCTTAATTTAACATATTAGCTTAGGTAATCTCTAGAGACAAGATTGTCTGAGGAACATTCTCTCTGTGATAACATAATAAAATGCAACTAAGTATAGAAGAAAAATTAAAACAAACATTCGCAAATCATTATTATTATATAATTACAACTATTCGTTCGGTTCATACAAAATTGATTTTGTAAAGAATTCTGGAATAAACTTGTCCTTGTAATACTTAAGTTTATCAGAGGGAAAACCTTGAAGAATTGATTTGACTCGAGGCAGATTCCAGCATGCTTTAGGATGCGGATCCGACCCAAATTCATCCAAATATCTTCTATGAAGTCGCCTAAGTAAACCCCCGATATGATCACCTAAATATGAGAAATCTATGGTCGAGTGTCTACAATAGACTTTATATAGAAAATCCACCAGAATATTTCACTCCTCAATCAACATCCAAAAGAGGGTGATCAATTCTAGATTCTCTTTTAAAAGATCGTCATAACAAAGGCGCGCTCTCCTTAGGCGTGGGGAAGCTTCTTGGTGTTTGAAAGATGATAACATTGCCGCACTTCTATTTGGTCTAGGATATTTATCGAAGAGAATGTTGTGCTCTTTTAACTATTTGTCTAACTCCCTATATAAACTATTTATCTTCACTTGTTTTCTTTCAAGCTTAGTTTTATAGGGGTGAATAGATTTTCTTCTTATCTAAAATAAGAAATTTAAACTCTTACTATCTTGAAAGCGAAAGATGTTTAAACAGAGAATCTCATACCCAATATATGGGAATTGGTGCCTGGGAGTCCTGTTTTTTCCCTTTTAACTCTTCCACATTAATTGAAGTAGGCTCCTCTTGAGGGCCGGAAGGTGCAGGAGATTTAGGCGGGATCGCATCATGAGGAGACGAATCATTTTCAGAGGTCTTTGTATTATCATCTCCATCTTTTTCAGAAGCATTAGTTTGGCCACCTCCATTGCCACCTAATTCTTGACCGCCATTGATGTTATAATCTTCGTCATCATCGTTATCACCATCCTTACCACCATCATTGTCGCCGACTTCTTCTTCGAAACCTCATCTTTGTCGCCTTCGTCTTTCGACTCAGATTCGACTTTGAATAAGGGAATTTCAATAGATAGGATTTTTGAGGCGGAGACCTCCTCTCTCTCGGCAACTTCAGTCCCCTGCTCCATCTTTTGATTTTATCCATAACCCTATCAACAAGAGTAGGGTCGAGCAAGGGGAATCTTAGATCTGGGCATTTCTCGGCATTGTCAGCATAGGCAAGGATCAGAGCGTCCTCGAAATAATTCATAATAATATCTTCAAGAGAAGAGTTAAGAAATTGTGACACTCAATGCTTTTCATTGGAAATTGTGCCAATAGCTAGTTTCAAGAAAACTTTATTCTTAGTCAGCTTTTCTTTTAAGGAGGATTGTTTAATTTCCATTCGTGCCTTTTCTTCTTCGGACTCTTTTAGAGTCACTGTCAATGCTAAGTTTTCTTCATCAAGAAGTTGGTGAGCTTTCCTTTCTTTCAAAATGATAGACTCCGACTGGGCGAGAGAAGCCCTCAATCGCTCCAGTTCAATTGCAGCCTCATTCTTCTCTGTAGATAAGGAGGAAACTTGATTGTTCAATTCACAAATTTCCTCTCGAAGCTTAGATGATTTAGTGGAGGACTTTGAAGAATTTCATGCAACAAAAACCAACTCTTAGAAATCTGAAAGAAAGAGAACAACATGAGTCAAAAACTTAAAGAAAAGCATAAATAATAAAGTTAAGTGAAGGAAAGCATACCAAGAGTTGTTGTTCAAGAGAGATCGACAACGACCCGCTAGGTCAGAAATAGAAGAAGGCGGGTGAATTAAGGTATAAGAGAAGAATTTAAGATAGAGTAGACCATCTATTCAAAATTACTCGAAGGTGTGGAAGAAGATGGTCCAGGAAGGTTCAGCACTTGTGAAAGGGTCGAAGTCCCCAAGTCCTTCTACATCTGCTTGATCACGCTTGGGGAGCTAGAGGCAACGATGAGGGAAAGAAGATCGACTTTAGTAGGAGTTTCCTTAGGTAGATCATGAGAAGCTTCGATGGTTGGATTTTCTAGAGATTCGTCGACATTAGCAAACTCCTCTTCTTCCAGTATCGAAGAATCAGGAACTTCAACCACTTTGGATCTCTTTGGGGGTGGTTCCATCGTAGTCATTTTAACTAGTTTCTTTTTAGCAGCCATCTTTGACCTAGCCATGGCTTGAGAAAAAGATGACGCATGAGAAGTTGAAGAGGGAGGAGCCGGGTCTCTTGTGGGTCTTAGGAGTAGATGTACAAAATTCAAACAGATTATAAGTCAGCAAAGTAATATGAAAAGATACATAGCAATAGATAACAAGCACAACATTTAAACTTACCATAGCGACCAGGGCATATCAGTGACAATGGGGAGAAGTTTGACGGGTCTCCCAAGGAGAGAAAGCGTTTTCTTCGAGATGTATGTTGGACCAAAGGAGGTTGGCCAAGTACCCTTTAACTCGAAGGCAAGAGGGAGTGACTTTGTAGATTTGCTGGATTCAGCAGCGTCAATCTATTCCCAATTTTTCTTAAAGCTGCAACCAACGACTCCACTATTTTCTTATCTTCTGCCTTTAACTCTTTATCAAGAGCACCTGACAAAGAGCATAGATCAGCAAAGAAAAATAACTATATGGAAGGATAATAATCTAAAATACGACCTTACATGGATAAGAGAAGGTCCCGCTAATGTTGGAGAAGCATCTAACAAAAAGGAACTGGTTCTCCCAATCTCTAAACTTATGCACTCCTTCGGATATCAGTTTCTTGGGAGGATTTTCCCTGAAGATTTGGTTGTTTAAGTTGCTGAGCTTAACTAACTGGACAAGGTGATTCAACACTTCAACATTTAAAGAGGGAATGCCAGACTCCAGTGCCACCAACTCCAAGGATAAAAGATAAGTGTACACATTGGGTGATAGTTGAATCGGGGCAATTCCAAGATAAACTAAGAACTTAGATAGGAAGTCTGGAAAAGGAAGGAATCCTCTATGCCAGATATGGATTGTAGTGTAGATGAAATATCCTTCTGGAGGGCTATTGATGGTGTCATTTTCAGTAGGGGATAGCTTCCACCCCTGCGATCCCGAAGTCGTTAAGGATTGCATCCACTTCATCTTGAGTGGATATCAAGGAACACTTGGAGGTAGCTTCAATTTTCTTAGGGGAACTCATGATTCTGCCAGGTGAAAACGTTCTAGTTAGAAATTACAGTTTGTTATGAAATTAACGTTCTTTCAAGGATTACTTGAAATTTATTACAACAATTTGAATATCAAATGAAACATGAAACTTCATATTCTTGAAAGAATGTTAAAGTTAAAAACAAAATTTACTGAGCTTTCGATAGAGTTGAAGGGGAAATAGAAGTTAACACTTAATAAGCACCGTTCAACAATGTCGAAAGCCCAAGTATAAACATCTACCGAGCTTTCGACAGGGTCGAAAGGGAGGATGAAATTACACATCCAATAAACACACTTCAACAATGTCTAAAGTTCAATAAAAGTTTTATTATCAAAAGAAAGTAGTTAAAACCAATGCAACAGATTTTAACAAAATACATACTGTAAACATTCAATAAACAGCTTGAAAGAGTCTTTCGACAGTGTCGAAACCCATGGACTTAGTTTATTCTAAGGCAATAAGAATGCTGATGAAACCTTATATGCTAACTAAGTCGAAAGGTGTCGACTTTAAATCATGTTGATGAGAAAATAAAAGAACTTGGGCTGTTTCGACGATGTTGGAAAATGGAAATGATTAAATCCCAATCAATTATAAAAAGTTTTAACGGAGATGAAAAGTGGTATATGGTTTCGAAGGCATAACAATAGCAAAATTTATATCAACATAGTAGGTTTCGACTAAGTTGAGTATAGTAGGTTTCATCTAAGTCGAAACGTTTGATTTGCAACTTATACAAAGTATCTTTTCTTCAATTCCCTTTACAAAAAATATGTATTTTTAACTTAAAGAAATTGGGAAAAAATGTGTACTAAAGGTGTCGAAACCGATGAAACAAAGTTTATTCTTTCGAAAGAGTGGATCAAGTAATTATCTAGTAAAATATAATAGTCAACTTCTTCGAAAGGTGTTTGAATACGCTAAAACACAAAATTGCTTTGAAAAGGTTGACTGCACGCTACATTACTTTATAACCTTTCGACGAGGTCAGTCAAATGAAGCGCTAAGCAACCTTTCGACTCCATCGAAAGAGGCTAAGAAAGCAAAACAGAAGTGTCCGCCTTAATCCCTTTCGAAGGGGCAAAAAGGTAAATTTGTGGCGCGGTTTTTTGATTCGTACAACGCAAAGCTTCGAGGCGAAGTAAACAAAAGTCTTCTTCTTCCCCAAACCCAATTTCAACCCAAAAATTTAAAAACCTGGCAAGCGAATAGATTTAAACGCAAATCAACTATTTAAAGATCACTAAGATGGAACTTCAAATACACTAGGAATAACATCAACAATAAAACATGATTCGGGAAAATTAAAATGAAAATTAATAGGAAATCAAATCAAATCGTGGTAGAAAACAAAATTACAGATTAGTTCAAAGCGAATAAAAACTTAACGATTTCCATTGAATCCAAAGCAATAATACAGATCCGAGCTAAAAATGTTCTAAGGATTGAAATCCACTGTGAAATAAAAGTTTTGGAAAGAAAAAAACGAAGCAAAAAGACTTACTGCAAATTTGAATCCTTGTTGTAGATAAAGATTATTCGAGGATTTGAGAACTATGATTTTTGCTAGAAGATGATTTTGATTGCAGGTAAATGGAAAAGATGCAGAGGAAATCGTGATTTATAAGAAAAGTCAGCAAAGAAAGCAGAACGCCTGATTAAATTTGAATGAACGGCCCAGATTCACACGGGAATACGAAAAGGCAGGAAACATTGAAGGTTTTGAGATAATTGACTTGAAAAGTAAAAGGCATCCCTTCGGGGGGGGGGGGCAAATGTACGACTAAATATCCTTTTGACCTTGTCGAAACTCTATTGAATAGAAGACAAAGAAGAACAAGAGAAAGTAGCTCCAACAAGACCTTTCGAAGGAGTCGAAGGGATGCAACAGCCAAAGACTAGAAGTATCAAAACCTTTCGAAGGGGTCAAAAGGGTCGAAAGCACGCTTTCGCTTCAGTGAACACCTTTCGAAGCAGGTGCTTCCGCATGGATGAAAACCTTTCGAATGAGTTAAAGAAACAACTTTCGAAGACTATGCATAACCACCTTCATATGCACGCCAAACCTTTCGAGACCAAAGGTTTCGCCTTCACTCAAATCACTTAGAAGCACACCTTGGTCAGAACAACCCTTTTCCGAAGCAGAATCAAGCCTTTCGAACTGGTCGAACCCTTTAATATCCAAGAAAGGTTCCACATCAAGTTGCAAGCATATGTTCAAAAGCTACTAACAACATCGAAACCGTCAGCATTTCAACACCTTCGAAACCCCTAGAAACAACCCATCTACATAGTCAAAAGCTCCAACAAAGCAACCTAAAGAAGAAAGATGCAACCATCCCTTTTGACAAAGATGAAAGCATTCAAGCCCATTCGAAAGCATTGCAGAGGAATACGTGAATGTTAAAGGAGTCGAAAAGCATCTGAATCCACTTTTCGACCAGGTCGAAAGCACTGGGTCGAAAGATGCCAACCTACATCTATAAATAAGACCCAAGGGGTCTGGTTTGTGGATCCGAATTCACTCATTCCATACTTGTATTTTCTTAATTCTACAAGGTTGTAAACCCTAATTTGTAAATCAAATTGGGGAAAATCGATCAATGAAGACTTTGTTGGATTAATAAAGGGAAGTATTCAATATTTTTGATTACATAGCTTTCATGAAGACTTTTATTAGTTTTAATTCTGTTTTCTAGGTTTCGACCTTACCAAAAGGCATCTTCCGACTTGGTCGAAACCCCAGAACTTTCAAATGATCCCAGTCCTTAATGCCAGGCTATCATTCACTAAGTTTCTTCCTTTTAGTGGATCGAAACCATAACTCCAACCTGTTTCACCTTAGATCCCAGACCTTAACCCAAGCCACCTAATATTATAGCTTTCGACAAGGTCGAAACCGTTCAAAAAAAATCATACCCTTGCATCCTTAGAGGTTTCCTCCAGTGTTCCACATCTGTTTTGAAAGGAAGGTTTCGAAGGTATAATCAAACTACTGCAGTAAGCTTGAAGGGCTAGAAAGAAAGAAGGTTGAGTGTATGGACTGGGTCGAAAGGACAATAAGGAAATTTTCATAACAGAATTCAATTTGAAAGGGTAGATAAAAAGGAATACCCTCATCCAATCATCTTTCACTTGACTATGAGCAACCTAAAAAGAGCTAAACTTTCCCTTTAACCTACTTTGGGTTGTTAACAAGTTTTTTTATTAACACAGTCGGAGTTGTACCGACCCGTAAGAAATTCTACCTCCAAGTCAAAATATAAGCAATAAAATCATTAAGTGGACATATGCCTTGATTTTCCAAACCACTATAAACTGTTGTGTGCTCTTTCTTACTCGTTTTTATTCAATTTTTTTCACTTTTATTTTCTAGATAAAATCTTGGGTGTTCGTTCCATTTTTGGTTCAAACAACCTAATATATTAATGTTCCATTAATTAGCAACTAAAAATATTTTCCATGATATAGCTAACTAAATATGAATAGTAAAAAGAGATTAGAAATTGTTTAAGAAGAAGATATTTTCATAAATATATATAGTGTTTTAGATATTTGTTTTTGAGCAATGGTGAGGCGTAACATAAAGACATGAGAGTGGATGGATTTTGATTAGAAATGAGAGGTAGAAGGTGCGGGATGACCTCCTAATGAAGCTTATATAAAGACACATGAGGCTTATAAAAATAGTTTACTAATTCACAAAGCTTAGAGACATTCTCCTCATCATCTTCTCGTTACGCATAAACTAGTTCAAATCTCAAAGACACTTCATCAAACTCAAGGTATAGTCCTAACACAACATAGGAGCAAGCTTTAGCAACTCAAAACTCCAAAAAAAAGGAGCACACCCTCCACACTCAATGCTGTGAGCATTGGGAGCCTTCTAGGCTAAGGGCTTGGACGAAGGGAAGGTTGAACTTTGGACTTGCTTTGGTTGAGGTAGGAAGTGGCATTGAGGTTGATGCTTGTGCTTAGTAGGAAGGTTGGAAATGGTGAGTTAACTCACCATTTGATTGTATAAGAAGTTATATATTGCTTGTAAAACTATAGTAAAGTTATTAAGCAATTAAAGTGTATATTTGGACCTCACTTTCTTTTGAAAGAAAATAACAGGTTTTTATGGCATATATTCCCTTCCATGACCGTCTATAACATGTGATGTTGCTTTGAAATTGTGTATATGTGTTTGACTTGATGGTATTTGGTTTGGATTTGAATATGGAGTGGTAATATAATGATAGTCGTTATGAAACTTCTTTTAATCTCCTTCTCTTTAAACTTGTTCAAATGATTTATATGTTATAATATTATGATATAATATACATTGGTTGTGCTCTACATATATACAAGTGTATGTGATAGCAAGGATATGGTTTGGAAAGTTACATAATTTATAGAATAAAGTTTGAAGTGTTCTAAGAAAAATAATCGCTATGGATGCACATTGAAATCATATCGTCTTCGACAATTTTTAAATTAACCTCAGAAGACATTCTTAGGGATTTCTTTACTGTTTTAACAAATAAATAATGTTTACTTCTTATTATAAAAAAATTAGAGTTTAAAACATTTAAGAACTAGTCAAACAAAGTTGAGAATGTTTGGAGTAAAAAGGCCGATATACGAACACTTTAGTAAATAGCTTGTTTTCAGGAATTTTTATAATTAATTTAAAATTATTCCTAGGGTTTTCTTTTCATGGTTTTTAAGTACCCTAAGTATAGAATTTACTATAAAAATTTCAAGTCTCAATTCATTTATTTTAGTAGTGAAAAATGGCTACAAAGATCGTGCATTTTCCTATCGTTCTCTACCCAGGACTTTTAATAGCTTATATAACCGCTATCTTTGACTTATGACATCATTTCTGGGCACTTTTTACAACGTTGATTGTGTAGCTTGTTTTTAATACTTTTTGTGATTCAAAATATTTAAAAATCATAATTAAATTAATTATTTTCTATAATCTTTTAGCGAAGTTTAATAACATTAATTAGAGTAAACTAAAAGTGGTTTGAAGTTTAAATATACGTTTATTAATTATTTATGAATTTTTAAAAGTAAAAGGTTTTAAAATATAAAATATGTTTTCTATTGATTTTAGTAAATTATAAATTAGTTGTTTTTAAGTAATATTTTACATAGATATTTAAAACCTATTTATAAGTATTTTAGAAGTATATATAAGTTTGGAAAAGTTAAGTATTTGGTAAAAAGATAATGGTGGTTTTGATTATAACACTTGGTTATAATAAAATGGTTTTGAGATGTTAATCAAAAGTATATTATCTTGTTAATAAGTATAATTAGATCTTTAAAAAGTATAGTTAAAGATAATGCAAAGTGTAAAATGGTTTTGGGTTTATAATAACGATGTTTAAGCAACAAGCGTTTTTAACCCATTTAATTATACTTTTGAAAATGTGAAATCTTGTTTAAGATTTGTGAATATTCTTACACCGATTGGGATAAGGATATGAATATATTTCTATGTATTGAAAAGAGTAGAAATGAGTATTGAAAAATGTAGAAATGAATAGTGAAAGAGTGGAAACGAATATTGAAATGGTAGTATACATGTATATACCTTTTGTAAAAGTATTTTAAATATATATACAAAGAATTTTTAATTAATAAAAGAGTTAATTAAATAAAAAAAGGATTAAAAGTCGTTTATGTGACTTAATCGTGCTTTAT
The DNA here is from genome assembly GCA_030737815.1 of Allium fistulosum. Lineage (NCBI taxonomy): Eukaryota > Viridiplantae > Streptophyta > Magnoliopsida > Asparagales > Amaryllidaceae > Allium > Allium fistulosum. The sequence goes on along the minus strand of CM060904.1, from coordinate 200,773,581 downwards.
GACTTAATCGTGCTTTGTGCCACTTAATCGTGCTCTATGTGTTTACTTGTCTATATAAAATATTTAATCCTATATTAGGATTAAAAGCTTACAAAGTAGATTTGTTCCATCTGTGAGAGTTAATAATGATGTTCGATTAGGGTTTAGAAGTAAACAGTGCTATAACCTATTGGCTTCACTCTTGATCGATGGATGTTATAAATTGAAAAGGTCGAAAACGTGATAAGTATATGAGACTTGATTTCCATATGCAATCATTTCTATTTTGTACAAGGTAGTCGATTAGTCGACTATCGAGTTTGACCAAATTAACTGTGGAAGTATATGTAAGCAGCGCGTATTGATATGGTTTAAGATCCTCTAGGGAGGACTCATTGGTATGAATCGTCTCTTGTTTAAGAACGTATATATACGAGATCCCCCAAGGATGACTCCTTTATATCGTTTGTTTTCTTCTTAAAGAACCGGAGTTGAGTTAAACGAAAATTCATCGATTTAGTTTTGTAGAGGCCGAGATCGGATAATTGTATTACTTACCGAAAACCACTTTAAAACCGATATATGAGTTCTATATTTTAGAAGCGGTTATGCAGTGAAATGTTATAGAGTTGAACTGTCTATCTTAAGGTTAAGTCTAAGAGAGAAGTCAGTATTAACATTTCAAATGATGTTATTGTGTTATACTGTTTATCTTGAGGTTGATTCCAAGAGAGATGACAGAGTTAGCATTCGTCTGACGACTTATGCTGGGATCCAAAGAGAGATTCAAGATCTATTCGAGTGATGAAACCTACGCGTTAAGGTGCTGAACGTGACTTCACCATCGGTAATGGTAAAAAACAGAATAAGAGCATAGCTATGAGGGTTTAGCTAACCCAAAGGATACATCTACTCTAATTATCTAGAGATGCTTTCAGTTAAGGCATGCGGGAGTTGTTGGTATTCGGTATCACGTGTTCGAGCATGGACCGGCTATGCTTACCTTTAAGACATATTTTATCTAGATATATACAAGGTTTTGGAAGGTAGATTATGACCCCTGTAAAAGAGGTCGGCTTTTGGTTTTTACCGAGGAGACCTCCACAGAAATTCTTATGCGAACGTATTTTAGCGGTTTTAGTTGTACTTCTAATATTGTTGTGTTGTGAGATGCAAGCAGCACAGCTATTCTTTTGATGAAAGAGTGATCCTTGAAAAGAGGAGCACTCAATAAATATTATAATAAATGAAAAAGCAAATTGTACAAATGGAGTCTAGGGATCATCACGTAGATGATCAAGATACAAAACATGAGACAAAAATAAATAAATAAAATAATATAGTCTGTTCATTATTATTTTACAAGTTAGTTGACTAAACAACTTTCTATAATGGTCTTAAGCGCATATATCTTGGTGCTAAAGTGAAGCTGGTTCGAGGTTGCTCCAAACCTTGAAATAGAACATCATGATGGAGGACTGAACAAGCATAAACTGGGAGTAAGAGTAGTGCAAGTAGCTTGTTAACTGAAGTTAACAGGTTAGTAAATTGTCGAGTAATGAATAGCCTATGGGCAGCAACATGTGAAATCCTTGTTTATCCATGTTCCATATGTTATGAGCATCATATCAGATGCATGGGCGAAGTGAGTAAATAGAGATTCAGGTGTGTGCACCTAAAATAGTGGTGCTTTAGGTTAGCTAATGGTGATTAGGAAAAGAGGCAGGCAGCGTTGATGCAATGTGCTGCTGCACTGAGCTAAAAGTGGACAGAGGGTGATCCACCAGAGGTAAATAGCTGAGAAAGAGCATTGATTCGATGTGTTGTTAAGGTCATGCTGCTGAACAAAGGATTGTTGCTGAAAAAGTGAAATTTAATCATGATCATCTGTATTGAAATGGTGAGCCGTCGCTGTAATGGAAGGGGGGTGAACTGCTATAGTGAGTATTGATGAAGTGTAGATCCTGCCATGAAAAAATGAAAAGAAAAAAGTGTTGCTTTTATGTGTGTGATCGTATGTGAATTTATATGTATATATGCAGGCGTGTGTGTGTAAATGGTTTTGTGACACAAGTGTGATTATCAAGCTAACGTATTTTGATTACAACTATCAATCTATTAAGCTAAAAGGCAATCCAATCTTTGGAGTCTATTTTATGTGTAGTTATACATGGGCGTGTGTATGCGTGTATGAGTGAGAATCTACATATATACACAAAGCTAAATATATCTGGTTATAAGTTTAAACTTACTATAAAATAATAAAGAAAGCTTTGCCGTGATGTATATTATAATTAAAAATAAGGTAGCAAGTATCATGTACCCGCCCACCCCTAAGAATATGCTATTATTGGTGCTATATTTGTAAATAGTTACAGTTATGTGTGTGTGTGTTTGTGTGTGTGCGTGTCTATAGGAGTTTATATGCTATTACCTATACATACGCCACTATATATATACTTATATAACTAAATATTATATATTTTTATACATGTGAATAAATGAAATATGTTTGTGTTAACCATTATATATATAATATAAACTTATTTCTACGATATTTATGCTTTTTACATATTCCTAAATACGTATAATTGAAATGTGTTTAATTAAAGGAGTATAACCCCTAAAGATCGAGTTATCTGATATGAACCAATTTAATGAGGTTGAATAAGCAGTAATAAAATTCAAAAAAAGAAAATCAATCTGAGGTTAGGGCCATTAGGGATTGAAGCCTATCATGAGCTGAGAAATTGATCCTATTAATCCGAGTTCACTGATTTGTGTACCTTCAATCCACATTAGTCCAAAAAGAAATGTGCCCAACAATTGAATATATTATAAATTTGGAGTTAAATATATCTTTAAAAATACGTTGGTTACATTCTATCCACAAGTTCCAGCAAGTAAATAGATTATGTCTAAAGTTTTTCTAGTTGATAGGGTAAAGTTTAATCTAAATTTATTCCAGTACACATTGGGTGGGGTACAGTATGAGCAACGTTTATGTTAAATTCCTCTAAACAAATGGGCAATAGTCTTAGGCATCTGATTGCACCGGTAACATCAGTTTATATTGTTATTGGTAGCAATAATCGAATTGAGTTTAGTAATTGTATTTAATTTTCCATGCAAGACAATCCACATTTGAATTTTAACTTTGGGAGCCGCCATGATTCTCCAGATGGGTTTGAAGTAGCTAAAATCCTTTGTTCCCGAGAAGGTTAAGAGTATGTACATCGATTTAGAGCTATACGTTCCTTTATTATTCCAACACCATATTGGAGAATCAGGATTGTCTCTAGTGTTTTAGTTTTCAATCAAATTGATTAGTTTTAGGTATTGAGTAAGAGTGTTCCCTATCAAATTTTGATTAAAAGAAATGTCCCATCCAAACGCCGATTGCGCTCTATAAACTTCTTGATGAGATTAGTTTTATTGTTAGAGATCAAAAACAGGTCTGGAAGCTTGTATTTCAATGCGATGGGAGAAATCAAAGGCTCATTCCAGAATGATGTCTTGTCACCCGAGTTAACGAATTTAGTTCCAATTTTAATTATGTGGTATAAATGGAAATGTTCGTCCATAAGAAAGAGAATTTCTGGTTATTTTAAGAGTATAGGTTTTTCAAACCACTGTAATAGTATTTATAATAATTTCTTTCCAAAGATAAGATTCATCTCTCATAAACTTCCAAACCCATTTACAGAGCAAGGAGGAGTTTAAGGCCTTTAAGTTAATGATACATAATCCTCTTTGGGATTTAGGTTTGCAAACTAGGCTCCAATTGACGAGGCAGCTCATGTTTGACCTATCCGCTTCTCCTTTCCATAAGAAATTTCTTCTGATACTATCAATACTGTTACTTACCAGCTAGGAAATTTGTAGTACGACATCCAATATACCGGTATATGTTACAATACTGAATTAATTAATACCGCCCTTTCAACTCTGGATAAACAGTTAACCTTCTAGTAAGACAGTTTACTATTAATTTTATCTACGATAATGTGCCAATCTTCTTTTTTCAGTTTCGTATTGGCCACTCCAACCGTGAAATTCGTATAAGTGTATTACTTACCGAATTAATTATTTGTTATTCCTAAATAATTAAAAGGAAAGCTCATGATTTTGCAGCTTAGCGTATTAGCCACTACAACCGTGCAATTTTAGGTGTCGTTAATGGTAAGGACCGACTTTTGTGAAAGTTGATTTTAAGGCCAGATAGGAATTCAAAGTTATATAGTATTAGCTTAAGCGAGGCAATATGGTGGCGGAGGTGAGAACAAAATAATAGGGTGTTATCTGCATATTGCAAAGAGGATACCCCTTCAAAGGCGATTTCATTCCCCATGCTAGGAAGAATGTCGTTTCTAATAGCAAGTGAGAGAACTTTAAAGAAGACGTGAGCTGCAAGGTTAAATAGCAAAGGTAACAAAGGGTCCTGTGACGACCCATATTTCGAAAGGTTCAAATCGACAATAATCCACACATGTCGCACTTAAACAATCCGGAACATAGATAATCAATGGGGATGATTAAAAAAATAAGAAAGGAAGAAGGAAAAAACGCAGAATCTCGCAGCGGAATGACAAAATATAATAATCAAATAAACAGTTCATAAAGATGTTTACTATACATTTGATTATAATTTATACAACATTTATCAGAGTTATGTATATAACAGAAACAAAATATAATGCAGCAGAACAACATTATGCCGGGAATAATAATAGTAATAGTAATATACCAAATCTTCGTTTTCGTCCTCCAGAAATGATTTTCAATACGCTGAAAACTCAGGGCTAACCTGACCTTAATGAAAAGAAAAAACACTCGAGTTAGGACTAAAATATCCTTATGTGAGTCAAATCGATATCACATAACATGAGTGTAATAGCATCAGAGATGTTTATGTGGTTTTACATCTCCTATCCAATGTATAACGTGCATGCAATAACTCAAGAGTTGTTACGGGATTTTCCATCTCTTAAGGATCCGTCAAATTATTTATCTATAGTAGAATACGCTATATATATAATGTCTAATCAATAAAATAAATATATTTTTTAGCGTTAAGGCTTTACATTAATCCCCCTTAACGCGTTTTTAAGCATTGTCGTACAGTTTGCATATAACGCCCTAGTAGCATGTCGGAGGATAGGGATGCGCCGTGATACTACAACACTAAACCAAAATCGTAGGGGTTTCGTATAGGGATAAAACTATGACAAGGCACGTGAGGCAATACCAAAGGTAGGATACTACCAGTTCGGGTCGCAGGGTTAGTGGTAACTTATCGTAGCCAAGACCGCCCACCGCGTACATCCATCCCATACCAAGTCAAAGGGAGGTTATCCCAAAATCAAGGTGCACCAATCGAAACCAACAACAAGAGTAATAATATGGACTAAGTCCAAGAAAAAATCGATGAACGGATGTCCGCTAGGGGTAGCTAGCCCACTTGGTTCTGTCAAGCCATCTTGTTTTAGTCATTTCAAATTGTCACAAGTGCCGGGGTCTATCCATCATCATTCTCTTTCTTCAAATCCAGCAAACGACACCAAATCCAACCATTTCGTTCTGGAGTCTCCTCCACGTACATAGTTGTTAATGTGGTTCCAATATTGACAGAGAGAATGTCAATAAGAGGCCCCGGTCTCTTTAACAACCAAATGTCATTTTACACACCGGTTGGTACTTTTACAATTCGAAAACAATTCATACTTGATATCAAAATATCGTATTCGTTTAAAAAATATCATTTTATTTCAAAATCATCATATTTGCTACAAAATATCATATTCAGTTCGATATGCCATTTTTACTTCAAAATTCAGTTCGAATTACAATTTAGGTTATAACTTCATTTAACCCAATTTGCATTTAAATCCACGATTTAAGTATAAACAGTTCCCACCCTAACCAGTTTGAATTTTAGAAAATAGTTTGAATTTTTTTAAATATTTTAAAAGTTAAAATAGTTTAATAAAATGGTTATATATTAAAAATGGTTTACATAGGAAATGGTTTGGAAATTCAAAATAATTTGAATATTTAAAGAGATAGGTTTTAAATGGTTTATATTAAAATAATTTATTCGAAAATAGTTTCAAAGTCAAACTAATTCAATTCCAAACCTTCCAATTCAAATAAATTTCAATTTCCATTTCAATTTAAATTTATTTAATTTCGATTTCAATTCGAATTTACTTCGATTCCAATTTCAATTCAAATCAATTTCAACTTCGATTTCAAATTAATTAAATTTCACTTCCAATTCCAATTTATTTCAATTTCAATCCAATTTGAATTAAATTAAATTAAATTCTCAATTTCCAACCATTTCAATTTGTATCAATTCTGAGTTCAATTTAAAAATATCGATTTAAATCACTTAATTCAAATTAAACTTCAGTTAACGAATTTAGATTCAAATCCTAAAATTAATTCCATTCTCGAGTCCAAATTTGAAATATCGATTTATATCACTTTTACTTAAATAACTTCGAAGTTCAAGTAAAGGTTCCAATCTTTAAAACAAATAAATTTTTGAAATTCAAATCATATTTCAATTATAACTCTGAAATCTCAAATTTTCTTTTTAAACGATTTCGTATAACAAATTTTAGTTTCACATTTCATAAACTCAAATTCGAAATTAGTTTAATTTCTATATTTCAATCAAATTTTTTTAAACGAAATGTAACAACCCGAAATTTAACTCATAATAATTAATTCGTTAGATAATTAAATAATAAAATAACTTTGCAAAATTATTAGGATTGAGCCACGGGAGTTGCACCATTGTGTCCGCGATAATTTTCTGGTCAATTTCCATATATAGATCGTCAGAAACCGAGCTAATATGAACGAGAAACAAATTAAACAAAAATCGAGAAGGAAATAATAATAATAATAATAATAAGGGCAGGTCGACCGACCGGTCGATCTAGGCACCAAGGCGGTCGACCCGCCTCTGCTAATTACGAATGAACGAACGTTCGTTCGAACGTTCCAAAGGTTATTGATGACGTGTTTTGCATCCTTCTGACCAATTCGGTCCATCTATTTTTGCATCCAATGGCTCCTATTAAGCCTATAACGTGGTTGCATCCTATTCAATCCCCAAATCCAACAGTCCGAGATCCACTTCTACCCCTATAAATAGACCCCTAGACCTAACACTTTTTATCAGTTTAGGTTTTCTCCAATTGGGTTCACCTTTCTAGGAAGGACCCAAAACAGAATAATTTTTTCAAGGAGAAAATCATTATAAATTAAATTATTTTACAACTCCAAGTGGATCCACGAAGACCAAAGGAAGAGCTTAGGACCGAAGATGAGTGATTGTAATTATTTTAAGACTTCTTTAAGTAATTTAAAATAATAGGGTTTCTAATAGTTGTAGTTTTACTATGATTTTGGAATAGCCTTTTTAACAGTTTTAGATCTATTTTTCAGTTTATTCCCTTTTAGTTATTCGTTTTCAGTTAATTATAATTTATAACTGTTAAGCATAGCTTTTTATTTATTTACAGTTTATTTATAATGTAGGATCGTTTTTACCCTAGAGGGGGGGGGTGAATAGGGGGATACTAATAATAATAAGAATTAATGTGGAAATAGAAACAATAACAGTAAATAATGCAAAAGAGATCACATACAAATTTACCCAGCTTCGGCAAAACCCTGCTTACGTGCTGTCCCCAAGGTTTCTACTAGAAATTAAGTAATCAGACGCTTACACACGTAAACTTGTGACACCCGCTAATGACTAACCTAACTCTACACTCAAAACCCTGCCACAACTCAGTCACTGAGTTGCGAATTCTCGAACTATACCACCATAGTTCGTAACCTAGTCACACAACTAGAGAGTCACACAATTTTAAAAGAAAATTACAAAATAAAATAAAACAACTAAACAAATAAAAAGATCCTAATTAAATTATAGCCCAATATAAAACTAACTAGACCGGTCCACTAATAATTAAAACAAGACACGCGTTTCTCCTATTCTCATTTTCATGGCCGCTCCTTTTTGTTTCTTCGTTCCTCCTCAAAAAGCTAGGGCTTCATGATTGAAGTTGCTGCCTTGAACAATTGGAGCTCGAATTGATTGCTTGCTTTGATACTCTTGTTCCTCAATTAGCCTACTGCTTCAATTAGTGATTTTTAATTTGCTTTGCAGCCACTTCAGTGATGATTTCGAATGCTACTTTGAATTAGTAAGTGATTTGCCTCTTTTCGATATTTGTTTATGCTCGATTTGATTGTTCTCGAACTTGTGAGTTTCTGCCAATGATGATGTTGGGTTTAAATAGGGAACAACATCCCTAAATATACGTTCGTATAATTTGCTTTGAATTCTTCATGAATTTATCTCTTGCGTTGCTTTGTGCTTGAAAGATGGTGATTTATTCTGACTGGTTCAATTGATTACACGTTACTGATAAATTTACACTTGCTTGAGTTGGTTCCCTTCTTTCTCCTTTGAATTCGGTATTTGAATTTTTGAGATAATATTTTGACTTTTAAATTCGTGTTTATCATTGTTCAATTCACTGACTTGTTCAAACAGATAATTTTGCTGATTAACTTCACTGCAGTATTTTCCTATTCCTTGACTAGTTCGAATATTTTCTTGTTGCTGGAGTCTTGTACTTGTGTTGAAGTCTTGTTGCATGTTGACTTCGATTGGTCTTCATTTATTGTTGTGTGTGTGTCTACACTTGTGTTTGGTTCATTTTGGAGACTGGAGCTTTTGTACATTTGGTTCCACCGGCTTGTTGTCATGTGAGTATGTGTTATGTTCTTGTTATTCATGTTGGTCTGTACACTTGCATTGATTTGAGCCCCTGTGCATTGAACTTGTACATGTCTTGTTTGTACTGCTTTGTACATGTCTGAATCATTGTATATCTCTGTTCTTCCCTTTGTCCTTGATAGATTTGAGCATGTTGAATTTGATTCTGGTAACATATGCATTGCCCTGGTTTCATTTGTACACACTCCCATCTTGCATTTTGGTCTGGACTTCGTCTGTAATGCATACATCTCTTGATATATGTTCATATAAGTCTTCATGTTGATGTTGTAGTTTGGTGTGTACATGTTCATGTGACTTGGCATTGTCTGGTTACATTGTGTGCTTTGTTTTGGTCAGTTGATGTTTGTTACTTCATGTTCTATGCATTTTGTTCCATGTTTTGCTTTGTACAAGCCTCTAGAACCATGTTTGGTTCAAGTGTGTTTGCCTTCATGTAGTTTTCTCTGTTGTATTGAGTCTGGTCTAGGTTTAGTATTATCTATTTCATTTTGAAATCATGTTCATGTTGTAGCTTATTGTGGTCGAGACTTGAACTGAAAAATAAACATTTAATGCTTAAAAACTTAATCCAAATCCATACCTTTCTTTTTAGCATTTTAAAGCGAGTTTGTATAATCTTATATATTGTGTTTCCGACCTAATGGTCGATGTATATTATATAAATCATTTTTGTAATATTGTAAACGGCCTTTCATGCAAAGGAGACTCCGCCGATTTTCCGGAAAATTTCAAACACTTAGAAATAAATTAGAGAAAAATTTATGTGTTAGAAATTAAAGTATGTTATTGAAGAATTAGAGAATAGACAAAGCTATATATGATCTCTCTTAACCAGCCCTATTCTCCGCATTAGCAGACAGTATTACTCAGTAATACTCTTTGTTAATGTGAGTCTCGGGGTGGGGCGTCACAGCTTGGTATCAGAGTCATACAAAACGACTACAAACTACACAAAAGGTGGTTCCCTTGACCATTTTGAATTTTTGAAAAATAGTTTGCATAGTTTTAAAATAGTTTAAATAATTAAAATAGTTAAAAATAGTTTAAATGGTTAAAATAGTTTAAATGGTTAAAATAGTTAAAAATGGTTTAAATAGCTAAAATAGTTTAATATAAAATAGTTTAAGTATTAAAATGGTTTATATAGCAAAATAGATTGGAAAATCCAAAATAATTTGAATACTTGAAAAGATATATTGAAATAGTTTATATCAAAATAATTTATTTGAAAATAGTTTCAAAGCCAAACTGATTCAATTTCCAAACTTTCCAATTTAAATCACTTTTAAATTTCCATTTCGATTTAATCGATTCAATTCCGATTTCAAGTCGAATTTTTCTTCGATTCCAAATTAATTTCGATGTCAATTTCGAATTAATTTCAATTCAATTTCAAATTAATTTCAATTACACTTCCAAAATAATATCAATTTCAACTTTTGAACCATTTCATTTTTATCAATTCCGAGTTCGATTTTTAAAACATCGATTCAAAACACTTAAATCAATTTACTTTCAATACTTAATTTGAAATCCAAATCCTCAAAAATATTTCAATTCTGAGCTCAATTTCAAAATAGTTCGACTTCCATAAATTCGATTTTCATTTTCTTAAAATCAAATCATTTAAATAAATTTTAAATCAAAAATTTTAATATCATTTAATTTAACCAATCCGGTGTTCGTATATAACTTTCTATCCTATGGCCAAGTGATCAGTTATTACAATTTAACTCAGGTATGGATATATATCATTTCAACCCAAATCACAGTGTCATAGGTATATATCATTTCAACCTATTTCTTAATTTATTCGAAATAATTCAATTTACAGTTTTTATATACTGTAAATAATTTACCATGTGATAACATGATATATATAAAAATAAGTAAACATCCAATCATCCAAATATCAATCAATTGGCATCCATCACAATCAGTCATCCAAACGGTCAAAATAATTCACAACAATTTCATAGTATTAATATCAGGTATTTTACCAACAATTAAATTCCAATTTCAAATTTAACCATCAATTTTAATTTTTAACAGTTAATTCGAATGACAATTAAATTTATCAAACAACGATCAATAAATTTATATCACTTCGTAAATTCAAATTTAACTAGCATAAAAATATTCTAGTATGTTGTGAGCGTTATAAAACACTCACCTTGAGTTTTTAATTTTAAATCAAATTGTACGATGTTCGATTTAACCTAAAATTTAAGCCATTCCGAATCGTCTCCAAACCAATTCCACAATGTGCCGCTCGTCGCTACGATTACATCGCCGCTTGTTTCGCTTTATTTAGACCTCGTATGACGGAGATGTATATTTTTAATGTTCGAATACAATTTACATAAATAAATTTGTTTTATTTAACCTTTTAACATTTCCTGCCCGTTGATTTCCAGAAAACAACTCATGGCCGCCCATCCTTTATCTTCTCGTTCGAACCTCACCAGGTCGAAGAAACCCATCGTGTACAAGCAAAACTCGATCACCGTTCCTTCATTATCGCCCTAGAAGATGATCCGGGCATACCACGTCGAAGCCCATCGCAAACCCCACCTTCGGCCAAGTACCGCAACCCCTAAACTCCACCTCCTTCTCGGGATTCACGCTTGAACGCTGCACGAACGTAAGCTAACTTCTTCCACCTCGTTGTGAGTTTGATGATCATAACCGCATGGATATAGAGATCTCACCGCGCTCTTCGATATTCTAGTTGGAAGTTTTCGAACAAAGTCGATGGATTGATCAGAAATTTAAGGAGAAAGGGATGAATTTTTGGCCATTGAACATTAGATGGAGGTGCGGCTAGTTAAATTAGGGTTTTGGCTTGAGAACACGTATATATATATTCGTATAATTATATTATTTTATTCTTATTTTCACCATTCACGTATTTTTTCGGACGAACTCCAAACGAAGCGTGCCGCCTGGCGTTTATAATGTTTTACCCCTATTCCGAACACATTGAAACATGTTTCGAGGCCTAATTTGATCGTATGCAAAAGGTAGCTTTTTGAACCCAATTAAAATATTAAAATTTTGATATTAAATTCAACGCGTTTCTATCCCGTACGACAAAACAATAACTCCAAATGCTACAAAATTTGAAATCCGATAATAATACACTATTACGGATCTAATGGAACTAGTTTCGTCAAAATCCGAGATTGTGCACCGGAAGGCAATTTTTACTCGTCAATTAAAATATGAAATTTCTGATTTCTACTATTCACTTTTAAATTTAATTTTTAAAGTAAACAATCTTCATTCATATTTAAATGACTTATAAATCAACTTTTGAAATCATATTCATTCATATTTAATTTAGGATTCAGTTATTCAAATAATTTTCAAAATTTAAACTTAAACAATTTAATTGTCCAATATTCAACAGATTTCAATATTAGATTTCAAATGAATTTTAGTTATTAATCAATTACTTTATTTATATCTAATGAATTAACATTTATTATCAAATTCAACTATTGATTGTAAGCACATTCACTACATAACATTTCCTTTCAATACTTGTTATTACTTAAATCTTGAAATTTGTTTCTTTTAAAATCTTGTTCAGGTTCATATTCAATAGCTATATTAATAAATTATTAAACAAATTAGTTTTTTACCATTTTTATTCATTAATTACACTAAATTTAAAATTTTAAAACAGTTAAACATACGGGTCATTACATTCTCTCCCACTCAAAACTTTTCATCCTCGAAAAGGATCTAAGTAGAGAATTTTACGTCCAATATATTTTATTCAAAATAATCAACTTATAAAACTTTGAATCTCATTTATATAACGATTACTACGTTTCTACTATGCTGCTCCGATCGGCTTATGGAATTAGTTATCAAAACAAGTTATAAAATTTTAAAACCTCAAAAAATTTCTAACTCCCAGATTTACGGAAAATTTCGGCAGAGTCTCCTTTGCGCGACTCAATTGGAAATTTTTTACAATTCAATATATACCCCAAATATACCAAATAGATATCAAATATACATCTCATCTCAATGATGAGGCATCCCGTAGGGAAAAGTATAAAAACATGGTATGTAATCCGAGATGTGTACCTTATTATTACTAATACGAGCGAGTTTGCTCGTATTGAGCAAGCAAAAGCAAATATAATCCGCGTATACGGCCAAACTGTCTTCTTATGCACCTATCTCAACTCAATTTAGAATATTAGATGCATATAGAAGATATAAAAAGCATATATGAGTTTAATAGAAGAATATAACATGAATTTCAAATCCAAACCATAACATAAGCATTAATATATGATAAACAACAACCATATACAATAAAACAGTTATAACAACGATTTAAAACGAAAGAAACCATTCAATTATTAGTATTCTTCTAATTAATTCATAACGATATGAATTGACATTATCCAATGTCAATATTTCAATTTATACACTTTATTTCTTACTAACATCCAAATTTCATCAACATTTAATTGATTTACTTCCAATTTATTCAAATCTATTTCATTCACATTCAATTTATTCAATTAAATTTGTTAAATTTCAATTGTTTCATTTTACATTTAGCCACATCTCATATCAATTTATTAACATCTTGTTTAACTAACATTTATCAAATTTTATAAACTACGAACTTTACATTACATTTTCACGAAACATTTGAAATATAATGTTCATATCTCCATTTTTAGCATCAACAACATTAATGAATTATTTCTTATATCCTTACTTAAGTTTCTTTTCAACTTAATTCACATTTATTTTTCACAATTTCATTTAATAACAAATTTATTTGTGAAACATTTTATTAATCACCACTTTAGTTTATAATCATTTTATAAAAGTCCGACTTCTTATATATGACTTTATCTAAGTTTATAATTATCTCGAAAGTTACAGATTCAATTTCAAAATTTCTTTGCAAATTTATACTCAATTCTATAACCAATTTACAAAGATATTATTTATTTCATTTGTCTACTTTCTTAAGTTCCGCTTACTTATTCCATTTAGTCATTAATCATTTCATAATATGCTAATTAAGTATAACATTTATTATTACAACTAATTTCCATTTATATACATTTTAATTACATTTAAGTTTTGATTGCTTGTATAATATCCCATTACATATCCAAATCATCATTTTAACTTTTAACATTTGGTAAGTCTTATTATATGTTATTAGAATGCAATTTGGTATTATGCAAATTAATCTGATTCATTTTACTTAATTTGAATGTTCACTATTGCAACTTGTTTAAATTTTATTTACTTTCAATTGTTAGAGTTGCAACCTTCAACTCTAAAGTTTCTCAAAACATTTAGCTTAGATTTCTTAATTCTCTTATTTTATAAGTTCTGGTTATTCAAATATTTCATTCCATTCACATAATTTGAAGATTATTAATTAACAGAACTTAAAAATTTTAAATAACGGGTTCATTTCAAATCATTTGAAATAAGTATATATACTTATCTCTTTTGTATATCAAATCATACTTTTGGTGTTTAAACCAAAATTCCGTTTATCAAAACAATTTCGTAACAAAGCTTTTTGGAAGTCTCCCCCACTTTGAGACTCGAAAATGAACGTCGATGATGCTAGGCTGTCATCACAAAAATTATTTTCCAACGATATAAGAGGGGAGTACTGAATTCATTCCTTTTAAAAATCATTTTAAAAATATTTTCCATAAATATTTTTCAACTAGTATCACTATATTGTTTTCAAAACTTTGAAAACCATTTCCAAAATTTTCGGGTCTTAAATTCAAATCTTCTTAATTAAAATCCATTTTAATTTATAAGTCACATTTATAAATCATACTTACAAATTTTCACTTTCTTAAAACATTTCACAAATATTTTTATCATTGTTTATCTTATAATAAACATCTTTTATTAAGGCAAATCAACCAAATAATAATAATCAATATTATCATCCCTAACAATCAAACACACTATATATACCATAATAATTTCTGAATTTTTTATCTTTATATATAAAATATAATTAGGGTAAAATTATTTCATTTACCCAATTTCAAAACAATACTATGTCGAATTATTCTATTTAAGAGTTTAGAGATCCCTATCAATAATGTTAATTACTCGTATTGACCAGAATCCATAAGCCACTCAATAAATCAACCAACACAATATAAAACAATTTTTATATTCACTAACACGCGCTCATATATACACTCAAACTCATTCTACAGTGCTACTGACCCTATCTCTAATGAGTTACCCCACAAAGCCAAGGTTATCGCTAAACCAAAGCTCTGCCAGCTGTGACAACCCACATTTCGGAAAGTTTAAATCGACAACAATCCACACGTGTCCAAATCAAACAATCCGAAACATAGATAATCCATAGGGTTAATTGAGGAAAATAAGAAAAAGAAGGAAACAAACACAGAATCTCGCAGCGGAATTACAAAATATAATAATCAAATAAACAGTTCATGAAGCTGTTTACTATACTTTTGATTATAATCTACAACATTTATCAGAGTTATATATACAACAGAACAAATAAAATAATGCAACGGAACAAACAATGAAGGAATACTAACATTAATATTATACCAAATCTTCGTCTTCGTCCTCCAGAACAAATCTTCAATAAGCTAAAAAACTCAGGACTGACCCGAGCATAATGAAAAGACAAAACACTCGAGTCAAGACTAAAATATTCTTATGTGAGTCAAATCGATTACACATTTAAATGAGTGCCATAGCGTTAGAGATGTTTACGAGGTTTCACATCTCTTATCCAGTGTATAACGTGCGTGCAATAACTCAAGAGATGTTACAGGATTTTCCATCTCTTAAGAATCCGTCAAAATATTTATATGTAGTAGAGTATGCTACAAATATAATGTCTAATTAATAAAATAAATACTTTTCTTAGCATTAAGGCTTTACATTAATCCCCCTTAACACGTTTTTAAGCATTGTCATACAATTTCCATATAAAGCACCAGTAAACTGTCGGTGGATAGGGATGCGCCGTGATACGACAACACTAAACCAAAATCGTAGGGGTCTCGTATAGGGACAAAAGTATGACAAGGCACCTTAGGCAATGCCCAAGGTAGGATACTACCAGTTTACCCTTCCCGGCTGGTGGTAACGCATCATAGCCATGATCGCCAACCGCGTCCAACACTCCCTAAATCCGAGGGTGCACACCAATTAATCACAACGTAAATGATTGTAATACGAAGAAGTGCGTCCCCTCGGGGTAGCTAAACCACTTGGCTGGTACAACTCCTATTTTAGTCATTTCAAATTGGCACAAGTGCCCGGCAAAATCCATAATCGTTCTCTTTGTTCAAATCCAACAAATGTACGCCAAATCCAACCGCTTTGTTCTGGATGATCACTCCACGTATATAGTTGTTAAAGTGGTTTTGGTATCGACAGAGAGTATGCCCATATCCAGCCCCCCATATCCGACGCCAGTGTCTTTAACAACCAAAGGTCGTTTTACACACTGGTTGGTACTTTTACATTTCGAAACAGTTCATACTTGATATCAAAATATTTTATTCGCTTCAAAATCAAATCCATTTCGAAATCATCATATTTACTCAAAATATACCATTCCACTTCAAAATCATTTTCACCTTAATATCTCAGTTTCAGTTCCAAAAATTGTTTCAATTTTCCATTTGTGTTATAACTTCTTTCGACCCAATTCGTATTTAAATCTGTGATTTAAAAATAAACATTCTACCCTTGACCATTTTGAATTTTTGAAAAATAGTTTGAATAGTTTTTAAATAGTTTAAATAATTAAAATAGTTAAAAATAGTTAAAATTATTAAAAATGGTTTAAATGGCTAAATAGTTTAATATAAAATAGTTTAAGTATTAAATGGTTTATATAGCAAAATAGATTGGAAAATCCAAAATAATTTGAATACATAAAAAGATATATTTAAATAGTCTATATCAAAATAAATTATTCGAAAATAGTTTCAAAACCAAACTGATTCAATTTCCAAACTTTCCAATTTAAATCACTTTTAAATTTCCATTTTGATTTAATCGATTCAGTTTCGATTTCAAGTCGAATTTTTCTTCGATTCCAAATTAATTTCGATGTCAATTTCAAATTAATTTCAATTCAATTTCAAATTAATTTCAATTACACTTCCAAAATAATTTCAATTTCAACTTTTGAACCATTTCATTTTTATCAATTCCGAGTTTGATTTTTAAAACATCGATTCAAAACACTTAAATCAATTTACTTTCAATACTTAATTTGAATTCCAAATCCTCAAATATAATTCAATTTCGAGCTCAATTTCGAAATATTTCGATTTCCATAAATTCATTTTCATTTTCTTAAAATCAAATCATTTAAATAAATTTTAAATCAAAATTTTTAATATCATTTAATTTAACCAATCCGGTGTTCGTATATAATTTTCTATCCTATGGCCAAGTGATCAGTTATTACAATTTAACTCAGGGATGGATATATATCATTTCAACCCAAATCACAATGTCATAGGCATATATCATTTCAACCTATTTCTTAATTTATTCGAAACAATTCAATTTACAGTTTTTATATACTGTAAATAATTTACCATGTGATAACATGATATATATATATATATATATAAAAATAAGTAAACATCCAATCATCCAAATATTAATCAATTGGCAGCCATC
Source organism: Allium fistulosum (assembly GCA_030737815.1). NCBI lineage: Eukaryota > Viridiplantae > Streptophyta > Magnoliopsida > Asparagales > Amaryllidaceae > Allium > Allium fistulosum. Next base: position 200,756,054 of record CM060904.1, on the reverse strand, counting down.
ACAATCAGTCATCCAAACGGTCAAAATAATTCACAACAATTTCATAGTATTAATATTAGGTATTTTACCAATAATTAAATTCGAATTTCAAATTTTACCGTCAATTTTAATTTTTAACAGTTAATTCGAATGACAATTATATTTATCAAACAATGATCAATAAATTTATATTACTTCGTAAATTCAAATTTAACTAGCATAAAAATATTCTAGTAAGTTGTGAGCGTTATAAAACACTCACCTTGAGTTTTTAATTTTAAATCAAATCGAACGACGTTCGATTTAACCTAAAATTTAAGCCATTCTGAATCATCTCCAAACCAATTCCACAATATGGTGCTCGTCGCCACGATTCCATCGTCGCTTGTTTCGCTTGATTTGGACCTCGTATGACCAAGATATATATTTTTAAAGTTCGAATAGAATTTACATAAATAAATTTCTTTTTTTAACCTTTCAACATTCCTGGCCGTTGATTTCCAGAAGATAACTCATGGCCACCCATCCTTCATCTTCTCATTCGATCATCACTAGGTCGAAGAAACCCGTCGTGCACGAGCAAAACTCGATCACCGTTCCTTCATTATCGCCCTAGAAGATGATTGAGGCATACCATGTCGAAGCCCATCACAAACCCCACCTTTGGCCAAGGACCGCAACCCCCAAACTTCGCCTCCTTCTCGGGATTCATGCTTGAATGCTGCATGAACACAAGCTGACTTCTTCCACCTCGATTTGAATTTGATGATCATAACCGTATGGATGTAGAGATCTCGCCGCGCTCTTCGATATTCTAGTTGGAAGTTTTCGACAAAAGTCGATGTATTGATCAAAAATTTAAGGAGAAAGGGATGAAGTTTCGGCCATCGAACATTAGATTGAGGCGCAACTGGTTAAATTAGGGGCTTGAGAACGTGTACATATATATGTATAGTTATATTATTTTATTCTTATTTTCACTATTCACGTATTTTTTCCGGACGAACTCCAAACGAAGCATACCACCTAGCGTTTATAATGTTTTACCTCTATTCCGAACACAATGGAACATGTTTCAAGGCCTAATTTGATCGTATGCAAAAGATAGCTTTTTCAACCCAATTAAAATATTAAATTTTCGATATTCGATTCAACGCGGTTCCATCCCGTACGACAGAACAATAACTCCAAACGCTACAAAATTTTAAATTCAATAATAATACACTATCACGGATCCAATGGAACTAGTTTCGTCGAAATCTGAGATTGTGCACCAGAAGGCTATTTTTACCCGTCAATTAAAACATGAAATTTCAATTATTCACTTTTAAATTCAATTTTTAAAGTAAACAATCTTCATTCATATTTAAATGACTTCTAAATCAACTTTTGAAATCATTTTCATTCATATTTACTTTAGGATTCAGTTATTCAAATAATTTTCAAAATTTAAACTTAAACAATTTAATTGTCCAATATTCAACAAATATCAATGTTAGATTTCGAATGAATTTTAGTTATCAATCAATTACTTTATTTGTATCTAACGAATTCAGCATTTATTATTCAATTCAACTATTGATTGTAAACACATTCACTACATATCATTTCCTTTCAATACCTGTTATTACTTAAATATTGAAATTTGTTTCTTTTAAAACCTTGTTCAGTTTCATATTCAATAGCTATATTAATAAATCATTTAAAAAAATTATTTTTTACCATTTTATTCATTAATTACACTAAATTTAAAATTTAAAATAGTCAAAAATACGGGTCATTACAATTGTTCATACCAGGCTTTATGTCTGACTCGAAGTTTATGTTTTCCCCTTAAACTCTTGGGTGCTCAAAATTAATTTGAGTAGGTTGAGGGATTAAGGTCTTTTTCAGGTTTAGTAGGATGACGAATAAGGCTACCGGAGGCATGCAGGAGGCAAACGGATAGCGATTTAGGATTTGCAGTTCTTGTTATGTTCTGATGTATTTCCGCTGTGATTGTATTAGGTCTATTATGACCATTTGACTCTGATCAACCATGGGAGTATCTTCATATACCGCTCTTGGCGTATTTCGTAATAACAATATTTTATCTATGCCTGGGAACGATATGGGATTATGTGTTGTGAATGTGAAACATTTGATTTTGAAATGTAATGAAGTAAAAGTGGTTTTTGAAATCTGTGTTTATTTCATATTCAAGTGCTTTTAATATTATTGATACCATTAACATAGCCGTATTTAGTTCCCGGAAGCTAATACTATAGATGATTGCAGCATCTGTAGCACTTAGTATTGGGCCTCTAGATAGGGTACGCCACAGTTTTGTATCAGAGCATGGTTTATGAAATACTTTAACTAAAAATGATTTTTGAAAACATTATCCTTAGAAATTAGAGTTAATATCGGGATATGGGATAACGCTATAGTAACGTACTTGTATTTGTTATATATATATATAAGTATATGTTATATCTCTAGACTCCTATCTTAGTTAGGCTATTCATCTGCATCTCATAAGGTTCGAATACAGATATGGAGGGAAGAAGAGGCAGAGTAAATCTAGGAGGAGATAGCACCACCACCAATGGAAATGCCCGACCAAACACTAGGAGAGGTCCCGGTCAGGCACAAGCTGAAACTGTTGGTGCAGGAGTTCCCCAGATGGACATAGGAGCAATGTATCAGTTCTTTGTTAACATGATGCAAGTTGGAATCGCAACCAGAGCTGTCGGAGGTAATGCTACTGGAAGTGGAGCTCAGGAAGTTCTGATGGTCAATCAGTATGCTAACCTGAGTTGGGATTACATCAGGCTTGGAGGGAAGCTGTTTATTGGTACTAAAGATGCGATCGAGGTGAAAAATTGGCTACTGCATTGCGAGAGAATTTTTGCTGACTTAGGATTGAGTGATGCACAAAAGAGGAGATTGGCTTCGAGGCAGCTGCAAGGAGCTACTCTATTCTGGTGGAATACTATTACTGCTGGGGTTGATGAGGAAACCATAACTTGGAAGGAGTTTAGGAGAAGGTTTTCAGAAAGATTTATGTTTGTAATGGTGCAGTCGGCGTTGGTGAGGAAGTTTGCAGAATTGGAACAAGGAGATATGTCCGCCTTGGAGTATGCGAGGAAGTTTGAGGAGTTGGCCTGATACGAGTATGCTTTGGTAGACACCGTGATCAAGAGGAATGAAAAGTTTATAAGGGGCTTAAGGCTAGAATTGATAAGTGCAACTTTGCCGCATTTGAGAGATCCCAGTGATGTAGTGGTTGAAATGGCATTAAGACCGGAAGAGGCGTTGGTTTGCTTCAGGAAGAAGATGAAGGAGGCCCAGATGCGACAGGGCCAGAGAAGGAAATTTTTCCAGATAAAGAATGCTCAGAAAGGAGGAGCACAGAAGAAAGAAAGGCTGAAGTGGTTTGCCACAAATGCGACAAGAAGGGACACTATGCTAATGAGTGTCGAACTGGTAAAGGAAAAGGAAAAGAGGCTGGTGGAAAGAATAACGTTAGATGTTTTAATTGTGATCAGATCGGTCATTACAAGAACAAGTTCCCAGATCCTGCAAAAGAAGGAAAGGGGAAAGTTTATGCTTTGGAGCCCATAACCTCACGGCCAGTTGTGCAGGACAAAGGGAAGGTTGCTTTGGGAGGCTCACTACAAGTTCACGATATGTCTGTTAGCGTTCTATTTGATACCGGAGCATCTCATTCTTTTATTTCTCTATGTTTGGTAGATAAGCTTAACCTAGAACCCTCATACTTAGTTACTTCCTTAAGGGTTGCAAATCCGATAGGAGGGTATGCAACACTTGGGATGAGGTGTGACCATTTAAAGTTTGATTTGCTAGGCCATACTTTTGAGTGTTGTTTACATGTGTTGGACTTTGGGGGATTTGGGATCATCCTTGGGATGGATTGGTTAAGTAAATATGATGCTAGGATATTTTGCCATGATAGGAAAATATCACTTAGTTACCCGGATTGTAGTGATTGAATAGTTTATACCATAGAGAACCCTAGTTGTGAAATGAATTATGTATTGGGTGTTATAGAGATGGAAGATGAGTTCAGTCGAGTTTTCGTAGTAAGAGAATTCACAGATGTGTTTGAGCCGGTAACTGGGTTGCCATCGAAATGATCCATTGAGTTTCAGATTGATTTAGTGCCAGGAGCAGAACTGGTGAGTAGACCGCTAAGTAGAATGACTCCCACCGAAATGAGAGAGTTGAAGGTGCAGTTGGTGGATTTGGAAGGCAAGAGTTTTATCCGACTAAGTAGTTCGCCATGGGGAGTTGCCGCTGTATTTGCTAAGAAGGCGGACGGATCGTTGAGGCTATGTATCGATTATCGTAAGTTGAATGAGAAGACGATAATGAACCGATATCCATTGTTGAGAATTGACGATTTGTTCGATCAGTTAAGTGGAGCCAAGGTATTCTCTTAGCTGGATTTGGCGACGGGATTTCATCAGCTTAGAGTGGTGGAGGATATCATTCCTTTGACGGCGTTTAGGACAAGATATGGATCGTATGAATGGTTAGTTATGCCGTTCGGACTGACTAATGCGCCGATATTCTTCGTGGATCTGATGAATAGGATTTTCCAAGAGCACTTGGATAGATTTGTGTTGGTCTTCATAGATGACATTTTGTTATACTCTAAGAATGAGAAGGAGCATGAAGTTCATCTTAGAGTTGTGCTCGAGACGTTGAGGGAGCATCAGTTGAAGGCTAAGTTTACGAAGTGTCATTTTTGGAAGAAGGAAGTGAAATTCCTTGGTCATGTCGTCTCAGGGAAAGGGTTGTCTGTAGATCCAACTAAGATTGAGGCGATGGATAATTGGAAGAGACCCGAGACAGTGACCGAGATTAAGAGCATACTTGGATTGGCTGGATATTATCGAAGATTTATCAAGGATTTTTCACGAATAGATGCACCGATGACTAAGCTTACGCGAAAAGATGTGAAGTTTGTATGGACTGATAAGTGTGAGGAAGCATTCCAGACCTTGAAACACTTATTGACCCATGAACCGGTGTTAGTGGTTCCGGAGGGGAATCAAGATTTGGTTGTTTATACTGATACGTGTGGAACTGGATTAGGAGCTGTGTTGATGCAAAGAGGTAAAGTGATTGCTTATGCTTCTAGACAGCTCAAACCACATGAAGTTAGGTATCCAACGCATGATTTGGAGTTAGCTGCCGTCATATTCGCTTTGAAGGTGTGGAGGCATAATCTTTTGGGAGAGCGATTTGAGCTTTACACTTATCATAAGTCGTTGAAGTACTTGTTCTCTCAGAAGGAGCTAAACATGAGACAGCAGAGATGGTTGGAGTTTATCGCTGCTTATGATTTTTGAATTGAGTACAATCCCGACAAAGGAAACAAGGTGGCAGATGCACTCAGTCGGAAACATCAGAATGCAGTATTGGCTATGATTTCTGAGTGGAAAGATTTGTAAGCATTATCAGCTTGTAGTGTGCAGTTTAGATCCGGGAAAGGTTCTAGTACCGAAAGTGCTGTATTGTCTTGTTTACAAGTTAGACCAATAATGATTGAGAAGATAGCTTCCAAGCAGGAGGAGAGTCCAGTTTTGGTTGAGCGGATCAGAAGGTTGAGGGAAGGAATAGAGAGTGATGACCTAAAGGATTTCAGTCTTGACCAAAATGGGTGTTGAGGAAGAGAGGAAGCTTGTGTGTTCCGAATGTAGAAAACATGAGGAAGGAAGTTTTGGATGAGTGCCATCGTTTGAAGTTCACTATCCATCAATGAGGAATGAAGATGTTTCAAGATATGAAGAGAAGTTCCTTCTAGGAAGGTATAAAATGAGACATTGGTTTGTGTGTTAAGCAGTGCTTGAATTGCCAACAGCCAAAGTCTGAACACCAGAAGCCTAGTGGATTGCGTCAACCGTTAGAAGTTCTGTTGTGGAAATGGGATTCTATCTCTATGGATTTTATTGATGGCTTGCCAAGATTTAGTAGAGGAAATGAAAGCATATGGGTCATAGTAGATAGACTGACTAAGAGTGCCCCTTTCATTCCGATAAAGTAAACTAGGACGGCACCTATTTTGGCGAAGTTATTTATGAAGAATGTAGTTAGATCGCACGTGATTCCTAGTAATATTGTCACTGATAGAGATTCTTTGATTACTAGTGAGTTCTGGAAAAGTCTACAGGAAGCTTTAGGAACCAAGCTCAACATGAGTACCGCTTACCATCCACAGACTGATGGGCAAACGGAAAGAGTTAACAAAATCTTGGAGGATTTGTTAAGAGCTTGTGTATTGGATTTCCGGGGATCATGGGAGGACCATCTTCATCGAATTGAATTTTCGTATAACAATAGTTATCAGACTAGTATTGGGATGGCACCGTTTCAAGCTTTGTATGGAAGACCATGCAAGTCTCCCGCATGTTGATTAGAGACCGGGGATAGATTGGTTCTTTGTCCGGATTTGGTAAAGGAAGCTGCGGAGAAGATTGAGTTAATTTTATTTAGAATGAAGGAAGCTCAATCTAGGAAGAAAATTCATGCTGATAGAAGAAGGAAAGATTTGGAGTTTTCTATCGGAGACTATGTATTTATTAAGGTTTCACCGATAAAGGGTGTGATTAGATTTGGGAAATCAGGAAAGTTGGCACCCAGATTCATTGGACCATTCCGCATTGTTGAGAGAATCGGGAAACTCGCTTATAGTATATAGTTACCAAGTAGTTTGGCTAGAATTCATAATGTTTTCCATGTTTCTCATCTTAGGAAATGTGTTAGAGACCCGGAGACTATCATAGCACCTACAGTGTTAGAAAATTTATTAGTAGAACCGGATTTGACCATAGTTAGAAAGCCGATTCAGATTGTGGCTAGAGATGAGAAGAAGTTGAGGAACAAGACAGCCAATTTAGGGAAGGTTCAGTGGAGTGACGATGCTAGAGACCGTACTTGGAAGACGGAGAGCAGGATTAGAGACTCTTACCCTGATTTGTTCGATGGTATGTTTTACCTTTGATTGTTTGGTCGTGTACCTTATCGCAATTTCAAGGACGAAATTCTTGAAGGTGGGGAGTCTGTAACACCCATATTTTTATAAGATTATTTAGAATAACTAATTGGGTAAATTAAATTAAAAAACATGAAGATTAAAAGGTTCAGATTTGATTAACAAAGGGTAGTCGTGCCTTGTTAGTGTGTTAATTAAAATAAAATAACATGAACAAAGGTGTTAGTAAATAACAAGGGCAATATGGGAAATAGGTGGAGCTTGTACCATAAACCCTTAGGAGATAGAAACTCACGTTCATTTCATTTTACCCAAAGTAAAAACACTAAGGCCGACCACCATTTCACTCTCAAGAAGAAGATTAAAGCTAGGATTCAAGAGAAGGGAAGCAATCAACTAAATCAACATCAAATCTCATGTCTTTAATATCAAAGCTAAGGTGAATAATTACTACATCCCATATTCTTGTGGTTTTCGGTTTTATGACTAAGATCCGAAATGTTATTGCAAGTAATTGCCATGTTTTGAGGACTAAAAGTTATGTATGTTGTTGGTGAATTATGCATGTTCATACTTGTTTAAATGATATGTTTGATATGAAAAACTAATTTGATGACATCTAAATGTCTTGAAAATTTAAATATAGCTCAGAAATGATATTTCAAAAATGGGTTTCAATTTTCATAATTTTCGGAATTATGGTGGATTTTAAATTAATTTTCTAGTGACTTAGTTATTGGGTTATGAATTATTTACGACTAAAATAATAATTATTTGGGGTTGAAAATTTTATATGTTAGGCAACATATTAAAATAGATTTTCTGGGATTTTTCCAGATTTTTCCTGAGTGTTTTGTTGAATATACAAAATTATTTAAGGTATGAGACTTAAATGTTTTATATATTTTATTAAGGAGAAGGCGCATTTTGTAAATAAAACGATTATTAAGTTTGAAAATAGTGGCAGCACATTTCTGAAAAGAATTTGTTAGCCAATGAGAATTTGACAAACAATGGCAGGTAGTTGAAAACTTATCCTTTTTAAGTTAAAAACAAAGAAATCATACTTTTAGCATGTTTCAGCCTAATACAGTAGTAAACCTTCCGACCCAGACCTTCCGACAAGGTCGAAAGGTTCTAAGCTTTCGACAAGGTCAAACCAATGCATATGGTATCAAGCAACTTGGTACGTAATGAATTGGACAGAGTCGAAGGTTTCTTAGTCGAAAGGTTGATGGCCAAAAAGGTTGGGGTATGTTTGTTTTCTAAATCAAAAGCTTTTACCTGCTTTGCTTTCGAATTAGAGCTTTCGACTTGGTTGCCTCTGACCAGGTCAAAAAGGTTTAAAAGAAAGGTTTAAAACCTTTCGATACAGTCAAAAGGTTACTACTGCTAATTTGTTTTGAAACCTTCCGACATAGTCGAAATTTTACGGCCGCTTTATATGAACGTTTTGTTTGAACCTTCCGACAAATTCGAATGGTTTACGTTGATTGATTTCAAAAGGTTTTCTTGTTTTAAAAACCAACCGCTTCTCCCATTTCTTTCAAAAGGAAACTTTCGACTTAGGAGATTTACCTTTGTTTTATAAATTAAACTATAACTCAAAGCTTTCAAAAGAGTTATTTTAAAGGGTATGATTAAAGCTTTCGAAGTAGAACTTTCGACTTAGTCGAAAGGTTGCTTCCAACGACTTCGAAAGGTTTTAAAAGTGGTTTTCCATTTGTTTTGAATTGAAACCAGTAAGACTTCAAAAGGTTTAAGTAAATAATTTCAAGAGGTTTTGGCTGAATGATTTCGAAAGGTATGATGATTGACCACGAAAGGTTTAGGTTCAATGGGTTTGAAAGATTTAAATGAGTGATTGCGAAAGGTTTAAATGAATGACTTCGAAAGGTTTTGGTTGAATGACTTCAAAATGTTCAAGTGAATGGTTTCGAAAGGTTTGAGATGGAAGCTTTTCCAAGGTTTTCTAAGGCAATGTTTTAAAGAAATTTTAAAGAAGGATGTCCAAAGTTTTATTGTTTACGAAAGGTTTGATTTCGAAAGGTTTGATATTTGAATTTGAAATAGATGATTTCTAAAGTGTAGAAAGAGGTTCTTTCAAATGGTTAAGTGTTTTCATCAACTAAAGTTTGAGTAAAGAGGATATATAACATGGTGATATGATTTTGAGTAAAGTATAAAGATTATATACTATTCCTTGTTTAAATTTGATTTAAAGGTTTAAATCAGTTTGGAAATTTTGTCAAGGAAAATTATGGGAGGGGATCCTTAAGTGAGAATGACTCAGATTTTAGAATCCCAAATGGGACTAGTATGTGATAGCGCCCTGTACATTAGCTATTAGCCCCAGCTAATTGTTGTCCAAAATTCCAGAGTGTAAGGCTTGGTCACATGTAGACAAAAATTACGATTACACACCGAAAGGAATATATGTTGTATACAGATAGGTTATTGGCGAGCTTGAAAAACCATTAGGGTCGGGAGGTCCTGGGAGATGATTAAGTTAGGGACAGACCGTCTAGAAGTGAAGTATTTAACAGATAATTTAGGATAGATAATCTAGAGGAAGAATATCTAACAGGTGTTAGGTTAATTTTGATTATATTGTCTGGTATGCCCAAATCGGCCAAAGGTTAAAAGTTATCCAAACAAAACTTATGTGTTTGAACAGATAGTTCATTATTGCCTAAGATTTATGTATGTTTACATAATGATTACTTTACAGTATTTAACCATTATGGATGCATGAGTACAGTATATGGTTTTATAAAAGGTTTTGCAAAGATATGTTTAAAAAGGATGTTAGTGAAGGGAAGCCCATTCCTTTAAGCGACGTGGTCTCACTTAACATGTTTAACCGGGATGTTAAGTATTATTCATACCAAGCTTTTCGTCTCACTCGAAGTTTATGTTTTCCCCTTAAATTCTTGGGTGCTCAAAATTAATTTGAGTAGGTTGAGGGATTAAGGTCTTTTTCAGGTTTAGTAGGATGACGAATAAGGCTACCGGACGCATGCAGGAGGCAAACAGATAGCGATTTAGGATTTGCAGTTCTTGTTATGTTCTGATGTATTTCCGCTGTGATTGTATTAGGTCTATTATGACCATATGACTCTGATCAACCAAGGGAGTATCTTCATATACCGCTCTTGGCGTATTTTGTAATAACTATATTTTATCTGTGCCTGGGAACGATATGGGATTATGTGTTGTGAATGTGAAACATTTGATTTTGAAATGTAATGAAGTAAAAGTGGTTTTTGAAATCTGTGTTTATTTCACATTCAAGTGCTTTTAATATTATTGATACCATTAACATAGCCGTATTTAGTCGCCGGAAGCTAATACTATAGACGACTGCAGCATCTGTAGCGCTTAGTTTTGTGCCTCTAGATACGGGATGTCACACCAACCTAGCCGAAACCTGTTAAAGCCGAAACCAATCCACACGGTATCAATGATATTGGTACGAAGTGGATTGGTGAAGTGCGAAAGGTAGGGTGTCGAAAGCATTACTTTCGATAGAGAGAAACCATTGTTTACTTTTAAAAGATATGCACCTGCCTTGTTTTTGAAGGGTGCTTTCGACTAAGTCGTTACCCAGTTACTTTCGAACTTGTTGCCGCCTTTCTTTGTTTAAAAGTAGAGCTTTCGACTAAGACCCTTGTTTGTAAAAGAATTCTTTCGAAAATGATGGTTCCGACCTACTCGAAACTCTGCTACTATTTATATACCTTTCGAGTGTGTTGAAGTCATCAATGCTTTCAAAGGGTTGTTTCTATTTTTAACTTATACTAAGCCACTTCTTGAATGCTTTCGAAAGGGTGTTTTGATGCTATCCTTCGGTGTTTTGCTTAAATGATTTGAAGCTTTGGAAAGGATGGTGCCGACACCATCAAGTTTTCCCCAATACTTTTATATGATAAAGAATGGTTTCGAAAGATATGCTTTCATTTATATTCACTTTGACCCAAATGATATTTTTAAACCTAAACCCAATGGTTTCGAAAGAGGGACTTTCAATGGTTTCGGAAAGGATACTTCCAAAGATTTTGAAAGGGGTACTTTCAATGGTTTCGAAGCTATGCTGCTAAGATCAATAAGTAATACTTTATTACATTTGAAAGGTTTCGAAAGAGAGGTTTTAATGTGTTTCGAAAGGCAGGGGCCTAATGTTTTAAAAAGAGATTTTTATGCTTTCGAAGGAGGTTATCCAGTGAGGCAAAAGCAAAGTTTTGAAGGTTTCGAAAGCCTTAGTTTTTCAAAAAAAAAACCTAATCTCATTTTAAAGGAAAAACCCATGGCTAAGTAAAGGGGTTTTGAAATGGTCATAAGAAGAAGCTTTCCTTGATAAAATATTAGGTTAAAGTGATTAGCCATGTATCATATGAAAACAATTTCAAGGACATTAAACCCACCGGCGTGGTATTGCTTTGTAATTATGTTTGCTTCTTCAAATATGTGTGTGTGTGTGTATTCACAATGTAATGAACCTATAACAATAATTTAGGGAAGGGCATGATAACCAGCTAGGTTGACCCAGCAATGAATATAAATTAAACCGATTAAAGATATTGACAGGAGCCAATAGGTTCTCAGTAAGCCTATGAAAATTGTGCATAGGAAAAAATATTGGCAGGGGCCAATAGTTTCATAGTAAGCCCATGAAAACTATGTATAAATGAAGATGTCAGGGTGACAGGTTCTTAGTTAGCCCATGAAAACTATGATTTGATATTGGTAAGGGCCAATATGTTTGTAGTTAGACCACGAAAACTATACCTAGATTAAGATATTGATAGATGTCAATAGGTTCCTAATCAACCCGTAAAAACTAGGATAAGAGAAAGATATTTAAGTTACCGATAGGTTCAGGGAAATCCCATGAAACAATAAAGGAACTGGCAGGGGCCAATAGGTTCTTAGTGATCCCATGAAAACTATGAAATAGGATAGGATGTCCATAAAAATTTAACCGGTTATTAGTCAGCCCATGAAAACTATTAGGATAATAGTAATCCTAGAAACTATAACCGAGACAGATAGTCAAAATGAATGGGGATGGATAATCCAGAATTGATTCACTTGTTTTGCATATCACATCATATCATATTATTTGAGAGGTTTTAACCATTGTGGATGCATGAGCATAGTATATGGTTTTATAAAGGTTTTAGGATACTAGTGAGGGAAAAACCCGTTCCGCTAAGCGGCATGGCCTTACTAGATATCTAAATGATTTGAGATGGTAGATTATTATTCATACCAGGCTTTATGTCTGACTCAAAGTTTATATTTTCCCCTTAAACTCTTGAGTACTCAATTGATTTTGAGTAGTTTGAGAGTTGAGGTTTTCAGGTACCTCTTTAGATGAATAAGCTTCCGGAGACATGTAGGAGGCATGATAGCTACTTAGAGTTCTCTTTATTTTGATTCCGATGTGTTGATGTTGTAGTGAAAAAGTTGTTTAATTGCCTATGTATACTCTGTTCATCCAAGAGGGCATCTTCATATGTCGCTCTTGGCGTATGGTGTAATAAATATATTTTCTCTAAATGTGGTTAACGATTGTGGGATTATGCAATGAATTTGAAATGTTTTGAAATGGAATGTGGATCTTGTTTGATTTTTTAATTTTTTCCATATTCATGTGTTTCTGTGTATCAATGTAACTAGCATTGCCGTATTTGATCGCTAAGGATTAATAACTATGGATGACTACAACATCCGCAGCCGTTAGTTTTGGGTCTTCAAGTAGGGGGATGTTGCAAGTTGGTATCAGAGCATAGGTTTATGAAAACTTAAAGGAATAGTTAAACCTAAAAGCTTTTTGAAACTTAATCTAATGAACCCGAAATATGATCGGGGTTTGGGATAACGCTATAGTAACGTACTTGTATTTGATATATATATATATATAAGTACGAATTCCCCTCTCTCTTAGACCGTTCTTATGTATATTACTAAGGCTCGTATGCAGATTTATGAGAAAGAAGACACGGAAGCAGGAAAAGGAAGAGGAAATCTCGTAGAGGAAGCACCATAACCAATGGAAATGCTTGACCTAAAACCAGGAGGAACCAAGGTCGACAAGCTAATGCTAACTAAAATGCTGATGCCAATGTAGGTGCTGGAAATCCACCAGTAGATATAAGGGCGATGTATTAGTTCTTTGTCAATATGATGCAAGCAAGAGTTGCTGGTAATGTTGAAAGAGCTAATCCTGTGGCTCCAGTTGGGAATAATTATGCCAAGTTGAGCAGAGACTACACCAGTCTAGGTGGAAAGCCGTTTTTGGGAACGGAGGATGCTATAGAAGTTGAGGATTGGCTATTACATTGCGAAAGAATCTTTGCTGATTTGGATTTGGATGATGTGCAGAAGAGAAGGTTGGCCTCTAGGCAGTTGCAAGGGTCAGCACTTCATTGGTGGAATAGTGTTACTGCCGGGGTTCCGAAGGAGGAGTTGACTTGGGAAAATTTTAGAGCAAGATTTGAATAGAGTTTTTTATCTAAAGTTGCCAAGTCAGCATTGTTGAGGAAGTTTATGGATTTGGTGCAGGGAGAGATGTCGATAATTGAGTATGCTACTAAGTTTGATGAGCTATCTCGATATAAACATGCTACTATAGACACTTACATCAGGAGAAATGAGAGGTTTGTTTGGGGATTGAGACTGGAGCTCACTAGGTCGACCCTGACAGATATCTATGATCCTTGTAATGTGGTTGTGGAGATGGCAATCCGCCATAAAGAGATGCTTGCTGTTTGTGCTAGAGAAAAGCCAGTTGAAACCTAGGGTTTTCAGGGAAAGAAAAGAAAGTTCTTTAAGAAGAAGGGAGCCCAGAAGGGAGATGCTGCCAAGAAGGCAAAGCCTGATTTAGTTTGCTACAAATGTGACAAGAAGGGTCATTATGGAAATGAGTGCCGGTCGAGCAAGGGGAAGAAGGCTCCAGATAAGAAGAATGTGAAGTGTTTCAACTGTGACCAAGTTGGGCATTATAAGAATCTGTGCCCAGAACCGGTTAGAGCGGACAAGAAAAAGGTTTTTGCTGTTGGACCATCATCTGCTAAGCCAACTACAGCTGAAAAAAAAGGACTACGATGGAAGGTACGTTTTTGATTCAGAGTATACCAATTAGGATACTATTTGGTACCGGTGCATCACATTCATTTATATCCCAGTGTTTGTTTGATAGGTTATGCTTAGAACCCACATACCTTGTTACTTCCTTAAGGGCTGCGAATCCAACGGGAGGGTATGCAACTCTAGGGATGAGATGTGACCAGTTGAACTTGATTTGTTAGGTCATAAGTATGCATGCAGTCTGTATGTTTTCAATTATGTAGATTTCAGAATCATTTTGGGTATACATTGGTTGAGCAAGTATGATGCTAGGATATTTTACGAAGATGGGGAGATATCACTGTGACACCCAGATAGTCATAACCGAATCATATTCTTATGGGAGATTTCTGACCGGAGTAGTTGTGCTTTGTTAAGTGCAATGAAAGTGGGAGATGAGTTAAGTCAGGTTCGGGTAGCATGAGACTTTGCAGATGTTTTTGAGCCGGTAATAGGACTTCCACCGAAACGAGTTGTTGAGTTTCAGATAAATTGTTTGCCAGGAGCTAAACCTATAAGTAGACCACCTAGTAGGATGACACCGACTGAGATGAAGAAATTGAAGGTGCAGCTAGTGGATCTAGAAGGAAGGAATTTTACTAGACCAAGCAGTTCGCCTTGGGGAGAGGCCGCAGTGTTCGTGAAGAAACCAGATGGGTCATTGAGGATATGTATCGACTATCATAAGTTGAACGAGAGGACGATAAAGAATAAGTATCCTTTGCTGAGAATTGATGATCTATTTGATCAGTTGTCTGGAGCCAGAGTGTTTTTCCAATTGGATTTGGCGACAGGTTTCCATCAGTTAAGAGTGGCTGACATCATTTCAGACTAGGTATGGTTTGTATGAGTGGTTAGTAATGCCATTCGGGTGAACGAATGCACCTGCTTTCTTTGTAGATTTGATGAACCTAGTATTCCGAGAGTATTTGGATAGATTTGTGTTGGTGTTTATAGATGACATTTTATTGTACTCTAAAGATGAAAGAGAGCATGAAGATCATCTTAGAGTTGTGCTTGAGACGCTGAGGCAGCATCAGCTAAAGGCGAAATTTTCCATGTGTCATTTTTGAAAGAAACAGGTTAAGTTTCTTGGTCACGTAGTTTCAGAGAAGGGTTTGTCAGTCGATCCAGATAAGATCGAAGCAGTTAATAATTGGGAGAGACCAAAGACGACAACTGAGATTAGAAGTTTTCTTGGACTTGCTGGCTATTACTGTAGGTTCATTAAGGGTTTCTCGCGGATAGCAGCGCCTTTGACTAAGCTAACCAGGAAGGAGGTGAAGTTTGTCTTGTCCGACAAATGTGAGGAAGCATTCCTTAAGTTAAAGCATTTGTTGACCAATGCACCTTTGTTAGTAGTTCCAGACGGAAGCAAAGGGTTAGTGGTCTATACCGATGCATGTGGAACTGGATTGGAGCTGTGTTCATGCAGAAGGGTAAAGTGATTGCCTATGCTTCACAACAGCTTAGACCGCATGAAGTGAGATATCCTACTCATGATTTGGAGTTGGCTGCGGTGATCTTCGCATTGAAGATTTGGAGACATTACCTCTTAGGGGAGAGATTTGAGCAAAACACAGATCATAAGTCTTTAAGATGCTTATTCTCTCGGAAAGGGTTGTATATGAGGCAGCAGAGGTGGCTGGAGTTTTTGGCTGCTTATGATTTTGGTATAAAGTATACCCAAGGGAAAGGTAATAAAGTAGCGGATGCTCTTAGCAGAAGACCTCAGAATGTGGTGTTAGCTAAGTTGGTAGAATGGAAGGATTTAGAGGCTTTGACTACCTGTAGTGTGTAGTTAAGATCGACTGCTAGTTCTAGTCAGAGTACTTCCATGTTGTGAGGGCCTGGATTTTAGGACCAGTCAAAATCGTCGAAAAATCCGTCCATTCTAAAACTATGAATGAAAACTACCAACTTAATACACAATATTTGATAAATATTCAAAACATGCTAAATGTATAGGATACAACTTTCAATTATACAAGTTTTCAGAGTAATCAATTTAATCTACTTAGTGTGCTTTAATTCATGCCAAATACAAATATCTAATGCTACATAACTCTGATGAGAGAGACAACAATAGGCATTCCTTCAAACTTAAAAAAAGTCAAATGTGGATAAAATAATAAGCAGGACAAATACATTAATACACAATATATAGTAAACAATAAATAGAACAATGTTATGTTATTAATGGGGCTGCATCACTAACACTTGTAACTGTCTACGTACCCCTCTCTAATTGGGTACCCAATTAGATACAGGATCAAGCCAAAACATAGTTCTCATACCACAAATAGGACTCATGGAGCCTACGATGCAACAACGAATATGCAATTCCCAAACTACATAGCATATATCATGCAAACGTAGGTTCCAGGTCTACCCACTTAGCTTAAACTTCATATTTAGATTTGCAAATTTAATCATTACGAAAATGATCTCTTTGGATTTCAATCCCGAATACTTATTTCAAAACTTTTGAAATATGTATATGTATATCTTTTATATTCAAACTAGTCCTTTACTTCGGGATCCAAAAACAAATCATCTTTTGAAACGATATCAATATACAAGCATACAAAACTATATGCTACCTGATCGGGAGATTTCTAGCCATAACCAGGCCCTAGGGTCTAGCCTTTCGAATAAATAATAGATTGGTGCATCCCTCTATTCCAAGAGCGGTCTACACCAAGGCTATAGAACATCTGCACCTCCTTTGCCTATGTGTTTTCGTAGATTATGGGTTACCTGAATCTTTGATAACATAACAAATCACTTTATATCCCGAAGTGGAAAAATCATTTACACTAATAATTACAAATACTTCAAATCTATAATAATTTCCATTTCGAAATCCATTCAAAAATCATCTTAAAACCATCGGGTTTAGTTCTTGAAATTCTTTCCGTTTTATAAAACACTTCTATAAAACCATTTTTTATACAAACCACTTTCATATAAAATCACTTCAAAATATTATTCTCAAATATCTCTTTTTTTCTTTTAAAGGAAAACATTTCATAAAATTTCAATTTAAAAATCAATTTTCTAAACAATTCATTAAATTGAAGTGAACCAAATATTACCGCTAAACACCATATAGTCAAATCGTGAAATAAATCACAAGGTGTTAGATTACAATTATTATCTACTCAGCCCATGCATATGGATAATTAATTGCTCATAAATTGGTCGAATAAAGTCAAAAATCAATAAATAATAATCAGTGATCATAAACTGGCCGAGCCTAATTCAAACAATCAATCAATGAAATAAACACAACAATAAATGATAATCAATGCTTCATTCTACCAAATATTCGTAACACTTTATTTTATCTTGGGTTAAAACGGTTTGATGCCTATTTTAAAGCATCCGGGCTTTCCCTTCGACATGTTATGTCCCTCGTCCAAGTCTTCTTGGATCTCACATACGAAACACGTGTACTAGTCATTTCTGCATACTCCTTTCATTTTTAAAAATGATTTATAAAACTTCCAAATCATTATTTAAAATACTTATTCATTTATTTAACCTTCCATAAATCCTTCAAATCATCCTTAGAATACTTTATTAATTATTTAAGAACCTTTACAAAAGAGTTGGAAAAGTATGATTGCGTTTAAAACTATATATCAAAAGTTATAGAAACTGAGCAGAAAAGTGCTGCGAAAAGTGCCTAAAACAGATTATTTGATTAAAACAACTTTTTAATGTTTGAAAATTCTTATTTCCTAATTCAAATCTCTTTCAAACCATTTTAATAGATTTACCAAATTTATTTCATATTTTTAATCATTTAAAAATATCATTTATAAAGAAATCCCTTCTTGGATTCTGAACTACAAAACCGCGATGTTTTTAGAAATTTTTTTTGGACATATTTTAAAATATACTTAATTAAATCTTAATTTTCTTTCTTCATTGGAAAAATATGGATATAATAGTCCGAAAAATTCTTATCTCAAAGGATTCCGAGCTATATTCCACTTTGTACACTTATTTAACCTTTATGGCGCGAAATCGCGAACTGCCATTACGCGACGCGCTTACTTTTGACTAAATTTTTATTTACCTTTCAAACTTTACCAAAACACTTTCATATGTTTATAAAACAGTTATAAATCATTTTCAACTCATTTAAAATAATATTTTATATTTCAAACTCATTTTCCATTTCATTTCATACTATAATATAATATTATTATAATATCATTTTCAATCTTTTTAGATATTTTATGATCATTAAGAGGCAAAATAAATTCCATACAAATATTTATATGGATTTAAATTCTCATTTAATTAACTATGGTTAATTTCTAACCATTTATCTTATCATTTATTAAACCAAGTAATCATCCATATTAACAATCATGTAAACAACCAACTTTGCATCCACGTTATCAAACATATTAATCATCTAAGATATTTAACTTTCATATTATTAAACATGGAACTATTAGTTAATTCAAAAATGAGTACTCACCTTTAACCAAATTTATTAACTTCCTACCAACATTCTTATCCAACCACACTTCACTAAACTAACCTATACTTCACTAATAAATCCATAAACAACTCCACCACCTTGCCTATGCTCACGACCATCCTTCCTCCTCTACTTTGCTCTCGGCCCAAACCTTCCTCCCACCTCCTATCTCACGGTCATAGCCTCTCCATCCCAATACTCATGGCCTAAGGACATTTAAAGAAGAGAAGAAAAAGAAGTAAATTAAGAAGTGGTTAGCGAGTAATTAGTGGATTGATGCTTAAGCACTCCACTTTTTTAACCCTTCTACCTCCCTAAAAGAAGAGAAGCCGTTAATGAGCAAAAGAAAGCTCAAAAATGAAGAAGAAAAAGAATGAGAACTGTGAGGAATTTGTGAAAGAAATGGTAGGTATTTATAGAAAAAGTTTGGAATAAAATATTATTAAGTGAAATGACCAAAATACCCTTACTTCAACTTAAAGTAAACTTACTTTTTCAACACTTACCATCACGTTTCACATCTTACTTTATGTCTTAGTCACTTAAGGCTTAAGTAAATGTATTTGGATGGAAACGTGGATTAAAGAGAAGATTTTTTTAGATTTTTGATGTGATTTGATTTGATGTTTACTTTTTTAACTTTTTTCCTTACTTACTTTTCTTAATTATATTCTAAAAGTTTCCTAATCATAATTAGTAAAAGTAAATTTGTTTAGTTACTAAATTGTGTAATATATATGTTAAAACATGCAAACAAAGGTGCAACAACGTTGCGACAACTTAGTAGGAACAAAACGTTGATTTTCGACAAAATGTTTTACGGTCACATTTTGACGTTTTTGTTAGACTATTTATTTATGTAAAAAAAACTTGAAAATAAGTTTCTTATCATCTTTAATTAATTAAAACAAGTGTATTTGACTTATAAAACCATATTTAATAATATTAAAATTCAAATTAAAAATACGACGTCGATTTGTCAAATACGCCGAAGTTTGTACACTTTTATAAAACAAGTATATGTTTATAAAATCATTATAAATCAAATTTATATTATTATCATATCATTATATAACCATTAGAAAATGTTATTTACCATTTACAATAGTTATTCAAATGTATATTAAATTTATCAAAAATTGGCTTTTGTTTCTTTTAGACGAAAATCCAAACTTCTTGATTTTGTAATCAAATTCTAAAAATAATTTATCATTCTTATTTATCACATAAAACAAGATTATTATTTTGAAATAAACCTATAGTTAAATATTTTTAAAATTAAATATTCCTATTTTCCAAGTGATAAAATTACGGGTCGTTGCATACTTCCTCCCATAAAAGAATTTCGTCCCTGGAATTCCAAGGACGGAAAAATATAGCGAAACCAAAAAATTAAGTACGCCTAAAAATAAACATCACCCATAACCCCGTTCGGAGGTACGGTGACTTATCCTATCCTTTTTATATATCAAATTAAGGTAGTTTCATTTTAAGATTCCTAGGTTTATTTACCGACCAAGATAAATTTTTACTTATGCACCTAACCTAAGCACTGATACCAAATGTGAGGACCTGGATTTTCAAACCAGTCAAAATCGTCGAAAAATCCATCCGTTCTTAAATTATGAATTAAAACTACCAACTTAATACACAATATTTGATAAATATTAAAAACATGCTAAACGTATAAGATACAACTTTCAATTATACAAGTTTTCAAAGTAATCAATTTAATCTACTTGGTGTGCTTTAATACATACCAAATACAAATACAAATATCTAATGCTACATAACTCTGATCAGGGAGACATCAATAGGCATTCCTGCAAACTTAATAAACAAGTCAAATATGGATAAAATAATAAGCAGGACAAATACATAAATACACGATATATAGCAAACAATAAACAGAAAAATGTTATGTTATTAATGGGGCTACATCACTACCACTTGTGACTGCCTACGTACCCCTATCTAATTGGGTACTCAATTAGATACAGGATCAAGCCAAAACGTGGCTCTCCTACCACAAATAGGACTCATGGAGCCTACGATGCAACAACGAATATGCAATTTCCAAAGTACATAGCATATATCATGCAAATGTAGGTTCCAAATTTACCAACATAGCTTAATCTTCACATTTGATCTCTTTGGACTTTAATCCCGAATTCTTATTTCAAAACTAGTAAAATATGTATATGTATATCTTTTATATTCAAACTAGTCCTCTACTTCGGGATCTAAAAACAAATCATCTTTTGAAACAATATCAATATACAAGCATACAAAACTTTATGCTACCTAGTCGGGAGGCTTCTAGCCATAACCAGGCCCCTGGGTCTAGCCTTCTGAATAAATAATAGATTGGTGCATCCCACTATTCCAAAAGCGGCCTACACTGAGGCTAAAGAACATTTGCACCTCCTTTGCCCATGCGTTATCGTAGATTATGGGTTACCAGAATCTTTGGTAAAATAACTAACCACTTTGTATCCCGAAGTGGCAAAATCATTTACACTAATAATTAAAAATACTTCAAATATATAATAATTTCCATCTCCAAATCCTTTCAAAAATCATCTTAAAACCATCGGGTTTAGTCCTTGAAATTCTTTCCGTTTTATAAAAGAAATTTATAAAACCATTTTTTATACAAACCACTTTCATATAAAATTACTTCAAAATATTTATTCTCAAATATCTCTTTATTTCGTTTAAAGGAAAAAATTTCAATTTAAAAACCAATTTTCAAAACAATTCATTAAATTGAAGTGAACCAAATATTACCGCTAAACACCTTATAGTCAAATCGTGAAAATAAATCACAGGGTGTTAGCTTACAATTATTATCTACTCAACCCATGCATTTGGATAATTAATTACTCATAAACTAGTCGAGCAAAGTCAAAAATTAATAAATAATAATCAGTGCTCATAAAATGGCCAAGCCTAATTCAAACAATCAATCAATGAAATAAAGACAACAATAAATGATAATCAATGCTTCATTCTACCAAATATTTGTAACACTTTATTTTATCTTGGATTAAAACGGTTTGATGTCTATTTTGAAGCATCCGGGCTTTCCCTTCGACAAATTCCATCCCTCGTCCAAGTCTTCTTGGATCTCATAGACGAAACATGTGTACTAGTCATTTCCGCATACTCCTTTCATTTTCAGAAATGATTTATAAAACTTCCAAATCATTATTTAAAACACTTATTCATTTATTTAACTATTCCATAAATCCTTCAAATCACCCTTAGAATACTTTATTAATTATTTAAGAACCTTTACAAAAGATTTGGAAAAGTATGGTTGCATTTAAAACTATATTTCAAAAGTTATAGAAAATGTAGTAGAAAAGTGCTGCGAAAGTGCTTAAAACAGTTTATTTGATTAAAACAACATTTTAATGTTTGAATTTTTTTATTTCCTAATTCAAATCTCTTTCAAACCATATTGATTTTGGATATATTTTAAAATCTACTTAATGAAATCTTGATTTTCTTTCTTCGTTGGAAAATTATGGATATAATAGTCCGGAAAATTATTATCTCGAAGGACTCCGAGCTATATTCCACTTTGTACACTTATTTAACCTTTATGTCGCGAAATCGCGAACTACCATTACACGACGCGCCTACTTTTGACTAAATTTTCATTTACCTTTCAAACTTTACCAAAACACTTCCATATGTTTATAAAACATTTATAAACTATTTTCAACTCATTTTAAATAATTTTTTTATATTTCATATTCATTTTCCATTTCATTTCATACTATAATATTTTATTATTATAATATCATTTTCAACATTTTTAGATATTTTAAAATCAATAAGAGGAAAAATAAATTATGGGTCGTTACACATGTTGTCCTACTTAGAAGTTCTACCAGTGTTTATCGAGAATTGCTTCTAAGCAGAAGGAGGATCCATTATTAGCCGAGAAAATCAGAAGTCTTGAGGTTGGAACTAAGATCGATGATCTAAAGGATTTTAGTCTTGACCAGGGAGGATGGTTGAGGAAGAAGGGACGATTATGTGTTCCGAATGTCGAGGACTTGAGGAAAGAAGTTCTTGGAGAATGTCATCGATCCAAGTTTATGATTAATCCTGGAGGGTCCAAGATGTATGAAGATATGAAGAAAAGCTTTTATTGGGAAGGTATGAAGAGGGATGTTGGCTTATGGGTTAGGCAGTGTGCAAACTGTCAACAAGTGAAAACCGAACATCAGAAGCCGAGTGGATTACTTCAACCTCTAGAGATTCCAGTTTGGAAATGGGATTCGATATCCATGGATTTTATAGACGGGTTGCCAAGGTCAAATAGGGGAAATGAAAGTATAAGGGTTATAGGGGACAGGTTGACCAAGAGTGCCTATTTCATTCTAGTCAAGTCAACTAGGACGGCACCTGTTTTGGCAAAGTTGTTCATGAAGAACATAGTTAGACTACATGGAGTTCCTAGTAGCATAGTCAATGATAGAGATGCTTTGTTCACTAGCGAATTCTGGAAGAGTCTACAGGATGTGTTAGGCACTAAGCTCAAGATGAGTACTGCATATCACCCTCAACGGATGGGAAGACAGAGAGAGTCAATAAGGCACTCGAGGATTTACTAAGAGCTTATGTATTGGACTTTGGTGGATCTTGGAAAGATCACCTACATTTGGTTGAGTTTTCCTATAATAATAATTATCATCTAGTATAGGAATGGCGCCTTTTGAAGATTTGTATGAAAGGCCATGCAAATCACCATCATATTGGTTGGAGACTGGAAACAGATTGCTCTTTGGTCTAGATTTGGTTAGGGAGGCATCAAAGAAGATTGAGTTGATCTGAGAAAGGATGAAGGAAGCTCGGTCCAAACAGAAAAGTTATGCAGATAAGAGGCGTAAAGACCTAGATTTCTCAGTTTGAGACAGGGTTTTCATTAAGGTATCACCTATGAAGGGTGTGGTACGGTTCGAGAAGTCGGGGAAATTGGCTCTAAGATATGTTGGTCCATTCCAGATTATAGAGAGGATTGGAAAGCTCGCACATAGAGTAGAGTTGCCGAGCAGTATGGTAGGTGTCCATAATGTATTTCATGTGTCTCATCTTCGTAAATATGTGCAAGATCCATAAACTACTATTTCTCCGACAGCGTTGGAGGATTTGGTGATAGAGCCTAATTTAACTTTTTTCTGACAACCAATTTGGGTTTTAGCAAGAGATGAGAAAAGATTAAGGAACAAGACATTCAAGTTGGTAAAACATCAATGGAGTGACAAAGAGAAGGACTGCACTTGGGAGACTGAGGACATGATTCGAGATACTTATCCAGATATGCTTTGAGGTTATGTCTATATTAGATTTATATAGACAATTGCTAGTCAGATAGACTAGAGTGGTTGTTCAGAGTCGTTACAGATGATTGCTATGTTTAGTATTTAGTCCTTACTGAATTTCGAGGATGAAATTCTTTAAGGAAGGGAGCCTATAACACCCTTAATTTTTAATAACATTATTCAGGAGATTTGATTAGATAAATTAAATAGAATAATGTAAATTTTAAGTGATAAGTGGATTGAGATATGACAATAAAATTAAGGCCGTGCTTAATAAATTAAATGAGCTTAAGAATGGGTTATAAGTTAATTAATCTACACAAGGGTATATTGGGAAATAGCCGCACATAACCCTTACCTTTATATATATTCTCGTTCCTTCACGTTTCATTTTTCCCATTCACGTTCAAAAACAAAACACAAACGTAAAGAGGAGTCGGCCATTGCTAGGAAGAATAGAGAAGATAAATTAAATCAAAGGCTAAAGAATTAAAGTAAGGGGAATAAATCTCAATCTCAATCCAATCTCCTTATCTTAATCAAGGTGAATAATAATTTGTACCATCTCTATTTTTTTTATGATCTTATGTTTTTGGATTTAAATTAAATTCGTTTTAATGATGATTTGGATGATGATATGCTTGAATTTATAATTTCTTTAATTTAAACAAGATTGTTTAAATAGGGATTTATTCGATTTTAGGGCAAAACCGATTATAAATGATCTTTGAATGGCATGGAAAAATTTTATGTTATGTAAAACATGATTTTGGAGTTGTGTTTTAATTTTGATGATTTTCCAAGCTATGGAAAGATTAATATGAATTTTCAAAGAAAAATATGGTCAATTGAGTTTAGAAATTTATTTCAGAAATTATATTGAGAATTTAGGTCAGGAATTTTGATATGTTAGATAATACGATGAAACTGAATTTCTGTAATTTTTGAGGACTTTTCCTAAGTGATTTGCTATGGAAATTAAATTATTTTAGAAAAAGGACTTATTTGCAATATTGGTTTTGCTTAATGGAAGGGCTTATTTGCTAAATTAACCTTGATATAGGTCTGAAATTAAGCGGCAGTTATTTTGGTAATGAATTTGAAAAGTTAAGGCAACCAATCATATGTTTACACACGGCAGGTTAGTTAGAAAGTATTTGCTTTAATTGGCATTATTCAGTTTTTCCAAAAAAGTTGGTTCGGCCTCCTTTAGAAGTGCCTTTCTAATCCAATGCCTATGCTTCATCTTAGTCGAGGCCAACCTAGCCAAAGGTTATTAAAGCCGAAACTAATCCATATGGTATCAATGAGATTGGTACGAAGTGGATTGGTGAAGTGTTGAAGGCTGGGTGTCGAAAGCATTGCTTCCGATAGAGAAGAAACCATTGTATACTTTTAAAAGATATGCGCCTGTCTTGTTTTTAAAGGGTGCCTTCTACCAAGTCGATTCCTAGTTTCTTTCAAACTTGTTGCCATCTTTCTTTGTTTAAAAGTAGAGCTTTCGACTAAGACCCCTATTTATAAAAGAATGCTTTCGAAAATGATGGTTCCGACCTAGTCGAAACTCTGCTTCTATTTTTATACCTTTCGAGTGTGTTGAAATCATTAATGCTTTCGAAGGGTTGTTTCTGTTTTTAACTTATACTAACCCATTTCCTGAATGCTTTCGGAAGGGTCCAAGGGTTTCAAAGGCAATGGCTTCAAAAGTGGGTTTCGATGTTATCCTTCGGTGTTTTGCTTAAATAATTTGAAGCTTTCAAAAGGATGATGCCGACGCGATCAAGTTTTCCCCAATACTTTTATATGATAAATAATGGTTTCGAAACAGATAATTTTGTTTATATTCACTTTGACCCAAATGATATTTTTAAACCTAAACCCAATGGTTTCAAAAGAGAGACCTTCAATGGTTTCGAAAGGTTTTGAAAGCCTTAGTTTTTCAAAACAAATAACCCAATCTCATTTTAAAGGAAAACCCCATGGCTAAGTAAAGGAGTTTTGAAATGGTCTTAAGAAGAAGCTTTCCTTGATAAATATTAGGTTAAAGGGATTAACCATGTTTCATATGAAAATAGTTTCAAGGACATTATACCCACAGGAGTGATATTGTTTTGTTATTATGTTTGCTTCTTCAAATATGTATATATATTCACATTGTAATGAACCCATAATGGTAATTTGGGGAAGGGCAGGATAACCAGCTAGGTTGACCCAGTAGTAAATACAAATTAAACTATTTAAAGATATTGGCAGGGGCTAATAGGTTCTCAATAAGCCCATGAAAACCGTGTATGGGAAAAGATATTGGCAGGGGCCAATAAGTTCATAGTAAGCCCATGAAAACTATGTATAAATGAAGATGTCAGGGTGACAGGTTCATAGTTAGCCCATGAAAACTTTGATTTGATATTGGCAGGGGCCAATAGGTTTGTAGTTAGCCCATGAAAACCATATCCGGATTAAGATATTGACAAATGTCAATAGGTTCCTAGTCAACCCATGAAAACTAAGATAAGAGAAAGATATTGGAGTTACCAATAGGTTCAGGGAGAACCCATGAAACAATAAAGATATTGGCAGGGGCCAATAGGTTCTTAGTGATCCCATGAAAACTAGGAAATAGGATAGGGAGTCCATAAAAATTTAACCAGTTATTAGTTAACCCATGAAAACTATTAGGTTAATAGTAATCCTAGAAACTAAAACTAAAACAGATACTCAAAATGAATGGGGATAAATAATCCAGAATTGATTCACTTGTTTTGCATATCACATTGTAACATCCCCTATCTAGAGGCCCAAAGCTAAGCGCTACAGGTGTTGCAGTCATCTATAGTATTAACTTATAGCGACTAAATAAGGCTATGTTAATGGTATCTATAATATCAGAAGCACTTGAATGTGAAACAAATCACAGATTTCAAAATAGAATTTTCCATTACATTTCAAAATATATGTTCCATATTCAAATTACACAATCCCATAAGGTTTCCCAGGCAAGGATCAAATATAATTATTACAAAATACGCCAAGAGTGACATATGAAGATGCCCCTTTGGTTGATGAGAGTCATAACTAACTTAATACACAGCGAAAATAAACACAAAACAAGAACTGCAACTCCTAAATAGCTATCTGTTAGCCTCCTGCTCACCTTCGGTAGCTTTATTCATCGCCCTACTAAAAACCTGAAAAACCTCAACCCTCGGCCTACTCATATCAATTTTCATCACCCGACAGTTTAAGGGGAAAAACATAAACTTCGAGTCAGACATAATGCCGGGTGTGAATAATACTATACATCTCGGTTATTTAATGTTAAGTGAGACCACGCCGCTTAGCGGGATGGGTTTCCCCTCAGTAATAGCCTTTTAAAACATATCTTTTGCAAATCATCATCGTGCAACCAAAACTAGTTAAAACTGTAAAGCATTATTATGTAAACATACATATCAAGTAGCAAATGGACTATCTGTACGAACTCTATAGTTTTGTTTGGCTTACTATTAACCTTTGGCTGACTCGGGCCTATCAGACAAAATGACAAAATAATCTAACATCTGTTAGACACCTCTTCTGGATGGTTTGTCCTTAACTAATTGTTAAATACTTCATTTCTGGACGGTCCGTCTCTAACTTAATCATCTCCCAGGGTCACTTGATCCTAATGGTTTTGCGGGCTCACCAATGACCTATATGTATACAAATATATATTCCCTTCTGTGTGTAATCATAATTTTAGTCTTACCTGTGACAAAGCCCTACACTAGAATTTTGGACTAAATTAGCTGGAGCCAATAGCTAATGTATAGGGCGCGACCTGATACCAGTCCCATCTGGTATCCTAATATCTGAGTCATTTTACTTAGGGATACCTTCCCATAATTTTCCTTGAAAACTTTTTTCCAAAATGATTTTAAAACCATTAAATCAAACCACACAAGGAAAACATATATTCTATATGCTTTACTCAAAATTACCTTTCCATGTTATATATATATATATATGTGTGTGTGTGTGTGTATGTATATGTATATGTATATGTATATGTACTTTACTCAAACCATAGTTGATGAAAACCTTTAAACACTTGAAAGTACCCCTTTCGATTCTATTGAAAGTACCCCTTTCCTATACCAAGTAAAACCCTTTCGAAACCTTTAAAAACCTTTCTTTCGAATGCCTTAAAAACTTAGACATCATATCTTAAAACACTTCAAAACAAGGCTTTTGAAAACCTTGGAAAAACCTTCAATTTCATCCCTTTCGAAATAATCCAAAACACTACCTTTCGATTCTTTCGAAACCCTTTGAGGAACTACCCCTCTGAAACCATTTTAAAAACCTTTCAAAAGCATCAAACTTTTAGAAACTCAAACCTTTCGAAAGCACTTGGGTTCAATTTTAAAGCATATGGAAAAACACCTTTCGAAACCATTTAAGTTGAAAATATTCTCTTTCGAAACCCTTGGGTTATACTTCAACATAACAAAAGGGCCTATAAAATAATTTAGGCCAAAAGCCTACCTTTCGAAAGCTATTCCTAAGTAAAGAAGTGATGGTGTCGAAACTAGCCTTCCGAAAGCATTGGAGAACTGGCTAATTTTAAAAGCAATCGAAACAATTGACTTCGAAAGGTACAAGGCAACAGCTAGGGGTTTCGACCCCTTCGATAGTATTACTTAAAAAAAAGAGTGCAACCCTTTTAGAACCTTTTCTTTAAAAATATTTGACACAGTCGCAAGCCAACCGTGTCGAAAGCAATCCCTTCGAAAGCAAAGCAGGCGCTTTTCAATTTAAAACAAAGGCATGCTCCAACCCCTTTGGAACCCAATGTTTCGACTATGTACCTCCCGCCTTTTATCCAATATGCTGCGCACCAAGTAATTTGATACCATGCGCATTGGTTTCAAAAGCATGGTGGCGAAAGGTCCTAGTCGGAACCTCTGATGCCGAAAGTGGTGGAACATACTAAAACATGTTAATTTTGTTTTTAACTTAAAAGAGAAGCACTTTTTAACTAACCTGCTATTATTTTTCAAATTTCCATTAGTTGCTAAATACTTTTTTCAAAGGCGCTGCCCATATTTTCAGAAATAAACAACAATTTTATTTTACAAAATACCCCTTCTCCTTAATTAAATATATAAAACATTTAAGTCTCATACCTTAAATAATTTTATATATTCATCAAAACACTTAGGAAAATTCTATAAAAATTCCAGAAAATCCTTTTCAATATATTTTCTAACACATATAAATTTCAAACCCAAGTAATTAATTATTTAGCCATAATTAATTTATAACCCAATAAATCATTTTCTTCACTAGAAAATTAATATAAAATCCACATTAATTTCGAAAATTATGAAAATTGAAACCCATCTCTATAATATTATTTCTGATCCATATCCAAAATCGTAAGGCATTTAGATGTCATTTAATAGGGTTTTCTTACCAAAACATATCATAAAAATCAATACAAACATGCATATATCATCAACAAGCATATATATCATTTAATCATTCAAAAACATAGCATGAACTTGCAAGATAAATCGGATTTAACCTTGGAACCAAAAACATATAGAAAAGTGAGATGTAGTCATTATTCGCCTTAGCTTTGTGATTAAAGATGTGAGATTTGATCTTGATTAATTGATTTGATTCTTCTCTTGAATTCCTAGCTTTACCTTCTCTTAAGACTGCTAATGGTGGCCGACCTTAGAAGTTTTTTTGTTTGTTTGAGAAAATCTGTAATGAACATGTGTTTTGGTTTTCTTAGGGTTTAGGGTATAAGTTTAATCATTTTGCTATTTTTCCCACCCTTATTTCCCAACACCTTAATTCTTTAATTCATTGTTTATTCTTTAACATGGCATGGCTACCCCTTAATTAATTCACAAATCTCAATCCATTAACCAACCCACATTATTTAATTTCCTAAAAATGTCACTAAAAATATGGGGTGTTACACACATCATATCATATTATTTTGAGATATTTTAACCACTATGGATGCAGGAGCACTGTATATGGTTTTATAAAGGTTTTAGGATACTAGTAAGGGAAAAACTCGTTTCGCTAAGTGGCGTGGTCTCACTAGATATCTAAATGATTTGAGATGGTAGATTATTATTCATACCGGACTTTATGTCTGACTCGAAGTTTAGGTTTTCCTCTTAAACTCTCGGGTACTCAACTGATTTTGAGTAGTTTGAGTGTTAAGGTTTTCAGGTACCTCTTTAGATGAATAAGCTTCCGGAGACGTGCATGAGGCATGATAGCTACTTAGAGTTCTCTTTTATATTGATTCCGCTGTGTTGATGTTGGCAAAGTTGTTTAATTGCCTACATATACTCTGATCATCCAAGGGGGCATCTTCATATGTCGCTCTTGGTGTATGTTGTAATAAATATATTTTCTCTGAATGTGGATAACGATTGTGGGATTATGTAATGAATTTGAAATGTTTTAAAATAGAATGTGGATCTTGTTTGATGTTTTAATTTTTTTCCATATTCATGTGTTTTTGTGTATCAATATATCTAACATTGCCGTATTTGGTCGCCAAGGATTAATAACTATGGATGACTGTAGCATCCGTAGTTGTTAGTTTTCGGCCTCCAAGTAGGGGGATGTTACAAAAAGGCAGCAAAAGAACTGCACAAATGTCATTAATAGTGGAAAAATCAGAAATTTACATTCTCAAATGTCATAGTTAAGTCATCGCAAATTTATTAAGATTATCAAGTCATTGGGATGTCATCGCAAACTATTGCATTCAATTGGTAGTTGCGCAGTCTTCGCAAAACCGTTATTTAACTATGTCATCGCCATGTTGTTGGGAAAAAAAGTCATTAGAAAGTCCCTACTTTAGTCGCTGTAATGTCATTGGAATTTTTTTCCCTACATACAATTTTGAGATGGCAATTTGTCATTGGAATTTCATCAATTTTTGTGTGATAGTTCCATTCATTTTGATTCATGAGAGTGCATTTTTTTTTATTTTTGTATACTTTTAACTTGCTTAGTGGGAAAAAACTCCTGTTTAAAATTAAAGATAATTTCAGTTAATCATAAATAAATATCTTTTCAGATAGCATTTTTGCATGGCATTAATATACTTAAAAGCTATTTTTAAAGAAATAATACAATTGAGAAAGAAGATTAATTACACACACAGATATATATACACACATATACATACATATATACATATATGTTATGGGAAATTTTGCCTATGATATGAGATTAAGGTTTGGGAATAGCCAAACAAAGATACGAAAGGGTGTCAAGGCAGGTTAAGAGAAAGGTAAGTTGGAAGAGAAGATGGGGTTCAAAGGATGGGAAGGCATAGAGAACTGGAAGGAGCAAGAGCGCCTTGTTCGATATTCAAGCAAGGGCACCATATTCGGTACCCTTGATATCGAACATATTCTTTTGTTCGGCATATAGAAGGCTTGATCAAGGCAAAGCACGTAAGGCTGAACCAATGAATGGAATGCACAAATCTAGCTAATAACACGTCCATATGAAACACTCCGAACCGACTAGTACCAGATAAAGCTTTTAGCCGGACTAAGCAGGCCATATATAGAATAAAAGCTGCATATATTTGGAAATTAGTAATCATATCATTTATATATGGGAATATCCGATTCAGGCAAGTTATACATGGAAATTTCCTTCCTTTTCGGATTGACCACACCACCTCTTCACCCCTATAAATATCCTAGCATTTGGCATTCATAGGGGTAATTTTTTAGGCTTAGTGACTCTATACTGCAAAGAAAACCGAACCATGCTTTAGATCTCTATTTTCAATGACAATTCATTGTATTTCTTCTCAAAACTCTTGTAAAAGCTGAATAATAAAAAATGAAATGTTTATGAACAGTGGATGCAGGCCCATTATGGCCGAACCACTATAAATCTACGTGTCTTTTACTTTCTTTGCATTTATCTACTATTGAATCTGTTATACATAATTCAATTGGATGTGTTTGTCTATTTTTTGTGCAAAATTTTTTGGTGCTTTCACTGAGAGCTTCTCGACATGCCTCCTAAATCTAAGACCAAAACATACGGTACCAGCAAGGGTGCTAACCGTGATACTCTGAATAGGATAAAAATTCTTCTAGTACCCCAGCTCCAGACACCATCATTAGAGGTGACTTAGATAGATTTGTGGCGGATCTTGATACACACTTCGCTTTCAAACATCATGCTATTGCGGATCAAATCATAACACACTTGGGGAAGACGTAGCCAACCACGTACAACACTGAAACCAAATAGAGGGCGCAATCATGGTGGCCTAGGAGGCGTAGGAGGTCATACTCTAGCAAGGAATCAGACCAAGAGAATCGAGTAGCTGAACAAGCAAACGTCGAGGAAACGGGTAGAGTAAGAGCTCAGCCACACTCCATGCTGGGGACCGGTTCGGTCTCGAACCGAACATGAGAGGTAATAAAGTAAGAGCGATCATGGCTGAACCACCTCGACTCAGGCAATGCTCTCCAGTTTTGGAGAAAGTAGCAACCGATGGAAGGCGAGTTCATCACCGTGAACAATTCTGAACACGGAATGAAGCCGGGATCGCATGTCAAGTCTTCACAAAAGGTGTGAAAGAAGCCTCTTGCCTCAGCGGGAGAGGTTGACCCAACTCCACTCATCCTCCAAACCAGAAGATTGCATGGCATGACTTATAAGGGAGTGTGTTCGCGCAAGAAAATTGAACGTGGAATAGGTGCGAGAGTCAACAACCCGTTTTCTATAGAAACAGAGACCGCTTGGAATCCAAGGAACTTTTGGATACCTATTATGGATCCATACCAAGGCTTGACTAATCCTATAGTACAATTATAGCAGTATACACGACATATACTAATGAGCGGAGCAATTGATGAAGTTTCGTGCAAGTATTTCCCCTCTTCTTGTCAGATTTGGTGACTACGTGGTCCTGTCGTCTTCCTCATAGCTCGATTCATTTATGGGAAATCTTAAAGGAAAATTTTATTAGCTAATTTCGGGTCCATATAGAGCAACCTAAGGACCAGTACTCTTTGTTGGATGTGAAACAATGGAAAGATGGTATTTTGCGGTTATACCTGACTCGTTTCAACGCAGCAGCCGCCATGTCCACAATGCTAATGAATGATTGACTCTTATGGCATTGTGCGGTGGCGTTCACCTTGACATGAAGATGACTCAGAGATCGACTAAGGAGAAGTCAGCTACTCTTTAGGACTTCTTCTATAAAGCTACAAAGTACATACAATTTGAGGTAGCTGCAGCGAGACAGCTAGGGCAACTGTCAAACTGTCAGAAGCTTCTAATAGCGTGAATGCCATGGTTAAAAATAATGAATGTGGTGGTGCTTGAAAAAAGAAGAATAGCAACCTTGGTAGCTCTAGCGGGAGGAAAGTGAGCACAGGAAGTTCAAACCCGACATAATTTTTGAGACTTATACGAACTTGAATGATACTATAGAAAACATCTATTTCGCTATGCAAGCGGAACTCAAATACAACAGGTCTACGCCGAAGAAGGAAACTGAAGAAGAAATAAACATATGGAAATCTGTAGGTTCCACGAATCCCATGGGCATAACACTAATGATTGTCATCAATTATGAGACATTATTGAAGAACACATCAGGAGAAAGAAGCTAGAGCGTTATGTCGGAAACCCAAATGCTCCCACTGCTCCAAAGAAGCTGGCCCTGAGGCAGCTTCCATTGGGAAATGAGGGTGAAGAATCTAGCACTAATAGTGGAAAGGATGGGTGGTTGGTGATTAATGCTATAACAGGAGGGCCGCATGTAGCGGACAAAAGTTGGGTAGAGATGGAGAGATATGCCAAATCATTGAAGAATGGAGATTTTATATGTATGCCATATGCGAGGAGCAAAGAACTAAGGTTCAGCATCGAGAACAGGATGAGATCACCTTCAACGACACTGACTTGCAGGGTAAGCAATCCCAGCACACCGATCCCATGGTAATTTCAGTTATGCCTAGCCCAGTAAAGGTGCATCAGATTTTGGTAGATAATGGAAGTTCAGTAAACATTCTGTTCAAGGATGCGGTTGACAAGATTGGTTTGTCCATGAAAAATGTTACACCTTGCAACTAGCGGTTACATGGTTTCATGTGAGAGGGCACCATGCCTATTGGAAAGTTGTATTTGTTTGTTGAGATAGGAATCCATCCTTGATTAGCCATGCGAAAGTAAACTTTCATCTTGGTGGATGGATTCCCGGCTTACAACGCCTCCCTAGGGTGTCTACCCATATCTGACTTTCACATAGTGGTGGCTTCATGGTGCTTAACTATGAAGTTTCTAACAACAATGGGTAGGGTGGTAGAAGGAAACCAGGACGTGGCCAGGGAGTGCTATGTAGCGGAATTCAAGGAAAACAAATGATGGGAGAAAGGGAAGGGCGTAGAAGTTGCATTCTGCACCAAGAATTCTATAAGATAGAAATTAAAGGAAAGGCCCCACTCAGGTTCACGAGCAATCCTCATAACGAACTTGACTCGAGAGATGGAGGAGAGGGGGCCACAATTGAGCTTGAAGAGGCGATGGAATTCATGGAGATAGAAAGCAATGATCTGATGAGACTCATGAAAATCAGATTTGGATTTGAGCGAAATCTTAAGATGCAGCTTATAGGATTCTTATGGGACAACCAAGTCATGTTTGCCCGATCTCATGCATATATGTGTGGAATCTCCCACAATTTCATGCCATGCTTTCAATGTTGACCCTAGGAATCCCATTGAAGAAGAAGAAAAGAAGTATGGGTCTGGAGCGGTCAGCTGCACTAAATGAAGATGTAGATACCTTATTAGTAAATAACTTCATTAGAGAGTCCCTATACCCAAAATGGATTGCAAACCCGGTTTTGGTCAGGAAGTTGAATGGAAAGTGGCGAACATGCGCCGACTTCTCTAACCTGAATGATGCTTGTCCCAAGGATTGCTTCCCACTCCCAAGGATTGACCAGCTAGTGGATGGAACTACAGGACACGAGCTCCTATCTTTTATGGATTCATACTCCGGATACAACCAAATTGCAATGCACGTTCTTGATCAGGAACACACTAGCTTTGTTATTGAATTAGGGCTTTACTGCTACAAGGTAATGTCGTTTGGGCTTAAGAACGCTGGAGTAACTTACCAGCGCTTGGTTAATGAGATGTTTGCTGGCCATATTGGGAGGACTAAGTGGTATATGTCGATGACATGCTTGTGAAATCAAAAAGGGCCAAGGATCACATCTTACACTTGGAGGAAATGTTTCAAATTTTATGGGAGTTCGGGATGAAGTTGAATCTGCTAAAATATTCCTTTGGGGGTGTCATCTCGAAATTTCTTGGGATTTATCATGCATGCTATGGGAATCGAGGCTAATCAGGAGCAGGTCCAGGCATTAAAGGACATTGAAATTCCTAAAACTTGGAAAGATATGCAAAGTTTGAAAGGGAAGATAGCAGCATTAAGCAGGTTCATATACAGGGTGACGAATAAATGTGCTCCTTTCTTTGAAGCAGTTAAGAAGGAAAAATTCAAGTTCACATAGACGGACGAGTGTTTAGCCACTTTCTTAAACTTGTTGGAACGTCTGCAAAAGCCACCGGTTCTTTCTACATCGGTCGGGGGAATAGACCTTTAACTATACTTGGCAGTGTCACTTCATGCCTTGAGCCCAGCATTGGTTAAGAAAGAGAACTGAGCACCATGTCCTGTATATTATGTGAGTAAGCGTCTCACTGGATTGGAATCTAGGTATCCTAAGTCGGAAATTTGGCATATTGTCTATTAATCGCGTCTCGAAAGCTAAGGCACTATTTCCAATCACATCCCATCCAAGTGCTTACAGATAAGCCCCTTGAGATAAACTCTCCACAAACTTAATACTTCGGGGGAGGCTTATTGTAATGCTCCTGAATTTTAATTAACATTATTCGGGATACTTAATTGGATAAATTAAATAGAATAATGTAAATAATTAGGGAGATGAGATTAACAAATCCAATGGCCGTGTCTTAATGAATGAATTAAAATAAGACTTAACTAAATTAAGAAGGAGGAATTTCCTAAGGGGTAAACTTGGAAATGTGGCAACATTTCTTAGTATAAATCTCTTCCTCCACTTTAATAAATTTTCACTCCCTCATTCATAACTCCTCACCAACTTCCAGCCGGCCATTAAAAGCTCCAGGAAGAGCATAAATTGAAGAAAAGGATAAGGAATTAAAGCTAGGAAATTATCTCATTCTCCAATCAACTAATCAAGGTGAATAATCATGTATATCATCTCACTTTTCTTTGTTTAGATCGGCTATAGGTTATACCTGATTCATGTTTGTGATTTGGTTAAAATATAACCACTTAAACCTTTGTTTGGATAAGACATAGGTGTTTTAAATATTAATGGGCTAATTAACACATTTTTATTCGGTTTTGGTTAAATTCCGAGTTGTTTTGTCTTCATATGCTTTGAAATTTTAATATGTTGAAGATAACATATTAATTGATTTTCTGGAATTTTTCTAGATTTTTCTATGGTGTTTTAATAGTTATGTAAAATTATCTAAGGAATTGGACTTAAATGTTTTATATAATTATAAAGGAGAAAGGGGCTTTTTCAAATTTATTTAAATTTCCAAATAAGGAAAGTCAGCAGCAATTTTGAATAAATATTCTGGCAACTAATAAGATTTAGAAAAACAAGGCAGGTGGGGTATAAAAGAACTGTTTTAAAGTACAATTTTCACTATTTCGACTCTTTCATCAAGGGCTCCGCCTTTATTCTAGACCTTTTGACATGGTCGAAAGGTATCAAACCTTTCCACTAGATCAAAATTTAATGCACATGGTATCAGGCGATTGGTACGTAGTGAATTGAAAGGGTCGAAAGGTTTAGGGACGAAAGGTTAGAGCTTTCGAAGGAGATGAGGTTTTGTTTTGGTTTTAAGGAAAATACGCCTGCTAGCGTTCGACAAAGAGCTTTCGACGTTGTTAAATGGTATAAAAGAAAAAGTTTCGATTGGTTTGCTTTCTTGCTTTAAATGAAACCTTTCGATAAAGTTGAAAGGTATAGCTTTCGACAGGGACGGAAGCATAGTTGCTGCTACCAAACCTTTCGACCCAGATGGAGTCAAAGGTTATCTATTGTTTTCTAAAACTTGCCGCCTCTCTCAATTGTTTTCAAAGGGTTGGTTCAAACACTAACACTTTATTGTTTTCAAAAGGTTTTAGGTTTTGAAGGGGCTTACCTTCAATGACTTCGAAAGGTTTTGGTTTCGAAGGGTTTTGTCTTTGAAAGGTTTCATTGCTTTCGAAAGGTTTATAAATGGTTTTATAGGGGGATACCCCAAGCTTTCGACAAATTCGAAAGGTAGATCCTTTTGACTAGGTTGAAAAGAAACCTTCCTACATGGTCGAAAGGTGAGACCTTTCGACAAAGTCGAAAGATATGGTTTCATGGTGCTTTTAAAAGGAAGGCTTCCGTAGGGGCTATTCTTCGGATGTTTATTTGCTTTCGAATGGGACTTCAATCGAAGCGGTTTAAAGGGCTGTTTTTAGCCATTTACCTTGAGTAAAATTTTGCTAACTTAAAGAGGTTACTTCGAAGGGTTATAGCATAAAATACTTATTTTGTTTGAATATGTAAGGGGGATCCTTATATGAATTTGACGTTATTAAACCTTGGGGACACCGAGGTGGGTTTTATGTTTTCGATACACAGTTTGGGGTTAAAAACAGAAATATGCTTTCGAAAATATACATTGGGGCTATCAATGTGTTTTTATTTAATTTAACCTAATTGTGGTTACCAATAGGAATAGGTTAAACGGTTGGTATACCTGGGGAAAATAAGTAATCATGGGGATCATGAATTTTTATAAATAATCATGGGGATCATGATATTTCAATTAGCCAAGTGATGGGTTCTTGGTTAACCTAGGAAAACCATGGAATGTGCGGTGGATAGCCCACATCAAATTTCTAAAGTAAAGAATGTTTTGCCATAGGTGGTTAGCCTCGGGATTAGGCACCTAAGGGTTCATAGTCATCCTAGGAAAACTATGGAGTGTGTGGTGGATAACCCACACCATCTTTTATAAAACAATGTGTGATGGATAATCTGCATTTATTTTAAATGGATTTGGGATGAATAGTCCTATTAAATTATGGCGGATAGTCATTTTAAAGATTTTAGAGGGGAACTCTAATAAATTGATTTTAGATGGGATATCTAATAAACGGGTAGATGGGATACCTAAGTATGTATTCCCTACTCTCTTAGACCATTCTTCTGTATCTTACCAAGATTGGATTTCAGGTAGTAGGGAAGTAAGATATGGAGGCAAGAAATGAAAGAGTGAATCAAGGTGGAAGACACACCGCAATAAGTGGAAACGTTCGACCCAATACTAGGAGCAACCAGGGTCGACAGGCGAATGCAAACCCAGATGCAAATGCTAATGTTGGTGCTGAGATCCCGCCGGTTGATATGGGGATAATGTATCAGTTCTTTGTGAATATGATGCA
The DNA here is from genome assembly GCA_030737815.1 of Allium fistulosum. Classification (NCBI taxonomy): domain Eukaryota; kingdom Viridiplantae; phylum Streptophyta; class Magnoliopsida; order Asparagales; family Amaryllidaceae; genus Allium; species Allium fistulosum. The sequence continues at coordinate 200,717,533 of CM060904.1, read as the reverse complement.
ATCTGGAGCAGCTGCGGGAGTGGCTGTAGGGAATGCTGGAGGAGCTAATCCGGTGGCCCCAGTTGGCAATAATTATGCCAAGCTGAGCAAGGGTTATGCTAGTCTTGGAGGGAAGCCTTTTATGGGAACCGAGGATGCAGTAGGAGAGGAGAATTGGCTATTGCATTATGAAAGGATATTTGTAGATCTCGGCTTGATGGATATGCAGAAGAGGAGACTTGCTTCAAGGTAACTGCAAGGAGCAGCATTGTTTGAGTGGAACAGAGTTACCGTGGGAGAGCCAGAGGAAGACCTGACTTGGGCTAAATTTCGAAGGAGGTTCGAAGAAAGATTTCTAACAGAGGTTGCAAGTCAGCATTGCTCAGGAAATTTGCAAATTTAGTTTAGGGGGATAGATCGGTGATTGAGTATGATACAGAGTTTGATGAGCTGAACCATTATGGATATGCTACAGTAGATACTGTCATTTGGAGGAATGATAAGTTTATCAGGGGGTTGAACCTTGAGATCGCCAGAGAACCATGCCAAACCTCTGGGATCCGTGTCATATTGTTATTGAGATGGCTATTCAGAATGAAGAGATGCTTTTTACTTTTGGAAAAGGAAAACCAACCGAGGTTCATAATTTCAGGGTAAAAAGAGGAAGTTCTTCAAGAATGAGCTGACCCGTTACAGATATGCTACAGTAGATACTGTCATTTGGAGGAATGATAAGTTTATCAGGGGGTTGAATGCTTGAGATTTCTCTGACTTGTTCAATTCGTATAATTCTTTGCTTGATTATCACGGCTTCAATTTTGGCTTGTTCGATTTCTTGACCACCATGGCTTTGAATTTTGGATTTTGTTTCATTCTTTTCTCTATTGACTTCGGTCACTTTGATTTGTGAAAATTTGACTTCGACTTCGTTCAATCACTTACAGCTTCATGTGAAATTTACTGTTGAGGCTATTGGTCATTGCATTCATGTTCATTATATATGTATATTAGTCTGGCTTCAATATTTTGAAATACCCTGCGACAATTGAACTGTTGTATGTTTCAATATGCATTGTTCTATAGTTTGACCATTTATTTGCTGTTTCCTCTGGTTTCACTGCACATATATGTTCACGCATGTATATATTCATGTTGTAATGCTCTATACTTCGGTCCATTGATGATGATGATGTTACATGTTGTACTGTCTATATATATATGTAGATTGTTGTGACGAGACTTGTTTATGTGCATGCCTAAACCTTCATTGATCTGTACACTTGTTGTTGCTTAATGAACTCTGGTAGTACTTGAGTGTTGTTCATGTCTTCACTATGTACATATGAGCATGTTGAACTGTTGTTGATTTGGAACTTCATTTTGATGTTGTTACCACTCCTTGTTAGTCTGAGTGCAGTCCTTATCTAGTTCATGATGTCTTTGTGCACTAGAGTCTTTTTGGAGTAGTTCTGAACTATATACATATACATGTGTGTGTGTATATATATATATATGCATGTGTATGTGTTTTTTGGTTCTTTGTTGTTCTAGTTCACTTTTACCTTTTGATCTGGTTCATTTTCTGTTAGTCTGGTCTGGAGCATTTGTTTGTTGGACTAGGTTCATGAACATATTGCAGTCTTCATTGTTGTTTGATTGTCACTGAACTTCAAGTGCTCTGGTTACATTTGTGCTTTGCACTTGAAATATGTTCTATGTCATCTTGAAGTCTGGTTTTGAATTATCTGATTCTCTAGTTGTGTTTATGGAGTCTGGTTGTATATGACTTGCTCCATTGGTGCTTTGGACTTGTAGTCTGTAGCTTGTGTGGCCTTCTTTAGGTGTTATTTACCACTTTGTGTATTGATTCATTGTTGATTTTGTGATGAACTTAAATGCTGTCATTTGTATATCATCATTGAAGTCTGGTTTCTGCTTCATTGTTCCTTGTGCGTCGAGTCGCTTGTGCTTGACAGTTTTGCAATGCACCTGAGTTGAATCCAGCTTATAGCTCGGTTTTGACCTTGTGCTCACATGTTCCTGTAGTTTTATCAAGTGTACATTGGTGTGCACGGCCTTGTGGCATGTACAGTGATATACTGTGCATGCCATAGGTTGTTCGTGTATGATGAATTCAAAATTAAATGATGATGAACAACCCAAATAACTGAGGCAAATAATATTTTCAAAATACATTTTATTTTACACTCCAAAAAATTTATTTTTCAATTTTACTGCTTCAGTGTGTATTTTGCAAGTAACACAGATGCTGGATTCAGACTGGAATAGATTTGAAGATAAATACGAGTGAATGAGTGAAATGTAGTGAGGTGAACATTGTAAAAGGAAAATTGTGATGTAACCAAAATTGTATTGTAATTGAAATTGTGTATATATAGTGAGAGCTCAAATTTGTACTATTCAAAATTGTAATAAAATATTTGTTTGAATAAAATATCTGTTTGAATTTTAATTCTGTGTTATTATTTTATTCAGCAAATATTTATTTAATTATGTGAAAAATAAAATAGTACATTAACAAATACATTTAAATGGATATATATATATATATATGTTTATTATCATCAAACAAAAATCATATACTTGCATATTCAACAATCTCCACCTTTTGATGATAACAAACATATATTTAAGATTTTGAATTTATTAAATGTATTTGATCATTCAATTTGCTCCCCATATTTGAATGCTCCCTCTCTACAACAAAACTCCCCTTCATATATGCATGAAAAATGAATAAAAATATGCAAATGAGCCTAGATGCAAATAGAAAATAGAAAATAAAATATTTGATCTTTATTTGCCAAAATCTTAACTTTTCTCTCCCCCTTTTGTTATCAGCAAAACAGTAATAGTGTTAGAAAAATAGAGATAAAATGATGGACATTAATAAAACATTATACCCAATCGAGTATAAATATTAAATTTCAATAAAAAATTAAACAAAAATCATAAATACTCGGTTAGGCGCATATTCCACTTTAGAATGATAGGGATGATGCAAAACCATATAGGTGTGTCTATTGATGGTATATTTATATCAGCAATTTGAATATCTACTAACCATACATAACCGTTAGGACTTTTAAATGAGATTAGTAGTATTCCAAATTTTTATATAAAAAAATGAATTCAAGTATCTTCTAACCACACATAACCGTGATGACTTTTAAATGGGATTAGAATCAACTTGTTCTATTTAATCAATCAATTTTGATATGTGTTCCATACATGCATAACCGTGAGGACTTTTAAATGAGCATGAAGCACATAATAAACAATTCCAAGTAATTCACCCATGCATAACCGTGAGGACTTCTAAATGAGAGTGAATACTTTGGATGTTTTTATTGCTAAAAAATATAATAAATTGAAAAACGAATGATTTCCCGTTTAAAATACCACTTATAGACATACTATATTGGATTTTGATGAGTGATGATCGATAGAAATATGATAGAATTAGAGATGGTGATGGAATTTTTTACCAACAAAAAGTTTTTATAACTCTTGTTTAAATTTCTAAAGAAATTTACTACTGTCTCAAGTTATAATATATGATTAATATCAACACTTGTAACTTTTTCAATCACTATTTATCTTTTCGATAATCAGTAGGGAGTCAGATTAGTTAATGTAGTCATTTAAGATCAAATCCTAAAATAATCAAATTTTCTAAAATGACTAATCTGAAACAGGGTCAACAATAACTATTTTCTGGAAGGGGTTTTATAAAAGAAAAATGTCCGCTAATTGAAAATTATTTGAAATGAAAAATATGCAGATATCTTCTTTGAAAATGTGATGCAACTAATGAATGTCTCTACATAAAACACGTTCCACTAGTAATTTTTCTATCAACTAGATTACTAGTGTAATCTGCATCTGAATTTCATGTTGACTCAAATTTGTCATTAGTTGAATGTCATAGACTAGACTGTGATGTGTGCAACACATACCTTGAAAACATTTTTACAGTTTTTAAATGAAATTGTTTTGAATTTGAATTGAAACCGTGCAAATAAACAAACAGTGACCATAGTGTCAGATCCAGAAACAAATATATCCACGTGTATCATGAGTAATCATCAACCAATGAAACAACATCATTAACCCAAACAAAATCTATATGAACTAGTTTAAAGACTCTAGATGATACTTATAGTATTCTCTGTATAAAAATATAATTGGCCAACAATTTTGAATAAGTATGAATCAAAATCAACTTTTATTTCTTTATTACCTAACCAACTGTTTAAATTCAGATTATGTTGCAAATTTTCACATTTAATAAATCATTCAAGATGAATATACCATTACCTATTTTACCTTTACCGATAATATTTCGTTGTTGTCCATTGTGATTCTTCCACCTTTATACTAGGCTAAAGAACTTTGATTTGTCGCCTGTCGTGTGCCTGGAACAGCCAGAATCCAGGTAACACTGTTGTTGTTCCTTAGCCTGCCACCACATCAACACGAGCAAAGATTTTGTGACCTATTTGTTTTTATAGGTCCATGGTTGTTAGTGACAAAAGATTTTGAAAAATATGTTTGAGTAGACCTAAAACTATTTATATATGTTCCTTTCGGCACCCAGATTTGTTTAACTTTAACGGATTTTATATTCGTGCCTTTTGGAACCCAAATTGAAATGGTTTTCACGTGTTTGGGTCTATACCAGCAAATATTGTGATTGTGTCCAGTTTTTCCACAAATCGTGCACTTTGAATTGACTTGATTAATTTTGTTTCTAACATGTTAAGAGTGAGTATACCCAAGTCCTTGTCTATCAATATTGACTGTTTGTTTTCCTATTAGCATATTTAGTGATTTTTCTCCTTTGGAGAATTTTCCTAAAGTCATTGACAATTGTTAGACTTGTGTTTTGAGCGATTCATTTTCCTTAAAATAATTGAGTGCACTTTTTAATAGAATTTTCTCTTCTAGTGTTTTCACTCTCTTTCAAAATCAGAATTTCATTTTCAAGTGATTTTATTAATTTCCGATTTTTTAATTTCTTCTTAAGTGATGGACACTTATCACACTTAGGGCTCTTGGTTTGATAGTTTTTAACCAATTAATCAAGCTGTTTATTTAAATTTATCAAAGTGTCTCTTTGTGATTCAATTTTAGCATATTTCTCCCTAAGTCTTTCGAAACAGCCATTTTACTTCGTGAAAATATATAAGTAATTCTGAGTGAATGAGTTTTGATACCTCGCTTGGCTCGTCATCATCACTATCAGTTATATCACCTCGAAGGCACATATCTGCTTTTTCACTCTCACTGCTAGTACTTTTATTATCATCATCACTTGTATTCCACGTGGCTGCAAAACTTCTTCTTTTTGATTTCTTTTCTTGGCCGAGTCGATTTTGAGGACAATTGGGCTTGATGTGACCAAGTTTATTGCACTTGTGGCAGATGATCTTCTGCTCTTCTGGGTTGTCTAGTGCTTTGACTATTCTGCTTTTTAATTTTTGATTTAGAGCTGGATTTCCATATCTGCGATTCCACCTTTTGAATTTCTTTATTATCAGTGCCAGCTCAACTGCTCCATCATCATCATCTTCACTTTCAGTTGTTCCTTTAAGAGCTATTGATTTCTTTCGAGTATCACCTCCTTCCCGTTCTTCCTTGAATTTTATTTCTAGCTCATAAGTGGTTAGATTTCCGATGAGTTCTTCAACTTTGATTTGTTTCAAATCCTTCGATTCTTGAATAACAGTGACTTTGGCTTCAAAATTTCGTGGAAGGACTCTGAGGATTTTTCAGACTATCTCCAACTCTGTGTATGATTTTCCAAGAGCTTTTGATTTATATACAATATTGAAAAGTCGTCCGTACATCTCTTTGACATTTTCTTCCTTGGCCATTGTGAAATTCTCGTATTCGCTACTCAGCATGGCAAGGCAAGATTCCTTGACTTGAGATGTTCCTTCGTGAGTCACTTCTAGTGTGTGCCAGATTTCCTGTGCAGTTAGACAATGTGAGACACGATTAAATTCAATTTGATCTAATGAACAGATAATAGAATTCATAGCTTTAGCATTAGTATTTTGTAGTTTATTTTCAAGATCTGTCGATTGATACATCAGTTTTTCTATCTCCTGATAATTTACCACAATAGTTGGTGTCTTATATCCCGTCTCAACTATATTCCAAGCATCAATGGTTTTTAGAAAAAAATTCATTCTATTTTTGCAGTAAGCATATTCACCATTGAACATTGGTGGTGTAACTATGGACTGACCCTCAGCAAAAGCATTATTAAAAGAAGCCATTTTAAAAATTCAAATTTTTAAAACAAAAATTGGTTTTTGAAAAATCAAATTTTTAAAACAAAAATTCACTTCTGTTCCTAGCTCTGATACAACTTGTAGGATCGATTTCACCCTAGAGGTGGGGGTGAATAGTGTGATACTAATAATTATAAAAATTTAATGCAGAAGTATATAAAATAATCGCAGCACTGATAATAGTGACACAGATAATAGCAGAATAAAAATGTAGAAATAGAACAACACAGATTTATCCAGCTTCGACAAAAGCCTGCCTACGTGCTGCCCCCAAGGTTTCTACTAGAAATTAAGTAGTCAGACGCTTACACACGTAAACTCACGACACCCGCTATCTACTAACCTAACTCTACACTCAAAACCCTGCCACAACTTAGCCACTGAGTTGCGAATTCTCGAACTACACCACCGTAGTTCGTCCCCTAGTCACACGACTAGAATTTACAATGTTTAAAAGTAAATTACAGATAAAAAACAATTTACAAAACACAAAATCCTAATTTATAAACTAAAGCCCAAAGAAATTATAAAGCCGGCCCAAATATGTTAAGTGATAAAAAAAATTATCCCTCTTTTCCTTTTATTTTATCGGCCGTATGCTCTGTGAAAAATGGTTGCTTCGTTGTTCCTCTTTCTTTCAAAATTAGGGTTCGTGATTTCTTTGAAGCCGCCGCTTTCAGTTGTTATTTGAATGATTCTTCTTTTGCTTACTTTGATTGATTTCTCCGCTGCTTCAAATTGTCAAGCTCGATTGATGTGTGAATTGGTACGTGAATGCCTTTTTCTGATTATTAATTATTCTCGACTCTGATTCGAGTTGAATGGTTTATTCTTCTCTGTTGTTACATGAACTCGAATGATTTTTTTTAGCCGATGATGAGTGGGTTTAAATAGGGATTGATTCCCTTTATTTTTGTTTTTATATTTTATTCGAATTCGTCTGATAATTTTAGTTCGGCCGTTTGATTATGCTTGAATGCTTGAGATTTCTCTGACTTGTTCAATTCGTATACTTCTTTGCTTGATTATCACGGCTTCAATTTTGGCTTGTTCGATTTCTTGACCACCATGGCTTTGAATTCTGGATTTTGTTTCGTTCTTTTCTCTATTGACTTCGGTCACTTTGATTTGTGAAAATTTGACCTGACTTCATTTAATCACTTACAGCTTCATGTGAATTTTACTATTGAGGCTATTGGTCATTGCATTCTTGTTCATTATATATGTATATTAGTCTGGCTTTGATATTTTGAAATCCCCTGCGACAATTGAATTGCTGTATGTTTCAATATGCATTGTTCTGTAGTTTGACCATTTATTTGTTGTTGCCTCTGGTCTTACTGCACATATATGTTCACGCATGTATATATTCATGTTATACTGCTCTATACTTCGGTCCATTGATGATGATGACGTTACATGTTGTATTGTATGTGTGTGTATATATATATGTAGTTTGTTGTGACCAGACTTGTTTATGTGCATGCCTGAACCTTCATTGATCTGTACACTTGTTGTTGCTTGATGAACTCTGGTAGTACTTGAGTCTTGTTCATGTCTTCACCGTGTACATATGAGCATGTTGAACTGTTGTTGATTTGGAACTTCATTTTGATGTTGTTGTCACTGCTTGTTAGTCTGAGTGCAGTCCTGATCTAGTTCATGATGTCTTTGTGCAATAGAGTCTATCTGGAGTAGTTCTGAACTATACATACATATATATATATATATATGCATGTGTATGTGTTTATTTGGTTCTCTGTTGGTCTAGTTCAGTTTTACCTTTTGATCTGGTTCATTTTCTATTGGTCTAGTCTGGAGCATTTGTTTGTTGGACTGGGTTCATAAACATATTGCAGTCTTCATTCATGTTTGATTGTCACTGAACTTCAAGTGCTCTGGTTACGTTTGTGCTTTGCACTTGAAATCTGTTATGTGTCATATTGATGTCTAGTCTTGGATGATCTGATTCTCTGGTTGTGTTTATTGAGTCTGGTTGTATATGACTTGCTCCATTGATGCTTGGCACTTGTAGTCTGTAGCTTGTGTGGCCTTCTTTAGGTGCTGTTCACCACTTTGTGTATTGATTCATTGTTGGTTTTGTGATGAACTTAAATGCTGTCATTTGTATATCATAATTGAAGTCTGGTTTCTGCTTCATTGTTCCTTGTGCGTCGAGTCACTTGTACTTGACAATTTTGTAATGCACCTGAGTTGAATCCAGCTTATAGCTCGATTTTGACCTTGTGCTCACCTGTCACTGTAATTTTATCAACTGTACATTGGCGTGCACGGCCTTGTGGCATGTATAGTGATATACTGTGCACGTCACGGGTTGTTCGTGTATGATGAATTCAAAATTAAATGATGATGAACAACCCAAATAACTGAGGCAAATAATATTTTCAAAAAACATTTTATTTTACACTGCAAAAATATTTCTTTTTCAATTTTACTGCTTCAGTGTGTATTTTGTAGATAACTTAGATGTTGGATTCATACTGGAATAGATTTGAAGATAAATACGAGTGAAATGTAGTGAGGTGGACATTGTAAAAGGAAAATTATGATGTAATCAAAATTGTATTGTAATTGAAATTGTGTATATATAGTGAGAGCCCAAATTTGTACTATTCAAAATTGTAATAAAATATTTGTTTGAATAAAATATTTGTTTGAATTAAAAATCTGTTTGAATTTAAATTCTGTGTTATTTATTTTATTCAGCAAATATTTATTTAATTATGTAAAAAATAAAATAGTACATTAACAAATACATTTAAATGGATATATATATGTTTATTATCATCAAACAAAAATTATATACTTGCATATTCAACAGTTAGAGGTAGCAGCTAAGAAGAGAAAGGCTGATATTATTTGTTACAAGTGTGATAAGAAGGGGTACTATCCTAATGAGTGTCGCTCGGGCGATGGAAGAGCATTTGCAGTGAGGCCGAATGTGAATTGCTACAACTGTGGCCAAATAAGGCATTACAAGGACAAGTGTCTCGAGGCTACTAAGGCTGGAAATGGAAAGGTCTTTGCGTTGGAACCTCATCTTCTAGACCAACGACTGCTGAGAAAGGAAAAGCTATGATGGAAGGTATGTTTATGATTCATAGTACTCCGGTTAGGATACTATTTGATACCGGTGCATCGCACTCATTTATATCTCAGTATTTGGTAGATTGCTTATGTCTGGAACCTTTATACCTTATTACTCCTTTAAGGGTTGCGAATCCTATAGGAGGGTATGCAACTCTGGGAATGAGATATGACCAGTTAGAACTTGATTTGTTAGGTCATATATTTGCAAGCAGTTTATATGTTTTTGATTTCGTGGGTTTCGGGATCATATTGGGTATGGATTGGTTAGATAGATATGATGCTAGGATATCTTGCCAAGAGGGCGAAATATCATTCAGAGACCCTAATAGTCTTAACCGAGTTATTTACTCAGTAAGGGGTTCGGACAGAATTGCTTATGCATTATCGGGTGCCATGGGAACGGAAGCAGAGTTGAAGCAGTTTTATGTTGCAAGAGAGTTTGCGGATGTGCTTGAACCAGTTTCGGGCTTGCCGCCGAAAAGAGCAATCGAGTTTCAGATAAATCTCATACCGGGAGCTGAAGCCATAAGTAGACCACCTAGTAGGATGTCACCAACCGAGATGAAGAATTGAAGGTGCAGCTAGTGGAATTGGAAGGAAAGAATTTCATCCGGCCAAGGAGTTTGCCTTGGGGAACGGCCGTGGTATTTGTAAAGAAGCCAGATGGGTCATTAAGGATGTGTATCGACTATCGTATGTTGAACGAGAGGACGATCAAGAATATGTATCCTTGGCCAAGAATCGATGACTTATTTGATCACTTGAGTCGAGCTAGATTTGGCGACAGGTTTCCATCGGCTAAGAGGGGCAGAGGACGGTATTCCTTTGACGGCTTTTAGGATCGGATATGGGTCTTACGAATGGTTGGTTATACCATTCGGGCTTACTAATGCGCCAGCTTTCTTCATGGATTTGATGAACGGGGTTTTCCGAGAGCACTTGAATAGGTTTGTGTTGGTTTTTATTAATGATTTTTTGATATATTCTAAGAATGAGAAGGATCATGCATATCATCTTATAATAGTGTTGGAGACGCTATGGCAACATTAGCTGAAGGCGAAGTTCTCCAAATGTCATTTCCGGAAGAAGGAAGTGAAGTTCCTTGGTCATGTAGTTTCCGAGGAAGGGTTAGCACTTGATCCGGATAAGATCGAAGCTGTTAACAATTGGAAAAGACCAGAGACGGTAAGTGAGATTAGAAGTTTTCTTGGACTTGCAGGATACTACCGATGGTTCATTAAGGATTTCTCACGGATAGCGGCATCCTTGACTATGCTAACCAGGAAGGATTTGAAGTTTGTTTGGTCTGACAAATGTGAGGAGGCATTCCTTGCATCGAAACATTTGTTAACCAATGCGCCCGTGTTAGTAGTTCCAGATAGGAATCAGGGGTTGGTAGTTTACACCGATGCATGTGGTACTGGATTAGGTGCTGTGCTAATAGAGAATGGAAAGGTTATCGCCTATGCTTCTAGACAGCTTAGACCCCATGAAGTGAGATACCCTACTCATGATTTGGAGTTAGCAGCAGTAATCTTCGCATTGAAGGTGTGGAGACATTATCTTTTGGGAGAAAGGTTTGAGCTATTTACGGATCATAAGTCTCTACGGTATTTATTCTCTCAAAAGGAGTTGAACATGAGACAGCGGAGATGGTTGGAGTTTGTTGTAGCTTATGATTTTAGCATCGAGTATACACCGGGAAAAGAAAATAAGGTGGCGGATGCACTTAGCAGGAAACATCAGAATGTGGTTTTAGATATGTTGGCAGAATGGAATGACTTAGAAGCACCGGCTGCTTGCAGTGTGCAGCTGAGTTCGACTGCTGGATCTAGTTTGAATATCGCCATGATGTCTTGTTTGGAAGTTCGACCAGTTCTAATCGAACGAATTGCTTCTAGGCAGAAAGAGGATCCATTCTTAGCCGAAAGGATTAGAAGGTTAGAAGCTTGAACCGAGATTGATGATTTAAAGGATTTTATTCTTGACCACAGGGGTTGGTTGAGAAAGAAGGAACGGTTATGTGTTCTAGATGTTGGAAACCTTAGGAAGGAAGTTCTTAGGGAATGTCATCGATCGAAGTTTATGATTCATCCTCGGGGAACCAAGATGTATCAGGATATGAAGAGAAGTTTCTTCTAGGAAGGAATGAAGAGGGATGTTGGCTTATGGGTAAAACAATGTTTGAACTGTTAGCAAGTATAGCCGAACATCAGAAGCCAAGTGGTTTGCTTCAGCCCTTGGATGTTCCAGTTTGGAAGTGGGACTCGATATCCATGGATTTTATCGATGGGTTGTCAAGGAATGAAAGGTTCATTCGAGGACTAAGACCTGAGCTTGCTATAATGACAATGACCCATATCCGAGAACCGTGTAATGTGGTGGCGGAGATGGCCATTCGCCATGAAAAGATGCTTGTTGTTTCTGGTAGAGAGAAGCTAGTAGAATCCCAGGGTTTGAGGGAAAGAAGAGGAAATTCTTTAAGAAGAAGGGAGCCCAGAAAGGGGATGCTACCAAGAAGGCAAAGGCTGATTTGGTATGCTAAAAATGTGACAAGAAGGTTTATTATGCAAGTGAGTGCCGGTCAGGCAAGGGGAAGAAGGCTGTAGATAAGAAGAATGTGAAGTGCTTCAATTGTGATAAAGTGGGGCATTATAAGAACCAGTGTCCAGAGTCAGTCAGGGCGGACAAGGGGAAAGTTTTTGCTGTGGGATCATTAGCTAAGCCTACTGCAGCTGACAAAGGAAAGACTATGATGGAAGGTATGTTTATGATTCAAAGTATACCAGTTAGGATATTTTTGATACCGGTGCATCACATTCATTCATATCCTAGTGATTGGTTGATAGGTTATGCTTAGAACCCACATACCATATTACTTCCATAAGGGTTGCAAATCCAATAGGAGGGTATGCAACTCTGGGGATGAGATGTGACCAGTTAGAACTTGATTTGTTAGGTCATAAGTTTGCATGCAGTTTGTATGTTTGTGATTTCGTACATTTCGAAATCATTTTGGGTATGGATTAGCAGAGGAGGTATGAAGGCAGAATATTTTGCCTAGATGGGGAGATATCTTTGAGACACCTTGAAAGTCATAACCAAATTACATTCTCAATAGAGAATTCTGACCGGAGTAGTTGTGCTTTATTAAGCGCGATGGAAATGGGAGAAGATCTAATTCAGGTTCGAATAGCAAGAGAGTTTGCAGATGTCTTTGAGCCGGTCACAAGACTACAACCGAAACGAACTGTTGAGTTTCGGATAGATCTTGTGCCAGGAGCTAAACCTGTAAGTAGACCACCTAACAGGATGACTTGACTACGATGAAGAAATTGAAGGTGCAACTAGTGGATCTAGAAGGAAGGAATTTTATTAGACCAAGCAATCCGCCTTGGGGAGCGGCCGCGATATTCGTGAAGAAACCAGATGGGTCGTTAAGGATGTGTATCGATTATCATGAGCTGAACGAAAGGACGATAAAGAATGAGTAGCATCTACCAAGAATTGATTGTCTGTTTGATCAGTTGAGTGAAGCCAGAGTGTTTTCCCAACTGGTTTTGGCGACAGGGTTCCATCACTTGAAAGTGGCGGTGGATAGTATTCCTTTGACAGCATTTCAGACTAGGTATGGTTTGATGAGTGGTTAGTAATGCCATTTGGGTTGACTAATGCACCTGCTTTCTTTGTGGGTTTGATGAACCGAGTCTTCCAAGAATATTTGGACATATTCGCGTTGGTGTTTATAGATGACATTTTGGTATACTCAGAATGAAAGAGAGCATGGAGATCATCTTAGAGTAGTGCTAGAGACACTGAGGCAGAATCAACCAAAGGCGAAGTTTTCCAAGTGTCATTTTTGGAAGAAAGAGTTTAAGTTTCTTGGTTATGTGGTTTGAGAGAAAGGATTGTCAGTCGATCAAGATAAGATCGAAGCTGCGAACAATTGGAAGAGACCAAAGACGGTGACCGAGATTAGAAGTTTCCTTGGACTTGCTGGTTATTACTGGAGATTCAATAAGGATTTCTCGCGGATAGCAGCGCCTTTGACTAAGCTTACTAGGAAGGAAGTGAAGTTTTTTTGGTCCGACAAATGTGAGGAAGCATTCCTTAAGTTAAAGCATTTGTTGACCAATGCTCCAGTGTTAGTAGTCCCAGATGGAAACCAAGGATTGGTAGTGTACACTGATGCATATAGGACTGGATTGGGAGCAGTGTTGATGTAGAAGGGAAAAGTCATTGCTTACGCATCTAGGAAGCTTAGACCACACGAAGTAAGATATCCTACTCATGACTTAGAGTTGGATGCGGTGATTTTTTCCTTAAAGATTTGGAGCTATTATCTCTTGGGGTGAGATTTGAGTTGTATATTGATCATAAGTCTTTAAGATAACTATTCTCTCAGAAGGAGTTGAATATACGACAACAGAGATGGCTGGAATTTTTGGCTGCTTATGATTTTGGTATAGAATATACCCCAGGGAAAGGTAATAAGGTAGCGGATGCTCTTAGCAGAAGACATCAGAATGTGGTGTTGGCTATGTTAGCAGAATGGAAGGATCTAGAAGCTTTAGCCGGTTGCAGTGTACAGTTAAAATCGACTACTAGTTCTAGTCAGAGTACTGCCATGTTGTCTTGTTTAGAAGTTTTACCACTGTTGATCGAGAGAATTGCTTCTAAGCAGAAGGAGGATCCACTATTAGCCGAGAGGATTGGAAGGGTTGATGTTGAAATAGAGGTCAATGGTTTGAACGGTTTTTGTCTTGACCAAAGAGGATGGTTGAGAAAGAAGGGACGGTTATGTGTTCCAGATGTGGAGAACTTAAGGAGATTAGTCCTTAGGGAATGTCATCGATCCAAGTTTACAATTCATCCTAGAGGGACCAAGATGTATCAAGATATGAAGAGAAGTTTCTATTGGGAAGGCATGAAGAGGGATGTTGGCTTGTGGGTTAGGCAATGTGTATTGTCAACAAGTGAAATCCGAACATCAAAAGCCGAGTGGGTTTTTAGCCTTTAGAGATTCCAGTTTGGAAATGGGATTCGATATCCATGGATTTTATAGATGGGTTGCCAAGGTCAAGTAGAGGAAATGAGAGTATATGGGTTATTGTGGACAGGTTGACTAAGAGTGCCCATTTCATTCCAGTAAAGTCGACCAGGACGACACCTGTTTTGGCAAAGTTGTTCATGAAGAACATAGTTAGACTTCATGGAGCTCCTAGTTTCATAGTCAGTGACAGAGATGCTTTATTCATTAGCGAATTCTGGAAGAGTCTATAGGATGTGTTAGGCACTAAGCTGAAGATGAGTACTGCATATCACCCATAGACGGATGGGCAGACAGAGAGAGTCAATAAGTTACTCAAATATTTGTTGAGAGCTTGTGTGTTGGATTTTGGTGGATATTAGGAGGATCATTTACATTTTGTTGAGTTTTCCTATAATAACAGTTATCGGACTAGTATAGGAATGGCGCCTTTTGAAGTTTGGATGGAAGACCATGCAAATACCCTATATGTTGGCTGAAGACTGGAGACATATTGGTCTTAGGTCCTGATTTGGTTAGGGAGGCGTCAGAGAAAATTGAGTTAATCCGAGAACGAATGAAGGAAGCTCAATCCAAACAGAAAAGTTACACAGACAAGAGGCGTAAAGACCTAGAGTTCTCAATGGGAGACCAAGTTTTCATTAAGGTATCATCGATGAAGGGTGTGGTACGGTTTTGGAAGTCGGGAAAGTTGGCACTGAGATATGTTGGTCAATTCCAGATTATAGAATGGATTGGAAAGCTCGCATACAAAGTTGAGTTGCCAAGCAGTATGGCAGGTGTCCATAATGTATTTCATGTGTCTCATCTTCGCAAGTATGTGCATGTTCCAGAGGCTATTATTCCTACGACAGGGTTGGAAGATCTAGTAGTAGAGCCTAATTTGAATTTTATTAGACAACCAGTTCAGGTTGTTGCGAGAGATGAGAAAAAATTGAGGAACAAGACAGTCAAGTTGGTGAAAGTTCAGTGGAGCGACAACGAGAAGGACTGTACTTGGGAGACAAAAGACAGGATTCGAGATACTAATCCTGATTTTCTTTGAGGGTAAGTCTATATTAGATTTATATAGATAATTCCTAGTCAGGTAGACTAGTGTGGTTGTTAGGAGTCGTTACAGATGAGTGCTATGTTTAGTATTTGATCCTTACTGAATTTCGAGAACGAAGTTCTTTAAGGAGGGGAGCCTGTAACACCCCTAATTTTTGATAACATTACTCAGGAGATTTAATTAGACAAATTAAAAAGAATAATGTAAATGTTAAGTGATAAGGGGATTAAGACTTGAATTAATTTAATTTAGGCCGAGCCCAATATAATAATTAATGGGCTAAAGAATGGTTTTGGGTTAATCAAATTACATAAGGGTATATTAGAAAATTCGTCGCCTGTAACCCTTACCCTTATATATTTTCTCTCCTACCTTTTTCTCCCCATTCACGTCATTTTGAAAACTAAAAAGCAAGGAAGAGAGGCCGGCCATTAACATAAAAATACAAATTAAAAGCTAGAGAATCAAGCTTAGGGGAAATCAATCTCAATCAAATCTACTTATCTAAATCAAGGTGAATAATAATTCCATCTCTATTTTGGTTTGAATCATATTTTTATGAATTTAAGGGTAAATTTGTTTTTATGATATATTGGATGATGATATGCTTGATTTATAATTTATATGGTTTAAACAAGATTTTTTAAAAGAGGTTATGCACGGTTTTAGGGCAAAATCGAGATTTAATGATATTTAAATGCCATGGGAAAATTTTATGTTATGAGAAACATGATTTTGGAGTTGGGTTTCAATTTTATAATTATCCAAGGTAGGGAAAGATTATTATGAATTTACAAAGGAAAATATGGTTATTTGAGTTTATAAATTTATTTTGAAAAATATATTGAGAATTTGGGTCTGGTATTTTGATATGTTAGATAACATGATTAAAGTGAATTTCTGGAATTTTTGGGGATTTTCCCAAAGTGATTTGCTTTACAAATTAAATTACTTTAGAAGAGGGACTTCTTTGCAAAAATTGGTTTTGTTGAATGGAAGGGGTTATTTGATTAACTTAACCACGGTTTAGATCTGAAATTAGCAGTAGTTACTTTGGTAAAGAATTTGAAAATGTTAAGGCAACCAATCTAGTGTTGACACATGGCAGGTTAGTTAGAGAAAAGTTTGCTTTAAGTAGTAATAAACCATGCTTACTCAGAAAAGAGTGTTCCACCTACTTTGGAAAGCACCTTTCGACATAGAAGCTTCCACCTTCAACCTAGTTGAAGCCGAAACCAATACACAAGGTATCACAAAGATGGTACGCAGTGGATTGGAGGAAGGCGAAAGGTAAGGTGACGAAAGCATGGCTTCCGAAGGAATCGTTACCTTAGTTTTTTTTTAAAAGAGAAGCACATGCCTTTGTTTTGTTTAAGCCTTCGAAGGAGTCGAAGTATATTGTTTCGAAAGAGGTTTTAAAAGGTTTCGAAAGGGTTGCCATTAACTTAAGTTTGCTTTCGACTGGGTTCCTTTACTTATGAAAGAATGTTTTGAAAGGAGGGGTTCCGACCTAGTTGAAACCCTGCTGCCATTCTATAGCCATTCGATGGTATTGAAGATATCAATGCTATCGAAAGGTACTTTGTTTATAAGTTTAAGCCCCTTCCTATATCTTTCGAAAGGGATTAAGGGTTTCGAAGGAAATGCTTTTGAAAGGGGTTTCGACGCCAACCTTCTAATATTTTACCCAGATGTTTAATACTTTCGCAAGGGTGGTGCCGATGCCATCATGTTTCCCCAATATTTTTATATATGATAAAGGATGGTTTCGAAAGAGATGCTTTCGCCTATATTCACTTTGACCCAAATAATGTTTTAAGTATATACCCAATGCTTTCGAAAGGGGGACTTTCAATGGTTTCGGAAAAGTTACTTCCAATGGTGTTGAAAGAGTACTTTTAACTAGTTTCGAAGCTATACTTCTAAAGTTAATTACTAATACTTTAATACAATCGAAAGGTTTCGAAAGGAAGATTTTAAAGTATTAAAAGGCAGGAGCCTAATGTTTTGAAGATAGATTTTAATGCTTTCGAAGGAGGTCATCCTATGAAGTCGAAAGCAAGGTTTCGAAGGTATCAAAAGGTTACGTAACCCAAACTTATTTTTAAAGGGAAAAACCCATGGCTAATATTAAAGGAGTTTTGTAATGGTTTTGAGAAGAAGCTTTCTTTTATAAAATAATAGGTTAAGGGTATTTACCATGTTTTATATTAAACCCACAGGAGTGGTATTGTTACGTTATTATGATTGCTTCTTCAAATATAAGTATATTCACTTCATAATGGACCCATAACTGCATTTTGAGGATAAAGGGTAGAAGAACCAGCTAGGTTAACCCAGTAGTGGATATAAATTGATTAAACTCCTGAATGAGTAGAATTGCATCCAGGGGGTCAGGAAGACCAGGATATAAGATGCTAAAATATAAAAGAAAGATATTGGCAGGGGCCAATAGGTTCTCGGTAAGCCCCTTAAAATTGTATATAGGAAAAGATATTGGCAGGGGCCAATAGGTTCATAGTTATCCCATGAAAACTATGTATAAAGAAAGATGTCAGAAAGACAGGTTCATAGTAAGCCCATGAAAACTATGATTTGATGCTAGCAAAGGCCAGTAGGTTTGTAGTTAGCCTATGAAAACTATATCCGGATTAAGATATTGACAGATTTCAATAGGTTCCTAGTCAGCCCAAGAAAACTAGGGTAAGAAGAAAGGATATTGGAGTCACCAATAGGTTCATAGTTAATCCATGAAAACTAGGATAAGAGTAAAGATATTGGAGTTACCAATAGGTTCTTAGTGATCCCATGAAAACTATGTAATTGGACAGCGAGTCCTTAAATATTTTACCGGTTATTAGTTAGCCCATGAAAACTAATAGGTTAATAGTAATCCTGGAAACTATAATTGAGACAGATAGTCAAAAATAACGGGGATGGGTAATCCAGAATTGATTCATTTATTTCACATATGTCATCATATTATACTGTTTTGAATTGTTTTAACCATTGTGGATGAAGGAGAACGGTATATGGTTTTATCCGTTCCGCTAAGCGGCATGGTCTCACTAGATATATAAATGATTTGAGATGGTATATTATTATTAATGTCAGGCTTTATGTCCGACTCGAAGTTTATATTTTCCCCTTAAACTCTCGGGTACTCAATTGATTTTGATTAGTTTGAGAGTTGAGGTTTCCAGGTACCTCTTAAGATGAATAAGCTTCCGGAGATGTGCAAGAGGCATGATAGCTATTTGGAGTTCTCTTTTATTTGATTTTGTTGTCGCTCTTGGCGTATGTTGTAACAAAAATATTTTCTCTGAACGTGATTTGCGATTATGAGATTATGTAATGAATTGAAAATGTTTAGATATGGAATGTGATTTAGTTTGAAGTTTTAAATATTTTCCATATTCATGTGTTTCTCTTTTCAATGAATCTACCACCACCGTATTTGGTCGTCGAGGATTAATAACTCTATATGACTGCAGCATCTGTAGCTGTTAGTTTTGGGCCTCCAAGTAGGGGAATGTTACACCAACTCACCGGCAGCTAGGACATGACAGCTATTGAGTTAGTTTTCCCTTGACTTCCTGGTTTGGACTCGGCTAACGATGAACAACCAAGCCTAACGATGACAGGAAACAACCATCAGTTCGGACTTACCTAAGGCACACAGGAATTACACATTAACTAACAAATAGAAAAAAGGAAAAAATGGAGGATGCAAGGATAATGGGCATACAAATCACATATACAAATAATAATAGTCAAACATCCAGATGTTCGTAGGTCAAAAATCACAAGTATTAGGAAGTAACAAATGGTCAACCTCACCAATACATCAAAGTCGGTCGAGCACAAACAGAAGTGTTTAATACAGACAAAAAAAACAAATATACACCAAAAGTTTATCCCCAAAAAAAAGAGCACGAATGGAGTGCAGGCACCGCTTTCATCTAGGCCTGGGTTTGGATTAGGAGATGGTTTGCTTGCCATGATGTTTAGGCCCCTCCTGCTCATTTTTTCTTTTCATTTTCTGGCTTGGTGGTGGAGGTAGCTGCATCGAGTTTCGCATGTTTCTTACTCATAAGTTTCATCTCCTTATGGCCTCAGCTTAACTCTAGCCATATCTGCAAGAAATTTCAATTGGACTTGTTATTTCAAGGCTTTGTCCCTGTCCAAGTCCTCAGTAGGCTCATGGCAACTAATATCTTGAGGCCAACATCATCCTTGAGAACAGGGGTTATTTCATCCTACGTTGTATCAGCTGTAGGTTCAAAGGGGCCTAGGGGCACAAAGCCTGATGGCGGGATGTTAATGGTGATAGCTCCACTAGGGTCGGTCATAAGTGTGTCACTTGTATGGAAATGAGGAGGATTGTCAAATACGGATTTCCCCAAGTAAGCTTGAATGTATTGAGCAGTGGCCCATGAACTATAAGAAGAATCCTACCTTTCTTGGGAGAATTCAAGATGCCGCCAGGGGGCCAAATTAGAAATGGAGGTGGAGCACATCCCAAAGTGGGCTTGTAGCAGATGGATCTAAAAGGACATGGAAAACTGTTAGAGGGACATTGTGCATAAAGGCATAAATAACTGGCTTCAATAACTGACCTTGCATTGTCATCCCGAAGGTTGAGCTGCCATTCTTCCTCTGCTCTTCCTCCTCTTTCCGAGCCCTTTCAGCTTCAGCCAGCTTGAGGTTACTAAAGTTAACGGCTTTTTCTCCTTTGTTGAAAAGCAGGCGTCGATGGCTTCAAGACTAAAGGGTGGACCCCTAATCCTTCGTGGCCTTCGCCTCTTTGACGAGGTGCTTATGGATTGAAGCCATGACCTCTTGATAATTGTCTATCCAATGCCAGACTCTTCTGCGTGAACATTCTATAATCATCTAAGGGAGATTCCACTTGGTCCAGTTGGATATTCACCTCATCATATTCCGCTTGTATCTTCCCGGCTCTAGAAGTCTCGATGGCGATTCTAGTAGATAGAGCTCTACCCTCTACTTGGAGGGAGACCCTCTCAGCTCTCCATTCCATCACATTTTCCTTCAGGTCAACGATGTCGGGCTCCACTCTCTCAACTACCACCCGAAGCTCATCCACTCTCTTAGTAAATTTGGCATTGACATTCTTGTAGTCGTCGAAGAGCTTCCCGACTCTATCGTTATAATTCTTTTTGGCAGGCTTAATATCGGTAGAGTGGTCTTGTCTCAACTACTCCAACTCTTCAGTGTGGGCAGCCTTAAGCCTCTCGATCTCTCTGGCCTACTTCTTCATCTCTTTGGTGTGAGATCTCTCCAACGCATCCACTACTTTCTTGTGGTCTAAGTCTTTCTCATGCAACTGTTTCCTCAAATCAAACATCTTTAAGTTATGTTCAACATTCTTCTTGCTGATCTCCTACCCTATAAAACCCGATGTTAAGAACCAATGAATTAAGAATAATAATGGTGATTTAATTAATTAAAATGGATTTCAAATATTTAAATAGAAATGATTTAGAATTATTTGTAAGTATTGGAATTTGAATAATAAAATACTAATTGTTAAAATCTAAATTGTTTTGGGAAGAATTATTAAATAACCTTTATAGTAAAGTATTTTCGGAGTTAATTAGTTTGAAGATCATGAATTATTAATGAAATATGGAATTTTAATTATTTAATTCATAATGATAATATTTTTGAAATTTTAATGGTTTCAAAAGTGTTAAAAGTAATTGAATAATTTTATAAAGTCTAATATTATTAGTAGATGGGATTAGGAAAATATTTTAGGAAGGAAAGGAAATTTTATAACATTTAAATATGAGGTTTTGGAATTTATTTATTAAGTGGGTTTAAAATGTTATTAATTAATAATTTAAGTAAAATGAGTTAAAATATGGAAATAGTATTTATTTTAAAAATTATATAATAAGTGAATAATATGGATTGAGTGAGAAAATGGAATTCTAAATTAATTTTGGGTTGATACTGATTTTAATTAAAAGTGGGCCCAATATGATGGTTTAATATAATTAATTAAAACAAAAGAATTATTAGGAAATAAATTCTATAAAAATTTGATAATTTTTTGTTATCTCTTTATGAATATAAACATGATTTAATTTGAAGTTTAATAGTGATTTAAGTTGAGTATAATTTAATTTTGTAAAAGGGAAGAAGTAAAATAAAATGGAGCTTGGTATTTAAGTAAGTCCTAAACATCAAAGCCCAAATCTCTACTTCATGAAACAAAAGTCTAGGCAAATCTTTGTCTAGAATACTCTCTATTCTCTCGTAATCAACACACATACATTGTGTTGCTTAATGGTGAAGCTTTCAACTGAATACCCCTCCTCATATTTCTAAAATCAAAATAAAATATAAATAAAATTCCTTAAATCCCTAAACTAATATATATGCATCTCAACACCACAAGATACCCCTTGCCATGAAGAAGTTAACATTTTATCCAAGATCTGGAGTATAAAGATTTTCAAAGAAGAAACAATGAATGGGTGTAAAGCAAATTATATTAGCTATAGCGATTAGTGTTTCTTCACTCACAATTATGTTTATACACTAGAATTTCATCTTGTACATGTTGATGGGTATGGATTTCATGGATGTTCACCTCTCATAAAATATTTATCAATTTGTGTTGATTAGTTTTGAATTAAATTGATAAATACGGAAGTGCAAAATTAATATATTGCTCTTCTGCTAAATCAATCGGCTGGAAAATAGATTCAGTCGATTGAATCCTTGTAAAATTGATTCCTAAAAGGAAATCCAAATTCAGTCAGCTCATAGTATCTTTCAGTAATCGACTGAACCTGTGTATTTTTTGCTTTTCTGAAATGTTTTTAATATTTTCTTATATTTTTTTATTCTATTCTTATTTGGTTTAAAAGCATGATTATTTGTGTTATTTGATATTGTATATTATATTAAGAAGTCCCTGAAGAATAATTATAATGTTCGAAATTTATTATATATTTATATATTTAAAATGTTATTATAGGTTAATATATTTTCATTCGCAAAACCTATTTTCTTATTATAAATTTTTTTGAAATAGTTTATGAACATGGAAAATTATGAAGTTTAGTAATTTATTTAAATGTAAATATACAAAAGTTACTATGATTTAATATATATATATATATGGATATCTTTCTTTCTAAAAATCTACTTGGCTTAATATAAATTTATTTGAAAATATTTTATAATTATAGAAGATTATTAAACGACTTTTGAATATTACTAAGTGCTTTTAATATAATGACTAACGTCTCTGAATATATTTATAAAAATATTTGAATTATATATTAGTGGATTGAAATATAAAGGAATTGCTTCAAAAGTGATTTAATTTATTTTAAAGTAGTAATTGGTTATAGATAATTTTGAAGTGACTTTTATAATTATATATAACTTATAAGATGATTTGGAACTTTGAAAAAAAATAGATTTGGAAATGAATTTTTGTGTTTAAATCCTATTTGTGATTATATAAATGAATTAATGGTATTGCCTAATAATTAAGAGTATAAGATATTTATTTTACGCATTTTTTAAATATTAATTTACTTTATTTTTATGATTTCTTATTTCTTCTCCATATTGAATTATTGTTATGAATGATTCACCATTAGATATTGATTTGATTAGTTGCCCTTGATGTGATTTCATACAGTGATGACATCCTTCTGTATGATTTTATGATATTCTATTCTTTGTAACAAAGAATCTAAATAAATGAATTAGTAAATACCGTTTGGGATGGGGGATTTAGTAATAATTTTCGGTTATATTTTGGGTTTGTTATATAGAATATTGAAGGAACGAGTGCGATGTATGAGGACTGAATAAACAGAATAGTAACATGCGGTGGTATGGGACACCGTTGTGATATTTATTCGGGTATTCTTTACACGTGGATGATACTCATATGAGGATATGTTTTTATGACTCGCTACGGTAAGAATATGTGTAGGCTGCTTATTAGCTATGGAATATATATACACACTATGTGTATTTCTAATTTTGTCCAACTCCTTCAGATTAGCCAGTATCCACCCTAGTGGCCTGATTGCGGGGTCGGGCCACGAATCCGTGGCACCTTTCTATTATTAGCAGTTTCTATGTGGTTCTTCATATGTCACATTGGCCAACAGTCAGTTACCATAGGAGTAACACCTCGTAAAATTAATAAAAAATTAATAAGTTAGATAAATTAATTAAATGAGATAAGGCTAAAATTGAAAATTTTGCAAAAGTCAGAATTTGACTATGAAAGTTATGTTGTTGCAGTCATGGTGATTTTCTGATCAATTTCCATATGTAATATGTTAAAAACGAAGGTCTAACAGAAAATTTATAGACGTTTGAAGTTTCCAGATTTAAAATAATTTAAATAGAATTCAAATTCAAATAATTAAATAATTCTAAAATTTGAAATTTGAAAAGTAATAGTAATTAGGCTTGGGGGTTAACTAACCGTTAAGATTAACATTAATGTTAAAGGGGTAATTAAGGAATAAAATTAATAAATTAACGGCAATATAAAACATTCACAAAATAACTACATCGGTGGACCGCCTACCTAGGTCGGTCGACCGCTAGCGGTCGACCGGTAGGGTAGGGCAATCGACCGGTAAACGAAGGTGGTGGCTAGGTTTTCTACATATGGACGTACATGACTTTATTGTTTTTAATCGACTTAAATATGATGGTTTTGGTGCATTTCAACCACTATAAATAAGAGCCTAGCCCCCTTACTTTTATTCACAAATTATTTTGGGGAACCAACTGAAGCTCTATCAGTCTCTCTCTTTAAAGATTCAGAAAAGTTCTCTAAGGTTTCAAGTAACATATTCTAGATGTTTATTATTTTATTTCTAATTATATTCTCCTCCAATCCCTCAATTTCTAAATCTAATATATATACATAAAAATTCCTTATTGTATATCTAAAAGGAGATATCTGAAAGAAATTATTGAAGGCGCGACAAATCCAAAAATGGAAGAGCTAAGGATATGTTGTGAGTGGAAATCTTAGTTTTTCTATTTTAGTAATTTAATAATGTAGTTAGAATTTGTTATAAACCTTGGGGAATTATGTTTTATGAAAACATCACAATAAAACTTCCAAAATTTGTCCAAAGCGAAATGTCAATTTTTAGGTTAGAATCTTGATTGTTTTATATTAAAATAATAAAATTTTGTGTATTTTGTAATTTTAATATTTTGCCTTCTATTCCACTTTTTATCTTTTTCTTTGGATTTGATTAAGGGATTTTTAATTAGAAAATGGTGTGTAAGGTATGAATTCATATTCATAGGTTGCACCGTCTATTTCTTCAGTTTGAATAGAAATTCCTTTTGTCCAATTTCATTTAAAAAGAAGTTGAATAGAGCATAAAAAGTATTCAAATTTGCAAGTTCACACTATTGATTTATTTCGTTGTTTTAACATAAAATAAGTAGGTGTGGATTCTATTTTTATACAAGTCCGTTGATTTGATTTTGATATTGGATTTATGGTATTTGTGTTAATAGGAAAATGGGACCTGTATAATTTTGAAGTTCTGACATTTAAACGCTTGTTTAGGATGGAAACTACGCATGCTTAGAAATTTACTAAGGGCTATATATATACACACATATATACATACATGCATATATGTGTATATATATTAGGGTAAATAATGTAAGATTATAACGTATTAATGGCGTAGTTGATATATTATTAATTATTATTGAATTCCCCCTTGGAAAAGTGACTGTAGAGGAAAAATAAGAAGGTTTTCTTACAAAGCCTAAATAATGAATGTGGTGAGATGTGTGATATTATGGGAGTGTTATAAATTTTGACTAAGTTATAGGAATACGAGGTCGGTTAAAAGCACACAGAAGTGTGCCTAACTAATCTGGCTAACAACAGTGTGACTTTTGGGCTGATGTGACATCGCCTATAATAAGTAACTACAGACGATGTGAGGTAAATCCCAAATTCCATAAGGCAAAACTGCCTAGCTAATATGGCTACCAGTACCTACGAATAATCAGACTAATGTGAGACGTCACCGTGGGATACGGTTCATAATATAAAGGGTCTACTTCAGGTATTGAAGGTATTAAATGGTTATGTGAGTGCCCTCCTCTTCCCTATGTAGGAAGTTGTAAATGGTCGGGGTTAATGGTTAGGCATGTTAGTGGATATCTTGAAAAGAGTCTGCTTCGTTATGAAGTATTAAGTGACCAATGAGATTTCATGCAATGTTAGCTAAATAAGTACCGTTGAGGAGTCCGCCTTGGAATAGGAATTAAATGATAGGAACCTGCCTTAAATAAGGTATTAAATGGTCATAGTCTGCCTAATTCCCATTAAAAAGGTATTAAGTTGCTTGGGTGATGTCTCTTACATTGATAGGAGATTAGTGAGATAGATATGGGTTATGGAGATGTAAGAGTAACAGTTATGGAAATGGAATTGGGAAAGCCTCAAGGTCTAATGTTGGAAAGATCAAAGCTAATATATGAAAGAAATCCCTATTTAAATTATACCACCCAAGTACTATTATAGTATGGCTCGGGATTTTTATTCAGTTCTGACTCCTTCCTCCTTACAACAAAGGTTAGGAAAGGCGATGCTAAAGGCTAAGGCAAGGAGGAAACTTGTGGCAGTTTATCTATTTGTCTACTCATGTTATTTTATGATGTACCCATTGAAAATTAATTATGTATTTTGAAAATGTTATACTACTGATATGTGATGGTTGTGATTGGTATTATGTTACGGATTTTATAACATTTGGATTTTAAATGAATTGGGTATTGTATTTGTTATTATAATTTATCTTTTCACTATGAGTTTTGAATGTATAGATAAATAGCTTTGTATTGTTCTTTATATCAACCAACAGACAACTTTGGAATAGGTCTATGTTTCGATGGGCCATTTCTAGGTTGGAATTTAGGTCTGTTTTAGGGCGGGCTATTACATTTGGTATTAGAGCCTAGGTTACCCGATCAACGGGGATATGTATAAACATGAGAGGCGTACTTGTTATCTTTGGAAGAATTTTTCAAAAACCCATACTATACACAAACACACACACTATTTTTGAACATACGCAAATACACTAGGTAAATCTTTATTTCGGCATATAATACTATCTTAGGCTATGGTAAGTGAAAGTTTTAACTACAGAGAGTAGATTATGGTTGAAAACCCTTTTTCTTCTGAAACTAGGAATCCTGCCCGAGGAATGCCCGCCATTCGAGGGATGCTCGGATGGTTTAAATAATACCTCAGGCATGTAGGATACTTCCCTATTCCACGACAAGCTGCATCGATGGCATCGGCTTCCATGCCTGCCGAAGTAGCACCCCACCATTTTGACTTCCCTAAAATATGTAAGGAGGTTCTAAATATGGGAGGAAGAGTATATTCGGGAATAGAAGGTTTCGTGGAGACAAAGACATGGATAAATGATAATGAGAGGATATTTCAGGAGCTTGGTTGGTAAGATCAGATGAAGTGGAGAATGGCATCATGGCATCTTAAGGGAGAGGAATTAGATTTGTGGAGTATTGTGGCTGAGGAGAATGTTGATAGGATTGTCACTTCGGACAAGTTCAAGAACCATTTTGAGTCATGGTTTATATCCAAAGCAGAAGTGGGCTTGCAAGTAGAGAGGTTTATATAGCTTAGGTAGGGAGACTCCACTCTAAAGGAGTATTATAGTAATTTATGGAGCTAGCTAAATTCGGGATGAGCTTGATTGATATGCTCATGAGAAAGGCCGTGAAGTTTTCCTAGGGCCTGAACTCCCCACTCGGAGAATTGTCATTGACCTATAATGACTCTTCTTTTCAACCCCCAAATGTCGATACTAATACATCCATGATATTCATGTGTCGAACACTTAAGTGCCAAAAAAACGAATTGTTAGATTGTAATTTAAGAAAATAGAATAAGAAGGAAAGAACACAACATTAGAATCTCACTATTGGAACGATAATATATAATATCATAAGAATAGTACAAAGGGTTGCTTTGAATATAAAATTTCAAAGTTACAAAACTGAAGTACAATCACCAACCTGGACAGTTATAGCAACCTCTCTTCGCAATGCTGATATATAAAATATAGTAAGACAGTGAACATAAATACTACGGTAAGTAATCATCCAGCTCTTCTCCATAAGCTCTAAAATGTCCAAAGCTAAATCTAGAAATATACAGAGCTGACCCGAGCACTATAAGAAAATAACATCCCCATCAGTGTGGTAAACTAGCATGAGAAACTGAAGGAATATGTGTGATAAGTAATAGTAACCATTAATCGTACAGATTCCCGTAACGGTTTTCCCCTCAAAGCAACCAACCATTCATTAGGTTTAATATAGTGATATGAGATATAATGTCTAGAGTATAGAATATAAATCATACCAGATAGTTGTGATGCTTACATTAGTCACACCATAACATATTTAAGTTACATTCAAAACCGCCAAGGTATGTTCACATATTGGATTCTCCTATAGAGATCTCTTTGGAGAAGTCGAATCTGAACTCCATGGACAAGGGTCAGAAAGTATCTTTCGAGCATCGTATATCTCAAGATAAAATATACTATTAAGTTAAATACAAGCGACCCTTCGTTCGAACATAAATATGTACAACGTGAACCAAATATCATCAACTCTTGCTGGCCAACAATCAATAGGTATCTCGAGATATGGAGTTAATAGTACCCTGACGTGGGTCGGCTAAACCCCAGGTTATGCATCAAACTCTGTTTTCTGTCATTTCCGATGTCGAGGTTACGTTTGGCATATTTCACACGAGTCTTCATCACTCGAACAGAACATGAAACCCTAAATCGATTCCATCATCTGGAACAGATCATGAATCGCTATATGGATTCCAGAATCTCAAATAGATCTCGAATATCCATACAGATTCTCCTTTCCAACCTCTTCCAAAACATAGAACCCATATACTAGTGTTGACGTGGTATTAGGTAAGTAAACATATAAAAATCCCAGACTCTTCAAAACCAATCGATTAATTCTAGAGATAATATCCTATCCGGACATATTCTTTTATCATCTGTCCTAAAAGAGAAAGTGAGATTATACGTACAGTATACTATCTCCAAAGATAATTGTACCATATAAGCCTCGTGTTTCTTCTTGATATTTCCTAATTTATTATAGTCAATTTCGATAGTCGACTAATTGAATATCCAGTCCAAGATAGATGGTCTTAAATGGGAATCAAGTCTCACATACTTATCATAAATGAAATAACACATAAGCCACGATCAAGTCACTCCAGCGACCTCTAATATCCTTGTTATTTGATTAATACTTTTTATTATCAAAACCTCATTTATTAATAAAACTTCTTTTTACCTAATAAAATATTGTTTATCAATCACTACTATTCATTTTTATACTTTTAACACTTCAAAAATTATCCATATACTTATCTTAATTGGTACAAGAATATTCACAAATCATTAACAAACTTTCTTACTTTCAACCTTTACTTTTTATATCTTTTTTTACAAAGATTCCTTACTTATAATTTCCTTCCAAATTATCCATTTCAAGGATCTAAGTACTTTCACAAGTCCATTCAAAAATTTAAGACTAATGTTACTTAAACGTTGTCACTACAAACCCAAAACCATTTCACTCATGCTTACCTTTAAAAAATTCTTTTTTAAAGATCTATTTACATTCATAAGTATAATCAGAAAGGTTTAAAGACGAATGTGGTTAACACATTGTCACAATAAACCCAAAACCATTCCATACTTATTACTGCTTTTAAAAACATTCCTTTGAAGATCTAAGTTAATAATTGGTTAAGTTCGATAGTTAACAAGTCAACTACCCAGTTAAAACAGTCATTTATAGAAATCACGATTCGTATACTTAACTCGTTTTCAACATTCCAAGATAGCTATTCCTTGTCCAAGAGTGAAGCTAGGTAAGTTAGAGCACTAGTTGCATATCAAAGCCTTGCCTAGACACTTAAAATTCTTTAATCTCATAAATAGATAAGGCTACCTCGTTGACTTTCAATGTAAAGTATAATATTAATGATTTCCATAAACTAGCAAGAAATCAACATGATTAACATATTTTTGATATTTTTGACTTAACTATTCCTTGATTAAGAGGGAACCAGATAGGTTAGAGCTCTATTTCTTCTGTCCCTACTCAAACATCAATCTTGACTCTCACAAATAGATAAGCCTACTTCGTTGGCTTTTAGTGTTAAGCATAGTTAATTACTTTTCAAACAAGTAATTTAAAAAATTAACCATTTAGCCATTAAGCAATTCTTAACCCCTTTTTGAACCTTTGATTTTTAATTTTAAAACCCTTTAGTGATGATATACATATGTATAGTAATTTTATTTATAAAACTAGATATTTAATAAAACACTTTAAAAGATAATATGACATCAGATTTTTATACTTTAATAAAATAATCAACTAACCTTCTAAAAACTATATATACTTAAAAATGCTTTTGAAATACATTAAAATACTTATAATAGGTTTTAAAAAATTTACTCAAAATATTACTTGAAAATAGCAAGTTTATAAAATCCTTTAAAACTTGGAAAAACAAGTTTTCATTATATTTTAAAGTAAAACCTCTTCTTTTAAAAATTCACCACTAATTCTTAAAAATTAATAAACATCTCAAATCACTTTTAAAATAATCTAATAAGAATGAGTAAACACTTGAAAAAGGAATGAAACAAAATACTTAAATTTAAATATCATTTCAAACCTTTAAAGTCCAAAAATCAAGGCTAAACGGGGCAGTGTTGTACAAGTGAAGTTTTGGTCACTTTTCTATATGTTACTCAAGTTTTTGTCATCCAAATTTTTTTTGGAAGCTAGCACACATATATAAAATCATAAATATGGCAACAAACCCCTAAGGATCTCTCTAAAATGTTTCATAGAAATTGCCAAATATATGACAATTCCTAAGTGCATCTATAGCGACTACCACTATAAGTGAGCTTTCAAATCCATGTCCAGTCTAAACCAAAGTTCAACTACAAACTATGTGCTTTTTATAAAGGCCATGCTATAAGTTATACAAGTCCATTCAAGTCCATTCATGTATTACATATGCCACTTGCTTTCAAAGCAAGAATCAAAACCAATATTTCAACATACATTAATGTCAATTCAAACAACTTAGACACGATCAAACACAATATATATGGGTTATATTTTTATTCAATGTTGTAAGTTAGCTCATCTTTAGCCCGTCAAACAAGTAAGCCTAAGCAACCCATGTCCTACCTCAACTTGCAACCACCTTCTTCCTTCCTTCTTTCCTTTACTTTAAGTTGCATTAGCCTAAAAATGGAAGATTACTGCTTATAGTCTATCCTTGGTGGGGGAGCATGGCTTCACTTCTTTAATATTTAACATGGTGGAAGGTGTTGTAATATTATGCCAAGGCTCTACTCCAAGTTTGAGTGGATCTAGAGTTGTTTTACAATTTTTTTCTTTAGAACATAAGGGAAGAAGAAGACAAGCTTGATTTTGCTTTGTGAATTTGTGATTATTTAACAAGGGAATATCCCTCCATATATAGGCTTCAAATGGTGTTGCCAAAGCTTGATCTCAACCACATGCCATGCCATGGTAGGCTCACCACACCACATGCCCGTCACTTCTCCTTTACATCACTTCCATTAGCAAATTTCCTTTGTACCCTTAACAAAATAATATCTCTTATCCACTTAGAACATTCTAGAAATTTCTATTTTGCTTATGAAGAGAAATGTTAATTAGATGCTAATAAGTTCATTTGATCATTAGAAAAATGTACAAGAGTTCGAACAACTTATATCGTAAAATGTTGTTTATCGATAAACCGATTTCCAGTCGTATTATTGATTTTTCTAAGAATATATTTTTGTATACATTTTTCCAAAACAAGTTTACCATCATTAGTTATTAGTAAAAAGGGGGTTGACAAGATTATTAAATCATTTTAATAACATTTAATCCAAGTTCAAATATTTAAATAATTTAGATATTTAAAGACGAAGTGTCCAAAATTCCGAGCCATTACATTCATCCTCGAAATTCCAACACGAGAAACCAAAGAAATAAACACTCATTAATACTTAACAGCACTACAATTTCTAACAAACAAAGCTCACAAAGTGCTCAGGTTCAAACCCTCTCATCGCACAAGTATGATAAACAATCTATTAAGCATACCTTACCCTTAATAGCCTCAGGTTATTACTTAGATGATTATTCATACAACCATAGAACAAATCAAAGAGTCATTCCTTAATCTCTTCCTAAGCCAATAAACTTTGTATACAAACATACTAAAGTTTGTATACATATTAACCATCCGTACACAATATCTGATCTGATCACTTGCTCGATTACATATATTTCACTTCCAAACTAGTATAGATCACTTGATCTTATAAACCTCAATTTGGTTCCTTGATTAGAAACTTCCATCTTCCTTACATTTGCATATACTATGATAGAAAACATCAGGATTATATCACAAATCCATATCAAGTGTTCGTCATCAAGAATCGAATGAAAAATCCTTTTATTGATCGGTGTAAATCAACTCGAAATCATGTATTCCAATACTAGATCAAGAACTATATGTGAATAAAATAATCTACATATAACTTACGCATTTTATTCCATTGTTTTCTTAATTACACTGATTTTTTTATCATTTCTTTTATCCAAATAGTGGATCTCTTCCATACCGAATCATTTATGCATCATTCCATAAATCATAAGTTCAAGTTTATAAATATTTTATAATTTAAGTTCATACTCGTATACACATCCTAAGAGTATAAACCAAACACTAAATTTTTCTTACTTAACAAATATGATTTAACCATTTTTAAAACTTGTTTTAACTTACTACCTTCTCAATTCAAGAGTTACAAAAACTCAACTTTTATAATTTTTACAAAACATTTAGCTTCAAACTCTAAGATGGTTTGGAAGTTTTCGACTGTCAAAAATCGTCAACCATTTTAACAAATGAAAACTACCAACAAGATATCATATCATGATGCACATCCATACAATCCAAATGCATAGGATACATGTGTCCAGTAAATAACTTAAAAAAGTTTCAATAATTAATTAGACACACTTTACCTAAAAGGGGAAACTTGAAAAGTTTCAGTATTTATTCCGGACTATGTCACTACCACTTGGGCACCCAACATAGCATACATACCACTCTTTTCAACACAAAATGTTCATGTCAAATTTCTTTTTAAAGAAAACTTTTTAGAACTAAACTCCGAGTTTTCATTTCAAACCATTTTGAAATAATTATATATACCTATAACCTTTGTATATCAAATCATACCTTATGGGATTAAACTAAAATCAATTTCAAAACCATTTTCTAAAATATTTCCTTTAAAATTCATGAAAATATACGTATAGATCGAGCAGTAACAAAATGATACAAGAAACTAAGACCAACCAAGCAGTACCTGTTGACCCCAAAAATGGGCATAAACACCTAATTGAATCTAGCAGAGATTAAATGGAAAATGAAATTAAAACATAACAAAAATCATAAAGGAACATACAAATTTTATAGTGGTTCGGCAATCTTGGCCTACGTCCACTTTATATTTTTAGTGATCTTCCACTTGATTATGATTACAAGAATGTTTGGATCAGCTAGGATTCATTCGTTCAAAAGTGAAGAATAAAAATGTTAGAGCCTCGGCAGATAAAGCAGGATCCCTTTTTTAAAGCCATGCCTGCCGTATTTATAGGGGATGATGTGCATGGATCAGACTAAAATTTTGGCAGAAGGTTTAGAAAACCAAGACAAGGCTACTCAAAAATTGGTAGGCCTATCGGTGCGCTCAATAGGGATCGGTACCGATCCCTAATAATGCATCCAACTGGGCTACAATCCCTACGAGGGATGCCCCATGATGTTAGCTACTTGCTTCCCAAATTTTGTGCAATTCCGACATACGGTTCGTGAGATATCGCATTTTCCGTGAAGTAGCGTTGCTTGAATTCTGATTTCTATCGATCTCTCTAGAGGGATAGGTACCGATCCCTCCAATCTCTTCCTAATGCCATGCGATACCTATGGGTATTCCACATCTTCTAATTAGCTTATACCCAAGTTTCATGTTGATTGCATCTGTAGATTTTGAGTTATTGACCGTTCATTGTTGCAATATGTAGTGAAAGCTGAATATGGACGATCCCTTTTATACCGATCCCTTTTAATAGGTGAAGTAATTTGCCCATTACTTTAGCATACGAACTCCAAATGACTTGAAACTTGAAATGTGGCCTCATGGAGCCTTCCTTTTCACCCAATAATGATCTTACCAAGTTTCGGACAAAAATTGAGGATGTGTACCAATCGCCTAGGGAAATGGATAGGCACCGATCCCCCGCCTAGGGGAGGCATTATTCCATACTTAGAATATTTTAGAGAGTCTATCTCTTAGCCTCGATTGATCGTCGCTTCATATCATTGCCTGCGCTTGATCTCTAAGCCTAATAATCATCTCTTTGGGCTGTCTTCCTCGATGAACGTCTAGTCTAGCTTGTCAAGTCAGTTTGAATATAGTCGGGCCAAAAGGTCGGATAACACTTGCCCCCAAAGTACATCTTGTTGCGTACATGACGTGCTTTGAATTGAAGCAAGTTAGAGTCGCCGGAAAGAAATCCATTCAGTTTCCTAAATAATCGCTATCCTTCCATTGAATTATCTTCCCAAAGTGTTGTATCCCTCTTTGATCGTAATGACGCTTGGTCGATTTCCAATAGTATAAATTCAGGATTGTATTCCATTAGTTGCTATCTATGTCCGGTTCTACAGGGCTAGTAAGCTTTTGCTATCTGATCCAGTCTTCTCATCAATAACTCCAGGTGAAAATTCAATTTCTGTCGATTTCAAGAAATCAAATTTTCTGAATGTACACGTTCACGTTCAGGTACACGTTCTTGTCATTAGTTCCCAGATGCATTTTATACATTCACGAGTCGTCACCTATTCCTTCTAGTTTATTTGCAATTCTATTGAAATTCCTTGTTTATATTTTTTTTGAAATAGGGGTTGTAATCAGCTACTCGATGAGAGGGGACTTCAACTTCTATAGGGATGGGGCCTCGAAAACATAAGCAAGGGTGAATAGAGTATGGTCAGTCGCGGAGTCGTGGGTGGTTTTGTAAGCCCATAATGCTGTTGGGAGTTCATCCACCCATTTACATCTAGCCTTTTCCAAACATTTCTTTAGAATGGACTTTATGATTTTGTTCACAGCTTCAACCTATCCATTTGCTTGAGGGCGAGCAACTACCGCAAATCTCTTTTCAATATGATGCTGACGATAGAAGTCTTTAAATTTAGCACTGTCAAATTAGGTTCCATCATCAGTTATAATGATTCGTGGAAGGCCAAAACGAAATATGATGTTACGGACAATGAAGTTGATTATTTTCTTTGTCATGATCGTGGTTAAAGGTTCTGCTTCAGCCTATTTAGTGAAGCAATCAATTCTACAATGGCGTATTTCGCACCATCTTTAGAATCGACAAGAAGCTAATGACCCCAATACCCCAAATCGCAAACGGCTATGGATTGGCCATTTGAGTAGTTTCCGTCGACGGGGCTCTTGGAATTTTAGCAAACATCTAGCACTCATCGCGTTGTCTAGCGTGATCAGCTATATCTCAATTGACAGTTGGTCAGTAATACCCGTAGCTGAGTATTTTCTTTGTCAGGGTTTGCCTTCTGGTGAGATCGCCGCATTATTCTTCATGGACTTCTCTCAAAACTCGTTTGATATCATCATGGGTAGTACATGAAGCAGGGGAATGGAGAAAGACCTTTCTATACATGACTCCTTCTTGGATGATGCAACATGAAGCTTTGAGGAGGATCTATCATTTTTCATTCCTCCATTCAGGAATAATTCCCCATTGTAGATAGTCTTTGATAGGAGTCATCAATGACTCCTTTTCAGGCTCCGTCTCTAAGATCTAGTCATCTCCATCTGTTAATCCTTAGATTGTTAAGTACTTCAACCATGATAAAGTCTATTTGTTGCGGATCCCCAGAACTGGCTAGCTTTGCCAATGACTCGGCTTTTTCATTTTGTCCTCTGAGGATGTGTGTAATGGTGTAATACTTGAAGTCGACCAATAGCTCTTGGAACCAACTGAGATAAGAAGCAGTTTCCCCTTAGTAAGATAATCTTCCCTGACATGGCATAATACTAACCATGAATCACAAAAGATATGTAAAGTTTCTCCTCCCAGTTCTCTAGCAAGTTTGAGCCTGGCGATCAAAGCTTCATATTTAGCTTCGTTATTTGTTTCAGGGAAGTCGAGTTTCAGGGCATAGCAGATTGATAGTTTTTCAAAAGTCATTAACACAACTCCGGTGCCAGAACACCGATCATTGGATGCTCCGTCCGTGTACATCTTCCATCTGTTGGTCGGTTCTCCATTTCTCTTCGAATAGTTATCTGATGCGGTGAATTCAAATATGAGGTCTGCTAATGTCTGTCATTGGATAGCTCTTTGAGGAAAATAAGTGATATTGAATTGGATTAGTTTGATATTCCATTTGAGCAACCTTCCAAACGTCTAAGGTTGTTGTAGGACCTGTCGTAACGGCTGGTCGTTGTAGACGTTGATGGGGTAAGCTTGGAAGTAATGGCGAAGCTTTCGTGACTCGATCAACAGGCGGTATGCCAACTTTTCCAACTTTGAGCAGTTTCTGTCAGCACTTGTCAATCACTTGCTAACATAATATACTGACCTCTGGATCAGATTCACTTCACGTAATAGTATGGCACTTGTGGCGTGTACCGACATCACTAAATAGATGTATAAGTCTTCATGATCCAGTGGCTTGGATAGGATGGGAGGTCTCTCTAAGTGATCTACCGGAGCTTGAACTGCCTCTATGCAATCCAGCGTCCATTCAAGGTTCCTTTTCACTCTCCGGATTAAGTCGAATTAAGGAATACACTTGTCGGTGGCCCTGGAGATGAAGCTCCTTAGGGCGGCAACCTTTTCATTTAAGCTTTGTACCTGCTTAATCGATTTCAAATTGCTTGAATCTTTTTAGGGTTGGCTTTAATTTTGTGAGAGTTGAACATTAAACCTAGGAACTTCCCTGATGCAACGCCGAAAGAGCATTTCAAGGGACTGAGTTTCATTCTATATCTTAAGATAAAACTGAACATCTTCGCTAAGTCATCGATGTGGTCATTTGATCATCGTGACTTCACAAGTGTATCATCCACATATAATTCCATTGATCGCATGATCTGTTCTTTGAACATCCGTTTGACTAGTCTCTGGTAAGTAGCTTCAACATTATTTAGTTCAAATGGCATCACAACATAACGATATAAC